>WARS01000010.1:11186495-12676495 GCA_008933995.1 Datnioides undecimradiatus
GATTAGCATGGACTATGGCGATCCTTGGTGATCATGTCGTCAGTGCTTGTCTTCCTAAGATGTGTATAAGAGACAGAATATATATATATATATATCTATAATGTAATGTAATGTATGTATCACTATAATTAAATAATTATGCACAAGCTATTTCCAAAAAAGCTACAATTCTGGAGTGAATAACATGTACTTATAGTAAATATCTACTCATCATATTGTAATTGTGAAATAATGAACCCTCCAGCACCGCCATGTGAGCCCATTAAAATGATCATTGTACTCAAAGTGCAGCCAAATATAGCTACAAACACTGGCTGTGTTAAACGCCTACCAGTAAAACCAGTGCATTTGATTTAACGTAGGACCCATTGGATTTTAATCGGAGCTTTTACAGTTGCATTTCCTGCATCACAGCAGTTGCCCTTAAGCATTCCAGAAATATTTCAAAGATCAGGAATTTTCTATCCGAGTTTCAGTATAGACATATAGCCATATAGCTTATCGCAGCACTTGGGGTAAAAATATGTTTTGATGATTACAATCCACCCTGAGACATGTTAGATAAAGCAGGCAAACATGATACTGGAAAAAAAAAAAGCCAGAAAGTCCAAAAAGTGGACGATGTCGAACCAAAAGCATACAGTGTACTCTTCAGCCAATAAAAATAGTGCCAGTGCTGTTTGTTAGAGTGCTCTGTTTGATTTGTGAACCTAACTAGCTAAACTGACCTTTATCGTGCCAGGAACCAGGCCTGCACTCAAAAGCAGTGCACGGACACGCAGAAAACAAAATTACAATGTCCTTCAATCAAGCAAGCAGCTTCGTAGAGCAAAGGTTCAGTAATAGGCAGGCAAAAGGCAGGACAGGAAATGGGTTAGACTCAGTAACAAGGCGCTAAGAAACAACTCACAAGAGAAACAACTGCCTGAAAGGAAGTGGTAAAGACCTGGAACTAGACAACAGGCGAGTAAGAAAATAAAACAGGAAGCACAAGGCATGAGACTTTAGGAAAGAGGAAAACACTTAACCCAGGGAAGAGACACGACCGCCTCAGGTGAAATGCAGTTTATCAACCAGGTGTCAGTGGCATTGTTTTCGGATAACATGCAGCATTAAGTTATCGCTAAAGTGAACCAAAGTTTTATATAACGCTGCAGCAATAGCAGGATTTCACAGGCGGAACATGAGTTGATTGTTATTATGAAGTGGTCGCAGTAAATGCAGTCTGTTTGACAGTGAGATTAGCATTTACCATCAAAAATGCACCTACAAAACAAGCCACGGGCTGATCGCGCCTGACTTCTCCACTAAAATGATGCTAATTTATGCCGCTGTTGGGATATAAATCTGTCCGTGTCTACATTTTCAGTGTTCTCAACAGCTGTTAGAGCAACATGGCGGAATGCTCTGTTCTTCATTAGCTACGTCGGTAGCTTCAGGGACCAAAGACGGGCTCAAAACTGCTAATGTGTCACACATAAATCTCACAATGTGACTGCGGCCATACGACCCTTATTTACAACGCAGACGATTAGAATATGACATTAAATTGCACAACCTCTGCTGACATGGTGTTACATAATACAGTTCTTGCTCTCACAATAAATTAACACTCCCACGCCCTACAGATAAACAAAAAACCTTTTAGCCTCCCGCTACCTCCTTCCTTATGAGGTCCGTTAATACAACTCAACTGCTGGTCAATTCCATATGCAATTGTTAAGGCTGCCGGAATTGTTTTAACTCATCCTTAATGACTAATCTGACCGTCTCCAGATGCAAAGCGTCGGTCAGTGCTGTCAGTCACCGTTTGAGTGACCGTTTCTTTATTTTTCCAAGACCAAAGTATCAGGATATCTTCGCGGTAGCTTTGCCATTAGATAGGAGTGTTGTTGCCGGGTTGTCTGAAAGGTTTGGAATTTATCAGAATCTTGAAGGCCAAACATTTAAAGCCTGTAATCCTGTAATAAAGGACACTAGGCCAAATATTGTCAGAGGTGCAAGTCTGCCTCCAAAGACTGCAACCTCTGCAGCCTGAGTTTCTCCCGGAGTGGCATCTGACAGCACAAATATCCTTTGTGCAAGCTGCCTCCACAGTGCTGTGGAGCGCTGTCTGCCGATCCCAAATGCAGCACTGTCTGGCTGTTGTGAGCATATTTCAGATGTTCATGTTCATCTCCACATATCAGTTCGTTTGTCTTTAGATTGCCTCTGCCAGTTCAATTGATTATTCATGAACCAAACCTTCTCCTGAGACCTGATTCTATGAGTCCTCCTCCACTACTGCACCGGTGTTGCAGTTCTGCTGTCATTTGATTAAACCCACCTGCTCTGTTCACTGCCAGTTTCTCAATGTCATTGCGGATTTCATCGGGTTTAATCACCAAAATTCATCACCAGTATTAATGTACTGTCATATTGATAATGTCGAGCAAATGCAGGGCCACACGGCTTTCTCTCCACTGTGGAGAGGACTCAGGCACACGCTTCCTCCATGAAAGAGAAAATAAACAGAGACAGACACAAGGACAACTTGTATACAACAGGACACAATGTGCTTAGAAGTTCATTTCACCACCTCTGTGTAGGTGCTGCATTTCTGTAGTTCTCTTAAAGGCCCCATCCATATGTAAGGAAAAAAAGGTTTTTCTGTTATGGGTGGGAAAAAAAGGGTTGATTGATTCACGGACGAGCCGGAGCTATGGCGAGAGCTTGTGGGTTGCATGGGTTGGTGACACGTCACCATAGCTTCTGTTTTTTCTGTTTATTGCTTCTACATGATTCAACAGGTGTTGCTTGAACAATGTGACCCGCCTCAAAATTGAAGGCAACAGTCTGACCGAGTCTGTGTTAGACCTGCCTCGACCAGTGGGACCCGTCTCACGCTCTCAGGCTTGGGAGATTGTCGGAAAGCAGAGATATGGAAGAGCCAACGTGTCGGTCTGAGATTTGAGACGATACGGCGTTCATTTAAAAAGCAAGTTAAAGGCCTTTTTTGAAATTTTGTTATGACCTTCATCGCAGCTTACACAATTTTAATTATGGTGGTGCTGCTTTCTCCACAATCAGTAACATATCTTAGATGAATACAGATTAGATTAGATTGTTTCAGTGAGGTCAACTCTTTTTCTGGTGATTTCATGACACACTGACAAAAACCGCAACAGCAAAACAGATATGCAACGTTAGAACATTAAAACATAATATGACCAATGGCTGTTTTGGTGGTTGATTTCATAACATCTATGGATAACGGCTGTGCGTGCCTGCACAAGTAACCTGCAGAGAGAACAAACGGAAGACTAAAGCCCAGCAGAAGAGGGACGAAGCAGATACATTGAAGGAAACAGATTTGAGGAAGTTATTGTGTGATGTGACAAGATGCTGACATTTAGATCTTCAGAGGAAGTTGGAGTTTTCACAAGGAAGAATAAGTGCTACCTGTGCTCAGTGAGCTTTCACAGCTCCAGGGAGGATGGATACAAAGAAGGCCATAGCAGTGGCAGCAGGTCCCACACCATTCGGAGTAGGCTGGCCTGTAGTGGGTGGGCTGTCTCCTGGAGCAACTTGAACAGCCCCCAGATCCTCAGGAGGGGCAGTATTCAGCGTGGATTCAGAGCCAGTTTGAGTTTATTCTAATTAATATCGTTTTGCTGGCCTCTCTCTTTTGCTGCACGCATCTCTCAGCGAGGTCAACTGTACCTACAATGAGCGGTTTACTAGCTGGTCATAAAGGTTGCAGAAACAGAAATGAAACCTTGAACAAAGAGGCTCTAAAGGTAGACAGATAGTGGCAGATAATGGACAGACTGAGGCACAGCCAACAGCACAGGGACAAACGGGAACATAACATAAGCAAACTGTTTGGCGCATCAGTGTTGCTTTGTTGTCTTGTCAAGGTGAAGGAATAATATCCTCAGACATTATTGTCACTTTGCGTTTTGGCCAAAATTGTATTGCCGCATTAAAGTTACGCAAGGCTTTCGATTCCTTTGCCCTCTCTTTCATAACAGCAGCCAAAGGCATTCTGCAGTTCAACATAGAAACCTACCACATCTTATTTACTGATGTTTCAAACTGTACGGTCATTGTATTCATGCTCCAGTATTCACATTGAGTGCACTGAGTCCATCGTAGGCTCAGCACAGGTTCCAAGGTGAAAAAAGATGTTTTCAACTTCATTTTATATTCGTTTTCATATACTGTGACATAAATATGCAGCCTCTGGAATGACAAACATGCTACAATGATTCAACTCTCCCAGCTGAGCAGCTGGTTTGGAGGAGCTGTACATCAACAAACCCAAGATTTAAAGTACAGGCCAACCTCACAATGTAACATCCACAAACAACAAGCAGTCCTTAACACCCACGAAAGCACATTTAAAAGTAGAAGCCAAAAGCGGGCTATTAGACCCACTGCATTGTATTCAGTGCTTTAGGAGCTGATTGACTAAAGAGAACTGCAAAGCACAAAGACATTAGTCATTAATACAAGTCTCTGGTAGCAGTGCCACAAGTGCCACTCATATATTCAAAGTTAATGTACCTGTTATGAGTGATGACAAGTAGGAGGGAAGGTAGTACGCTCACCCTGACTTTTCACATTGTTGAATTCAGGCTGACCAAGACTGAGTGTTCATCATCATACGGAAAAACCACCATCACCACCTGTGATTTTGTGGCTGCCGCACCCTTAAGAGGAGACAACTGTCCCTCTTAGTGCACATTCGAAGAATCAAATCGGCCAAATATGTCAAAGAGAAATACTGTGATTACATGAGCACCAAAGAAAACCGCAGTCAAGGCTTCACCTCTTGACGAAATCCGATTTAAAAGCTGTTACCATGGTAAAGGTGTTGTGCAAGTGAGTGGGTAAGAGAACAGGCATGATGACATGCAAATGTCTCCAGTAAGTCTTCCTTTTCACCAGGACAGGGACAGTGTTTTACCTGTGATGCTGAATATTTGTTTAATTGTCAATATGTATCGGTAGGAGTTAATTATTCAATTGCTGATTCAAAGGTCTGTTTGGTTGGTCCTGCCCCGCATGTCATTAAATGCTGCAGTGTGTTTTTCAGCCATTCTTGAAAGGCTGACTCAAAAGAATGTAACGAGTGTCCTTGGAGCTTACCATCTTCCAATAATCTGACCACAAATGCAACACAAATGATTCTTTTAAGCACTACGCAGCTCGCTGCTTTGCACTAATGGCTGGACTGACGTTTGCACAGAGCCTTGAGGAAATCACAGTGACAGAATCCTGGCACTCTGATTTAGCATGCTGCAATCATCAACAGAATGATGTAAGTAACTCCCGGCAGTTACTACACACTGTTTTGTAGCTTGTAAGGCTTCGAACACATTGTGTGCACACAGATTTCCATTTCAAACACATTGTGAAGGACCAGGAGTACACTTTTTACACAATGTGACTTGTCATTCACCACAATTCTGGCTGTATTGAGGGACTGCAAGAGAAAAAGGTGGAACCCCATCGCTGGTTAATATTGTATTATGGAGAGCTCAGTGCAGAGTGGAACTAAAGGACACTCCTCTGGACGAAACGTGCTATAAATAAACTGAAATTGAAGTTAAAGTCAACATAGGCATGGAGGAGCAGAGCTGCGTATTCTTCAGAAAGAAAAAGAGAAATGAAAAGTTTAAATCGCACAACTAAACTGTAATATTACAATATGTTCAAAGTGATTTGCAGGCCTCATAAAAGTTATAAATCATTGATTACAACATTAGATAATACAGCCACCATATGGCATGGCCTGACAGCAGGTTTATAGATGTGTTTCAACAACACACTTGAATAAGAAGACTGATGATGAAATTTCTCAAAGCCTCTAATGAGAAATCTTGTGTGGTATCAGTCAAAGGTCCCTGCACACAAGAGTCTTTCGTCCTCACATTGTACTGCGTGCTATCTGGAGCTGTGATTTAAAGGTGCAAATGCATTTCGAATAAGCCCGAGACATGAAAGTGACTTCTGCGTCTACAGCAGAAATGTAGTGTTTCCTACATAACACGGCACGGCTGACCTTTAAAGGAACGGGTCGTGGCTACACTATGGTTCGTTCTTTTACTCTTTGCTCTTCAAAGGTCGAATTTAAATCAAATCGAAAATTACTCTTACAGAAAAACTTCCTACAGTCTGACTTTAAGTTATGGTGAATGAGTTCTGGACAGGGCAAAACACTTTTTTGCCACTGACGTTACAGAGGTTGAGACAGTATTGAGATGTACAATGCGGGTTTTGGAATCGACCTTCGCTGAAATGACTGACTTTATACAAAAAGCACATGTGATCGTGCTTGTGCCCACAAATTTGCAAGTTTAATGGGATTCGGCGTACATTTTGTGCTGAGTCAGCGGGGACAAGGTCCTGAGTTCTCCAGTTCTCTCGATGCAATTGATGATTTATTCCATTTTGAGTGTATAACCTTGTTGCAAGGATGCAATCACAGAGGCATGATAGTACTATGACATTAGTACAGTAGCATTAGTACATTAGCAGTTGTGTTATTATGTCGAGTAAATGAATAATTTGCTCGACTGCCTTAACGATGCAGTTTACACGTTTTATTAACTGCTGATGTTTATTGGACACTGGTAACTGCTACAGGCACAAACATGATGCTCAGTAATATCAGCCTGTTTCGGCAGTTTATAAACATTATCAATGTCTAATAAGCAATAATGATGCACTGACATTACTTATGGTTAGAAATACTGTAGGTCAACACATGCTCTCCCTAAACAACTGAATACATCGGGCTTTTCGAGGTGTGTTTACCTCTCAGTGGAGTATTTACAGCCAGGAGAAAAGAACAGAAAAAAAGAATAAAATGTAATTTCTAAAAGTTTTGCAGAAAGTGACTGAGTCCAAAATTCTTGTCAAACGCCGCTTGTGTGTATTCAGTTCAGAAACAGGGAGACTGAGGCCAACAGGTTCAGCACCATGGAGAGAGACTCAGCGAACGACTGGAGACTCAAGGCCGTTCTCGGCACTGAGTGGGCCAAGTTTAGACGCGTGTGCTTGGAGGCTCGAACTTGGCGCGTTTAGCTCGGCAGTCCGAACTCCTGAGGAGAGGAGGTTTGTGGTGTAAACAGTTAGCAATTAGGACAGCAGCGTTTTCACTGAAACTAGCAGCTGAGCAGTACATACTGAATGTGCTTATTTCAAGTGAAATGTGTGCGCTATCTGTGCATATAAGGATGCTAAAGTCTACAGGGGCAGCAGTGGGTGTCACTCTGTATTCATTTCCCCTGTATACCTGTACAGGGTGCACCATATTAACGAAGATATGAATATAGGTATAGGTAAGTATCATCAATCACCATGGATACTGATAGATGCCTTGCTCATTCAGCTCTGTATGTATTCTATATTCTATTCTATATTGACTGGAGCCAGCACAGGTTCTTTTAATTCACTTTCCAGCAGATCTCACCTAACAGCAGATCTCACCTAACAGCAGATCTGACCTTGCAGCAGGAGCAATTCCGAATTCCGCGCAAGACTCACAGATTAAAGGGCAACACACTGTTGCTGCTGCCTTTATTGCTCCCACCTTGAAAATATTAGTTCCAGTATTGGGAGTGTGTAGCTACCTGTTTAAAGCAAGTGCACGACTGAATAAAGGGTTGATGAAGTGGTGAGATCTGCGTTATCTAGCAGCCAACCTTCAGGTTAGGAGTAGCTACACATGGACGTGGACGGTCATAAATACAGCGACCATTCTGAAAGGACGGCAAAAAGAACATGAGTTTGAATGTTTTACACATTGAAGTGAGGCTTTTAGAGTTAGGGTCTGTTTACAGTTTGATAGAATGTGTAGCCTGCAGGATTGCATGATGTCAAAAACAGGTGAGTTTAACCGTTTTTCTCAATGGTGGGATATAAATAAATGTGAAAACATTTGAGAATGATCTTTAATGGACAACTTTCGAGCAGACAGAGAAGATGGCTAATGCTGAGAAACCAACTCTGTGCCCAGGAGGGTTAAACATCAGCTGTAATGGTCTGTTATCAGGGACTATTACCTGCCATCTGCAGCTCAAAAGGTAATTAATCGGCATTTCAAAAAGGCTCTCTGTGAAGTTATGTGATCTGAAAACACATCAGAATTTCCTAGATTGTGACTTTAGCAGCTCCCACGAGTCTTTACAAAGACCACTATGAAGTGCCACTGTGGAGTATTTACTTGAACTTGGATTACCTTTCATTTCAGTATTTGCATCCTCAACATAAAATCCCACATTACACGATCATTTCAAATGGACTAAGTATTTCTGTGCTGACCAAGGGTGGCAGCACTTTTGGTGCACGATATGGAACTGGGAAAAAATACAAAGCAAATGGCAAATTACTTTAACCCTACAGTACATGTGATATTCATTCAACCATCCTTTCATTTATTCGGTCAATAACACTCTTTTTATTTTCACGTGGTAATTATTATATTAGTATATATAAGTAGTAGTAGTGGCAGTGGTTAATAGCAGCAGCAGAAAACTGTTAAATTCTTCATCGTGCGTGTTCCCTCAAGTAATGCGTTATTCATAAAGATCAGTGTGAATCCAAGCAGCCAAAATATATTTGGCAACGTGCGTGCTCTGCAGCTGTCTCCATACTGCCCTCACCAGAGACACATGGCGGCAGGTTTATTGGAAGGGAGAGCATTAGACCTTTGGCGGTGGCACAATAGATGCATACTTGGGAGTTCATTATCAAATCTGGGCTTAGACAACATATGTAGTCTTTAGCTGCAGCCTGACACATATATAATATATACAACTGGGGTAAAACTTAATGGAGGAAGCAGGGAATAGGAAAAGGAATAGCCGGCTTTGGCATTTTATAGCATTTCTCGAACACGTCCATGCATCTGCACAGACAAGCTTAAATCAAACAAAACACGCACAGCCTGAAGCAGCTGCGGCCTCATGGAGACATGGTAAGGTCCCTGTTGGTTGGTTCCGGCCAATCATATTGATGCAGACACCCACGCTCACTTCCTGATTAGGTCTTCAGTTATGATGTGTCTTTTCCCCGATTCCCTGACTTTAGTAGTTTAGCAGTAGTTAGCTTAAGTGGGAGTGAGTGCAAGTCCCTTTATGCATCTCATTGCCACCACTGTGTTAATAGATTCAATTTATATATGTGCAGCTCAGTTATACTGTTTGTGTCTTTGTCAAAGTTAGGTGTGTTTTGTTTGTTAGATTACTAGAAAACAGTACAGAATCAGTAGCCCTGGTTCATATATACATTATTCTGTCGTTAAATGTTTTGATTCTGTGTCAAAACCCTGCACTCCAACACAAATAAAGTCTCTCCCAGTTAGTTTTCAGCAGACCATGGAGGAGGCCATGATTGGACAGTGTTGTTTATTTTCTCTCTCTCCCTAACGCACTGCCTCTAAAATGTCCTGACAACACGCTACTGCCTCCGAGTGAATTAGTCCCCTTTTTCTCTTTGTTCCATACAGTTACATAGGGCGCTGACTCACCAGCAGGAAATCAGGGTTCATTAAAGACAGACACACAGATAAAAACAAACCCAGACACACTGGTGCACGTACACACGAAGCAGAAATTGGTCAGTTTGACCTTTAGAGCGTGCACACACACATACACACTGGAAATTTATTTTTTTTTTAAAAAGTTAAATAGAATAAGCAAAGACCGGCTCAACCTTTCAAGCACATACAAATGCACTGCATAGACGCGCAGGTTTATGTGCAGCAATGGGTCACACTGGCCTCAGATGTGTAGCTGGGGAGCTTTGCCTCATGTGAGATCACCTTATACCAAAGTGGACAAAGGACTGCTCTGCATAACAATCACTCACATTACGTAAATATAATTTATTGCCCTGTCAGGGGATTTGGGATCATCACTCACCTTCATACACCACTTAGACAAATTGAATTTACAGTCATACTGTCCCACAGTCCTTATTTACTTGAAGTTTGTTCATTATATTTGCTGTATTTCCTTTTTGTAATATGTAAATGTGTGAATATATTCCAGGATTACCAAAGTCTCTTGTTATTCAGTGGGACGTATGACGGTAACAATATCCATAATTTAATATGAAAGTAATTAATTTAGCCTCATTATCAGGTTAATTTCTGCTAACAGACAGGGTTACTTCATTGAGAGGGGGGAACCCATTACTGTGAACAAATGGCTGAATGGCTCCGCAGCAGAATTGCCTCGCCAGTTATCTCATTTCGCACCACCGAGTGCGGATGAGAGGCCGCCACGTCTGTCAAAATTTGAGCAGCCGTTCACAGGAAAAATGAAGCTTTGGGATTTTATCTCGCCGACCGTGCGCTGCAGCAGAGAGTCCTCTCTCAATTATGTATTCAGAAGGTTTAGCTCTTCCAAATGGACGCATCAGTCTCATGAGTGCTGTGGATCCCTTTCAACATGTTGTATTCACAGACACACGTATGCTTGACTGACATTCTGAAAATTCAGTTGGTAATGATTGCTTTCATTGTAGATTGTGCATCATTCTTTAAGACTTTTGTGTATATTATGGATGTGACATGAATATGTACATATGTTGAAAAGTTCTTTATTTGTTTATGGATAATCCTACAAGTTTCACTTTGCTTTAGACTCGTACAGGTCACCCAGTGAAACAGAAATCCTGCTTAAGGTACAACAACGAAATGTACAATCAGATCAAGGGGACGATTATTAACCCTGTCGCTGCATCGGGATATTGCTTAAACTCACCTTAAGCCTTGCTCAGATTTGTGTTTGTATGTTTCGAAATCCGCTTGCAACACACGCCGAAAGAAGTGTAAAAGAATATCTGTTCTTGGATCACAAACACACCCACCGCTGGAATACGTATCGTGCTTGACGTTAGCTCTGTGTCGATAACAACAAAAACACCTCTGTTGCTCCCCCCATGTCGCGCTCTCAGATGTGTCTCGCAGACTGCACAAACACTGCCGTCATGTCTCTTTGCTCAGGTGAGTCTTGCGAAAGAGATGTTGATCTTTGTGGGACTACGACAAAATAGGCATTTATTGATTTCCCATCTGTTTAATTGTTGTGTCACATTAAACACTGCTCAGTAATCCTGTGCTGTATAAGCTTCAAGTTAGTGCAGTAAGTCAAGCCTTGAGCAACTGCTCCGAAAACATTCATGCTCCAACTTCTCCGATGATGGCTGCTCCGATACCGTGTCTTTACTTTTTGCTGGAATAATCCAGGATGCTCTGTAAAAGCAGCTCCTGTATTATTTTCCCCAGTGTGGTTTCTGTGGTTGTCATGGTCACACAGCAAGCTGAGACGGCAAGTTGGAACATTTGAATCATCATCGATTGCAGCAGCAAATAAGCATGCAAGTTCCTGAGAGCAGCGGCCATCCTCAATAAAGATTTTTTATTTTTTTTTGGTTACTTGGGGGAAACAAGTTGTGAAAGAAGACATGATCCATTCATTTATAGCTGTGCTTGGTTCCTTCTGATAAAGCCTTAGATTTGCTCTCTCTTAGCTCTGTTTTTGGTCTCCACCAGCTCCTGAGGCAAATACCGGGCAGTTTAGCTTCTGAACGCCCCACTAACAGCTGAAACCCAATATAAACCCACATAAAGCCGACTGGAACTGCAGATTCAGGTAATCTTCTGCACATTCATCCATAGAAACAAATTTCATAGTGTCATTTTATTCATTTTTAGATTAAAGTCTGTCATGGTTTTGAGTTTCTATACGGTTACTTCCAGTTTTACTTTGTAAAAAGTGTTTTCCTCATTTGTCTGTTTGGACCCACTTCCTGTCCTGTTCCCTCGTGTGTAATTGGATCATTAGTCTACCCTCTGTCTTGTTAGCCTTCCCTGGTGCAGATATATTGTTTGTCACTCTGTTTGTTCCCAGACAGTTCGTCTCCCCCCTCTGTGTCAGGTGTTTGAGCTTTGCCTTTGAGAGCTTTCCTGGTCAGCCTGTTTGTATGACCCCTGCTCTGTCCCTTGGCCTCACCTTTTGCCCCGCTGACCGCCGTGCTGTGTATCAACCCTCCGTGAGCCTTTTGATTTCTGTTTAATATTAAACCCTTTGAACAGTCTCTGCTCACTGCATTCTGACCCATCCGCTCGTGTTATCACGCTCCCTGGCGAGCACATCTGAGGCACAACCCCTGTAAATATCAATGAAATGTGTGAAGATCTATAAACGTTTCAAACCACTATAAATGTTGTTAAATAGAATATTTTCTAGCAGTACCGACAACTATCAAACAGGTCAGTCCAGGAAAGTGTTTATATATGTAAATGTTTAACCATTAGAGGAACTATACTTCATTCTGCTTCGTTGGTGAATTTATCAATTCAATCTTTTCTAATTTAGACATTTAAAAATACTTTTTCTTTGTGTGTGGCACCTGCATTTCATAGTGCATTCACGTACTGTATAATGACGGTAAAGCTTGAAATGAAATAAACACAAACACAGGAAAACTGTTTTCACTGGGCCAGAAATATATTTGTTCATCTTGGACCTGATTACTCATAAAAGGTGGGTGAATATTACAAAATAAAGAGCTAACTTTGAAGACAGGGCTGCAAAATGACATTTTTTATATTTGATTTATTATTTTATATATCGCTTGTTTTGTTGTCTCTGATGCTATACCGACTGCAACACTGACTACCATTAGCGAATAAATCTCTCCTGTGTGTAGCACAGTAGTGTTTTTTTCCTCTACGGACTCCAGGAAGGCTGTTGCCGAGGTAACCGCTAATGGATACGGTAAACAATAAGAAATGAGAGGAAAGTGACAATCCGCACACATACGTTTTGAGTTGTGCCCTCAGGTGGAGACTTGGTTCAGTCTCCACATGATTCTTTGCTAAACTATGAACATTCAAGCCTCCGCATCTCCACCCCCCTACCCTCCTCCTGCCCAGTGCTGTCCAGAACTCAGCGTGTAACTCCATATAAGATCTCATACTCGGTACCTTACGTCGATGCATATGCAGCACCAGTCCCTTGTGAAAGCATTTTCTATTCAAAACCAGCACACATTTGAGCAATTACACGTCATCGCACAGCAGTAAGAGCAATGCCTGCGATAGGAGAAAATGGTCCAAATGGAACCATGACATGTCCTGACTGAACTGTGCCGCATATAATTATTGAAGGCTTTCTCTCGGAATTGATCCCACCGGCGGTGACTAATTTGCTGTGTTTCAGGCCAAATGACGAAGCTGCATTTCACGCAGGTTAAACTCCCTGACCAGTAACACAGCAGGTGTTAAAAGTTAGAGGAATCGGAGCTTGGTGAGTCTCTCAACAAAACAGATTCGGCGAAAGATAACATGCAGTGGGTTAAGGAAATTTGCTGCAATTTCACCTGTCAGGGCGACAGCTAGACTGGTATTACAGTTCATGACACCAAATGCGATCTAATGTTTTTTTTGAGGGAGGCACGGATCAACAGAGCAACAAAAATTTGCACGAGGTCAATAAATCAAACGGTCTGCGTGTCAGATTAAGGCGGCAGTATGTTTTGGTCCAGCTTTATATTGTTTGTGCGTACACGCGGTTACCAAGCACATCTTCCACTCATTGCACAGTCACAGGCAAGTTAATGGCATCTGATAAGGCTGTTTCATAAAAGCAGCAAATGGCACAGCCAGTCCACCCGTGTTGCAGCTCTGTAATTAGGTTTGATAGAGGCACACACCCTCCCCGATTTCTTTCATTTTCCAAGGGTCACACCATGCCACCATTCCCTTGCTTAAAAATAATCTATCGGAGAGAAATCATCACATTAATCACAAGGTATGCTCACGAGACAACAGCACAACCACTTTGGTATTACACCAAGTGCTAATTTGACTCAAGTACCACTGGCAGTTTTTAATTTTAACACCTCCGAGGTAATTTGCTTTTCGCTCTCTTAGTCCAACTCTCCGTTTCAGCGCAACACATCCAACAGGTTCTGTTTTGGCTTACTCGTCGTTGGTAGCTATTAGCCTACCAGGACAGTTTCACCTCACAGCAGAATGTCCGGCTTTTTTTTTTTTTTTTTTTTTTTTTTTTTTAAAACGCCCTCGCTTCTTTACTGCATGTCAAGTGGCTTAAAACCAACACCCACGTGTGCATGCACAGATACAGTGACTCCCTCTGAAAGAAAACCATCGACACTGTTTTTCACCAGATTTACAGTGCGTAAATCAAGATATTCTCTTGCCTAATCACTCTCTATCTACAAAACTGGGGCAACAAATCCTTATATCTACAATTACACAACAGGTTGTCAGTGAGTTTACTGAAATTAGGACCATTTTCTGTTCAGCTCAAGGTTTTATGTAATTAAGGCAACGAAAACTACTTAGGTTGGGCTGATGAAACACTGATGTCATGGTAGGAAGAAATCAATAGTGACTGCCGAGTGCAAAGACAAACTACCCTTTTCTGAATCCCCAGCTGGATTTGAAGGTAGTATAAATAAGAGGTTGGAGCTATTGTGTCTTAACGAAGCAGATTAAAGATTAACTGGTGATAAATTATTATAAACAAATACCAATGGCTACTGGCCTCCCTTCTTTCTAAGTTGCACACACCCCAAGCCCACTAGCTCCATTTAATGTATAAATATTTAAATACACAGTCGGAAATAGTTTCATTTATTAATATGGATTATGTCAATTCCAAAAATGACTGAACACTGTTTTTACAAATTATTTTGTATTGTAATTATAAGTTATTAAATAAACTGTGCTAACTGTCTATTCTCACAATTAACACCTTGGACTGTAAGAAATGTCCATTAGCTTCCATATATTTTATACAGCCGTAGATGTAAGCACACAAACAGTGTTTCCGATGCAATAGGCTAAGACCATTAAGACCATGTTCCTAGTTGTTGTGGGTCACTACGTAGCTGTGAAACATTCCAGTTTTAGCTCTGGTAAACCAATTTCCGGTTGATGAAACCTAGTGCTTCCAGTGCGCCAGTGTGGGAGTGTCACAGCAGACCACCAGGCATGGCTTAGATGCAGACGCCTATGTCAACATCATATGAAGCACCTTAATAACTGCACTAATGTTCAAGCGGTGTGCAATATGTAGCCTTAGCACACAATACATTTCACCATCCTCCTAGGGTTTCAGTATAAAAAGTGCACAAATATGTGAAGACATTTTTGGCAGAATAACGAAGTTAGACTTCTCTCTTTGTGCCTGAAAGTTATTTGAGAGCAATTTGTGAAGATGTTTTGAGCTCTTCAAGGATTGCTGAATGGCGTCTCTATTGTGGCGACGATAACCTTGGTACCTTTTTCCATTTGAAATTCCAGGACTTTTTGGCCATTTTCCTTTTAGACTGAGCATCATCTGAACAGACGTGGTTGGTTTGTCAAGAGCACCAGCCTGAGGTGGACATGGTTTTGAGGAATCCTGCGGTGATCTTCATCAGTCTTCATCTATCTGCTCTTTCCAAAGCTTTTGGCGGCAGCTTCGGAGCAACACGGATCGTGGCTCTGTTCAAACAAGGAAAAAGCAAAGAGAAAAAGGCTAGATTGACAGACAAAAAAAAAAGTAACACACTGAGGTGCCAGGGTGGTCTGCTTTGCGTTAATAAAATAATGAGATGTGACAGAAGCCCTCCGAATATTGCCCACTTAGTGGCTTTTATAGCCCGCCTGGCAAATGAGATTGTGTGGTTAAGTATCAAACGCAGGGGAAAAGGGCTGATTCACCCCATGTCCTCATTTAATTTTATTTTTTGGAGCTTTGGGTCTGTATGTTTGTCAAATGAGGTCGGGTGGAATTCAGTAATATCTGGTAATAACTCCAACCACAGTGACCGACATAGGCACATTATCATGGAGGGCACGCCTCGCTCATCCAACAAATTACTGTGATATATACAAGACTTGGTACTAATAAGAGGGCAGCATGGATGCAAAAGACAGATCCAGCTCACTGCAGCTATACTCAAATCTAATTGTCCATCAGATAATAATGCACATCCGACGCTCCCGTGTTTCCTTTCATTTGCTCGTCTCTTCTTCAAATAAAATGTTGACGTTGAGATGTGAATTCATGAAAAGTAAATTCCTTTTTTATTTGCATTTGGTGGTGAATGGCAGATAGCCTGTTTTGCAAAAGCACCTTAGAGGGCACAATAGAGATAATGTTGGATATGTGAATGGGAATTTAAAGTCATTTGGAGCATTGTATTAACATGCAATTTGCTGGTGCATAATGATCTTACATCTGTTGCATTTACATCCGTTATCACCTGTGCAGTGATCACATCTTGATATGTAAACTAGACTCAAGAGGACTTTACAGCCAAGCCACCCGTGTAAAAGTACACAGTAGGGACTGAATTTTATTTCTCCTGGTGCAATTACATGTAGCATTTTAATCATGAAGGCAGAGCTGCTGGGCTTGTCAGCAACTGTGGAGCGGCTTGAATCGCAGGAATCTTGTGGGGCGTGCAAATCAGCGCTAATCTGTCAGCTGGATCAATGTCTGGCTGCTTTTTCAGTAGCTTTGTTAATTCAGCTAACATGACTAATGCTGTAGCAAGACCGGAGACCGCAGCCAGTACGCTGGCTCTGTAAGGCTGTACGACAAAGAGACAATTTGAGCTAAATGCTAATAACCATAGTGAAATGGCTAACAAGCTGATTATTAGCAGATAATTGCTGACATATGTTGCAACACATATATTTTACACAATTCCTGCAACAACAACTGTAGAACTATTATTTTAAACTTTAAACAAAATTTTTATCTTTATTGTTATGCACCAACACACCAAAGCAGTTCTCTCTAATGTAAAAGCCTAGTTGGCACTGTTTGATGCTAAACTCAGAGTGTAGCTGAGGATGATGGCTGAATCAGGTGCTTTTCAATTCAAAGACTGCAACTCATAGTGATGAAAAGTCGCTAGAGTGCACTGATTGACTCGGTACTGCAACTGTACAACAGGCTAACGTTTCATAATCAGCGTGTCATGAGAAATGAACAAAGGGACGAGGCAGACGAGGCAAACACATAAGCTGCATTTCAGTAAGTCCGTGTCACCTCGTCTCTTGGTATTGCGCAACAATAAACATAATTTGTAGGCCACTTAGAGAGCAGACGGAAAGTGGGTGGGGGAGGAGCGGTGGGTTTTAATGGAACACAATAACCTGGTTGGGGGTGGGGGTGGGCGGTAAATAGGCTACAGAGCTATACAACTTTTTCCTTCATGACAAATGAGTTGAATAGATGAAAATATGTGTTTGTACGGCTGACGTGTTGGCGTTGCAATAAGTATTGCTTCAGAAACTTCAGAACAGTTCGTGTTTTGCAATCATTCCCGAACCTAATCATGCACCAAATACAGCTGCAATGCATTGTGGGTGAAATGCACCTCATGAGCAACAATCATTGTTGACTACACTTTCAATTGCAATGGCGCAAGTGCCAGGAGGAAGTCAACAAGGGTATTTTTGTCTCACATTTCATCGCGTCAGACACAGCAGAGCACAGATATATCTTAAAGTCACAAAGACAGAAGTACAGAAAGTACAAGTAGGCTGCATCCATCAAGTATAAAAGAGCAAACATGACAAATTCAGTTCTTTATTTAGACCAAAGAGTTCTGCTCTGTGAAGTAGGTAAATCCACTATGCCTCTCTGTAGAGCCGTGAGTTTATAAGAGCCTACATCTTTTTACCCGCCAGAGAAGAATACTCAATACTCAGAACTACAGAAAGTGCGGATTCACTTTTAGTCCAGAAAACTAGGGTACTGTACAGGCTGACAGGCAGAAGAGATATGCGCTAATGCAATGGTCAGCCCAAAATGTGACCTGATGGTGGCATTAGCATAAAGAGGAGGTAAATGCACACACGGTATTCGCCTTTACTTTGATCTACCATTAATTATCACAAAGTTGCTTGTATGAGTGCCGCCGTCCGGAGGAGTGAAAGTAGCTTTAAAGTTCGAAGCCACTGATCGCAGTGCAGTGGCACTTCTCAGATTGATAGGATTTTGTATTGATTTATATTTTAAGAACATTAATGACCAGAGTTCTGGCTGCCGGTAAAAATCCCTTGTTTAAATTGAAGTAGCAAGATAACGCTTTCTGTTATTATGCATGGACAAGTATTAGAGAACACTTAATTTTATTTTTCATAGAAAGGCAGTTGCTTAAAAGCTGCCAGAATAACCCCGAATGTCAACCGTATGGAGGAACACAATATCAGTAAAACGACTTCTATTTTCAGCTGACATTCAGACTTTGATTGGGGAAAACAATATTTCAGGGAAGCTTTTATTCAGAGCACTGTGATGTAACATTAATACATGAATCTTTCAGCGGGTTTTTTTCAAATAAACCACTGGGTTTTCACTCCAGTAATGTGGCTTCTTTGAACAGATTCATGAAACAGCCCTCTGACCGAGACTGCTAAAGGTTACCATGTGCCCCGTCAGACAAGTTCATTTGTGCCTCCTAATGGATTACATCCACTTCTTTTAAGCACAAAGTAATGCTAAGTGAATGTGAGGAAAACACGGTTTGTTGAAAGGTGAATCAAATTGATCTCGCTGCATGCAAATCTCCCTTGCAGAGAGGTTTCTACAACCACAACTCAGGTTGATAACAGTAAATGGTACTCCAGACCTCTGTTTCTTCAAAGGTCAACGTTTGCAACTTGCCACGGGCACCAAATTTGTTTAAAAGTTTCCCAAAGTTGAACTCATAAAATAACTCTTCTAAAGGTAAGAAAGTAAATGATTTCAGTGAGAAATTTTATATTTTCATATAAATGATGGTTTGTCATGGTTGTTACTCCGTGAGATCATTTCTGTCACAAAGGTTGTAGAAGATGAGTTTAAATTACATGTGTTACATGGGTTCTTCAGGAAGTGAGGTGAAGTGAAATGTGGAAAAAAAAAGGTTTCTCTAAGTGAAAAAGAAAAGTTGTATTAAACCTCAAATGCCTCCTGAGAGAGCTGCATGAACTTTGATAAGTGTGCTCCAGTGATGCCAGTGTTGGCTGGGGCTGAAGCTCGAAAAGGAAAAATGGGCTGGTTTGGAGTTTGAAAGGAGTGAGCTTAACAGGCCTATGTAGCCCACTCCTCATCTCTGCTGCAGGCCAGAGGCTCCAGGCTACGCTAGCTGCTACCTGAATTTCCAAACTGTTGCACAAGAGTCGCTGTTTTTTTGTCTTTCATGCTCAGTTCATTCCAGTCAAACTGCTACTGTGGCTATTTCCTGACTGATTTAGCCTGGAAAGCTATGGGTCTGAAGACCGACTTGTTTGGTTCTTGGCATTCCTTGGTTGTTTAATGACAATTCATTGGATGTCCGCATTATTTAGGCAGTCTGAAATACCTGATTTTGTTCTTTTCACATCACCCCTTGCTGTATGCCGGGATTTCGTTTCAACAGTATTTTCACAGTACCCTCACTAACTTTAATTTAGCTTTCCTGTTCCATTATCAGAAAGGTTCCAATGGATTTTTGAGATCACTGGTTCAGCAGCTGAGTGCACAATGATTTACAATCAAGGGACACCTTCTCGCCCAGAATGCACTGTAATTTGTATTGTCATATTCTCTGCACTGTCTCTGTAGGTGGGCAAGTAAACAATAGCTAGGCATTTTGGGCTTATTTAACAAACATTCAACAGTAGATACAGGGATAGTTCACGGTTTTCTGGTACATTCCACACTGCAGGAGCTTCTTGTGTGATTTACCGGCTACATCTGTTTATAACCAAAGGGTGAGAGAAGGTGAAGACAGGAGACATGAATAATATTGTGAGAAAAGATGGAACTACTGTATGTTTTCAAAAGGAGACAGACTTAATAATAGAGAATTGTGCAAAAACAAGATTATGTCCAGGAAAAGTAGCTTCATTCATAGATTTATGAATACAAATTACAAAGTGCTTAACAGGAATAAATTAACTTCAGTGAATGAATGATAAAAACATAAGGGGCAAAATCAAAACAACAAACAAGGAATGAAAAAGCTTTAATAAAATGGGATCGTATGCTTGTTGATTAAAGCACATTTTTAGAACAGACTTAAAAGAAGACATTGACTCAGACAGCCTTATTACCTTGGGCATGTCATCATTCAGCTCAGCCTAATTCATAAAAATCTTCATGTATACTTCCATTTTTCATCAGTCATTTAATTGAACGTTATCTTGTTTGGGTTTAGTCAATCAGTAAGGAGTGACATTATGTGCTGCTGCCCATTCTCCACAAACCCTTCAAGCTGAGTTGTCATGGAAACCTAATGTGAGAATCCAGTCAAGGCTCCAGGATAATAGTGTATGATACTCTTGCCACCACATATCCATCATGAGGGCACATGCAGGGTGGATTTTGATGAGTTTCTAAGCAGACTTTGAGCACTTTCCCACAGGAAACCTCAGGCTGGAAGATATTGGCTTGAACAGAAAGCACAGCAGGGGAGCGCTCTGCCTCATGATCACTCATTTTTGTAGAGTAAACATTTCAATTTGGAGACGGATTCAAGTGAAACTGCATATCTGAATTACAGACGGAGGATATAGCTAGACATGTGTAAGCCTTTTCTAGTATAATGAAAATGTAAAATGATGAATTAGGATAGAACGTGGTGATGGTTTAACTCATGTATAAAGTGCCCACATGAGAAATAATAACATGTGTATTCAGTTTTTTGTATCTCAGCTTTGTTAATCAGCAGATGGACAGTTCAGCTTTGCGCCACTTGAAGCTAAAGTCTTGTTAAAGAGCAGCATCTGCTGGTTTAAGTGAGAACTGGTCTTACTGCATCTCCCTTTCTTTTAATACAGTTCAGTAGAGTGTTTAGGGTTTAACATGTTGTGCATGTAACATAGCCCAGTGTTCATGGATTTTCTTTGTCATGCTGAACCTTTGATGCTTCTTTTAAACTGAGTAACCCTGACTTTGTGAAATCCCCTAATCTACCCACTGAGGGATTTTGATTATGGAGAATTTTCAAATTGGAAAATTTCACCTTTTTTCCATGGGTAACAGCATGCTTAATGAACTGGAACTCAGACTTTGTTTGACTCTCCTGCTTTGAACAGTTTGTGCATCCAATATCTCCCTGTTAACAGATGTTTCAACACTGATTAGCAGCGTTGTGTAATCAGGCAGTCGCTCAGAACAGCTCCTCACTCAGCAATGTGGATACTCAAAGTTTGGCGTTATTAAATCAAACAGTGGGTAAATGTAGAGAAATCAACATCAATTTGTCATATGAAAACAGAAAGAAAGAGAGTTTTTTCTTTTGGAAAATGTATACAAATGTCACATATTATACCTTTGGGCGTTGATTAGCCCACTAAAACACATTGTACAGGCATGAACTAACCAAAGCAGAGGTTAATGGCAGATATAGATGTGAAATTATACTGCTGATAAGTTTAACTCCCAGACTCATTGGCTTATATATATATATATATATATACACACAATACATAAAGATTAAAGACTGCAAGCTCTACCAGTACACAAGCTACAGGAAATGTAAGGGGGAAAAGCTACTGTGTCACAGCAGGTTCTTTAAGCTGTCTTGCCAACTGTCAGAAAGTGTTTGTCGACACGCTTGTCAAAGAAAGTGTTTATAGAAATATATCGCCGTATTGAATTTGATATAATTTAATGTACATTCATATAAACTGAATTATTAATGTGCTTTCCTATCATCCAGCTAAAGCATTAAACAGTCTGCACGCTAAGGTAAACGGTTTTGCAGCTTGCTTGTCCTGTATTTGGAGTCTAACAGTGCGAACAATATATATTTATATATGTGTGTGAGTGTAGATAGATAACACTTCAGTGCAGCGTTGGAGCGGAAGTCTTAAGTGTGAAGAGTTGGTGTGGTGAGACCATATTGCTTGGCTTTTTGGAGGTGTTGTCAGTCTGATGCGATGAAATAACATCTAAGTTTAGACTGAGAGCATGAATGCAAAGAATGGAGCTGTTGGAGATTTCACTTTTAAATGCACATGGAGTGAAACAAAAACTACGAAAGAAGACAGGAAGGATAGACGTAGACGTCACACAAAAACTCTGACCGCTGAGGAAGAAAACACCCCGCCTTAAATGTATAGAGAGCTGAGAGGCAAATAAGAAAAGGCTGTACAAGCTGCATCAGGTCTGATCAGGTTCACCTGCACAGACAGGAAACCCTGCCCGTCTCCCACACCCCTACTGGACTTTTTCTCCTATTGGATGATAATGAATTTTATTTTGCATGTGCACTCATACATGTGAAAAACCAAGGAGAGGAAGTATGAATTGTAAAACTGATTAAGAAGGTTAACATTAAAGTGAGTTAACTGAGCCTATAGGTTGAGTAAGTAGTTCAAATGAGTCTCGTGAGTCATTAAAGTGTCAAACTACCTGAGTTCATAATGAAAATTTCAATTAACTTATGTCAACAGCTTGAGTCATGTTGTAAGAGTCTCTGACAATCAGATTTGATTCACTTTCCTTCAGTTCTTTATTTGACCTGAGGCCTCGCAGCTGTTGTTGTTGGAGCCGAGACACCAAGCAAGGTTTCTTGCAGTGATCTTGTTAAATTCTAAATTCAATACCGACCCAGTGCTTTCATTATTAGGGCACACAGCAAGTCCACCCCATATATGGTTTCTTACAGCTACAAAAGAGAAGGATGTCTACAGAGTTGTAACCCTCAAACAGTGCATGCTGGGAGCACTGACATTATTTTGACCACCTTTCTTTAGAAACCTAAGTTAATAAAAGTGAGCTTTCAGCTGTACATTCGTCTCATCTCATCATTTCAAGTTAAAAAAAATAAAAAAATCAAGAAGTAAACAAGACGAAGCGGGTGCTGTTCCAGTGGAGAAAACAGATTGCAGTGCCCTCCCAGTTGCACTACAGGCAAGATAATAAGTTGGCTCCCTAATGTCAAATGTTTAAATAGGTACTTTCTGTGTGCCGTTGTCACATCACAACCAGCTGGTGCCACTGCATCAAACAGAGTATTTAATAGTATAATACAGATTATGATAAAATTGAAAAGCAGGGGCTGATACCAGTTTAACCTCATGTCGGATGGTCAGAGATCCCATATGACACTCATGGTGTGCTAAGACAATTCATGTAGTGTGTTTCAAGTCTTATCCTGGTTTTGATCATTTCTGATTATTAAACTACAGTCACTGTTAGCGAAAGTGGTTTTCATCATTTGGAGTTGTCTGATGGTCGTTACCATGGGAATCCATCACTCGCATCCGTCCCACATGACATGAAAGGGACATAATAGCAAGTGTAATTTTCATTTTGACTGACTTGTTATTGAGCTGACGTAATACAGGCAGTCGGGTAAGTGGAGGGGAAATAGACAAAATTAGTTTCTATTTAGATTAAATGGCAGACTGGGGGTTGACATGAGGACTCTGTTTGTTTGCTTTAAGACATTTTTTAGCACCATGTCAGACATATTAGAGCTTTTAGATTGTACAGTGATTACCACTTGAGGATGATGTGAGCAGTTTCCACGTCAGAGAGTGAAACAGATCAGAAAGCACCAAAAAAACAGCAAATAGAGGTGGTGTAAAGAGATGGAAATGATGGCTCTCTCACAACAATCAAAAGTTTCACAGAATACAGAAAATATGAATTTTTACAAAGTGCTATGAAACAGGGCTCCAAAGCCCAACTCTGGTTCTGAAAATGTTTTTATTTCTTATCTGTTCTTCTGTGGACAACAACAGTGACAGAGCTGGTGGCAGCTTTGAAAGACAGCCGACTTAAGGGAACAGACTCCAAGAGGTCCATCGTGGTTCCACCAGCTTCTAAGGAAGGCTCAGCAAACTCCTATTATTGCTCAAAAAGAACAGCCTTTGAGCTCACAACTGCAGAGAAAGAAATGCAGCCTTGGATATCAATGTTCCAGTTTCAGAATGAATTGCTTTTTATCGATATCCTTTTTTATTGTTGCAAAATCCTTATATTGACATCTTTCACCTCAGAAACATATCTAGCCTGTGCCGTCATTGCCTTAAAACTGAACAACTGGACAAGAGCGGCAGCTTATGGGCACTTGCACTCGTTGCATTCATTGTAAGTGACTATATATCAGTGGATAAGGTCTAAAATACTGACTGCCACTGGGACTGCTGGTCAGTGGGGAACGAGTGGAAACTATGCTACTGTTTGGTGAAGAGGAAAGAGATACGGAAGGCAACTTGAGAAGCAGCAAAGGGGGAGGACTGGTAGGAGTGCCGAGCTGAGAGTTGGATCTTTAAATGTTGGCACTATGACTGGGAAAAGAAGTTGATGTATGGTGAGTGCAAAAGTGAAGGAGCAGTAAGGCCAGGAGCATCAGAGGTAGGTTCCGCCTGTTCTATGGAGTGTGGTAAGAGTGTGTTGAAGGTGAGAAGAAGTGACAAAATGATGACTATGGAGCTGAAAGTTTGCGAAGGGAACAGAGGTGCAGATGAAAAGGTGGGTAGGTATGGTAGCAAGAAGAGGACTGTGGAGGGACAGATGGTGGTGGATTTTGCATAAAGGGTGTACATGTCTGATGAATATGTATTTCAAGGAAAGGGTGGAGCACAATGTGAGGTGTTACGGTTGAGGCATCAACTTGTTTGAGGCATAGTCAAACCACAGAGAGATTAATGCAACCTGTAAGAGATTGGAGAGTGCAGGGTGGTTGCAGGGGAGAATACAGCTTAGCAGCATCAGAAGATGATCTGCGAGATGACTTGGGAGATCAGAAGAGAAACAGAATGAGATCAGAGCCAAGGATCAAATGGAGGGAGTTGAAGATGGAAGAATGTTATGTGGAGCTCAGGCTAGAAGTTAAAACGGGTGCCAGGTGGTAGAGAGGAAATGCAGCTCCTGCAGTGGTGTTGAGGGAGACAGCTAGGAGGGTACTTCGTTTCGAGGGAGAGTGAAAGAGGCGAGATGGAGATGAAATGGGCACATAAGGGAAGAAGAAGGAGGCTAAAAAGGAGGCTGAGGTGTGCTGAGGGAGGATTTGCATGTGGTTGGTGTCACAAAGGGAACCGCAGAGGACAGGAAAGGGTGAAACCATGATGGACCCTCAACAAGAGCAATCAAAAGAAGAGTTTTCAATTAAAGAGAATAAATTAAGACAGAATAAATGAACAATTTCAAAAAGTTCCAAGAAGATCTTAAGATCTTACTAAAAGAGAGGAAACATTAAATTCACAGAAACAAAAAAAACATTTTAGGAACAGCATATATGTTTTAAAATGTGTATGTTAAAATAGAAGAAACATGAACTAGACCAATCAAAACAAAGAAGAGAAAGAAATCAGATCAGATCAGAACCTCAAAGTTCAAAAACAAACTGATTTTTGTTATCTTCCAGGGCAACAATACGTGACCTTTGGCCTCTTTGTTGTTCCGTACAAGAGCACAAGTCTACTTCTGACTACCTTTTTTCAGGTGACCTAAGGCATCGGACAAAGTGGACTATCTCACTTTATTCACCATACTCTGTTTTCACTCACTGGCACTTTTATCACAGGTGAAACGTTATTTTTCATGTAGAAAAGTCATATAGACTCTGGTGTCCTTTAGATCACTGTTGCCACTGTACGTATCAATAGTATCAACATGAGGCAGACGAACTGCTGCCAAGATCAAAAGATGCAGCTGTGATCTTCTGTATCAGAAGCTCACAGAAGGATTCCACCAGCTTGCTGTGAGTCTGAGATCACACCATCCTAACGCTGCATTTATTTATTTTTTAGAATTGACCGGGTTAAAATGCTTTTGAAGTGTGTGCATTCGACCTTGTTGCTAAAAGTCAGCAGCTCTGCACCTTTTCTGTGGGATAAGCACCCTCATGTAGGATTTATGCTGTGTGTAGACATGAGAAATGAATTGCTTTCTCTTGTACTGTCTTGTCAACACCATGACATCTATTTTTTATGGTGATGCCCTGACAATATGCACAAACATCCATCAAGGATCACCTACAAGTAAAGCAATTGTGCAAAAGGCAAGTCTGCACACATTAGACGTTGTCTCCACCAGAAAACAACAGATGGGGAAGAACAGAGCAGAACAGAGCATCAGAATAACTAATATTATGCTGCACAGTAACACCAGAGGGCAGAGTAGTATGCTTTTTTTTCTCCTGCTGCCTCACTGCTGGAGCTGATGCACATTAGAACCGTTGAGATATTCTGCTTTACATTGGTACATTGGCCATGAGTTAAACAGATAAAGTGTTAAATAGGCTTTGCAAAGAAACAAATGAAGATTTGCTAAAGTCACAGCCTTCTTATGCGATTGTGATTTGAAAATGAAATTGCATTCAGTGCAAATCATTAAAAAGAAATTTAAAAAAAAATGAGCATGCACATTCCTCTTGTGCAGCCAGTCCATCAATCAAATACATTTGAGCAAGCTTTTTTTCTGCTGCCGTCTTTAAATGGACAGTGTTAATTACTGTAGGCTTGCAGAACATGTTTGGATTCAGTACATTACTGCTAAGGGGGAGGGTTGTCAACTCTACTGGGTAATACAATATTCATAACCCTCAATGCAGTGTTTCATAGATAGTGCTTTGTGTCTGTCTGGTGAACCTTGGGTTCGCATGTGTAATCCGTCTCACGTTAGGCCCGTCAATCTTGTAAAGATACCCGCATTGCAAAAAAAACTCATTCCTCACCAGATCATACATATTGTTGCATAAAGGGAATTTTATTTATGAGTAAGACTCTAAGGTCTTTGGTAAAAGAAAACAAATGATGACAGATCAAAATCAGAAAATCTAAAAGCAAAGATAACATGAAAGGTATCGAGAATGAGTTTGTTTGACAAGTCTTTGTCATAACCAGAATCTGTTTAAGCATTTATCAAAAATATCAAGCCATATAAAAGAATGTGTACCTGTATTTTTCAAAGAAATTTAAAAAGATTTAGAAAAAAACTACAGCGATATCACTACAGTATCAGTCAACCTTAGTTCAAGCTAGTTTTCCCCCTTTTTCCTGTTCTCTGTTATTGAAAGATCTATTTTGATGCTACAACAACTTGGTACTTGACTGTGTTATGCCACACAAATAAGGCAAAATGCTAAATTTATCTCATGATGAAGTAAAAAAGTGATACCGCAAGCATCCTGCTAAAGTTTACTAGCCTGCTTAGCATAGAAACTTCTGTGGAACCTCTGATTTTACATGTCATCTAATGTGGTTACCATTAAACCCAATCAGTGACCACTCAAAGCTCTTTACAATACATGTCAGCATTGACCTATTCATGCACACACTGAAGCAAAAGCTGCCGACTTAACATCCAAAGGAATTAAATCATTCCCACACTCATAGACCGATGGGACAGCCTTCAGGGGCAATTTGGGGTTCAGTATCTTTCCCATGGACTCTTCTACATATGGACTGTGGGGAAGCCTGGGATGGAACTAGGAAGCTTCCAGTTGGTGAAAGACCTGCTCTACAACTGAGCTAAAGAAGAAGTCTGTGGCAACATCTTCCTCTTCTCCAAAATTAAATACAAGGTAAAGGGACATCCAAC
Organism: Datnioides undecimradiatus; assembly: GCA_008933995.1. Lineage (NCBI taxonomy): Eukaryota > Metazoa > Chordata > Actinopteri > Lobotiformes > Datnioididae > Datnioides > Datnioides undecimradiatus. Next base: position 11,214,053 of record WARS01000010.1, read on the forward strand.
AGAAGGTGCTTTTCAAGATTACGGGACCACCAGCCAGCGATCCATTTATTTTTATATAGAAGCTTTCAGGGAACGTTTTCATGACAGCTTGTAGATAGACTTTTTGACAATAATTGTTTGGTTCAAAGAGTGCATCAAACTTGCCTTTGCTAAACAAAACAGCCTGGTCCCCTACTAGTTACCACTCTCTGCCTAACAGTATCTAATCTGAAGCAAGAAGAGTCCATAGTTTCATGGGTGAAATATAGCAAATCTCTGAGGACTGGCATATGGGTGATGTGCAGTTTTACTTTATCAGAGTCCTACTTTGTGATTTAAACTGATAAGAAAGTGTGTTTGTACATTCTTGACCACATAACGCTTCCCTTATAACAAAGGCACGAATGGCTTCCCAGCTAAGCCAACTTAGTGGGTGTCTGGAGCGGTTGGGAGGAGATGGAGGGATTTGAGAAGAGAAAAGAGAAAATGAAAAACCAAGACAGACAGATAGGCAGACAAGGAAGTAGTAAAGGGAGGAAGTAGAGGAAGAGATGGAGGGTGGCTGGTGCCTATAGGGATTGACGCTGTGTGAAGGTGACCTGGGATTACTCCGGTCCTATTCCACAATCTCATCCTGGTATCTGAAACTCATCGCCCAGCGGAATGAGCTCAGCTGTCCACATCCCTAAGTAAGTCTTCAGCTGAACCCCCAATCTGCCCAGAGCAAGAATGTAAGCCGGGCTAGAGGATATTCTCTTTTTTTTCCAACAGACAATGCCCCCAAATGTTAGTTTGCAGTAGATTTGGATGATGACGTTTGGTCGAAGGAAGGCGGAGAAGATTCCCTGCACATATAATGATGGCTTTTACTGGAGCTTCTGCTGGCTGGTGTGGCAAATCCGCCCAGTGCTCAAAACGTTATTACAGAATGAACGCTGTCAAAAGCCCATATGGCAGATGAAGGTGATGTCAAACAAAGAACAGTTGTTATACAAAATGACTTACTAGCATGTTTCAATTTTCGGGGACTATAACATTTACAGATATCTGGGGCAGTGGCTCATAGAAGGTACAGCTAAGGTATGTTGGGCCAGGCAGTGACTTCCATGTTAACAATGAACAGTGTATAATGTTATAGGGAATCAATGCCTTCCTGAAGTTGTTTGTGATTTGTTTACCTTTTTTCTTTTTGACTCATTTATTGTGTGAATTAGCAGCGGGCAACTGTTTTTCTGCTATCGCTCTCCTATAAAAACCGTGTATCTCCACAATGTCATCGCTTTGTCAGATTAAAATAAGAGCTTTTTTAAGCTTGACAGATGATCCAATGTTTTTTTATTTAGTTCAGGACGTGGGGGAATTTTCTCTCCCAAAGAGGGTGGTTGTTCAGTTTATTTGAAAAATTCTGCATTTCATGGTATGTGACAAAAAAGAACATTTTTTATATGGAAATTACAATTGAGGGATATTAAAACTCAATTATTGCATTATTTAGATTAAGAAGTGATTGCATTATTGTCACAAGGCCATTTTAAACATTACTATTTTTCCACTACTAATGTCTCATCTGCCTTGTTTCAAGGTTTTGCCTGCCGTTTCGCAGCTCTGACAAAACTTTTCAGTGAATTAAAATGCTTCAAGAGGAATGAACTGGACCAACAGACTAGTTAAGAGCAGTTCAAGGTACCCCAGTTATTACTGCTGCCTCACCAACTTTTGCAGCTTTGACACCATGTGCTCATCAGCATTTGTCCGCAAGTGTCCTTGAGTAACATGCCAAACTGCAACTTGCCTACTCATCACAACCCGCTCAGGATAAACCCGTCAGTTAATCTCCTAAAATAACCTTCCAAAAAAAAAAAAAATAGACACTCAAAACATGCACACACAAAAAAAAAGTTACCCCAAATTCATGATTTAATCCTTCAACAATACAGCCTGTCCTATTTAAGAATAGCTCCTCTAACTCGCACCAGCTGCCAGTCACTTTGGATCGCAGTATCTACTTAATGTGTAAATATAAATGAGAAATCAACAGATGTAATGGTACGATACAACTATAATTGCTTCCCTGAGATTGTCTGCAGACACTGTGTGAAGCCTCGCTGGTTTCGGCTCGTCAGTAATAAACGGCGATAAACTTTAAGAACAAAAAAGTTCCGATACATAATAGAAAACATGCTTATCATATTGTTAATTAGTTATAGTGTTGTGTTTCCTTGATTTGATGCACTAAATATCACTGCACACTCTTATTTCACATCCACACATAAACATATACAGGCCCCAAAGACTGTTCGAAGTAATTGCAATTAAAGTTGGTCGGACTTAATGAGTTGTAGCCCACAGTCGCTCAAAAAGAAAAAAAAAAAAACTGTAACCGCAGATGTGTTTATGAAACCAGATTGATTTGTTGGGCTCGCTGTAATAAAACTGTCCTCCTGTCTTCGTAGGCTTCAGCCTCGACCGCACTTTCTGACCAGAAAAGCGACGAAATGAGAAAACAGTGGCAGATAGCTGTAACGAGCCAGAGCTGATGAGAGAAAAGAGGGATTGCGAGAATGAGAGAGAGAAGAGAGTATTAGAAGAAATCTAGGAGGGAGGAGAGATGCTGAATAGATGGGGGCTGAGCAGGAGTCAAAGAGGTATTGACATGGTAGGAACTGGGGAAAGCAGGGATTTACATTTCATTTGAATGGGATGATGAGCAGCGCACGGAGGCAGGGAGATGGGACGACGGAGCTCCCAAGGCCCTGCGGTGGAGCTGCGTTCAACATAAATACTTTGCCATTTCAAACCCATCAATTCAAGGGGACACGCTCATCATGTGCTTGTTTTTCACTCTGTTCTGTCTCTCTTCGGCTCTCCGTTCTATAATTGCTTTGCTTATGCACAGCCACATGGGTGATATATGGAGTCTGCCTTGTGCGCCAAAACATGCTCGCAGCACCACTGCTCAGTGTGTGTGTGTGTGTGCCATATATGTGTGTGTTTGTGTGTTCAAGCTTAAGGGCAGCTTTAATTAAAAGACAACTTCTTATTGTAATAGCTTTCTTGTTGTAAGCTGCAGCCTTCTCGTGGTTGAGTCTTGATTAATGAGATTATCATACGGTCAACCCCTTGGTTGGTCCCACTCCCACAGTACCGGCAGCGAGTAAAGCGACAACAAAACAAGCAAAAATAAACTACACACAGCCTTCGGACAACACACAAAGTTGTGTCTAATTGACTCCTCGCAGCTCTGAGTGAAAGAAAGATGAGACTGGGGAAGACCTTTAAAAATCTGAATAACTGTTTTTATTCTAAAAATACATTGTGCATATGTTTTTCTAGGTTTAGAAATGATGAATTTCACCTTTACAGCCATGTTGAAGAAATATACTGTTATATTTCATACCCAGGCAAGGTCTAAACACTCAGATATGATCAAATTCCCAGTGCTGCACAACTACAGCAGGAAATGGTTTCTGTTTTTTCTGAATTACAGTTATTGCAAGTTATTCTCAGCTATGTAAAGGTCATTTTGTGATTCTGTGAATGGACCTGCATTATGGATTTGTGAATATGGTGGTAAATTTCAAAAACAGCCTCAGGACAAAAGCCTCTCCTTACAGTGCTGTGCATCGCAATAAATCTCTTGCTTCAAGGTCATCAGCACTTCTTTCGGGGATGCCAGACATGAGAATGAAATCAACATCATCCTGGCAGATGGTTTCTTCTCTGGAAAACACAGAGACAACAACCTGGACACGAACTGAAGAGTCTGTTCCCAAATGTGAGATCTGGAGTTTCCAAAAAAGTATGGATGGAGTGTGGGTGGGTGTCTGTTGGAGTGTGGATGGCACCAGTAAAAGCAATATTATGTTTTTCAGTGGTTGCCAATTACTACAGAGGGTAACTTTCCCGTTTCTCAACTTGATTATGGTTCTAGTTTTGGATCTACATGTGCATGAATGTCAAGCGCCTTTGTCTTTATTGAAATATCCTCTGCTTCCAGCTACAAAACACAGCAATCTGCTGTACTTCCTCATTTTATTCTCTCTCCAGCAATTAGGACTAGAGACTAACCTACCAGTGTAGTTGAGGGACAAATATTTTCATTGTGTCATTTTGGAATCAGATATTAGGCCCGATTCTAACGAGGAACAACACTGTCGAATCAGATGCAACGGTGTCAAGCGTTCGTTATAAGTGCGGCTGAAGGAGAGGTCCTGCAGCCAGTGAGTCTGCACAGTGATACACACCCGTGGAGACAGCACTGAAATCGCAGCACAGCAACAAAGTTCACAGTGCTCAATTTCTTATTTATTTATTTATTGATCGATGAAGTCACTGACTCCACTATGGATTAGTGAGCACAACAGAGAGTCTTGAGCCTCATATGGACAGAAAAGCTTATACTTAAACTAAAATGACTGTCTGTTTGTTGAGAAACTAGCCTCATGATATAACCCTGGAGTCGTCTATTCAGAGCCGCAGATTGTTAGAAGTCAGAGTTGTGGAATCAGACCCAACAGTGTACGGAAAGGGAAGCAGCAGGTGGAGTTTCATTATAGCTGCAACCAAGAGAGAGGCCCTGTGGCTGGAATGGCTCCCCGCAGGTTGGCGTTTACTAATGGATGGTGTGATGTGTGAATGGCAAATGGAGACAGAATTAAAACTGCAAATTGTCTTTTTTATATATATATATATATATATATATATATATATATATATATATATATTATATATATATATATATGACTTGACTTGATGAGTAAAACACTTTATATAAAGCACAGACATAGAGCTTCTCAATGCCAAGTTGTAGACTAATGAAGTCCATGTCCATGCATGTTCATGAATTCTGTATCTATGAACATCTAATTCTCTGCTTTATGGGCATTTGACACGAAAAACATTGGTTTTAATGGCCAGGATCTCAAATTGAACTGATGCAACACTTAACCCTTAAAATGTAAGGGTTAAGTGTTGCATCAGTTCAATTTAAGGCTTAAATCAACACTACCTGGTAACACTTTGTCACAAAACCAAATTATCATGCAGTAGGACCGGAGTTACAGCACTGGTCTGAGGTGTCAGAGGGAGGAGATTCAGTGCAGAATAATGGGTGATGCCATTTTCGTCCTTCATTTTAGTGTGGCGTTGAAACACATCCCCACTGAAAATGTATTGGCTCTGATCACTCCCCCACCTGCCCCACTCACTGGTCTAAGTGGCTATAATTTCTCACTTTTCACCAAAGTGAAATTAAAGCTGAAGTGTTGCTGTTTTGACACGATGGAGGAGGTCAAGAGGACATCCAGATGGTGCTTTACAAGGATCCATAACCGGACCTTCCAGGAGTGATGGAACCATGACAGGCACACTTTGCTGCACAAGGTGTCAACTTCAAAGGGGGTGGAGGTCAAATTTAAGTCAGGTACAGTTTTTGCTCGCTGTCGGAGGAGGTCGCTTTGATTGCGACTCATAGATGCATTAGTATTCCTAAGATTCTGAATTTGGAGTTCCCGACATTTGTTATTGCAGTAAAAATTGGTCTCAGTGTGACTCCTATTTGTGTTTGGTTTCCGAACAAAACAAAATCAAATACTGCATTTAAATTTTTATAATATCAACACTTATTTATGTAATCTGAATGATGAAGACACATTTCAGAGAGGAGATGTTCCAAAATCAGTAATGGTGTTGGAAACATCAGGCGATGCACCCCGAATCATGGAAATATTGAATCATGAAGTCAGGTAGAGTTATGGAAATGGGCAGTGTAATTGTTACTGCAGTTTGTCCAATAATGGAATAGAAAATGTGTCCAGTATTGAGTTTCAACAGGCACTGTCCTGCGTGAGATTTCCTTATACTGATACATTAGTTCTAAGAACAAGGGCTTTCAGCTAACGAGGACTTTGGTGGGAGCTCAATCATTTGTCTGATTCCAATTTCTAGAGACTAAATTGCTTCTCTCTGCACATATTAAGTATTCGTAAATGGATTGCTGAATCTGTCACTGCTAAGTGTGTATCTTACCCAGGAACTTTGTCTGTGATAGTGCAGACTTTTGACTATTTCATGAGTGTAACACAGGACAGTTATTTACTGTCTTAACTTTCTACATGTCTTTAGTTGGCAACCAAATGTGTAGAAGGAGGTCCTTTCCAATATCACCATCTTCAGGACACTGACTCAAGGTAATTTTAACATAGCTTCTATCTGAAAAGAAAAATATTCCATTTTCTGTCTTTCTAGTAGGATACTTTAATGTCTAGGCAATGAAAGCCATAGACCACATGAAAGATCAGCACACTGGGCTGCCCAATGCCATGAAATACAGCATATCTTTGAAAAGCACTTCCTTCTCTTTGTCAGCATACCGCCTCAAGACCTGCTCCAATTCCTCTTCTTATGCCAGCTTTAGACTACACAATACTTTGTCTGTTACAGTAGCCACTGTGTCAGATTAGGTGACTATAGAGTCATACAATCCTGCCATGTACTGGCCAAGAGACGGGGCGTTCCACACCTTGGTTCATTACAATGCAGACGAGCTAGTCTATTTGTCAGGACATCAGGTGGCAGCCAAGATTCGGTATTGTATAGTCTATCATAGCGAATAGAACAACCAAGAGAACGTGAACAATTGACACAACTGAAACCTATTGTCATTCAATGCTGTTGCCTTCCAGTAAGGAAGTTCTCACATACACCACACCCATTGTTGTTCTCACATTAGCGTAAATATCCCATGTCCAGTTAGACTTTCAAAATAAAGTGTGCTAAGAAGTATTTCACATGATGCTCCAGTCAAGTTAGCTTTAGGCTTCCAAACCGTTGGATGAGGTTTTGGAAAAGGTCACGGTTTGGGTTGAAAATAACTCCTTTCTTAACACAATTAACAATGGTTTCACACGGGAATGAAACACTAGTGTCCTGTGTGAGAGTCTTTGAACCATCGATCTAGTCATTTCACACATCTCAGCTTTTGTACCTGCACCTAAAAAATGTCAGGGTGACACAATGAAAACCAAGACTTATTTCAATCAGGGGAGACAGGTGACCGGAGCAAAGAATGTTTTTTTTAGTGGAAGATGAAATGAGAGACTATATTTGAAGACTCCACAGGGACATTTTTTTTGTTACTGAGGAGTAATACCTGCAAACAACAACAGATAAATCCCTCCATGGAGCCCAGGCACTGGTGCTGGTGGTGGCTGATGAGTGTGGAGACCGACATGATGATTTGGTGAGTCTGCAAAGACTTGGGTGGTGATAGGGGAGGTGGAAGGGCTCCTCACAGCAACTCGAACTCGAAGGAGGAGAGAGGGAAAAATCCCATTTAAAAGAAAACAGCAGAAAAATGGGAAGTTAAAGATGAAGAAGTGTGACTTTGATATTGGAAAGATGAAACCGGCTGATGTCGCAAGTGAAGCCTGGACTATGGCAGCAGGAACCTATGAGTGAGCATGTGAAACCGAGTGAATGGCAGGTTGAATGACATATAGTGATACAGTATGCTGGCTGAGTTGTTGCTAGAGCTCCTATCTCCTATCTCTCTTATCTATTGTCCTAGATAAAGAGTTTGACATGGATGTGAATAATGTTATTCAAATAAGCGCATTGTCTGTGAATATCTAATTAGTGTTATCTTGTATTAGCTTGTACGTAAAAGTCCTTTAGCTAGTCGGCTATGTGAGGAAAATGGGTAATTCTGCTTCAAGGGAAAAAGAGGGAAAACTAAGGACTTACAAGATGATGTAACACAACCCCCAAGTTGACCTTTTATTAACAATCTTAAATCTTGGGATGCTAATTAAGTTAGCCTGCAGTTTTGGGGGAAGTAGTCGCGAGGGTTTTACAAAGAAAAGGCGCGGTGAGTAAACTTTCCAGGTTGACGCAGCCGCATTATGGGAAATCATAAATCCAGCATCAACAGTCGGCAGTAAACATTCTGAGAGCCGCATTAAAAAAAAATCATTGTTTCTCGACCGGATCACGACACATGGGTTCACAGTGAGTGGGCTGTGTGAACAAGGATCACTGTATCGCCATGGCACACTCTAAGAAACACCTTATCTTTCTAATTGAAGGCTGGGGTTTTATTATAAATACCAAGTTTGGATTCATCAGTGGATTCATTTGACTGCCTGCGGTTTCTCAAATGAAAATCTCACATGGAAACCGACAGGTAAGCTAATTAAATGGGTTTTGGTGCTTTTACTTGTTAATCGGTGTGTTCCAAGTGGTAGAATTTAACACTGTTCCTCGTGTCTTTGCACTGGAACCAAATGAAAATTGGGATGAGATGAATGAGCTGTTTTGAAGTTATCTCTCCTGTCCTCCTAAAATCTAAATACTATAGACACGAAAGACATTTACTTTCTGTGTTGTAGGCCTTCTGCAGTCTGTGTCCTGTGTGACGCAGCAGTTTACATTTATATCACACTCTTCTTAGCCCCAGCATTAAAGCTCTGCTTGTGTTGCCCCTTCTCTCCCTGACATTTATTTTTTTTAAGGCCACTGTCAGTGTTTGGAATTTTTCCGCTTTTGTTATCCTTTTGTCAAGTTTGCAGTCAAAGTTAACCAAAAGGAAACTGTAGTGAAATGTCGAGAGGTGAGAGGCTCAACCTTTAGACATTTGCAGAGGTAATCAATCAGGTTGACAGTTGTGCCAAGAACACAGCTCGGGTTGCCTGATGCTTGTAAAACATGGCAACACCGTGCCATGTAAGGAAGCCGGAGCGCTCATAGAAGTAATTAACTTCAAAACTTCATCACAGAAAAGACCAATCAAGAGAAAGGGTCACAGCGTGCCGTCGACGTTTGGCCTCACTGCTTGATTATGGGCTCAAGGAACAGAAAAGCAACCACATTTAGGTGTTAGCAGTCTAGCTAGAGCTTTGAGTAGGTCATAATGGTCATTATCAATGGGCTAAATAAGTCTAAATGAGTGTGGGTTACATACAGAGGTATAACCATGGATATTGATAGTAAAATGATGTCTTGCATCGATTGAGAAGGTTCAGAGAAGGAAAATAAACAGACACAGTCCTCCTGGATTTAAGATGTAAAGAGTTTGAAAGAGATTGTCAAAACTGTCATCTACAACTCAGACATGTTTCTGTTACATTTTCCATTCAACAGTGGGGTCTGTCTAGAGCAGAAGGTTCTGAAGAGCTTCTTAAGCTTTGGAGAATCTAATCTACAGCTGGTGGTGTGTGGTCTGTTCAAACTTTCTGCATGTAATTCAGTTTGCCAAACTTAGCATACACAAATACATGTAAAAACAGTTTGTGCTCTTAGGCAGAGCCAGGCTGTCAGATTCAGTATCATTTAGAATCTGTGCTCACCAACCACAGACACTGCACAGAACGTTCTTTCATTTTTACATTTGTTTGAGGACGGTTTAAACAAAGGGAGGATATATCACATTTACTGAGGTTAAAAGGTGTTGATGTGTGTGGTTTCTAACTTCAAGGAGGGCTGGGATAAGTTTTTTTTCCTCTGCTCTGCTGCACAGAGGAACGACAGACACAACGCAGCTGCAGAGGCAGACAAAGTGAAAATCTACATTGGTACTAGGGCAGACGTATACACAGTGGGGTTGATCACAAGCAGGTATGCAGGTGGGCGTAGACATCAGATGACTGGAGAAGGCGGGAAAGTTGGGGGACATCTGGTGGACAGGTGGGGAAAAAACTGGAAAGTTACCTTAAAAGGTTACCTGCCGAGTTTTATGGAGATGTTTTTAGGGGGAAATCATAACTTGCTATAGGTCAAATGTGACTGATTTGTTTATAGGCCGAGAGATTTTAATTGTAAACTGATATAAGGTTTTTGGTGCCCCTTGACTGATAACATCGAACCTTTATACCGTTAAAACTAAAAGATTACACTCAAACCACTGATTTACGTATATTTGAACAATACAGGTGTTGAGGCAACCTTGTTGTTGATCTTAACATAGTCTTTGAAGCCCAAGTTTATTATTCTTGGTAACTTCCCAAGATCACAAAAAACATGTCGAAGCAATCCCATTCTCCCACTTCCAGACATTTCCCTATTGTTGTTGTGTACTGATTGGTGGATGATTATTTTGACTCAAAGTAAACCTGATATTAAAAAAAAAAAGGTGTTCATGAGAGGCTTTACTGTTGTCTGGGGAAACTAAACAATGATTTTCTGCCAGAAGTGAGTTCACATACAAAGAGGAAAAAACATCAGAGCATGTCGAAGTAACAAGTCGGAGCTGTTGAAGGCAAAGTTGCATTGCTTGTGTGTCGCAGGTAAATCCGGAGTCATTAGATCTGTAACTGGATTTGATGTCTATATTTAAAACAAAAAAGAAAGAAGAGAGAACAGTGTGCAAGCTCTGAGCAATTTGTATGTTGTAGCAAAACATGTAAAAAGATAGCAGCGATTAACGCATGAAGGACTTAAAAATACTATGATCAATGATATCAAAGGCTGCTTGGAGATTTCCAAGAACTAAACCTGAATTCCCATATCTGATGTGAAAAATAAGTTATGTGTGTTTAAATATACTATTAATATTAAAAGTGACTTTATAAAGGGAGTTAAGAAAAACACCCCTTTAATTTGAATTTGTGAGGGTTGAGGTTCAGTTTCTTTGAGCTTTCATATGCTTAAAAGCTAACTTCCCAAGGTCAGGGAACAGCTGATAATAGATAGAATAATGAAATCAAGACAAGTTAAAAACTTCTAAAGTATCTCCCTCCCTCTGTGCTGATCCAGGGACTGAAAAGACTTTCAAGGACCCATAGTGAGCTTAAGTATTGCCTTCTAAACAATAACACCAGCTAAGTGCAAATGACTGCTTTGGCACGCAGGAGTCTCTGGACTGAGAGAGATGAATGATATAAAGGTAATAAATCAAGTGGTAAAGTACATTGGGCCATGCAGCACATCTATACATGAGCTATATCTGATGCTTAGTGTGCGTACCTTAAAAGGGGATTTTTTGTTCCAACCAAGGTTGATGCTAGATTGTATGGTAAGATTGCGCAAAAGACTTTTTTTTTTACATGTATTTCAAATTTATACGTCACGGGAGTGTACATATAGCAGAGAGGGACCTAAATGCTGGCAGAGACCAGGAGAGATTGGCAAACAGTTTATTGAAAGGGTTCAGGCTTACGGTTGGTCGAGGTAGGCAGGGTCAAGTCCATTTAGTCAATCCAGATCAGCAAACAAAGCCAAAAGGAATAGGTGAAAGGCAAAAACCAAAAACAGGCAAAATTCTGAAAAAACAGAAATCCAATACATTCAAAGGAACACAGGGGAACACATGGGAAAACACAAGGAAACTATAAAGGTACATGAACTCAAACACACAACAAACGCAACTTATATAAACTGGGGAGTCTAGGCAAACAAGACACAGGTGATACGAATGAATTAAGGAAACTAGTTGACATGCGAGGGTAAAGCTTTTCAAAGTAAAACAGGAAATAACCAAAAGCACAGAAAAGACAAACACAGAAAACCATGACAGTAAACTTTGATCCAAACTGTTTTGAGCTCATCAGCTTGCAGGCTAACACTATAATGTGTCTTATTTGGCTTGGGCTCTGGGGTGAGTTAGCTATCAGAATTGTAGTTCTTCACTAGTTTCTATTCATTTCTGTCAGCAATTTGCTGCACGCTTGTCTTTCAAGCAACACATTGTAGCCACCTTTTGCCAAACCTGGACCGCACCAATTAAAAGTTCCTAGAACCGCCTCTGTTGCTTGAGTGGGGAAACCAGCCTCAAAAGCATCTCCCTACTTGAAATGGTTTTATAATTTTTCCAACATGCCCCCGAGTTGCATGTCGGAGTTTGAGAGAAACTTGGCAGTTCTTGAAATGAGCACTCTGACAAAAGAGTAACAGCCCAGTGTTGGAGGTTGTGAAGGACATCTGTTCGCGACCTCAGACCCCACCAGCTGCAACCGCCCTCGTCCAAGCGCTCCTCCAAGGCCTCAGCCAAGCCCTCGCTCTTGGCATCGCACTACCAACTCTGTGCAGCGCTTCAGCTCTGCCAGGTTTCCACTTTACATTTTAAAAGGGATGGTTCACCCCATGAATCTGACATTATATATTTAAACCTGCGTTCCTAAAAACTTGTTGACATTGATTTCTCTGCGAAGGAGTCATTCTTGTCCTGCAAAGCAAAAACACTGCTGTTGAGTTGATGAGACAACTTAACTTACAAGTAATATCAATGAGAAGACTTGTTTGGCTGTTGAATATTTTATCAGAGCTTAACAACTCCCCCACATTCCTCTTAAGCATGAAGCATGAAACACATCTGTTTAACAGTCGGCTGTCAGTGAGCATCTGTGACCTGGGCTTTTCAGTGTGTCCTGCACCCGCTGCACCAGTCGGACTCCTGTTGCCAGCTTTTTGGCTGATTGCGCAAGTTAAATTGGCGGCAGAGCTTACTCATGATAGAGATCAGTCTGATTGGCTGTTCAGCTTGCAAGTTCGGGAATGCCCCTTGAGGCAGTCACTCAGGCAAGCATGATTTTCCAAATTTAGGGCGGCACCTCCTTATATCTTGCCATTATCTCATTCTTTCTTTTCACACAACCTAAAGACTAATGGCTTTAGGTGAGTCAGTGGCACAGTGGTAAGCCAACAGTGATCTGTTTACAGTTTGTATATCCATAGCTCAGGTCTTTCTTTCTCTGAAAGCAGTCAACCACCTGCAGGCGGAGCGTATGTGTTACTTGGATATAGGTTATGGTTTTGCAATTTTTTGGCCCAGACACAAAAATATGGAGTGATTCAACAGTCGGCCCGCTGCCACTAGTTCTTTAATGTTGATTTGGTGTGTTCTTGGCTTTCAGTGTGAATTGTTATGAACCCTGTGATGGGAGCAGAAAAGCAGAACACGGTATTCCTTTTATTGATGGTATTTACATCTAATATGGCCCAATGCAGCATAGTCATAATCTTCAGTAGTAAGACACCAAGGTCCTAGGGTTTCAAAGGGTTATTGTTTTCAGCTTTATGCCAAGCTAAGCTAACCTAACAAACTATACATTTACAGGACAGACATTAAAATGGTATTGAACTTTTCATCTAACCCCCAAACCTGTCCTTTAAAGTCTTATTATGGTGAAAATGCTTTCAGCCTTCTTTTAGTTTACAGTTGATAAAGAATGTTAACCTGTATTGAAATTGAGACCTTTCCTGACTTTACTGGTTGCCTCTAACAGCCTATCCATGGATTTTAATGTAATAGACTGGCAATGACCATTGTTGACATAGTTGTTAATTCTAGAGCTCTTCAATGACTGTCGTTAATCCAAATATCTCCAGCAACCACCGTTGAAGCACCCCGGAGCATCCCACACTTGGTCATTAGAGCACTTATGAGGACTGACCACACACTGCAGGGGTTAAAAGCCTGGCATCAACCAAACTCCACCAGAAGTGAAGAGGCCTTTTCAATGAGGGATGAATCATCTTCAAGGGACTTTCTACAAGCCCGGTTGATTGTGACTCATACCCTTTGGATAACTGGATGAATGAGAACCTCCACTATATACTAATGCTGTATTTTAGTGTTCATTTCAGCACTCAGTCTTGTGCAGGTCACAAAGCTACACCGCAAGATTTTAATGCTGTTGTGGCAAACAAATGGCTTATATAGCGGTGTGTTCTTGTGAATGTGACTGTTAAGCTTGAAAGGCGATCAGTATAACGGGGAATGTTCACTTCTTCCCCTGTGGGTGTCAGGTGATTGACAGTGAGCAGAGTGCTTCGTCACTCAACTGGGGCACAATGAAGTAATGATCAAATAGAAACTCCCAAACAAATTAGCAATTCACGTTCAGTGTTAGGGATTATCTTGATCTATTGAAGTTGGTTTTCCATACTGCTGAAGGATGAATGGCGGCAAATGGCTTTTTCTGAAGAGAGGGAAATGAGGGCTCATATCTCCAATGGAGTGCAGACACCAGGAGAAGGAAGAATGCAAAGAGAAGCAATTTTCACCATTAATAGAATTTTGGATGAGATGGATGTGTGCAGATAATGACAAAATGTATTTACAGTCAGGGAAGAAACAGTAAGCGACCAAACTGTTTATTTTATTTTAATAAATGAAATGCATTGGGCGTTCATAGTTACTGGATAAAAAAATGAATGGAATGAATTTTAACTTAAAACTTGGTTTCAGTTCTGAGTTGAACCGGACCTTTAATTACTCACAAAGGCTTTCACATACCAGTTTTGGCTGTTTCCATAGCTGCTACGTTATTAAACTAGGTTGAATGGAAATATAGTTTTAACCTATGAATTGACCTGTGGCTTGTATAGCATTATGATATCGGTGTAGAATAACAGTCAAGCTGTAATGATGTCAATGTGAATGTTACCATTAATGTACCAATTGCTTAGCATCACCTAACCCGGCGACAGATATTTGGTCACTTGGCAGCAGCATGATTTTAGATTATGTTGTTTGTAAAGGGTTGTTTGTTTACAGATCAATTGTGCATTCCTTTGGATTCATGTTGCAATCCATATGACGTAGCCTATGTCTCCAGCAAAGAGTCTTAAGCAAGACTCTTAAATTACTAATTGCTACATGTTCACTAGCTAATTGCAAACTATATCTTTCTCCTATTTTGTATTCGGGCAGACAGAAAGCATGAATGAATTTGAACGTGTGTCTCTCATCATGCCAGATCTAGTCCATTATATTCAATTCAATTCAGTTTTATTTGCATAGCACCAAATCACAAGCAGGTCTAGATTGTACACATTATATTAATTAACAACATTTCAGCTAATTTCAGCCAAACAATTGTCATCTGGTTGTGAAAATAGACAACTGGTTACTAAGATTAAAAACAACATCTTTGTAAAGTGATCTTTGTCTGTCAGGTTGTTGCCCAGTTCCTCTGCCCAACATGTCAATTAATAGAACTATAACATAACAGAATATATCAGTTTGCAGAATATATCAGGGTTTACTTATTCATTTTGTATCAAGTTTCCAGAAACACTGTGCAGCTGCTTTATTTGTTGTAACTAATCAATGGCAATGTCAAGTCCAAATAGCATCAACCGATCATGTCACAAGGTTTCCACTCTGGTATGAAAAGGAAGTATTTGAGACAGTGCCTATACTGTTCGTCTTTGAACAAAGTAGGCTTCGCTTTCACAGTTCATCGAGCTTTCTCTCCCTGCAGCGATATTTATTTTTTACAGAGGAATCCCATGACTTCCCAAGAAGCAACATGACTGCAGCACTCGCGAGATAAATAGACAAAGAAAATAGAAACCTGGAAAGACAAGTGAGAATTTTTCAAATGTGTAAAGAGTTCTCCAAGTTGGTTATTGGTGTTGAGATCAATAGTGAGGTCTTAAATCTCCAAAAACAAAAGAACACATGAACATGTAAACCAATGACTTCCCTGCCCCGTTTTGATGTTCTTTTCTGGCATCAGTATCTTTCTTCTGCTGTAAATAAATAGCTACAGGCTAATGGGATCTGGACAAGGGAGTGTGTGTGCACTGACAGCACCAAGCACACACACACACACACACACACACAAAAGACATCTGTCTTTTTACCTGCTGCAGAACAAATCAAATTCATGTGAAAAAAGCTGTGAATGCAAATCCTTGAAAGGATGGAAAGCTGACATCTAATCGCACACATTGAGCCATTAGGATGAATTATTGATGCATGCTCATATTTATGCAGGTAATAATAGGAAAAGTGTTAATCTTTTTGCCCAACCTGCAGCGCAAAGTGCCTCCATCACTGTTCCCTGCTCGGTGGCTTTATTTTAATCAGAAACAGACAGCAGGAGCAATGTTCAGTATGTATCGAATTAAACAGTTCTGGCAGTTTCCCAGGAAGTGCATTATGGGAAGGCATCTTCGGCGCTCTCCCTCACTGCCTCACCTTTCTTCTGTCTGACAAAGGTTACTGCATGGGCAGATATCCTACCTCTGGATACTGACGATTGCATTTCTGTCTAAGATGCCAGAGTGTAAGTAGGAGCTGTGTCTCAACTTAGCAATATATACCGAATCATACACCACGTACCATTTAATAAATAATGTGCTTTACTGTCTTATTTTAGGACAACAACTTTGGTCAGGTACTGCAAATGGACCTTAAAGCTGCGTTAGTTAACTAATGGCCACTAGGGGGTGAAAGGGTAAAATACACTGGCAGATACAGAGCCTTTAAATCTGTAATGAGTAATGTGTTTGCAAACATCTGCCACGTGAAATAAATAAATACTGTTGTTTTGCTATTGGCCACTAGAGGGCAGAAGAACTCTACAATGTCCTGACAGAAACAAACCTTAATATGTCATTGTTACATCTAATATGACAGCAAACGATAGCCTTTCTGCCGACGCAGTAGCTGTATATTGGGTCCACTGGACAAAGTAAGTGAAATATTTACTCTTTTCAGAGATCCAGCTCTTGCAAGATCATCCGCTTTGTTTACCAGCTGGTCGTTTACTTTTACCGTCTGGGCAGGTTCCATACATCGGCTTTATCGCAGCTTTAATATTATGTTTTATTGGACATGGACCCAGCTTTGGAAATCTTGTGTGACAGTGGTGCTAAAATAAAATTTAGGTATTATTATGTCCAAGAAAAGGCGGCTCCACACTGGTGTACCTATGACTGTGACTATTTAAGACGTATTCAATCATCCACTTCGTGTAATTACACTTTTCCCTTTTTTGTGTTAAATTTTATTGACTGGGAAAGAAAATTACTGTGATTCTGTTTTAAAAGCAGCTTATTAATTGATTATCGTTACACTGATGGCCGCTGTTTACATTGCAAAACATTGTGATGGAACACTGGCGGCTTAGAATATGCTGAAACTGATCTGAAAATGGAAACAAAGTAACGATCCCTGGGCTGAAAACCGACAGCCGAGCTGAGTGGGGAGTTGAATATGGTAGCATGGCCCCGACATCTGGATTTCATTTGTCAGTTTGTGCACCTTCAGTAGGATCGCTGAAGTTAAAAGTGTAGCGGGGTCGCTCATGGTGGTGTTTAGCCTTTTTTTTTTTTTTTTTGAATTCCGTTGCCTGCTTAATTGCCGCTCTGAATTAAGCAACCTGCCACAAACCTACAGCTGTAATTTAAAAGGGGAAGAACTGCAGGCTTGCATGTGGTCTCCAAGATAAAAGGCAGGGGGCGAGGAGGGCTGGCATTTATTTTTAAATCTTTAGAGGGGAAAATTCCCCCCCCACCCCCCCCCCCACACACACACACACCCACCCCACACCCACTTGAATTAAAATAATCCACTTTTTCCTTCACCGCAACTTGAACATTTCCAGAGGGTCTCAATGATACTTGACCACATGACGCACTAACAGATTTTTTCCCCTCTGAGACACAGCTGTTTCAAGTCCCATTACAGTGCATTTGAAAGGAAGGCGATTAAAGCGTCAACATCCCTGCCTTTCCCACTGACATCTTTAATGAGAAACATATTTCAACCTAACAGAAATGCCTTTTTTTACTTTCCGCTGATTGCATTTAAATGGATCCCATGAAGCGAGGGGAAAAAAAAGGATTCACATTTGTTTTTTAAGACTGCCTTGTCACATGATGCAGGTTATTCAATTTCACACACGCGCGCATCGCCCATATTGAGCATATGTTTGATTTTATGACAACTTCTGCCATTCTCCCAGCTAACATTATTGCATCAGGGTTTATGGGCTTTCCAAGGCAAACAGCGCTGTCATTCCTGATCATATTCTCTGATTTATACCATTTCTAACTCTGTTGTAGTGCTGAGCTGATGGTTGCCTCTCATTCAAGACCTCATCTATCTCAAGGTTTCTCAATGACATCTTAAACCCTGGACAGAAGTGGAATGAAGGAGAGGGACGGGAAAGAGACGGTGAGTGAGAATAAAGTACATCGAAATGGGGAGACAAAGTGCAAAATAGAAGTTAAGAGCAGTAACAAGAGAACGGCTGACAGGGAGAGGGATGAAATTGAAAAGTAGGAGATGGAGAGAGAGAGAGAGAGAGAGAGAGACTCAGTGAGACTCACTTCATCATGTTCAGTGTGTGAGTGACCTTCAGGTTCTTCAGGTTTTTACACACATTTGTGCGCCCACAATTGTTATTCTTGCACAGGGCAACAAGGAGGGAGAAAGGTTTAAAGTAGTGTAGGTGTTCTGGAGGAATGATTCCACCCCCACGCGCTGTCAGACTCATGATCAATGAGGTCAGCCTCGACATTCACTACGGTTGATCAGATCAGCTGAGTTAAGCCAAGACACCGCCGTGCCGTGCGTATATCTGGAGGAGAAAAAAAAAATCCCCTTTACGAAGGCAGCAGTCTGAAGGTGACAAAGAACAGAGAACATTTTGGCAGGAGTCAAAATGTTCTAGGTTGACACGATCATGCACAGAGAAAACAACTGTCGACCCGAAACTTGAACTCCAGTCAGACTTAGAGTCACAAATATAAGAACCTGACGTGCTGTGAGGTGTCACTTGACCAAAGATTTGAATGCAAAATCATTAGAATAGCTCCAGCATTCACAGACCCGATCATTTTCCAGATTGCTTGCGAAGAGGGGTGACTTGAGTTGAGTGACCTGAGACTCTGGCTTGTCCTGCCTGAGATGATCCCTGTGGACTTTTAGACTGGCTTTGATAAGAATTGAGGCTTAGGTGACTTGAGACTTACTTGAAATACTCTTTAAACTTGATGTGGACTTATCTTGCTTCAATCAAGACTCACATTGGACTCAAGGATTTGAGATCCACTTGAGACTTCACAGGACTTGTCTTAGTCTTGTTCATTTTTTGCACCTCAGATCATTTGTGAACGGGTAAAACGCTCTGAAATGTTTCCTGACTGGTCATGTTGGTGCATTTAAGCTTGTCTCTGTTTCCTTTTCCAGTTCATTGCCTTTGTTTACACCTCTGTTGCATTTACTAAAACCTCACATTCCCTCAGCTGCCTCTCCGACTCTTTTGTTCCATTCTTGTTCTCCTAAGTTTTTGTCACCGCTGCTTTTGGTTTCCCCACGTTACGGTTAACGCTCTAATCTCCACACGCCCCCGACTGACATGCAGAGCAAATAAACAAACAATGCAAAGCTTCAGTGAGCGCTCACAGATTTGGATGTGATGCAGGGTTTAACCGTGTTTCCTTTTGGTGTAAAGTTGAGATGTACAGAGAAGAATTAACCGGCTGCGACGAGCCAAGGAGTTCAGGTTTGACACCGGCGAAGTTTGTGCGATGACAGGAACGGGCATCACTGTCTTGTCTCGTGAGCACGCGGCTTTCCTAAAATACACTCACAGTAGCTTCGGCTCAACCTTGGGACCACCCTGTTGGTGTTATTACAGCCCTCTTCCTCCACCTTCGACACCAGCACGCCCCACACACTTTGCTGACTCGCCAGAACGAACCAGGCCCACCTAGCCTAAACATATGGCTTCTTTGATGTCAAGCAGCCTGCACTGAGTACTGGAAACTAAGACGTATGCACAATGTTTAACCAAGGTCTTCCAGTGTGTCAAGGGCATGACTAATGTGACTGACAGATGTGCAGTGGTAGCAACTCTTCATGTAGTTGTTACTCAGACAATGACCATTTTAAAAAGAATGTACTTACAGAGCACCTTCCTGTCATCCAACCACTCGAAGTGCTTTACACTACATGTTAGCGTTCACCCAGTCAAACCCATTCATACATACACTGATGATATGTATACAGATGCATTTATAGACTTATTCATACACCAGCCGTCAGGAGAATTCAAGGTAGTCTTCTACTTCTCCTCTACATTTAAAGATTAATATTTCACTTTAAACTTGATATAATAAGCAGATAAATCATTTTGTAATGTTGTGAAAGCCCTGCTTTCTAACCATTCCAACCATTTTCAAGTATTTGTGGTTTTGAGTGGAAAGTCTCCACAGTGAAAGTGAAGGGTCTGAATGCTTCTTTGACCACTGGCTTCATTCTGCTCTTCAAAACCGCCAAACCACTTAGGCTAATTTTAGTTTTGGCTTCGGCAGATGTTGCACGTCTTCCGATCGGTTTTAGGTGACATCAAGTCATTTAAGTATGCGCGAGACTGTTGTGCAGTCACACTCCTGCAGCTATCACTTACTCTGTCATTCATCCCCTCTGTTAAAGTAGGGCAATTTGACATCAGCGCGTGCTAAAACAAGCCATGGAAATGTATCCAGATTTCATGTGGCATATCTGCTACATAGGGGACATGTTGACACTGAGAAGTGGAGAGTATTTTTATGGAATAAATAAATATATGTATTAATGTGACATGATTCAGTCTGTATGTTTGGAATGTGTCGAAATGTGGAGGGAATTTTTAAACTTGATACCCTTGTCAAGTCAGGTCGAATTTTATTTTTATAGCCTGAAATCACGAATCAAAATTAGGTGCAAGGACAAAGGATATAGATAGATATAGTGTAAAATAGAAAAAAAAGACGTATGTCATCTATGTTGTATTGTTTCTTTTAAAATTGTCTCGGTGTGTGAGGTCACATTTCGCACTCTGGGATCTTTTCAGTTATCATTTCAGATGCGTGCTCAAGAGCACCGTGCATGAAAAGAGCCCCGCTGAAACGCTGCTGAAAGCGGACTGAATTTTGATATTCGCAAAGTTTCGAAATCCCAAATGCATTTCACCCCCGCTCCTTCACCATGGCGGCGCATGTAAATAAAAGGCTACAATTAAATTTGTCATTTTTGACAGGGCTAATTGTTACTGCAGTTGGTGGCCTACCTGCGTGTAGGTGTGTGTCAGGAAAGGGTCCGCCGGGCTTACAGCGAGCTCTGCACGCTTACAGTAAAACACCCCTAATACAAAGTGACACCTTAAATAGTCTCATTTCATTTCGGCTCCATTTATGCTTGAAGCCCCTGAGATATTGTTTATAAGACCTTGCAACTGCGGAGGCATGGGTTTTCAACCTCGCCTGCATCTCCCCTAACCGAGAACCCGTCTTTCCTTTCAGAGCTGCAACATTTGAAATGTTGTTGGTGTCACAAGTGCTTTAAATGTCACCCGGTGTCACTGCTTAGTTGGGTGTCAGACGAGAAAGGGTACCGGCAATAAGAGCAGAGCTACCTGCCAGCTCTCAAGTCCTTTTCCATATACATTGCTCTGTGGTGGATCCCGAAATAAACTGATTAATCTTTGCTTCGCCTCTCCAGGGATGTATTGTTTTGAAATACCTGTTATTTTAGTGCTTGTTTGTGTGTATGTGTGTGTGTCTGTGTGAGTTAAGTGCTCGTGTGCAGCGATGCATTTGTTTATGAGCGAGTGCTGCATCTGTTAAAGGTTTGTGGCATGAGCTCAACACCTAGAAGGACTGTTTGAAGTGACTCTTAGCATTTCTCGCGGGAAAAGTCGATCAATAATAAGCAAACCGGCCGCAAAGTGATGCAAAGTTAAGGGGAATGCGCTGAGATACAGAACAACCATGAAGACACACAAAGTAACTACGAGGAACTGCAAAATCACTAAAAAGAAACACACAGTGATTAATGACAAATGCAAAACCACAAAGAGACAAAAACAGAGATGCAAGCTTACTGCAATAAGAGACCGACAACAACCACAGAGACAAAATGAGCAGAGAGACACACCAAACTACCACAAAGAAGCGCATAATCACTACAAACAGCAGGTAAGGGAAAGCAAAGTGACGTTCAGTTGCATTGCCGTCGTTGTTTTGTGTCTCTTTGGAGACAGTCTGTGTGCCTTTCAGTTCGGGTGTGTTGGAGGAGAGGGGTTTTACAGCATGTAGACGATGTGAGTCACTTTCGTTAATCCCACGCGGATAACACACTTGCTCGCACGCACGCGAAGTCTCTCCGTGTCTGCAGAGCCGCGAGTGGGCCTCGAGCTCTCACCTTGGCTGCTCGCTCCGCTTGCTTGTTAATACCACTCTTGGGATGCCACCTCCCCTGCCTCCCCCTCCCCCTCCTTTGGACCAGGTGATTAGGAACTTACAGAAGTTCCTTGTTCTCTTTGCACTTTCTCTTCATTCCCTTACCTCTAGGCATCAAGGGAAATGAAGGTAATCCACTGACGGTTCGCCAGGTGAGGTGAACAATGGAAAAATGGAGGGAAATGGAAGGTGGGTGTGATTCATCATGAGGCTTCTCTCATTTTGCAGGAGTACGCCTGGCACAGCTGTTTGAAATGGCACCCCTCGCCTGCAGACTTTGGGGAAGGGCGCTTTATGAAGATGCATGAGTCGGAAAACAGACTATTAAAGTTAGTGAGAGTTCATTAACCTTGTAAAAGTAGGCTCTGGCTCCCATAAAGCACCATATTTCAGGATTTTGCCCGTCATTTTTTATCATAAGTGCTCTTGGTGGCCTGATAGTTCATTTCACACGTGACAAGCATTAAATGAGACAAAGACAATAGGAGTTGGAGCTATGCACACATGGCGGCTAATGACTGATTTTGTGGCCTGTTATCAAAGAGGAATTAAACTCAGCACTCCGGCAGTTCATCTGGTTTCCTGCACTAACCCCTCAAAGTGTGTTTTTCTTTTCTTTTTTACACTCAAACTTAGCAACACCACAAGCTGAGTCTAAATTAGAAAACACAGAAGGTAATCGCAATCAAGCGCGTTGTTGCCAGGCTAACATGCCTAATCATGGACAACTCAGAGGGGGTTCCGCACTAAGCGATGTGGCGCTATTGGTCCACGAGGACGGCGTTGCAGAGGAAATGGAAGTGATGAGCGAACCAGCATGGCAGCTTTGACTTGCAGACAGAGCGATTATAGTTTCTCTACCATCTGGGTGAGTCATCTGCTCTCTCCCATCACTGGATACCAGGTTCTTATAACCATCATCGTTACCATCTACACTGCTGGATGCTTTCCTTTGGGCCCACTCCACTTCTGATTTTTATCTTCAGAACATCACTGTCACCGCCGCGTAAAAATAGCGTGCTATGAAAATAAACGCGGACGCCGTAAAGCAGAGAGTCTGGAGTGTCCTAGAGCTGAGCTCATGTGCCTTTTCGGTTTTTTGATGAAAGTAGTTTAAAACTTGATTTTCTTTCCACCTGTTTGCGTGGATATTAGCCTCGTGGAGTATGCAGCCAGCTTCGCGGCACATTAGGGCAACCCCTGCCAAATTATGGAAAGAAAATAATGACTAATTCTGAGCAGATGTACGATGTAAGTGTGCTTAGCAAAAAAAAAAAAAAGTTAATATATGCAAATCACTGCCAGGCTTTATTATTTGAATGTGAGAGGAAAAATAAGCAAGTGCTCTCTCCACATCTTTTTTTTTTTTTTTCTTTTCGCAATGTATGATTTCTTGTGTGTGATCGGGGCATGATCGTCTCCGCTGGGCCCTTGTGACTAAAACATCCACAGCCCACGAGCAAAACAAGCCTGTAATTTAGCAGCAGAATGACGTCTTTTAGCAGCACAGCCGAGTATTCAGGGAAGGCTCCCTTTAACCGAGGCCTCAGCGTCAGCATCAGCTACCGCGAGAGACAAATGATGGTCAGCGTGCAGGAGAGGCTCTGTGTATCTGCTGTGCTAATTGCTCAGCCCAGCTCGATGCCCCACGGCGCCGCTTCCTGGGGAAACTCCCACTGTGGCGCTGAACAGCCGGCAGCTGCATCCGTTTGCGGGGACAAACAGAGGTTGACCGTCCTGAGTCGGGCTCAGTCAGCAGGCAGCCCGCTGATAAATACAGACAAAACACAGACACAGACACAGACACACACACACACACACACACACACACACACAGAAAGTCATTATGGTGTGTTTTAGTGTGTGTGCAATATTGATGGTATTTGTACATGCTGGTCTGTATGTTATGTTTATGTATGGGTTTTTGTGTGTTTATTATATCATAACATATAGTGATGAAATAAAACATATCGATTTAGGTATTCATAGTTGTAGATAATATATGATGTCATTGTTAGTATTAAGAGTACTGATGGTGATTGATATTGTCATACACTGTATCTAAATCTTTTCATGATTGTATGTTATTGAGAACATGATATAGTTAACTATGTTAAAGCAATCTCCCCTCATACTCCATTCAAAAGCTCTCCTCTTATTATTATTCATTTCTGTTTTTAGACTAAAATACATTGTAAACAGAAGAAAAAGGTAAATCCAACATTCAACTAGTCTTAAATGATAATGATGGTGAGTGTTACTCTATTATTTTTATTTCTATACTGCGGTACAGAAAGTGTTTTTTTCAAAGAGCCAGTGATGCTGAAAGAGTATCCACAGAGTTGATTCTATGAACGTGAAGTCTTTCTGGTGAAAACTGCTGGAAAACATCTGATCCGCAACACAGGCAGCAACTTTCAGGAATACAAAGCACCGCTGCTCATAGTTTCCACTTATTTCCTTTTAATTTGTGGAAACCTCTCATTAGCCGGAGTGTGAATGGAACTTTTCTTATGAGCCACTGCTCCACTTTGTTGATGGAAGACTAACTTCAGTTCATGAACGGTCTAGACCGACCGAGCAAACAACATCAAGGCTGTTTATAATACACTAAAGTACACTCTATTCCCTTAAATCATTTAAAGTTCCTTGTTGTTAATTGAGAGCTTCCGCATGAGAGGGAACGATGTTTGTTTCAGTCTTCTGTGAACATGTTCATGACTCAGATCTCCGCTTACCTCGCCAGAGCTGGATGCCAGCTCGTTATGCACATCCCTTGCACTCATTTGCGTGAAATCAGAAGATGAGAGGAATTAGTTCCTGTCTCTTTTACCCCCCCTTCATCCTCCTCTTCATCTTCCTGTAGGAGTGCAGATGTGGTGGGTCCTTTGAGGGCCCATCTGTTGTGCTGTCGTAGCTTTGGCCCAGCCGGTGTCTGACTGGGGGCCAGATGATTAGGCTGCCATCCAAGGCAATCCACCCAGGTAAGCCACTGCTCCATCGCCCTGACCGGCCATATCAAGGGTAGACAGGAGACGGATGTTAGACCAAACACATCATGCAAAGCCCAAAGTGGAGCTAAAACCAGAAGGGGTTTTACATGGATATATACAAGCTGATGACGTGAAAACCCTTGAGGTGAAGCGTCTCCGCTTGTTTCACTTCAAGCTTAAAGAACAAAGAGTTATCCTACATTTGCCAAAAAGAAGATGTCTTAACACTGGCGATATCAGAACACCTGGTGAGGAAACTGAAGGGACATAAGCTGTACTTTTTGATCCATGGCACAAACCTGGGAGCCACTCCAGCTGCTTTCATAGCTGAGAGGAAACTCTTCAGACAACTAAACAAAGTGAAAAACTTAAAACAATATTAATGCCCTCTTTTATTGTGCTGCACTATTTTATTCTTTACCTTCCAGCTGTGACCAACAAAAACATTAGTAACCAAAAACTCATTATTCATCATCATAAGTGCTAAATAGCCAAATGACAGGCTGTTTAGAATAACAAATGAAGGGGCTGCACGGAGAATTACAAAGCTCAAGTAACCTTGTTGTGTTAGTGGGAGACAATTCTCTGTGGATTATGGTTGGTGTTGTTTGAAGGATCATCACTTAAGGATCTGAGAATGTATTTCTAATTTTATTACTCATCTCCATTCATCCATCCACCTCAGGGGCATGAATTAATGTTGAAATTTGATTCTGTATCTATATGTCTGTTTATGTCCTATTAAAAAACCCCAAAACAAAACAAAAAAACTCATGGGAGGATTTTGTGGAGATGGGTACGATAGCAGACTAATTCCTTAAATCAGAAATGATGTGATAAGAAAATAATAAACCATGCACACAACACTGGAAGAAGTGTTCAGATCATTTACTTAAATAAAATCACAGCCACCACAATGTAAGTAATCAAAGTAATCTGTTACAAGAAAAAAAAAATCGTGCATTGGAAACATCACTTAGATAAAAGCATGTAAGTAAAAGATATGAGTACTTAAGTATAATTACGTACCATGATACATATGATTTGTAAGTAAAAATCTTAAGTTGGTAACTAGCATCTCAAGCTCTCTGATATTTATCTTGTAATGTTTTAGTCCAGTTTATTCCTGTTTCGTGATTCTTACCTTAACAGTTGTTGTCCCTGTCCTTATCCTGCAACTCCACTCTACTCTGCAATCACCTCATTTGCATCATCTGAGTCTCCCTGCCCATTTCCACACCTGCATTTCATTTCATAATCAGCCACTCATCACATTATACCACATCACTTCCTTTGTTCACTGCCAGACTCGAAGTCAGTTTTGATTGCTAAATTGTTTAACTGCATCAAGTTCTGCCTCGGTCCTTCCCTTGTATTCCTGTTACCGTGTGTGCACTAGTCATGACATGAAGTGAATTTAAAAATAAATTTCAAATAAAGTTAAATGAAGTTGAATTTCTGTGGTTCAAAGGTGTGACTTTATAAATTGGGGAAAAAGTTCTAAAATGTCACCCATTCAACCATTTAAATTATAAAACTAAGACTGAGGCAGTAGCATGACATTGTCATTGTTTCTTATCCTAATTCAAACACGTCTACCTGAAATAGCAAAGAATATTAATTCATATAATATCAACAAAGATTTAGTATCGCTGGAAACAAATAAAATTCATTTAAACTTAATTATGATCCATCACCATCATCTTATTTGCTTGCCAAGTCTCTCTCATTTGTTAAAAAAACCAAGAGACTTGATTCATTGATTGACCTTTTCCTAGATTTCAGACAAAAATAAAACAAAGAATTGGAAAATTTCCTGCAGGACTTTTTGTTTGAATTATTATGCAAAAAAGGTTTTGCACCAGAATTTTTGATTTTCATCCCTGTGTTTTACACCACGGATTGCTGTTATTCACCTCCCATGGTCAGCGCTACGTGACCAGCTACTTTGCAGTACTTTGCAGTTTGCAGTGCACACAATGCAGTCAGCAGCTGCCATCAACAAACACCAGAGGATTTGTCTTAGTTGGGGCATGTAGAATGCTTGGTGGAGACTAAGGTTCTCTGGGCCATTCAAAGCAACCACCCCCAGTCTTCTTGATTATGATCTTGACGCAGTTTTGCCAGTGGGTACAAATGGGCTTAGCTGAGAGAGTGAGATTGACGCTAGCAGATTTATCATTGTCATTTATCCATGTCCTGGGACACTGGGCAAGTGATGACAAGAAGGTGCAAATATGCTGGAAACCTGCATGAGGTAGGCTAGGGTATCAATCGTTCCCTCATTAGATCAAAGCAACAGTGACTTACCTGCAAGATGTGCTGAACATTTCACAGTTCTCACTGCCATGGTATGTAATAGCTGGCAGCTACAGAAACAAAACAAGTGAGTGTTTCCAGGCAAGTTCATCATCAAAGAGCACAGAGTCCATGATGCATAGCGAGATCAAGCAAGATCTGCAAGAGCTCTTTGATCCAGCCTTGCCTCAAACTGGGTCCTGATGCTTGATGTATGGCACAATCAGCACAAAGATGACTGAAGTATCTTGGAAGTACATGAACGTGTCTCATGCTCTGTACATAGATGATGAAGTTAACATTGGGGTTGTCAAGGGCAGTGAAGCCTTTAAATGTTTACAAGACTCAGTACGATAAAGGACTGGCATCAAGCAGGAGACAAGGCTGAGCGTTGACTGGGGTTTTGAGTTACCAGTTCACAGAATTCCCGACATTAAAGTCCTCAGCAACGCCAACATTCTTACCATCCCTACTCTTCTTTTAAAGACACAGCTAAGGTGGACTGGTCATGTGTCCACAATGCCCTGCGCAAGACTTTCAAGATATGTGACTGAGATATGCCTCCAAAAAGAATAAAGATACCCTGAAAGCCTCCTTGAAAAGCTGAAAATCTGGAACCATTAAGCTCACGACAGATCTAACTGGAGAATAAAATTACACTTAGCTGCATTCCTCTGTGAGAGCATGTGTAGCTGCCATGCTAGGTTCAAAAGATAGCAGTGCACATCTACCAAAAAACTTGATGACTTGTGGCTGCACCTTAGAGCTCTGACGGAAGCACCTGTCGAGTACACTGCATAAGGATTCTAGGCTTAGAGGGCTCTAAACAAAATAATAAGATGTGTCCAAGAAAACTATAGTGGATGAAGAAGAAACAGTCAGTCTTGGTTCCTTTTGACCATGACCTTGTCCATACTTTTCCCATTGTGGACACCTAAGCTGAGTAGTCCCAGCTGCCTGCGTCTGACCAAACTTACCAACAGAAGTTGCCTGTCAGAAAATAACTGTGTGAACCATTTTAGTAACAGTTACTTGTAGCGCTCATGTTAGAACTGTCCATATGAGACTAATCACATTTTTCTATGAATTAATTCTTGTATTTTAAACGTATCTCGCCTTATCCTGGTAAAGGGCATATGGTACACTGTCACATATGTTTTCCACAACTTTTAAAGAATTTCACAAATACATTTTTAATGAAAAAAAAAAAAAAAAAGTGTTTATTCTCCTCTTTGCTCCTGGGGATCCCTATCTGCTCTCCAACTGTCTGAATATACTTCTCAATGACATGCCCAGATGGCAGACACCCAAATGCAGTCCTTACCAGGAGCCCGATCCACCTCATCATGCTCCTCTCGACATTCAGCAGCTTCAGTCTGAGGTCCTTCCAGATCACTGAACTCCTCCAGGAGTCATGGAGAGAGAGAGCGACCTCCCTGCAGAGAAACCTCATTTCACTTGATTGTATCCTTGATCCCATTCCATCATTCAGCACTCAGAGCTGGTGACCGTCAGTGAGGGTCAGTATGAGGACTACTAAAAACTGACGCGAGAGAGAGCAGCTTTATTTTCAGCTCAGCTTACTCTTCAGTAAAGATGCTAAGGTACAGACCAGTGATTAATATCATGACTTATTTGTGAATAAGACTATAACGCATGGAGTGTTTGGATTCAGGAAGTCTTTTTCTATAACAACCCCAAGCTCTACAGTTTTTAGTGCAAATTGTTATCTATATGCATTATATTAATATGTTGCAAAGTTCAAAATGTTATGAAGGGACATATCTACACTTCAAGCTTTCATATTGGTGAACTGCTGATGTATTTAATGATATTTTGGGGCAAATTAAGAACATCTTTTTAATTATTTTGTTATCCTTTCAGCCTATTTGATAATGCCTGGAATGCCTGATCTGCTGTACAACATCAAGTCTGTCTACTAAATTAATCTTCCCACAGGTATTAATTATTGCATTGTATAAGTTGGGTGTCTTTTTTTTATTAGGAAAATTAATGAAAAATCTGTATTTAATTAAGTTGCTGGCATTTTATTATACTTTATTCTTGTACCTCACTACACTTAAGAGGAAACTAGATCACTTTTTAATCGACTGCATTTCTCTGAACTTAAAACATTTTAAAAAAGAGATCTCCGCTCATGTCCCAGTGTAACCAAAGGTCAACGCTGACTTGGGACAAAAGAATAAAGAACAATGTTCAGATACAAGTATTTATTTCATCTTATTTGGGATAAAATAAATACTCATTTTCAAATCTTGAATAATTAATTAACCATTGTCATTGTCATTCCAAAGCTGATGACTTTAGACTAGAATTGGAGGAGGGAGTAAGGACTGAAAAATGACAGCTTTGTGGTTGGAGATGTTCAATTTTGCCAGAGACCACCTTCTTGTAGTTGTTAGCTAACTGCATTCTGCTGTCTCTTTACCTGTAGCTTGTATATGTTCACCGTGTTGAAAACAACCCTGACGGCCCATCTTCTACGCTATCCACAAACCCATCTCGGCTCTGCAAATGTCCTAGAACTGTTACAAATGTACAAGACACCATGACTGTTTACCTTGCAACTGGCAGTGGTTGTTTATAATATGCGGTTGTTGAGGGAACATTTAAGCGGTACAAATGTATTTGCGCTTAATACCCTGAAATATGTTTTCCGTGCTCTCCTTCAGATGAGGGTGCAAGCGATGCACACAGGCACAGATTATGCATGAATCAGAGATTGCCACCTTCGTCATCTTTCCTTAGCTGAGGCGCATATTTGCCGTCAGATAATGCAAACAATAATTCATGGGTAAACATCTTGGTTTACAGTGATTTCTGGAGCATTTTATTCTTTCTTATCTGAATACAGAGGGGGTGGAATATTTTTTTTGCGGCTTTTGTGTGCGCTTGCTGTGTGTACAGAAAGTGCGATCATTTCCAGTATTCCCAGTGAATGCACCATCTCTCCTCTGTGACCTGATTTGGCACCACCCCTGTCGATTAGGGCCCTGAACACAAAGGGGTTGATGCTAGTGCTTTGGAGGGTCTCTTTGTTCAGCCGGTGGGAGTTTGATTTGCCGCCGGGAAGAAAAAGGAAGCATTGCGCGGAGAACGAGGCCCTGTTTTGATTGCCCTTATTGCAAAGCATAATCTGCAAACAGAGCCTGGGGGAATTGAGGAGGTCAGGCAGCCTGATCAATACACACATTTTCACAATAAACATGTTGAATATGTATGAGAGCGTTCAGCCATGCAGCATCTATTTCCCTCTTTATTTCTTTGTTGAATGACATGTTTGATGTCGTGCCCTGGCACCGGTCCCATATCCTCCATAAATGACTCGATTTGGGACTGAGATATGTGCGCTACAGTACGAAAAAGCTGAAATCTGAACACCCACAGCTTTACAGTAGCTGATGAATCTCATATTGATTAAGATTCTTGTGAAAAATGGCATCACAAAGGCAGTGGATTGGGATATTTCTTCTCATTCATGCCATGTGTTCATGAAACGCTCCTTACTTTCCCATCAAGATCTGGATGCCATTAATCCAAACACACACAACTTGAGAAGTGAGCACAATTAAACCCAAACATCAAAAGAGCAATGACACTGGATCTAAAAGTAAGTAAACTGCCATCACCTTCCGAACTAATCAACACTTTCCTTTACTAATGATGAGCAAGTTTATTTAAAATAGCGCATTTCTAGAAAAGATGTCACAAAGTGCTTCACAACTGAGGTGACAATAAAATACCAACAACTACAGCTGCAACCTCAGAAGCAATGTCTGTTTTAGTTTCAAGGCTACAGACAGAGGCCAGATTAACCTCCCGTGTTACCCCAGGGTAAAATAAGATGTGACCCCTTCTGAACCTTTCAAACACTGATCCATTTTGCCAGGAATTACATATACAAAGAAGTATCTCTACTTTGAATACCACCCTCCTCCAGGGTGTCTTCTCGATGCGTTTAAATGAGGTTTTGTTGAAAGAAATGTACCTTTTAAGCATAATATCAACTGAATCGTTTTCAATTAGATTGAGTTATATTGTAGGTAGCGCAACTAGACTTTGACGAAAAGGGCACCTTTAAAAGATGGAGTGTCAGGATCAGGTAACAATGCAGGAGCCACCTAAAGGCTCAAATGCGCTTTAATTGTGCATATTACCAGACACATTTGCAGATGATCGAATTAGCTCAAAGTGACGGCTACACAGACAACCTTGGACTCTGCGCCTCAGGGTCTGTAGCACGGAGCCAATGCAGCCTGTGCATGCAGAGGTTGAAAAGTGATCTCAATAATATAGAATTAGATTCAGATTTTGATGAGGAGCCAGTGGAAAGAAATCAGACAAGACCTTTAAGAGGTGACGTAGTGGTTTTCTATGGCAAAATAACGTTATACAGTAGTAAACTTTTAGGAAATTCAATATAAGGGTTAGTTCACCCATAAATCCCTCACTCACCTTTAACCATGTTAACAGTTAACAGGTTTTATTTGCCCATATGTTTCGAATTCCTGTGTTTACCCCAATACACTAGAGGTGAATAGATTCCCCACTGTGTTGCTCAAAACAGTGAAAAATACAATGAATAAAAACTCAACAGTTACTGAAACCAGAACAAGTTTCTGGATGCCACTGTGTACTTCTTTCAACCAAGCCAACATGGTAATCCATAAACAGAAAGAAACTATCAACACATGAATGAATCACTACAGATATGTTGTGTTTTTTTATCAGTTGAACAACAAAAAAATATATATTATAACCACTGGTCACTTCCAAATATATTTTAGTCCAAACATCCATTGAAAAACCAATGTATTACGGTGTCATATTGCAATGCAACAATGCAGAGATAATTGTGCAGCATGTACACCATTGCTTGGTGATAACTGTTCTGCAGTAGCTCTGAGCGTGGACAGATCTTTCTTGTCATGGTATAGACAGTTTTATCACTTAGTCCTAGTAATCGCAGCTAAAATGGGTGAATTTAGTACTCACAGGATGCATTTGATAGTGGTGTTTTGTGCAGTACCAGAAATACTGTTTGCAGGAAATGCTTTTTGTTGTGCAGGCAATACAGCAAATACAGTTTGCAGCTGATATAATAATGTTAATATTAATTTTAATATCAGCTCCAACAGTAACATATATATAGTTATAAATAAAAATATTGGTGCAGGCCGGCAAAAAATGTCAATCAAAACTCAAGTGCAAACTCATGTAATTATGAATTCAAAGCGAAAACTCTTCCTTGGCTGTCTGCTCCCCAGAGACGACTTCTCTCTTGGCATTTAAAAAACAATCAACCTGTGGGAAACTTTCAAAATATCACTGGATTTAAAAAGAAAACACCCTCAAGCTCCTGCGGCGCCGTGTGCAGCACACCCCTCATGCTGCATGTCTTTGTCATTTTCATATCCTTTCGACTGCGCCTCGGGCTTTTTAATAATTGAATTAATTATATTGACATTGTTGAGTATCCTCCTCTAATTGTAATAGGATCGCTGGGACGATAAGAGTGTCTGTCAGGCTCTGAGTCAGAGCTGCTCACCTAGAACCCGTCTGGTCTCTTTCTGGGCGCGCATGAAGCTGTAGACAAGTCCAACAGTGTCATATGAAATTGAATCATGTGAAAAGAAATTCCAGCTGCGTACGCGGGGTATACAGCATGTGCAACCAACGGCCTGTTTGTATATGTCTTTGCCTGCACTGTGTACACGAAAAACAATATCCTATTTATTATTCCTATATTCAGTTATTATACACAACACTCCATCTGCTGTGTAACCCTCAAAGAAAACAATGAATACAACAGTCAGCCAGTCTGTCTCTACTAATGTCTATTTTTTATTGTTTTATTATATATTTATATGCTTTTATAATCTAGACAGTTCTTTACAGACAATATCAACAACAATGCAAAATGCAAGACAAATGACTTCGCTCTGACACCTCCAGGTGCATTCAAGCATCTATTAAACGATCGAGATGAGGTCGCCAGACTGCTTTTCTCTGCCAGAGTGTTTGATCTTGCACAATATCTTCTCATAGTGACTACACTACTATAAATGTTATGCTGGGTATAGTTTGGCACTGCCAGCACTTGGTTCAGTGTAGGCAAAGTAACACAACATATTTAGAGAGATTTAACCAAAACCAACATTTTAATATGACCTCATCCAAAGTACTTTTGTTGCCCACACCGAACCAAAAATGGGACTGAGTGGAAAATAGTACATTTAACTTCCAGAGAAACTCTTTTATTGGACGGAGTTTTGATCACCTGCCATCCCACCAGGTTTGTCAGCAGGGGGTAGCCTGAAGGAATCCGATTAATCCCACTCCTTGTAACTTTGTTAAGTATGATCGACTTATCTGCACTCTTTGCCATAAGTTTCAAACTTTGATATTCAAAACTGCTATGAATGTGTTGATCTTCCTCCACATCTGCAAATCTGGTGCTATGAATAAGTCCTGATTAATCAAATCGAGCTGTAATTCCAGTGCGTGGGCATAGTTCTAATTTATGTGCACTGGATCCAAAAACAGTGAAAGGGAAAAGTAAAATTCTTTGGAAAGAAGTCTCTTTTAAGTGGAGATTTAAAAGATGATTGTCAGATGAGTTGTTCAAAAGCCCCCAGAGCCCTGACAAGAAATACGCTCTCACCTTTAGATGTAAAGTCTCACCTGCTTATACCCATAATACCTTGCATCTTGGATTTTCTTATACTATGTTTGTATGGGGTGAATACAGACTTTTTGAGGTGTTGGGGCAAAAATGAAGGATTCTTGAAAGGCCCTTGGACTGATTGCACTGGCACTTTGGGAATCTGGCAATTACATGGGCCTTTGAGGTAACAGTTGCCGATTTTAGTGCTCTGATCGCACAGAAATTCTATATTGAAGCGCCCCTGCAGGGAAGTGTCCTGCCTTAACTCAAACCATGTTTACTTAAAACTGTTTTAGTTTTGTAGTCTTGATTGTATTTAACATTCTAAGATATACTCTAATAACTAAGGTTCTTCCCAAGTATTATTGCCAAAATACAGACTACTTTAAGTATCAGAAGCTAAAGTACAAACAAAAATGTCCCTGTGATTGGCATAATGTTATTTAACGTTATATTACACGTTGACTTCAACTGTAATTATTTTTACTCTAGCCAGTCAAGGTGAAGCTAATTATAGCTATTTTAGACACTGTTGGGTAGTCAACGCAATTACAGTGCATCTTTTTCTTTATTTCATTCACTTTCTATATGAAAAATCTTGATTTGTAAAGTAACCGGGCACAAATTAATGCTGTTGTATTAAAAGTACAATGATTCCTTTTGTATTTGTCGTGGAGTAAAGGAATACAGTAGCAAGAACTAGGAATGCTAAAGTAAGGCATAAGGTATACCTCAGGGTACTGTACATGGGTAAATGTACTATTAATTTATTGAAACTGAATTATGTTACATGAAAACATCTCACTGGGTCTATTTAAGGGAAGGTTTTACCTAAAGCTGCAAGTCAACGGACCAATACTCACTTCGACTGCAAAATAAAGATATTGTAACGTGAACAAAAACAGAGGCTGCTAAACAATGCCTCCAGTGTTTAGAACTGAATGGAAACAGTGGCTTGAATAAAAAAAATAGATCCTTCAGTCTCAAACTGCACAGCATCGTTAGGTGTGATGTCTAATGTGTGATTTGTGACAAAATAATCTCAAGCAAAGCAAAAAAGCTTTAGATTTAAATCTGATTTTCCTAGAATTTGTACAGTAAATTAAGTAAGTTTAGATTATTTTATGACACATACTGATTCCAAGGACAAGAATCAAGCTCCAAGTGCTTTGTGCATTGTAAATGGAGCAGAACATGCAAAAGCACAGTCACGGTCATTAAAACCAGGTTTCCAATTTAACACTTCGCCTGCGCGCCACGCTGTTTACCTGAAAGAAGCCTGAGATTTGCATTTTCAGACGTCTAGTATTGTTGTTTTAGTGCAAAGTTTAACTCCAATAGGCCTTTTTTTAAATAAAAGAACAACAAATCTATTCCAAACACACTTGGTGTGAATGCATGCTGACATTCATTTGTCTAAAAACAGACCTCATCCAGAGGTTAACGCCTCCGATGTTCAGCCACAGGGCAGCTGCTTGTTTGTGGGAGACAAAGTGTCAGAGTGCATCATGTCCAAGGTCCTGGGGAGAAGAGATACATCAGACACCCAAATGTAATGGCCTGTAATTAGAGAGCTGATTAGTAGAACTAATGACCCAATAAATGATCCTTCTCTCATATCTCAATGTCTTTGGAACGAGGCTGGAGTGGGAGATAGGGGACAAACAGCGTAGCTGGACGACAACGAGGACAGCCCCGCTCTCGTTAACCTAATTATCATCTGTACAGGTGAGTAAGTGATGATGGAAGATGATGAGGCAGTCCAGAGGTGTTTGCAAGATTTCAGGTGACAGCTGCGCAGCTCCTGTTGTCATTTTTAATATTATATTTTGCACAAGAGGAAACTCCTGTGATGAAGACCCTTGCAGGCAACAAACACATCTTTCTTTTAAAAACCCTGTTAAAACCTCTGCACTCCCTCCTTGTCGAGCCGAGGTTTTTCTGCGCCGCCACAAACAGAGAGCCTCCTTTCTCTGTATTCAGCTGAGAGTGCTGCAGGCCACGGGGTAATAGGTGGCTTGGGGCACATCAGATGGGGAATAACAGTGGTGATTATCTTCTCTACCTCCTTGAAGTAATAGATGAAAGCCTCGCCATCATGTAATAGGCTACTTAAGTCTGTCAAGGCGGGAGAAATTTTTACCCCGTCCTTATTTGCCTGGCTCCTCTCTTCCCCTCTTTTGTGGTTAAATACGCTTTGTCTGAATGCCCCTGATGAATAGCATGAGGCCTTTCTTCCTCACTCTTCGCTGACATGATAATAAAAAACTACACGGGCGATGTGCTTTTAGTCCCCTTCAGGCTAAATCCCTGCAATCAAGAGTCATTTAAGATATGACACATCCAGGCGCTAAAGAGCAGTCTGGCCGGGCAGGAATAATCACACTGTTATCCATACTTTGACATCATTAATGAGGCGGAAGAGAGGGACAAACCCCGAGGTGAGGAGGAGTAGAACAAGGCAGATAAATGGGCTTGTTTTTCAGGGAGATCATATAGCTGATGTTTTTGCATGATCATATCACTTAGTCCTCTGCGGCTGCCTCAGCAGGAGCTGTTGTTTAGCTGTTTTTGAGGAGGCAAGGCTAGTTGTTAGCAGAAAACAATGACACCTTCAGTATCTTCGCCGCATTGATCTAAGAGAGCGTGTTATCTTGTTAAAGTTCACCTCTAATGGCTGCTGATTCCTCAGAGTTGGGCTTTAATTTGCATCGAGCACCACACACTCGTATGGTAATCCTACAGCACCTGCTATATCTTTGCATAATTCTGCATAAAATCCTTATCTTACTCATTCACGAGATGTAGAAATGTCCTTTAATGTTCTTATTGGGAAGACAACCCGAACACGTCGGAATCAACTTTGTAGAGCAGATAAAACTATCTAAATGCAAATAAACAGCATAATCGTGTCGCAATCGATTCAGAGTTTATCATGCCGCGGCTCCTGCAGGGCACTTTTTTTTTTTTTTTTTAAATCAGACATCCTCCTTTGCTTGCATGATCAAATCCTGTTCCTCCATCATTGTTTTCTTTAACCGAGCACCACGCTTGGTCAGACATGACTTGTTACGCCTTTATCGTCTCAGGGCGAATTTTAAAACCAGAGGAAAATGTTAAAGGAAAAGTCCCGGGAAGTAGTTCCCATCTATTCTTAAATGGATCTTTAATCTGTCTGATTCTCTGCAGCTCCTTCTACCTTTTTTCTGTCCAAGCTGATTAACCAACACAAACAAAGTGTTTGGGCAGAGAAGGTTTTTCCTTGTTCTTCTTCAGTTACTGGTTTAACTAGGATTATTGGGTGGAAAATGTTTAGCTTACCTTTTGTTCCTCTATAGCACTTCACAACTGAATTATATGCTCTCGTTTGCATCTCATTATCCGCCTTATTATGATGATAATATGGGTTAAAATTATGAAATGAACAGGAACCAAATAGAGCTCAGATCAGAAACTGGAGACTTCAGTTTTTGGTTGTTTCTGGAAAAAGGCACCTGCTTGCCTGACATTTAAACAAAAATGGCTTTAATTCAAAAAAAGCCAAAAATGGAGCTTAGGGTAAAAGTTAGGGTGATTCAGACCTCAATATTAGCTGCAGCGATGGTCTCCAAAATGTTTCACAGTGTTTTGAAGGACATTCTTTACTAGTTTGGGGCAGTTTGTGTCATGTCTCTGCTTTACAGGAGTGTCAAACAAAAGCTGAAACATTACTCTGGCTATTTACCCAAACTGTCATGGTAGTGCAAACGATGTGTATCTGAGGTTTTCCCGCTGTCAGGGCCGGGTCATTAAATGGCACATCTGGAAAAGTGTGCCAAAATGGATAAGACAAAATGCAACAGAGGCACGGAGAAAATGCGGGCCCCAAAAAAAATAAAAAATAAAAAAGACAGGCGCTTTAGGCAGATGCTTCCAAATGTGCAAAACTCACTGATGATGTTCGATGCATCACACACATCGAGGAGGACAGGGATGAAGAGAGACTGGGTAAGAGTGGAGAGAGAGTAGATCTTACATTAAGCAGAAGCTAACGATGGGTCGAAAGCTAACTAGGCCTGGCTTTAACAATATAAGATGATCCGAATATCATCAGGCTATGCTACTCCACAATCCAGGAACCCATTAAATTCCCCTGGATAAACCTGCACAAAGAACCACAGTTATACAAGCTAGCTAGTATTAGCAACGTTATGCTTCAGTTTGCCTTGACTGTTACTTAAGAACAAATGTGGAGTTTTCTACCTAACCAGCAAGTTATGTTATGTATTTGCAGTTTTCGGTTTAAAGA
The DNA here is from genome assembly GCA_008933995.1 of Datnioides undecimradiatus. NCBI lineage: Eukaryota > Metazoa > Chordata > Actinopteri > Lobotiformes > Datnioididae > Datnioides > Datnioides undecimradiatus. The sequence goes on from WARS01000010.1 coordinate 11,252,256, forward strand.
CATATGAATTGATAAATTAATTTACTGGAAGAATGTCATTGTTTGTTGTTATGCTCATTATGCTTCTTAATTAAGCTATAGGCAAGTTTTTTTTCACAACTTTACCAGGAAATTCAATGCTACTGGACTTCATGGTATGATTATGTGAAAACCTCACCCAACTGCATCTCTCCTCATGCCTTGTTGATCCAGGTTGAGGTAGCCAACCCCTAGATGAAGAGAATGTCAGAGAGAGGAGAGCAAGGAGCAGGGGAACATATATTGCTTTGCCTTCATTCCTTACATGTTAGATCAACACCTGCAACAGAACACCAGAAATACAGCAGTGCAGAAGGAAAGGATGTAAACTTGTAAAGGTGGCATATAGTGGAACAACAAGAGCTCATTGCACAACTAAACTATGCATAAGCTTAGTTTTCTAAGATGCTCATTAACAGATCTCAAGAGCATGTTTGCTGTTTTGGAGTGTGAAGTCAATGGGGTTAAAGTGCTTGGGTAGCTACAGCTAGGTAGAGAAAGAGGACGCGCACACACACTACAACACAAAACCATAGACTATAGACACTGTGGCACCTTTTTTATGAGGAAAGTATGATGTATGCTTAAGAGAGTTGACAATAGCAAAGAGAGGAACACAAAATTACATCAATCCAGTGGAACAACACCATCTAATTCAATATATTATCTCAGTAATGTCCAGAGAGATGACATGTTCTCTGTTCTGCTGGACACAACAAATGTCATAGCCTCTCCCAATCCGTGTTCACTTATCTTAAGATATGTGTGGACAAGAAGGTTGTTGCTAAAGTGAGTTGCCGTCCATTCCCAAGGCAATGGTTTGTGAACTTCCTCTCAGAAGTCACAGATCATCTGACCCTGGACAAGAACATGTGTGTGCAATAGAATGGAATATAACAGATTGAGTGTCTAATATGCAGGGCAATTACAAAGGCACTTCAGCACTGATGACCTCCCAGTCTCCCACTCATGCTCACTATGCTCACTTAAGGAGCCTTGTGCTGCGTGACATTACTCAAATAGTCACGGAAAGTGGAACTGTTCAGTCTACTGAATGAGAGCTGGATTCATCAAGTAGTTCTAACGGTAGAGGGTAGAAACAAGACCCAAGCTGAAAACTACAGATGTTTATCTCCAGACAGGCAGACATGGTGGTGTTTGGTGGAACATTGCAGGTCATCCAGCTTTTTGTGTATTTCATATTTAAAACATGCTTTATGTTTAGCCAAGTAATTGTTTTTTGGGGGGGGGGGTTTGGCTTAATTGATATATTTGTATATCATCTGCTTAATAATGAAACCTTATAGAGTGATTCCTAATGAATATTGTCTGAAGGAAGCAGAGATAAGGTAGGTAGAATTGGACCATTCAGAGAACCTTATAGATGTGCAACCTGAGAGTAATCAGAAAATTAGGACTTAAAATATCTTAGTGCAGTTCCTTTGATGCGCCACTATTTTGAAGCAGCGTGTAATAACCACTGGTGTCGAATTCATTCATTTTTGGTGTGGCTAATTTTAAATTTCTCAAAATAGTTCCCCAAATGCTTGGATGTAATTTCTCAGCTGGTGTGTCACTGAGTGGGGAGAAAGAAGCTTGACCCACCAACCAGGTGGTGGAGAGTGGGTTTCTACACCAGTCTATAGTTTCTTCGTACAATCACTGTCTTCCCAGCTACTTGGGAGCTGCTGGTGGATGGCCAACAGGAACTAAACTAAGATGGTCTGCACTGCCATGCTTCCAAAACACTAAGCCATGCCTCCAGCGTGTAAAATGAAATGCATTTATTAAATGTACCATTAGCTTTACCATTATCTAACCCTGACCCTAAAGCAGGCAGATAAATAGCCAAACATCTGTACAACAAGCAAGAAAGAACAAGAGCAGAGGATGCCGAGAGAAAAGCCACTGCAGTCAACAAAATAGCAAAATAACTGGGTTCAGCTGGGGCAGCAAAGGAAGCCACCAATAACACAGAAGCAGCAGCAAACAGAAATAAAGTGATACACTTACATCTGCACATCACGGAAAACATCAACCATTCAATCAGTCACTTACACAAAGGATGCTATTCCTTGTTTTAGGATTCTCTACATGTGTACATATAGCTGGTATACATAGTCAGGATAGCCTAAAGATGAGGTGTGTGATCACTGTGGAGGGCCCGTCTGGACCAAAATGCCAGAGTTGATTTTTCATCCTGTAACCGATCTAATGTCAGCGTATTCTAGTGTTATAGAGCTCAGCTGGCTCTCATTTAATAAACAATATTTGTGCATTTATTTATTTATCTATTATCTGAATGGAAAGGGCTTTAAAAACACATTTGAGTGCTGCACATTCAGACAAGCAGGAAGAGAAAAATAAAGGCGCGGACCTGAAATGGGAGAGAAACTAATGCAACTGGCAGCGTGTTTTGTTTTTGTGCACTGAGAGCTTTCCCTCACAATGGCCTCCCGTATGTGACCGAGGGAGCTCATCAGCAAAAAGTGAAAGCATTAATTACCTGAATAAAGGCAGCTGGCATGGCACTTTTTAAAAATTCATCCTCTTTCAACCTACGTGTGAGCGAAGAGAAGAGATTTCAAAGCTTACTGGGGAGGGAGCAATTTTATGTAGCCTATAAAAACCATTATTCTCTTCATAGTTGACAGAATTGCAAGATAATATGATTGAAAGGAGGTAATGGTGCCTCTTTCAACAATAACAGTTCCCAGTTTATTTTGCCTAAATTACCTTTTAGCAACGCAACAAAGAAAATTTCCCTTGTTGCACTGCTGAGGGGCAATTTTCAGTTGTTGCACATCACATTCATGCATTCTGACTTCATCTCTCGTTCACACGAGTTTATGATTGCCCTGTCTTGCTTCCACCTGCTTATGACTTCTCGTTAAATTGGTTTTGCAGTGTTGCATTAAGTTTGTTTTCCACAAGAAGATCGAAGCTTTCATCCATAATGATCATCTTTCTAGTAAAATAAAAACCATAACATTCCTTAATTCATGATTTCATCAATACAATCGGGGAAGAAAAATCTAAAAAGGTACTGCAGGCGGTGATTTTTCTGTTAAATTCAGTTGCCTTATATCCTGGAGGAATGAACAAAGCTTGTCTCCAAATTAGAGAAAGGACAATAGTGACGATCTCCTACTACGATACCCAAACCATGCTGCATGCTGCTGTATTAAATAAAGCCTGCACCTCAAGCTTCCATGTTGTAACCAATCATTTCATGGCCTGTGTTTCAACAGGCACCTGTAGACAAATCCCGATGCTGCGGGGATACAGCTTCAGCGGGGGAAAGAAGTCAGGGGCTTGTATTGGTGGCAAATCTCAGAGAACCGTGCTGCTTTTACATGTGACAAAAAAAAAGTGTTAACTTTTCACGTTTTAAAGTAGCTGTTTGTTATTGTACCAATAGTTAGTTGAGTTTAAAGCTAACCCCAAGTTTTAGGCTTATGTCACAGGACCAAAGATCAGACCTTCCAATAGATTAATATCCAGTGAGCCTTCAAAATCCAGAGGATCATTGAAAAACTTTCGAGAATGCTTAAAATTGCTTTTAAGCATCTGGATGAAATCATATTCAGTCTGCTTCACAATCATTCAGTTTAATTCAGTTTTATTTGTATAGCATCAAATCATAACAGAGGTTACCTCAGGCCATTTTACTCATAGAGCAGGTCTACAATGATAAACCCCACCATGAGAGATCACTTGGCATCAGCAGCAAGGAAAATGATTTTAACTCCTGCCATGTTCTGTGTGATGCCTCTTTTACCTGATCCAGACAAAAACGTCAGCTGGACATGGCATGTCTCTTTAATTTGTACAATGAAAACCAGAATTTCTAAATATAATATCATCACATTTCTTTATAATATGTATATTTTTATATTTCCTCTATATTTTATATTCTAATACCAAATAAAATGTTAATATTTTCCTTGTTTATGAAGAGCAAGCGCAAGTATCTGTCATTACTGGCTAGATGCATTTGGAAAGCTGCCAGTATTCCTTTATTTCCTGAGTTCGTCCTGTATTTAAAGGCCATGACCCAGCACCATCACACTTTGATGTTTCTCCAGTAAAACTCCTGTAATCTGCATGGATGTTAAACTTAATTATGAATGATCTTCACGACAGATATGCTTTGTACGCTCTCCTGGTGTCACCCAAGTTGCCAGATCATCTGTGAAAGACAAACACGATCCACACACTACAAGCAGTTTCAAGATTGCATCTGCACTCTGCAGACGGGTTACTTTAATGTTAGCTGTTGTCAAAATGTCAGGTCAGGATGGTCTTCCATCTAAAAAATCCAAATGCCAAAACTAAATGTTGGCAAGTAGAGTAAATACCTCTGTAAAGGACCCTTTGAATAATAGTTTAGCTAAAACCTTTGCTATTCACATATTGTAACTGTAACACAGAAGAAGCACAACCTAGAGTTTGAGGTTAGATGAGATTTGAATACAGCTTCATGAATTTTCCACCTTTAACCACTATAATTCTACATGCTGCTGAATTACCTTTAATCCTTTTTTTTTATGTGTCCTGGTCTCCAAGGGCAACCACGAATAAACCTATTATACCCATCTCCCTCAAAGCTCATCAGCCAATGGGGCCGAGAAGTGAATGTCCATTAACCAAGCGTACAGGAAGCTGCTATTATAAGACACATGGTTTTCCTGTCATTTTCCCTTTTCATGTGCAAGATATACCATAATCAAGAGGTACTGAAGTAAGAAATAACATACTTAAAAAGAACTGGGCTAACCAAGAGCACTGGAAACATAAATCACCCCGACTAACTGTCACAAGGTGGCAGGGACGGCGTTAAAGCCTTGTTAGCATCTACAGCAGTGCCCATTAAGCGACTTTATGTACAATGTGTACAATTAGAAGCGTTATATCCAGTTAGCAGACTGAAAGTTATTTTGGACATGGTGACATTTCCTTTGAGCGTTAGAGATCACACGCCTTTTCCGATGTGTTGTTAAAGCAACAGAAGATGCACAAACAGAAAAGTGAGTATTGAAGTTTGGCTGGCAGATATCGGTATGGGTGTTTGGGCGTATGTGCTGACACTGAGGCTGTGGGATGCAATGTAACAGAAGGATCAGCGGAGCGTGGACGTGACACGTGGGTAACCGGTGAGCGGGAGGTAGACGACTGCAGCGAGGTGACGATAAGGACTGGTGAGTTAAAAACAGATTACTCCTGTGGCCTGCTGAGAATCAAGACGCTATTACAAGACTCATAGCCTCGCGGGAGAGAGTGAGGGAGACAGAAAAGTGCATTGCCAAAAAATGTTCAATGGGTCCAATTCTCAAGTGAAAGCAGATATTTAAATAATAGAGCCGTGGTCAATACGAACAACAAAAGCTGGGCAAAAAGTATTGAAGACGGGTTGGCTGTACTATGACACCAGCGATGGTGAACCCACTGTATTACCACTGCGTTCATTTCATTCGTCATACTCACCGATCCGAAATCAGAAAATGCTAATCTCACACTCCAGTCGCCTCCACTGTGTTTGATTAAGTTACTTAATTAAACTAGACACTTCCTGGAGATATTTGGCATTAGAAGCTTAAACGCGCGGTCACACCACAAAACAGAACGGTGAAAATTACACTGCATTCATGCAATGACAGCAGAGTGGGAGGATCAGGAAAACAGCGCTTTGACCCTCAAGTACACGCGTCATTTCAAGCTGCATACCCTGCCAGGTCAACTTAAATGAGCTACTTTGTTTGTGAGGTTTCTGATAATGCCCTAGAACCAAGAAAGACTTAAATATACGGAACATGTTTGCAGGTTGTGTTGAATTTCATTGAAAAGCACCATGTAGCTGTTAAAACAGTTTAAGCGCCGTAACTGAAGTCCCTTTACCTTTAATACAGGCCTCGACACATGCAAAACACTTTTAATGGTCTGAAGACTAGAAAGGTGCTTTAAATTTACCGTCTAGCATTAAATTGATTATGCGTGCTAACGTTCGACACACAAACATTATTAGAAAATGCATTAAAATAGCTACAGTGTAACAAATAGTGTGACTGAATAAAAAGGGTAAATTGCAGCTAATAAAGTCCCTCCATAAACCGTGCAGGCTTTCTGATGAGCCAGTCACCTTCAGCTCAGGCTGCACTGTGAGGAACCGAGAGTCAAATGAGCATTCATTGCAGGTGAAAGTCTAACTCGGTCTCAAGTGAGTTTGAGGCAGAAATCGGGCCTTAGTGGCAGCCTGTGTCCTCCCAATTCCAGTAATCAAAGCTCTGTAAATTACAATGGCTCGGGAGATAAACTGTTTTGAAACCTTGCCATGGATCAAATGGGCAATCTCGATTCAAGCCAACTACAAAATTAGCCAGCCAGTTTCAGTTGTTTTGTTTTTTTTTTTTTCTTTTTTTGTTCCTTTCTCCTTCCAGAGAGAGGCCCAATTCAATTTCACCCCACGTGTGCGCAGAGGTTGCTCAGACAGTGTGATCAATTGATAATAAGAATATGGGCCAAGCAGGATAGAAGTTTCATTATTTTAATTCCTTTACAGCAGCCCTCCAGCATAGAGTCGCATGAATTTATTTGCGGTCAGATGAGAGGATTAGTGTATTGATTACAAATATAATTAAATGTAACAAAGCATACAATGCAAGCTTCTGGGAATTATAAAAGAATGAATGTTAAACATACGTCATCTGAGTCTATTGAAGCTGATATGAAATTTAATTGTTGGGCTTTGTTTTCCCATCATGACTTCAAAGCCTTGGTTTTTTTTTTTTATTTTCTGTTTTATTGCTATATGAGAACAATAAAAAATCCGCAGACATGTGGCTGTTTCATGAGCATACTGTAAGTTTCTTATTTCATACTATATATTACTTCCCGCTAATAATAATAAATCTGCAGTAAACAGTTTTCCTCTAGTTCTCATATGAGTTCTGAGGATGAATCACAAACTTTGTTTTAATGTTTACTGTAGGCCTAACTGTAGCAGCTCCCTGCTGGCTAATCAGTGTAATTTTAAAAATGGTGTAATGTACTCGTGAGCTGTATTATTCCCCACTGTTTCCTCAAAACCTTATCAATGGTGTGATGAACAGTAAGGCGGAAAACAATCTAGTGGATTGAGACCAGTTTCCCCCCACTGATGTGTGGAATGAATAGTCAACACTGGCAAGAGATTGCATCAGTGAAAACTCAGTGCTGCTTCGCTTATGTTAGCTTGTATCCGAATGAGGATGTAAGTACTTTTTGTTGCTTTCACCTAACCTGGTTAGGACGCTGCCAAGTCGAAATTCCACACAGGCACATTTCGGTGCTCTGTTAATGTTAGAGCAAAATATTACACAGCAGCCCTCTCAGATTGTCCTTAGACACGGAGACTGCAGACTGCAATCATGCTGGGATATCGTTCGCCATGTTCACCTCCGCCATTTATTGCGTTAGCGTGCTAGCATTAGACATTCCATCAGTGTCATTTGTTGTCCAGGTTTCTGGTCAGAAAACAGTGTTGGATCAAGAAAAAGAAAGAATGAAATGTAAGAAAAAGAGACCTAGAACATTAGAGAGGTTACTACAGTTCTGTCTGAGGGCGGCATTAATGCATATTAATGTATGTAACAAAGTCATGGCAATCCATCCTATAGTTGTCAAGATATTATACTCTAAACTTTATAATGGTGCAAGGGGAAATGTTAGAGGAGGAATCACCAAAATCAGGATTCATCATCTGAGGACCATGAACTAACAATGCCGTTCATAGACTCGTCAAGACTAAAATCTCAAGTGATTTCCTCTTTTAATCTGAACGACCCATGAAGATAGAACTGCTGCAAGATATTACCCGGCAGTGTTCACAGGCATGAAGTAAATGCTGCGGGTTTGTTTCCTTACATCTAAAAAGGAAGCATTTTAACCCTTCAGGCTATAACATTGACATGCAAAACAGTGAATATGTTTATAAAGTGATAATCCTTGTCATCCTGATACACAACAGGGCCATGTGCATGTGAATCCTTGAACATGATGCTCATTTGACTATTTAACTGAAATGTCGTATTCCAAAACAAGCCACACTAGATTTTGCAGGGTAGGCTGGCTAGCTCAGGTGGTAGATGGGGTCTCCCATTAATTGTAGGGGGTCACAGTGTCCTTAAGCAAGGTGCTGAGCTGCAGGGTGCTCCAGTTGTGCGTGTAAGTGGAGGAAAAAGGGTAGGCTGTTACATTAATATGTCTGAGACTGTCCAGTGGGCTGTCAGAGAAAGAACAAAACCACATTTTTAAGAAACCCCACACATATCCCAATCAATAATCATACATTAAAATGATTTTTCGTGCTTATTTACTGGTCTCAACCGTCATCTGCAAGCCTTGTAGCTAGCTGTGCAGACCACTTGTGCATACTCTTCCCCATTTCTTTCATTCTGGTCACCATTAGAGCAACATGCCAGCTCTGTGGACGACACATGTCGTGCAATATGCGGACCCTTCCCCCAGATCCAAACGCCTTTTCACATCTTGACAGATCTGATAACAAGCTCTAAGAAGTTAACAAGAAAGAAACTTTGCGCTGTTTACACAGTACATAAATGTGTAGTGAAATAAAGCCGTTTGAAGCCTGTTAAAGAAAAACTGCAGCTGTGATGAAATAGTGATATTTACTCTGACTCTTCTCTAATAGGTTATACTGAGACTTGGGTACACAGATTCTCACAAGCGCTTCTGCTACCATTAGTTTTTGCCTATCAAAGTGACACTAATGGTATAAACACTCTGGGTTAGGGCTGTTTTTTATTTTATTTTTCTAAATTGGTGCCTTTGCCTTTATTTGGTATGCCACCAGTATAGGTGTTTATTCTCAATCCAACCTTTGATGTACTCGTGACTGGGAGTTTTTAAGTTGTTTCTTTATTTATGGTTTTCCTGCACAAACACTTTATCTTCTGTAATAGTCAAGTCATTAACTAAATAAACAATTTAAACTAATTTGCACATGCTACCGAGTTCCTGTAGCTCCAAATACTGGTTTAAAACTAAATCACAGTGATCGTGAAGGACTTCAGAAGAAATCGATGTGGGACCTTTCAACCACCAGCAGAACAATATTAAACCACTGTAGCAGCCTAATCCGAGTCCCAGGCGCAGTTTAAGTACTATGGACTTCTGGAAGCACCTTCCCTGGCCAGAATCCAGGAGACTTGTAGGGCATGAAGTTATTTTTCAATCCAACAAAGAGTCTGTAGCGACTTCTTTTAACAGTGTTATTAATATTTCTATGAAACAGCCCAAGTGTCTCCATCTGTGCGTTAAATAACAAAGATCTGAAGCCAGAAATAGTCACAGCAAATTAATCTTTCAAATACTCACTCCAATTCAACCTCACATTTCTGTATAATTACTTAATATTAGAGAAACTTTGCGTAACACGTATTTTTTGCTGCAATGGCCAAACACTAAATTTAGTCACTTAGGGCTGCTGTCACGTCTCTAACCATTTTCTTTCAATAACAGAAGACAAGAAGGATGCTGGACCGATTGAAGATCACACATATTTTTTAAAGTCTGTTGAAATTACTCTCACTTAGTGAAATTACTTTGTCACCCAATTTCACCCTGTTGGAAAACATCCAGGGAACACTGGGAAATTAACAGATGAAAAAGCATTCATGAAAGATAGTTGTCATCTTCTGACAAATGTTACTATGAATAAATTTGTCTGGGGACGGCGGCGAATTCAGGACAGTGACAAGGGGACCAGACCAGACCAGATGTATATCAAAGGACATTATGTCTGGAAATCGAAAATGTATGGGAATGACTGGGGATTGATGAATACCTTGCAGCATATTCTCTTCAGAGTGTAAATCCTGCAGCCGTTGTGCGCTAGATTCACGCACAGTCATTTCAAAAGCCAGGTTACTCTACTTTGAATAAAATTGCATCGAATTGCTCCGAAAATCACAGCCTTTCTGATATCAAGTGCAGTTCATCTCACGAGAAAATAAGACTCAATCTTTGAATCAAAAAGATGCATTCTAACTGTTAGGGCTGCAGGGGATGACAACAGGATGCAACATGCTTTTGGGATGCCCATAGTAACCAGTCTGGTATTGATTTTGGCTTTACATCACTCTACAGCATATTGACATGTTTTTAACAAACAGCATACAGTAGCATGAGTTCTTAACAGAGTTAGTGGTCGAGGCATGCTCAGTTGAGTTCTGTTGGGAAGTTCAGAAACAGGCTACAGTAGCTTTAGGCTGTAAGACATCAGTCATTATTAACTTTTTATGTTTTTATCCTTGTAGGGATAATATTTTTATTGTACGTTGTATATCTCACTTAAACTGCAAATACATTTATTCAAGTACTGTATTTTTAATATAATTGTTTTAATTAAGATTTTAACATACAAGACACATGATCAGTATATGCATCATGTATTCTTATTAGGTTGGTCCACACCTTATTTAAGCCTGAGATCTAAACTCAGCAACTGTTGGATGATGCTCATTGTAATTTGTACAGACATTCATGGTCCCCAGAGGATTCATCTTTGCTGTTTTTTAGTCAGATATCTCCACAACTATCACACTGGCCTCGGATGAGCTTTTTCACCAGTGTTTATTAGCAAAACCGAGCATGCTAACATGTTAAACTGCGACCGTGCACTCGGCTGCTTAATAAAAGCATCTTTGTGAGCATGTTAGCATTTAGCTCAAAACACAAGTGCATCAGCTTTTGATTCTTTTCCCTCTCAGCTGTACACTGGATGTAAAAAGTCACCACACACAAAATGTGGACTACTTTGCTTAAAAAAAGCACTTATATGCATTTAAAGAATAGTTAGCTCAATCAGAAATTAACAAAACACAAATGAAAATCATTAATGTTGGAATAAACATGAACAGTGGAGAATCTTTAAGAGCTCTAACTTCTTTCCAAGGCAGAAAATAAGTAGAAAATTGTCCGACACTGCAGCTGCACCGTGTGACCCTCTCAACTCCAATTACATGCAGAGCTCCTTTCTAAGAATCTCACCCATCTCACCTAAGATGCTAGACTTGATGTTCATTGGTTATGCAAGAGGTGTTTGTCCCCAGAGAGCCTCTACCATCTTTGTTAATTACCCCTTGTCTTCCTTTTACATTCGAGACATCTCCCATCTCTTCAAGTCAAGCTGAGGAGGGAAAGTGTGAACCTTGAAGTGGGCAATTATTCCTCACATTGTTCAGGTTTCAGCTGCAGTCAAATCAGGACGAAACTAAGCGTAAATTGACTACAGTATAGTTGTTTGTTTTAAATGTACTGGTTTTGGACTCAGTGAAGAGCTAAAGAAAAAAGCCTCTTTGACTCTTTTAATCATGGATACAGATGAAAAATATCCACACTGATCCAAAATTAATTTAATGAATTTTCAGGTCAGAAATGACTGGATGTCAATATTTAAATGATTTTTTTTGAGAAGCATGCTCCAAATGTTAAACACGACTAAGAGTCGACAGCCATGCTAGTAGCTCTGTGATGCTGTGGTTTGGAATCTTTGGGCTGAGTGCATCAACATGTGAATATAAAATCACGGTCCTAACGTGAAGTATGTTTACAGTTTAACATGTTAGCATGCTGACATTTGCTAATTGGCAGCAAACACAGCTGACGTTAATGGAAATGTCATGAAGCGTGAACCAAAGTATTGGACAAAATCGAATTTTCACTGGATGGAGCTCATGAAAAGTGATGGCTTCAGCAAAGTGAGCACCATCGATCCTGATTCATTAGCAAAGAAATATTTGATAACATTTCTCTAAAAAAAACACCTCAGTGTTTACATGTGCGATACAGTCTACTAAGACACGGCAGCCCATCCATTACTTACTGAGTTGATACTTCAATATTCCACTATGGTCCAAAGATGTGTCCAGACCAATCAACTCTTCTTAAAACAAGTAGTACCTGATACAAATTGGGCCATCAACCCGTCCAAAGTAGTCACCTTGTGCAGCAGTGCACTGCTTATTATGATGTAATTGTTGTAGAAATGTGGCATTTACTCTTTATATTATGTTTACCTGTTATATTTTCTATATTAACTGTGTTGAAGGGTGACCTGTGTCTCATCCTCCATGTGTGCAAGTCAGCTCACAGGTTAGCTTGACCTTTGTTTTGCAGAGACCATTAGATCAAAAGCTTCCCCCTTTTGTGAGAAGCCCTTATCTTTTTGTTCTCATGTAATCTAGAGAGGAGGAAGGATGAGACCTGTTATGAGAGCTTGCTCTGTTTAAGCAGACAAATCGAAAGGATCATTTGTCACTGCTGGGAGGTGGATAAGAGACAAAATCTATTTATAAAAATTGAAGTTTTTCATCTCATGGAGGCAAAACCTGCATGAGAGACAGGTGTATTAAAACTCAGGAAGAGCTGCTTTGTTGAATTCCCTTTCCGCAACAGTGATTAATTAATAAGGTAACACAATTTTGCATTAGCATATTTAGGAAAGGTCACTTAGAACCGCCCAGGGCTTATTTTCCTATTACAAGCAGTTTGCTTAAACTTCCTAACCTTACGCTAATGTTAAACTGAAAACTGATCTTTCTGGTCTTTCAAAAAGAGAAGTTTGACTCTCATAGGTACTGAAGTAGCAAAGATAAGCAAACAGTGAGATGCCAGGGAGTTATTATTGTTTACGTATTACTGCAATTTGTGACAAATCAAATCTACATGTAAACCCAAGAATAACCACCACTTAATCGTTCTGGCTAACAACAGTCAACCATAGTAACAGTCTGGAAGGTTATGTGCATTTTCTGCAGCAACTTCAGAAATTCTGTTTTGTTTAGTGTCAGGATTTTGGTCCCACTTGAAATTCATGTCTTGGTTTTGGCTTCATTTGTCAGAATAGTCACCAGTCATCATGGAGGCAACCGGTTATTCAAATAGAACTCTCAAGTGTTCCCTCAAAACGTCTTAGAACTCTAGCATATGTTAAGGGCTGTGGCATTACATCACCCACAGGCAAGCTAAACCAAATATCCCAAAGAGTCAATCTGTTATTCAGACAAGTCTTATTAATTGTCCATTGTCATGTCATGTTTAAAGCTCTAACACCTTAATTTGTCTAAACTTCTGATAATTAGATTTGTCAGGGGATCTAAAATCATAATCGTTTGATAGAATTTGATTTTCATTCGCTATTCAAACTTCAACCTTGAGCAAGTTGCATAAAAAAACATTATATGCTGAGAAATTCCAACAACACTCTGAGGTTAAAAAAGCATTCATGTTTTTCCATAACTCTCTGCAACTTCCCTGCCTACGACACATCAGGCACCGTTGTCTACTGCTGATTCTATTTTAACAAATATTTTACCACTATGTACGGCCTGAGCTGGTTGACCTTTCTAGTGCATTTGCCTTTTATAAACCACTAATTAAGACTCCCCAAATTATCCCACACGTAACCAGCGAATATTGCGTAAAACGCAAAGATTCAGGTATTTGTTGAAACACTCTTAAGAGCACTGCAGTCGTCATGTGAGGCAAATGTCAGCCGAAAACACAGAGAGGCTGCTATTAATCTGGGGAATAAAAGATGTTCTCACAGAGAAATTATCAAAAACTTATCTTTAAGTACTTCAGCTGTGTTTAAAAGGCACATTGATGAAAGCAAAGTCCAGCAGACCTTTATAACCACACAGAAATATGTATCATCAGCTGCCACGTGTACCTTTGATATTTTTTTATTTCTTATTTCGAAAGAGTTCATCACCGCATATATTTATCAAAAATAAATAGAAAAATACCAATCTTTCACTATCAGAGAACCTATGATCTGAGTTGTTACCTTGAACATTTCCTTTTCTGCTTTAGTTAATGAGGGCATTTTAATTTTATAGTGAAAAGATGAGTTGATTTTAAACTTGCAGTTTTTTTGTTGTTTTTTTTTTCTTGCTTGGTTGGTTGTCATGTTTTTTTAAAGTCTCCCTTTGAAACTCATTTGATTCTGTATATATGTGCTAATTTGTATTTTTTTGCAAACAGCTCATCCAGCCTGAGCTCGTCGTACACTGGATGTGCTCTCCTAACCATGCTCAATGAGCTCCTGTGTTTGAAACGTGATGGTTTCATTATGAAAATGTCCTTTCATCTCTGTTAAGACAACTAATTTTACTAATGAGCCTCTGGCTGAATTATAATTGACAACTGCCAAAGACCAGGTGTTTCCCCGCATTTGAATTTCAAAAATGTGCCGGGTAGATGTTTGCTTAAAGCATGTATTCAAATGCTGAGTGTGTCAAGATTAAGGACCAGCTTTGGCACCAGCTGCCTGGCACTACGGAGCCCCTGATTACAGCACCGAGGGCGACATGTCAGCTTGAAATACTATGCCCTAGGTTAGCATGTTTTGAGGCCAACAAATCCAGTATAAACCCCAGCTGGATCATGACTTTACTCAATGTGTGACGGAGAGTAGGCGAGAGAGGGCTGCAAAAGAAGCAATCCCAGGCAAGGGCATCTGCAAGGCCAATAAATAATGGGGTGTGTAAGGAGTGATGGCTAGCTGTATTTACTCTGTGCTCTTCTTGACAGCTCTGTGAATGTGGTGTTTTTCTTCTTTTTAAACTCTCTTGCCTGCAGAGGGACAATTAAAGGAGCCCGTGCTCGGTTCTAGACTCAGTGAATGATTATGGAATACTGATGAGAGGTGATGCCCGGCCAATCCTAACAGGGTTTCACTGCAGAGTCCTGCATTGATTTGTTTCTGTTCTACTTTTTTGCCGACTGGATGAAAAAAAAGGCTCCAGCGGCTGACAAGACTAATAGAAAAAAATAATAAATTCGTTTGAGTCTGATGAGGTGGTCGGGGAAGAAACATTTGAGATAAAGTGCAGGGCTAAGGAAGGTTTTGCCCGGGAAACAGAATATGTGACATTAAGGCATTTCATTTACATTCCACATTAAATCCTGTCCTGATAAGTCTCTTTATGTAGAAATATCTGTATTTACTAAAGAAATAGTAACAGACATAAAGACCATAGTATTCACTTCTTGAGATTAGGGTTAAAGCATCTAACTATCAAATCTGAGTCCAGTTTGCACCCCAAGGCTCAAGCATAAACTGGCATTGCATCTGACTCATGTGTATCCTTGCAGGCGCAGGACCCACATGGCAGCTGTATTTTTATCAGGTTTAAACCTGGTGCATGCCTGGCCACTGGGACCTTCTGGTTTCCCTTTTCCAGACAAGGCTGCTTCATTAGAAAGGTGTGCTTTACAAAAAACACTCTAATAAAAGCCCAGCACTGCAGCACCCAGGGTCACACGTCTAACTGTAGAAGACCCAGAGTGAGTATAGTTATCATATAGCCTGTTGGACTTCAAAACACATCATTATCTGAAGGAAGCACTTTAGGACATTGCTATGGAGACCAATACCACACTTATCCTGCTGTCTCCTAGCAGAATAATAGAAGGGAATTAGTCAAAGATGTTACTTTATAACAGGTCATGAATTAAGTTCTCTGATAAGCGTCTGTCCAAATCCTGCAAGAACATAAACTCTTCTTAATGGAGCTCTGGTGAAAGTTCATCCAGGAAGACTATCCCTGCCCCTCACCCTCATTTGCATGTTCACTTTACCTTCCTGCGGTCATTCCCCGGCTTCAATGAGATATCAGCAGTTCAAATCAGCTGCCCTCATCCATCCAATAGTACAGTGACACACCTTCATTGTTAGCCTATCATTTTGCTGCCCTTCTTTTCAAAATGTGGTCCTCTGTCTCCTCGACCTCCCCAACACCGTCCATACTTCGACGATTCATTCAGTCATCATCAGCCTCATCAGCCATCAGTCTCAGCAGTCATCAGCCATCGTCACCAGTGTGTCTGGGTGCCGCTGGGGTATTTATCTGTTGCCGTTCAGGGTCGCTACTCCTCATTTGAATAAAACCTCCCTGCAGAGTCCAAGCTCCAAAAGACTCCACATATCATCTGTCGTGATATCACTTGTATAATAAACATCCTCACATACCATACCTCACTGACTTGTCTCTCCTGCTTGAAATGCAGTAATGTACTATAGTGTGCCCTTTATATAGTGAAGCAAACGATAAAGGTGTTGAGGTTGGCATGACATGTCACAGATATGCAATTAATGCCACGTTTTTCCCATAATCATGAGCTTTCCTTAACCTTAACTAAGCGTTTAAGTTGCCAAACCCTAACCACACCTTACCCATACTGGGTAACTTCAAACTGTCATTTAACTGCCATTATCCCACTCATACATAATTTCATAATTTCTTTCGTCATAATCCAGGGATTTGCAGCACCAACAAACATCAAGGTTCTTCTCTTGTAATAAAGTTGAATGTGTCCCACAATGGAAATCAACATCCATCAATAAACCGATGCTGTCCTCTATGCTAGAATAGGCAAAGCCGACTGGATGAAATGGTGGATGGAGAGAAATGGAGTAGGCAAGAAGTTTAAATTCTGCAGCGAGAGTTGGAAGTGGGTAACTTTCGAAAACCTGAGATGAACTTTAGCTCTGCAGTGAAACCTGGATGAACTGGATTATGAAATAATACTCTCTTACACATGGCACTGTGCAATGTTTTTCTGTTTGCACTGCTTTTCAGACTGCAGTAAATTAGATGGAGGCAGAAGATCAGAATCTTGAAATACACTATGTTGTTGACCGTTAGGAGATAAAATCAAAAATCAAACTGGACAGCTCGGCTTGATCAGTCGAAACGTTATAACATGAGCTTGTGCATCAGGTGACAGGGGAACGATCCATTGAAGGCGAAAGTAAATAAAATCTCCCGTGCTGGTTTATGAGCAGTGTGCCTCCTTCTGCTCTACAACAGCAGGAAAAACTCTGAGCTGCAGACTAAATCTGGGATCAAACAACAGGCGTTCTCAAATCTTGCCTGTAAAGGGCAGCACAGACTGGGAACTAAGCTGTTCACAGTACGTGATAGGGCATCAATGGCAGGCGCACACATGAAGGGAAAGGATCACACCACCTGATCCCATTCATTGAAAAATAGAGTTTGTATAGTGACTTTCACTGTGAATACAGTTACAGATTGTTGTTTTGGAGGTATGTAGAGCCATATTGATATAGGAGATTAATACAAATTTGTGTTCAATAACTGAGTCTATCAGTTGTCCAAAAATAGAGAAAAATGTTTCGAACAGCCTGACAGAGTGTCATCAAATTGTGTGATTTGTCTAATGAACTGTCCAAAATTCAAAGATATTACATTTTCATATATTTAAGCAAAGCATGAAATGTTCAGCAAATATTTTTTTGGCTGATGGTAATTTTACGTCAGATAACTAAATAATTAATCCGATTATTTTTACTTAGCATTTAGTTTCAATGAAATGTTCAACTGCAGGATTTATTTCAGTCTTTTCTATTGTGCAGAAACAAGTTGAGAAACTCTGCAAATCTAAATTGTCTCCATGAATGGAAGATAATGGTAAAAGTGACTTCTCTTCCAGTTCATATTCTCCTAATCTCCCATCAGCATTTGCCAGCATCTCTCTCAGAACTTGTGAGCCTTGGACCGCTTCACGCCGCATGAGCCTGGACAGACTGGGCTTGTCAAAATCAAACAAGATTATTGTTGGATTTCAGCTGCTCTGGACTTATAATAACCCAATCTCCACTTATGAAGCAGTTGGTGCCAAAGCAAAATCTCCAGACTAGACTCAGGTCAAGGATGGGAGGGGGCTCACAAAAACTTTCTGCATCACCTCGACCTTAATTTATTAAAACCAACCCTTTAGTAGAGTCGTCCTTATTTGGTCATTCAGCTATCCGCTCTATTGTCCTGTTTAATGATACGCTTCTCATCTAATCTACACAATAGCACAAGAGTGTTGTGCTGATTACGGTTGACCCTAAAAGTAATTGGCAGGCTGCTTGCCAAGGCAGGGAATTAATCTAATGTTTTGGAGCAATGATGAATCAAAAGCATTCAGAGGAGATAAATCACAAGAGGCCCAACAAACAAATGACAGTGACTGTAATTATCAAGAGGACTTTGTTTTGCAGCTTCACCTAGGAACTCAGTGTACGGAAAGAAAGGCAATAAACCTTCCTGAGACTGAGGACGCAGTCTCAGCAGACTGCCGGCTATTGGTGTAAGCTGATGCCCGGCCAGAGGCTGCAGACTAATATCTGCAAGGAGGTGTGAACACGAGGTTGCTGGTACAAATGGCAAAATGAGAGCAGGTAAAGCTAATATGAAATGCTCTCCCCTTCCCCCAGAGACCTATAATCAGCAGACTCTTGAGCAAGGCAGGAAAACACGGTGGAACTGCTCAACGCTCAAATGCGCAATCTTTGTATGGCAAGAACCACTCTGAAATGTTTGTGCAATCGAGCGCCCATTCCCATACTGCGGGCTAAATATATACAGCAGTGGTTTCTAATCTGGCGGTCAGGACCCACAAAAGTGATTGTGAGATGACAAGATTACCTGTGGACCAAACAACAAAAAACTAATTTCTGCTGTATTTCAGAATTTCATCTTAACTGTTTTGTCCTTGCGAAATAATAATAATAGTTTTACCTCTTTGGGTCTTTAAAACATCTCTGAATAAAATACAGTCTAAGTTGTTGGACCATGAGAAGAAACTGCTTTGTACTACAGGGTCACAAGCAAATCAGGCTAGTATACTGTATGTGCTCTACTTTAAACTCAATAATAGCATTATGTTTTTGCAGATGGTGTGCACCAAAGCAGGGTAAACAATGAGGTCAAACAGAGAGCACATGAAAAGCTCTGCACATCACTTTGGAGTGTTGTTTGATCTTCAGTAGGTTTGTAAAGAAATAAAAGTCTATTTCTGGTGTGCAGGGTTCTTGAAGTAAAACCCTGTTTATATCGTGTGGACTGTTTTGTGACCATCGGAGCACAATAATGCTTGGGTGGATGATGGACAACACTCACAAGAATGAATCATCAGTACAAAAAGATGGGATATTAGCATTGATCTGGTTCTCTAATAAACAGTCAAAGGTGCATCGGGGTAGGGAAGGAACACGAGGAGAGAAGTGACATATGCTCAGAGAGGTTTACTGCCTTACATGCAGCATTTTATGAATATATAATACATTTGTGAAAAAATAAATGAGCTTGTGTTGAGGATTAAGATTGCACTTTTCAGAAAAGAAGGCAAAAGTATGGCCCTTTCACCAGCTTAATGCAATATTGTCATGTACGTATAACCGAATCACCATTTATAATGTTAAATATGAGATTATCCAATATAAATTACATTAAAAGCAAAGCTAAGAGGCTCCATTACTGTCTTGGGCAGCCAAAGGTAATAACTTACACTAATGAAACAAATAATATTAAACTGATAAAAATAAACATATATACATTTATTATATGGTGTATGGTAGTTTGCTTCACTGTTTCGGTTTGTACCATTTGTGTTTTATATGCTGAAGAACACTGATCAGCAAAATAAACAATCTCGCTAATTTAGAGTAGGGAATAAATACTTTCGAAATCAACAGTCTGTCCATCGTCTACATTTCAGATAAATAAAGGTTAACACGGACAAAATGAATGATTTGTTTCTGTTTGCAACTTGTTTTTAATCAGCATCTATTCTTTTGTACTTTATTATCACTGAGCGTCATCAATTGGTGAATGCAAATCAGACTTAAATGGGTGGTTGTAAAATCAAACAACATTGATTTCTTTCCAAATCTAACAATAAAAATCATTTGGAATCCAATCATTACCAATCATGACTGATGAATTATGAAAATATGTCAGCAGGAAAACGCCAAAAACCCGGTCTGTTAGAGAGCATGCTGTGATGTTTTCTTTGATTCGGTACAGTTTGCTCTCCGAGACATTCTGAGAACTTCTTTCTCTGCAGACGATGTGCTGTAGGTACTCCCTGTGTATGTTTTCAAAGAGCGTAAATGTAAATGTGGGCATTCACAGGTTTCTTGAGAGCTTTCTGAAAGGTGCAGAGCTGTCCCTTGCCACGGCTGAGACAGTCACGAAATACCTCAAATTAAAGGATGTTGGGCAAACACTCAAGCGGGAGAAGAGAGAGGGGAGGAGGGGGCAGATAGGAATAATCGAGGAGGAGGGAGAGAGGCGAGTGAGGATGCAAGCCAGTGCTTTCATGTCCTTCCAGTCCTCCCTCTCACATAAGGGTTTACTCAGAGAAATCTGCCGCCTGTGGTTCCTCAGAGTTCTGAATTGGCCCTATCGGCGGGATTTGTTTGCACAAAAGGGAGACATTTGGACTGGGATTATCAGAGGCCCAGACCTCCATGTCTCAGCTCAGCACAGCAGCCTGCCAGAGATGTTCCTTCTTGCCAAACTCCTGCAACTCTGAACCGAGTCGGTGTGCATGGGAGTGTCATAAGAGCAGCGCTTGTTTTTTGAGAAGTTTTGGGCGCGGTGCTTGTACTTTTTCATGGGTTTCTCCAAACACAAGAGCAAAAGTGTAAAGACTGGATAAGACAATGTGTTTAAGGTCAGCAGACGTTAGCATGTCCAGCCAACTTGGGAACCATCTTCTGTAACAAAACACTACTCGAAGGAGCATATAGCATAAAACTGCATTTTGGACTAGACCATACACCTCTTAGTATTTTTCCACTGTGTGGAATGTCCCGGCAAGCTCAGGCCAACATTTGCAATGTCCCGCTCTTTATTGAATTTGGGGACAATCCAGCAGCACCAGCCACTTACATTACCTGTAACAATACCCAAACACATTGGTAAGCCTTTAACAGGTAAAACCTGTTCTCTCTTCTGAGTCCTGAAAGTGAAAGCATAAAGTTCGAAAAAGAAGCACAAGCAAAGTGGATATAAAAAGTCTACACACCCTTAGAAAACTAAAGGTTTTTTGAAATGTAAAAACAGAAAAAAACAACACTGTAAATGGAAGAACTGTTCCACTGTGATCTCAAAACAAACTCCACTGAAAAAATGACAAAGTTAATTATAGCAGCATTTTAAATTAAAAGGAAGACCCTGATTGCATAAGTCTGCGCACCTTTTCTAGAGGAGGCTCAAGCTGTTTTCAGTGTTAACCAGTCAAATTAAAATCATGCCTTTAGGTAAACAGCATCAATTAAAATTATTCTTGATTGAAACCAGAGTAAAATCAGCTACTGCTGCAGGATTTGCTTGAATGTTTGTGTTGCATACCAGGAGAGCCATGGGCCCCGGAGGATTATCAAAGAAACTCCAAAATGTAATTGTTGAAACACATCACTCGGGAGAGGTGTATAAAATAATGTCAAAGGCTTTTGACGAACCATGGATCGCTGTCCAAAACAGTCATCGATAAGTGGAGAAAATGTGGCATCGCAGAGATGCTGCAAAGGTCAGGAGGAGCCTTCAAAGCTGAAGAAAGGACAAAGAGGAAAGTCATTCAGGAGGCGACTGGGAGGCCAACAGCAGCACCAAAGGACCTGCAGGAATTTCACTGGTCAATTCCTGCACGTGACACCCGTCTTCCACATGCAGTAGAGTGTCAAAAAGCGCAAACCCATCTGAATTATGCAAAAAGATGCGTTCAGTTCCACCAAACCATGTAGCAAAATGTGAGAAGAAAGAAAGATGAGAAGTTAAGCTTCATATCAACTGCTCGTCTCACGCTCCATGCATGAGAGCTGGCAGTCCTGCGCAAAGATTTGAGGTTAACACTGTTGTTCTGATTGTTTTGGGGTTTTTTTTAAGGTATTCATGATGAAATCTACTGTAGCTGCAGCTCAGGAGCTCCTGCTGGAAAAATGCAATCATGTATTGTTCTCTGTCCCAGCTGAGCGAATAAATAAATAAAAGTGCGAGTGCACTGAGGAGCTCCTGAATGCCCATTTCCACTTGTTCATTAATATCCTTTCCTCTATCTTTTTCCAGCCTGAAATTAATTCTCCTTTGACACCATCTCTGCGTTGCTAACTGAAGAAGAGAATGGATTTTTGCAAAAGGAAGTTTGAAACATCAGCGTTTTAATTAGATAACTAGCGCTATTAATCGCAAGATTACAGTGTCAACATCTTCTTTTGCAGTTGTGTCTCAACCATCTGCTGCATATCATGAAGTATACTGCGTGCAAGAAAACAACCAAGCAAAGGCACTGATTAAAGGGAATTTGGTAAAAAGAGGGTCTCATTAAATTGAAGCAGAAGCACAGCACTCTCTGTTTTCTCCATTGAACATGAAAATGGTGCAGCTGCTTATCCAGCTTCAAAAACGTAAAAAAAAACAAAAAACAAAGATTAGTCTTGTGAGATCATTTCAATCAGATTTCCCCTCGAAAAGATAAAAAAAAAAAAGGCATTGCATCATATCGCTTAGAGAGGCATGAAAATGTTGATTCTCTCTCTGCTGGTGTGTATTCTGGGCCGAATACGCCGTGGCGTCAGGGTATGTCGGGGTAACAATCTCTTAAACTGAGAGCCACGACAACAAAAATAAATAAATAGATTAAACGCCGGGATGCTCGTGGGAAGAGGGAGACAAAAGTGAGTCACAGGGGATTTGCAAAGTGCAAAAAAAAAAAAGAAAAAAGAAATTACAGCTGGTTTTGAGGCTCAGCTGCATCTCATCGGCAGAGCCTGAACCCTAAAGTCTTTTCACTGGCCTTTTCCACGCAGATGCGGCTTCTACCTCTCCACGCTTCTTCTTCCTTACGTCGTCTCCGCTTCATCTTCATCACCCTCCTCTCGCCGTCCCAGTTCTGAGCACCGCTATTGTGAGGGTAATGGCCTCAGATGCACAAAAAGAAAAAAAAAACACAACGACTTAAAAACACATGAAGAGGGAGGGTGGAGAAGGAGAGAGGGCGGCTCCAGAGGCGGCGGTGGCACTGAGTATATTTTTGCTAAGCTTCTTTGCTGCATGCCCCACAGATGTACAAGAGGAGATGCCGCTGCCATGGAGCAGACCTGGAGAATATCATGTTTGCCTCATTAAAAACGAAACTCTGTGAGGTGAGTGCAAACAAACAGACAATAGGAATAATAAGACACCCCGCAGCCCTCCACATATTCAAATGAGTGGGATACATGCAGATTTGCACTTCATTATTTAAAAATGTTCCGTCCGTGCTCACTAAATACAACCAGCCATCAGGATAAAACAAGTGGAGGGAAAGAAAGAATCAATTCCACCGTAGTTCACAGCTGTGAAACCCATTAGTCTCCAGACAATTAGGGCACATGTCTTTGGCATTATGTCGCGTGCAATATGAAGCAGAACACCCTGAATGCGGCTAAAAGGTGAATTAATTAGTTAATTAATCAGAGGCTTTTCACTGAATTACACACAAGTTTCAACAACTCAAAGGGGATGGAGAACGAAGAGTCTCTTGGTATCACTGCATATTCATGTTCACTCGAAATCCACGGCAAGACAGACACCAGAAGCGCTTTCAATAAAAGTTGGCTGCCAGAAGAACTATTTAAAATTCTGCTGTACAAAAGTTACTGAGTGTTATCCCATAGTGACTCACAACACATTTATCATCACAAAGATGAACACAGAGATGCTTCTCAGGATCAGATCGCCGCTGAAGAAATAGTTCGTCAAATGTGTTTTGTATTAAAAAAAAAACAAACAACCCTTCTGTCAAATATTTTAGCCACTCCTCCTCTTCTTCTTCTTCTTCTTCATATTTTAATAAAACAAAGTTCAGCTGACAAATATTCACCGACTGATATTAAAGAAAATGCAGAAGTGTTCCACATCCTGTGAGGAGTACGGGGGCAGTGTGGAGTGCTGAGGCCTTCTGCGAGCCCACTAGTCCTTGTATGACCTGACCAAAGTGGTTCATTTTGGTTATTGCAACCTCTTCTAGGCTTTTGTTATTTGAGTTTTGCTGCTGCTCTTTGCTGCTGCCAAAAGAAATATATGTTCTCATGTGTTTCTTTAAACGACAGCACGTTGTCTTTCCAGACACATATACGTTTCTTGCATTGATTTTTACATGTATTTTACCGTCCATAGACCTTCATCAGGTAAAGCTTTGCCCGATGAGGGTCTGAATCTGCCTTACGGACAGCGTGAGCAAGTACGTCTATCTACCCATGCATATTGCCTCCTACACACCTGTCTAGAGTAACTAAAGGTGTGCATGGGCTTTTACAGTCACGAAACACGCTTTTAAAAGTGCAAATGTAGATGTTAATTCAATGCCTGTAGCATTACACGGTGGCAAAATGTAGATTTATGTAGATCATAATGTAGATCTGCATGGACTGGCATAGAATTCTATTACTACTTAAACCATGGGAGCTCTTCTTCTGCCACATGACTTGATAAAGGCAGCCTGAACCTAATTACAGTCCCCAGGTTCATTTATTCCTGGAGAGAATCACGAGAAGAGGCTGGTGGGTTTTATATCCCGTCACCAGGACACATGGTATGCAGTAATGGTCGCATCTGCCTGCACACACATTTTTGTAAACACTATAACTTAGTAACGATTCATGAGAGTAACATTGCTCTCATACTTGCATGGGATCATCCATGAGGAAAGAAAATCTGGAAAACTGATTTAACCCCAAACCTGTATGAATCATGGGTCCTGGCAGTGCGTTGTTCTAATACCAATCATACTGTAACTCAGGAGCAGGATGTGGCCTTACTACTTCAGAAGCAAACCGGCTAAATGAGCAAATTAGGTGTAACATTTGAGATTACAGAGGTACACTGATCACCAACCTCTTGGCAGGGGCCAAGATTACTGAGGTCATGAAACTCGCATGTGTTTGTAGCCATGCTAATCACAAAGCTTCTGTCTCAACTACTGGATGGATCGCCATTGAAATTTGGTACAGATATTCATGGTTTCCAGAGAATGAACCCCCACATGGAAACATAGACATTTAAACAACACTGATGATGATATATATTATTTAATATCAATACATTTAATCACTTAAACATGGCATACACAGTCTTTTTTCACTTTCCCATTTTCTAACCATTTTTGCCTGAGACATTTGAGTTTGTTTCAAAACATCCATGAAGATCCAGCTGCTGAGAGTTCACCATACACTGCTTCTCCTGGCGAGGTTACGGTACGCTTGTAACGTTATGTTATGGAGTTCAGAGAGCTCTGGAACACATGGTGTGGGTTTTTCCTCCTTTATCCTCTACCTCCCCTGCTTGCATTTATCTTGCTACAACACGTACAGCTGTTATCTCAATGGTTGCGCTTTAAAAAGTCAGCGATAACCAAGGTCATATCTGAAACCGTGAGCTCAGTGCTAAGTGGCAATTTCGGTTGACGTGCCACACCAAGTGTAGGGCTCGTCGGGCAGCGCTATTCTCCCCATACAAAAACAATGGCAGAGCTGGTGCCGCTGATCACTTGTGGGCACCTTTTGCTGCAAAGCAAAGTTCACCCACTGACTCTTGTTTGTTTGGGGTCCAGGTTTGTAGTTTTATGCTTTTTTTTTTGTTTTTTTTGGTAAATTACTGCTTAATTCTGCCATTCAGAAACCCTTTTTGTGATGAAACACCACACAAAGTAATAAAGTAAAATGTATGTTTGAATTATGCATACGTGAGGGAAGTGCCGCGAGTACAAAGCATTAGAAACAGGCCCTCAAATGCTGGATGTTATAATAGAATTCCACTCAATATGCAAATTTCCACCATGTTTTCAAGGCAATCACAAGTACGCTCATCCATTGCTCTCTCCTGGACATGGTCTATTTTTTGTTTTGAATGGAAATATGTTTATTTTCTGATTTTTCCCCCCCTGCTCATTGCAGTTTACAGTATCCAGGCAGAGGAAGTGGAGGGCATTTTTTATGACACAGACAAACACTAATAGGGATTTAAGGAAATGAAAGTTGTCACATCATAAATTGATTATGCCTCTGTTAAATTTCACTGTAATCCAGTTTTCCATCCTTCCAGTCTCGTGTTTGCTGTCAATTGAGGAGTTGCAGGCCCGGCATAATGACAGCATGGCGGAATCGAAACAGAATCAGTCACCAAGTTTTTAGACTGCACTATCCAAAGCAGAGGGAGTAACATGTACATTTGTCAAATGGATGTTTTATCAGACAGCTCCTCTGAACTTATGACAGTCCTCTGAACACCCCAGTGCGGACGGAGCTGTCTCACCAAAGGGTGTCATTAGACTGACGAGAGAAATGAACGGTCAGATTCAAAGCTTCCTTTGTGTGTAATTAAGGGAAATTATCCTTCACAGTTTTGGCAGGGCAACGGGCTGATGAAAACCTGCCTTAGCTGCGGTCAGACTGGCTGCAAGGAGGACAGCAAATGGCTCGGCCGCTGAAAGATGCGTCAGAATGACTTCTCAGCCTACCTACTGTTTCAGATTGAGGCCTCCCTTTCAGTTAAGGTGACTTTGAATCATGTGGCCCGGATGGACTCGGTCTTTATTCAACAGTTACTTCAAACCTTTTGCAAAAAAACGGTTTGATGAGACTGATAAATGCTCTGATCATCTTCTCCACCCGGGATTAATTCATGTTTAAAAATGCCAGACAAAAATAACATTTAAAACCAAGTAACCTTGAAATATAACGTTTTGTGTCTTACTTTTAGGTAATTATTCATTAGTATTTTATCAGTAGTATCAGTAGTATATTTATTTTATTATTACCATTTTATGGATGGGGTTACACATCAAAAATTTGCTCTGGCAAAAGAGATAAAAGTCAATTTCAAAACATAAGAATAACTTAATGATTTGTTAAGCTGTATGTTTTCAACGCTGCGGCCAGTACTATCTGTTCAAATAGCACTCAGTTTAAAGTTTCAGTGTAGGCAACACTGTATATTGGCAAATAGAAGTCAAGAACGCACAAGCTCTGGGCGTGCTGTTTCAATCTGAAGACACTCATTTAAAATCCTACTTGTGTATTTTCATAGCAATGGTTCTCGACCAGAGGTGTAATGGTGTGTGGATTTAACACACACCTACCCCACTATAGCCCCAAATATGCTGTACGTCAGTATGTCAGTATACACCTTGCAAAATGAGGTTGTAGGCAGTCATAACAGACCGAAACCCACAGACTTGTACATGTGGTCCATCCTAAATCAGAGTGCAAATACTTAAAAAATATAAATGATAAATACTAAGCTATTTCAGCCTTTAAAAGAAAAGATTTTTCTCGAATTATTAAAAGATGTACTGAAAGATGTGCCAACCAAAGTGGTCCATCCAAATCTGAAATCCCGGTGCTGTTAGAATCTAGAGTATTTTGGTTCTTTGGCAACGCTGTGTTTTGTCTCCAGCCGGACCCCTGTGTTACATGTTGTCCCTCATCTCTCTCAATCCTCACCCAATCCCACATACATCACCCTGCTGCAGAAACATTGTTTGACATGTGTATTAATCCACAGCTGAAAATAGCGCCAACTGCCCTCCGTTTTAGCGACGTTTGTACGAAACTGCAATAGCCGATTGCCAAAGGAAGTTACTGAGACAATTGAACTGTACATTAAATTAAATTATTTATTTCTGAGACGGTTTTAAAAGAGCTCTGTTTTCGAGAGGAACCAGTGTGTTTGGAGCTGCGATGGCGTGATGGTCAGTGAAGGAAACACATTGTTGGTTTTGGTCTATTCACAGGATTTCTCTACGGTAAAACAAATATAAATTAACAGTCTTCCCCTCTCTTCAAGACACCTTGCTCCTCTGTGTACCATAGTCCTCCCAAGGCACCAAAGCTGGAAAGGCATCAACCTTACTTAAACCAAACAAATGAAGAAAAATGTTGTTGAATTAACCACTGCAATTATTCTCAGTGTTAAGCTGGTGGGATGAGCCAAATCCTTCACCTTGGCACCATTGTTTAGCTGCTTTCATTATTAGCCTGTGCGCTAAATAATAGCAGCCAGTCATCAGAACCTTTTTACGCTCGGCGTGCTCTCACTGGAAATCAATCTGAAATCCAGCTGCCTGTTCCAGTGAAAAACTGCCATTGTTGTGTCACATTAAATACCATGTCTTTCTTTCTTTATGGTCTTACGCTAAGGCTTGCAGAGGAGTTTTTTCTTCTTCAGTGCTTAATTTATTATTTTTTTTTTTTAATGAACACACAGGTTTGACAGATCCCCAACAACCTCCGCCGCAGCCGCCCCTGCTGCCACACTCCTCCCTCCTCCCAGATTCCTTTTGTCTTCCCGGTAATGCCGCCTCTGGCAATGTGATCACTGCTTTCAAGGTCCCCGACGCCTGTGCTTAAGTTGAGAGCGGCAAAAGAAAGGAGCTCCAATTAGGTTTTTCCTCCGCTCATAATTTATTTTCAATAAAACAAAAGAATCAGTGTCTTTTTTTTTTTAAAAAACGGTACAGCATCTGTGCTGGTCTGCAAGCTCCTGGAGGTACTGTAGGTAATTTGACATGAGTTTGACAATTTCCTCCCACTCTATAGGAATTATAATGACAAACACTGACAGAGCGTTGTGCAGCCCCTGCTAGCTGCTCTCTGTCGGCATTAATTTTCCCCATTTCTATTAGCTGTGATTTGTAATTTACTATCCTACTGTTTAGCAGGGGGCTCTTTCTGCAGGGAGCCCAGGGATTCCAAAACTGAATCAAATTACAGTAACGCGCTGGTTATTTTGACTAATGCCTTTAAATATAGACAACAGAGAAATATCCACCACTGGAGTTCTGCAGGGACCTTAAATACGGGCCATACTTTCTTCTTGAACTTGGACCAAACCCAATTTGAATCCACATATTCTTAGTCTGCTGCTATAACCTTGGATGTGAAACAGCGTAGTCATATAAAAAAGTCACATAAAAAAAATCCACTACAACCCTCCTTGTTTAGTATGAATCTCCCACTTTCCAATGTCCAAATCCAATTACACCAAACATTATGCCCCACCCGTCTGTCCTGTCACACATGGAATTAAAATATGGAAAGGCTACATACTACAAATGCTGTCTCATCTGGATTTCAAGCTCCAACTTTGAAATATATGAGATTTCAGCAAAAGCAGTATTTTTATGCTGCAGTCATGATGGCTGTATACACCTTTACACTGTCTGCCATGCGATATGATGTTTAGGTTTAACAGCCAGCAACTTTATTGTACCAAAGGCTAACAAAGGATAAAGAAATAAAAATGTGCAAATGTTCAAATGTTTCCCTCCATATGCTACAAAAGTAAATAACTCTGTTACAATGTATATAACAAATTACTGACAGTTATAAAGGTAATAATGTGTAAATGGTGTGTTTACACCATGTTCTGCTGCTCCTATGTGATCGAGAAATCAGTAATTGCTACTTTAATCTCCTCAATAGAGCAATAACCTTCAGAACCTGCACCGAGACACACACTGCAAAGGAAAATTGCTGTTGATACCTTTATCATTACTTGTGGAAAACAAATATCTCTGACATACCCCTGGGGGTTAATTTGAATTTGAAGACCTCCTGCCTGTTAGCTAAAAACCTGACCGGTTTATTTCTAAAATGCTGTGAGGCCAATGCAACATTTAATTATTTTATATATATATATATATATATATATATATATATATATATATATACACATACACACACACATAAATATATACATGTATATAGGAGATATATGCATTTTGTATATAACCCCCCACACACACACACACACATACACACAGTCCCAGTGTATGCACATGTCACCTTTTCTTCCACTACTGAACAATAAACATCATCCTCTCCAATTTCTCATCTCACCTCCTCACAGTATATTTTCTGATGATGCCCAGAGAGGGGGAACGATAACAGGCTGAAAAGTCTGAGCCAATCAGCGTTACTCAGCTCCTGCCTGCATGTTCAATACAAGGTAGCCCCGCAAAGCTGACAGAGCCAATCATCGCTAAAAGGCCATACATACCCGCAGAACCTCCTCCTCCCAATCCAGGCACCTCGTCATGTCACATTAACCTCCCCCTCCACACGGCGAAAGACGTGCGCACATCCCACCAACCTGGAGTCATCTGGAATCTTGCTTCATCCGAGGAGAGCTTTCATCAGCAGGAGAATCACATTCCAGCCCCCGAGGCAAATACTGTATCTCCACTGATTTACTTTGTTAGAGACTCATAGTGCTTCCAAACAGGTAATGTCACCCCTGAGAGCTGCTATGATGTGTTTGATCTTATCACTATATTTGCTATTTGAAAAGGACTGAATTTATGTGTGGAAGCTGGGTGGAGCTTCTACGGCCTCTGTCACAAAAAGAAACATTTGGCTACAAATTAAACCATTAGTTAATCAAAAGTATTTTAGTCTAACAAAGACACCAAAACTGGACTAGTCCTAGCTTATTTTGACTAGTCGTACCATTTTAAGTGAGAGATCTGGTACATTACTGTGGGTTATATGATTCGCTCCTCAGTAACTGAGTTAATGAGTACCTGGTCCAGAACACAGGCCTGGGCACTCAGTCGACCGCCCCAACAATCGAAGGAGAAAACTGGTCTGAAACCGAAACAGTTGCAGGTTGTTTGCAGGTTCATCAGAACCGGAATTCAATAGTTTGATATCTGGATAATAAAGAACAATGAGAGACAAGTATGCTGTTCCAATGTTGGTCTCCTGGTGAGATCACATGAGGTGGTACATTCAATGTTCTCTTTGGCACAATAAATGCATTAGTATCTTCAAAAGTGTGATGCAACACCTTTTTAAAGTCTTGTATTGTGTTGTTAACAGCTTTTCCTTGCGTGTGACTACATTTTAAAATCACTCAGGTTAACTCTTAAGCTTGCTTTTGCTGTGTTAATCTATTTCCAATAGGCAGAGACAGAATCCCATAAGAATGTTGTGTCGAGTGTCTTTTTGTGCCTGCATCGGTTATGTCAGGGTTTGGCTACACATATTAAGATCTGTTAATGTGTTCAGTTTTATTAATAGAAATAGTTTTAAAATGAAGTTATGATAACCATGTTCTAGCACTTTCACCGTCTCCAAAAGCTACCTCATTTCATTCCCTTTCCACAACGCAAAATCACCTTTTCAGTCTCAGTTAATTCCCGTTTTATTCACAGTTACCTTTGTTTTGCAGTTTTCGAAAACTTGGGATGTATAATTTAGGAAAGGAGTAGCGTACCAAAGTTGTGTTGACATTATTCATTAATTCATTTATTTTGTTCAAGCTGTGAGGACAAAAAAGAAAATTAAAAAACATTAAGCACAATCCAAACCATGACCATCTGTTGTGTTTCATTTTTACTTAAATCCTTCACCAGCTTCTCCATCTCCAACTTGTTATTTCTTTGCTTGCGTCCAGTTTCTGGCTTTCAGTGCCAAGAGGCGCATGACACTTGAATATCAACCTGACATCCTGGAAAAGAGAAAATCTGTCAAATAGTTACTTCTTTATTCGCAGCCGTTTCCTTGTTTAAGGCTTGTTGCAAAGTGTGTGGTTATACATAATTTGTAGAATGCAGACACATAGAAACATTTCACGTCCGGTCCTGGCATTTCCCTGACTGCAGACAGAGTCGCCTCATTGTGGGCCTTAGACGTGCTGGTGCCATCTCCCTGCAAATGGAACACTACAGGTGGTGAAGCAAAAGAAGAAGTGCATAAGATGCACAGTGTTTTAACGGACCTACTCGCCTTGGGTCAGGTACGCCTTCAGCATCTCAACTCATCTCAACAGGCGTATACAGTCCAATAGCTCACTGAAAGTTATTGGTTGGTATAGTTTTAATCACTAAGAGAAAGTAGGCAATACCTTGTGCATGATGGTCCTGAGATTGGGCAATGATGTCAGAGGAAATCAAGTGGGTTCTCCTGGTTCCAGCTCCTGTTTGGGTGTGAGGTCCTCACCATTATCCATTGTAGTTACGTCGCCTAGGTTAACCTAAAGCATACATCTGATCTTGTCCTCCTACTGATGAAGTAGCCGCAGTCTCATAGCCACATATCTAAGTGATCACAAATACAAATACAAAAAACATTCAGGCTTGTATTACATATTCATTCAGTCTGTCCACGTCTCAGACATCGTGTTAGTTGCATCAGTTTTTCCCTTTTTGGTGATGACCCAATCAGATTCCGTGTATAGTTTAATCTTCAAGGTTTGCTGAGCTGCAGAGAAGGACGCCATTCTTGTTTTCCCTTGTTTGTGTGACACAGACTCCTCTTTTCAGCAATCCACTGTTCTGGGCCTCTTTTGTACTCCGTGCGCGAACACAATGCAAGATTGTTCCAGCCCGGTTTGACTCAATGTTGACTAGACACGGCTGAATTGTGTAAATGAAGCGGCTTGAGCCTTCAGTGGAAGTTAATTCACACCGGGCCTTTTCACTTAAGCTCCGGTTTCATTATCGACCTCGATGGAATAACCTCCAGACCTCCATCCTCAAAAAAAACAAGCACAAAATGAGGAGCGACACAAGCAAAACGCTGATGCTTCGCCTGGTAGAGAGACATGGTTCTCCTGCTGAATATACAAGACTTTCCTCTTCAAACAACTTTGCTAATCAACCAGCTCCAAAAAAAAAAATCAATAAAATTACAAATTCTGAGCAAATAACTCCACAAACTTTATGTAAAACATGTTTGTTCTGTAATACAGTTTGTTTCTGTGTTCTCTTTATTTTTATCAGTACTGTATTTCTTTCTGAATCCCTGAAGAAGAGTCATGCGTCTCAGACAAAAGTTTCCTTTTCAAGAAGTCTCTTTGAAATGTATTTCCCTCTACTCACTTGGAAAGATTGTTTTTCCCTCTGAATCTATGGTTTCCATGACGCCTCTTAACTTCAAAAGGAACCAAAAACGAAGTACACGGTAACTTCCAGCGCCAAGTCAGGGTGTGAATGCTCGTGTACTTCTATCTTTGTGAGGTCTGATTTTTGCCGACCATGGGGCTGAGGATGCTTTGGCTGGTCCTTACTTCATCCAAGGCCAGTTCAGGAGTCGAGAACTGGTTAAGGTTGCAATTAGAGATTCGTTAATGTTTGGGTCCTCTGAAATTTTGTTCAAGGGTCTTACAAAGAATGCAAATGAAAAAAGAAATTCCTCCTTCTCTTGCTTTTGAGGACGATTAAACCGACGATTAACGATTAATCACCTGATTGTCACATAAAATTGATTGCAGTGGTTCATTTTATTAATTTTATTTAATTATTATATTAATTTTATTTCCCGTCATGTTTCCTTTAGTGGAAGAACTCTTTTTTTTTAACTTATTGTGTCTCACAAGACATAAGGAGACAAGCCTCCTAAAGGAAGTGCTTTATCTGCCTCTGTAAACAGCTAAAACAAATGCATGTTTGTTCTTTTTCCTCATTTTCTACTTTCTGGGGAGACTTGAAGTGTGTGTTAATAAGTAAGACAAGCGACTGGGTAACAGAAACTGCCTGTTTCTTCTTTTGTTTGTTTTGGAGAAACATTGTTATTATGACGTCTCTACAGTGAATTGCAGAAGTCTGGCGCAGACAGGTCACAGCTCCTTGTATTTGCACATTAAAAAGCCTCACAGTTTCCTCTTTATTATTATTCTTTTTTTTCCCTCTCTCGCTCGCTCGACAACAGTGAAAAAAGGTCCCTGCAGATGTTCCCTTGGCTTTTATGTCAAAAGCTATCTGACTGATACGAGGAAATGTCAGCCGAATCCAAATGTAAAAAACAACCTGATTATTCCTTTCCATGAAAGGTCACCTGTGACACCGTATCTTGAAAATGTAAGATAAATTTGTACAACATTAGGTGTACCCAGCCATACCCAGGCCAGTCACACGCGCCTGTCTTCACTCGGCCTAAAAAAGAAACAATCGTCCGAGGACACGCTCAGCTTAAGCCACGGAGTCGCTCCCTCTTTCATTTGTTTATAAAATCTATGGTTTTTTTATTAACTCCACATAATTCGACGGCGGCCGCAGCTGATCATAAGTCTTTTGTTAGGCCCTCACAGCGAGCGTGCACAGTTTATAGGAGCCGACTTAGGTGCGCGCTGGCACCCACTGAATTCTGACATCTCCATCAGGCTGACTGTGCACACGCAGTCATTTTGTTTCTTTCCACAGGTGACCGCCTTGTTCACTCACACAGGCGATGGAAGATGCAAGATGCTTGCTTTTTATGGATTGCATTCCCAACAGTTGGGAGGGATGCTTTTCTCCGGCTGGCTCGGGCGCTCTGTACAAAGACACAGTGGGTGACGGAGACGCTTTGCATTGTGCATTGGTGCAGCACCTCGTGAAAAGGTTTCTCCTCGCAATTTCAAGTTGCAAACACATCCATCTTTGTGGGAAAATTGCAAAACTGAGGTAATATTGTGTTGTGCGTCTTTTGGTGATTTACTGTTATATTGTAGGTAATATAAAGCACAAGGACCAAGGCGGACGAATGAGAACAAAATGTACACTGGAGCTGTTTCATGTGGCTCCCTGCTGAGGATGGCACAAATTTCCATTGGAACTCTGACTGTGAATGCAACACAGCACGCCTTTCCTCTTGCCTAATGATGCAAATTATTAAAATGATTTCCCTCCACAACCTGTTTCATGTATTTCCTTCCAGAAATAATTGAGGAATCTTTTTATGTTTTCAATTAGCCCCCCCCCCCCTTCCTCTTGACATTCGTTCTAATTGCTAAAGATTCGGGCTTTTGCGAGGGCATCACAATAACGGGCGCTTTATTTTCCCTGTCAATCTTCCACAATGAGAAAGAGAAGTGAGAGGGGAGTTTACAAATAATTACCGGAAGAAAAAAAAAAAAAATTTAGGGCCTCAGAATATACACATATCCCTCTCAGGGAGTAATTACAGTCAGAACTGACAGAGCGCTATTGTAGAATTTTTTGTTGTTGTTTTCAGGAAATGTGCTGCACTCACACCTGACGCACATACATCTCTAATCTCCTGGATTTAAGCATATACTCTGTCGCCCATACTCTCAACCAAAACTTCCTGCATCGCGTTCCTTTTATTTTATTTAGTTTCATCAGAAGTAGAACATAACCAGGAAGTATCCCGTGCTTGTTTTTAAAAGAAAGCAGCACTAACATGTTTGTTTTTTTTTGTGCAGTTTTTGTTTTAAACTCAAAAACTGCAGACTGCAGAGAGGTGCTTACTAGGCGCTGGCAGTTTTGTCTTTCATGGAACAACAGCAGCTGTGGTCAGTTTGAGTTTGTGTTGGTCAGAGTGGACCATGGCGAGGTTTTGCAGAAGAGGTTGATGAAAAACATTCACAGAAACCTCTCGGACCACTCCTGCAGTGCAGCTCGCTTCTTCTACGCTGTCCACTTATCCACTCTGTTGGGGGGAGGGAGCGAGGGGGGCCAATCTCTGGGTGAGTCTGATCAACACATGTTAAAACGAACCCCCAGAGGAAATCAAATCACATCTGAATGGGGCTTTTTACTGTACATCCTCTGCAGCTCCGGCTGATGAGAATAAACTCACCCTCCTGACTCCTACAGTGTCCTGATGGAGGTGAAAACTAGGCTAACCTTCCTGACTGTTTCCCCTGGGAGGAAGTGGCAGATGTACAGAACCATACTTGCCCTCCCTAGCACACACACACACACACACACACACACACACACACACACACTCTAAACCTGAAAGCTCTCCAGGGTTCTGTCTCAAGCCGAGCCAAAAACCCAAGCTGGGGTAATCCCCAGGGGAGCTCAACTCTACCACCGGCTCTTCCCTCAAATCCTATTGGGTCATAAAATCCAGAGAGCAACTGCTCCACCACTGGATGGAGGATGGGGGTGCTTGTTTTGTTCACAGTCCTATATGGTGCTGTCGTCCCGGTGGAGAAAGTGAGGACGTTGGAGGGAGCAACTCGGACGTACAGGCGTTGTGACTTTGCGAGGCCCCAGCTGAGTTTGTCCAGCTGTGAGCAGATAAAAACACACGGCGTGCGGCGTGCCTACACTGTCAACCGTCTCCTGAGGCTCGGCAGCACACGACATGCAATTTACACAACTGTTAAGATTCATCAGCCGTGATTATGTCACGTATGAGACCTTTTTTTTTTTTCCCACCACTTAAAGCGTTTTGGAGGCAAAACAATCAGTCAGAGACTAATCTGACAAAACACAGTGGTCATCCAATCAGGGGCAAGGCCGCGAGGTCTGCTTTGAATCATGGCACGGGAGTGTCACGCCAGATGCCTGGTGCTAGTGTGGAAAAATAGAAAAAAAAATAACAAACCACACCAAACAGCCAAGATGAGGAAAAGAAGAGCCTGTTTAACAAGTCAAGATGAACCAAATGTGAAAAGGAAAACACATCGGCTGAGCTTTGGGTGTAAGGATAACACACAAAGATGCTGGTAGCTGCAAGTAGTGCTGTAGGAGAAACCAGCAAGCACTGCAAAAGCAGTCGGTGACATATTTATAAAAAGCTGCATGGTGTAGGACGGTGTCACGGATGTTTTTATGCTAAATGTGTCGCATTTTAAGTCACATCTCTCTGTGACATAGGAAAATATGTCTGAGGAGCACCCCCGGTCGCTCCATGGATGCGTTTCACTCGCTCAAAATCAATTCCGTGAAGAAGGAAAAAAAAAAAAGCATTGTTGATTAAAATGTACCTGACAAGTAAAACCCCCGATACAGCGCAGAATCAACCTCCCAGCGTCAAAATATGCATGAATCAATCAACTCTGTGGATCCATCATAACAGACTGCACAGATATGATTTACATTCATGAAATATTTACACCTAATATCCACATACAATCTGTGAACTGATGGCGTGGCCTAATAACGCCTCATTTCCCATCCCCCCTGTGCAAAAGCAAGCAAAGGTCAACATCTGCTCTCGCCAGTTTGGAAAACACTGGGAGGCAGAGGGCGACTGGGGAGGGGGGGCACGGTGCTATTAATTGGCAATCACAAAATGAATCTCGATCACTTTATTTGCTCTGTACGGTAAATGAACGGAAATTTGACTAGGTGTTAATGATTCAGGGATATACAGGCGGCAAATAGAGCAATATGTGGGCAACGAGAGCCGTAACGCGTCTGCAAATGGATGCGCATACAGTGTCGCTCCGCACTGGGGGAAATGAGGAGGCAGTTACGCGATGTTGATGGATGAAATCATGGCACCAAATCCTGATGTGTGCAATTTTACCCATATCTGCTTTGCCTTTGAAGTCGCACTTCACCGCAAAATCTATATTTGTTCCGATAGCGATGAGTTTTCCGTGGTGGCAGCATGTGTTGGCCGACGAGCGCGCCCCAGCTGAGAATGTTCAGGGAGATATGGAGCAGCAGGAAGGAAGGAGGAAACATTGTTAGTTCGTTTACCCAACTGACAAAAGATGGCTGTGAGCCGCTCCCTCTTAAATCAGGAGCACAAAAGCTGTGCAGAGTTTTAAAAATGTTTGGCGTCTCGTCTGTGAAAGTCAAAAGTACAAACTTGTAGACATAAAATATGTAAGAGAGAGGCCGCTTTGAAGAGAATTATCCCATCACGGGGCTTAAAGACTAAATCTACTTCTTTTGAGCCAGTAAATACAATTTGCTACACAATCTATTGATCCTGAATATGTGTATTATTTGTTCATTTCATATTCAACTAAGAATCCAAAACTGGAAAATGAAAAAAGAACATGATTTGTCACGCTGCTATTTATCTATAAATCAACACAAAACGTTAGTAACAGTTTTTTGTTTCTTTCAAACTTCCATTTAATGCTCTAGTCAAACGCAGAAAGTGAATAAATGGTC
The DNA here is from genome assembly GCA_008933995.1 of Datnioides undecimradiatus. NCBI lineage: Eukaryota > Metazoa > Chordata > Actinopteri > Lobotiformes > Datnioididae > Datnioides > Datnioides undecimradiatus. The sequence continues at coordinate 11,289,984 of WARS01000010.1, forward strand.
TACGGAACATCAGTTCTGACAGTTAATGCGTCTAATCTGTGTGACTGTTACTGGCGTCTTTGTGTGTTGCACTTGATAGCAAGCACGCGGCAAGTACACTCTGTTAGCTCACACTGGAGACGCGTTTTGGAAAATGTCAAGTTAAAAGTCTCCAATTCTCGTATGAACAGACTTTTACAGGACGCAGGCCAAACGGGCCAAGTGTAATGTCGCAGTGGGTGCAATGAGTTAGACTGTGGGCAGCGAGCATCTGGTACCTGTTTGGAAGAAGACCTGAAACTAGCGAGCGAGACCATACGCCTGAAGAAAACATTTTAGGTTATAGACTTAAAGACACATGGCGGGACTTTTACAAAGAAATGAACATCTCTGACATTCCAGCCCTTGCCAGACGAGTCCATGTGATATTGATCCTATGGCGTCTTAAGTGCATCACCAGTGTCAGACAGTGTCTTACTGCCAGAAACGTGAGATGTAGCCTAAAACCCAGTCAAGACTCTTTATGCATCTAGAGTCGAACCCTGATGGCCATTAGAAAGAAAGATATGGTTTCACTCTTCAGCGCTAAATTCCTTAACTTCTTTACTCCATGCAGTATTTGTTAAAGGGGACATATTATGAAAAACATGTTTTTTCCTGCCTCTACATATTTAAACTAGTCCCCCCCTCAGCTGAACCAGCTCAGAGAATGAGGAAGGCAGACAAGTCCTGCATCGTCTCTACAGCCCACCCTCTGGTAACATGGGGCTCCTACAGGCCGTTCAGATCCAGCTCCTGTCGTTACGTAACCACAGGAGTGATTTACAGAGGCCGTCCTCCTCTGAGTGAAACCGCTGACAGGGGGCGTTCATCCCGCTGGGTGAAGTTCTCTGTTTCCAGTGGTAAGCTAGCAGTGTGTCACGATGTCATGGGTCAGTGCAGATTGCTCTGCAATACAAATGTCTATATTCTGTCCCAGCCCCAGAAGACCGGAGGAGACCGTGGCTGCGTTTTTATTCTTTTCAGCCGTTTCCTCCGCTGTTCGCCGTCAGATTCTGGGTCGTGGCTATAGCGTACAGCCACGGGCAGATCATCGGGAGCGGTAGCCATGTTGGATACCGGCCCTGCACCGCTCTGCACCCTCCCCCTCCATTCATCATTCAGGCATCCAATCGGCGCAGCGCCTCATTATCATAGTCTTCCTGTTCCCTCAGAACTCTGCATAGATAATGAAGGTAGAGAATGGGAGTCTGCAGACCCTCCTCAGAGGCTGAACTTCAGATTTGAAAAGCCCGTTTTTAAGACATCCATGACCCGTTTAAAACAGGTTTCAGTTGCCATAATATGTCCCCTTTAAATCACTTAAATGTTTCCCTTCCTAAGTAATGAGGTAATGAAAACCAGCGCAGCTAGTTCTTCTGATTAATAGGAAAATAAATATTGATGCATATGAGCTCAACAGGCCTGTGCATGGGACTTATTTCATGTACGGGCGTATTGAGGGTAGAAACAGCTACAACTGCGGTTTGAGAAGTTTCAGCACAGTACTTTGAAAACTACTGCATGAAGCCACGCTGCTGTCTGCGAGGGAGCCAATCAAGAAGGTTTGCGCAGCCACCTCGAGGGCATGACCAATAATTTCACTACGCAACATGCGTTGAAGAGGTTAATATGAGGGAGATGATCGCTCCGTGCAGAAAGCTGTCACGATTTAAGCCGCAGTGGACACATTTACATATTTATGGTGCCCGAATAAGAATAAGTGGTGATTCTCCTCTCCTGTGGGACGAGCTCTTCACTAGCAAGGTGTCTGTAAACTAGATAACCTGGCCAGTCTGGGAAGGCGCACATCAAAGGAAGCTACAAGAGCATGAAAAGCAGAACTGTATTTTGCAGATAAAGGTTTGTTTTTTAATGGAAATCTCTTTTCTAAGACTTTTTCTCCATCTGCTGCGGTTGGCTGTTGCGTTCAGTATATCTGATCCACCATGCTGCATTTATTCCAATAACATTTCAGATATTGGATTTGATTTGCATCCTCATGTGCACAGCATGTATGGATCACTCCGCGTGGCATCTCGCATTTCACACGTCTCGTCGCTGCAGAGGAGAGAGACGGTCCCCGCGGTGAGCCGCAGCAGCTTCTGCCAGGGGTCCATCATATAAATAAGTACACAAACACACCGAGGCACAAACACACAGTCGCTCAGTCATGCTGAGATACTTGGAGCCGACTGACAGAATTTGGCTGAGGAAAAAAAGGAAAAAAAAAAAAAAAAGGCAATTCAGTTTATTTGCTTGTTGACTGGCAGGTTATTGCATATCGGGTCTGCGAGACAGAATGCTGAACATCAGCTGACTAACTGTAGAATCAGGTCGGGATCAAACCAAGCAAACTTCAGCTCACATCACATCCAGTCGGATTTTCTGTGATCTACTACCTAACAGTCGTCCGAACCGTCACCTCCGGGAGCTCCTCTCCGGCGACATGCTCCCCTGTTTTCTCGGCACACAAGCGAGCGTCTCCCCTTCCAAATTATTCATCAGGCCAGGACTAGACAATCCGCTGGAACCTGGGAACTGAGAGAATGCTAACTAACTGTCAAGGAAGAAATTGGTGGAGCCCTTTTCTTCTCTCCACTGCTGGTTCAAGATGGCGAACAAACAAAAACACATCAATCTTGCATGCTGTTGACAGGTTTTGGACACCTTTTTTCAGCGAGCTTTGGTCCGTCATTTGAATAATTTGTGCCAGTTGCTGTTGCGCGACTGGACCGTATCAACAAGTTGCAGCAGCTGCGTGGTCTCTCGCTGCGGTGTCTTGTTTGGTCTTTCAAACTATGACAAACTTTACGTGACAGTTGTGTTTGCTGCGTGACACTGATTTAATATAGAGAAGTGCGAGGCTCCCAAACCTAATTTGCCGTATATAGCACCGTGGTGGCTCGCTTGTTCTTTGTGCTACGTGGCCATTTTGATTTATCTACTGACAAACATGGCCATGACTCACTTTTCCCCTCTTTAATCTCCAATTTTTCTCAGCTCTGTATGAAATTACACAACCTATGAATGTATGCTTTATGAATTAGCAAGATAATAAGCATTTTAATGCTCAGAGGAATGTTTTGACTGTAGCACTGACCCTTGCACTCAACTTGTTCTGCTGTTGCTCTCACTTTGAGCTGCTCTGGACACGAAATCAGCTTCCCAAATGCTCCCGCTGTAATTCACTGTGATTAATTTTCATTCATTAAAACCTTTCATTGTGTATTTATCAGTCAGAGAACACTGCGAGTCTCGGGAGCAGTGCAGAGCTTGGTTTGACAGGCCCAGGTCCTTTTCTTTATATATACTGCATAGATGCTTCTTACAGTAACAAGGAGCTGAATCATGAATCAGACAGCCAGGACCAGCAGCCACTGCACATGTCCATCAAAACACAAATGGCAGTTTGCATGACTGCGGTCCAAAAGCTATTGTCAAACCGCCAGCTAGTCACAAAACAGGCAACTGTCACAAGGAAGAGATATAGCTGACAATTAGGGATGCTGTCGTTGTCATTCACTCCCAATCATTCACATATGAAATTGACCAGTGGTCCAGAATGGGAGGATAGACTCCATTCGTTTTCTTTTTCCTCTTTTCTTTTCTTTTTTTGGCTTCACTGTTTTCTCTCATTATCTCTCGCTGACGCTTCACAGAGACTTTACCCACCTGTCAGTTCTCGCTAGTGATTTGGCCATCAACCACAACACGCCAAGGGAATCTGGCATGTCCGCAGTTCTCCCGTCGTATGACTGCTGCGTCCATGCACAGTGGACGAAAGCTAAAATGAAACAGTAGAATACTGGGGGAGTGTGCAGGGATGTCAATTCATAACCTTCTGCTCTTTTGACATGAATGAGATGAAAACTACAAATTCAGCTCTGGATTGAAGAATTACCTTAAAGTGAATTCTGCGTTTTGACACAGGCTCTGTGTTACTCTTATACAGTGGCTGCGGTAGTGGTTGCTATCAGCAACTTAATGTTTTCCATGTCAATCAAAAATATGTCGAACACGCCAATAACAGCTGTTATTTCAGTCAATCGGCTCATGACGGGCTGTACACCTGGGTCGATCTCATCCATGCTCGGCTCCATTTTCATTTAGAACAGAGTCTGGCTCTAGCTCCTTCTTAAAACCTTTAAAGCTCTGATTGGCTTGTGTTTCTTCCCGCTGGAGAAGCAGCCGTCAGCGAGCACGGGACACTAGACCTCTCTGAATCACTGTAAAACCTGATGTGATTCAAAGGTCAGGAGCTAGTCCACAGGTTCGCTGCTGGAGTCACAAATTTCATTCTTCATGTTCTGCATGGTTGAATGACAGTAAAGCTGAACCTTGAGGTTCCAACTGAAGATGAGTCACAAACATAGTTTCTGTCTTAGAAACCTAGTAGAAAAGCTCAGCAGTTTTGTACAACAGCTGGTCGCTGTAGTATTCATTTACAGCTGTTCAAACAGGAAGCATATGTTAGATTTAGTGTGGACAACAATGGAGCACAATGGCACAGAGGAAGAAGATATATCAGGTAATACTTGTTAGTTGGGTGAATTTGTTTTTGATAAATTACAAGAATTAGCACTATCCAGAATAAAGCAGATATAGCAGGATATAGTAGAGGACAGGATATAGAGAGGGTCAGGGTTACCAAAGAATGTCAGCAATGGTGTGGAAGAGATATATGTGAGAAACAAAACTTGCTCTGCCCTATATTTAATGATTTCTATCCTTGACACTTTTTCTGTTTCTGCACCTTTGACAGTTCATACCAGCATCATCTTCATTTTGCCTTTTTCCTCTTCGCCTTCATTTTTCATCGTCTAACTATCTATCTATCTAGGTCTTACTTTTCTTTTGTCTCTGTCTCTGTGCCTGTGCGGGTTTACCATGCTCCTCTAATTGTTTTCTCATCTCGCTCTCCGGGGATGTGTAGGCATGGCCTTATTATCCCAGCTGATCAATGTGATTTATAGGTTTAGGGAGCGAGACATGCAAACTTTCTCATCTCCTGGGGTTAAACCGAAGGAATCAATCACACGCACTCTGCTGTGTGTGTGGGCCAATCCAGACCCGAAAACTACTTTCTCCAAAGACCATCACGGAGGCAGTAGCACTCTTCAAATCCAGCTTCTGTGTCTAAGTTGTTCTTTTTTTCTCCCAAATACTCAGTTTAATCTTTATACCGGAGAAGCGCTTTGTGCGTATGCTAAAAATATTCACTGTCTTGCTGGTGCTCAGCGGAAACACCTGAAACCCGTTTTTTTAGTTATACTTTTGTGCCTTCCACTGTAGTTAGGCTGATTAACGTTTATACCGTTTTATGATGCAGTAATCTGGCATGATGCAGATGGCCTCCTTGTTAACATAATCACGCCGGCCCTCGTGAGGACAGCAGGAAATCATATAGCTGTGGAGATAATTCCCACCAAGATTTGATGGTAATTGCTGTCATTTCTTTCCAGTTTCTGATGGCATTCTGCTTCGTTAGAGAAGAAACCAACAAGAAATATCAGACTTGATTCAAAAGTAGATTGACTGTAGACTTGCAGCTTGTATTTTATTGATCTGATACATAACTCGGGCTGGCTAATAAAGGATTAGGGACTGTAAAAGCATTTCAGAGATTGTATCGGATTGAAGTTACTCGTATGTTTTAAAACATCTTCTTCACCCTTTTTGATGGATCGCACTGTGCACCTGCCCGACGGGCGTGTGTGACATCAAATCAACATACAGCAAACTGTGTTGGTCACAGCGGGATATGCAAGGTTGCCTTTGGGCTACATTTAAAGTGTTTTTATGCTGGCCGGTGGACCCACTTTGCATGCAAACTACATAAATAATACCTGCGCATAAAAAATCCATATTTTAAAAGAATTTATTTATTCATAACCAAACACATAACTGACACCAGGCACGCGTGTACACACGCACTGAAAGCACTCTAACGCACATGTCAATTGTCCATCTATCAGTTTTTGTGTCACGCCAGAGCTGAGCATTCAGAGCAAGTCAGCCTTTGTGTTGAACAGAAGAAAAAGGAAAATGGAACGCATGTAAAAAACTAAATCGCTTCCATCCCGCTCAGCTGAATTCTTCAGATTTTAGCTCCCTGTAGCACTGGCCTAAAGCTGACGCCAATGACAACTGGTATTTGGAAAAAGACAGATCACTGCTGAATCACCAGATTCCAGAGCGTGAAACTTTAAAAATGCTTTACTCAGTAGTTATTTATGATAATTTTATGTTAACAGTGTAGCTCCCATCAGCTTTGCAAAGCTTAGTTATAGATTTCAGCTTATTATTTTAAATTTATTGTTTTGGGTCATTACTGTCTTACTGCTCCAACATGAAGGTCTGAAAAACAAATCCATCCCAAGAAGCCAGGATCAAATGGCAAATGGCGTAGCAACTAGCGGACAGGTTGATCAAAAGCTAACCAATAGTAACCTAAGCCCATGGTGAATATTGCTTCTGCCTCAACATAACCAACTGAATCCTTTAAAACTGCCCAAAGCATTTCCTGGTTGATTTGATTGGGTGACACATTTTCTTGACCAATCATGACCAAGAACACTCACTGAAAATACCCGATTGGATTAATGCTCCTTTACATCATGTGTTGGAAACAGAAGAGATGGGTAAGAGTTCTGTGTTTACAAGTTGCAAGTGTTTCCGTAGTTGGGCAGCCATGCAAAGTGCAGAGCTGGTTGTGTTTGGGTTGTTATCTGGTTTTCTGGTTGCCATTACAACTTAAATGTTGACGACAATGCTATTTACAAGTCAAAAAGGGTTGATACAGTAAATCCGATATGACCATGAACACACCATTTTATCACGCGCTCGGAACAGCGCCGGCGATCCATAAAGCATGCGGAGAACAATGCAGCAGAACGAATGACAATGCCAACACGAGTTCTTCCTTTCTGATTTGTGTGTGGGCGCGCTGAGAGCTACGGACAACTGAATTTCCTTGTTTGTGTCAAGATAATTGGCCTACAAAGTTGATTCTGATTGGGTTTCTATAGAAGAGAAGATGTAATTGGCAGTAATCACGTAGTAATCAAGTCCACAACACAATCACTGAGACTCGAGCGTTGACATGAAATTAGAGACTTAAAATTGCTTTTATTTATTTATTTTTTTTTCTCCTACGGACACTTGACTTGAGCTCAATGGGGGACTTGAGACTTGACTCTGACTTTGATGCCATGACGTCTCTGGGTTTGTGCGACGCCAGACGCTGAGCTCATCGGAAACACTCCTCCGCCCGCGGGGACGAAACCAGTTTACTGTCACTGGATGATTTTTATCTGTTTTCCAATGACTCAATTCCTTCAATTAACTCCAATTAGACTTGTTTAAGAACAATTAATTATTAATTAACCAAGGGAGTGGGGGGGTAAATATTTACTTATTCATCATACATATTTCTTGTTTTGCTCATGATTATTTTATGAGCCAATTTTCTTATAATGTGTGCTCATGTGTGCAGCATTCTAATCTAACGGGCTGGCATCTCTGATTGCACATTCATCGTGGATGTTAGACCATAATCTTTTATCCCTCCTTCAGACAGCCTGTTGATAAAATCCAGAGGAGAGCAAGGACCACAAAGTTAATAGACTATCACTCCCCCTAAAAAGAACTGATTGTACTATTCAGGAGGGTCACATACACATTGAGATGGGTCACCGCAAAAGCGAGAACAAAAGAAAAGCCGGGGAAAAGTGAGTGGAGCGAAAGAGTGTATTTTGAGTCCTGCGGGTTAATTCAGTGCCTTTCAGCTACAATTGCCATGTCTAAACATTCATGAGCCGTAGAGGGATGGAGGGAGCGAGGGAGGGAGAGAGAGGCAGAGCAGGGGAGGCAGAGAGGCGAGGGGTATGGATGGAGCAACAGCACAGCGCTCAGACACGAGAGGGAGAGCTGGAGAGGCAGCTGCTGTGTGAGCTCGTCCACAACGCTTTGAGCAGGTAGAGGGAGCACGGGCAACAGAGGGAGAGGCGGGGAGAGAGAGAGAGAGAGAGAGAGAGTGCAGGAGGAAAGGAGGAAGGGAGGGAGGAAGGAAGTCTGTCTTTTCACCTGAAGATTACTTTGTCTCACACTTCTCTCACCCCGAGTGCCGGGAGGAGCAGCGAGGAAGGAGCTGAGTTGATCAGGAGGTGTCGGCTCTTGTTCTTCTTTTTTTTTTTTCCTCCCTCTCTCTCCTGCACGGGGGTCAGCTGGACTTCTGTGCAAAAGCCCGGCGATCAGCCACAACTGGAGAGACTGAGAAATAGAAAGCAGCGCGTCAAGGAGCGACTAAAAAAAAGTGAGAAAGAACTGCAGTGAACGGCGCCGGCTGCCATGGAAGAGAAGTTTGACTGAATACCTACTGCTGACAGCTTCTGAAGGTAGGATTTGAGTTTATCTTTTTGTTTGATGCGCTAATGCTCATAATGATGGGATAAAAATGCATCACCCCAGCTGATTTGCTACCGAGTAGGACCACTTACACCAGGTTCAACGTAGAATCCCCATGATTTATTGATTTGTTGCACATACTGATCAGAACAACCTGTTACAAGGTAAGTCCTGCTGAGTGTCGTCCATCTGTGTATGTTCTATTTATCCGTAAGTAATCATGAAGATGAATCTCTGACCTTTTTGGAGCAGAGGCAATTTTCACTTGTTTTATTAAACTCAAATGTGGTAAAAAAAAAAAAAAGAAAAAAGAAAAAAATGCTGTGACAACAAGGTAAAGTGGTGAAAATAGTGTGGAAAAAAACAGAGTTTGTGTCAAAGAAGAGAACAGTGCAGAGAATAAAGAAGGGAAAGCTGAGAGGTGGAAGGAGTGGAAGAAGAAACGGGGAGTTAGAATGAGCAGGGAGGAGGTGGAGAAAGAAATACATGAGTGTCAAGGAGAGTTGGACTGAGCAAGACAGAGAGAGTAAAAGAGGAATAGGAGGAGGAGGGATGGAGGACTGGAGTGGCGGGGGCTTGCTGGCAGCCAACTCAGTAACCAAGGCAGCTGACATGAGGGAGAGCCAACAGGGGACAGTGGGATTTCTATTTTTCACCCTTGCCGAGATACGCCGGGGCTCTGCCAAGTCCCCTGCCTCATCCCCCACGGATAAAGATTTCATTGTGCGGAGCTGTGACCGAATTCATTAAGCATCAACATGTACTCTCCCCTGGCCGCACTTACTCTCTGACGCTCTCTATCTCTTTTCTCCCTGAACTCCCTCTCCACTCACACTCCCCGGCTGATACTCACTCTCCCAGCCTGCTCCTCCCCTCTCGCTTTCATTATAGTCTCGGTTGGACCTATAATCAGCTCAACTCATGTTGCATCAACAGTTGTATTTTGTAAAGCTCTGCGGTGAATAATAAACGCATATGCTATGGTTCTCGAGGGACGGCTTCTAATCAAAAGGGGCTTCTTTTGGCAAGGCTGGCCCAGAACTCAAAGTTTAATAGCCGTGGTTGTGGGATGCCACATGAGGTCGCTCTGTAAGCTGCTGGGGGTCCCTGGGGATTTAATAGATGGCAGTTTGGCAATTTCGCTGCCATTGTGGGAATTTTGGGTAATTTTAGGCCAGTAAATGGTCATGAAATCCAGTTGACTGTTGTAACACTAAAATGCTGTTTATGCAGAGCATGAAGTGATATCCTCAAGAAAGAGGCAGTGATATCATTCAAATAACTATAAGAAGTGACTTTATTATAACACCGAATGCCCTGATTTGTTTATGTGAAGAGGCTCCTCGTAGCATAGAACTCACAGAGAATTAGCACTCAAGTCTGCAGTTCCCCTCAGCTCTCTGCAGCTTTTTAGCATACTTCAACTTATTGCTTTGTTTTTATAGACAGACCAACTTAACCATTAACCATTAGCTTACTTTGCTGCTGCTGCAAGCACCTGGTTTTGGCAAAAAAAAAGCTCTGATATGCCAACTGTAAGCTACCCAGTTTGCCAGTGCTAAAAGGCAGACTGACGATGTTACCGTCGAGCTGATGAACGGTGTGGAGGCAAAACTGGAGCTAGAAGAAGAGTGAACCTGGACTTACATTCTCCAGTCAGGCAACACATAACCTAAAGTGAATTCCAACGTTCTTCCATCCCCGCTTAACAATGTCAACGAAGGTTACGTAGCCAAGCCGATGAACGAACTGAACTCCATCCTGTGACTTTTATTCTGTAAAAATTAACAATGTAGCTTCGAAAGCTAAAATACTTTATGCCAAACCATAAAACGTTTAATGTTTTAGGACGTTTCCAAATGTGACGCCCCCAAGTGGTAGCATCCCAAAAGACACCCCTTTTGGGTACGCCCCAGGATCGATCGAAATCGATCGAAAAGAGTACAGTATAAAATAACCTTACCACAGTCTTTAATGATGCAGTAGATGCAATAGAAATTGTGATTTATTGCCTCTGTAACATTCATATGCATGCATTCATTTGAAGATCTCTCTTAAATTTATTCGTTCATTCAAGACATTGAAGTGGATTCAAATGCACCATTCCCCTTGAATAACCGGAATAACTTAAAGTGATAAAAAGCTGGATTCAAATGCTTCCTGTATGTGTTCTCTGTATATATCGTGTCTTCAGTCCTTTTATGCCTTTCTCCACTCTCAAGGCCAAGTCATCATCCCTTTAGGTAAAAGGCTGGTAAAGGGCTCCTTATTGTTTCCAAGATGTGAGACAGTTTTCTTGTGGTGAAATCAATAGCCCAGTAAATTCTTAATTGAATGACTGCAGGGCCTGGAGCCTGATGGTGCTTTATAGGCTACCAGAAGGAGCCTTTGAGAGCACGCGGAATAACAAGGACCCTGTCGGCATTGTTGTGGTCTGGGAAACAACGTCATGTCAATCAGCCAGGCCTGGCAGGCGACAGCGGCGGTGGGAGTGTGTTAGCGCTTGTACACCTGCCATGTTACGCTTGAGCAAAGGCTGGTGTCATATTACCTCCAATTAGCTTTTGTTCCTTTGAAACACCTTTTTTGGCTCATTTGATCCACATGCAGCCTGTTTTCCTAGTTTCATTTGACACCAAGGAATGGTATAGTAGATCATGGTGTCATCATAGTAATTGTGGACGGAAAAACACTCCAAGGGTTTTAGCGCTGAAACATAGCAGTCAGGAAACGAGATGTATGTTTTCTGTGCACAAAACACCCTCATAGTATTCAGCAGCAGAACGAATCCTTTTGTTTGGGCTGTAACTTATCCGTTTGACCTGTTGATGGATTGACCTTGGGGCTCTTGAAGCCATTTCAACGGTAAAGTAAAGCGCAACAGTGGATGTTTTAGGTCACATTTCAGCGTCATGTTTGTTTCACACTGCAGAATTTCATCCATCATCTTGTTAAGCAGTCCGACCACAATGAAGAGCGTCTAGATGCTTTATAGTAGAAGTTGTACTGGATGTTCTGAACTGAAATCATTCTTCTTATATTCGATAACGGGTGCATCGTCCCATTTTCTGTAAGTTTTCAAAACCACCATTCCAGCGTCCATACCTGCTCTCAACAGCTACTGACCAGCTGGCACAGGTGAGCTCTTCTTGTACCATCTGGGTTTCCCACTGTTCATCGTGAGTGTCTCTTGTTCGTTAGCAAAATTTGGATCAGGTTTGGTAAAACAGGCTTGTCCAGCACCTTTACTGCATAAATTTTAAATCTAGTTAAACAGCCAGTATTTAACACATGCCAGGATTGTTTGGCTACCTTTCTCTTAACCTTTTTTTCATTTTCTCGAGCCTGATTACTTCAAATTTTTTGATAGCTCGTCAAGTTATCAATCGAATTTAGTGTCATTTTCGGCCAAATTTAGAGAAAATTGGAAGAAGAAATTGTAAATTTTCCATTTCCTTCCCCTACTCTTATGTTGCTATTAGAAGTTGGGCCAATAACATAATTTAAAAGAAAATAAACATGTAGAATTTGTTTTTGCCTCATTTATTAATGTGAGTACTAGTCTGTGTTTTGTCCTCCATGTAGCCTACACTGTGACGTGCTTGCTGTTTCCATTGCTCTTTGTCGCATTTTGCTCTCACGGCTCCACTAACCTCACCTTCGCCTCTCTCTTTTGTAAACACATTTTTGTGATATTTCAACTCAAATTCCAGTCTACTCAGGTTTTCTAAAGCAAAACTGAAAATAAGCATAAGAACGGGTAAATGGAGGCACAGCTCCTTTGACGACCAACTTTCAGTGCTCTTGAAATGACTTGTCTGACCTTGTTCTGACAGAGCACATTGTGTCCCAGACAGCAGCAGGGGTTAGAAACATTAACAGTTTCAGCAAGAGATGGCTGCATTTAAAAGGATTTGTAGTTTCCTAACAAACAAAAGCAAAAAAAAAAAAAAATAGAATTAGCCCTTTTCAGGGGCATCTGTTCAGTGCTACAAGTTAAAGAAGAGGCACATAATAGACAAATGAACCAAGGTTGCTAAAAATACAACTGTAATTTAAACTGTCAGTACCAACACCACTAATACAACTGAGCAACCTAAAGAACACCCACAGCAAGTAATAAGTTCACTCCTGTGGCATTCCGGGTTTTTAAACAACATTTCCCCTCTTCCCTCTGTGTATATACAGTACAATAACGCTCATCCGTGTGTAATTCATGGGTGTGCACGGGCCAGTGTTTGCGTGTTGGGTGGAACAAATTCCTCAATGCCCGCACTTGATCGTGTACCAGAAGATGCAGGTTTTCATTTCATTAAGCTGCTCCTGCAACTCCCTCTAAGCTCAGACAGTGAATTATTCCATCCCCTCTTGGGTTGAAGAAAGCAATCATGTTTTCACTTCATATTTTTTTTTTTTCCAGGACTGACTCTCAGGCAATGGATCTATTGAAAATGAGAGTTGCTTAAAGTAATAGACAGGAACACCTCATCTCTGAAATTAATTTGAATTGATTCTCCCCAGTCCTTTACCCCCTGCTCTGACAAGGTTTTGAGAGGGAAATTTCAAACGTTCACGGCCACGTGTAAAAATCAATTCCTAAATGAAGCTGATCTGAAAGATGAGTTGTCTCTCTTAGCAGTCCTCACTGTGGACAGGAGAGCAGCCTGAGCACACAGCAAACTTGCCTTAACTGTCGCATGGTAACGTACTGTAGAGCTCATTTGTTTTCACTGAACAATTGATTTTGTGTCAGAAAGAACGGCTCTGCCTGTGATTATTCATTTGAGCATTTGTGAGGCATATCCAAAGTCCACAAACGATGATTGTCATCATTTGTATACACAAACTGCTCATTTATATGATCAAGATGACAAATTGCCTCTTAAAATCCCCCCCCAACACACACACACACACACACAAAAACACACCCAGATCACATAGGCTAAAGATGGTTTCGATGCTATTTGGTTTGCCATGAATCCGCACAGCTGCAGAGCATGGGCACGTCATCTTGATGAGAAACACTTGCAGAGGTTTATCCAGCACATGTGTCAGCCCATACAACCGACCCATCCTGGTATCAAACTGGAACAAAAAACATACACTTTACACTTCATGTGGCGGCCTGGCTGCCCCAGAAATGGATTTTCCACACTTTACTTCATTGAGACTAATGGCTCAAATGGTAAAAAGTCCTAATTTTGGTGTTGCTGTGCCTAAAAAAAAAAAAAAAAACTATATACAGTTTTAAGGCTGATCTTTTGTATCAATGGTGAACAGAAAACAAATCTTTTTGGTCAAACTTGTGTCAAGCAACCTACAGCTCTGTCTGTTGCCGGTGGGCCTTCTGCAAAACCCACCACACCACCAGTGCTGGACCTCAGAGCTTGCATGAGGGGCTATGCATGCTCTGTGATGGGATTGGAGGGCTGAAAGTAAACAGGATGATGTCAAACTCTCTCGCCTCTGCCAATAAAGGAGACCGAATAGTTGAAGAGGCTAACCTCCCCCCGCCCCCCTCTGCTGAAATGTCACCAGCTTAATTCATGCAACAGCAAATGTGCTCACTGTCAACCTGTTCAAACATCCTACCTACTCGGTTATCACACTCTGGATTAGAGCACCAGGAGGAAAAAAAACAGCTAAAATATAAGTGCAAACTATGATCCGTAATTACATCAAAACCAAACACACCCTATTTAATTTTTTAACAATCCATCTCCCAGGCATAGGCGGAAAATAAACAGCTAATCGACCTTCAGCGAAGGCCGAAATAATCATCACATTGCATAAGGAATGCAGTTTGACCTTGGTCCTGGCAGACAGTGATTACGTTTTATTGGCCCCCAAAAAGGGAGCCCAATCCTCACTGATGTACTCTGGCTGAATAAAACAGAGCGCAGTGGGGGGATGAGTTATAGTCTCTGGAGTCTGTGAGCTCCGGTCAACTTTTTTTTTTCTCCTATACCAATGGAGGGGATGAGCTGCCATAAATCTGATCCAGAGATCCATTAGGTCTCTGTGCTCTGCAGCACGCAGTATCAGGCTACTGTTTTTCTCACTCTGTCCACTCCTCTTTGGATCAAAACTGACTGTAACATAATCTGTAATGCTAATTAATGTTATTCAGCGTTTAAGCAGTATATTTTGCTCTGTATGTGCTATGGTGCGTGTTTTGGGAATTAGAATTGTCGCAAGAATGGTCCTGAATAATTAGAAATCAGGCCGCGCTACAAGTCTTCACAGATTTAATATTTTATTATCTATTTCATTTTATCTGTAACACTATATCCTGTAAAACATATAAGATCAGTACATTTTGGAATATATACATTACCATCATCAAAATGAAGGTAATGTATATATATCAATAATCAAAAACTGGATCATACTTAAAGATAAAATGCAGCCTCTCTGATAACCAGTACAAATCAGTTATCATAAGAAAATACCCAAAATAATAAACATAAAAAATATTGTAAACCTTGCTTAACTTCTGGGATTCTTTAAGATTTGTTTTAAAAAGTAATTTATGCACAAAAACACCACACTGGGGAACAAATGTACAAAAAGTTCCCCATCAAACTTTTAGAGCATCTACTCCAAAGGCGGTGGGGCGACGGTGTTAGCAGTTGCGTTCTGGATGGTAATGAACTCTTGGATGTTGCTGCCGGCGTCCGTGTTGTGTAGCACAAGCACCAGCTGGCAGTGGGTGGAAAAAGTCAGTTGTCTCATCTGATTGAATGGCGATAAAATCAGCGCTCTTTAATTCCTCCACAATGTAATCCTCGAGTATGGCTCTGACAGCATGCGGTCTACCATGTTTTGCACCGTCTTGCACCCTTTAAAAACGTCTGAAGATGTTTCACCAGAACAGCGTGCGGGGAGGAGGGCAGCGAAATCCACCAATCCCCTGAAAATGCCAGGGTCTTCCAGGGAGTCATCACGCCCATGCACGGCCAGCTCCAAAGCCCCACAAAACTTGATGTAAATGCTATGTACCCATGTTCACTCCGTTATGGTTAGGTTGTCAGAATTATCCCTGTGTGCCCCAGTGTTGTCAGATTTCCTTACTTTCTCACAAAAGTCCTTTATATCCCTCACTGTTTGTGCTGGATCTGTCCCCGTTGATTGAAAAAAGCATGCGCAGAAAGCGAAACGGCATTAGCACGACTGCATGTTGCTAACCAGACCAGCTTCATGCATCAGCTTGATGTTGAAATGTCACCTGGGTGTCCCTGAGTCTTCTCTAAGTCTTAGTTATTCCTAATTATTCTGATTACTGTGAAAATACGTTGCATAAACGCTCGGCACAACCTCGTTTTAGCGTTCGTGTAGCTGTTTTGGGGAAATGAGCATCACGTACACTGACACATTTGCACTGATCCAAGGAGTTCAGGGTAAAAGGAACGTTGCAGCCGGAGGTCAGCAGTGATGAGGGAAAATGTAGTTTGTTAAAAATGGCCTATTTGTGGCGCTTTTATCCAAAAAAATGCAATCAGTTCTCCCTTGGCTCATTGCCGAACTTTCCATTAGATGGAAAAAAAAAAAAGGTGTGTTATATATTTTCTTAAATACATCTGTGTTCTCACGCAGCAATAGCAGCTCCTACCCTATTCATGCCCTGGCTTGGTATGAAACCTGACACTAGCGCCATATTTGAGTATGTGCATGCATATTTCTTTGTCCATAACATGTGAATGTATGTGTGTGCAGGAGTGGGGGTGGGGGTTGTGGGTGCGTTTGCGTCGGCACAGATTGCTCATGAAATATGACCGCTGGAAAAAGTTTCCTGTCCACCTCCTCCACCTTGAACTCCAATCCATTATCTCCAGGTATCAAATTCATCCCAACAGGTGTAGTGTGTTAAACGATATGGGCCCGTGGCAGCCTGCCACAGAAGCCGGGATGAAAGAGAAGCACGAGATCAAGTGCGGAGCGCCGGCTCCACTTATGCACACAAACACACATGTACCTGCAAACCTTACACGTTTCACAGGGGCCCTGTGCTACAGTTATCACCCCACATCATCTGCAGCTGTGAGGGAAGTGAGAGCGTCACGCCATGACAGTCATCCGATGGAAGTTTAGCGAGTTTTCTTTTCTTTCCCGGGCTCAAGTTTTGTAGACATATTGCATTGTGCGATACACTCGTGCTCTCTGATTGGCTGGGAAGCTTTTAACTGTGCTTTCCTCAAACATCATTTTTCTTCCATATCCTGAAGCATCCGATCGATAGAGCGGGAGTCATGTAGACAGAAGAAGACAAAGTCAGATAAGTAAAGTCTCACATCTGTTTCTTCCCTGCTGTTTGTGGAGACGGGCAAGGATTGTTAGTTCCTTGCCTGTACTTTTTGCCTTACAGTACTGGAAATAAAATAGTTTAGACTCATCGACTCCTGCTTAACTCTGTCGCTATCAAACAACAGCTGATTGCAACTTCCTTCAGACTTTAATTCTGTAATATGGTTCAATTCGTCCATATGTTACAGTAAATGGCTTTTGGAGTTTTTAAAGCTGCCATAATCAATATGTGTATTTTGATAATTAGTCGAATGACAACGTGCACTGTAACACATATTGCTTCTGGTGATGTTTCATCAGACCCCTGCACTTCCCCTGAGCTCTGAGGAGCTTTATAGCTGCTTTAAGCTCACTGTTTTGGGTCACTCTCACCCCTCTGATAGCTTTGCCGGTGACAGCAGGAAGCAGTTTTCAGCTAAAAAGCACTAAAACCCCCAGCGTTCACTACCTGTCCAGCACCGAGCAACAGGACGGACGGAGTTAGCGACCAGTTGGTGAACAAATTGAGCATGCAGCAGCGAGGGAGGCAAATAAAGTCCCTCAGGAGCTCATGGAGACTGAAAAAGAGCTGAGGGAGTGTATTGACCCCCTGTTTCAGCCAGAAACAAGAGTCCAGCTGTTGTTCTGAATGTTAATATTACTCTATGATTGCTGCATGAGTGACTGTGCAACTCATTGTTATGTTTACAGTTTATTGCACTTATTATTACCATGCAGGAACACGTTAGTGTGCATAAAATTTAAAATTTCTGAAGATCAATGTGTTTTGTTTTGGTTTTTTTATTTTCTTTGTAGCAATTTTTAGGAGCACTAATTCCCCCCAAAAAACCACATTTAGGCTCATCTGACATGAAAAGAATCCAATCCTACTTAAAATGTTTTCCATTCATAGCATTCATTAAACTAATTTCATTCATATTTGAACGAGAAGTGCTTTTAAAAGGGTACGCCGCATTGTGAATGATAATAATAATATTAATAACACTGTGCTGATTATTTAACCATGGTGTAGCCTTTTCACAACATCTAGTGAGAATTTAATTCAGCCCTTGCAGGGCTATAATTGTAACCTCTGAAGGTTTGTGCCCATCCGCATGTTCCTGGAGATGATTAATGACATGAAGGCATTCGGTTGGTTATAAGGAGGATAAATGTCTAGTTTTAAGCGTTAATGGATGACATCTTATTTTTGTTCAATATTAAAATTCCTGCCCAAGTTGTAACAGGTTTTTTTTTTTTTGGTGTGGAATCATCAGATGTCTCACTTGATTTTGAGAAGAATGAGTCTGGGACAGGACTGATGAAACGACTTCTATTTTTATGTTATTTATTTATTTTGTGATGCATGTTTCGGAGCACGAGTGAAAGAGCTCCAGTCAGAACCTATTTATTTACTCATGCTAAGCCCAAGTCCCTAGTGTTCATGCGCGCCGTTTGATGGGGCCAACATCACTGACGCCTTGTTGCAGTGATGGGTGGGAGTGGTGGGGTGGGGCACTTACCACCCCCCCAACTCACACACACACACACACACACACACACACTCACACACAAACACAGAAGAGCCGTTTGATCTCACTCTGCCTCGGTTCAAAAGAGATCTACCCCTCAACTGCAGTCATAACCTCCCTGAAAACACACACTTCAGCACCCATCCTCCCTCCCTTCCCTTTGAAATCACATTACCTGTGTCCTCTTTTTCAGCTGAGGGGTGTATAGCAGCAGATGAGACAGAATGGGAGATGTAGAGGAGGAGTGAAGTGAGGAAATAACCACATCAAGAGTTCAGTATTGGCTGTCTACAGGAATTCCCGCTCAGATGGGAGGATCAGTTCCTCTTCCTGCAGCATTCGGGGTTCTGCATGTCTCCCGGGGAGATGTGAGTGTCTCGCGCGGTGACCACAAAATCAAACCCATGGAAAAGTCGAGCATAACCTCCAACCATTTTCCCAGCATTGTTTTGATTTGCAGGTAACGGATGTATAGAAACTCGGGTTAAAACTTAAATTATATAAAATCCTTCAACGGCATTTACTGTACAGGACTATATTCTTGGTTAGCCGGGTTCCATGCCATTTAGGTTATGTGCTAGCTAACAGTTGCCTCTTTTTGTTATTGAAAGAACTATTTTACAAGGTTATGCACAGATGTTTGTATACCGATATCTTTTCTGGTTTCTGTTTGTAGCCCACTGGTTGTCCACCGGTGGCAGCGAGTTTAAGTTCGAGGCAGCTATGGTTCCAGGCGGGCAGACAGACCATGTGGTTAACAAAAGAGGCGGGCTGCATAGGCTGGGTTGTAAATTTTAGAACCCCCATCTGCAAACGATTTACCTTTTTATTTGCTTTCTTTTCATTTATCTGCACTCAAATGCAGATATCTGCTCGTGGAGATTAGCCAAAATGTTGTTCATACCTGAAACACTAATGCTAATCAGACTGCAAACGAGGGCCAGTGCACAGAAGACAAAATCCTGGCTCTGATATCAGTGTTCGCATATTCTAAAGCATCATCAGATCAAATCAATTGGTTCCCTGATTTGACATATTATCATCTTATAAAGTGATATATGTCTAATATCTAACAGTTGCCTACTTACAAATCGGACCTGTTTCTACCAATGCCCGGGGCAAATGTCTGGCTCTGCGTGGGATTACAGTTTGGTGCCGAATAGGTTTTTGTACAGTAGGTTATTGATTTTCTTTTGACATTGTGTTAATAAGACACTCTTGTGTTATGACAGGACTGGCTGGTATGCCAAAAAAAAAAAAAAAAAAGTTTCTTGTTAAAAAGGAATAATTGTGTGTCTAGCAATATGAGAAAAATCTGTCATCATAACTAAAATATTGTGTTAAAATATGAAAATGTGAAACCTTTTTATGTTCCAACAAGAAACCGAGCCATTTGTTTAGTGACTGCAGCTGCCAGAGTAGCCTAGCTTTAATTTAGATGTCTAGAAGTGTTTTATCTGTATATCATCAAATCACTGTTTACTGCTTTGTATTTCATATCCGAGAGAACAGCTCCCGCACAATGAACCGTAAGAATATGTCATCGCTGGGTAATAGTGTCAGTCAGGGTCACAGGAGCCGTGTTTTGGCTTCCTTTCTTAACTTCGGTGGCGAGCTCTTGTGGCCATATGTTTGAGTAAGTGCCTGTCTTGTACAACAACATACCCAGCCTTGTCAAGTGGGCCCTGGGATCCATGTTTGCAGTCACTTCAATTCTTAAGTCCTACCTTTAAATATTTGAAGAGCCAGACACGAATTAAGAACAAGGAGAAGAGAGGCTGCACAGAGCACATGCAAGAATAGGAATGCATTCATAATGAATGCGCCTCAGTTCCCTCTCTTGATTTATTTCAAGGCGAATGAGCATAGCGAGCGAGAGTGAAATTAACTTGTTTTACACACATAACATGTGATGTGAATGCTGATTGTTTTTACCTTGAAATAGGACTGCATGGGCTTGATTCTGATGATTATTTAAAGGGAAATTGCACAGTTACCTTGTCAGATATCAATTTGAGAAGTTCAGAGAATTCCAAGTGTGACATTTACTCCTTTATCTTAGAGGTAAGCTCACTTCCCCTCTCCTTGGATTGTGTATGTCAACTTCAGTTTGTCACTCCTGACATTTCCCAGAATATGTTTTTGAGAGGAGCCAGACAGCTCGCTGTATGCAGCTGCGGGTTACATGTGAGCAACAGTCGAGAAAAAAATGGGAGTCGTGTAGCGCGCCTACGTCCTGTAGCTGCACGGCATTATGGTCTACTGAATCCGCTGTTGTCTGAGAAATTGGTCTCTGTCTTGGATGGATTTTTCTCTGTATGACGCTTCAGATGGCTGAATATGTTGTCTTGCTAGCAGGCATGAGCACAACTGATGGGGAATTTTCGGAGCCAACGCTGACTTTACAGGGAGAAAATACGGTTTGGCCAAATATTCTTTAACACGCTGTATCATTTACGCCGATACGTCGATTCATTCTAGGAAAGAACAGCAAGGAAAGAATAAATGAAAATGAAGAAATGAATATCTGAACAGCAGCACTGTTCAGTTTCAGTTAATGCCTGATTGTAATGCTGCCAGTCAGTGACGGGCAGGTTGTAAAACAAAAGGACTCGCTGGAGACAGTAAAGGGGGTGGGCAATAAATTACAAGCATTTCTTCTGCATTATATGCCAGGGGAAAAAAACTGTTTTTATATGGCAACAGATCAGGAACACACACACAGATAACAATATTATGTCCATGAAAGGCTACATCCAGAATGTGGATGGGATATTTTTTGTAAATCCCATCTTTAAGACAGGCATCAGCACAGAATAAACAAAACCACCCCCAAACAAGGGAAGGTTTCAGTGCTTTAAGATGGACTTTCTGCAGATGACAACATATTATTTGAAAGATGCAATCAGGGAAACGGCTGCAGGCATAGAACCAGCTGGGTGGCTTTATGGTTTAATATTCTGAACTACACTTTACCAAAACATTGAATCCCTTCCTGCTCATTCTCTGTTGGGCAACTCAACAACAAAAAAAAAAAAACCTGCAAAAATAATAATAATTTTTTTTTTGTTGTTAGTTTGTTTTGTATTGGGAATTCGAAGCACACATAATTAGGATAGAGCCCTTATTTGAAAAAGCATTTCAGACCTTCAGAGTCATGTTTTATTTGCTTAGTGGACACTCTAATCTGTCATTTGAACACCGACAGCTTTACACATTTGGCGTTGGCGGATGGATTTGTTTTTACAGCTGAATGTTTATTAGACCAAGTCAAGTAAATGACTTCTCTTGAGGTAAACACTATAGCATGGTTTATTTCCTGCTCCTACAATTACACAGCTCCATATAGCTCCCACTCTTAACAGCAGCCACTGCACTTACGCTTCTGAAATCATAATTTGCAACTTTACAATTGTGTTCTCCCTCATAAGAAAATTGTGATTGCTGTTCAAACACAAAAGGAAGTATGCGTGTGTGCGCTTGGGTGTTTGCATAGAATCCCTGTGAATGTGCCAGGCTGAAACGAGGGGAAAGAAAATGTAAGAACGTTGATATGGTGTGAGTGGAAAGAGAAAGCCAGGCAGAGACAGGCGTATGTAAACAAAGCAGGCGGAGAAAAAGCAAGGTGGAGGACTGCTGAGTGTTGGACTGTGGATTTGTCTCCTCAGCTTCTGGCTAAGTCTGTCATCTGTTCAACAGTTGTGAATCAACATCTGGTGAAACACGCATAAACACAGCTCTCCGAGCCACCGACAGAGAGGCAGTGAAGAAGACGGAGAAGCTTACGCACTCGACTGCGTGCCACAGTTTTAATACACCTATAGAGAAAAGCACAGAGTGAGAGGCAGACGTGATGCAACATATTCAGCACATCTGTAGTCAGTTCTGCTGTGAATAATGTCTTAGGAAGCAGGTTCCCTTCTGTAATCACATCACTGTTTCCTGTAATAGAGTAATGCAAGATATTAAAGTTCTAATTTTAGTCATTGCATCATATATACCGATCTTATCAACAGGTTATGAGTCATATTACATACACAGAATTAGAAGTAATTCTGAAATAGTATACCTATTTAAGTCTTACTTAGTTTGCCCTTCTCCTGCCTCTGCATTACAGCATAGAGAGCACAGTTGCAGAGGATGCATGCAAGACAAGAAGCAGCGAGATGAGGAAGAGATTAGACCCGATAGAGGACGGAGACGCTTCTAATAGCCAGAAGAAGAGATTTAGTTTTACTTATTGTCATCTGGCAAAGCTCAATAGGCATAGCAAGCATTTCCAAGGGTTAAGGGTGTGGTGAGTTGAGCTTAATTACTTTGCAGGAGAAAGATTAGACCAAAGGTTTGGACAGTTTTCATACTGGCCACGTTAATTTAAATCCATGCTTTAATTTAGAGTTTGGCTCATCCTCAGAACAAACCTGGCATTGCATTTGCAAATGTTAGCGCTGGTTAGATGGGTAGTTTTAAAACATGACCCGAGAAGGCCAGTTTGAGCCATGTGTTGATCACCTTGATATCTTCTTAAACATTTTCATTTCATTTCATTTTAATGTAAGCACATAAGGTGATGTGTATTTGTGTTATGAGGGAGGGTGTGGCCTAAGGAGATCGATACCCTGTATCAAGGTGTGCATAATTATTAGGCAGCTTCTTTTCCTCAGGCAAAATGGGCCAAAAAAGAGCTTTAACCTGACTCTGAAAAGTCAGAGATATTGGAGTGTGATCACACAACCATCAAACATGTTGTTTCAAATAGTCAACAGGGTCACAAGAAATGTGTTGAGAAAAAAAGATGCAAATTAGGTGCCAAAGATTTGAGAAGAATCAAATGTGAAGCTACCAGGAAGCCATTATCCTCCAGTGCTGTCACATTCCAGAACTGCAACATACCTGGAGTGCCCAGAAGTGCGGTGTGAACAAGGTGTTCTTTGCTCAGAGACATGGGCAAGGTAAGGTGAGCTGAAACCCAACCACCACTGAACAAGACACAAGTTGAAACATCAAGATTGGGCCAAGAACTATCTGAAGTCAGATTTTTCAAAGGTTTTATGGACTGATGAGATGAGAGTGGCCCATGGCTGGATCAGTCACCAACTAGGTGGAGGAGGGGTACTGGAACGGGCTGGTATTATTAAAGATGAGCTAGTTGGACCTTTTCAGGTTGAAGAAAATCAACGCCCAAATCTACTGCCAGTTTTTAGAAGACACTTTCTTCAAGCAGTGGTACAGGAAAGAGTCTGCATCTTTCAAGAAGACCGTGACTTTTATGCAGGACAATGCTCCATCACGTGCATCGAAGTACTCCACTGCCAGTAAAGATCTTAAAGATGAAAGTATAATGACATGGCCCAATTCCTCACCTGACCTAAACCCTGTTCAGAACTTGTAGGCCCTTCTTAAACGGGAGATTTACAGTGAAGGAAAACAGTACACCTCTCTGAACAGTGTCTTGGAGGCTGAGGTTGCTGCCTGACAGACTCCATGAATGGAAGCTTATGACGGTTATTGAAAAGAAGGGTGGCTATATTGATTGCCACATTGATTGCTACATTGATTTTTTTTTTTTTTTTGACGTCAGAAATGTTTATCTGTAAATTTGGAGTTGTTTGTTTTATTACTCTCACTTTAACAGATGAAAATAAACAAGTGAGATGGAAAAATTGTTGTTTTTGTATTTAGTTGCATAATAATTCTGCCCCCTAATAGCTGCCCAATAATTGTGCGCACATAGATATTCTCCTAAGAAAGCCAAAACCTCCCCTTTACTTCCTTAGGTTTGAGGTTTATCAACATTTTGGATTGACCGAGAGCACTGTAGTTGATCAATAATGAAATTAATCCTCAAAAACACAACTTGCCTAATAATTGTGCACACGGTGTACAACTGCAAGCTTACCGTGCCTCAAATCCATCTTCTTCACCTCCGCCTTTACTGTCAGCCATTGTAAAGGGTACGACTACACCATTTGCGTTATCAAGATATCTACCAGAAAGATGGGCTTACTTGCATGTGGCTGGCAATTGCAGTGCATTGCTGAACGCCACTGCACAAACTTCCATTAGCGTCGCCACTGCATCAACATGGCAGATTGAAATCTGGTTGAAATAAGAGGTACAGCAAGTCTTAAACCGGCAGATCTGCTATTTTGCTTTCTGTTGCAATGGTCCTTGGCACATTCACATAATGCTTTCCATTTCAAAGTGCCAAGATATTAACAGAAGACAATGTTGGGTTTGTTCTGTATTTGCACACAAACATCCAGTAGGATACATTGCACTCTGACTGCTCAAAGGCTGCCCATTGCAGTATTGGAAACTGTTCAGATTCTATGTTCCCAGATTTAGACAAATTGGTTCATACCAATTTGTACCAAATGAGTGCTTTTGTCCAAGATGACTTTCATTAAGCAAAGTCAAAATCAAAAAGAGTAAAGAGCCGAGTGTCATCATAAATACAGCAAGCACAAGTACGTACAGCCCTTCAAACTAAACAGCTGAAAGTGTGTTAGAGAGCTACATCGCTAACATCACTAGTGCTTGTTTTTAAATCTAATTTCAGGTGAAAGCTCTCATCAGGACCAAAATGTCAGTGTCAAGGATGTGTTGTACAGTATGTGTGGATTGAGCCCATCTTGATCACATCTCACAGAATGAATATAACAAGATTTCAGCTTCTGACTTATCAAGGTTCTCCAAAGTCCATCCAGTTTGAGGGTGAAGGAAGGATTTGCATGCACATATTAAAGCTTGAAGTCATGAAGAAAAAAGTGTATATTTACTCAAAACTCAAGGGAATGAGAACCACAGTACCCTCAACTTAGTTTGATACGTGGTTGAGGGAAAAATTGCTGCCGAAAACGCAAAAGCAGTAGAAAATATACCACCAAGGTTTGCAACAATGTTAAATAAAAACAATTCACAGATTACTACTCAATGAGTGTGCAGACAGTGTTTCAGTCAGCCATCACAGGCCATCCTCAATGCATCAAGCTGTCGTTCTATTTCTGGGCAGAGGGAGAGACACGTCCTATATCAGTGACTGCTCAGGCTCGCTTTATGGGAGACCTCCTCCTCTTGCAGTTCAAGTCAATTGTCAACATGATTTATGGAGATGTGAGCTATCTCTAGACTGGCTCCTCAATCTTCCCCTGACGAATTGGTGCCATCGGCCCATGTAACCATCGTTTGTTTTCTTCACTGGCCAATTTTCATCCACGCTAACAAATTAAATCTGCCATGTTTTTGAGGAAGCTACTCTTTCCACCCTTCTCTTCTTTCCATGTATGACCTGCCTGACAATTACCGGAGGTGTGAGATTGACACGTTGGGATGAACTTTATAGAATAGTTTGGCACACATCCTTTTTTCCTCTTCCGAGGCTCTGATATGAGTAATATCCAGGATTTTAATGGGGGTATAGTGTCATAACACTATGGTTGAGAACCTGGTTTGGATGACACGTTCTGAGTCTTGCATCTCGAAGACACGCACCACTTATTGTCCCAATCATCTCGTATAGCTCACCAACACCAATACGACTTGATTAATGTGACTGGCTTTTATGAGCGGGATAAAAGGCTCTGCATATTACAGAGGCAATTATAATACCCCAGGAAACTCTTCTAAAAACAATAGAAAGCTCATGCAATCAACGTAAGTGGTGGTAACTTTTTAAAGTTTGGCTATTTAAGTTTATAATTGACTCCTCTCCACCACCACTAAAAGGAAATGAGGGTCCAGTGAGCAATCAGCCGTATCTTTATCCAGTAACTTTGTTGCCCTGCTCTGCCCTGACCTGCCTGCAGATTAAGGGAAATTAACTGCCGGTGGCAAGGTGGCTGAAAGGTTGGAGGAAAAGAAAACTGAAAAGGCAGTTGGTTTCATCTGTGCAATGGCCAGTGTGTCCACCTACAGCCTGTGAAAGTTTCAAAAATGTCATCAACATACTCAAAGATGTCAGTGCAGCTGAAAGGTTATAATGCTGGTGCAGCTAAGTACCTAATGCTAATTGGGGTTACTATCGGTATCTGGTCAACATTATTGGACAAATTAAAATGTAGATCTGGCAAAGGTGTTAGATGAAAGGTTTGGGGTTCGCAAATCCAATACTTGTTAAGATTTTTAACTCAAACCCAGAAACGTAAAAAGACAAGGGATAATTAAGCTCTTCAAGATCCATCCCGGTGGTACCATCATACGTATCAGGTTTCAGGAAAATCTATCCAATAGTTGTGGAGATATTTCAGTCTGGACCAAAGTGGCAGACTGATCAACCGACCAAATGACTGACACCGCTGCCCCATGCTGTTTGTGGTGGTAAAAGCTCAACTTTGGGTTATCAAATTAAGAGAAGATATAAAACAAAAGTCAAGATTCAAATTCGATTCAACTAAGAAGTTTAAATGCAGAACCACATCAAAATCGGATAGGTCTTCTCAGTGCAGACCCATAACAACACCGTTGTCCATTAAATGCATGATATTAAGTTCAGTACCACACATGTCATCTCAGCTCAATCACAAGCTGTACTTTCGGTACTTTCGGTCAGATGATCAAATCAGAAAAAGAGGATAAAACTTACCAGTAAACTGAATATTCACTTTCCAGCAAGAAGCATATTTTAAAAGAAACATCATTGATCTGCCCGAAGACAGGCAGAGCCAGATTCCTGTGAAGCTGCAAACAGAATTACAGAGAAACACATGATTAGTGGGAATGAAAAGTAACCCCACTGCTCATGACTCTGACATTAGTACGAATTTTATCTGCCAGCAAATATTGTCACATTGTCACAACAAGACGCTGCGTGTTGATTCATAGACATTTGTTATTTGTCCACTGACCACCGCATAAACTGTGGGAATTAAGTCAGCTGTGGAGCACTGAGAGAAAAGTAATCGGGCTTAAAACAGCAGCATGGTGATTCATGGGTGCTGTGGATTTCAGGAGACAGGAAGAAAAGCTTTAGGCTTTTAAGACTCTTCATCACCCACCTCCCCTTCTTTCTTTCCACATCCACATCCACACCACAAAACAACACAAACGCACACGAATGCATACACATTAGCGCGCAGTTACACTCTGGAGTATCACCACATATAGTGCCAGCTGAGAGAGATGGATGGGGTGGCAGTGGTTTCTGATTTGGTCCGCATAATGAAGCTGAGTGAATTTCTCTGTGGAGCATGTCCTGCCGCTCTTAACCCTGAAAGGGGGGAAACTCGTCCCCCCTAAACCAACCTCCACCCCTTTCCCCTATCATACCCCCCTCCCCTTTGCTGTGCTGCTCAGAAGATTGCCTCCCTTTTCTGCTGTGATTGGGGTGATAACCACTAATGGATGGAGCCCAGGGCGCATTCAGGGAGGAGAAATGTTGGTGAATCCTGCTTTAACTCCATAATAAGCAGGAAATACTGGAAAACACGTCAACGCAGTGCTGTATGGTCTGT
The DNA here is from genome assembly GCA_008933995.1 of Datnioides undecimradiatus. NCBI lineage: Eukaryota > Metazoa > Chordata > Actinopteri > Lobotiformes > Datnioididae > Datnioides > Datnioides undecimradiatus. The sequence continues at coordinate 11,317,678 of WARS01000010.1, forward strand.
ATCAGAAGAAAGAATTAAAAAAAAGATCTCACCAAGGCTCCTGTTAGTGGATGAACACAAATTTTATTAAGAGTTTAAACTTCGAAGGACTTTTCTCTCCCTATTCATTGGATGAGGTCGTATGAAGGAATTTTCACATGTTCAGTACAAAATCCTTGAATGAACAGGATGGAAAAGAGATCAGCGAGGGGAAACCTAAAGCTATATAATCATAATGTCACATACACAGGCTGCACAAACACAAACAAATGTGTACAAACACTGGTACGCCTGCACAGCATGATCTGTGTACAGGAGTCTTTTCGCTTGCCTGGGGGTGGGCAACCCTCATTGTCATGTTGAACAAATGTGCCGTCAAAGCTGCACTTTAAAGATGGGACGTGTCACAGGGGGCATGTGAGGAGCCCACTCGCCTGGAGGCAACACGGACGAACAGTCTGAAACAGAAGGAAGGGAGGAGGAAGTAAACACAACAGGAGGCAGAGGCAATCCTTGACATTTCGCTGCAAGCACTCGTCTTAACGGCTGCTGAATACGTCCTCTGAGCAGAGGAATGATAAATATCCTGACGGGTGAGGAGGGAGAGCTGTAGCCAGACCTCCAGAGGGAAGAGTTATTGGGTTTGCGGTGAGGAGCCTGAGACACACGGGGAGTCCATTAGACTTTCGTCCAAACAGTGCCAAATCAGATGATGGCTTTGTGCTCTGGGGCGCTAGTCCACAAAACTCCTGACTTCATAAAAACACCCGCCTCAGTATGGAGAAGCTTCTTCAAGGGACATTATGTTTTTGCCTTTAAAAGCTGCACTGGTCTCAAAACTCCTGCACTAATTGGTCTCGAATTCTAGTGTAGCTACAATATCAGTAGGATGACATAATTTGTCAGGTACTGAAAGACTAGGGGTTGGGTTAAAAAGGTTGAGAGAAGATCAAAAGGTTAAAGAAAGGCCTTTGTCATAGTTGAAAGTAAATGTTGTCCACTGTGTGCTTTCTTTAGTCTTCCATTCACCATGACCTCCTCACCTCCTATGTTTAAGTATTTGCCATCATTTAACACTCATCTTTACATTAATCATATCCTGAATCTGCAACGCTGATCAGCTGAAACCCAAGTGCAGATGATGCACCGCAATCGCTAAAAGCTGATTTCATGCCTTGCAACAGGGTTGTGCTTTTGAGAACAGTTCAGACTCAGTCACCTAACCTTCACCACATTTCACTTACAATACAAAGATACTGTGGAAAGCAGGATTTGAAAAAACATTAGCTGAGCCATCCGACACAGACGTTCATGCCTTGCAACAGGGTTGTTCTTTCCAAGACAGTTTATTTGACTTACTCCCTGTTTTTTCTCCCCACTTTCTACCTCAAGAAGATTTGTGAGCTATCTTTGTGGCTAAAGGACTTTGTTTATGGCAGTAATTGTCTTCTTGCAGCAGGGAGCACAACATATGGGGACATAGCATGTCACAACAGCTGATACTGCATTCAGACATTCAGTTCAGTAAATTGCTGTCAGAATGGGAAACGATAAGCTGTATATCTTTTTTTTCCCCCTGATCACAGGCCAAAGTAGTTTTTGACAACTGATTCACATACTTAGTCTATAATTAACACAGAGACTGAGCAAAATTAGATTATACCTCTAATATTGGAGATGTCCGTGCATGTCTTGTTGTGTCTTCATTTTAGGGGCATTTCATGAAACCAGATCGCTTTAAAACAGCATGTCCGTGGTTTGGGACTTTCCTAAAATGCTATTTCAGTTGTTTTCTTGAAATACATGACACTATCCCCACTTCGGCAGCATTTGATTCTCCTCAGACAAGAAAACAACTGGATCGCCTTCTGAATATTTCACTCGGTTTAAGAGAAGCTTGAAGACGTCGGGTATCTTTCGTCCAGGTCTCCTGTTCGTCTCCTCCTGTTATCCTATTCTTACACCCACTTTTGCACCTCTCTCTATTCCGTCTGTCTAACACGCTGCCACAGAGGGCTTTCATGCTTCAGTTGGTGTACATGCACCTAGATAGAACTTCTTAAATGGGCAGATAGGTCAAACACTAACAGAAGCAGGAGAGGAGTCGACTCAGGGCCTGCAGCCAGACACACGTGCAGTGCGGCCAATTATTTTTTCTGCTCTGCTCCGTGTCTTTGTGTTTTCTTTTCTGTTTTCACACGTACAAATGAACTGATGAGTCCTGCGTAAAAGTTAAAGGTATCTTTTTCTTGTTAAAGGCTTTAGAAAAACATGTTGAAGGGAGCAGCAAAGGTGTGGGTGGAATGCTTTTTGTCTTTTTTTTTTTTTTTTTTTGCCTTATCAGTTTTATCCATTCTGACATGTTTCCTGGCCATCGTGTAAAATGCTTTGGCATCGGAGGAGGAAACCAGTACGTGCTGGCCCCAGTAAGAACGTGTGAAAATCAATGATGTTTAGATAAGCTCGCTATCAATCCTGACATCTGCTCGGCCTCTTCTTCATCTCTTCCCTCTACGGAGCACAACAACAAGAAAAACAAGCCTCAGACACATTGGGTTTTGTGTGTGCGCATGCACATGTTGGATCGGAGCGTGTCAGGGCGGGGGAGTACAGAGCAGAGCTAAGTAATGGAGAAGTTTGTGGGTGAGGTTGCAGGCTGGGGAACACTCGTTCTAAATTATGCTAATTTCACTCAAATCCTGGGCCTCACACCAGCAGCGGTGGTGAGAAGTGGATGAGATCCGAGACGCTGAAAGTCTGGGATGGAAAGTTTGCAGATCTAACTGTGAGGGATGTGGGTGTGAAGGGATGGATGGAGGCTGGAAATATTCCCTCACACACACACACGCTGCTGAGATTTTAGAAGGTATGATGAGTGATCATGTGTATTTGCTACACTTTTATTTCCATTTTATCATATTATTAATAGTTACAGTTCAGATGATGAATTAGCAATAGCAATTATTATTTCCATTATATATTTCTTCTTTATTTATTTTCTATTTTAAAATATTATCATCTTTGTTTTATCATTAGCATGACAGGTGGCACAGTCACAGAGCATTGTTCATCTTATATCACAGACGGGTCACATCTGCTGGTTGTAAAACACAGCACAGACAAGGACTGCAGAACTTATCATGGCATTCAGGTCCTCAGCTTTCTTTTATCCATCTGCTCTCCGTTCAGCTCTACTCGATTTCAGACGTGCTGAGAAGGGATTGAGACCCAATATTCTCTCACTCCACCTTCCCACCTGCCTCGGAGCCTCCCTCCTCCACTTATGGAGGCTAACACGAGACATGACAGGAGGCAGGAGATAGAAGATTCAGCCCGTCCGCTGCAGAGTAAGCCTCAAATTACCAGGTAGATTAGGACCATCATCAGAGGGGCACAACAGGCCTCTCAGGGATCGGAAATACCTGGCAAGAAAAGGTCCAGGTCAACATTAGAGTGCATCCTAGAGCCACAGCTGCATATGGACCCTGTCGCCAGTAGCAGATGGCATGTGGAATTGCATGTAATGAGGGATGAGAAGTACTTGGTGCTGGCTGGGAGATGGGCTCTAGGGTTAGGGTGAAGGATCGTAACCAGAGAGCAAAGCAGCGTACTCATGTCTAATTCAGAGCTCAGTGAAACACCAGGGTAAGTTTCTGGATGGGAGCTAGTGTCTGTTCTTTTCAACATGGAGAATGAAATTATTTTATGGATGAGTGAAGAGCGAAGTGGACAGAGGACTAAATGAGCAGATCTGAAGAGACATGACAGACACTGTGTTACAGTACCTCAGTTTCACTTTTCTCAGGTGTTTTGTTACATACTGTTAGCTTAACTTCTTCTGGGAGCTGGGCCATCATGAAACTCGGTGAAAGGTCAGTGAATTCCAATCAGGATTCCTTACTTTCAGTTAACATTGCAATAAATTTCTTTATTTACCTGTAGCATTTAACACCAATCTACCTTTACTCTCAAGCAAAATGTTGCTTTTGAGTTCAATATTTCGTGGAAATGCTTTATTGACTGTCTTCCCAAGAGTTAGATGAGCAGATCGATACCACTCTGAAATCCATACAGCCAGAATGTAATTAGCTTAGCTTAACATGAAGACTAATGCGACATATGAAATAGTGGGGAGAGTCTGGCTCTATCATAATGTGGAATAAATCTGTGTGGCAGATCCTCTAAAGCTCAACAACTAACACGTTGTACCTCGTTTGTTTAATTTGTACAAAAAGCGTAAAAACGTCAGGTTTTCAGCCTTTATGCTAATCAGCTTCCTGCCCTGGCTTTACATCTGACAGACAGATAAAGTGTTGAGTGGTGCTGATCTCCTCATCTAACTCTCAGCGAGCGGATAAATGTATCTTCACTACATGTTGTGTAAATCCTTAGTTTTTGAACTTGTGGCCTTCCAGGTTTAGACTATTTGAAACAAAAGGATTAATGCAGTGAGAGAATGTGAGAGATCTAGTCACGGACTCTATGGGAGAAGAAATAGAAAAAAGAAAGTAGATGGCACCCTTGGGCCTCTGGTGGTGTCATTTTGTTCTTCTCTGTGCCAGTCTCCATTCCCTTTGGGCTCTATTACAGCCTATATCAACTCCCGCTGCCCGGCCGGATACAAACATAATCCCTCTGTGACATAGTGAAGCCAGGAGCTCAGGGCACGGAGAATGTTTAACATCTCGATTCTTCTTATTCCACCATGGGGGAAGCGGTTTTGGCAAGATCGCGCTCAAAGATCAACATGAGGTTGACGGCCATCTGGTCTACAGCGCTGAAAATCCTCAAATGGCAAATACCACCCACAGCCTGGGCTCTGTCTCCCAGCAAACACAGCAGCAGCAGGCTCCAACAATCAGTCAGGCAGGCCAGCCTAACAGCAGACCAGCAGCCCCAGACCAAACTAGGGAGATTAGATCAAACAAACGATCCCGTGTGTGGGAAGGTGGCACGTCTCTTTAAACAGAGAGGTGACTGGCTTTGTACTCTTTTATTTATAGCAGCGTTTATCTGAGGGAGAATAGACTTTGTGAAGGCCAGAAGGCTCAGTCATCCGAGGGAGCAGAGTTTGTGAGGCAGTCAAGGCTGTGTTGCACCACACTCGACGCTGGATGGAAAGGAGCTGTGCACAGGGGAACTATTATCGTCCTTCCTTAACATGCCCCCTCTGGATCATCATTTCTGTGAGAGCTGCTGTAAATCATTTTTACTGCAATGGAAACATCTATTGTGATTGCCTGCCCTTCTATTGGCAAATGTCATTGTCATAATAATACCTGGGAGGGTTCGCTTTAGTGTGATTATGAGTGCCACGCTGATGCGGCTAGGTGGGCAGCACCAAATAATCCGTGTGAAGAACATCCTCAGGGGGAGGATGACTTTTATACAGCAGTTACCCCGTCATGTGATCTGTATGAAAAGTTGTGTGTGAAAAGTTGAGAACAAACAGTAGGATCACCAACGATTATATCCAGTAAAGGCACTAAAACCATAAATTCAGTCAGCTTCTTATCATAACCGATTGGATTCTTCTCAAACACATTGCTTTTGGTGGGACAGGGAACAGTTTTGGTCCCTTCAAATTACAGATGTCTGCCTTTGTTTAACACTAGTCTGAAGGGGGTAAATCGAGAATAAGTGATGTCACAGGCCTTAATTTAGAATTAGAATTAGAAGTAGAATTAGAATTAGAATTTAATACAATTTGAATGAAAATGTGTTCACAGTTATGGGGTTGTTTGCTTAAGTTGTTTGCCCACTGTCAATCAAATCTGATGACCCTTATTAACAAAGTAGTTTTCTATTGTTTAAGTGATCGTTGCTTATTTATTCACAAATATCAAAGTATCAAAGAGAAACAGTGAGAAACATACGATTTTAAAGCAAGACCCATGCTACTCACTAGCAGTATACATTTTGTACTGCATGCTATTTTTCATAACATGCTGTTTTGACAGTGCAAGAAAAAAAAAAGCACATTTTAAAAGATACAATACTTCCTGCAACCTTGAGAAGGTAACATCAGCGCCAACATCATTTTTTTGCAGCTCTAGTAGCTCCTCTGTTTCCTATGTGCATTGCAATGTGGTGCAACCCTGTTTCCCAAAGATTAAGGGTGTGCTGAGTGGATTATGTTCACTAGCACTGTTTTTCCATTCCACGAGCTGCTATGTTCTGGTTGGGTCGCGATGGATGCTGGCCATCCAGAGGGCATACAAAGCACAGGACTTTGACACAACAGATTCATGTGTGGTTAGGTTTAGACAGCAACATAACGGTTGGAATAACTGGCTGGTTTGGTTGGATATAGAAAAAAACTCTCTTCCCTTGCGTCACTAACGTCTAACTTTGTTGTCAGTGTTAAATTCAAGACCATTATCTTTCCATAGACTTAACGAACTGCTATGAGTTGGTGTAACACAAACAAAGAGAATGTTAGTCATGGTTTAATTGTCAGTAGTGGATACTGGATATGCTCTCTGTCTGGGCCAGGTAGAGCGGGTCAGCCACTGATCAAAACACTGGTGGTTTGATCCACAGCCAATTCCGGTCCACACGTAAAAGCATACATGGGCAAAATACTGAACCCTAAATTGGATCCTGATGTGAATGTGCGCGAATGAATTTGGTCCTTGGAAGGTGGAGTTGGCCTTGCATGTTGTCCTTCTGCCATCAGTGTGTGAACGGTTGAATGGTGACATGTAGTTGGAAGACTAGAAAAGCGCCATAAATGCAGTCCATTTAACCTCTAATGCTCAGTATGAACATTACGCAGCTTTGCCAGTACATGAGGCGGCAGATACAGTTTCAAGTCTTTATAAAGGCTTGCTAAATGTACAAATGTACACTGAGTTTGGTCACTTGGATTCACTCAAGTACTCACTGAAGACAAGTAACTACACCTGATGATCTTACACACCAATGTACGTAACAAACTTTAATCCTCAAGAGGGCAGTATGGCCAGTATATATAATATTGTTGTCTGAAATAAGAAGCAACAAGGTGTCATAAATATGCTTTTTGCTACGGTACTCCTGGTTTATATTTCCATCAACACGACTGATGCTCAAGTCATTCATAATTTTACACTGAACCTTTTCATATTTCAGCACACTTTGCTCTGCCTTGGTCTCAAAATGTCAATAAATGTATGTATTCACTGCCTTTTTATTGGGCAGCAACCTTGTGCATAATATGTGTGCTGTTGAAAAAACAGACCTGAAATGCAAATAAATGCTTCAGGTTGCGGCTGCACCCATGAGACGCCGCTGAGAGCCCAGCACAGACAGGTGCTTAGATTAATACGAGAGCGTATTTGTTGCGTGGGACGTGCTAGTGAAGAATATGTCTGATACGCTAGCAGTCAAGATACAGGTTAACATAAACCCAGTGTAAGTTATGGAGACATTTTGATAGTTTTGTTATGTCAGGGATCAGTACATCACGAATAGCAGGACTAGGACCCAGATGCAGACAGGTGAAGCAGAATGTGACAGGGTATGCATAGAGTGGCTGACTAGGGGATGAGATGCCGGTGCGGAGATGGACAGGGAAACTCAGGTGAGATGATTTCAGGGTAGATGGGAGTGGCAGGATCAGGAATGGAAGAAAGAGAATCTGTGAACGTCTTTTGGACAGGTCAAGAATAATGCAGGAGGGGTCCGAGGAAGGGGAGATGTGACTGAAGAGAGGATCAGGTAGGCGGACATCATGATACCCCAATATGTAGATTTTAAAAAATCATAATACAGGAAACAATGCATGTCTTTGAAGACACATTTGTTTTGCAGGCTAGTTGAACATAGACATTATTATAGGAAACAAGGGTTGTAAAACTAAAGTGTCAATAGAGCGGATTTAATCTGTACACTGGCAGTATACTTGATCTTGCTACTTTATCAATGAGAATGCATATACTTATATCCTGCACTGTATCAGTATCTAGCAAAGAATAAGGTCAAACTGGTGCACACGCAGTGAGTGTGTAGGTAATTACTGAAAAGCTGATATTTGCTTAAGTGCAGTGGGACGCATGAAACAGGCAAATCATGAGTCGTATGCAAAAGCAGAAATATCCTGCACTTGAATGCTGCAGCATGCAGAGAACAGCTCCCAGCAGCTTTTTGTAAACAATGTTTTCCAGGAGCCTATATGTCATACATTAGCATGCGGAGCAAGTGAGTGGCACACACAGGAATTCTGTCGTTGGGGATCTGGGATGTGTCATCCTGAGTTAAGGATATGGCAGCTACGAGGGTGGCTTCCTGCTCCCTCATCATCCACCACTGCATCCAATACATCTGTGTTACTCCCTTTCATCCAACTTTTTTTCTACTTCTCTACCTTCCGATCTGTGCAGGCAAATTTTAGGTTTTGTCTGCTCTCTTCGGACAGGACCCTCAATGTCTCTCTGGTTAGCTGCTCATTGATCAATCCTCTGCCTGTTTAGCTAATTGTCAGCAATTGTGAGGGGTGTGTAATTCATTCCCGGGGGTGATCCATCAGCCGATCGATCGTATTGAGACGCAGAAGTCTCCACGTCTCGACATGTGTTTATCACGCTGCTGCAGAGAACGCATGCAGAGAGGGGCTGATGGATGTTCGTCATGTTGATGAATGCAGAACAGTGAACTCAAGTGGGGTGAAAGACAACATGATTATGAGTCAGGCTCAATTGAATTCAATTTAAATGTTCCTCTTTACTTAAGGACGTACGATCTACCAAACTATTCTTCTTTCCATATGTCGATCCTTTAAAATTACGCATACTGCCATTCAAGGTGATTTTTAGACATTTGTTCAGACAGACACACAGTATGTGTACTCTGTTAACTCTGACAAGCCAATCTTTGCTGGATGACGGAAGGTGCATCACTGTGAGTGCACCAGCACCACCAAAGAGGTTTATCTGGCAGTGATAGGCCTGGCATCTGCTAGGCAATGTGTTAGCTTGTTTGGTAAGAGCTCGAATGTAACGGGCATACATTCATTCGTCTCAAACTTTAATCTTTAAACTCAATTAATAAAGAATTCCTAGATTAATAATTGTTTAAAGTAAGTAGCTGCAGCCCAAGTCAAAAGTGTAATTGTTATTTGGTTATATGACATAAACCTCACTCTGTAAACAAGACTAGATGCAAATCACCTTTCTTGATAGACGTGTTGAGCTTAAGAAGCCTGAAATTAATCCCACAAATCATTGTGTAAGGAACGAACAGCAGGGCCCGGGGCTGGTTTTTTGATGGGGATGGATTATGGAGAAAGAAAGAAAGAAAGAAAACATCAACACAAAAGCAGCTGAGACACCAACTGACAACGCAGCCTCAGCGCTCAGATCTGAAGGTCCAAGTCTCTGACAACAGAAATGGCAGCGCGTGCACCGCGTGACAGGCCCGATCCATTTGGCGCCGGCGAAGACACAAACACAAGCTGTCTAAAGGGAGTAAGGTAGACTTCAATCAGCTAAAAGGTGATAAAACATAATTAATTCAATCACCCACTCACTCTCACTCTCTCTCTCCCCTCTTCTCCCCGTCCGCTGAGAGAAAAGCTAAAAAGCAAAAAAAAAAACCACAAAAAAAAAACAGGCAATGAGTCGCAAGCACAACACAAGCAAGTTAATGGGAAACCGCATTCACACTTTCTTTCAAAGAAGCCTTCCATTTCTGTCTCTTTATCCGCTACTATAACAGCCTTGCATCTGATACCGTGCCGTTTCACAAGGTAATACAGCCCATGCCATTAAAAACACACTCGCTCGCACACCCACCATTATCCGAGTGCGCGGACAAAAATAGAGATGTATTCAAACATGCCATGTCGAGCTCCTACTTCCACCTTCAGTCATTAACTATAAGACCTGGAAAAATGATAAATGACTGCCGGGTGAGAGATAAAAGACTGTCGAGTGAGCAGGCGCGTGTAGGTCTGCGTGTGCAGTGGCGCATCAGGTGCGTGTGATACAAAGTAAAGCATGGAGCCCGGTGCTCTCACACGGTCTGAGAGGCCATTAACACCCAAACCGGCCCAGCCCACGTCCGTCAGGGTCAATTAGGCTGCGATTACTCCGCCACGCCACACTCCACATCCCCTGAAAAGAAGAGACTGTGAGCTGGAGCAACATTTGAAGGGTGGGGGGGGTTAGCCTCTGAAAATGAGTTAGCATCAGATTTCTTGTCAGACTGGTGTGAAATATGTGCCGGTGGAAATTTGTTGTCTGTGAAGATCTCAATGGCCGGAAGGTAGATGTGGTGAGATCATAGAGGTGTGTGCTTTCTCTCTCTCTCTCTCTCTCTCTCTGGGTGTGTGTGTGTGTGTGTGTGTGTGCACCATTTTGTGAGCAAAAAGCGTAAGTGAGCAGGTAAAGAGCACGAGTGAATCTGAGTGGGAGAGGAGATGCTCATTTCAGGTGATACGGGCAGTATATATCCCTGAGAACTGGTGCACCGGTGAAAGTACAATCCACTTCCCCGAGGCGCTCGTATCCCACTAGAGCAAGGTGTGAGGAATAAGAACAATAGCTGTTGAAGGCAGAGTCATGTTTCAGCACAATTGCTGCCCGCTGTAATACAAGGCCACTACATCCTGTCTCCCATGACAACCAAGCCTCACGCTGCAGGGACTGGTTGGTAGCATGGGAGGTTTGTCCTCTCCGATGTTAACCTGACCACAGTTGCCACCACGGATGACGTAGTAAACAGAATCCTGGAGGAAAACAACAGCAAGAAAAGTTACAACAAATCAACAGAAGTCAGTGGCTTTTGGAAAAGACATTCATTTAAACTCTTTTCCCGCAAAAGACTTTGATCGCGTTGCCTTAATTAGTCTGACGCCAATTAGATATTGGCCAATATGGGTTATTCTGTAATGTTGCTGCCAGTTGCAGCTATGTTATATTGGTGCCATTTGATCTATTTTTAAAGATTCATTAATCAATATTAATGTAATTAAGGGAATATTTTATATTAACAATCAACCAAATGGCTTCATGGAATGTGAAAGGGGTTACTCACAGCTGACAAACTGTTGAGGAAAGTGGAACATCTCGCCATTAATCACCCAGAGAGTTCTCCTGCCTGAGATGTGAGTGAACACTGGACAAACACAACTCCAGGTAAACGTTCATTCTGGGTCTGACTATGTCATTTTTCACCTTAGCTAAAATTCATTAGCAGCGTTTAGCTCACAGTTGCAGCAGCTGCAAATGGGATGGTGATGGTGCTCTTTTAAATATGAAAAAAACTGTCAGTGGGCATTTTTAATGCCCATTTGGCCCTCTAGTGGTCAAGAACCAAGAAAAAAAAACAGCTCTGTACAAAAATAATTAAATCGATTAAAAGAATAAAAACCCATGTCGAGAGCGAACGGCTTCCAAAGGCACTGAGGTGCTTATATTTATGTTTTGCTGCTCTTCAGAACTCATGTCTCTCGGTTCAATAGCACATATTGCCTTGAGATAAGAACTTATTAGCAAACAAAACATTACAGAGCAATTAGATGAAAAGGAAAATGTATAAAGAAAATAAAAATTGAATTGCACTTTAGACAGATTGATTTTATGTCACACATGATTAAAGCGTAATATCAGCAGACTCATATATCTTTCTAAACTCACTTGACATAGATTCTTTTTGACCTGAAAAGTTTGTGGACTATGAAAGTTTGTGCAACTCGAATAATATGATGATTTTCATTGGCTTTAGTCCGCGTCTGATGACAGATTACCGCATCGTAGTGCAATGTAGCAATGCTCGCATGCAGGGCAGCACATTCTAATCCCATTATACCCAAGTCATTTATTTTGAATCAGGGTTGGACTGGCGACAAGAAGCAGCCCGGCAGTTTGCTGTCAAGCGTCCCCAGTTTGATGCGCTAAATTCAAACTGACGCAACATGTTTATTGATCAACAAATCAATCATTTTGGGGGGAAAAAGGCCAGTATTTATAATAATGAACCTCATTTTACAAGATTTTCCTCCTCATGTTTACGTGTTCAAAGAACGAAAACTCAAAGTTGAATTCACGTCATGATCACCTGACGTCTAATTTGACTTAATGACTCTACCGAGGCACGCCACATGCTAATTATATATTGAGAGAAAGCACACATTATTTACAGCAAAGTAAATTCACATAGTGAGCACTATATTCACACAATAATACAGAAATGCATTGTATCACATAAAGGACACTGTGTTCACAATGGTGTTTGTTTGGCATTATCCTATCCTATAATCCTATCTCTGGAGTGCAATGTAAAATCAGTTACTCAATTAATTTACTTTACTAATTTACTTCACATTTTTATTCAATAGTCCACCTCTAAAGGGTATCTGGGCTGGTTCCTCTTCCCTCCTCCTCCAGACTGTACCCTCTTATTCAAAGCTATTACAAGCGATTACATTTTATATACTCCATATGCTATAATGTAAGAAAAGAATTGAGGTGTAGTTTAAAAGAAAATAACGTGTTTATTTTACTTATTTAGTATTTAATAGTTGATATGAAATGTAGTGTAAACTTTCCTAAATGTGCGCTGAGTCTGACTTGTTAAACTTTGGAAATGGACTCTAACAATAAAACCCAAAGGAACAAAAACAGTTTGTTCACAGCACCCAGTATTTAAGCCTGACAAAGCCCGCGCTCCGTGCCCACTCCTCTTTCATGTCTCTACATCCTCACCACTGTGCACATCATCACCTGCTTAAGATCTGTTGTCTTAGCACACGTTTTGTGGTGCCGTATAGCAAAACTATTTTCCCTTTCTAGCAAACCATCTCTAAACCAGCCAGCCACTGGTTTGCTGTCATTATATTCTTCAACAGCCTTCCAAACCTTCCAAACGGCCAGTCTACAGTTTGAATTTAGTCTTAGATCCCAGACAGTTCTTCAGTTTACTGCTCTCATGAGGCGATATTCACCTATCACGAACATCAGTATCAGTATCATTTTGCCATCAGTGACATGCTTGTCTTGATATGTAAACAGGTTTTTTCAGGTATATATTTATTGTGGTAACATATAATGCTGTCTCTCGTAATGCAGAAGTGGCAACATCAACCTTGTGTCATTCAGAATAGGGGTCAAGAACTTCATTCACAGCAGCAAGATGCAGCTGGGGTTAAGAGAAGAAAAAAACACTTCACTGAAGGTAAAAACGCTTTCCACAACTGACAAAGAAAAGGTCTGTTTTCAGTTTCAGCCCAACAGTTCATTATATCGGCCACCATACCTGTAATCTGTGCCCTGGGCTCTGCATGTAAACCAGGTGAAAAGTACCAGCCAATGGGGTGTGTTCACGATGAACACAATCAATTTCGTACAATTCCAAAGCTGTTTTGCCCATCATGACAGTTTTTACACTGTATCAAATGGACCTGTGGCAGGTCACGAGACAGAAATCACCAAAATATTTGTTTAATATTTTAAAACATGGCTGTTTTCCAAAGCCAAAATACAGTCCTAGTTCCTTTCTGGTGTTCCAGTGGGTGATGTTGCCCATCAAGAAAGAACTAAAGAGCAAGAAAGAAAGGGAGCATAATAGACACACAATGAGACTGAGAGCGAAAGGAAGCACAGGGAGGTTTCTGTCTCAATGTGGATAATTACATTTCTACCTTTCTCTGGCAGTTGCATAGCCTTAATGCTTGTAATTAATTTCATTATTTTTGGCCCTGGCTGTTGAGTGCAGATTAGTTCTCTCTGAGTTGTGGGGATAAACACACGGTAATTGCTTATTACTCTCAGAGCCCGCATTAGATTATACTAAAGCAAATGAATTAGAAAATATCCAATCACCTTTAGCTAAAATTCAAAACGTGCTGTTATTGTTGTCGCTTGTTTTCATTTGTCCAATATGTCTTTTACTGTGCTGGACACTGTGGATTTGCTTATAACAATGCTCTGGCCCCAAGTACTCCACTGCATTTGTTCTATATTTGGGGTTTTTTTCATGCTAATATCCTCATTTTTTTCTCAATTTATGACGAGACTGCTTGCTAATAAGCTGTAGTCAATGCATTTTGTACAATCAATGGCATAAAACTGACACATTTTTGATATTATACACATTGAAAGCCGTGTTTATAAAGTCTTATTCATTCTCACTTCAAGCAGCATCTTCCTTCTTCTTCAAACTCACACAAGACCTTGAATATTTTTTTCTCCTGTGCTATTTTTGAGAAGGTTATCAGGGTGCTGTTACCCTTTTTTTCAGTCTACAGAGTTACATTCATACCCGGGAGCTGGCCACAGCAAACAACGTCCTCTCCTGCTGCCTATTGAGCAGCAACAGGCTGGGGATGAAGCGCCATCCTCAAGGGGACCTCAGTCGTTGTTGTTTATCTTTAGCTCCTGACTGAGTACTTACCAGCTGGACTCAAACAGGCAGCCCTCTGGGCACAACACTAGTTCTCCGACATCTGTCCAATAATTAGCTGGTGTGTGATGTTGGTTACTATGACAACTTTTACCTGGAAATCAACACATTCACTGATTTTTCACTGATAACTTGATGGAATATTAATAGCTGAAGACTCAGATATCTCCCATCGTACCAATTAAAATGTTGTCAACAGCCTTCTCATTACAGAACAGGCAGAATAATCAGTGAGTTGTAAAAGGCATTCTTTGTGACCACTAGTCTGTAATGAACTAGGGTTATTATCAATATTATTCACTAATAATATCTGATGAAGACTTCTGGAATCATTTTACATGGAACAACTGCTTAGAATCAGTGGCATATTTAGTTTTTTGTTTACATGATTTTTTTTCCATATTAATATATTTCAATCCTTACAAGCAAGCTGTAGACCTTCACCATCTACAGTAACATCTTCTCCATGGAGAAAGCTGCACTCAGAAGCCTTTCGACAACGCTATTGGCTCTAATTTCCTGCTATGTAGTTACACACGTGAGAGAAATTAGACTTGCAGACTGAAGCTATGCCAGAAGTGTGAGCAGTCACTGGGGTGGCACAGATAAATGTAGTAGCACAGTTGCATTGAGTTTGACATAGACCATGTGTAAGTAACTTAAAACATTCAAGTTGAACCAAATATAGGACCTACAATGTGTTTTTAAAAAGTAAAATAAGTCTTAAAATACATAAAATTAATTAGGAATAATGTACTATAACCTTCTCCCCCATGGAGTATTGTAATATCTAACTTTACACTTCTGCTATGTGGTTACACTTGAGTACCTTCTCAACTTCAGGCTCAATATCTTGTTACTTCTGCTCAAAGGCAGAAACCCACTTATCTGTCACCACCAGCAGAAAATCTACCTGAGACGCACATCAGAGCGCTGGCTGTTATGAATAGATCATAACTCCCATAACAAGATCTCAACACAGACACCTTGTGTTCCATCAGGCAGGACGAGAGTTTGACAAGGACCTAGGGTAGGACTTCTGACAATGCTTCTTTGTATGCAGCCAATTTTCAATGTGGCTCGGTGAAAAGGCAATGTAAGGAGATCTAGCAGTTGGCAGATGAATAAGGGAGACAATGACCTTACAGAGAGAGAGAAAGACAGAAAGGCAGGGATGGCAGTGGCAATGGAAAAAGAGATCATTCTAAGAATATGTGTGAAAATATTTCTCCTTGTAATGTCACCTTTGTTCGTATTCCCCCAGCATCTTGGCGTGTGGTCGGGACATGTTTTAATCACCTGTGAGCTATTAAAGATAAAGAACATATTAATCGGGCCCCTAGGTCGGTCGGTTCACTGAATCCTGTACTGGAGACCTTTAGTGGTATCAAGTCATGCAGATAAAGCAGATTATTTCTCTTTGCCAAGGTTTTTGTTCATACCAGATGCAGTAGAGTGGAGGTTTTGTGTTGCTCACAGCACTGGAAAATGATCGGGAACTGCTTTCTACTCCTGAGATGATGCAGTTGGAACTGTTGACAGCATTTTTTTTGTAGATTATCCAGAGTTACTGGAACATTTATTTCTGCCAGGATTAGTAATCGAGAATAGCAGACATTGGCGTCGGGGTGCTAAACTCATTGAAAAGTTGTAAAAAAAACCCCATTCAAACCTGCTGTAATGTTACAGGAATACAATGAATGTGGCATGTGAAAGGGGCTAGTAGCTCAGATCAGGAAGCCATATTGCTGATGTTTACCTTAGAGGTGGTAGACTCAGTGATGGTGATGGTATAATTAATTCTTCATTCAGTGGGCAGCATGCAGTATATAGCCCACATTACATTTGTTTGCCATTTCAAACACAGTTTATGTCATTGTGTTTTAAGGTGATCTTGAGAGACTGACTCAAATTTGACCTTCACCGTTGCAGTTTTGCCAGTTTTGGCAGTTTGAGCCAGATTTCTAAATAAAAGCCTTTAGTCAAATTATTACTTGGATCATGTTGTATTCTAGTAGTATTCGTTAATTGTTAATAGCGCAATACGTAGGGTCTTAATGGGATAAATAGTAGCCCAGCGACAGATTTTTGCCCAGGGCCCAGCAGATTCCTGTTGTTGTTGTTTTTTTAAAAATAAATTTCTTAAGTTATGTGACCATGACAAACAACCACATTGCACTGGGCGCTGCCAGGCATGTCTGTCTAGTATATAACTAGAAGTTTCTTTTTGTTTGTTTGTTATGATGATTTGAGTGAACCAATCCAGCACAGAAAATGTGGGCAAACAGTTAAAATCATGTTACCTCTACTTAGCGTCCACCTACACCTCCTCCACCATTCACCCCATCTTTCTCTCCATTCTAAGCAGTGTGGACACTTTGCTCTAATCACTCGCAAGCTAACGAACATAGCAGTAGGCCCCTTTAACGAATAAAGAAGCCTGGACTTCTTATAGATGTTGACAGGTCTGACACATCAGCTTATTAACATAACCTGACTCGACTCACAGAACAAATTCATACCCTCAATTTCTCGCCGTCAGGCCCACATGCACGTACAAATGCATGCAGAGTGCGGCGTGCATCTGCTGAGATGCTGAGCGCTTAAAAGCCTGACTAAATTTCTTCTGAAGAACTGGAGGAGCTCTCCTGGGATGCAGCAGCCTGGCCCTGCCACTAAAGGTAATAGGGTCAGACAGCTGCATATTAGCTGTGGATCATCTCCTTTGACACAGCTGTTGATCTCACTGGCGGCAGCAGTGCGGAGCCCATACCTGTACCTGCCAGGCAAATCTGTACTCAGTACAGAGAGGGGGGAGTTGGGTGGGTATGTTTAAAGCGATCGTTTGGGTTTTTTGAAGTGGGGGTTGTATGTGGTAGATATCCATAATCAGTGTATTACCTACTGAAGATGGTCACACCCACAGTTTGGAGAAGGAGAGTAGAACCGGCACAGAAGCAAAGCAATGTGCTGCTGTGGGTGAGCTTGGTAGTGAAATGCATTTTGGCCACCTAAAAGAAGATTCGCCTAAAAACATTAATATCAGTTTACATGTACGTGATATTTGGATCACCGCTGCCATTAGACAGCCCCTTTCAATGGAATAAAATGACATTGTCATATTGTTTTCTAAGCCAAAACTTTAACAAAAACAGAAAATGACAGGTGAATCTAATCAAACTCATTCAAATATGGAAGTCATAGAAAAAAACAAAACTATGCCCTTAAGTGCCGTGCAATGAACAGAGCGCCTGCCAAGGTATAACTTGCACCTTGTGGACTGTGTATATTCGAAGACAGCCTCTATCTCTGCATGTGAAGGGTGGCAGGTTTGTTTCTTGCAAACTGCACTGGAGCAGGTGTGCACACACTCTTATCACAGACTACTGAATACACACTTACTCTAATATTCAACACCTACTCTCCATTCGTGCATTTTGCTAGAGGAGGATGCGAGGTCAGGCCATTTATTTCGCAAAAAAACAGGAACAGATCCGACTTGGAGCACTGCCTCTCCCAAAGGCCCCTCATTTGAACAAGACAAACACAAGGCCTGTAATTAAAGATGTAACAAAAGCTCCGTCAATTGTTTCTCCTCTCATCTTCGCCGGCCTGTCCCCCTGCATTACGCCACAAAGCTTAGTCTGGCGTGCTCTGTACACAAGGCTACAAGCTAAGGTTCAGCCGTCCTCACATCCACTCGACTAAAAACTCCTTTGCCCCGTTGAGAGGCAAAACAGCACTACGGCTTTGGTATTGTTCTTTTGTTTCAAGCCTCATAATATCACCGATGGAGATAATGAAATCCTTCAAAGTTCGGAGTGATTCATATTGCATGACTGAGGAGGTAGGGATTTGGAGTCTCGCTCAAGGACACTTTGACAGTGTGCGTGGCTGTTGATGGACGTATGCTGGCTGTAGAGGGAATTGAACCTGTGAGCAGATTTGAGTTTTTGCTAGAAACATATCTCGGAGACAGAGCTGCTCTGGGGGCGGAAATAATCTCATTGATTAAGTTAAAGCTCAGTGGGCAGAGCCAACGAATTGTAGTTATTCAGACCGTGTTGAGGTAACTCACAGAAGACTCACGTCAAAATGTGATTTTTTTTTTTTCTGGATAACTTGCATTTATTACAGTTGGTCGCACATAACTTGGCTTTAATAGTAGTTCCATCAGCTCTTACCTACCCCGAGTTTGTCAGGTGGAAATATGGACAATTGTTCAGTGCCACAAATGTTCAACTACTAATTCTGATGGACAGGTGAGTTATGTGAATCCAGCATTGTTCCCATAGCTCTGATTGAAACAGTACGATTTGTTTTTGACATATCTTGAAATACTCATGTGAACAGATTTTACAGTATTTAACCTACGTCATGCAACAGGGACCAAGCATCATAAACAAAATTTAGGAAACACCCGCTTTCGGTTTTACTCACAGATAAAGTAATGTAGATAATCTGTCCTTTAGCAGTGATACCATGTTGTTCTGACCAAACCATGAAGTGCTCCTCTGGATTAGCTGCTGTCAAGTGGCTTTGTAGCGAATGATAGGCCTAGCTTCACCACAGAATTGTGTCAAACCGAAACATCTTTCTGCCATCTGTGATGTTAAGCTCATCAGTATATCACAGTTGCTTCATGTGTTTTTCTGTAATAACAGTTACCCATACTGAGGTTACGCTGGGTTTCTTTTCCAGCCATGAGCTTTAAAATACTCTGACACTAACTGATATTGTGCCCCTAATATTTCATGTCACTCTGACTTCCCGGCTACAGCATCTCTACTAAATTTGCAGATGTCAATTCGGTGAACGTGGAGGTGTCACATTATCCCATTTTGTGCATCGGGAATGTATCCTGATTTAATTTTCCCCCAGATAATGCCCAGATCAGGCCCAAAAGTGTCACATCTTCAAAAATTCATTCATGGCAGCGGCAGCAGTGACGGCGATTAATTCCGACTTTAGGAGCGCTGGCCTGCTTTCTTCTACTTTCATCAATACCAAATGTTTCCACGTTCTTGGGATAGTCTTTGTCAGCTCTGTAAATGAGGTATTAAAATTCTCCTTTTCTTTCAGCGGCTGTCTATCCAGCACACAAATGACTCTCTTTTAGAAATAACTGATGGCGACGTTTCTCAGACGCCTCCGGATTCAGCAGCCCACAGAATGCTGCTTCACCGTGGGGCTGAGCACAGCAGTAGAGTCATTAAAGCAGTCAGAGAGAGATGATTTCAGATCAGTCTGTCACCAACCCCTGGGTTGCAGCCCCAGTTTAGCGTTAATGGGAACATTATTAAATCAGCTAGAAAAACAGGTGCCAGATTTTACTCTGAATCAAGCAGCTACTTAAAGCATCATTTCATTTTTTTTCTCCCGCTTTTTTATGTTTTCGCCCTACATCTCCTTTTCTTTTGACATGTCCCTCTACCAGCAGAACAATGCAATCATCCCATGATTCAGTAAGATACAAGACAAAGAGTAGTTCAGAACGCCTGTGATGTGATGAAAACCCTTTTAAATGTACTCATTAGGTCAAACGTGTCAGAAACGTGATTCCAAATTTCACCATTTCAACTTTTTAAATACTAAAAATATAAATAATTTAAAGGACAAAATATGGAAGCTTTGGTGCAAGGGTATGTTCAATGTCAAACAAACTAAAGAATGAAGACAAATTTCGGACAATGACTTGTCAGATTTGTTTTCATATAAGGGTTTTTGCACAGGTCTAGGAATGAAAATGTCTTTTGTTTGATTGGTACACCACTGTCGTCCATGTGGAAATATCACAGCAACTACTGCTTGGGTACAGATATTCAAATTCCTCCGTGTTGATATTTGTGGTTTGAAGTGAAATGTCTCACCAACTGAATGAATGTCCTTAAAACTAATTCATGTATACACATTTACAGCCCCACAAGGATGTATTGTTAAAGTTTGATAACCCCTTGGGTTTATCTAAACCAAGATGGCAGATATAGTACACATGCAAAAGCGTATATTAGCATTGTTGTAGTAAAAATATTAGCAACATTAGCCTTTAGCTCAGAGCACCCCAGTACTTCACAGATCCATTAACAAGGGCGTAGACTCTTAGTGTTGTTTCAAGAATTAGAACAACATACAATGAACCAGTTAAATGAAAAAAAGCAGCTTTTTACACATAAATCTTTCTTCACATTGAGCCAGAGGCAAGTAAGAGAACTGCAGGACATCTTACCACGTGATTTCCTGCAAGGACAATTTTAAAGTCCAAAAGTGGATGTAATGTCTGGAAGGTGAAACTGGTACTGTTTCGGGGTCGTAACTGATCAGTTTAAGTTAATGCTGTACTCCAGTGTTCAGCTCTCTAATGCATTTTGTCACATTTGTTTTAACATAATAGACTGCCTCGCTTTCCGTCCTCCATTATCTTGTGTTCCTACAGGATGTTTAATGCCAATTCTCTCTTCTTTACCTTAGTATACGCCCGCATGATTGTGTACAGAGGCTGGCTGCTGCTTACAAAGCCACAAACACACACATAAAATAAACACATGCACCTTTTATCCAGCTGTACCTTGTAAAGTCACCAACATGGCAGTCAACATAATCGCTGTAAGTGCACAGAGGAGAAAGTCATGTTCTTTGGTAAAAGGGTTCACCGTCTACGGTCCAAGTTTCTTTGACCCCAGATAGCGCATTTATAAGAAAAAAGCCAGCGGCAAAGCAAAGGTTCTATGAATCTAAGACCTTCTGAGATGAACAGGTCCTTTGAAGCTTTTAGTTGCCAGGTGACAGAAAAAAAATGTCTTCCCCCCCCCCACACACAGTTTGACTGAGCATGTTGCTGCAGACCAGGTGGAGAAAGGACCTCATAACTATCCTAATTGATTTTTTCATGCACCGGTAGTTAAGGAGAAGTCGGCCAAGACTGAGCAACAGCTTCATCTGCAGCGCTGCACAAGTTGGACTTCCTCAGAGATGATTATAATGGAACGAATACAGCATCGTCTCCTCCTGCTGTAGCTCCTGTTCTTTTCCTCGGTTAAGATTTATGTCTATGTAGCTGGAACGGAAAATGGAAACTTTTCACGCACGTAGCTTTGAAAGGAACCACTGTTTTTTCCACTGTGATAAGCCAAGTTTGTTTCAGGGTGGAAGGAGCGTGGCGGACGGTGTTGTTTAAACCCCCGCTGAACTATTTCTTCCTCTGATCACTGGATCAGTGTGGAACTACAAACACACAGAAATCAACAAAGGCGACATTTATCCTGTGTGTGTTTATTTCTGGTTAGACGTGAATGCCTGTGCATACACCCCCCCACATACCAAACGTGTAATGGAGCGCGCGTACTCTCCCTAATTGTTATTCTATTGACTCTGGGAAGTGGGGGTAGAGAATCAGACTCAGCCTGACCTGCTGATAAGAAACGTGTGCACTTGCTTCTGGCACATGAGCCCTTTTGGACCCAAAATAATGTGCCTATTAGTTTAGGTGAGTAAAGTTCTGAAAAAGCATCTTTTATCCTCACAAAAACACATCCCAAATGGTTCCACTGTGCGAGTTAAAATCCTCTGGAGTGTGATGTTATTTTTTATTTGGAAAAAGATGCTTTCTTTCTTTTTTCTGCATTTATTTTTGTTGGCTACATGTAAATAATTAAGCAGGAACAGCATTGCAGACAGAATACATATGAATACATTCATAATTCAGGCATGTCATGTTCTGCGTTTGTATTTGTTGCTTGCATCAGTCACAACACATGTGGTCCCCCTTAATTTATACTTCAAAAGTTACTTTAGTCTTTCATTTAAGATTCAGCAGACAGGGTCACAGGGACAGAGCACAGAACAGGGGTTATGAGGAATGACAGAACAGGGAGGGGTAAATATCAGAGCAAGGCATACTGTTCCTGAGGTTTGTGGTCCTGCTGCTCCGAGGCCCCACGTCTCCTCAGCTCCTGTCAGCTCATCAAGGCCAAGTCCCTGCCTATCCCCGCCGGAATACCGCATCAAACAGCCCGGGGAGCCTTTTATCCCAAACAGAATGCCGCCGCTTGTCACAGTGGAGGTTCTGCAACAAGCTGCACACGGATGGCAAAGTTTAACATGGCGGAGTGAAAGTCAATACCCTGCCGAGGTGGCGTAGCTCTGACACAAGAGGGGGAAACGGTGAAAAGGTCACCAGGAAAATGGGATCTTGAAAGACACAGCTTGTCTGAGACAAGAGCACGCAAAGGAAGAAAGCGGATGATGCCAGGCAGGCAGTTAATGTCACGGTTCACTCTTTCGACCCTGTGCCAATTCTGATGTCTCACAATTAAGGCCAAACATCTTATTTTTGTCTTCTCTGCCAATTACTGTAAAGGTTACTGCTTCAGTTGTGAACTAGGCATGTGTATACAAATCCCCCTTTCGCGTGTGCATGTCCCTCAACAAAGACACAATGACTTCCCCGTTTAATTTTCCTTTGTTTCGACCTGTAGCCAAAATCAGACATGAAAAGGCTTGACTGCGCACCCCAAAGACACAGAACAGCTCTTTGTACTCAGGCTTGTTCTGCTCCATGCCATTTTTAATCTCGGGCAGAAGGGAAGAGAGCTACTCCTCTTATCTTAGATGACATGGAGGCTTTGCTCCCCCTCTCTGGTGCTCTCTCATCTTGTTCTTCTGAAACCTAACCCTCTTTCATGCTTTCCCCTAGTGGTGGTTGTGGTGGCAAAGTGATACACTGAATTAGACTGGCTGAATTTTGTTTAGGTTATTCTGTCTGAAGGCTGTTACATGATAAGTGAGGGTAAAGAAGGGCAGACAGCGAATAGGGTAATACCTATCTTGGCTTTATTTTTCATCAAGTCTGGTGGACCAAATTGGCATTATTTTTAATTGGCTATTGGATTTGCTTTGCTATTAAGAGCTTATTTAATCTTTCAATCTTGGGAGAAAGGGCCAGGAGAAAGTGCTTTTCAGATCCGGACATCTAAAATGTGGCCGATATCTCCTTAGTTGGTGGCACAACATACCCAATCTGAGGCTTGTTTGGTGGTACCAAAGCTGTGCAGATTCTAAAGTTGTGGGCCATCTGAGTTAGTCAGAGCTCTGGGAGCATATTTTCAGTGCTCTTAAAACCATGAGAAGCAGCTTGTGCTGCTTGCAATGAATAAAAAGGTAGTATTGATGAAAGTTTCAGTACAGAAATAGCATATTTCATCCAGCTATAGACCTCTATAGCATTGGTTGTGATCAAGTTCATCACTACTGTGTGCACCACTAGTATATATACTAATATATCCAAAGTCTTTAGTCACCAATGT
The DNA here is from genome assembly GCA_008933995.1 of Datnioides undecimradiatus. NCBI lineage: Eukaryota > Metazoa > Chordata > Actinopteri > Lobotiformes > Datnioididae > Datnioides > Datnioides undecimradiatus. Next base: position 11,341,341 of record WARS01000010.1, read on the forward strand.
TTCTTATAGAAACTTGTAGAAAAGAAGCAAACTTAGGGTCAAAGCCACAGTAATCCTGTAGCTAGCTAACTAACGTGGACATAAAGGCAGTGCTGCTCTGCACATGGCTAATGCTTTAGTGACTAATCAGATGTCTGAACCCTAATGGGCACTGGCAGAAGACAAAATTTAAGCTTGTCATCTGCCAATTCGTTGGTCACTCCAACCCCGATGGCTATATGATTTTATTTATCCATTTGCTAATTGACAGAATATAACCAGCTGGTAGCCAGTGGCTGGTGGTTGCTAGCTAATGGAGTGGTAAGAAATTAAGAGGATACTTGTCCAAAGAGGACATGTAACTCTAACAACCAGAACATCAGCTTTCATTATAAGAAACCTGAAGAGTCTATTCTAAGTCTTGGTAAAAGGTACTCTGGGTTGAACAAGTCATGGCCTCTATAAGCCTACAATACACAATCTTCTGAAAAGGCGTACTTGAGCCAATGCATGAAAGTACCGTGTCCCTATAACATCCTGCATATTATCGAACAACCAAAGTCCAGCAACAAGCAGAACATAACTGTATCCAATCTATTTGTCCGGCGGATCTGGGCCTTTGTGAAGGGATCCGAAGGGACTTGTTTTCTAGACGTCTACCACCGTAACAGACTTTAAAAACAGACAGAGGCCCTTCCATAAGCCCTATAGCCTCAATTTGTTCTGCCAATTATTATCCCCTGCTCTGCCACAGTGATGGAAGGTGTTGTTCAATGGGCCTGAATGCCACCCTCTCTGTGGCCCGCCCTGACAAAGAGGGAGCCCCTGCCTTTTTCTGGGGTCCAGTCAAGCATTCGCTGACAGATTGGCTGGAGTGCTAACCAGTCAGGTCTTCAAAGAGACAAAGACGATGGGGTGGGGAGTGGGGAAGGGAGGGAGGCCATGGTGAAGAAGAATGACCTGCCAAATGAGAAAGAAGACATATTGAAAGGGACAGAGTGGTAGAAAGAAAAAACATATTGAACCGATGGAGAGGTACAACCTTTTGACCATCTGGCTCGGCGGGTGACAACAGCCTTCATCTGTATTTTTAGAGCTGTACAACACACCAAATTACTCTGTCAGGAAGATTAAGGAGAGTCAAAGGGCTGTCGAGTGGAAAAAAAAGAGCAAAGTTGTCCCAATGGGCTATGAATAGTGGAGAAACTTTGCCAGCTCCATCACTTTATTTTGCTGTAAATACTATGAAATAATATGAAAATAGTTCAGACTATGTAATGAAAAACACAAAATAAGAACCTAGCAGCCTAGAACACTTCTTGTTTCTCTGTAATATATTCTCATTTCTGTTTAAACATGGTTGAGTACATCTCCAATATGATTTCACTTTCCCAGTTCTTCTCCTCCTGAGGAGAAATATGCAAGAGACTCAACTCTGAAAACCTCTTTTTGCTGCATTAATTCCATGATTGCTTAAATGAAACACTGCTATTTTCCTGCTCAGTGCTAAACAGGGATCAGATCTCCGTGACCATGACTAATCTTCCGCTGCGCTTTTTGTGTGTATTGGCGTGCACCTAATTTTTCAGGATCTTTTTGCCAATTTGGAAAACTAATTGCTTTGACTCTGACTGGGCAAGCAGCGGAATATAATGCAGTTTAAAGCTTCATCTTTTATGCCCATAAATCCCTCTACAGATCCAGCCGTGTTCAACGCTGGCTCATTAAAATGCATTAGGCCAGGTTCTCCGGAGTGAGAGGGAAGGTGATTTTTTTTTTCCACCCTCATCCTTTGCGTTTTCTACTTCGCTGGTCAGTGATCCAAGGACCCTGCACTCCCGGCAATCTCCACACTTACTCCCAGCCGTCACACACGCCCGAGTTTTTCCCCACCATGCTGGTCACTTTATTCACTTGCAAATACCCTAAGATGAAATGAGTTGCTTTTGTGGTGCGCACAGGAGCATTTCCCTCCACTGCTCCCTATCTACCACCTCGTGTCTCCCTCTTCTCATTCCTCCATCCTTTACTTGCCACCTCTTTGATTTCCACCCCCCACTCGCAGTAATTTCACCCCTATCCTGCTGTCAATCTACCCCCCTAAGACTCTTTCTCTGCCCCCCCTTCCTCCTCTTTCTGCACTGCTTCTCCGTCCACTGCTCCTTCCCATGCTCGAGGGTTGTAGCTGGCTGGATTACGCCGGAGCCGGAGGAGGCCGTCCCACTGATTGTAAAGAGAGGGACAATTGGTCCTTTAGTCTGATTTGGTCCCCAGATAGTCAACACCAGGGATGAGAGTGTGCAGACAACTTAGAGAAGCAGACAGCAGTGCTGACAGAGTAGAGGCAGCAAGAGAAGATATATATATTTATATATAGATGGGGAGAGGGGAAACTTTACAAAGAGGACAGTGAGAGAGAGCGTGGACTCAAGGTGACTTTAGGGAAACTGATGCACTGCAGGCAGTCGCTCTCACAACTTTTACAAGGGAAATTTAGCGAGCGTGCAGGGAAAAGAAGAACAAAGAGATAAGAGAAGAAGAAAAAGGAGCATTTTCTGCAGAAGGACTGAGAAAGAGGAATAAAGTTGAAAAGAAAAAAGGTAAGGCATGGAATTTTTTCTTGAAAAAAAAATGATCCTTGACTTTCACCGGTCATGTTTTGAAACACAACAATGCCAATGAGAAATGCCAATATTATTTTCAAGCTGTAAACAGGGAATGTTGAAGATGATTTAAGGGTGACTGGGGATTTGTCAGCTGTAACTGAGCGTTGCAACACCGCGAGTGGAGATGGAGATTGCCTAGATGAATAAGACGCAAGGTGGGAGCAGTATTTCATTACTGCACCGAATCAATAGTTCATTTTTTTTTTTGTGCTAATTGACAAACAATGTTTATGGAAGCAAATATATTGCATGTCAGGCTGTCAGAAGTAGGTCACGGTGATTATTCGGAGAGCTCTGCCTCAGCCGGGAGGGGGTTTGGTGGCACATTAAAAAACTTTTGTGAACACAAGCTCAGGCTCAAAGCGTGGCTCCAATTCTCAGCACGTCTGCACTGTCGCTACTTCAAACAAGTCATGCTGAAGGAGAGGAATGCCTATCTGCTTTTTACGGACCTCTGTTTGGCATTCAGACCTCATTCCTCAGCCTGAGCCAAGGTTCCAGTTTCTCAAGATGAGGACGGATTCATTTTTTTTCTATAAAACCCATTAAGCTATCGCCTGTCTTGTAAGCTCAGGCCGACAAATAAGACACTAGATTGACACGTGCGCTCTCACCGGGGCAAAAAGACTTTTTCTTGCCATTATCAGTGTCAGCATAAGGCTGTGAAGGATCCTTTGAAAGATGAGCATTGTGCACAGGCTTCCATATTAACAACACCTTTCAGGGATCCGTAATGGTGCTTCTGGTTGAGATATCTTAAATGACATTTCAGGATATAAAATGGTCTAATGTAGGACACGAAGCTTCAGCTGTCGCCATGTGGTGAATGGCAACAGTTCTCCTTGTAGACAAAAACCCCCAAATTGAAAAGAGATTATGAGTTCGATATTAATTTGAAAGGATCTGTCCCCAAGACACCGCTGTTTAATTTGCGGCGGAGTGACACTGATTGCAAACTTTTCCAGATGACGCTTATGCATGGTGACATCATCTCCATGCACCAGTGCCTGGGATGAATGCCAGTTTGTGTGATTTAATTTCTCCATAAATGACAAGGCTCCTTTTATGGCCTCCACCAAGCGATGAATGAACTAAATGTGCATCGAGGAGCGAAGGGGAGGAGAAGACCAAAACGAGAGGAAGGATTAAGAAATCGGAGAGAAAAACTCAAAAAAGAAGTGCAGAGTTCAAACGCAGACATAACACAGATGTTGAAGAAAATGGAAAAGTCCTAAAACAAGAAATGAATCATTCTTTTTTTTTTTTTTTGGTTACGTGTTAGTACAGGAAGAGCAGTAGTAGAGGGTTGAACAAACTTCTGAAGCTCGCCCGGCACACAAAGGCAGATAGAGAGTGGAGGGAGGGACGAGTAATTAAAAACACCTTACAGTAAACGAGCCGCAGGGAGGGAGACGCTCGTCACGGCACAGCGGTGGCGGCGCACGCAGCTGCACAGACCGAGGCCCGGGGAGCTCCCTACAATTAGAGAGCACGGCAGAGGCAGGTTCAAAGCCTGCCCCATGCCAGCGTCTCTGTCCTGAGGGGGGACAGGGTTAGAGGAATGAGGACGAATAGAGGGTAGCACTCACGCAAACACACACAGGCATGCTGTGCATCCACAGAGAACTCATATTCATACCCACACACAAACAACTGTGTGATCTTGAGAGAGTTTGGCCAGAACACACACCTCCCTTAGCCTGGCTCTGCCTTTGAAGGCTGTCATCTCTCCCTGGGTGCCAGCTGAGGAAACTGGGTCCTTGCTGCAGGCGGTGATGGTATAGACCCTTTGCTTTAGAAACCAGAAGACCTGGTCATGTTATTCCATCTTTGCACATACATACACATGCAAAACACACCGGGGGCAATACGTCTGCTTATTTAAAGTTAGTGCAGCAGCGGAGTCTGAATTTAATTACGTGTAAATAAGTAAATAAACATTAGCATTCAGAAATTAAAAAAGGACGCTTCGTTGAGGAAATGTGGCACGTCACGCTCGGTACTCAGGGCCGGGAAGTGAAATTAGATTCTGCAGCTGTATTTAAGAAAACCCTTCTACATTTTGCCACTCGGCTTATTGTACACAGCTTATTGAAAGACACTTTCTCATGCCGGAGCTTCTGTATCTAAAGTCAAAGTCTATCGATGCAGCAAGTCGCCTGGGTTGGGGATGGGCAGAGCGTTCGCGGTGGCGTCCCTTTCTACCGTGCAAAATCAATTGTGGTTAACAAATTGGCCGTAACGTTTTGCACTGCCAGGGTGGGTGGATCCCTTTTTCATGGGTCCACCCAGTTTTTAAGGACCTTTTTCCACAGTCTGGGAGGCCTCTTTTTAGAGCTGAGGTGAGTGGAGCCCAGACATGGCCACTGTGAAATTAACACTTAATAATGCTCCACATAGCACTTAAACGGGCTGAACCCATACTAATGTACCACACACTGAGTTGGCCCTTGGTAACCTCACTGAGTGAATGAGAGTTTGGTGGACCAAAAGGTCTCGGTGAGGTTTTTGATAACTTGAGGACCAGAACTAATGATGGTCTTCATGATTAATCAATTTCAGATCTTCAGCTTGAAAATGGCTTTAAAAGCTGCAGACAGCGTAAACCAAATCTTTCAAATGCACCAGTATTCGATTTTATGTGAACTCAATTAAGTTTGTCAAAAATTATAAAAGTTATCGCACAATTGAATGCAGGAACTCTTGCAAACTTTTCCTGTCCAACTTTTACTCTTTTCACTCTACTTTACCTGCAAACTACTGAAATTCACCCATTTGCATTTCCATAAGTGAGTATATGATTTTCGTGAGCATTAGTGACTCATTGATCTGAACAGGTGGAGTCGGTCAGATTATATATGCTGTTTCAGCTGAATGATGGTCGGTCCGTTATGCTGTAGCAGGTGTTTTCTGTTTGTCTTTTCTGCACTGGAAGAAAACATTTACTTCACTCGCTTATGTAGGAGCAGTTTGATATGGTCTGCTGTTGTCAGATTGCCGTTAATGGAGCAGCAGGTGGACTTGGAGTAAGATGATACAACAATATGGCCCATCATTTTGTCACACCAGCTGCTCCCCCTGACAATCACCGTCTCTTCTACTGTCACTCAGGTTCTTCCTCCCTCTCGGCGAAACACCTTTCCTTTCAGGGGCGTCTTCCTGTTCAAAACAAACATCCAAATCGAATGATCCTATACCTGTTTCGCCGTTTTGCACTTAATTTTCTTGCACTTATGACACAAAAATTCTGTTATTTTCCTTTTGAATACGAGGCAGATTTTCAACACTGGGAAGAGCGTTTCAGCCCGGTGGGAAAATACCTCTTCGCCTTAAGTCTGGCAAAGCTTTTTCATATGATTGCTCCTCTAGCCCGCTCCTCATCCCTTCATCCCTTCATCTTCCCATCCGTTCTATTCGCCATTCACAGCTTGTGTGGCAAACACCAGCTGCTTTTTCTTTAAACAAGCGAAATGCCATAAGATTAGCAGAAGAAAGATGGGTGAACTGTTTTGCCAGCACAATTGCGTAGCATGTCAACTCATTAGGGACGACAAAATGGAGCAAAATGCTCGGGTTCAAGCTGTGACCTTTGAGGGGAGGAGCTGAGAGGCGAGTCCAAGGGCTTGTGAGCGGAGAACAGGGAGCTAATTTTACTTCATAATGGCAACCAGGCAGCTTGAAAAGACTGAAAAGAGGGGAGCAGCGAGGTCAAGTGTCAGCCATCCTGCCAAGCAGCTCTTGCGGGGTTTGTCTGTGCAGAGGAGGCCTAGCAGCACACACAAACACATGCATGCACGCACACGCACACACTCGGGCCAGCCTCCTGCTGACAATACAGCCACGCCCCTCACCCTTCCCTGCCTTTTGTGCCTCTTGAACAATGATTAACTGAGTTTGGCGATTCAGAGAGAGTCTACAGCAGCACAATGCACTCTCTCTTACAAAACATAATGAAGTAAACCCATGAGTCAAACGGTCTCTTTTTCTTCTGCTGTTTTTTTTTTCAGCCCCCAACTTTGCATCTCCCCCAGCTAACAGCCTCTTTGCTTTTCTTCTCCTTTCTCCCCCCTTCCCTTTTTCTTTGCCTTTTCACCTTAAATCTGCCCCCCCCCCCAAGCTCGTTAATGCAGCAAAAGCGGACAGATGCTGCCATCCTCCTAATACATAAAAATAAGATGCAGATGGAAAGAGGCAGCGTAGGTGCCATGCACTGCATGTGAAAAGGTATTGATTAGCTAAAATCGATGGGTAACCTTAAAAAGCATCTCCTGCAAGAAATTCGCGGAATTGACCTTGCTGATCTTAAAGATTCCTATGATGTTTGTATCAAAAAGAGCAATACAGCGAGAGATAGTGTTTAAAGGCATGAAACTCAACATCCAGGCAATACCATAGGGGCCTTCAGAACCTGAGATATGGAAAAAAAAATCCACAGTACATTTGTAATGAGCGGTGTGCAGCGCTGACGGGAACTTGTAGAACATGGTGTGAGCAAAGCTGAGCAGGGGTGTTAACAGAAACACTAGAGTCTTTACACCCCCGGGCCTTTTACAGGAGGTGTGAAGGAGCTCACCTCTCCTTGTGACAGGCAGAAGAGGAAGGAGGGGAAAGAGTTCTTTTTTTATTTCTTTTTTTTTTTCTTTTTTTTTTTTTTTTGCTAATGTGAAAATGCCTGATTGTCCTGAGCCGGAGGTAATGGGGCTGAAACTAGTGCTATCAAAATGCCCGACCATTTCTTTTTTTTCTCGTTCAGGGTCCTAAAAGTGGCTTTATGTGAATATATTCAAGAGATCACAGCAAAGGTTACACAAGTAAGGGATGACGATCACTAAACAAACAATCACAAAACACGAATAAAGAAGAGCGAGAATAATAATAAGAACACAGCGGTGAAGTGATGGCGGCTAAAGAATTCAGTGTGATAGAGCGGTCAGTGTAATAGAGTGCGGGCTAATGGAAGCGGTGCAAGGATAAGGTGATTGAAAAGTAAAAAGGCACAAGAACAATGATTAGCGTGGCTAGTATTAAAACAAATAGAAGATAAATATATAAACAAACACGTGTGCAAGTTGAGCATAGGGCTAATACTGCCAGTAACAGACAGTCCAGCAAATGTAATGACGTTAAAAGTAAACACATTGCAAGGATAGTGAGTACATATGGAGATCCATGCCACTCTCCTGTCTGCATGTTGGGTACAGAGCAAAGCTAGTCTGTTATTAGCCTAGCTTAGCATAAAGACTGGAAGCAGGGGGAAACAGCTAGCCTGGCCATCTCCAGAATATAGCAATACACTTACATCTGTACATTTAACATTTAACCTGTGCACAAGCAGAAACACAAAATACTTATTAAATAACTATCTCCTTCCCAATAATAGATATCCATCCACCCAGTACTTGAATGCAGCTTCTTGTGTTTTTGTGTGGTTTCCTGCTGCCTCAGTGTGATGAGGTGGTACAGCAATAGTGAGTGGCAGCATGACATGAACGTTTTGTTTTCGACCCATTTTCCCCCCGTCTTCTTCTCCTCTCATATTACGTCCTCTCCTCCTGCACGTAACCTCTTCGTCAGTGTAAGAGGAAGGCCCTCATTCAGCCGTGAAAAGGTGCTTATTATAACTCGACAAAAACTCTGTAGCAGAAATGTGTGTCATCCGCAGGTCTCCCACAGTGCAACACAGACTGGTGTTCAGTATACAACAAAAGGATGATGGTGTCCAAAAGGACTCATTTGTCTTCTTTTTTTCTCTTACAGTAGCCAGGAAGAAGAGACCCAGAAAACAACTGCACCCGCAACAAAAGAGGAAAAGTCTTTTCAGATACTCTGTGCTTAACAATGGGGGACCAATTTCATCTTCTGGCAGTTTCCAGAACCTTGCTCCCCGTAGCCCTCGGCATTTTGACCCTTCTGCCTCACAGCCTCCTGGGTAAACCTGCAGATGAGGAAAATGCAGGCAACTCAGCACTGCTCCAGAGGGTGAAGAGAGGCTGGGTGTGGAACCAGTTCTTTGTCCTGGAGGAGTACACTGGACTGGAACCACTTTACATTGGAAAGGTCAGCTCTGACTGCATGTCTTACTGTATGAACGTGCACACACGTATGCACACACATAAAGGTATCGCCTAAAGAAATGCAAAGTGTACAGGTCTCTGGCCTGGGAGGGGAGAAGGTTTTCTGCATGACCTTTCCGTTGGGCTTGCCTGCTGTGTAAGGTGCCCCAGCGTTTGAAACTCCTACGCCTGACATGCAGGTGCTTCAGTGTAGGTGTTGCAAAGAGATTTTACCCCTAACTTTCAAACATTGCAAGCTGGGAGATCTATAGGGGAGCTCAGCAGCCTTGAGGTCATCTTCTGCTTAGCCAGAACTGAGTGCATGAGTCCATAAGAGAAGATCACGGGCGGGCAGAGGCAAACTTCAATGACTAAGAAAAAAAATTCCAATTTAATCCCTGGATGCACTGCGTCCATACTAAGACAGCCTCTCTCCTGTCCACTTTGAATCAGAGCCAGACAGCAGTGATTGAGTTAATTGACTCGAACCGAGGCTTCACTCAGTCGGCCCCTTCCCACAGATGTGGATGGCACGTCTGCAACACAACCGACATGCTCTGAAAAGAGCAAGAGAGGGATGCTCACAAAGGAGCACTTTGATCGCTCAGTCGCCAAAGTGAATTGAACATTTGATCAATAGTTGTAAGGCCAGTCATCATCAACGGGGAGACACAACAATCTCGCAAACTGCAACGAAAATTGCCATTACATCACTCAAAAAAGTGGTTTTAAGTGAAACTTTTAGAGTGCACGAACAGTGTTTGAATCATGATTTTGCAAAAAAAAAACAGAATTTTAATGTAAAATTTTACACTGACCTCTTTAAGAGCAGTTGTCTTCCAAAACGTTGGGTATAGCAAATACTATTAGCTGCCTTCTTTTGTTTACCATTGTGACCTTGCTAACCTACAAATTGACTCTTTTTTTAGAGTCTGGACTGAAGGCATACATAACTTTGTTCCAAAAAAGCAATTCCAAGTATAGAATGTCTAACATTATTATATCAATATTTCATTCAACAGGTCTTTACTGTGGTGCTTATTGGCCCCCTAGAATGAACAATGACCCCTGAGAGCTGTACCAATGGGCTCACTTGATGATAGACATTGGAAATCTGAGATCACATGCAAATGCTTGTAAATTATGAGTTCAGACAGTATTCATGTCTGTTGAAAATGGCACTGAAGTGAAGCACGATTACTTTTCCAAAGTCCTTAATATATGCTGCCATGATGTTAAACCGCTGATTCCCAACCTTTGATTTGATTGCTGTTGCTGCCTTTTAAAACACTCCAGCACTAACCGCTCATCCTTTGAAATTCCCCCTTTGGAAATGATGCAAACCTGCCTAATTGCTGTTCTGGAATAATTTCCCAGCCACCGCTCGGGAATACCGAGGAAAACGTTGAATCCAAAAGTCACATGCTCTAACCAGATAGGAGAGTAACAAGTCCTGAGAGAGTGCCGCCAGTGCTGTAGAAAAAAAGACTATATCTGCTTGTTATTATGAAATATTACCTACAGTCGCTGTAGCATATTCACTTCCATGTTTCCTCTTCTTCTTTTGCATTTCTTTACCAATTCTTTTCAAACCTCCCACCCTAATTTTTCTTAGCTGAATGAAATAAGCGTTTCTGACAGGTCAGGCTACTACCCAGAGAGCCACTCAAAGTAGAGAGGCATTGTAGGATTTGACAAAGCAGGAGAAACATGTGCTACAGCCTCCCCCCCTGGGTTTCTTCTCCCCTCAGCTTAGTATTCTCAGTATTCAGAGCCGAGGGGATGTTCGAGTTTGGGCTTCGGGCTGGGACTGAGTCCGAGCATGTAATTGATAGCCTGAGTGTCAAACTCCCTCTTTTCATAGGGTTGGGTGGAAAGGAAGGATCAGTGCAGGAGAAGGCGGATAAGGTGGAAGGCATCGGCCTGAGATATATCACCACGAGACACGGTGCTGAAGCCCACAATGGGGTGTTGATTAAAAAATATATTCTGGGTCGAGCTGAGCTGCACAGCGGTTTGCAGAAGAGAGTGCAGGTGGGCACGTTGTCCGAAGAGATAGGAAAAGCTGTATTGTCTGCTGCTCTTGGAATGATAGGTATTGTGAAGATTGCTGCTGAACTATCACCAGAATAACAACAATGAATGCTGTAGCTGCAAACTTTTAGCAGTCCGACAACCTCGGCACGGTCATTTCACTTAGTCGCCCCAGACGACAAAAGGCCAAAGCGAGTATCTTGAAAGGACTGTGTGTTCTGAGTCAACGGGGTGATTTTTGTCAGCATGTTGTGTGCTCTCTGTGTGTTGATTATATACGAGACAGACGTCAATGGGGGCATTTAATTCCACTCTGCCAGTGTGATGGAAGTGCTCATCATACACAGAGACCCTCTAAGTACAAAGTAAGGAGTGATTGCACATCAACAAGCTGGCATTTGCCATTACAGGCCACAAAAGGCTTCTGATTGCACTGCAGGGCCCATGGCAACAATTGAGCTGGGAGCTGTGATTAGATGTCTACTTACAGCTACAGTATTAAGGTACGCATAGGCCTACATGCCACCCATGGAGATCCAGAGTTCATTTACCACTGGGTCAAAGAAATTCATTTTACAATGATATTAAACAGAGAAATGCAGCATCCTTACACCGTAGACGCCTTGAGCAAAGATTGCCTAGCATTTTCACTGACAAATAGCCCTAATCAGCTAGCGCTTACCAACAGTGTGGATTTTTCTTCTGCTAACCGACTACAGAAATCAGCAGACACTTGGCATCATGCTCTGCCATCAACCGCACAACACACACTCAGTTGGATTCAGATTGACAACTTTCCACTGTGCGGGTCCAAAAAGTCCTTTGGTCGTCTTCCCTGTATGTTTAGGATCACTGTGGTGCTGCATTGTTCTAAAACTGGCAGATGTGGCCTGATTAAATGTCCTCAAAAACATGTCACTGCACCACGTCTGTTAAATTGCTTTTGCTAGTTTTGTAGTTGTCATTGTCATTGTCAGAGTGATCCTCTTACGTTATCCTATGTAACTCTCCAACCATTCGAGCTTTCTGCAAAATGATTTTAAGAAATTATCCTTGGGAATATGCACATTGTGGACTAAAACCTTTTTGTGAACATCTTCACAGCTCCACTCAGACATGGATAAAGGTGACGGCTCCATCAAGTACATCCTGACGGGCGAGGGTGCGGGCACCACCTTCACCATTGACGATAGCACAGGGGACATCCATGCCATCCAGAGGCTGGACAGGGAGGTGAAGGCCCAGTATGTCCTCCGTGCCCAGGCCCGCAACCGTCTGACGGACAGGCCTCTGGAGCCTGAGTCTGAGTTTATTGTAAAGATCCAGGACATCAACGACAATGAGCCGAGGTTTCTGGACGGTCCCTATCACGCAACTGTACCCGAAATGTCCAAAATAGGTGAGCAGGGGGAGATGAACAGATGGATGGGGATGGAAACAAAACTGTTGCCTGTGCATGTTTGAGGTGTTTGTTTTTAAGGGAGCGGCTGCTGTGAATGTAGCAAAGCACATAATAGCCTTGCAAAGTCATGTCTGTCGTTTGCTCTTACAGGCTCGTCTCCATCTGCTTCATTCACTATTCATAAACCTGCTTTTGTGGTTACTTTGAAGTAAATAATTATACTTAATTCCTTGAGCTGCTCCAGCCACAGATTGGGAAAAACTCCACCTGGAATTATTTATTTGATTTTTAGGATTTTGCTATCACACGCCAGACCATCTTTCTCCTCATTTCTCATTTTGCCCACTCCTCCCGACCTCTGCTTCTGTGTTTATACAGGAACATCTGTGATCCAGCTGACGGCCACAGATGCTGACGACCCAACGTATGGCAACAGTGCCCGTGTAGTCTACAGCATCCTGGAGGGCCAGCCGTACTTCTCAGTGGACGCCAAGACTGGTATGACTCCACATGCTGCAAAACTCCTTTTAAAATGCTCAATCTGTAACCAGGGAAACCAACATTTTTATCTATTTCATATCCAGTCTGATGGATTTCAAACTTCACCAACCACTTTAACTATTTTATGAGCTCAATATGAATCTTTTATGAGTCTGAATGATGTTATATGACCTGATAAAGTCGACAAACTACCACTGACAGTCAGGATTTACTAACACTCGGCTGACAGCTACACTGTTAATTCCCCGCCTTGTTTCTAGCACTGTACCATGTCGTATTTGCACCAAATTCTGAATTTAGCTGTCCACACTTTAAGCCCCTGTGTATACCAACCAGCTCTGAATGTGGGAAGCTCAGCATGGCTCCTGTTGTTGCTATGAGAATGCCAAACACTTGCCTGAAACACGGCGCTCTTTTGTTACAACTTGTAAGCCTATCTCAAACTCCTTGCACTTGACAAATACGATGTGCTAAGCTCAAAGTGTGACTTCTCTGTTGAAAATGAGGACGGGAACAGGCAGCCCGTTGCGGTGAAGTGACTGAGTGGTTCAAGAAACTGTCTTTTTAAGAGAAAGCACACAGGATTAACCCCCAAATCGTGACTTTGTTTGCTTGCTTAAGTCTTTTTTAGGACAAATCAAATATACTTTCCAGCGCTGGCAAACAAGGTTATTGTGAGATGTACATCAAAAGGGGGACATTAGCTTAGCTTAGCATAAAGACTGGTGCACAGTGAGAAAAGCCAGCTTTCTAGCTACTGACTTTTTCCTGGTTTGGGCTTGACCTTTCACTAATGCATCTGTGTCTGAGCGTAACCAGATTCCTGTAGCAATGATACTAGGCCTGGTGAAGAGACTGAAACCAGGAAGAGTGGAAGCTGATCTAGCTGCTGCTGATTTTCAAATGAACCACCAGCATACATTTGGACATGTGATGTAACGTGTCAACGAATCAGGCAGGATGGGAGCAATAGAAATAATGAAAACCTGTAAATACTGAGAAAAATGTCATTAAAATGTTAACCGCTACATTGCAGCGCATGGTAACTGCATTCATAACTCAAGCTACCACTTCCAAAAATCCATTAGTCTCTTAAAAGCAAAGAGTCACTGGGCATTGTTTACCACAGCTGCCTCATTTCCTTGTTTGTCAGCACAGAAATCTGTTGCCAAACCTCTCAGGCCGCGCTGCCCATCAGCAGCCACTCAGAGTGCTGCTGCTGGAGGTTCATCCATCACTGAAACGCAAGTGACTCTACAGCTATCAATCAGCCTCCCTGACTCGGCTATAAGCTCGCCACCGAGGCTTTTATTGGCGGGAACACGATGTACAACTTTAACACACATATAGCTCAAATCCTCGGCGACTTTACGTGAACTCCTTTTCTTACTCTTCAGCACAAAAGAGCACTCGACCTTGGTTGGATTCTGCTGTATCTGGCAAAAGTGTCCATGTATGGATGTCTTCAGTAATACTGCATCGCATTGTTGATAACAGTGTACAGATGGCATCCGGACCACAGAGAGAGTGAACTGAGAGCAAACATCCCTGAATGTTTCTTGGTTAAGGCATGTATATAACTTGCACTGCAAGTCTGAATGAGTGGACAGAGGGTCTTCTTACAGGTCAAATGTGCCTGGACATAACAAACAATCTACTGTTACCATCTCTCAGCCATGGAAACTAACATATTTGATCTTATTGGCTTATTGTCAGTTTTAGTTTGGTTTTTTTTCTTGCATGTACTAAGTCAAGTATTGATTTTTCCTTTCATCACTCTGCACCGCTGTCACAATATTGTTCACACACTTATATAACCATGTTAATTACATTTAAGCAAATCCTGCTTCTGTAACTAGATAATCTCAAATCCCTGTTTCTAAATAGGAAATTGGGTTGCTCATAGCTCAGGTTGAAGGGTTAATTGTAGGGTTGTTGGTTTGACTCTCAGCTCCTCTTGTCCACACAAGAGAAACAGCCTTGAAGAAGATAATAGCCCTGATTACTTTTGATGTGGTTGTATGCTAGGGGGAAAATATGTTTACATGGAAAAAAGTGGCAAAGAGAATGTGATAAAGTACATGATGCTTAGTAAATCTTACACTAAAGTGACAAGCTTAGAAATGCAAAACATAAGATAACATTAGTTGACGCAGCTGTCTTTCCATATGGCTCTTCATGAGTAAAATGTAATAACTTAAATTCCCCATTTGTCACTTCCTGTGAGCAAAGAATCCCACAATCCCGTGAAAAAACATGGAGAAACAGTGCGTGTTCAAGTAAGTTGGATGTTTTTCTCCATTGCCTGCCAACAGTGAAGTTGTGTTTAAAGCAGAAGCTTTGAATGAATGACATATTTAATTATAAATCACTCATGCAGCTTCTTGTTGGGTCATTTGAGAGTGTTGACATTCCAGGACACCATCGCTTGGACACATGACCCTAATCTGTGTCACCAGCTCTCTGTTGCTGACCTTTAATTCACCTCATGCGTCTTTCTTTGCCCGCCCCCCTCGCCCTCTCTCTCTCTCTCTCTCTCTCTCTCTCTCTGTGTGTCTTGGTTTCTCTCCTCAGGCGTGGTCCGCGTGTCCCTGGCAGACATGGACCGGGAGACTAGAGAAAACTACACCGTGGTCATCCAGGCCAAGGACATGGGCGGTCAGCTGGGCGGGCTCGCTGGTACCACCACTGTCAACATCACGCTCAGCGACATCAACGATAACCCACCCATGTTTGATCAGAGTAAGAGACAGACAACAGTTCCTCCTCACTGCGCTCAGTCTTATTATTCTCCCATTTGAGTTTATTTCCTGATTCACTCTTCTCCCTGCTCTACCTGAACCCACATCACCTTTCTCTAATCCCTCCTGATACTCTTACAGCTGAAAGGGAAGCAAGATTTTAAAAGTTTTGGATGGTTTCTCTCAGCAGTAGGGAAAAAGTCCAGCCAGGGGTGTAAGACTATTTCCTGACAGGATATAAAACAATTCACAACTGCAACTGAGTGCATCACGACGCTGAGAATATAATAGCAGATTATCTGCGAATACATCTCAGTGATGACTTCAAATATCTTGTTTTGTCTAGCCAACAGTGAAAAACTGAAAGATGTTCGATTGACAGTAACAAAAAAAGACCAAATCCTCCCTTTAAGACAAGCTGCAGCCACTGAAATCTGGCCATTGTTAATCCATTTGACAGGTCCTGGAATGTAACTGTGTTCATTTGGTAAAAGCTCCATATCTTTAAAAGAAGCACCAGTTATCATAATAGTTGCTAATTATTGTCTATCAGCTAATGACAATTGATCAATTGACTGAGGGTATTGCCGTTCTAGTCTGGTCTAGTTCTAGTCATACATCAAATACCAACAAACACAATTACGTATCAGCTAATCCTTTGTATTTAAGAGAAGAGTGTAGTCTTACAGAACAGCCAGCTGAAGAGATTCTCATATCCTATGTATCATTCAGTTTAGCGTTATGCAGATAAAGCTGTGATTGTAGAGCAGCTGCTTTATTTCTAGATGAGAGATTCTTTTGTATGCGTTTTGCACCAAAAACCTACCATAAAAAGTAAAAGGAATTTTGTACAGTCACGGTTTGTTTTCATTTAAACTTTGAAAGAGCATTTCCTATTGGTATACGCGTACAGTGAACTTTGTCAGCCAAGTGAGCTTACTTCGCTGTTAAATCTCTAAGCCCCGTGCAGACCCTTGCAGCTTTAACACACCACAAAGCCCCAAGTCAAACGCTGCAAATGACCGGAAGCGTCGTGCAGTTTTGTTTCAGGGTGGATACGTTGCATGCACGTGTGAACATTTTAATATAAAGTAACAACAAACTCCTTGGGATTTGCTGTTTTGCATGGGGGGCTCCACATCTATCCACCTCATTTCTCTCCAGCATGCGGGCTGTTAGCCCCTCTGCCCTTCTCCCTCTGTCCACTTCTGGCTACCAGTCCCTGGCCATTTACCCCCTGGCCTCCTCCCTCCCCTCCCTCAGCCACCAGTCGCCCCATGCTGTCTCTTTGATTATCCCAATTTCTGCTCCTCTCATTACCGTCTTCCTAAGGTCAGGGGTTGTCTAGCTGTCATCTCTTCCCTGCCGACGGGTGACTTCACTCCTAGACAAAGAAAAACACCCGCCGCCATCCACTTCCACTCCTATCAGTGGTCCCCCACCAATTAGCGCCATCACTTCGATAGAACTTTGATCGGTTGTGAAGAGCTTCAGGGATTCCCCTCTGTCAAGCACAATGTGCAGGAATTTCACTTTGGACTGCGGGGAGCGCCACAAATTGGGCAGCTGTCACCTCTTCTTTGAGGTTAAACGGTAGATGAAATTGAAGGCGGCCCACGAGACAGTATATAACCCAATTGTGAGGCTTTTATGGAGCCATTTATTTCATGCTGTCTGAGATGTGATTTTGAGAAAAACTGCCATATAGGTGAGAGAAGGTCGTTTGGCTCCCTCTAGAGGATAAACGAAGGTAAAACAGACTAAAGGCCACGACGGGATGATCACTCTGTTATTTTATCTCCTCAGGGCTGTATCAGATGAGCGTCCCAGAGTCAGCTCCTGTGGGTTCAGTGGTGGGTCGGATCTGGGCGAAGGACAGGGACATCGGGGTCAACGCTGAGATGAAGTACAGCATCGTCGACGGAGATGGAAGGGACACGTTTGATATCAGCACCGACCCCACCAACATGTTCGGCATCATCACAGTGAAAAAGGTACACAGACAAACTGATAAAGAACGTGTGAACCAATTTTTATGCATTTTTTATGTATTTTGCAACTCACTTGTATCCCACGTGACATTGATGAAACATGCATGATAAATTTCATGAAAGAAGGAGAAACAGCTCACGTTTTCACATTTAACCATGCCTAAGTACTACAATAACCATGAATTCATCTGTATATCATGCCTTTATGCGTGTTCCTCCTCCAGCCACTGGACTTTGAAAGCAAGCCCAGTTATACTCTGAAAGTGGAGGGCGCCAACACACACCTGGACCCTTCGCTGCGCCACCGCGGGCCCTTCAAGGACGTCACCATAGTGCACGTGAGCGTGGAGGACGTGGACGAGCCCCCGCTGTTTGATTCGGCGGCGTACTTCATCGAGCTGCCAGAGGACGCTGAGATTGGGACAGTGGTGAAGACGGTGTCAGCGAGGGATCCGGATGCTGCCAACAACACTGTCAGGTGAGGACATGAAACAACACTACCCAGGCTCCCTGTGGGTCTTGTACCTCTACGCCTTGTTTTCAACCTACTGTCTTGTAGCTTTGCACAGAAACCATCAACTGTTAGTTGAAAACGTGACTATCATCTGCTAAAAGAATGTTTTTCTCTTTGTCAAACTGGTATTTTTGTATGTTAATCCCCCAAAATACATTTCAAGGTATATGTGAATTGTGTAGATTGTTGCATTTTTTTAAAATTATTTTGTTAAAAGTTGATCATGGAAACACATTTCATTAAGGTGTACCATCACAGCAAATAGCCAGTATGTTATTGTTTCAGTGTTGTATTTTTACAATATGATATCTCAGAAAAAAGAGACGGCTTTCACTCCAGTTACTGCGCCTGTGAGTTGTCAGGAAATTAAGCCAAGGTGACAAACAGGGTTAATATGGACCCCGTTAAAAGAATCATATTAATTTGATAACTCCTGCAGTTAAAAATGGCAACGATGATAAAAGAAACTGGCTCCTGTTTAGCTGCCATCATTAAAATTCATTAAGACAATGGCTAATTGCACAGTGTGTCTCATCAATATGCAAATAAAATGAGCACCAATAACATAATTCATACGTGAAAACACATAAACGTCAGCTGGGGTCGGAGCACTCGTGGTGAGTCACTTGGTGTTTTCCTGTTTATCTCCCAAAGCATGCTGGGATAGGCTGTAGTATAAGACAAAGGTGTTTGCTGGCTCCAGAGCAGTTGACTATAAATTGTCAGGCAGTGAGGATCAAACTTGTGATTTCTGGCTCTATAAACACGATGTTACCTGACCACCAGCAGGGGGCAGCAGCACAACATGATTCCTTATAAGAGCCTACAACCACAGGCTCTATTTATCAACACGTGTGTTTGCTCCATCGTGGGACAGCTCACACTGATGGAGACGCAGATGAGGAGGACAAACATAATAATATTAATAAAAGCCCCTGACAAGTTTCAACATCCAGCAATTAGTCAGCACACAGAGACGAGACGCTTCTCTCAATTATTAGAGAGTATGTTTTGTACTCGAAAGGAACAGATGTTGTGTGGTGGGCTTACTGTCCAGACTGCACCTCTCATAAACTAATTAGACATAAAGGCTTTAATTAGGCTATTAATCATCCGAAGGAATCAGTGACTGCGGCGGTAAATGAGTGTTTCACATGGCACAGGCTGCGCCCCGTCCCAGCTGTCCGGTTTTACAACCTGGATTAGGGCTAAAAGTAGTGCACAGGAAAAGGGTGTAGATGACGTGGCGGCTGCTTGTGTGTGTGTGTTGTGTGTGCGTCCGCTGCTCGGTCTGAATGGACACTCAGTTGCAGTTTATCTCAAGTTTCCTCCTCATCCGCTGTCCTCAGCACAACCAGTAAGACCTTTTCCTAAGGAACACACTATGGATGCTACATATTTTGTTCCATTGTGAGAGTTTTATATAACAAAAAAGTTAGAGGTTGGACACTGAAAAGTTGCTAATGGAGGACACAGTGGAATATGCACATGCACCAATTTGTACCACTAGTGTCCCATTACTTTACTGGTCAGCAGGTGGCAGTAGCACACAAAAACATGCCAGCAAAGGCTGAGAAGAAGACGACACGAGGAGCAGACGTGGATGTTGATGTCAGCTTTAAAAGTGGCTCTGCAGTTGTTTTATGAGGATAGAAATGCAGTTAGTATGTTTGAACACACGATACACAAAATGAGGTTGTGTATGGACAACAAACTACTCAGACTGTTTACTTCAGCGAAAGTAGCAACACAACAATGTAGAAATGAAAATTCATTAAAAACAGGAAGAACAAAAGTATAAAAAGGAAAATGTACAAACTGTATCAAAATGAAAAGTATTGATTGTGCAGAATGGCCCATTTCTGTGAAGTGTGCAATATTATATTCTGTAATTACTGATACTGACTGAATATTTTATTTAATACTTTGTCTGAATCTGTAAAGTGACTTGAGCTTTAAAATAAATGTAGTGAAGTCAACTTAGTCAATTCTGTTCTAAAACCTTTTAGCATACTTACTGTATATAGTATCAAGTTTACTTTGAAACAGAAGTAAATGATAATCTAAAAATTAAGATGAACTGAATCCAAACATAGATATTCAAATGTATTTGGCTCTGAACTGATTTTTTAATTTTTTAAGTCCCGAGCTCCATGTTTGGAATCACTGCTGTAAAGTCTTTGATGCTTGAGGAGCTCCACTGATGACTGATTAAGCGACGACTCTCTCATTCCTAAAGAGAGTGCGAATCAGAGCGGTCGGCCACCGATGCAGCTGAAGCCCCGGTCTGAATCCCCGGAGCTGGCGCTGGGTCCTGGCTGGGAATCAGTGAGAGATTTTCAAAAAGCCGGTTTTTGGAGCAGAAGGAGGTGGAGAGTTACAGCGCGAGTAGCAGATAGCTGAGGAATCAGCTGAGGGTGACAGTGAGGAGCTGAGGCCAGATACTGCAGCAGCAACAACATCAGATGACAGATAACAAGCAGCAGGTGACCTTCAGTCTCTCTGTCTGTCTCATTTCCATTTTACATCTTTCTGTCATTTACTGACAGCAGCATGACTGGCAGATATATCTGAACCCACACAAGCACATGGCCCACACACACACATAAACACACACTGTCTTTTTCACCTGCTATCTGACACATATATACACACACACAGTAGCCCCTCCTCATGACTGTGGAGGAGTGATATTAATAGAGATCCTTCAGGGAGATCCTTGCCAGGCGTGGATGTGCCAGTCACGACTGCTCCCTGTCGGCACACAGTCCGAAACACACACTGCAAGCGCACGCACGCACGCACGTGCTCACACACACTCCTGCAAAAGTGACTGTAATATGTCAGTTTGCCAATACTGGGCTTTTACTACAGGATTAACGGTTATTTTCATGTGTTAATTTGTCAGTTTGTAGCAGACGTCCCCTGTAGGCTAACTCATCTTTTAAGGTCCTTTCTAACTTTAAATGATGTAGATGTTCAGTTTGGTGTGATGTGTTTTGGTGTTTCAGGATGTTTTAAATGCTGTAAAGATTATAGAAAGAAACGTTGTGAAGCGTCAGGCCAAAACATGACAATAGGATTTTCTACACAGATGATACTCAGATTTGTTTTGCGAGAAAACATTTAGAATGCCTTAATAATCTGAAAGGATCATTAATAGAAATCCTAAAAAATAACTCTCTGCCTTCGTCTTGTTCTGGATTTGAACTGACTTTTAGTTCGCCAGTAGTGCTAATTGATTACAGCCGCGGTGGAAGTGATTTTAACCAAAGTTTCAAGAGAATGAATGAGCGAATGGATCCAACCCAGAGACAACACAAAGACACTCACTTTCACCACCATTGTTGCATTTCTGTACGATAAAACATGAAATATGGTGTAATGGCAGAGTAATTTTACACTTCTTAGAAAAATGACTTGACTGGCTAAACTGTTTGTGTCAGCAATGTGTATTTTTTCACTAAAAGATTAATTGTTCAATCTGCCAATCGTAAGGTGAAGAAGACAAAGCTGGTGGTTTTGGTTTGCTAATTTTGTCCAAATACAGAAAAAAACCACACATTTTTGAAGCTGTACAAATGTAAAAAGAAGAATTATCATATTTAATATCAATTGACTGGATTGCCCTCTAATCGATGAATCATTTCCCCCTCCTGGAGCTGATTTGCTCTGATGCGCGCAGACACATCAGCCTCCTTTGCTTCTTCCAGGCTGAGAGCAGAGTGAAGCTGCTACAGTTGAATTCAGTCCATGTGTGAACGCAGGACACCTCATGGTTACATAAACAGGTTTCTGCTCCACAGCCTGGAAGAGGATGTGCTCTACATCCTCCTTCTCTGCTGTGTGTGCTGCATGTCGCTCTCAGAAGAGTGTTTTGGAAGGCGGCCGGCGATGGCAGGAGATGAGCCGAGGCGGCACGCTGCAGGTCTGTGTATCCCCAGCGTCAGTTTGGCAGGGGAGGCAGATACTCTGATTAAGCCTTATCTGGAGCCTCTTCTTCTTATTGTGCCTTCAGAAGCTGCCAGCCTGACGCCTTATCACACAGATACACACATGCTGCATTGTGTGTTTGTGCCCCCCCCCCCCCCAAAAAAAAACCACACAAAGTTGCACTTTTACACAGCGCTGATGCTTCAGACAGCACATGTCATTTTGTGTCACCAGGTATTCCATCGAGAGGTCCAGTGACCTCGAGAAATACTTCTACATTGATATCACTTCCGGGTCGCTGATGACGGTGCGTTCACTGGACCGAGAGGAGATTGGCTGGCACAACATCACCGTCCTCGCCATGGAGATGAGTACGTCCCGCACACACAGGACTTCTCATGCTTAAGCTCATCATTAGTGTCTATAAATGATCCCTAATATATATATATATTATTATTTTATACCAGTGCGATAAAAATACTTAGAAATTGAATTTTACTCACTTTTTGTGCAAGAACATGCCCTAAACTACAAAGATACTCCATTTATTCTGTTGTTTTAAAAGCTGCAGTGTGGGACTTCTGTCTCACCCTGCTGGCAGAGACAGTAATTACAAAAACACCGTGGACCCCGCGCTGTCAACTCCACCGCACCTCTAGCTGCTGTAGCCTCCTCTGTTGCCTACTGACGTAAAACGCATCACTTCCCCTGAGCCGCCGCAGATACAGGGGGATTTATCTGCAGCTGACAGGTTTAATCAGTGTTTGTGTGCGCTCATTTAGCAAGAGATGGAATGTAATGGATGCTTTCTCCTCCTTATGTATTAATTCATTACAGCTTGGACAGAATAAGTGCACAAGAGTGACAATATATGTTGATCTTTTAGCAAAAAAAAAACTTTTTATTTTAGTTTGGCATAAAGGAGAAACGCGACTTGATGAGGCAATCCATGGGGACAAAGAGCACAGACAACAATGGGTGAATGTGCTTGCACAGATACAGAACCAGTGATTCTGGAAAACAACTCCTGCAGAGTTACGTAATGTAGAGCAGGAGATGCCCTGCAGACCTGCACACAGCTGGTGGCACCCAAAGTCACCTTCACCCCCCTCCCTTTGCTTTGTTTGTCTGTTTGTCTCTGTTTGAGTGCCCTGTGTTTGGGAGACACACCTAAATGGTGACGGTAATTGAATTAATGACTAATTAAATAACTCTTTCGCACCGCTAATTATCGATGTGACCAAGATGGAGGGGGTGAGAGAGGGCACAGGTAGGAAGGGATGGAGACAGAGTGGGAGAAGTGACAGAAACAGCGAAGAGGAGGAAAATTAGCTGGAGCAAAACAAAGCTGATTGATTTGCTGAAGTAACTTTCTTCTACTTTTGCTTATTTACTGTAAAACACACTGATCTCATTTACAGCAAATGATTGGGTGAGTGTATGAGGTGTGTTAACGCGACCAAACCAACTCAAAACTGAAGTTTTGAGAACAGATGTTCATGTTTGAGAAAGAAAAAGTTCTAAGTTTGCAGGAAAAGTCACAGTATAGTCCTGATTTTAGATCAAAGTCGCTCAAATATGATATTTAAAAATCAATTAAAAATCTTATTTTGTAATTAGAATAAAACTTTGCTTTTTACCATATATATTTCAAAATTACTGCAAAGGTTGAATGTGCAACAAAAATGAAGTTAGGATGCCGAGTCTTAATTAACTCTCGTCTCTCATCCATTTTGCCTTCCAGTGGAAGATCATTTGGAACAAAACTCTCATTTGTTTAAAGCAGATCAATCAATGCTCAAAGTTTTAATTGAGTTGCTTCGTACTGTACTTTAACTCAAATAGCTTCTCACGCCGCTGGTTTCCCTTTCACTTGGGTGAAACGTCAGCAAAGCTGCGAGCACGTTCGCTTGAGCTCGACGGTTAAAGTACGCCGCTCTGACCCTCAAACACACGCGCGCGGAGTGGGACAAGGCCACACGGAGCTTCGACCTCCAGAGCCAAAGTCACGCCGCTGATTGATCGATCATGTGATGAAACCTGAGAAAGTAGTTACTACCCACTAATTGCATTTCTATTGCCTATTACACAGCTGGTTAAGATATGCAAATTGCTGATTGGTAATGGAGAGTAATAGGAATAGTAGTCTAAGAGTGAGGAGCTCTAACGTGCCACAACTCGCTGTAAATGAGGAAAAGATGAATAGAGACACAAACTGAGCTCAACAGGATCCTCAGTGATTCAATACGTTGAGTCCATCAATGCGTCTTACACCTTCTGACCTGTTTGTGCGTCTCCCCGTATGTGTGTTTGTGCGTCTGTGCAGATAACCCCACGCAGATCGCGAGTGTTTCGGTGGTTGTAAAGATCCTGGACGTGAACGACAATCCTCCCTCGCTGACGCAATACATGGAGGCTTATGTGTGTGAAAGCGCCAAAGCCGGGCAGGTAAAGACACCAGACATCTGACGTGACAATGTTTAACATCACAGCATGAAGAACCACGCAGGAAGAAAACCCAGCTCTTGTACACAAGTTATTATGTGGTGGATTAATATATCACCTTGCAAGATAAATCCTTATATAAAGAAAATGAAGACTCAGTGACTTTCTAACCCCTGGGATCTAACTCTGTCTGTTGATGTAATCCAGCTGATCCAGACGGTGACGGCAGTGGATCCAGATGACCCCCCGGGTGGGCAACACTTCTACTACAGTCTGGCTCCAGAGGCCGCCAACAACCCCAACTTCACCCTGAAAGACAACCAAGGTAAAGTGAGCATGGGCACTGCCCCACTGCGCTGCAACTGTCAGTTTATTTATGTCTCGGTAATACCCAATACCCAATTGTATGATGGGTCATCCTGGCTAGTGGATAGGATACTTGGTTTTCACCCAGCAGGCCTGGGATCAGCCCCTGGTATGGATGTTGCACTCTGATACTCTTGATCTATTCCACTGTTAAAAGGAAATGTCAACCCTTACTTTCAGTACTAATCTTGACCTCAGTATGTAATTGCAGTAAAAATTAATATAACACATTTAATAATCTCCTTTTTAACATGACTTTGTGGTCAAATGCAATTTAACAGACCCTAGAGGCTAGATTCCTATTTTACATCAACCCTGCTACACACTTACAACGTGAATTAAAGGGGACTGTTGGTGCTATTTGGTGCTATGACTTGTAACACCTTTAATCATGTTCCATCAGAACATGGACAAATGCATTGTAGGTACCCTACTTGTGCTGCAGACCTCCCATATGGTCTAGTGGTAAGGATTCCTGGTTTTCACCCAGGCGGCCCGGGTTCAATTCCCGGTATGGGAATACATTTGTTCTCTTTCAGCTGATATTACTGTAATGGTGCCTTATAAGGCCAAGTGTATACAATGTTTCGTCTGTATAGCTTGCAACATAGTTTCACAGAAACCATTATGACCAAGTTGTGTATTGAAGTCGATGATGCAATCATACCAAAGTGCTACAGTTTCTGCACAGTAGCTAACCTGAGGATGCTAGGATTTAGGTTTTGCATCTGGCCTTGGTTTCGTCTTGGCAGTGGAGTGCATTTGCAACCACAAATGTAGTTGTACCATGAGCCAACTGGTCCATAAAGAGATTATTCTAAAAATACTTTTCAATATGTTATGGATTCATTTCAACATTCAGTCAAGTGTTAGATGCAGTAATGATGAGGGTTTTCTGAAAGTTACACATGGAACCTTTAATTAAAATATAATGAAGAATTCAATATTTCTCCATCAGAATTACACTATGTTCTGGATAAGAAACAGCATTTTTGGTACATGGCCACCCCAAAACATTGCTATTAGGGAATTTGACCCTGGACGTTTCTTTATTTATCAGCTTCCTTTACACACTAGGCCGCATATGCTGAAAGTAATAATTAGCAATAATCACATGCCCTGAATGTCTGTTATCTGTAAATGTCAGCAGATGCAGAATAAGAAATCTGAGTTCAAAATACTCTCCAAATGTCTAAATCATCCTTTCCCTGACCTCTCTGCCTTGTTCCAGACAACTCAGCGTGGATCCTGACACGTCGCGGAGGCTGGTCGCAGCAGGACCAGACCGTCTTCTACTTGCCCATCTTCATCTCTGACGGAGAGCAGCCGGTCCAGACCAGCACCAGCACGCTGACCATACGCGTGTGCAGCTGCGACCAGGAGGGCAACGTCATGTCGTGCAACGCCGAGGCGTACAGTCTGCCCGCGAGCCTCAGCAGAGGGGCACTGATCGCCATCCTGGCCTGCATCTTCGTCCTGCTGGGTGAGTTATGACCTGCTGCTGTGAGGATGTGCAGAGAGGAGACTTGATATATAATGATGATTATTCCGAAACAATATCAGCTAAAATTTCACACCATGCTTTTCAGGGCACAAATCCAATTTACTGAAAAAGTGGCAGATTTACCGTATAGAATTCATAATTCACTCTTAACCCTGATTATTTAAGTTACTATCCAACTGTTGTTAATGAAACCAACATCTTAAGATTCACAGTTAGAAGAGAATTCACACATTTTTAAAAACTGGTGGGAGAATAGTCAACATGTTCTCTCAACATTGATGTTATCAATTAATTAAACACTCAACAGCATAAATAATTACTTCACTGGCTAATTGATATGCTGAACAAGGGAAATAAAACAATCCTTCAGCTATGGATAAACAGCATTTTGGAACAAAACCCCTCATTTGAAATCAGAATTATTATGTCTGTTTAAAGCAATGAGATCACTCTTCGCAGTGAGCAAAGATGCTTTAACAGAATTCATTGCTGCTAGCCGGTGGGGCAGGGTGAGTCAACCAGCTGAGCCCTCCTGCTCACATTTACAGGTCTGTAGGGAGAGATAAAGTGGGTCCATAACAGCCTCCAGGGAAAAAGAAAGTGTGATGCTATAGGGAAGCTGGTGCTAATGAACACTAGACTTTTGCCAGGATGCAAAAGGGAACCCATAGTTAATCCTGCGCCAATGATATCACACTGGGAGATGCCTTAGCTGGCTGCTTCTAATGCTTCTGTGGTACCTCCTTTGTCAAACTGAGAATTCCTGGTCTTAATTGTTGAGCTTGAGCTCAGGAGTTTACTGAGATTAAGGTAAAAGACATAGCAAAGACTAATACTCCCTCTTCTCCAAGTTGTGCATAAACGAGTGCAGTCTGCACATTAGAAAGTAAGTGTACCTCTGAGGTGATATTATATTTTGAATAATATCTTGATAATATTCATATTCATTAGTTTGGCCCAAACACTGCATTTTATGTTTATACTCTGCTTCAAGGTTGATTACCTTACACCAGAGGAGGTATCAGGAATACTTAAAAGCAGCGCGCTCACTAGATGAAAGGTCAGAGTGTAAATTAAGTGCTGCAGTGATTTTAATCAAGGCCTACTGCTGCCCTGAGGCTCATCCTCAACCTGAGGCTTTTACGTTCTATTACACAAAAGTTTGAGATGCGGTCAGAGCAGGAAAATGTTTTCTAGCAAGAAACTCATGCAGCTTCAGGTTTGGCATGTGCAACGGGCCATTTGTCCAAAGTGAAGGCATTAAATGTCATTTTTGCAAGCAAGGGTCTTTGAGGGGCGACTTCAGCCCTTATATTTGGTCCCACAAATATGTAACCAAAAGTCCAGGTCTCTAAGTCCAAGACTATGGTTATGATTAGGATTATTTTTAGTCAACTAACTGTTTAATCTAGATGAAAAGAGCGAAGATTCAGGGCAAATGATATCTTCTTATTAATGGTTTTGTCCAACCAACAGTCCAAAACCCAACGATATTCCATTTGCAGTTATATAAGACAGAGGAAAGCAGAAAAGAAAAGAGAAATCCAGGGAAAGTTTGTAATTGTTGCTTGATTAATTACTTATTATGCTGAAGAACTGTACAAAACATCGTTAGTTTAGACTTTGTCATTTAATATTCCGTAAGAATCGTGCTTGAATGCTTTTGTCTCTGTGCTGACTGTTTCTCATCTCCTCCTCTGGCCAGTGATGATCCTACTCATGCTTTCCCTGCGCACCCATCGCAAGAAGCCCTACCTGTGTGACGAGGAGGAGAACGTCCATGAAAACATTGTGCGCTACGACGACGAAGGCGGCGGCGAGGAGGACACAGAGGCCTTCGACATCGCCGCAATGTGGAACCCACGTGAGGCACACCACCACCTGGGCAAGATGAGACAGGACATGCTGCCAGAGATCGAGAGCCTGTCGCGTTACGTCCCACAGGCGTGCGTCGTGGGTGGCGGTGGAGACAGCAACGTTCACGGATACGTGCTGGCAAAGCTCCTGGAAGCCGATGTGGACCCGTGTGCCCCGCCTTACGACTCCCTGCAGACCTACGCCTATGAGGGTGAAGGCTCGGTCGCTGAGTCGCTCAGCTCTCTCCAGTCGGGGACATCAAATACAGACCATGAGTACGACTATCTCAACGACTGGGGGCCTCGCTTTAAAAAACTTGCGGAGATGTACGGCGTACTGGAGACAAACAGTCCTCCGCTGTGGTAGAGCATCAGAACCTTTTTAATCTGAGACAAAAACACCAACAATATTTTAAAAAGCGAGACAAAAACATCAGAGAAGTGACACAAAAAAAGTGTGCAAGGAAGACACAACAAAGCCAGGATGTGCCCGCCTCCACATCCATGACTGTTGGCACTTGAATTCCTGCCGAAGCCTCGATTCTCCACAGCCTTGAAGGCCTGAGATGCCCGCAGCAGTGTGAGCTGGGTTTAAATCTCCCCCAGAGACGGGCTTCAGAGAAGGACTGGATTGGCAGCCCTGCAAGGCCCGCAAAGGAACGGCTTCAAAGCACATGTTAACTCCCCCGCCTGACCCAGCCACAGGCAGAGCCCCTTTGGTTCAAAGTGTTGAGCGATTTATTCCAGAGATGAAAACGAGACAGAGGGACTACCTTACTCACAGCAACGCAGGAGACAAACTCTGAAATGCTGATCCACTGTTTTGAGTCTGTTCTTTGATACGACCCAAGCCACAGCACTGACGGGAAGCTAAAAGTTCAAAATTTCATCGACTCAGTCAGAGATGTGTTCTTTTTCTGTCTCGTCTGTGGCCGGCCTTAATTTATTTCTTTGTTTCACGTGCTGTATTTATATTATTTTGCTAAGTTATTTGGGTACTTCGAAGCAACACTGTACTTAAACTGCCGCCGTGTGAGGACGTCTTTGAGAGACCGCATATATGTTGTAACATACATGATGTAACTGCCCTTGTTTCCCGTCTGTGTGATGAAGAGTTTTCCATGCATCTCTTGACGCCACAGGACACGCGCAGGAGACGACACCGTGTAATCACATGTGGGCTTTCTGATTGATATGTTTATTGTGTTATTGTTTTTCTACCTTTTTTGAGCGATTTGTATTGTTGTACTGTTTTTTCCCCCAAAAAACACAAAGCAGTTCGACATTCTTGAGGATTTGAGGGAAGCCATTTTTTAAAACTCTTTTGATTGAGCAGGATATGTCCAAGCAGTCGGTCAAATGTTAGCCAACACGTGCGGCTCACTGCGGATTGTTCTGCACATCATCCCCACACCTGGACGAGCACACGACCGAGACGCCTTTCAATTTCGGATCCACCACCGTGCCAACCAGAGTCCCGCGGCGATGACACTTGATCTGTGTTGCTTTTCCGCCACCCCACAAATGTGGCTTAATCCTCTAATCCTGTGGACTTCAAAGACACTGATAATCTGCATTAAGTGCCAAATGTAAAAAGGACAACAACAACAACAACAAAAAAAAAAGAGAGACGTTTTGGATGAAATAAAAAAAAAATCAGCAAAACACAAACACCAAAAGACATAAAAGGATTTTGCAAACTGCGAGGGACGTGACGCTGCGTTTTGATAATTCGACTGGGTGAAGTTTACTTGAAATCC
Organism: Datnioides undecimradiatus; assembly: GCA_008933995.1. Lineage (NCBI taxonomy): Eukaryota > Metazoa > Chordata > Actinopteri > Lobotiformes > Datnioididae > Datnioides > Datnioides undecimradiatus. Next base: position 11,371,086 of record WARS01000010.1, read on the forward strand.
ACGTGGTCAGTCATGCTACAGTAAGTGGTATGTGAATGTAGATATTTTTTTGTATTCTTGGTAATAAAACGAAAAAAAAAAGTCACCTCTGTTTTTGTCCTTAAACCACCTCCGGTTGAGAAAATTGTTGTTACATTCGCAGCACCTGTGCACAAAAACAAATTATACTGCCTGAACGTCTTGGCGGCAGGATTTTCAGAGTGTTTTGGAATAATAAAGTGTGTCTTTGGTGGTGAGGAGCATCGCGCAATCCCCCCCGAAGCATGGCAAAACTATAAGTCCTTCAAAAGATTAAGTAGCTATTTAAATTTGCAATCATATGCTGAATTGTCCTCCAAAGTGTTATTGCAGTTGATTCACTTTTCATTACAGTTTCCCTCAAAGTGTTTAATTTGCTTGACTTATTTTGTTTTGCAGCGATAATGTTTAGCATTGATTAAAAGCTCATCCCCGCACCGCCTGCACTACCTGAGCCTCCAGCCCCGGCAGCACCTCGTGAAACGGTTCCGTCTGATTGCGCTCACTGTAACATTTACATGAGCGGATTGAGCGTTCGCCAATGGGAATTAATCGATTACAAGCAAGAGTCTCCACCTAATTGCATGTGCCAATCAAAGGTGTTCAAGTGAAGGACAGGATAGTCAAAAGGAAAGAGGAGGAAAGGTGACAGAAGAGAGAAACTTAAGAAGCTGCGGGAAAAAGAAAGGAGGCTCAAAGTTGTAATCTACCCTGTGCAATAGCTTCTACTATGAATTTCCATTGCCAAAACAAATAACAGAGGATTAACTCTGAAATCAGAGGCTCCTCCTTACCTGCTGGGTGGCATTCAACAGTGAAATTGCGCTGAAGATGGGCCTATAGTGTTCCCAGGCTTTAAACGTTCACATAAATGCATTCGTATCCCGCACGCTGAGCGGAACGCTTCAATTACACACTGGGGATTTTTCTCTAATTCGCCTCTCTTTGTTTTAACGTTCAGCAGTCCACAAAGGCTTTGCTGATCTTTATGTTTCTCCATCTTGCATCATATCAGTTCGCACGACAGTATTTTAGAGCAACGCTCACTAACCTCCAGCCATCAGTATCACCACAGCACCTGATGGTACCATTTCCTTAAGTATGTAGAGCAGTGTCTTTTGTTGTGTTGTTTTGCTGTTACGAACACATTTTAAAGAAATACCCAGACTTTTTTAAAATGTACTTTTTGCTTTCATACAATGATTTATGCAACACAGTGATAGCAATCTTCTTATCTAGCCATAAGCAAAAAGGTAAGATCAGTTTCTGAAATATCAAACTGTTTTCTTCAATCATAATCATAAAGTGCTGGGCTGTGAGAAACAGATGAAAGTCTTTGACCTTATGCGAATGTAAACCAAGTTACAACTAACATTTAACTGCCAGTGCCAGATGTATTAAGTGTTTTATAAGGACGTGGTTTAATCACATCAGTCCTGGTGTTAATTATTTAATCAAATGTTAGTTCAAATGTTGGATAAAGGAGATTTTCTCCTATTTTATCGGGATGTTCAATCACTGTTGATGATAACTTTCAACTGAAGCACTACATTCCTCATGTACCAGGATGCAACTTCACCACTTGCTCATTATTATTTTTAGATTATTATTTTTGCTACACTGAAAGATTCTCTGTGGGAATAAAGCTTTTTCTTTAACTTCTATTTTCGCAGAGTTTTAGCGGTCTCAGGGTTTTATTATTCTGTGAAAGTTATTCTTTGTTTCACCAAACTCCTCAAGCGCTCCTTCAGTCTTCTCCTTCTCAAAGACAAGAGGGATCGGCGCTTGCTGTGACCTTATTCCCATCACTCCTCACCATAAATCTCTTGTCAAGTGCGTTTGTCGGCATATAGGGTGCATGTCCTTCAGCCTCTTTCCTCCTCAGTGCCCTTCCCTACAATTTGCCCCATCCCTCCGCCTAAATTAAACCCTAACAACCCCTCCGACCCATCGCACTCACACAGATGCCCCATTGCAACCTCTTTCTCCTCCTCCTTCCTATTTGCCCCATTGCCAGCCTCTCCCAGGGCCATTTCCAGGCCGTAGCAGTGCCATCCGAAAGGCACTGAGGGGGTAATTTGTCTTAAGCTTCACTGCTCTTTCTAACAGACGAAGGAGCTCAAACGGCAGAAGATAATAAGAAGCCTTCCAGCTCTAATCCTGCTGAGGGTAAACCGCAGCATACCCAGTGAATCATCCCCTAATGCGAAGTGGAAAAACACACTCTGCTCTGCTGGAAATTGAGGGGCGGAAAGAAAGGCAAACTCAAGGCCCTGGGAGAGAAGAGCAGGTCCAACCCATTTGACATGTGGAGTTAGAGAGCGAAACATATATACAGACCCAAATCGCTGCCGGGCTTTCTCACTCTGATCCTCTCCTTATCTCTCTCTGTCTGTCTCTCTACCTCTTTCATTCTTCCTCCAGTCCAACTCTTCCCTCTTCCTCTCACACCCAACATCTCTTTCATTCTTGTCTTTCCTCTCTCCCCCGGTTGTTTCTTTCTATTATCCTTTGTCTTTCCCTCCTGTTCTTCCTCTCAGTCCAGCTCAGTGCAGCGCAGCGATGGGTTATTTACGCTTTATCTCGTTAAGCCGCAGCAGAACATGAGCTCTTGCCGTTAGGGTCTTTGCTCCGAGAACAGAGAGCGGTGCATGCTCCGTGTCTCACAGAGGTTTACAGTAACTCAGCTGCAGACGCTGGTGCATAGTAACCTAATATCTTTAAAACAATGATCTGTTCCTTCTCTCTTTTGTTTTCTTCATCTTTATTTGAATGCTTTCTTAGATCTTGGGTACTGAGTGACCATTTCTGAAGGTTGAGGCTTAGCATAAAACCTAACCTCTAACCATTCGGTGATGAACTTCATGTCTAAGTCACAATCACACTGAACTGCGAGGTTCCTGTTTCCTATCATCAGGAAAACCTCAGTTCTGCAACAAAACCCTGTTCAATAGCATCTCTGCAATCTCTCCAACTGTCTGGACATGAGAGATGAGGAATATTTGTGTTTTAAGCAGCCTTTTTAAATAAAAATACTAGAGGCACCTCCTTTTTATCAGCATAGAAAAGGCTTTTATGTTTGACTGAGGTGGATGTGTTGGAGCTTTGAAAATAGCAACAAGTGCAACGAGACCTGACGGGAAAAAACTTGGAACACCTTTGCAAACAATGTTCAGATCTTTGCAGTTTTTAACTCTATTTTGATGGAATGTAGGATTTTAGGATCAGTGAAAAGGCAGCGCAAACGTTAGGAGCAGTTTAACTCAGTCTTGGAGAAACAATGACTTTTAAAGGTGTGTCTGTGTGTATCCTTCAGCCAAGCATCCTGCTGCTTACGTTTGTGCAGTGACACTAAATGCAGAAATGAACAGTAAACACTAGTTTCATGATGCAGTCTAACTGTTTGGTTTTCTTTGATCTTGAGACAGATGCAGAGGTGGTCTTGCTCGTGTAGGTGGTCAGGATTGTAACTGGTGGTGTGTTTCGCTTGCTTTGCAGTATTATTAGCCATGTTTGACTTTGTGCTTAGCGTCAGACTCTGCATTGTGGTGGCCACCAACCAGAATGTTGCAGAATGTCAGTCCTGTAGTGCAGCCAAAGAAAAACAAGGCACTCAGGATTGTACACGGCTTGACGGGCTGTTTAATGGTATCTGTAACAGTGCAGTTCATTGGTTTGAATCACCGGCTCCATTTCATTTGGAGAGGAGGGGACCTCTATGGACATTTTGGCTCCTGGTAAACATCTCCTCAAACATCTGGATCTTACGTAATGAGAATCTGAACAAATGTTGGCAGCTGGCAGCCTCTCCTGTACATCATATGTCCTTCTGCCTCACCTTGGAGAAACACAGATTTTCACCATGGCACTGCTTTCATCACCTCCTGGACGAAGATCCCCAAATGAATCTTTGTCTTTTGTTATAGTTTGAGTGTCTGAAGCGCTGGAATAAGAAGCTTCTGGGTTAAAACCTGCTGGCTGGCTGTGGCACTTGGCTCCAGGTGCTCCCACTTCCTTCCACAGTCCAAAGACATGCGGGTTAGTTTAAGACAAGTTGACCGTTTAAGAAAAGTTGCGATGTACCGATGTCTGTTGTGATTATCTCAAGCTTGACGCTCCAAAGGATAAGTGGTCATAAAAACTTAAAAGACATAGTTTCCTTAAAAGATCCAGCAGATCACTTGAGACAGTTACATTGACAAGTGACTGCTAGCAAGTCTGCCACTTATTTAATAAAGTATTGTTTTATGGCTCTCCTTCATTTAGTAACACTTTGCTAACAGCTATGTCTTGGAGCCATATAGGAACAGAAGGGCCAAAGATTTAAATCCGCATCAAAGCATCACTCATCCCCGATAGCTGTGAGCTGAGAACAGAGTGCTGAAGCCTCAAAAACAAGAAATATATTGGAGACAGTGTGAGGATGGCAAGTACTCTTCATGTAAAGATGACATGATATGACAGGAACACAAGAACATCTTTTGCTTTCTGTTTTATACCGAGTTAAAACTGTTCAAGGTGGGGGAAGACATTTTTATTCTGCACTCTGGAGTGGGGTTTTTTTTCATCCTGTACGATTTGTCTCACTCCTGCCGGCTTTGCACATTTTATTATTAATGGCATTGACAGACACCTTCGTCTTGGAGCCTGCTTACGTGAACTGAAACGAAGCAGCGTGAGGAGGCTGAGGTGGGAAGTGATCCAGGAGGTGTTAACTACAGTTGTCAAAGGCAAGAGATTAGAAAGAGGAGGCTAAATTAAAAGAAAATCCCCCTTCCAGTCTTCCTATCCTGCTACTTCCTCTCTCATCCTACTTCCTATTTCCTTCTTCCCAGGAGAGGAATCCCAATACTTCTCTTTGGGAAAAAAAAAAAAGAGAAAGAGGAAAGTGAAGCATGATCACACAAACTGAATCTGACAAATTGAACTCGGCACACAGTGTATTAGGTATCCGGGACCCTTACAACAAATGTCACTTTCTACAAATAGAAAAACAGCAAGGGGACTGGTAAGAAAGTGATGAAAGAGTTGAGAGCAGGTTGATATGAAGTGTTTGTCAAATCAGAGCTGGATTGGGACATGGCTACAGCACAGGTTGTTGTCCGTGTGATGGTGTTCTTATTGAGCTGCCAATCTAGTAAATCCCAGCAGGACTGTGTGTTTACCAGGCTTCTTTATTTTGTCAGACTGAAGCGATTGGGTATATGTGGATGTGACTCCATCCAGATAGATAGCCTACATCTGTGGGGGTTAAACAAACCCATCTGTATGTGAGTCTTTGCTGGATTTTGTCGCTTTTTTGAAATCTCCATGTTTTTCTTTTTAAAGAATTGCTCTCCTCCAGATGTCCTCTGCATTCGTCATCACTAAACCGTTTTCAACCTAGGCCTTGTTAAAATGAGATTATCATTAAGGCCTCGTGAAAACACACACAAAAGCCTTTTTGTCAAAGAAACTTACAAAGTTATACAATGTAAACTGTATTTTTTTTATCTGTTTGCCTGCATACAAATCAACTGTGACTTATTGCTGATCATACCCTTCAACACTTTAAAAATACAGAAGCAATCCTTTAAAGTCCTTCCCATCCTTCTCTAGGTGACAAACCAAGAACAAAACTTGTGACTTGGAATATTTCTGTGCTTGTTACATAGTCCAGAGTTAAAACAACCCAATACTGCCCATATTAATTAAAATATAATATAAGCAAGAAATATTTTCAGATATATACGTTTCTGTCTTTTCTAACGTGCTTATCATTTTGTAATCAGCTCAGTCTTCTTACTGCTTTAAAGTGCGTGTCACATATCTCAAAGCTAACAATTAACCTCAATATGTAGAGGCCTCAATCCGACCATTCATGCAAGTAACATATGAATTACTTAATTATCAACTATGGACCAATCAAAACCCCCAGGAGCAGCGATTATGTGTTATGTGGTCCCTGAGCGACCAGTCTGCAGGTTTTTATATCAACCGCTCAACTCATTTCCACTTTGAATGTGCTAATCACACAATTAAATCAGCAGAGTCTTGGGTTTGGATTAAATCCTGCAGCCTCTCAGGCCTCGATGGCGCATCGTCCATCCCTAGAGGCTGCAGGCACCGGTTACACGGCTGAAGATAAACAGAAGAAGGCATGCAACGTCTGTGCATTCGGTCACGCACACATGTAACTCCAGCTGTGCAGACCCAAGCTGCAGTAAAAGCACATAATGTACGTGTTGCCGTGCGAGCAAAGCTTGCACGCAGACTCGTGTAACGCACTGGTGTCAGCTAAATCACGACATCGGAGCAAAGTAGACAAAGCAGCGCGTTGCTCAAATGAATGTACATTGAATACGCATTAAATCATAAATTCAGCGTTGAACAATATACAAATTACAAGTGTAGGGCATGTGTGTGCATGTGCGCGTATGTGTGTGTCACGTCCTCATGTACAACTCGTGACATTAATAAATATATTAATATGTTACTGCTGCTGTGTGTCTGATCGCAACTTTTTGCCAATACAGGCGATTCTGCATGTATTTAAGATTTCTAAATAAAATATATTGCTTAACATATATTTCAAAGATTCAGTCATGCACAATTATGAGAATATCGCAATGACTGAAATCACCAAATTGTTTTGTAACAATAATCTAAGCTGTGTTAATTAAAACTTGAATCTTAATCATTTGGTCCGTCCTACTTACTTAGAACAGAACACAGTATTGTTGTATTGAGGACAACATAATCTTTCACCACAGGTAGCCAAGTACATCGAGTTTAAAGCCAGAGCCAGATAAGTTGCTGGTTGCAGTTCCATCCTGGAACAGCTCGCCACTGTGACTTGTCTCAACTAGTGTTTTATATCTGTGTGATAGAAGAGGTCAGGGTACATATTCAACATTTATATAATAATCAGTCCATACAGTTGACATTTCTTTGCTGCTGTCTCTCCAGTTAGTACTCAGCAGGATCCTGAGGCAGAAAATAACCGTATGACTGCATGATTCCTACACGTGTCTAACATTTTGAAAAATCAATATTTGAGTCTTTTCAGGAGGCCGAGCGTCCGATTCACACATCCGCAGTATAAATGTTGGCTCATTTTACTTTGTATGTTAATATATCTCATCTTGTTCAATTAGATAACCACTTCATGACATTATTAGCTGAGTTGTGACAGCCCAACTAAACACTGGAAACCTTTTACAAACAACTGGAAGGGATTTCTTAAGAGGCCGAAGGGGATGGAGGTTGAGAGGCTATTTCCCCTTGACACAGAGCATCAGAGGTCAGGCCTGACAAGCTCCGACATCCACGTCCTCAGGTGAGGTAGACAGCGGGGCTTTGAAGGGCGAGCGGCGAAGGGCATGCCTGAGGCTACATTGACGGAGAGACAGGGATGTAGAGAGAGGGCTGTCATAATCAGTCCAGGATTACTTCTGAGGAAGCTCAGCCTGCTCTCGATGCATCACAGGAGCTGCCAGTGTGCATCGCTCATCGACACACTTCACGGAGATCCAGCCATGTGAGTGAAGAGCAGCTGCCTCCGTCTGATTCTACCTGCCGGCGACTTCATCTACTGAATACCGTCCAATCGTTTGTAAATCTTCATAAATAACATAGTTTCAGAAAATTATGTGAAGCACTGTGACAGTATAACGCAAAGGTTGTGATGGTTTTGAGTCTGTATAACTACATTTAAATGTAAGTTATAAGGTATGTATGTAAATGTCCTTGGTTTCCTTTGCTATTCAGTTCTAAGCAACACAGCTTGTCCCTGCATTGTGCTTACAATAAATCCTTGTTTGCTTTCTATATTTATATTTTTATATCTTTGAAAACTGACTCCATGTTTTTTATTTTGTTTTCTTAATATTTTAATATCTGTTGATGTTTCCCAATACAGTTTATGCCTTATTAAAAGCACACGAATTGCCTTTGCGGCTGAATAAAGCATTGAATAAATTTGCCTTGAAAATGATCCGGTTGCAACACTTCCCGACAAGGACGGGTTGTTTGGCTGTGGTAAGTGGTGAGAAGCTCAGATGACACGAGGTTGTCACATTTGCTAGTTTTTGTAACTATAGAGGACCAACAGACAGACAAACCAGCAAAAATAGTCATGCATCCTCCAATTAGCTTGCTGGCTAGCAGGCTCCAACCTAAACAAGATGTTTTTGCGTTGCTCGAAGTTGTTTTCCTCCTGCTCGATCTCAATCTCTTAATCTGCTCTAGTGATTAATTACAAGCTGTTTCTTAAGATATCATTTCCTTGTCTTTGCACTAATCATTTGACTTATTCCTATGTTGACTTTAGGATATAGAGGCAAACTAATAAATCCTCTAATCTAAAGGTTGCAGAAAGGTTTTATTCAAAATGTTAGCGTATAAAACGCTGCTGAGATGTGGAAGATGTGCATCGCCCATTTGCATGCCTCTGTGGACAGTTAACAGCTAGCCATTTCTTTCCAAGAGACATTTATGCGTTTATAGAACTATACAACATCTTCAGCATTCTTGCATCCTCTGTATGGTTCCTGTTTGTAACTCTGCTGCAGAGTTTGCCCACACACTGTCTGTGCCCTCTATCTTGCCCTCACACTGTAACTACAGCCCTACAGGCAGACTCGCAACCTTATATTGACCATCTGAGCCTGCTCTCTCCCAGTGAGAGAAGTGAAGTGAGGCATCTCTCTTCACCTCTGACTCCACATCCTGCCATACTACAGAAGCAGGGAGGGAGCAGCCGTGTTGGGTCGTGGCCTCCCTGACCGAGCTCCAGTGACAAATGGGAGGACAAGAGAGATGGTGCATGCTCCTCTGCAAGAACTGGGTGTAGTTTTGTTGCAATATTTCCAATTTAACCGAGCACTAAGCTGTGTGTGACCTTTATTTCCAACCCAAGAGAAGTTACCGTAACACATGCTGAACTTATTTCCTACTACACAGCTCTCCGACCATCAGGGATCTTGCTCAAGGGCACCACAGCAGTTCACATGGTTGAATAACCTTGAAAGTCCAGTCTGAGGCATGTCTCTATCCGGTATGTGTCAGGTTGATGCCAGGATGAGGGTGGATTTGGGCGGACAGAAATTGGTGCATCGTGAGAAAGCATCTTGTCAGGTCACAGCGTACACAGAGCAGCATGATGCATATTCCCAGGATTAGACACATTTGTTTTGAGTTGAGTATGACCTCCTTTAATCCGTCATGCCGCCTCTCCAGCCTCCCCGGTGCATTCATTAAGGCAGAGAGGCGTAAACAGATCGATGGCATCAGAACAGGTAGAAATGGAGCCTCAAACAGTGTCAAACGCAGTCACTGCTTACATGTAAAAACACTAAAAGCAATCACAAATATATCCAGACTGAAATGTTACCTCTTGCTATATTCCCCAAGACAAAGGTGCCTTGTATATTCTGTGGTGGAAACATTAAAAACAAAGTCCATTTCTAGAAGAAATATGGTTTTGGATTGATTTGAATGATTGACTGACACCTGTAGTTCAATCGTTTCCTAGTCATGCATAAAGCTGGAGTGAAGGTCTCTTGAAGGTCTCGCTGTGTTTCAGAGAATCATCTCATTACCTTCCATGCCCATTTTGTAGACCCCATTTACTTGTTGACACAGTACACACAAAGCTGGACTCATTTCTCTGCAGGAGTGTGTACTTTTTTAATAATAGACTCCTTCATCAACAGATGTTTTGACTAATTTATGGTTTTGCACTTGCTGCTGCCAGAGGTATCAATTTAAACGCTGTAACAGATAAGAGCACGCTTTCTCTCAGTCAGAAGCAAAACATCGCTACGGAGTGAAGCGATGGAGTTCAGTTTTGATTTTGAACTGAGCCTTGTTGGTTTTTAAAAAGCTGACTTTTCAGAACGCAATGAAGCCTTTCAACCGCCTGCCTCTGGGTGGTATTATTTATTTCATTTTTGAGTTCATGCAGGAAATATGCCAAAAAAAAATTTCAGTCCAAAATGCAAAGAGAGTAAAGAGCGAGTATTCGTCTCGAACATTCAGAGTTCCCAGTAAAGTGGATGACGGATGACAGGTATCAAAAGTAAAGGAAGTAGCACTGCCGGCATGTTGAAAACACTTAACTCATCACTTGGGTGTTTTACTTTTCCTAGCTACTTTTAGTTTTTATCTTTGGTTTTCTGCCCCACACATAGTGTCTGTGGTTAAGTCTCATCAGAGACATTAGGGGGCCATGAACCTCAGGCAAGCTGGCCCAAGTGAGACGCGAGGGGCTTGTGAAGAAAGTCAAACATGTAGCAACGAAATGAGCCAGATGTTTGTCTGAGGAGTTGGAGGAGACCAAAACAGAGCAAGGAATAAGATGGAATGACTTTTGACAGCACATTAGGTACAACACACCGACAGTCCAAGAGGAAGTACTTCTGTGGATGTGCACGGCTCTTTCTCCACTCTAGCAGCCAGAAATCATTTTATACTGCTGTAAAAGAAGACGAACTTGACAATATTGCAGTACGCCAAATATTCACCGTTGCATCAGTGTAATTTCGATACACTTATTTACTGTCATTGTCTTTTAATTTTGTGCCATGAGCTTGAGTTCATGTTCTGGTCATTGCCTCTCTCTTATCTTCAAACACATGCATGCAGGCTGTTAGCTGTATCTCTGCTCTCTCCTGTTGTGCCATCTGATCAAAGGATAATTACGGCCTTGTTTGGCGGACTTGAAATGGTGTCCGCGCTCTGATGTGCGTTTTAAAGGAGGAAACTCGTAAATGCACATTTCCTGCATTCCAGTGGAAAGAACTGCTAATACGTTTGTCCGGAGAGAAACAGGAGCGGAGTCACTTAACCCACCAAAATAAAATAAAATAACCCTCGGGTTTGATTCTCAGTGGACACACTTGCTAAAAATACATGTGACAAGAACGATTTTATGTGAAAAAGACTCAAACAAACCATATTTTTATTTAAAAATGTACACAAATGCCCAAATGTACCTGTTTCTTAGTCATGTTCTTGGTTCATGTGTGCTCTTTAAGAGTTAAGCAACAGAAATCTAATCTAGATCAGGAACTTCCTGAGTGTACTTAATGACTTTTGATGAAACAGGTTTTAAAAAAAAACAAAACTGGCAGAGTAAGGTTAGGAACAAGTTGGAACAATGTCCCCTGAAGTGACAAAAGCATTAGTGTGTGTGAGGTGAGGACAGGCAGGTCGGCAGGTGACTCTGACAGCGGAGGATTTAGTGAAAATGGCTGGCCTAGCGCTTTCTCTGCAACTGATGGATTAAACAAGCTGGAGCAGGGCTGCAAAGAAAAGCGGCCTTTCTAACACGAGAAAGTGCAGGTGTTTGCCTCTGCGTGTGTGTGTGTGTTTGCCTTGTGTGTGTGAGTGCGCATAATTCTGATTGTCCGCCTTTATGATTATGAGCATAAAAAATGCACGGCTTGCAGAAATTGGCTTGCGGGCCTGCGTGATGATGGCACAATAAAGGTTTCCACAGTCAATACTCCAGTATAGTCCAATAATTTTCACAGGGCCATGCATCGCTGGGAACTATCTGAATCAATAAGTGGGTAAATAAATTAAACTGGCGATGGGACAGTGGAGGAAATATACCGCCAAATGGCAAAAACGTCAGTGAAATGGAGAGAGCAAGCGTTTTGCTCCTCCGTTGGCACCGGCAGAATTAATTTATGTTAATGCCAGTTTATGCCTCTTTGAACTATCAAAACACACGAGGCTGTTAAGAGTGTGTGGGTGGGGGAGAGAGAGTGAGCAAACTAAATCCAGAACTACATTCCTGATGTAAACATATGCAAATGTAAATTTTTACCACCTACAGCAAAGGTCGTCCCCCAGCAGCACAGATCCTGCCACGTGCTCAGCTTGTTTTACAGCCCCGTCGCCAATGACGACAAATAATGTGTGCGACAAATCTAATTAACAATCTAATTGAGGATGAAGTGTTTTGCCACTAGAAAAATACACTTAAACGCCCTCCTGAGACCAGTGAAGATCAATGTTGTTGTCACTTGGTTTGCAAGCTTTTGCAAATTCAGGACAGGGTTGGGACAAATTTGATATGGCGCCTTTTTGAGGCTATAAATAATGCAAGAAAAGCGAGATGAATGGATGAGATGCATGAAGAAAAAAAAATCTATATCCGTTGTCAAGAGCGATAGTTGCCGGATGACTGTCTTTTCGTCAACAGATAATCAACATAGGCTCAAAAAGGCTTGAAAAATGGCTGAAATCTGGTGCCCAGTGGGATGTCTGGTTGAAGAGACTGAAGAGGACAAGTGGGCTTGTCTGAGGGCCATTCAGGTCAGAGTGGAGGAGCAGCGATTTGAGCGATTACAGGCGCAGTGGGAAAAGAGTTTGCCACGCCGAGTAGACTGCCAGGAATGAAAAGCTGGCTGGGATGTCTTCTGCTGGGGGAGGTTACCTGCCGTTTTATGGGCCGAGGGACGAGAGGAAACAGGCAGGAGAAAAATAAGTGAGCGTTTTAGTCGGGACAGTTGAGCGTGTTAGAGGAGGCTGAGCCAAGAGATCATGTTAAGTTAAGAGGTGCCATTGTGAAGCCCACGCTGGTTGCTTTGCAATCTCAAGCCCATTAACTGCAACTCGTGTATTTTGCATTTACAGTTGAGTATTCTCCAGATTAGTTGCACTGGTGCAGCACTAGCTACAAGAGTAATGTCAAGAGCTAGCAGACATAGATTTAACATACATGGTATGTATGGTATGGTTCATTTTTTAAAAACATACCTTATGATAAATTATTTCAGTTTGGACCAAAGTGTTGGACTGACCAACCAGGCGACCAACCAACAGTCCAACACTGACATCTCTCAAGATTCAAGATGCGGTGCTAGCATGAGTCTAGATAAAGGAAAAGACAGGTCACACACTCTCGTCATCGCAATTTGAAACAGTGAGTGACCAAAGGCAGGTCCAGACCCTGACAAACTTTAGATGAATATGACTTTTAGACAGATGTGTTACCTTCAGTATTCCATATGTGCTGTTGGTCTTTTCAGTGTGTTATGAAAATGACTTGGGGAAAAATTATGTCCTCTTTTGTCAAAGTTGCATCAGCTTCCTGAAGCTGCAAGCAAGAATTGCAAAGTCTGGTGCGCTGGTGTGTTCAAGGACGCTCTGACATCTGACATTTCAGAGTCAAATGTCAAACACTAACCTTTAAAATGAAGTCAAAGAATAACATTATCCTTCAAGGTCCATGTTTATGTATTGTTTGTCCACTGTGTTTCAAATATTAAATACTTAGGCAAAATACATATTAATATAAAAACAAGGGTAACAAAGAGTTCACCATGATAGGTTACCAATCTCAAGCAAATTTCAGTTTTCTAGTCTTCAGTCTCTACTTTTTATCAGCCTACTTTTAATCTTTTTCAACTGTTTTGACAGGATTGTCAAACACGATCCATAAATAAACATCACTGAATGAATTTGCCGAACCACTTTGTGAAGAAAAGTGTCAGGCTGGGAATAATGGCTGCTGGTCCCGGAGCGCATGAGTCTGCTCTCTGCAAAGTGCTTACAGCTTGTTTACTGCTCTTGTTGTCATCTGCAGAAACACAGCACTGAGGCCATGAAGGATGAGCGGCCTGTCACTAAGACTGACGCCAATTGATGGTTTGCACTCCAAACCACAAAGGTCAGACTGAAACAAGCTATTCAGCTCTTCTGGGGTTTGCAGATCAAAAGAGTCTCATGGAAAGACTGCAGGAAGTGAGAGTGAGTGGCTCTTACTTGTTTTGAGCCGTGCTTGTACCGTGGCTTTGTGGATAGAATCGCCATTCCGTCCATCACTTAGTCGGTTTGTCACCAAGTTCCACTGTCACCATAACAAATCACAGTTTAGTCATGAGTGAAATGTGTCCACACCTTGTGATTTCCTTGATATGATTTCCCTTGTGAAGGGATTGTGGGCACGTTTGCATGCTAACATTAGCATTTGGCTAAAAGCTTTTCAGAGTGCCTGTAGACATTTATCTTAGAAAGGTATTCTATGCTTAGCATTCATGTTTTTTAATTAAGAGTATAAGACTTAGTATTGAGCAACTGATCTGCATAGATTTTCCATTGAATCATTGTTTATCTGAAAATGTTCCTATTGTCCTCAGAGGCAGAAGATATCATCTTCTGCCTGTGGTACGTTCAAAGATCCTAAAGGGTTTCTGTCGGTATGAGATGGAGAAAAGCTGCAAATCCTGGAGACACTCTGATCCTACAAATGCTTTACATTCATACTGATAAAGTACTGCAACTTTAAAAGGACTAACCAGTTATTAACTGTTGAAGAACTTTCTGCATCACTGCACTCTGAACAGTGTTAAATGTTGCCTGTCAAACGCTTAATAGAAAAAACAGACTGACATCATCTTGTCCTGTCCCTCCCCATCCGCATCCCATCTCACCAACAATCCCTCAGATTGACAGAACTCTCTGAGCAAAGGGCCACTTCTTACACAAGCAACACTCTTGGCCATCTAAATTCTAATTAAGCCTCTTCTTTTAACGGGTATCCCTCTGATCCTCAACACCCCTCCTGGAAGATAAGAACACACTGCTGGCATGGAGAGACAGACAAGGAGGGGAAACCATGTCTATTAAATCTGTAATTAAGTCAGAGCCACCGAGGAAATCGGAGGGGTAAAAACCAGGAGAATCCTGGGGCAGGTCCTTGAGTCCTTGAAGTGTAATTGCACGAGGGAATCGGGGTATTGTCAGCGTCAGAGAGGGATTTCCAGGAGTGAAGCAGGAGGGCGGGAATGGGAAATGACTGCGTGTACACACTTAAGGTCCTGGAGCTTTGGGAGGAAGGAAGCCAGTTTGGGCTACACTTGAAGCAAACAATACTCGAGTTCAAAGAATAGCACGAGGGCTGAGTGGAAGAGTTGAGTGCTTGTCGTCGATAAAGCATACCATCTGTTGTTTGTACCCCATTGTTACCTCGGGGGCATCCTCTGTGAAGAAAATGAGACAAACACATGGGAGCCGGTATATCCATTCAAAAAAACAAACCCTATTTTTCTTCTTTTACGGTCCCCTGATGAGCCTTTGGTTACCTTTTTGAACTTTTACGTGCGACAGCCACAAATAACATGTCAACTTCTCACACTAGCTTTTCCACACCAGATGCACCTGCGTCTTGGAAAAACTGGCGGTGGTTCAGGATCTTTTTTGCCATCTGTCCTGTTCGTGGCAAAGGCCACTGCAAGGAAAACATCTGAGCAAAAGGGCTGCGGAATCCTACAGTGTCGAGTCTCGAATCAGACCACGTGTTTCCATTGAGGACGTGCAGAAAGAGGAAATTAAGAAACTGGAGCACCGTGATGATCATCATTTCCTGAGCGGGAAGACGAATTAAACCAGATATCATGATGTTCCAACTCATGTGTACATGGGATATCTGAAATGCATGACAGCACTTGTATCTGTTCATGCAGATATAAACTGCGCAGAGATTATGTTGAAGAGCCACTCTTCACTTAGTAACCCAGTTTTTAGTTCAGTGCATCAAAACATCATAAATACTTTATTTTAACCTGGCTGGCTGGAATATCTCTCTGGCTTGGAAACGTTTTGCTCTTTTCAGTATTGTTTTTCAGTTTTTAGCGCAAACCCATTGTTCGGAATAAAATTTGATATAACAAATCGGATCAGTTCACTTATAGTTTCACGCCTTAAAATGCCTTAAAATGTGTTTCCCCTTGTAAACCCCCTGTCCTCTATCTTTGGAATCACAGACCATGGGTGTGATCTCTGAATTCCATTTGCCTCGTGAGCCCGAAGAAGGTCTGCAGCTGTTTGTAGATGTAGTTAAAAAGGTTCTGCAGATTCTAGTTTGTTGAAATTATCCTCCCATTATCAGTTGATGGGAAACGCTATTACAAGCTTAATATGAACAGGAACACGGATGATGGAGTTGACTGTCATCAGGGAGAAATCAGCTCACCTGGTGTGACTGCCAGTCTCTGTCGTATCCATGGCCTCAGGCCTTTTAGTTGATTTGGGTTGGTTGCATCTGGCGCCTGTAATTCATCTCTTCATTTAGTAAAGTCTACGGAGCCCTGGAGTGGCCAAAGAGAGAAAAAACAAAAACATTGAGACTCAAAATTACAGTGTTGGCCACTTAAAATGCTATTACCAGCACATGATACAATTTGTTTGCCCTAAATACAGTTCATTGGCATGTTTTGGTTTATTCATGGGGAAATGATAAGTTGTATATATACAAAGACCCAACACAGCAGACCCACCTTGTACAGTAGTAGTTGAGCTCTGGTACTCCATCAGCTGTGGCAGTCCATTGTGTCCCACCTGCTGCTGCTGCTCCTCCTCCAGGGCTGGCAGGTCAGGTGTTCAGGAGGCAGGCTGCCCCTCTGCTGCCACTCTGCTCACACCAGGCACGGAAAAAAAGCCAGACGCCACAGGTCTACCTATCCTCGGCAGCGTCCGTCCAGCCTACCAGAGAGCAAAGCTAGGAGGTGGTCGGTGTTTGCAGGGTAAACTACAGCTCATAATCTGCTGCATCAGCACCGCCGCTGGCTCTTTGTTTAGCAAAGCAGCCGCAAGAAAAACACACAAGCTAAGCTAATACAGCATGTGTGCTTGACTCAAACTGTTTACTCACAGTCCTTCAGAATTAACATTTCCCATTACTCAGCACTCTGATAAACGCAGCTCATCTAATGTTCTCGCTTGTCATGTCATACACTTGTGTCCACAAATTAAATAAAAGGTGGGGTGTGTGTGTGTGTGTCTGCATACCTTTGGCCGCATAGTGCGAATTGAGCTGAGAGCTTGTCGACGTTTACAAAGATCAGAGTGTCAAGTAGTTTATAATTAATAATCAAGTGTTTAGTTTGAAAGTGCTCGGCATCACATCCAGTTTGGATTTTTGAAAAAGTCCGAATGTCATGGGTCAGGATATTAAAACGCATTTTCCTCCCGCTAACATCATTAAGATATTATGCAAGCGAAGGTCTGAAGATGACTCATTACTTAAAAATACAATCCAAAATGTTTTCACTTTCATGCCCAGCGCTCGGTACTCGACAAGTGGGTGTAAGTTTTAAATCAATTTGGAAGGAAACTCGTTCATTAATTCCACTCTGACCATTTAAATTACCATATAACTCAACTCTGGTCCATTGGTGGGAGTTAAAATCAACAGGAGAAAGTAACCTTGAGGTTTAATTCTCTAAAAACTGCTTTATATCCAAAGCCCAAATTGAAATTTACTTTCCACTTTATGCTGTTTTCACGTTGATTTTCAGGTTAAATGTTGAGAAATCTAAAGTGTTCCATACAGAGCTCTCAATCAAGCCCTCAACAGCCGATGGCCTTCAGGAAAAGATTAACTTCTGAATTTCATGAGCGGCGGATTGATTGCAAATGTTCTGCTGAACGGTGGACGCTGTCAAAATGCAAATGAGGGCCGCCAGGTACCCTTAAAACCTGAGACTGAGGGTCGCATGTACTATGCAAGTGCAGCCACATGCACGCACACACATGCACAAACACTAATTAACCTGTCATTGCCCACACCTGCACTCCAAAGGAAAGACTGCTGCAGCAAGAGAATTGATTTTCCTGCTCGTCTGTGGGCTGAATCCACCTGCTAAGTGGGGGGTCATTTTCTTACGCTGTCATATTTCAGTTTGTTTGATCATCGCGGGTCAGGCCAGCGGTCTGCAGCTTCGGTCCTGCAAGCAGGTAAAACAGCTCGCTTTGCTGAGGCTCACATTCTCCTCGAGTAAGATTTCATGTGCATTTGACAGTCCTGGCTGCCATAATAAAGATACAGTAATGTCATGGGTATACATAAAAGTAAAAGGTAAAAGGTTCATAATACTGCAGTTGCTGGAAAACTCTATATTCCTGCTGTAAAAACAGCCTTGTATCTCCTGAACATCCCAGTGGCTCAGGTAAAGTTGTACTTCAAGCGAGTCTTCCTTCAGTCACATGGTGGCACAGACTAACATTTAAGGGTTTTCCTTTGAAACACCTCAGTGATATTTGATATTGACAGCGATATTTGGCAGCCCTTGCTCGATTATCCTCTTGGTGATCTTGTTCAGTTTGGCCTGTTGCTGAAAGGTCGGCGACACTTTGACACTCCTGACTGGAGTGTTTTGCCTGTATTTTGCACATGGGTAGCTTGCCCTCAAGAACACTTTGGTTTCAGTGGTAAAGAGTGTAACTTCGATGCAGCCGCCGCCTCCTCATACAACATACTGTACACCTCAATCTTCGTGAAACTTGCAACATGGAACTTTGTCCTTTAATCCGTTCAAATATTTAACTTTTCAGCTGCCTGACACGCTGTTGGAGTGTTCTCTGAAAAATTGATATTGCTTTTACTCACTCCGTTGCACACTGTCACCCAACACTGCCTCCTACAAATAGGAACCATAACTTTTTTTTTTTTCTCAGCACGAGGAAAAGAAGACTCATCCGCTGCCAGGCTTAAACAGATGACAGTCTCCAAAGCTTATGCCAAGAATCCATGATACAGCCTGGAGAGCGTTCACATAATACTAAGGCGATACAAGAAAATAGTTCCCGTGACAAACCTGGCATTACGTACTGTGTTCCAGTGAGGAAGCTGGACTTGCTGATTTGAATAAATCATGCAAATGATCAGCCAAACAGGTGGGTAAACGCTGGAGTGCGCTGGAGCTGGTGGTGCATTATCAAAAAGGAAACTCCAATCAAGGCTGCAACTTTTCACACGAATGAGTTGCTGTGAATTGTGACATCCTTTAGATCTGTAACACTTCATTTTCTCTGCTGCATGAAATGTTATTTAAAGGAAATGTAAAAAAAAAGAAAAATGGAAATTTGAAGAGTTTTGCCTCCTTTTGTTTGTGCTGTGTGGGAAGAGTTTATGTAGCATGTCACTGAAATACCGTGCATCTCGCAGGTTCATTATTCTGCGCGTAGGCCAGAGTAAAAATCTAGTTATTGATCTCCTCCAGTAATCAATCCAGAGACGACTGTAGCTCGTGGCAACAGATGCAGGTCAGCTGCTGGCATTTGTAAAGGAAATAAAATGTTTGACTGACAGCGAATTTAATAAAGTGTGAATATCATTCAACAGATAATGTTAAATGTTGATTTGAGAGAGCCAAAGTAAAACTGCAGGTGTTGCTGTTGTGAAATAATAACATTAGAAAAAAAACTGTTTAGTTAGTCTGACTTTTCCTTTTGAGACTAATTTTTAACTTATCATACTTAATAGTCATTAATATTGCACGTTGTTTTGACGTTTTGAATGTTTAACGTCTTTAAATTCCTTTAATTTGTTGTCTGTGTTATGATTCCAACTCTAAATGAGTGTTTCGTCAGTCGCTCCTATCTGAGGATTTCCCCTGTTTTCCCAGTCAAAGGGTTTTTTGTGTCCAAAGACAGACGGTGTCACAAGATCTTAAAGCCCTCTGAGACAAATGTTGTCTCAGAGGGCTTTTTGGCTATTTATATAAAATGTGACTTGACTTGAAATTCTTGTTTTTACTCCTCAGGCCCCTAAAAACTATCCAGTATATTCATTTAAGGTCACTTTATACTTCCACTGGGTTGTAGTTACTTTACTATTTTAAAGCTAATGATTATGATAATTTGGAAAAATTTACAATTTTCTTTAAATTCATACCATATTAGCCCTTCCCAAAAACCTTCAGATTAATTAAAATACATATAGGTTCTTTTCTTGGAAAGTTTAAAAATAAAATACGACAGTGAGATGATGATTACAGCCCGTGTGAACTTGACTAGTTGAACTTTTGTTTTTGAATTTAATGAATTCCGTCATACGAGGTTGTGATGAAAGTCTGTCACTTCCTGTCTTCAGAGCTGTCAGTTTCACTGTAAAATGGATCAGAACACACGGCGGTATTTTTACATTTTATTGTCTCGATGTAACTCTACAGAGAGTAACTTTGACGCCCACAGGATACCACAGATGATCTCACCTGCGATTCCTCATTTGCTTTGACCGTCTTTCCGCTCCTGAGACTGAAAAGCTTGTTAGAGATACAACTGCTCCGCTTTATGGTGACTGCTTCTTCCCTTATCAGCCCCGGGAGCGGCTGACTGTCCATCCAAGTCTCTGCACGAACATCAAAACGCAGCACAGTGATGACAAGCTGACATACTACCCTCTTACACCTCAGCCCCCTCACCCCCTAAATCCCCACCTCACCCATTCAGCTGTGTAATAAATTACCCTCAGATTACCTCCAGCCAAACACGAGGACTGACATTCACAGCAGGTCTTGGTTTAAAGTGCTCTGCCCCTTCGTGTATTTTCAAAATTCAGCTTACATCAATACATCAGTGTGTTTCATAAGTAATGATTAATTTGTTTAAAGCTCCTATATTAAAATTTCATCATAATAACATGAATCATGTGACTTTGTGTGATGCAAAATGAATAACTTTGATTCTTTAGAGTAAAATTACTGTTTGGTTTCATCTTGACACTAATTTACAATAGACAGAACATACTGGTGCTCAAACAGCAGATGGAGACCAAGACAGCTAAAAGACAGTAAATATTGGACTTGAATGCCTCAGATGGCTACAAACATGACTCCAAATCAAAGCTAAATCACGTGTATATAGGCAAGGGTTTGCTAACGTATCAGCCAAAAGCACTACATAGAATGAAAATGTAAGGGTTGGGTAAGTTTTGTCAACTTTTGGGGAAGTGACCAAAAATGAAATAATGTAGCTTTAAACACTGTGTCCTTCACTGAGGTTAAATCCTCATATTGAGTGTTGTGTCATCTGCAGTTCCTGTGCAATTTAGCAAAGTTCTTGACCATAATACAGACAGCAGATTAAACAACGTCCATTCAGTGGATGTTCTAGCTTACTAGCTAACTTACTGGTCAACGACAGGCTAAAAGCAAACACCTGTGTTTGTTTTTTTAAGATGCAGAACATACTGGCATCCAGGTTCTCGTAACTAACTTCAAGCACAAAGTGTCACTTTGCCTGCCGGGGTCAGATTATGAAGCATTCATATGACAAGCCCACTTTGGCATCCCACTGCATCCCCCAACATGGGCAACCCTGTTCTGTAGCTTTCAGTGATCAACATGATTTGGGGGTGATGGGTAGTCTTGGATTTTTCAATCATGCCACTAAGGACTAAGGACAAGAAGAAGAACATTTCACTCTCAGCTTTTACACCAGCATGGACACAGGTGTTTGAATAAATTGAAAGTCTACCATACCAAGACAACTATCCAACCCCAGTCTGCTGGAGAAGATTGTGTGAGTCAGTCAAAAGCTCCAAAACAACTTGTATATTGCCCTTATGGTATGATTGTTATGTTACTGATGGACGGTTACTTTGGTGTTTAAGGACACTCGCATGATGCCAAAAGAGGACAAGTTTCAGCCCTAAGACAGGTAAATGGCTGTTCAATGATCTCCCTTGATATCTATATGAAAAATAAGTGGCTTTGCAGGACGTTAAATAAAGTAATTGACTGAATAGTTAAAAACCTTTGGAAATGCTGGGAAATCATATTTTTATATGTATAATTAAATTTATTTTTTGGAAGTGACCAAAACTGAAAATCTTATCATGAAGTTGACACTTTTCTGAGGATAACTGATGCACTTGAAGCAGAAATAAACTTGTTCTGTCATCGTTAAAGTAAAGAAACTGTCAGTAGGAGTGAACAGAGATAGCTGGCTGTGGCTCTGCAGTCCATGATGACTGTGGTCATCATTAGCTGCTGCCTGTGAGGAACAGGGCTGTTTTGCTGCAGCAAAAGCCGACTGCAATTGGTCCCTGGAGAGCGTTAATTACCTCCCTCACACTATATCAATAAATATTTGAGGAGAAAAGAGGTTCCTGAGGGTAAACAAAGACAGCCAAGTTCACTCAACCATGAAATATGGGACTAAAGCTACAAGGAAAAAGCTTTTTAATCTCCTAACTGAGTCCATTTCTTTTCAGAAAGAAGCATTAAAGTGCATGTTATCTGTGTAAGCAGTAAAATGTAGCCCCCTACAAATGGACATTTGTGTTAAAGTAATAAAAAAAAAAAAAAAAAGATCCATAACAGGCCAAATAAAACATTTCATTTCAAAATGAAAACTGCTGGAGCACTTGTTCAGATTCAGAGCGTTTGCTTTAATAGTTCACCAAAAGAAACAGCTGCTGCTTGCGTCGCCAACCGTCGTCGACCTGACACAAACAGGAAACTACAACAGGAACTTCACGGCATTTTACAAACACACAGGCACAGAAATGACAAGCCTCCTTTTCTACGCTTCTCTAGTTGTCACTCTTTAAGTTTCGGTAAGAATGGCGTACAGGGCAGTTTTTCCATTTAAAAATAAAAAAAACAATTATTACAGAGTACAGGAAGGAGATTCAAAGGAATACTCTCTCAAATCACAGGCATTAGATCAGACTTTTAAGTTCAAGACCAGATGGTTATGAATATTTGTCCTATCAATGATCTTTTATCAGATAATATTCATTTTAATGGGGAAAAATGAGAAAAACATGAACCAAACTGCCTGCTGTATATGCCTATAACCTTATGTATATCCTTGGTTTTGTGCATGACTGCATTTTGCATTGTTTGCTTCCAAATAATGATGGGATTTTACCGGCTGCAGATCAATAATCTCATATATCAGCAATGTTCAGACACTACAAGGGTGGAAAAACCCCAGACAAACGAGGTGCATACACTTGTCCACCCCCCACCTCCATTACATCAGACGCAGTGCCTCATTCATGATGGATTGGCACAGCGAAAGGACTTAAGACAGGTCCATTTATCATAAATGAAGTGAAGCTGGTAATATCGGTTTGAGTCTCATTTTCCTGCAAGAAAGCAGTTATTTGGCTACAATTTACTTCTTTCCTATTTAATTTCTCCAAAACCCATGAATGAAATCCCTGAAACTGCACTTTTACCTTGTTTTAAGGTGTGTGTGTGTGTGTGTGTGTATATATATATATATGTGTGTGTGTGTGTGTGTGTAAGGTAGAGCTAGCTGACCACTGTTTTTGAGTAATGTTGCCAACTTGTGGAGAACCAGAGCCAATATTTAGGCTTCGTGCTGGAAATCTCCTTGCAACCACATCAGGTCAATTGGAAAAAGTGACTGTGAGCAGAAGAACCAGAAAAGAACATGTGTCATATAGACGACAGTTGAGATGTGGTCTTACGTCCAATTCTGTGCCAATTACATGTAAAAATGTGGTTAAAGAGTGATGATTAGGCTGGTTATGATGCTGAAGCAAAGATTATATATCAGAATTAATCATGTATTGTGCCAAAGTGATATAATTAACATCAAAATTGGAAGGACGTGAGCTTACGACCCCCAAACAGCTGCACAGACAGAGAATCAGAGGTCAACAAAATGAACAGAGTAACCACAGTGAATAGTTTCTAGTTGCAGTGAACTGTAAATATAATATTATCAATGTTCTGAGTAACAGAAGTTAAACCCTATTCAGCCTCTGTTGCATTGTGGTGGAGGCATCTCACAAGCAGGGAACATTGTTTGCATGATGGACAGTTGAAACTGTGTTTTGCAAGCAACTCAAGATGCTTTTATCCTTTCCTATTCTTTATTCTTTGATTCATCTCCCCCAATGGAAATGCTAAAGACATCTGACAGGGAATCCTAGCAAGACTCTATTGCGATCAGTGTTTGTTGTACTTCTAATAATGCAAACAATGTAAATGGTTAGATTTGGAAAATGCCATTCTAACATACGAATGCCTTAAAGATCTGTCAGAATGTAAACATGACAACTTCTTGGCAGCCCATCCTCTATTAATGATTGAAGGTGTTTCATAAGAAAACATGGTGGAGGAGGCGACACACCAGCCAAACATTTTTTCATAATAAAAATTGTTCCATTATATGCTTCATGACTGATTTATAATGTACAACTTCTAAAGTGTGTCCTATTAAAAAGTCATGTTAAACAAGTCTGACTCATCTGGCCTTCGACTAGATTTTCCAAAAAGTATCCATGCACTTTTTTATTCTATTAGGGATTTTCTTCATCTCAGAGTTATCCTGGGTGGCAGCAGAAAACCTCTTCAACCTCAAGTGCTGAGAAAATTAGCAAGTTTTTAGAGCCCAGAGAGCGCAGAATGCTCAGAGCTAAAAATATTTCAACTTTCAGCGATGGAGCGCCGCACTTCAGAAGGGATTTCAATATAGTCTCATAGCAACAGAAAGATCTGCAACCAGCAGCGTGTCCCACGTGAACTCCGTCGCCCAAACATTCACAGCCAAATACTCTTGTGCAGGAAGCCCTGCAACATGGCTGTTTTGACTTAATCCGTTCACAACCATTTCAAAAGGTCCAGTATATCTGATTTTGCTTTGGTGAAAGGTGGTGGATTTGTGCTGATGTGAGATGTGAAATCAAAGTAACCAAGAATAAGTAAATTAAATTTGAACAAAATTGATGTTCATTTAAAAAAAAAAATTACTGCTGAGTAAGGGGGGAGTTCAGCACATATGATATGGAAAAAGTCTTGTAATTTATCAGGAAAAGTCATATTCATCATCATCCATAGTTCAAATGCATTGAGTAGATATGGGAATTGTTTTTAAGTGAAAAGGTGTTTATACATATTCATATATCACATTTTGGCACAGTATATAATTCTTTATATACCAAATACCAAAAATGTAAAAACTTACTTTCCTCATGTTGTGTCACTGGTGGGTCATGATAACTCTGTGCCCTGAAATGTACTGAATAAGATGTTTGTTTCTTTTAGAGCACACACTTACTCACACACACAAACACACACACACACCCAGCAAGTTCCCTAATCTCAAATCAAACTCTTACAATAAACAAAGTAAAACATAACAAAAAAATTATCAGTAACAGACAAGGAAATTACAATCATTCTGTACATGACGAGGCTGCTATACAAAAGAGTTCACCCTGTTTGTGAGTACTGTACACTCCATTGCTTTAACGATACAGTAAACAGACAAATTGCTTGCCTCAACAAATAAAAGTGAAAGAAGGAGAAACATCCATCTCTGCAGATGCGAGAGATATTCAAAAGCAGATAAATCGATACGGTCGTCATTAACTGGAACCCTGAAGCGCCCGCCCACTCCTGACCCGTTACTGACCCATTACTCACACACATAAACACACACCATTGCACTGTTAAGACCATATCCACCAGTTTTCTAAATTAAGGAAGGTATTAAGATGAAGGGAGTCGATAGGGTGTGGGCTGTGGTGAGGGCCTTGTCAAAGCTGGAGGGTCCGTCTTTAGAGGACGCCACTGGTCTGCAGGTCAGGGTGAAAAGTGGACGGACAGTTTACTGATCGATGAGGGAATAACACACTAAGCAGCCGTGGGAAAACACAAAAATGGCTGTACTAAAAAACGAGAAACCAAGAGGAAAAGCTAAAAACAAGAGTACTGCCTTGAGAGATAGTACGCAAACGCGTCCGCCAAAAAACATGAAAAAAAAAGGAAAATGCTAAAACCAAAAATGTTGACTTGAATGTCCTATTTTTCATTCTTTCGTCTATATGACATTACACTTATTGGATTTCTGGGGGGAGTTAGAGGAGATCGATACCAGCCTCTCACAATGTACCGAGCAAGAGCCAGGAGGTGGTTAGCTTAGCATAAAGACTGTAAGCAGGGGGAAACAGCTCAGAAGTTATAGCATCACGTTGTATGTTACAGCACTGTAACTCATATGATGTGTAGCACCTAAGACAATATTAACATTACAGATTCAACACACTAAGACACAGTATATCACCCATTACTTTGGCTTTAGAGGTGCAGATTAAATGTTTGATGATTAAAGATTTGTAGAATGTGAGAGAGACAAGCTAGCTGTTTCCTTATTTCAGTTTATCTTGGGCTAAGCTAACAGCCTCCTAGCTCTAAAGCTGCTCGCTACGTCCAACAAACGAGCGTTACTGAGAAATGATCTAACCTTTTCCAGAAATGTCACAAAATGTCTTCACTT
Source organism: Datnioides undecimradiatus (assembly GCA_008933995.1). Taxonomy (NCBI): domain Eukaryota; kingdom Metazoa; phylum Chordata; class Actinopteri; order Lobotiformes; family Datnioididae; genus Datnioides; species Datnioides undecimradiatus. The sequence continues at coordinate 11,397,141 of WARS01000010.1, forward strand.
TTTATCCTGTCACCCAATTCTGAACTTCTGTTTTAATCCGACATTTCTGATTATACTCAAAACGGGATTGATCAGCAGTATTGAAAACATCGCTCAGACATGAAATTGTCAGAAACCAAATTACGAGAGTCCATGTGATGTCTTAAATTAGCTGTGCTGCCTGATTAACAATCCAAAACATGATTATGTTGAAAGTACAATGACATGAAACTGAAAAAAAAGGCTGAACAACTAATGTTTTTCTTGATATCTGTCTCAAATGATGAATAAGTTATTTTAGGACTGATCTCTTTATTCACTTATGTTTCAGTAATAATTCAAATTTTTAAGCCTTAATTAAGAAACTCATTAATAACTGTGTTTTTACTTTAGGCCCGTAATACACTGGCATGAATGACCAAGACAATCCATGTTTTGTCTTTTTTGACAGCAATCCATCTACTAACCACATGAAGCCGTCATCAAAGCAACAGTTTCTCCTGAACAGAGAGACGCTGTGTCCAAAAAAAGAAAGAAAATCAAAGATGTGTTGATTTTGATTCATTCATATGGGGCCAGACGTGGATCCTGCACAGTTAATTCCTGCAGCTTCAGAGAACGGAGAGCAGCCAAGTCCGAACTCTTTGTTCCGCAGCACCAGCTGGAGACACCACACTTGGAGCCTAAACTCAGCTAAACAACACTATGATAGCCGATGTACTTCTACAAACCACAGACTAAACAAGCAATCCAACAACTGTGAGCGTGAGTGTCAAATCGGCTCATAACCAAAAACATATCAGCTGGCCAAAAACCTACCGACAGGCCAAAAACATTTCTGGAGTAATTCCCAAAGCATTCTTTCAGAGAAAGTGGAAGGGCAGGAAAATGGTGATTTCAGGGCCGACAGAGTGCTGTTGGACAAGAGGAAAGTCAAGGTTTGTATCTGTAATCCCAAATTAAAAAATGGGACATAATGGCAGACCGTTTGTGGATCTCCTCCCCGCCCTGTTCTTCTTCATCTTTTCTCTCTATGTTGCTCTGTAGATTCCTTAGATGCCCATGATGTGAGTATACTACCCTCTCCTCAGCAGAGTCCCGCCCTGAGGAGAGGCAGGGCTAGTGGGGGGAATTCAGGGGGGGTCCACGGCAGTCCGAACAGCCTCCCCCTGCTTTCAGCCGCAGGAGATGACAGTGAAGCGTTTGGAGATGCAGGACATGTTGTGCAGCACGATGCCCAGAAGGAAAAGCAACACACACGCAACCAGGATCACTGTGCACACGCCGGACCACGTGGAGCCTTTCCCTCCTCCTCCCACTGGACCAGTAACTCTCCTTTCACCCTCGCCACCCTCTAGCCCGACCCCTACACCCTCCAAAGCCATGCCTAGGCCCAGAGGCTGCTGTTCAGGTACGGTCACAACTGTCACCCCCTTCTGCTGGCTGCCAGGCAGGAAGCGACACCCCAGCTCTCCTGGTAGGCCTAGCGCTCGCTCCTTGGCAACAGGAAGTGGCAGCATGTAGCAACCATTGCTGGGGAGACGGATGAAGACGGGCGTGTGCTCAGAGGCGTGAGGGATGGCGATGACAGTGATGATGTCCGGGTCATCCGGGAGTTGGGAGACGGACAAGCCTGGTGGAAGCTTGGTGACTCCACGGCACCAGGGACAGCGAATCTCCTTCTGGCTGCTGCGCATCTGGGTCAAACACACCGAGCAACACGTGTGTCGGCAATCCAGGAGTTTGGGCCGCCGGCGGGGACTGTAGTAGTTAAAGCAGATCTGGCATTCCAGAATTGAATCTTGGGAAAGAGTCTCCATTTTTTAAAGATGAATGGTTGGTCCCTTTTACTCTTCAAAAGCAGACAAGAGAAACGATTTTCAGCCAAGGTAGGTCCAACAGATTTTGAGGAATGGTTGCACAATTCCAGGTGAAGCTAAGATAGCAAACTGGCTCCTATGTTTGATGTTTCACCACCGTCCACAACTTCACAGTGATGTCACAGTTCTTCGGAGGCAGCATGGTCATTCATCTGCAACAAGAGAGAAGAAAAAGCACTGTTGAGACAAAAAGGGCAGCAACAGTAAAAGTTGTAAGCGCAAGACAGCAAGAAAAGGCAACAGAGCAGAGTTTGCTGCTGCTGTAGAAACATTCAGAAATATCCCAGTTAATTCTTTTTAAAAAAATACATTTTAAGTAGGGAGCACCAGCGCTGTTAGTGGATAAAGTCTTGGGTCCTGTCTTTTAAACACTCGCTAGCAGCTTGCTGACTGCAGTTGGGCCGAGGTCACGAGCCCCTTTGCCTCAGTATCTGTGTTAAGTATGGGTAATTCTTTTAACTGTCTCCTTGAGGCCACAGACTCCATAAACAATTTCTTCTCCCTCCTACTCCTCTTGCATAATCACGTCTACAGTGTTAATCCATGCGGAAGCTGCGATAGTTTACTTTTACAGATGATTAAACCCTGTCAAAATAGCACCAAGGAAACAATGAATACCAAACAGGGCCCTGACGACTTTTTCTTTTATTTTTGGCTCAAATTGTCAAGTGTGAAAACTGCTGAGGAGGGAAGACGACTAGAGTTTTCCTTCTCTTTCCCTCTGCCGCCATCTCAACAGAGCCGGTGTCCCTCAGGGCAAGACTATGGGTAGACAGCTGGAGTGAAGAGTGAGAGAGATGGAGGGGGGAGAGATGGAGAGGAAAGTGGTGATAGGAATGGAAAAAGGTGACCACTGATTGCTCTGCAATGCCATACATCCCAGTCCTTTATCAACAACAAGATCTCAGGCAATTAAACGCCTTGTGGGGACACTGATATGGCAATGACAGATAAGAGCGTTTTCACAGCAGGTTTGCTTGGAGTTTATCAAGTCTCGAGTCTTTTGGTTTGGTTTATTTGGAGCAAACAGGGAGATCGCATTCAACAATACGTGCAACAATACCTACTTTAGGATTTTATAGCATTTTATTGAAATGAGAATCTGCTTATCAAACCTGAACCTTTGGACATCATTTCATCGATCAATTCATCAATACCTAGGACCAGGACAGCGATGCAGCAGGCTAAACAAAATAGCCAAGATGCCCTTGACTATAGCCACACCCTCCTAAGGCATTCCCAGGCAACAAAACATATATAGCATGTTCCTGTTTTGCCCTGGGATTTCCTTTAGGTTGCCCCGACCAAAAGACCTGCGTGGGAGGTGTCCAGGAAGCATTCTCGTCAGATGTCCGAGCTAAATCAACTGACCTGTTTCAGAGTAAAGAACTAGCAGTTCTACTCCAGGATGAGATCCTGAACCTACGTTTGAGAGTATTCAGGTTTCAGAGGTTTGGTTTATAGTGATGCACCTGTCCGACCTTCCAGATGTCAGCCTTATTGATGGCCAGATGTTACCAATCCACACTGATCCAAATCTACTGAATTATATTGCAAAATTGTAATCAAAATTCATTGCTTAGTAGAGTCATTAAGTCAGGATGGCCTGCTGGCACAGTTTGAGCACTACAGCACTCCCTGGTCTTATGTGACTTACATGAAAATCATCTCCATGCACTGTGGTTACAGATTTTGTGTTTGGGGAAAAAGACAGAGCTGGTAGCTCTGTGTATAAACACAAATACTACAAAAATACAACTGAAAGACCAAAATTTACAACATTTGGACAGGAACATTATATATTTTCTATTTAGCTAAGTGCCTACATGAGTGTTTGGTGTATGGTTTAACAGATCTTTTAGTTCCAGTTCTCCAAATGTGAAACTAATACAAAATGTAACACAATCTTATGCTAAACCAAACCAAGATGCCTCATCGGAGTAAAATGCTATGTGTCTAGTTAGATGTCCGACTGCAGCAAGTCCCCCAAGAATGCAGAGTGACACATGACAGATGCCTCAGACAAGACGACAAGGGATTCTCACATCCTAAAACACTTCAGCACAGCAAGTACTTGACTGAATCCTTGTTGGTCTAGAGTCAACCAATCTGTGGCCATCACCATCTTCCACTTCAGTCTCATGTTCATCTCCTTCTTTTGCTCTCAGCAGTAGCACCACCAGCCCCACGAGCAAAACACCCCCTCCCCTGACAGGTCCAGAGGCCAGACCCTCCACCCCCCTTTGCTCTGCACTCCCTTAGCTGACCTAGTTTCTCCACACCGTTACCGAGTCAAAATCGAGGAAAAGTGCAGGAAAATCCTGGCAGTTGTGTGGAGAAGAGAGGAGAGAGGAATATGAGCACATGAAGCAGAGAAAGAAACCTGCCCTTGAGGGGGCGAGACAGCCCAGGGTATTACTGAATCCTTTTCCCAAAGATAAGGATTAGCTTTGATCTGACATAAATGCTTTGTGGCTCAATATTCCCATACACCCAGCCGCTCTCTCCCTCTCTCTTGCCTTCTTCCCTCCTGACTGAAAAGCTTTTCCTCTTCTACTTAACATCAATTCTTCATACTCTTCAGTGGATGATTTCTTTCCTCTTGGCCCTGTCTTTTCCTTTCCACAACACCCGTTTCACTCATTTTCTTCATGTTGAGGACAAAAATGAAGCTCAGGCACCAAAAAAAAAAACAACAACACAGAAACAAAAATATTAGGCACAGAAAATTGTCAAATCACAAGAGGCGGCAATTCTTAGTTCGTGTAAAGCCTCATTTCCGATGCCTTCAACAATTTAATTTGAGGTTTTGCAAATTCCAAACCCCAGAAATTGAAGTTGTATGTTGAAGAAAATCTTGATTTTACTCAAAATGAACAATAATTACGTGTCATTTCCCCACACTAATGGTGTGTTCAAGAGCAAAAAGATTAACAGGCAAGAAAATGGGCAACATGATATTGTATTCATAATCGATTAAACAGTTTGCTAATTATGTGTAATGCTCTCAATGTCAACTTTCCACAGCTGCAGGGTTGAAAAATGAAATTTCTCACCAGTGCTGAAGAAAATACCATGTCTGCTTCATTTGGAGCACTCTTGAAGTCATGAAACAACACCAAAGAGCTTGAGGAACAACCACGACTGCTACTTAATAATATGATTTATCGGTTCAACTGAGCTGTAACCAGGGCAACCTGGCTTTCTGGATAAAAGCTCAGTTTGTGACCTATTTTCATCACACCTACATAGAACACAACAAAATACCCTCCTAGAAGGTCGAGAAGCAGCTTTGAACAACTGTGTCCTGCACAGGTCAGTTCAAAAGGAGATGCTCATCTGGAAGACAGATCTGGATGCAAATCAGGAGAACAATTTGAGGGAAGGTTTTGTTGCTTATTTTGACATTATTTGCTCTATTTTTGGAAAAATGCTAATCTATAATGATTTTATGACGTCATCACATGAACAGGGAAGGATGTATGATTTAGTATTGATGCAGACTGAGTGGATGCCACCAATACCCCGACATGTCTGTGGTCCACTGGGAGTAACCAAACAGAAAACACACAGGCACGCACAAACAGACAAACACACAATAAACACATGCGCGCACACACACACACACACACACACACACACACACACACACACACACACACACACACACGTTCCCTCAGGGCTTGCACACACAATCAGCCGAGGAGAAAATGCACTCGTCCTAGCAGACAGAAGTTAAAAATAACTGCCACAGCCAGAGGTACACACATGCACAAACACACATACTGTAAATACACACTATGGTCTCTCAATCTTACACACACACACACACACACAGCACCATATAATAAACTACCTGGAAGCAGCAAGGGGGAGGTGGGCTGTGAGCAGCATGGAAGGGAAAACTTGTTAATCTGCAAACCCTGAGGTGGTTTGAACCAGTGAAATGTCAGCGAGATGATGATGTAACTGTTCATATAATGCAAGTGCATGCATGTGTTCACACTGAGCAGGTGCAAGGCAGCTACCTGAAATGTACAAGGGTTTTCAGGCAACATCCACAACAACAACTCAATGAGACCCCGACTGATGCTGGATTGTTAGGGCTTCCATGGTTATACAGAATATTAAAATACAGAAAAAACATATTCATAATAACATTTCATGTTTATATTTATACTGGAAATCCTCACTACAATTTACCACGATTTGCATGTGACTAGAAAACTATTGCATCAACTGTTCTCAATTAACTGATGATCTCTGAAGAATGATTTATAACATGGTTGAGGTTATCAGGGCCATTTGCAATGGAACAGAAGTTTTTATTTTCACACATAATTGCAGGGATTTATTATTTTGGACATGGCATTCTCTTGGCTGAATAAAAATTCACTATAAATCAAAATCAGGCATTATTATTGGCTATAGCCATAGTAATGTTTATATTCCCTTTTCATCATGCCTTTCAGTCCCTCCCGGCTCCTTGAAGACTTAACAGCCCAGGGTCCAAAGTCCAAAGGTTGGACGTTTGGATGCAGATCCCCTTCTGCTGCTAATAATAAATTAAAACCTGGCCCTTTGCCGCACAATCAACTAAATGTAATTTTAATCTGTTGGCAGGCATTTGAAATATCAACCGAACAGGCAAACAAATAAAAATGACTGAAACCTCAGCCGCGGCAGCAGTAAAAGTCATCTGGACTGATGCCCATATTCACTTATTGTGTTGTAAGATTTTAACAGATCCTTCAGAATTTAGGTCATCGCCGAATTCTTCTCCAATACACCGTCCGTCATTCCTCAACCATCTTTACCTGTCGTCCTTTCATCGTGCATAAAACACTGGAACACACTCATTTCCTATCACTTTCAAACATGGCAGAAACAATGAAACTGCTCCAGCTCCATTTGGACTCTGTCCATGCGATTTGTGGCGCTCTGGCATCATTTTTCTAATGAATTCCATTATGCTCCAATGGGAAAGAATCGCTCATTTCAAATGACAGGTAAATGCATTGTGCTGCGATGCAGGCGTGGCATATGTTAAATTTATGCTAATTGCTTGTCACTACACCTTATAAGAATGAAACTGATCCTAATATAATATTTTAAATTTATTTATTTTACATGACATAATTGACATGTTTTGGCCATGGGATTTTTGCAGAAAGATATACATTTTAATACAAACAACAAATCAATTGTGTTCTCTTCTACATTTTGACTGTGGGCAGTGTGCTGAGCAGACATTTGCATACAGCCTAGCTGATGTGCTGATTTTCCTCACCCACACATCAAAACTTTGGATGGGAGTCAACATCCATTCTAGGATACATTTAACGGCTAAAGTAGTCATGCGGGTTGCTGAGACTAAAGGGCAACAGCAGCTCCTTCACTGAGTGGCCTGCCGCTTTTTATGCTCTGCCGTCCGCCTTGTGTGTGCACGCATGTTAATCCAGAACTCATCAATTAACTTAAACTGCTGCCCATTTTTCATATACGTTTAACTGCACAGGCAAGAAGGACAGAGAACCGTTCGTCCTTGGCTAAGGTTGAAGCATAAAACATGGGTATGTGTGTGTCTGTGTGCTGATCTCAGTCCCTTTAAAGGGCAGATTGGGAATTAAGTCTTGCTTTTAGAATTAAGGTTAGGATTGAGTTTAAGGAAAGGTTAGAGGTAGACTATAGCTGCGGGTCAGGGTCTCAAGAAACAAGGAAAGTGTTTGTTCTGTAACCAGTTTCAATCAATCCAAATGGAGTCCTCACCAGAATACATGGAGGATCCTCAAGATGAAAGCAAATCAACATGAATCTTTCTCTTTGAGTTTAGCCTAAGCGATGCATAACATGCTGTAACAAAATGACTTGACAGTGCACCAAAGATTCTGAAAGTTACTGTAGCGCGACTAGTTCTAGCATGCGCCCTACTGGGAAGTGTGTTAGCTGTCCCAACAATTAGGTTTTTAGCTGTGTAGCACCATTTTCTGACCTACTTCTTGAAATTAAGCTGCTCAACAAATAGCTGTGGTTTGCATTCAATTCCGCCTTTTGACTGAACTGTGTTATTATCTAAAAGTGACTAAGCTGAGTAGCTGGATAACTGACAGAGAGCTTGCATGACAAGCACCAGCATGTTCCTGACCTCCAGCTCCTTAGGGATGAACTGGAATGCCAACTGTGATCCAGACCTTATCACCCAACATTAGTGCCACATCAATAAAGCTCCTTAAGCTACCAGGGAATCCAACATCTGGTAGAATCCAGAAGACTGTAGGTTAATATGGCGGCAGATTCATGTCCATGGTTTAGGACTTCTCACATATGGATTCACGTTCCTGTGTCCGCTTACTTTTGTCCTTGGTTGTGTCTTTTGTCTGATAAAGTGTTAAGTGCGTTTTTGTACATAGTTGTGTTAGAGTGCACTTGTCTGCACCACCTGCAAGGATAATGTGTGTTGCATTGTTGTGTGTGTACGTGTGTGTGTTCAGCACAGATGGAGCCCCTGATAGAGGCCTGTGCAGCCGACCACTGCGGGACACATTATGGCAATTTCCAGCTTGAGAAGCCAGCGAGCGTCAGAGCTGGCAGGGGCTGCTGGATGAGCCCTGCCCCACGGATCTGCCCGAGCGTGACTCTCACTCCGGCACCGCTGGGATGACGCCCAACTGGGGAGGGTGAGCAGAGGACAGCGGTGTTCATCCAGTGCGTCTCTCCAGGTACTTGGTTTCATTCTCTAAAGCCAATATTTGACCACAGAAGACAGTTTCCTGACTTAACGACAGATTCACCGGGGAAAATAGACCTCTCCAGGCATGGTGTCCTCAAACACAGACATCACGCAGCAGCAGTTTTGTCCACTAAAAGACAAACTAAGTGTATAAAAAGTATCAAACACTGAACAACTGACACTGAGTCACAGTCGTAGTCTTCAAGTTAGCTGCTTGTTACAGGAACAGCAGGCTACGCTATTAAGCTCCTAAAAATGCTAAATAGAAAAACACTTTCTTCAAAGTAGGATATGAAAATATCGGTTCCAGTATTGATATGTATTCTAGTTGAAGGGCTGGAAAGGATCTCCCATTTTTATTTTAATCTGCACTGAATTATCTGTTAATTGCACACAAAATGTATATTCCATACATCACTACAATGATCTATATTATTAAAAACACACTAGATTCAAAGGTTAACACAAAAGTGCACATCACATAAAGCGTCATTTAAAGGCACCCATTCCTCAGTCAGGATCCCATATGTAAAATTAATTGCAATGCAGCTATGATAGAGTTTCAAAGCAGAAGTCGCACCAGCCAGGGTGAATCTTTCTCGAGCATACAACAACCGTAAATGAAAAAGATCCATCACAGAAGAGGCACAATTTATCCACCTGAATACACCGGAATGCAATGCTCGATTGAGGCGGGTGACATTTCTTTGTCTGCAATGGGAAAAAAAAAACAAATAAATCGCTCTGCCATCGCTTGTTTGTCTGCTTTAACTGTCACTCTTTTTTCACACAGGTGGCGCTTTTGATAAATAGTAGTGCTATAAATCTGTGTAAGTCCCAGATGTTTGTAGTTCATATTGTCCATATTTTGAAATGTCTGTCTCAGAGATTTACTGTTTGGTCCCTTTAGGGTCACAAAATCAAATATAAGAGTTTTTAAAACCTCAAAAGATGCAGATTAAGACTTGTTTCATAGTCCCACTGTCCAAAGCATAAAGATGTGATGGAAAACCAGGAGGGCCATGACAGCTTTTAATGGTTATATGTGCGAGGGTATAGATGATTATACACACTGCAGAGTATTCAATATTATATGTCCTGTTCAGTTCTTGCTCTAAATGGCACTGCCCAGTTGCTGTAGCAAGCTGTAGTGACGGCGTTAGCTGCAGGTTCGCTGCTTCCTGAAACTCCACAAAAGGTTTAAACAGCCTCCTGCAGCTCTACGCACAGCCGCAACGATCCCTCGTTCAGTTCATGGCCTGCAACCACGAGGATAAACATTTTACAACGAGCATCACTGCCTCCAACGGGCAAGAGGAACATTTTGTAAAGTGAATTTGAGACTTTAATATCACGTAGGGCCGTTTTTTGCGTTGAGGAAATTCAGCGTTTGAAGTCGGGTCGGTCTACTTGCTGTGTGGATTATCAAGAGTAACCTCAACCTCGATTTTTATGTTCTGACCACTGCAAAAAAACGGATTCTATTCACCTCCAGTCTATCGGAGGCTCAGAAACCACATCTCAAAACATGACCAGATCTGCATGGTTCGACACCAGTAGACAGAAAAAAGTTATTTTTAGAATGTGGGTGGACGAACGCTCCATACTTTGGCAAATGTTTAGGCGAAAACAAACAGCTGCCAAATGGTGTGCATCGATACAGCCTCCCCTATTATTTTCTAGGCGTGTGCTGACGCAGAGCCCTGTGACACTTCATGCCGCTGTCCTATTTCCAGCATTGGTGCACCTGAAAGGACTCATGAAGCGTCCCGCCTCCCAGAACCGCTCTTCTTCAGCTGGACTTCCTCTCCTCGCTTCTTTCTTTTGACATCTGTTGTTCGTGTGATGTTAACTAGTTGTCTCTCCAGGTAAGAAATCAAGTTTGAATAGTTGATGTTCTATTGGGCCTTTGAAGCTGATCAAGTTTAGTATGTGATAAGTCAACGTGTCTTCTCATCAGTCTCATAATGTATGCCTGATTACACCACGTGCATAGAGAGCACTTTAAACAATGTCTGCTGTTTCTAGTCGTCTTCTTGTGGTGCTTCTTATCCGGCGCTCGGTGCAACACTTGACGCTCCTCAGATGACGCACCGAGCGTCCTAAGCTTCTGACATCATTCGGTTCATTCATTCAAAGCTTTTGCGCTACAACAGATCACGAAAATGACAAAGCCAAAAATAAATACATGACTTTGAGGCTTTCCATACAATTCTATTATTCAGAGACCAACTTACTGAAAAATTAAATCCCAGTCAGCTGTGATTTGCTTTTGATGCTCAGTCATGAAAAGGACAGAGCGTGGAGGTTGAGCAGGAAGAATGCATTTTAAATGATTCTTTGACAATATAGAAAGTGGTGAAACCCTGACTTTAAAACATGACAATAGTCCTGGGTATAAATTGCAACATTCATATATATCTGAAGAATACAGCGTTTGTGTGTGTGTGTGCATACATACCTGTATGCATGTGAGCGACAGGCTGTCAGCACGCTGCTGTTCCTCCCACACTATCCCATCAATCCAGCGAGGTCACGCAGAGTCCAAAAACTCTCATCAGCAAAACAAATCACCGGCCCTCTCCGCTCTTTGATAAAAGGCATCTCCATGCTGAGAAATTGTGCAATTTTCAAAGCAGATGAAAGAGGTGAATGCTGTGATTTTCAGCAGCCGGAGGCCTGATCTCCATCTACAGATTCAAATAAAGATCCTGAAGACCTGAGATAAAGGCAAGCACGGCAGCTCTGCCCAAACTTCAAACACCGCTGACACTTTTAATTAAGCTAATCTGCAGCAAACCTGTTTATGGGGACTATGTAAATGAGGATTATTTCAAAACTATTAACCGTGGGACAATGGTGTCAACATTTTATATCCACTTTCACAATAAAAACTGTTTCCAGGGCAGTTCAAAAACAAAGATGGCCACCTAGAGAACATCTCATAAGTGAAAGTGGTCTTTAGATGACTCATAACTTTAACTGTAGGCAATAATGTGCTTTTTCCTCTCACGCCAGAAATCATTTTGTCAGAGCAGGTCTCATTTCTTCAAATGGAGTATATCTCGCAGTGGAGTGAAACACTTCGATTCACTTATTAAATAGAGTTCACCACAGAGAGAGTGATCAAATTTACTGCTAAGGACAGGCCTCGGGGCTCGGTTTCTCCAGAGGAAACGGCTCTTAAAAGACGTTTGGAAATCACAGACTTTTATGGAAAAGAGCTTGTGCAGCAAATGTGTTTTCTCTGAGGTTCGTCTGCTCCACCGAATCCGGGTGGGCGTCCGGGGGTTGTGCTTTTAAGTCTGATAGGAGGTGGTAAATAAGAATCACTCCTGGTGAGGCAGTACCTGAGAAGATTTTGACATTGTGCATCTTTTTGCAGCTGCTCAAGTCTATCCAGCGTGGAGCGACGCAGCAGGCAGCGAACGCACCCCGACCCCTGCTCCTCTGACTGAGTATGAGATCATTCGCACATCAGCGAGCAGCACAGCGGGGGCTTGCGTTCGTGCGCGCGTATGGATGTTTGTGTGCGAGCCCACATGCTTGAATATGTGTTTAGGTGTCTGTTTGTTTGTGGCATTTCCATTGCACAATCATAAAAAGGCCCAGCTTGAGTTTTTTAAGAAACTCAGCAGGTAAACATTCAGGGAAGAAGAAACAAAAAAACATTTTCCGCCGTTGCTCAGAAACAGCTCCATTAGACATTCATCACATGTACGCTCCTCTGTTCAACCTGCACATCTATCGCAGTTACGGCAATGCCGCTAGCTAATGCTTTCAAGAGTCTCTCAGTCAATCTGAACCACAGACGGGAGATCTGGCATGTTGCTAGGAGACAGACGTTGTCATATCGCTACTATTTTGTCAAAATCTTGCTGCAGGTTCTCCGGGAGAAAGACCAGAGGAGGCAGAAGTGACGAGGCGACGGCGCGGCACATTTTTAGAGTTGCCCTCAAACTGTTTCATGTCACCTTGTCACCGTTTTAACGTCTCGATGTCTTTTGTTGGTGCTTTGACATGTTAATTATGGGTAGACCCAAACAAATTAGGTGGGCGAAAGCATCTTATTCCACAAAGCAATCTCTCCCACACACACACGTCTGCGTTTTAACGGGGAAAACTAAGTTGTCAGGCAAAGAGAATCAGCAATAAACCAGAGGGAACCATGGATAAGCTTCCCTCAGGGATTTACAAACTTTCAGAAAATGCCTATTCTGGTGCCTTCTGACACTTTCTGACAGCTACATTTTATTCAAGTCTTAATTATTGAGCAGCCGTTTACATGTAAGTGTTTATTTTGCGCCACAGATGATTGACTACTGGAACATGAAAAAAGGTTTTAGGTTAATTAGACTGTGATTTAAATCTTTTTTTAGCCTGATAATTAATAAGCAAATTAGCTTTAGCTTTAAGCTATCTGAAATTGCTATGAAATGAGGTAGCATCAACTCTCTTAGCTGTCAATAGGTCAAGAGCAAATATGAACAATGTTAAGGTGGAGACGGAGCATAATATGAGTGAAGGCAGTGACCATCAACACGACCAATGCAGGTTTCTTAATCTTGATCATCAGGAGGAGCACATGCTGAACAACTGAGGACAGCGCGCTAAGCAACAGGTTAGGGTCAGGTCACTGGAACATGCTAACCCAGGCTGCGATCAGTGCCTGACAACATAGTAAAGGGTCATCAAAACCTGTTTGTCCGGAGCAGCTCAGAGAGATTAAAATGCCTTTTTATAATAAATAGGGTTTTTTTTTTATAAACTATAGATATAAACTCAGTGCTTAGCTCAGGATACAATGTTAAAGCCCAGGTAAACATAATTTGTTTAAGATAAAAATGCTTTTCTACCTGCATTTGCTGTTTATTTTGTCTTACATTGGAATCAAACTGAGGGGGTGCAGGGTTTGTCCTGTTGCTTGGACAGTTAAAAGTCATTGTAAGATGTATATTCTGACATCAAACAATTAATCACTTAATTAAGAAAGTAAGTAATTAATCCACTGTAAAAAAAAAAAAAAAATAATCCTCACTTGCAGGCATAAGTGGCTGCCTGGACTTCCTGAGAATGCCCTCTTTAAATCAGAAATAACTACTTATATACCCTGAACTATTTCATTACACTGTAGAAAACGTCTCTTCATTAGGCGGTGCATGATTGCACCTGTTTTATTTAATAGCGACTTTAACCTTCATACGTTCATTTCCGCCATGATAAGTCATATTTAAATCGGGAATTATTTTCTCTCTTGCTATTAGCTCTGATTGGGTTGAAACCCCACTACACCTGATGCCTAACAGCTACTTTCCATTTCATGCAATTAAGTCTGAAAATGCTAATTAAACATGGGAATATGTCTCTGAATAACATGAAAGGGAATTGAGGAGGTTCAAGCACTGCTGCAGAGCTCGAGCGTGAGCTGCTCACATTGAAAGGGAGATCTCTGAAATGTACTTCAGCAGCCAGCGCATGCACTGGACACAGTCTGTCCTCTACCGCAGACAGGCTGTGTGTTCAGTAATCCATACTGTGTAAACAGCCTGCCTGCAGTCATTAAAGGGACACAGGAATCAGCACAGAGTGTAAACAATTAGGCTGCTTACTTTTGGGTTTGACATCAGGCGCATAAAGAGGATGTACGCAGACTTTATCGGAGCACACTACACCAACACAACAGGATTAATACGGCCAGTGGAAGCCCAATCCGAGGACGTAAAAGTTGTCTTTCAGGGCTGTTCAATCCAATTAGATTCATTTATGGTGCTGCAATTACACCCGAAACTGATTCCTAATGCCTCCAAAGGTTTGTTTCAACACACCAACGTCCACACTCTCAGTCAAGAGCAAAGAGAAATTCACTCTGACTGATTTATTAACATATCTGCTAGGTTGGGAGTTGCAAGAAGGGGTATCTTCAGGACAGAAGAAATGGGGGTGCTATGACTCTGCCTCGAGGGTTCTCTGTTCAAAATTATAATCAACAACAACAATGGGTTGTTTTTCTGTTCTCTGCAAAATCAAAAATCAAATTGGGCGGATGGAGAATCCAAACCGAGAGAGCAGGAAAAGACAACTCTGATCAGGGTTGGGAGATATGACTACATACACAAAAGAGATTATATAATTTTGTCATTAATATTGGATATCTGTGGTAATATGGGATTGCTTAGTGATTCTTGCCTCACTGTGATTAAATGCTGAGAGATTTCATTGGTTGGATTAACCTGAGACATTTCTTTGTAGTTATTTGATCATTAATACATTTCACAATTGACTTTTCAGAACATGTACTGTATGTATATTGCCATCAATGCCACATTATCAAATAACATATATTGCAATAAAGAATTTGAACCATGTTCACTGTAACATGACAACAAATAACTGAGGAAGTGAGAAGCAGGTCACAGAGGTCTGCTCGCTGCTCCCTTTGGACGAACTAAAGATCTCACTTTCTAACCAGCACAGAGCTATAGAACTGAAGAAGCTTCTTAGATGAGAGGTGAAACATGTTTAATGGAACTTTCTACAAGTCAAGTTGATAACTCTGACCTGGGTCAGTGAGAACCTCCACAGACACTTAAGATCTAATAGAACTTCTTCACATACACAGTGAAACAGAGCGGAACAACTGGAAACTCACTTTAATATAAGATCAACCAATGGAGCTCCTGTTTAAATACAGGCCAGAAGCCAGGAGATGATGAACTTAACCAACAACTAAAAGACAGTTTCCAGAACATAACCGACTCCCTATAAACCAGTGTTGTTAAATATATGTGTGTGCAAATGACATGAACAAGATAAGACATGTTCATTCCTGTGAGCATTAGATCTGTTGATTTTTAACTATGGAGAGAGCCAAGTTAGCCACTTCTTCACTGCCTTTAGCCTATGCTAAGCTAACCACTTACAAAACCACTCAGATATAAAACTGGGATCATTCTCCTGATCTAATTCCACAGCAAGAAAGTGAATATTTCAGAAAATAACTAAATATAAAACATTTTACACCGAGATGGCTCTGACGGATCGATTAATAACCTAGTTGAGACTAAGACCTCATCCATTTCAATTATCATTAATGTTATTGTACTCGTAATTATCAACCAGTGTTGCTAGAGCTGCACACATTTCAGGGTAAACCTTGCTCATCTCTGCGTCTTTATCACTGCAGTTTGAGTTCCGCTGCCTTTTTATGACTGAGGTTTTCCTTTAAAATTCACCTTTATAGGAATAATACAAATGTACTTTTTTCATTATAATCCTAAATCCTTTGAGTACAAACCAATTAACCACCTTTAATCCCTCTACTTACAGAGCAAATTGAAATCCAAAGAAACAATGAAAACCTGTGGAAATAGTAGCATAGATAGCAGAAATCATAAAGTAACAGCTGTAGTGTTCCTGGAAGGACAAAGAGAAGCTACTTGTGCTGTAGAATACACTTTAAAGGAGTGTGAAATGCCCCAAACACACATTATAAAAAGGAGCAGACGACTAAACTGCCAACTTTAATGATAAAAGCCTGTAAAAGTGGGTAAAGTGAACTGACAGCTGTAAACTGCAGAGCCAAGAAGCGAGGGTGCTGGTTCCCCGGCCACCTGCTGCTATAGTTCTGTGTTTGAGAAATGGCCATGATTTTCACACACACACACACACACACACACTCACGCTCATCTCTTTTAGTGAGACAGGCAGCACTGAGGCTGAGGACATGTTTGACGCCGAGCCAAGGAGAGGAATATTTCACAGAGACTGATGTCAGCACAGACACCTCCGGCTGGCGAAAACACAAATGGGTCGATACACTGATTGGCATGTAGCTGCCGAGTCTCGGGTCAGGTCCTCTTCTGACAGACTGAGACAAATCCATCAGGACGGACCACATACTGATACTATAGGTGATGGCTGGGAGCCTCGTGATACTTTACATTTCCACAGTGTTGACTCCAGTCACTGTAGCGCCGCCCGCCCGGCAGGAGGTGGCTGATCTTAAATCTACGTCTAAGATCCACGTCATTTCTCGAACCAAATCAGATACAAGGATCAGCAAAAGGTGGAAAAGTAATGATTTAAGTTATCTAAGGTAGAAAATAGTGAATGGAAGTGAGGTGGATTTCACAGTCCAACAATATTTGGTCCAGTCCATTATTCGATAGATCGATGTTAGATAAAAGTAAAAATTTAGCTTCTTATTGACATGATAATTCCCTTACTGATCAAAAATCAATTCCATCACAGTTTTCAATTAATTAATTTAATGATAAAACAGAATTGTAGAAATATTTGATTAAAACTAATTATAATGATGCCCCATAATGAACAGCTTAGTTCAGAATCTTTACCTGGTATTGGGCTGCAGCACTGCTCCTACTGTAAATATTTACTTAGGGCAGTAACTCACAATTCTAATTGTTGTTTTATTCAGGTAATTGTTTTATGAATTCATTAGTAAGATTAGAAAATATCAGAAAAGGCTATTACATGTTACTGGAGCCAAAGGTGACTCCATTTGAATTATTTTCTTGTCCAATCAACAGAGCAGAGATATTCAGTTTACAGCGGCTGCAAACAGAAAATCAGCAGATCTTCACATTTGTTAAGCTGTATAATAAATATATATTTAGTGTGTGTTTAAATTACTTTAATGTTTCATGGTCAGCTGCAGCAGAAACTCTGCCCAGACTGCGCAGTGCAACTGTGGGGAAACAGGCAAAGGTCAAGAATGGTTATCTTCTCACAGTGCAATTAAGCACGGCAGAAATAAAAATGAAATATCATGCAATATGAATTCAAATTATTAGTTAGCTATAAGAATTGCAGGCATGTTGAAAAAGCAGTTGAAAAATCTGGTCCCATACTATCAGCAGTCTAAATGCAGTTTGCCACAAATATTCATAGCAGAAACAAGGAGCCGTACTGTACGTGTGAACACATGATTATTCTCACCATATGCTCTCAGTTTCTACATAAACAAATACACCAACACAGCCTCAAAGGGTTCGCTCCTCCTCCAGAGGAAAGTAAACACACCGGGGTGGGTTCAGAAAGGAGAAGCCGGTCCTCGATGATGTATGGGGACTGTAAATCAGCTTTGAGCTCAGTCCTCTCCAGAGGAACATCGGCTTCTTAATTCGCACTTTAAGGACAGCCTTCAATAGTTTCTCTTCCATTCATCCTCCACAAAAGGTCCCCAGATGGTGCCAAATAAATAGGCTTTGATATTCGTACATGCCTTATCCTTGGCTGGTGAACTCACAGTCTTTAAGGGGAGCGTGGCGCTGCCGCGTCTGACAGCTGAGCGGGACCCTGTGATACCGGTAACGACATGAGGGATGACAACAGAAACTCTGACATCAAAGCCCGGCTGCACTGACACACACACACACACACGCGCGCGCATATACATATTTGCAGCAGCTTACCAAGGCCGGTTATTCATCAGTGCTTATACGAGCTGGGTTACAAGTCAGAACACACATACGCACACGGCGCTGCTCTGAAATGACTCCCACAGCTCATTTGTACACGCAGAAAAAAAGAAAAGAGCGTGCCTCTCAGCATCCTATCGACACTCACTTAAGATAATGGGGCCTGTTGGGGAGGATATAGATTGGAGGATGAATCTCTGTGCTTCTGTATGCTGGTGAATGGGCAGACGAGGCAGATAAAGGGCTTTAGAAAGGGACTCTCCAGTACCTGTGGTGGCAATTTGTCAGGATTAAAACTGGATGGTGTCTGTCATTTTGTGTGTGTGTGTGTGTGTGTGTGTGTGTGCGCGCGCGCGCGGTTGTCACAGCATCAGGTGTTGTTCATTACCCCGAGGTTGACGGGTAATGGGAGCACTGCTCTGCAAGCGCTCCGAGGTCATCTGAGGCTTTGCTTTCATCCTGTGCTTCCTCTGCACAGTCTTTGCTTTGTCAGTTAATATGGTGATTATATTATTAGTCAGTTGATTAATCACTTGGTCTTGAAAAACATTAAGATAATCAAATAAATAGAAATGTGTCCAGCAAGCTGACTAAATCCCCGAAGCTTGATGAACAGCAATGTACATACATAACAAATGTACATAAAATATGTAAGAAGTTGACTAACAAATAAAAATATTATTATTTGCAATCATAGTAAGTTTATTTATATTTCAACAGATCATTTCTGCACAATGCAGATCAATTTGGTTTTATTCTGTCACGCTTTGAGATGTTTGCTGCTGCACCGTCTGCCACCACCCCACGTCGGCCTATTGTTATTGGGCCGGTGTTGTCTTCACGGCCATGCGGACAACTGGATGAACTACTGACCTGATCAGAGCTTAGTTGGACATGATGAAGTTGGGTTTTTTTTTGGAAAATGACATACAGGAATATCAGCTTTGATATCATGCTTCCTTGATTGATATAAAGCGAATGCTACAGGTCAACCGAAGACATCATCGAATCACAAACACTGTGATCACAACGTCGGACTGCAAAAAGAGCACAGAAATAGGTTTATACTTGTTTTTAAAATATATGGTTATCTTTTGTAGTGTGAAAAGGACTGTGAGGCGTAGTGAGTGGGAAAGAGAAAGAACAGAGTATCATGTGACTGTCTCTACATCAACAAGAGCTGAATGATGCCCTCCAACCCACAGACATCAAACATACACCATCACAGATGAACCTGTGATTACCTCCCTCTCCATATCACATATAACACTACTCTCTCGTCCCTCTCTCGTAGCATTGTCTCCCTCTTTGAACCACCACACACATCCACTCAAGTGTTGCCTGATATCAGATCCCTGCAGCAGAGAGACAAATGTCAAACATGAAGCACGCACATCCCCATACTGTATACACAAGGCAGACACACCTGACCTTCAACGGCGTCTCCTGGGGCCAAACATGTGAAAGGCTACCTGTGTTCAAGCACAGATCCTGCACATGCTTTCAGGCTGCCTCTAATGAAACTGGTTCAGCTTCACAATGCTCCCTTTCTGAGCAGATACCGCAACTGAACGCAGCCAATCGAAAGCGGGGGGGGGGCTAAGCAATTGGTTTCCTCAAAGCTGTCAGACCTTCAGCTGGCAGCTATTGTAGTGGTCAACAACACGCGGCCAACATTAAAGAAACATCTAGACCTGAGTACGGACCAAGGACACGCTGCCCTTCCTGCCGGCAGAGGTTAGGAAACATGTTGATATTGTGCAAATAGATTTCCCTCAGTATGAAATCCAGCGCTGCCTCCTACACGTTGTATGACAGCGTGTGAAAGCTATTGTCAGATAAATTCATTACAGCTACCGTTATGAGCAATCTCATTCAAAGAAAAAAAAAAAAACAGCAATTACGACACCTGAGTGTTAGAGGCAGTGAAGACGAGCGGCAAGACTCACTCTGTTTTCATTTCTGTCATCAAATTCATTTCCGCAATCCAACCAGAGCCAAACAGCAGTGGTGGGGATAAAGGATAATACTGCTACGGCGATGAGTCAGTTAATCAGTTGATGGCTGGCAACAGTTTTGATAATCGATGCGGAATCAAAGCTATACCTCCCAGAAGATTTTTCTGTGTTTTGAATAATTGCAAATTGGGGTTTTTTGGACAATGGTCATACAACACAAGAACCTGATTCTAAACCATTAATGAACCTCGGTTAGTTCTCAGTTGCAGTGCTACCTCAGTTCATGATAACAGAACAAATATTTATGTTCAGCTATTAATCCAAATGCTTCATATTTTAGGACTCTGCATGTCATGTCTAGCTACACAAAAGCCTGAAAATCTGGCAGCCAGAATGGAAGTGCAAAGAGTCGTTGCTATGGAAACGATACACTGTCTCGTATGGCCGCTTTGGTGTAGGCAGGCGAGTTGCAGACTGCACATTGCCAGGACTTGCGGATTTCAACTTGTCTCGTTGCCTTTGGACTGAACTAATTGAATTTAGTAATTTCGCCACTTCTAATGAGCGTCTTTGTGACTTTGACAATCACAGGCCCATGAAGTACACATCAATGCTTAAAGAGGATTATGTTTGGTGCTATGCCGGCTTGACTGACAGCTGTCTCCGTCACCCTCGGCCATGGCGGTCGCTACTTACTCAGCTTAGTTCAGCGCTGCACGGGACAAATTCTGAGTTTCTGCATGAAGCAGCTGAAGAGTGCAAGCTCACACTCCAGGGTTCAAAAGGTCTTCACTGAGGTCTGCAGGTGGCCTGACAGACACCACATTGATATTTGTCTGCAGCCAATGCTACAAAACCTCAGAAGTTTGGAACAGAGGGACAGTTGTGGAGTTGTTTAGTTTGCAGGAGTATTGTTTGAAAGAAAGTGCAATTTTACTTTTAACTTGCAGTCTTGGCTCATGGAGACTTTAATAAATAATCTCTCACAGCTGCCAAGGAAATAACACAGACTTGAAAGTCTTTTGGTTTAGCTGCATCCTTCCATCACATTTACACATCACACTCTGTTCTCCGACAGCTGCACAGGTGTGGATGGACTCTGGTGAGCAAAATGAGCTACAGTAACACCTGGCGTAGCATTTTCCACAGTAACCTAAATGTTAATGACTTGAGCAGTTGGTGGGCAAATTGACAGGATAACAAGCCCTGATGAGGCCCGCGGAGTTAATCAATGCCAATGACATCCGATGAGATGGTCGTAATGGCCCAGACAAACACACGAAGATACAGTCAATGGGAGGCAACAAGGACCCAGAGCACAGTCAATGAAGAGCACAGTGCAAACTCAGCATTTGAAAGCTGAACAGCCTCCAGCATGAGGAGAAAAAAAAACTGTTTTGCAGGGTCAATGTTGAAATACATCAACTCCAATGTGCAAAAAAAAAAAAAATACTCTAGCACCTCACATGGAAGCAGATGGGAGAGGAGTTTCACGGGAGGAGCGATGGTGTGACACAAAGGTCATAAATCAGCATCGTGTGTCGCCAGTCAGACATCAGAGTGAGACTCCGGGCGTGTTTCAATCAACAGGCCAACAGACAAGCTGACAGCACAAGATGCACGAGGCCGAAGGCGCCCAAGGACTACAACCAGCTGACTGAGATACGAGACACTGGAGAGAGCGACATATATCGAGCGTTAAAGAGCACGGTGACAACACCATGAATGAACGTCTGAAAAGAGAAACAACATATGCAAATCAAGCCTGCAAGCGAGGATATGGGCAATACGTCTCCCGATGATCATGGCAGCTTTTGCATGTTGTCGCAGATCCAGTACGGTACAAAGGCTCATGGAGTCTCGAGTATTCTGTCAGACAGATTCTTCTTGTTTTATTCTCTTTAGCTTATCAGTCCCCTCAGAAAACCGCAGCTCCCTCCAACTGAACTCTTCAACGGTACATTTATCGTCTGGTCATATCTGCTCAAGGCAGTAAGAAAAAGCAGATTTTCACAAAACTTCATAAGGAGTAATTGGAGCTGAACACTCAGTCTTGACCCTGAATTGGTGTCAGGGGCCCGGCAATCTCTGTTCAGCAGCTTTCCAATTGGCTTCGGATTGACTTTAAAAGATGAGATTGAAAATCGTGGACTATTATTTTCAGCGCGGTTGCAACATCATCCATGTGGTGAACAATCAAAAGGCTTTCAGAATAATGACCCAGACAAAAGGGCCAGAGCAACTACTAATTGGACCTTGTGGCGAGATTGTTTTGTCAAGGATTTGTAAAATGTACACTGGAATGAAGATCTATCTCAAAGAGCATGCCTGGTGGGTTTATATCACTGACTTATCGGATCGGATATAATTTAATTCCAACGAACACAGCAAATCATATGTGTCTCAGTAAATGAAGGCTGGAACCATGTTTCCTGCTGCTGTCCTAGTTTAGGATTTAGTTTGATCTAATGGACATAATTACACATGAAACCCCTGCCTAGTCCAATTTTAAGTAAACACACCCGCAGGAGATCATTTTGAGCCTCAAACCCATAAAATCTCTGCCTTTGGGATACTGGATATACATGGGCAATCCAGAAAGTGCTCAGATGCTCCAAGATATTAAGAAAAACATGTCAATGCCACTCACAGATTCTATGATTACCAAGCCTGTAGCTCACAAAATGAAACTTCACCTGCTCCCAGTTAACCACTGTTTTCCACCTGTGGTTATTTGGCAACAAACTGCCAAATATCCAGTTTTCCAAGAGAAGTGGGGAGGGCTGCATGGAGACAGTTCGTTTGATCTGACAGCCAGTTTGTGCTTTCACTCAGGCCACCCAAGGAGTGGACAGATTATCATCGGCTGTCTGGGAGGCAACAGAACTGTAGGATCAGTCCCCAACCCACTGAGGTCAGACCTCTGGATGCAGATAAAGCTTTGCTTTTTATCAAACGCCTTGTGGAGAAAACCAATCCCAAAAGCTGCAGTGTGGCACAGCAGAAGTGTCAGTCTTAATGCTGCAAAGTGCTCCAATTATAAGAAAGGTAACGGTAGCAATTTCAAAGGGGCGCCTTAGAGAAGCGATGCTTTTTGGTGAAATAACCAAATTGCTGTGGTAAGAATTGGGAAATTGCGTGGTTCTCATCTCAGAATTTCAGTAGGGTGTTCAAAAAGAAATCAAGTCCATATACAAAAGCTATTTTTCCATTTTGAGAAACAAATGAGTAAAATCCAAATAAAGAAAACTTAGGCTATAATCCTGAGCTTGCATACACATACTGGCTATTACAGAAAAATCTAGAGAGCTGGATTTTGAAGAATAAATCCACCAAGGTTAAAGCGAACACAGTTTTTTGTGTCGTGTTTGCCGTCCTATCCAAACTCTGGGCCTTCAAAACCACGGGAAACTCAAAGGCAGCACATCTGACACTGGCAAGCCCACCGTCCCCTGGACAGAAGCGCTCACAAATCTCTCATTCCAATTCATCCTTTACTGTGAGCAGGGTTGTGCTCATAATACAGCCAGAATTTCATTTGGAGGGAATCCATGTTGAATCAGCAGTTAATGTGGCAGTAGTATCCAAATTTACAGTTTTTTTAAAAAGCAGAATTCAGTTATTTTTACCTGTGTCTAATTCTAAACACTTTGGCCATTCTGACTAATATCAGAGGTAAATCCAGAAACTGCACTCCTCGATTAGCTGTTTTAGAGCACTGCATAGAGATGTGCCTCCGGGGCAATCAAACTGATTAAATCATCTGGTTGCCATATTTGCCGTTTCTGCATCTTGATATGCAAAATAGGAAGGCAGGGCTGGCGGATTTGTCGGAATACAAGGGGATGAGATGTGCTGAGCGACACCTTAACCCAAGCATTGGCTATTTTCCCCTGCCTTCTCATCTCAACTAAAAAAAACAAATAAGTGTATTTTCCTTATTCATTCATAGTTCACATAATACCTGGCATAAATGCCAAATAAATATAAATATTCCACACCCAAGCAAGATGTCTCATTTGGCCCAAAACCCAGGAGCCAATCCAGGTTAACTTCTTTTAGCAGAGTGCATGAGCAGCACCTGGTGCAAAAGTGCTGAATGTAAATCCAGCCTGCTGAGGGGGCAGCTACCTCCACAAAGATGCCAATATGGACACCTGTGGGCCTTCCTGTTGCCATGACCACCAGCAACAGCGGCAGCAGCAGAGTCACTGTAGCGCTATCGTCACCGGCTGCCGACGGGGACTCAGCGCTTCCTAAACAAATTAGCCCGGAGAAAACTGCTGAGGCCCGAACCCTTTAATTACATCAACCTGAAACCAAATTATAGGCCGACTCTGCTGCGTGTAATAACTAATGCACATGAAACAAGCCTCAGTCGCTGCCCTCCTCTCCTCCTCCCCTTCCTCCTGTCCCACTCCATCATCAGTTTGGAACATTTATATCAGGGTATTCATTCCCAGGAGAGACAGAGAGAAATGTCAAGACAAGGGAGACATGGCTTATCCTCCCTCCCTGGCCTTTTCGCTTCTCGTTCTATCTCCACCTCCATTCTTTTTGCTCCTCGCTCCCTCTCCTCATTCATTCTCCGCCACACTGTCTCCTTCTCTTTTTATCCTGTCATCTACATTGTGAGGAGCGTCTTGCGCTTCCTCTGAGCCTCGGCTGTGTAAGCAGAGCAGGCGAGATGAGAAGCAGAGGTGCTGTACTCGGAATAGTGAAGTATAATAGGTGGATGTGATTTAAAATTCTGCCACCGGTGGAGCAAAAATGTGATACCTCATTATCTTTATTTGGAGGATTGTCTACTTTAAAAATGAGTTGTTGGCATTGTAACTTAATAAAGTTAAGGGTCCTTAATTTAGATTATCAGTCCGATGATGTACGTTTTAAATGAAGGAGATGCTTAAAGTGGTACCAAGCAGTCAAACAATGGGTAGCAAGAAAACCCCTTTTAACTACTTAATAATAATTCTACAGGACAGAGAAACATAAGGGATCACCCTGGAACCATTTCAGGAACTCAGGAACATTACATGTGTTTTGACCAGAGGAGGCAAGGACTAAATTTAGTTTCGATATAGCTGCACCTACTATGGGTGAAGTAGTTTCTGGTGGTCCAGGAACTACTGAGGCAGTTTTATTAGTAGGTGATTCTAATGTGAAAGTCACGTGGGCTAGAACTTGCACGCTTCTTCATTCACATAACAACTAACACTGAGCAGCACTAGTATCAATATTTCATTTTTCAAACTGTTGCTGAGCTAATGTTGCCATCCTGAACAGTTCAAAGGGGGGAAAAGTTGAGGAGAACAGGTGGTTGCTTGACAGCTTTGCAGAGTCACTATTCTACCTTCATATGGTCCCCTTTAAATGATTCATGACATCTGGTCAAACACCAACAATCCTGCAGGAACTACCAGAAAAACACCATAACTGTGTCTCTTGACCGACACATGATAATCTCCACACAGTCCAATTTTAATTATATGGTTGAGTTGCATCATTTGTGTGTTTGCATGTCCACCAAATTTGTCTAGTTTTACTAGTTTTTAATTTGGTTCCTGTGGCTCCTTAGTTTTTGGAACTACAAGTGAAAGGCCTATTACACAACTTGTCCAAACTATGTCAATAAAAAAGGTCACAGACCAGAAGGTTGGGAACCACTGGACTAGTCATAAGACAAAAATCAAACAGTTTAGTGATGACTTACTCATTGGAGCCATTTATCAGGAAATCGTTTACTGGTTCCAAGTCCACGTCTTCCTCGGTTTTGCATGTAAGATCTTTGGGTTTTGGACAGCTGGCTGGACAAAAGAAGACATTTAGAGACATCGCATTAGACTGGGGGGATTTATTATGAACGTCCTGGTGTTTCTTAGACCAGTATCTCAAAAATGCTCAGTTAATGACAACAAAAATAACAAAACCGTGCACCTGTTGGATTCTCAATGTTATTAAATATTCACAAGTTAAACTCAGGCAATGATTTATTCTGAAGTTAATAAAACTGATTTCAGGAACATGTGCTGCTGCATAACCCTGAAGCTCTCATTGATTCATTATAAAAACATTACTGTTTGACTCCACGTCCTCCCGCTTACCATTTTGGCTAGAAAGACAAGTACAGCAACCTTGTGTAGACAAGTCATATTGTTTATCTTCAAACCATTACAGCGCCATCCAGGCACTAAGGCAATTAATTACTGAATTATACCATGCTGGTGCACACTGAATGCAATAGGCCCTTGGGGCTTTTTTCTCATTACCAGGTACACACTGTCCTACACAAGCAAGGCAGGGGAGGCTTTTAATAACATTTAGTATTCAGATTAAACTGTTGTTTGCAGCCAAAGCTCCGGCTTCCAGGGTTTCGGCTCCAAAGTAGGATCAATTTACAATCCAATTAATTCAAATTGTGTGGAAACATGCTCACAAGGAGGAAAACAATTGTCTGTCCCATTAAGGCAAAGACAAACGGGGATCTGGAGCAGAAAGAAGAGGGTACACCTGATGTGTTTGACATGCCTTCTTTGATGATCCACTGCACAGCCAATACAACAATAATATGGCTTGTTACAGGAATGGAAATCCTCCTCTATTACATGCATTTCAGTGAGTATTTATTTCTTATTTTCTAAAAACTCTGCTACAGGATTTGACGAATGCTTTGAATAAACACCCGGTGTGATCAGAAAGTTTGATTTATTACAGCTAACCAAACCCTGTTTTAATCTCATTTTAAATAGACCAAAATGTTTCACAGAAAGCACAAAACACAAACAAGGGCTGAGGCACATAAACTGAAAAGAAGTCTATATCTCAGACAAACACAGTTAATGCATATAGATGTAGCTTGCAACAGAGTCAAACAAGGAGTATCTCTAACTCACCTTCCATCCTTTAACTCACAGATTACCTGACCAGATTGTCTTTCCTACATCATTCAACATGCAGAAACCACTAGTGACCATCATCATCTCCAGGAAGGTACATCCTTCTGCCACTAGCTCCATATCCCAAAGTGTTCCTGTCCTTTCCTATCTCAATACTATAATAAAGAGCCTTCATGTCAATGTAGTAAAGAGTTTAAGTACTAAAGGCTTTCCTTGCTGCTAAGCTGTACACTTCCTATTTGAACTGAATATGTCTCCTATATGCATGAATGAACACTGATTTGTTTATATTTGATTTTAATTTATTCTTATTAAATCCATTATTTGGCTTCAAATTATGTCCAAATGTCACGCTTATCTAATGTTTTTAAGAAAAGCTTAACTGTCTCCTGAAGTAGTTCAATATATAGTTGATACTTAGAGTGAATGTTCTTCTTGACCTGAAGAACAGTTTCACATATGAAAGAATATACCTCAACACAAGACCCACTTACTAGCTTTTTCTGGAGCTCAAGGTCTTTGACACCAGATGCGGTTTACTTGTTGTTTGCTAGTTGTCATGGAGATAGCTCAGGAGCTCAACAAATTAGCATCTATATTTGTAAGAATAACAATATCTGTTTGACAGATAAAGTCAAAAAAACTGTGATCTTAAAACTATCAAATCTTCACTGACATCCCTGCTTTTCTCAGCTGTGCTCCATCTTTGTGTGTCTTGTGTATGTATAAAAGTGTCTCTGTCAAAAGGGTCAGTTCCCGCTGTGCCACATGTGACCATCAACCTCCCCGCCGGCAAGGTGCTGGGCGAAGCCTCGCCGGCTGCCATGGTGATGCACAGACACTGAGACGCCAAATGTAGCAGAAGGGAAAGCTGGCTGGCCCAGTTTGTCATTCTGTTTGTGTGCTGATTCAGACTTAAAAACAGGTAAAGCAAAAATAAAAGGGGGGTGGCTGGGGAGCAAAGTCACTGAAGCGCTTCCCCATAGCAGTAAAGACACATTAGAGGCCCAGTGGAGGATTTGTGATGGAAGAAGTAAATAGGATGCTGCTGCAGACTCCCTGGTGACCAGGACGATATGAGGACATTTTTTTTTTTACTGCTTTCCTAACTTATCTTCTGACGAGCACACATGAAATTTGCAGAGATATTCCTTGTGTGAATATAGAAAGACATTTTTAGCCCGCGGACTGCATAAAGAAACTGTCTGTCTGTGGCAGACTAGTCAATCAGTATCAGAGGCAATCACACATATGTGACATCTTATTTCAACAAACTGTCTCTGCACTGAACCCTTTCTGGATGAAAATGAAAGAAATTAAATGTATTTCATTTTAACACCTTTCCCCTCCATCCCAGTCACCCATGACTTGTTTTACGTCCAACAATGATCTTCGGAGCGGCTGCCAAGCAAATAAATTTGGCTATGACGACAGGCTCATTGGCAGCGCTGAACAGAGTGAGCAGTGGTAAATCCAAAGGCAGTACGTCTTTATTATGGTGTGAATGATGGAGCGACAGAGAGGTCTGGTTCCAAATGCGAAGCGCCAAGTGGATGGAGTGGAAAAGAAAGGAAATGTATCATGTTTTCCATCTGGCACTGAAACTATCAGCTGTCACAGAAGACAGTCAATCAAACACGGGGGGCTAAAATAGATCAAAACATCTGGTTGTAGGCGGAAGTAGACAGGCCAGCCATTATTGTGACGGTGCCTAACTTGTAAACCTTCATATTATACTGTTAAGGCTGATGCATGTAAAAGATTTAGCATTTAATCTTAGAAGTTGTGATGAAGACATGCTATTACAATAAAGGTAGTGATCTACAAATTTCCATTAGGTTCTCAGCAGCTTGCCAGTAACTGAACCGCTACAGACAGAGCAATACCGCCTACACAGGGCTGATGGTCTAAATGTCCAGCCAGTTCCTTGCTAGCTTGGTAGCACATTTCCTCCCAAAATTCTACTTTTACACTGTCACATGTTCCCCATTTTTATAAAGTGATTCATTTCTTCTTATAATACAAGTATTTGTGCGATTTGATTATTTAAATCATGAGCCAGCAAGTCGTCTCTGCTGGGTTTGACTAGCGTCTCTATACGGAGCTTTCATTTCATTGACTGAACAGAAGCACAGGGTTACCAACTCAAGCACACTAAGCACAAGACAAACACAATTGACACAGACCACACACTAACACACACTTAACAAGATTAAGATCTTTGAACAGAACTTCCATGAAGGCAATCATCGCCTGTTTGAAACCAAAATCCTGGAACAACAAATTATCCATTGCACGATTCAATAGAGCACAGATCGCAATGATTATGT
The DNA here is from genome assembly GCA_008933995.1 of Datnioides undecimradiatus. Lineage (NCBI taxonomy): Eukaryota > Metazoa > Chordata > Actinopteri > Lobotiformes > Datnioididae > Datnioides > Datnioides undecimradiatus. The sequence continues at coordinate 11,426,354 of WARS01000010.1, forward strand.
GTTTCAGCACCTAACCACCTGAGCTTGAGTAGAGCAATCCTGGAGAGACTATGGTGTTAGATTTGTTTAGCACTCACCACATCCGCAGCTGTACTAATGTCTGTCAACAAAGGCCGTAAGTGCCTTTGGCTTACAGATGTTTCAGTAGGTATGCAACAGTCATTTGACTAATCTTTGGAATTTGTCAGGTGTTGCTTAAGGTTAGTGCGGCTCGGAAGCAGCCCCCTCTTTCCAGGTGTGTTTAGGGCACCGACACCTGATTGATTGAAAACACCCATTCTTGCTGATTAGTTGTCTTGAAAGCAGGCAGTAGTAGCAATTAGGTAGTGGCTCTAGACGAGCCGTTACCTTTCATCTGAACGATCGATTCAAATCTAGTCCGTCTTGACCTGCATGGGAAGGTTTTACCTGTTTACAGCGCTAAATAAAAAGTCAGGGGTTTGCTAAAGTTATAAGGATTCATCCGCTGGGACCCATAAATGCCAAATTTTAGTCCAACCAAACTTGTTGAGATATTCAGGACGTCAGGACCAAAGTGTTGGCCTGACAGACTCAGTTCTGTGCCTCCAGCATGGTTAAAAATCAGATAAACTTCCCTGCTGCTCATCTGCCTTTGAGCCTCTTGCTGTCTTTCTTCTTTCTGCCCTCCTTCCCTTGATCACTCAACTTTTTCTCCCCTTTATCTTTCGCTCCTCACTGGAGTTCATTGCCAAGGTTCCATCAAGCCATATCCCTTTAGGGGTTGTGTCCTTGTGTACTAGAGGAAAAAGGAGAGGGGGAAAAAAAACACAACAATCTCAATCACGGCAGGCATGTGTTGTGACTCCTCTACCCTACAGACACAACACAGCAGGCAGCCTTTTCCACCGAATGTCCCCAAACAAGCTCCGCCAGGTTCAAAAGGGGAGGTCACCCTGAAAAAAATACATTTTAACAAAGACGTTCCCCTCCCGGGATAACAACCATATTAACAACTCTCCTCTTGGGGCCCCAGCCTGCCAGAACCCAACAGAAAAAAATAAAAAGATTTAAAAATAAAACCCCCTGTACCCCGTCTGACTGCAACTCAACCAAACCACCACTGTGAGCCAATTTTTACAAGGCGGAATAGCTTTCAGATTCAATCCCCGAGCCAAATCTGAAAGTAAAATTAGATGCCCGTGGCTAGGAAGTGTGGCCAGAGGTATGGAGATGTCTGCTTACCTGGCTAAGAAGAACAGGACAGGGGATGGAAACAAATAATAACATAGGATTTGTCTTTCATGGTCTCTGTATAATCATTAAGTCACCATATGCTGCAGCTGCTGTGGATATTCCTTTTCTCATGACGCTTTCATGAAGAGCAGTTGTCACAGATTGTGTCATGTCCCTGTAATAAATAATGAAGGCATGTGCGAGCCAGTGAGGCAGACAGCCGCAGATGTTGGAATAAAAGAAAACTGGGTCAGGTGTCTAGCTGATGCTAGCCGCACGGCTACATGGTGAGCGAGCAGGCGGCGCCGAGCATTCGGTCTAATCAGGTAAGGACAGTCATAGAATGGGTCATAATGATTTGGAATGGTTTAATCTATATGCAATATGGTCACATGACAGCCATCAGGTCCACCCGAGGCGAGCGGTGTGTAAATTCGAAGAGTGATGAGTGTGTTGGATGTAGTTCATTGTCATTTCATTAAAAGGTCAAGACGTCAGGTGCAGAGATGCATCACCTGTGCTGTAAATGACTCCCAGGGTTCTCCCATCGCTCTGTCAATACATCAGTCACTGTTTCGGTGGGGTGGGGGGGGTTATGTTCTGTGGACCTTCACAGCTCAATGATGTTACACAAGCTCATCCATCTAAAATACCAGACATCAATCACCCGCAATATCTGCCTCAGATGTGTACCCCCCACCCCCGGGTTCAGCATCCAATTGGCATCTGATCAAAAGTGACACATAAAAACCCCAGCACAGGCCCCTGCAGTTGGCCAACATTGGATCATCATGCCAATCCCTGTGTTAACGACGTCAGGCTTCCTCTCACCGTCGTAAATCGACCATAAACAACCCGGCTCGTCAATCATATCTGGACCATTTGACGACTCGCGCGCCACGCCCTTGTCAAATTAAAAGCCCTTACTGCGGCTAATAACAATTATCACTGCAAAGTTAAAAGAGTCTCCTCTGGTCTTAGCTCACTCATAAAATCCAGTTACACATGAGGGTTATGAACACAAAAGACACCATTTATGAAGGTTTAAACTGCATGTCTGTGGCCACAAGATGAGTATTTTAACCATGATGACCCGTACATGCTGCTGTAGCTTTCTTACACTACACCTGTTCCTTATGTGTTCTATGAATACTGTAGTAAATTATCTGTGGATGTCACAGTATTTCCCTGCACGGTTAAATGTGCCTGTCTGTCTGATTCATGTCTTTGTTTTCTATGCATTTTGCTTGTACACTGGTATACTGGTCAACACACACACACACACCAAAACAATGCAACTGTTAAGCCTGCACACTGGTCAATAAACACATTGGAAGTCAGACCTGGCAACACTGAAAACACAGTGAATGAAACCATTTGCTGCTGAGACTTTTTATATTCAGAACACTTTGGCACATATTGAGGCAATAATACCTGTCGAGTATTTCTTTGAATTTTAAAATTGCAAATCATTTTGAATTATGCATAAGCAATTAGTCTGCATTAGCCCACTTTAGAATAAAATATTCAAGATCTCAAGTCAACAGTTTGAAGAGTCCACTGTTAACTCAGCATGGGGCTAGAAAAGTGTCAAGTTGCTGTTTTTACAGTACAGATTATTAGAATTATAATCACAAGCATTATTATTACATATTGCTGGACGCGTACATCCAAATGTATTTTGACTATTATTTAAAAGTACATAAAGGCCACCTTGATTTGGCTTTGTGGGAAAGACTGTTGCTCCATCTCAAAGGCTGCATAAACAGCCCACGTCAAATGCTTTGGTAACCAGCATACCTGGTCATCATGCTGTGCATATCAGTGCTACTGCAGCCTATATTACATTGGTTTGTACATCAAACTCCATGGCAGAATCCAGTATTGGAAGTAGTAGTATTGGAAAATGAAATGAATTTCCCAACTCCTCAATCTTAACAACTGCAAGGTTAACAGCTCAATAAGCACGATGCTTACACATCAAGGCTAGCTGACCCTCTTTTGGTTGACAACCCTGCTCTGGGACCCTCGCTGCACCCAATCATTGTCTCTGAAATGAATAAGGAAGCTGTGTATGATACAGCCTGTTTGAAGACAACAGCAATCTACTCAATGAATGAGTGAAGCACTGATACAATCCCCATATGAGACCAATCTAGGTGATAATAAAATTCACTTTGCAACAATTGCTCAAAAAGGTAACAGGACCTTTTTTTCAATTTAAGCGTTTTGTTTAAATTTCATAGAAATCCAAAGTGACAATCAGTCCACTTTGACTTATTAATTACAAATAACTACATGGATCCATCTCCATTTGAATTCAGATGCTATGTTTTACCCCTCTCTACACATGACACCTTTAAATCCCTAAAGGAGAAGTCCTTGTCACCGAGGTCAATGGGTTTTCAGTTGTGTGTGAGTGGTATAAAAAGCATTTCAAAAACCCAGAGCACTGAGGTGTGATGGCACCTTGCAGGTCCGTCCTCAGGGGGACGTATGACCCAATGACGCATGCCTGACACCGGACTGCAGGTGACTCAGAGGAACAGAAACCTTCATCCTGAAGGCTGGAACATGCACGCTCTTCTGCACATGTGCACAAAACATCCACAACCACTTGGGTGCTTATTTACTATGGGTGGATCTGTGCTTTAGTGGAGAGAGCTGTCAGGATCTACTGCACATTTCGTGGGTATAGATAAGGTGCACTCTAGATGCATTAAACCCTTGAGTTAATACACAGGCGTCTAAATGCTAAATGCACACTATCCACTATCTACATTCTGACGACAGGGGTTGCTAAATGAAAACCAGAAAAACAAATACATTAGTCATGTGACATTTTGTATTTGTTTGCCAATATCCTTCCTCACCATTTGACATAGCAATGTGTTTCCTGTATTCAGAGGTACTTGACACCAATAACCTCCAATCAATAGAAATTGTCTTTGTTGGAAACATTTGGGATAATGTTGGTACCGACTCAACAGATTATATAACACGGATGTAGTTGTTTTATTTAAATTTTAACACAGAAATGTTAAATCTTATATGTCTCTAAGTGAAACTTGCTCTTCTGAACACATTAACAGCCAAAGTATAACAAGTACTCGCAGCTAAGGATCTGATTCTGAAGTCCCGTGTATCTCTGGTATTATTCTCCCTTGCAGCTGTGTTTTGAAGGAACCAGGATAGCAACTGCATAGCACACAATGATGTAATCACCAATAATATGCCATACACAGCTGGCATGTCCACACACCATACTGAATTCATAAGGCCTGCAGCAAGGTCTGTTGTGCAATTGCACACTCATGCAATGATGCTAGAGCCTTTACTCAATATGGTTTCTCATAATTACACAACCAAAATTTGCTGTTGGATTGTTCTGAAGCTCTGAAGGAACAAAGAGGACTAGAAGACGCCTTTCAAACGGAAGACATTTTGACAAACCACAGCTGCAACTACTAAAAGCAGCTGCATTACATATAGTAAGCCTTTAAGAGCCTTGGCATGACTTACTGATACTTACTTACTGATACAACCCAGCTATCATTAATGTTTAGCACTGAGATTATGACTTGAAAACCATTTTAGTTTCCTTGAAAAACCATTTTAGCTCTTCTCAAAGAAAAAATGCCAAATATTCTCTGGTTTCAGATTCTTAAATGCAAGAATTGGTTGCTTAATCTTATTATATATGATAGAAATTTAATATTTGGGTGTTTAGGACTCGTGGTCAGCAATTTGGAGACCTGAAGAAAACTGGATTGAACTTTTCACAGTTCTAGACAAACCAATGAAGTGAACAATTAAAAAAACAAAATCAAACAAATTACACAATAGCACACATCCCAGATGTAGTTACGCTTGCGATCTCAAATGTCTGCTTTGGAAAAGGTTTTCAATCAAAAACAACCATTTCTGTCCACAGCTCCAACCGATATGTCTGCTGAAGGGTGCATTACACCTAAACTGTCAGCAGAAGGAGACTAACCTACCTTCAACAAACTAATTTGACTTTAAATTCACACACTGAACAGAATTGAATGCACAATCTATCACATGTATTACGTGTGAACTGCTGTGTCGGCAGATATCATCCAGCCTATGTTCTGTCAGTGTCGTGTATCAAGTGAAACCCCCTCTGCAGGTCCAAGTTTTCTTCTTCTCATCAACTTAATGGATTGTGAAAGCAAGGTAAATGATTTTCCTCTGACGACAGAGGATGCATTGGCCTTCACCATTCGTCACCCTTTACCATCCATCCTGAGAACAGAAATAACGGCATCTATCATCGGAGGAGACACCCACAAAACAACGTGAACACCGTGGGGACGATGATTGATTCAAATTGGAACCTTTTCGGGAATCCCTGGCAGGAGAAGAAGCAAGCGGAGCCAGATGCCACAGGTTCCTGCCTTTCCCCTAAAATAAAAGAAACCTTAAATACTGTCGTCGAGAATGAATGGACAAGTCAGCGAGTGTATCAGTACCCCTATATGTATGCAAAGAAGCCTCATTTTAGATAGAGGCGCTAAACAAATCGGGTGTCAGGCAACAGGGAAGAGAAACACAGCAGTATCGGCTCACAAGCCTGCTACAGGCAATCAGCACCTTCATATCAGGAGCATATACTGCATTAAATAACACATCTAGTGATGTGTGCAATTCTCTAAAAGATTCTCAATTTGTGGAATAACCTTGGAGGCCTAGCACTGCAAGATCCTTCTGTCATCTTTCCTCAACAGCCACTTTAAACCATATCCTCTTCTCATCTCTTCGTCTTCACTCCCGTTTCCTTTTTTATGGCAAATTAAATTTACCCAAGCAATGCAGCCGTGTATTTCAGTCTGCCCATTCATCCACATTCTCCTTCCGCTGAGGAGAAACCCCCCGCTGGCAGATACGGAGACCTTACCTCATTACTGAAGGTCAACACTGGCAACCCATCAATTGTCAGGAAGCTCTCAAGAAGAGCTTGAAATTGATTCATCACCAACAGCTCTCTCAGAGGGGGGGATCATGTGACAAACATTATGAATAAAAATGTAGAGATGGAGGAGGAGGCGTGAAGGCCACAATGGAGAGCTCAACGGTCAGAGGACTGGGGCTAAAATATATGTTAATGCAATATTGTATCACGATGATGACGTTGGTGCAAATGTGGGATTGCAACTATTTTTATTTAAGTGATCGTACGTCAGAAGACAAAATTATTTTCAAATGTAGTTGGACTTTCCTGGCGTTAGCAGCTGCATTACAATCAACTGATGCAACTTTGCAGGCAGAGTGGATTTGTTTTAATGAGTGAAATGACATATAACCACATGGGTGGTATCGATAAAACACTTCATTTTAGTACAACACAAATGTCTGTTTAGCTGCTTATCGTGCAAATGAAAGGTTCTTAAAGTCCTCCCTATTGATTTCTAACATTACACAGAACATAATGCATAATGTGTAAATCGTCTACACCCAGAGGTATTAAATAAGCTCTTTAGATATAGCAAAATGGTAAAACCATGTTTATTCAGAGATGTCAACAGTCTCAGTGGGTCCTGAAATAATTTATCTACCTGTGCGCATTCATTTTCAGTCAATCCATTCATTTCCTATTGAATGACACTCAATAAATAATATAAAGATCAAATTACACCATGATTTTCTCAAATTGCCTGTTTTGTCCAAACAAAGACATTCTGTTTATAACGATATAACACAGAAAACAGCTGCAAACCCTCACATGAGAAAAGCTGGAACCAGGCAACGTTTGACACTTTTGCTTAACAAATGACTTGCATGTCCTATTACTTGTCAGTTCACTCTGTCATTGACTAATCCAGTGGATCTCAAGTTTAATGATGCTGGCAAAAGCAATGACATCAAGATTAAGATTTAAGAGATTTATAAAGGCAGAAGAAGAACTCGTGTATTGCTACACATGCTCTTGCAAGAAACCAAGATATGACATTAGATTTAAAATGAGATCTTTGGAACTTTTTTAATTGGTGTTTTCAAGTTCAAGAGAAGAATATCATAAGCTCTTGGCGTATTTTGGGGGAAAAAGTAGTGATTTTTTAAAAAATTCAACAAAAATTTACAACTGAATTTACAAAAATACGCAAACACATCACCAGCAAGCTGGACTTGGCTCAGCTTGCTGCAACGTGAACCCGTCTTGACTATTCATAAATGGCAGCCCTTAGAGACCAAACACAGTATTCTCTGTTGATACTGAATGTTAAGGAGGTGCAGCAAAGTGTCGTGTGGATGAGAGCCAACGGTCTCCTGGGGTGCCACTGGCACTACGAGAGGGAAATTATCTGTTTTCTTCAGGTACTGCAGACGTAAATAACATTGTCCTTTTCATGGTTCAATGTCTGTCTGAGCAGATATCTCAGTGTTTCCTGCCACTTCCTGTTTTCATTTGCAAGACCTAGCCACTTCCTCCTTCTCCTCCTCCTCCTCATCTTTGCACAGAAAGTAACCCGTGTTGCAGAAAGAGATTGCAAAAATTAAAAACTCTTATTAACAAAGTCAGAAGTGTGCATTTTGTCTTGTGTTTCACTCCTGTTGAACATTTCATTTTTGTCCTTTCTCTCAACTCAAAAAAGTCCTTAGCAACTGAAATAGAAGCAGCAAATACAAAATTCTGGAATCTGGAGCTCACCTATTGCAACAACATTAAGAAAACAGAGAGACAACAGGCTGTAAACTCAGAACAGAGGGAAAAAACTAAATCAATATGGTAAAACTCCTGACACAAATTACCCAAGATCCCGTAAAGGCCGCTTTCTCCCAACAGATGGGAACCAATTAGCCACCTGACTCCCAGAAAACACTTGGGCAGCCATGTGGAGCCAAGATGCAAATGAAGCAGAGGGAAAGGTGGAAGCGGACCTGCCACCGTCTTGGGAGAGGAGAAATTAATGAAGGAGACAACGGAGGTGCAGTTTTAGAAAATGGGAAGAGAATAAAGTGGGAAATGATGTATGGAGGGCACACAGGAATGGACTGAAGGTCCCCGGAGAGGTTACAGAAACAACGAAGTAAGGGCAAAAATATCTGTTGATGGAGAACGCCATCTAATCCTGCAGGCGGTGAATCCTCCATCAGCCGACATCAACATCAGCTCAACATATTCAATTTGAGGCTAACATGAAATCATTGATCTAGTTAATGAACATCTTGTCATATTTATTTAACTCCAGCACTGACTACACCAGAGGCAGAGCAGAGCATCACAACTTTCAATCACAATTTCAAGGATAAAAAGACGGTTAACCCGGCTGTGCTCCACTCTGCCACATTCTGCATGACATAAAACTGTTGACAGGCCAAACACTTGTTTTCAAGAATATTAAAAAGTCCAGGAACTGAGATTCTAGTCGAGTCCAATTAATACAACTGCAAGCTTCCGACACTTACCCCAATAGAGCTTTAAGGAGAATTTATCAGCCTAGACAGGGTTGTGGTTAGCATTACAGCTAATCTGAATACCTTATCTAAAGCAATACTCTGTTTTCAACATTTGAGGGGGACTAAAATGCAAAAAGAAGGCAACTGCAGTTAAAACGTTGAAATAGTCCAATTTTTTTTGTCTAAACACAAGGTCTAAATGGTCTACGTTATGGAAACTGAGTTTTTACATGCACAAAACAATGAAAAGACTTGAGTCCCTCTTCTGTTATAAGAGATGAAAGTAAAGAGCAGATGTGCAGATTTCGCTTTCTGCAATCTGCTCTTGCCGTAAGGCTATGTGGCTAATGCTAGCTCACCAGCTGTCTGCAGATGTAACTGTCGACAGAGACAGAAGCAGCAGAAAACTGTGGTTCCCAGAGGAATAAAGAGTCTGTTGGCCGTGATAATCTCCGGACTGACACCGCTATTGTTCCAATAGGCATACAACTAACGAATGGACTGCCATCAAATGTTATATTCATGTTCACCTCAGAATAAACTGTAATATCTGTGGTTATGTCTTTGCTTTTCTTCTAGCACCACCATCGGGCCACACATTTAACTACTATAGTTTAATGACCCAACAGTAAAACTAATGAAATTTTTTTAAATTTGTGTGCTAATTAGTAAATGTTAGCAATCTAAATCAATGAACTGAAACTGTAACCATGGCAAACACAAACAATGTATCAGCTAAACAGTAACCTATTAGCATTTTCATTGTGAGCATGTTAGCATGCTGGTATTAGCATTTAGCTAAGAGCACCACTGTGCCTAAGATCAGCCACTCAGAGCTTCTCGCATAGCTGTGGACTCTTACCTAAAGATTCCAACAGACATTGCTGCATCAGGAGGAATCAGGAGTCTGCACAGGATGTTTTACACCTTTCCTCCCCGCGCACTTTGCAGTTTGATGCTGTATCTGTCCAATATGGACCAGGCATGATTTTTGTGCATAGAGGCGCGCCTGGGATGCATCTGAAACACACTGTGGTGCAACATGTAGAATCACAAACACTGACTAGAATGGCCATGATCACCTCCGCCGACCTCGTTACAGCCGGAACACGTAGCAGCCGTGCCAGATGGAATCAAGCTATCATACTTGCATAATATCGACAGCTCCAGAAGTAGTTATTCAGCTTTATTTTTGATTTTTTGCAGAAATAGATTAGGAATCATTCCCAGCCCTGAAATCTGAATTCTATTTCTGTTCATATTACCCTGCCTTACAAGATATCGTTCAACTTGCAAGCATGAAAATAACCAGAAGTGGAGAAACAAGGTTTTTGCAACAACAAAATGCAAAAGGATGATCCAATACCTGCAAGGGACCAAAAAAATAAGCTGTCTGTTTCAATTTGACACAGAATGAAGCTGCAACCTTTTTGGATGCCAAACTCCTGGCATCAGATTTCTAATATCTCACATTCCTCCAGAGTAAGAGGATGAGAAAAAGGGCTGGAATAAGGTGCCAGGACAAGTTACACTCCTAAGGACAAGTTCAAAGCTCTGAACGTGTCTAAAGCTCCACGCCTCAGCAAAACTCAAAGGCAATGTTTACCTTCATTCCCTCTGACTGCTCACATAAGGTATCAGGATAAAGCCAAGTAAATATTAGCAAGTGTGGGTGATGTAAAGGGACATATTCCCCAAGAGATTTGGTCGCACTGGTGGGAGCAGCTCAATTCTGTAAATCTGCATTATCTGATGTTCATCCAGGTACTGCATGGAAATAAAGGTAGGGCGGGTATTACCCTGGTCCTTAACGCAAATAATCTGAAATCTCATTGAATCTGCCTCCTCTGAAGAAGGAAAAGTTGGTTTTACGATGTCATAGTACAAACTTCAACAAACGAAACAGCTGATTTCATGTACAAGGAGCAACCTAAATATTCAGTGAGGTGAGACTTTTGGACTCCACCTGTGAGAGAAAACTTGGGGATTGTGCACTATATACTCATTTATCCACTGGTCAACAATACTTGACTAAACATATATAGACACATCTAATTCTAAGACAATGGGCACTAATCTGCAGCTGAAAGAGTTCACTCGTCTGGTTGGAACCAAAAAGTTGTTGAACCATGCTGCAGCGCTGTACTCCCATTCAGACACAGGAGCATGTCTGAGGCCCACTCCTAATAAAGCCTGGATGGGGTAGAGGTTAGAGGTCTGTGTGGACCACTCGAGGTCTTCTACAGACCTGGGTTCGTGCAACATGGCACTGTCATATTTGCACAGGAAAATGAACAAACACAAACTTTTAAGAAAAATTGGAAGCATCACACACCAGAAGTGCACACCAACGTATTTGACCCAGATGCTGTATCCAACCTCATTTGTGACAGGTTATGAAGGTGGTGGAGCTCTATCATGTGTAAGCTAGTGGCCAATCAATAGTCTATAACATAATATCCATTAATTTATATCTATATTAAGTCTATAACAGTTTTACATCTTCAAAATGACCAAATGGCAACAACAAAATCTAAAATAACCATAAAAAGGTTCCATTTGTTGCTGGGCTAGTATTGAATTGTATTACTTTCTCCAGTTTTCATGATATTTTGACCTTCCCTGTACATTTCCTACAAAGATATGAAAGTGCATTTTAATCCTGTGCAAGTTTCCAACTGTTTAAGGCAATTAAACTTTCTTTCTTTGCAGATCCAGATCTTTGCTCAATCTCATGTTGTTCTACATTTTTCTTAAAACAAAGACCACAATGTTTTTTTAATAAAATGCCTCGCCAGCTTTTAACTTACTGAGAGCCAAAATCCTTGAGAGAGTTTAATGGAACACAGTTTGTTTAGTTTATTTGTCCAGGTGAGAATGATGCCATTTAGACTGGGAAAATGTGAGCCGCCATCCAAGATTTGGGAGCAATAACAAACAAGGTCTTATGGGTAAAATCCAACTTTTTCTTTGTGTGTTCTTAATCTCAAACTGTATAAACACACTAATGCTCCAAATCCATCACGTTTCTCTTCAAGTGCAGAGCCCAATCAGGTTTCTTACGACTGCCCCGTCTCTTGCTGCCAAATTCACATGGCAGGTTGACAGGTCACCACAGCTCTGTCCAATAAATAAGCAACTTATGAATTCATGTGACTGTTGTTTAGAGGACTCGGCTGGTGTGAACTCCAACAAAGCAAAAAAACAAGAATGCAGCAATGTAAACCTTCCTCCAATAGTTTGTTCCAAAGAATATAAACTGTAGATGTGTCCTTTGACGCACTGTGTGAGGATTTTGAGGATCCTCGTTTCTGTTGTTGCTCCTGCAACATGCGGACCTGTTTGTACTCGTTACTACATTGTCTCCTCATGAGTCACCAACCACTGACCCCTGTTCAGTCACTCCACTTGAAGAACACTGTAAATGCCATGCACAAGCTGACATTCATGTTGCATTTGTTTCCCGCTGGATTAGAGATACCAGGGCGGGAGCAAGATCTTGACTGAATACCTTGAAAAAAGCCACATCTAAATGATTTTTGAAATTATGGATTATTATTTAATTCAAATTTGCAGGACAACAAGGCCTGCCAAATGTAAATGTTGACTTTCTCTGGAAACATGCAGCCCTCAAGCACAACATCAACTGACAAGATAAAGGCCTTAAAGCGATTTCAAGAAATGTTGTATTCATCTTCCATAACTTGGCTTGGGAGACACAGATTCAATAAATCATTGATCAAAACCGATGCACCATATACTGTGAAATCTTTATTTTTAATCACTGAGAGCTGCGGAAGCTACAAAAACATTTAATTCTACATTTCCCAAAATGCAATGGACAAGTATCTATCCTTAAAAGCCTCCATGTCTCGTGTTTCAAACTACACTCCCTCAGCCTTTAATCAAAAACGTTTCTAAACCAAGATAATACACACAGAGATAGAATAGCTCTCCGTGTGTTAAGTAAATTGTACTCTGTGTGTTAAAACGGTGGAGTTCTACTTCATTACTTCATCTTGAGCTCCACTCTTAAAAAGGTGTCAAAATCTCCTAAACTGATTCATGATTCACACAGCACAGGGGTAGAAGGAACTGATGGGAAATAAGGCTAATGTGGCTAAGTGGCTACTTTTTGCCCCTGGGCTCCAAAGCAGGTTAATCTGGCTGCGATCGCGATCTTCAAATTACTTGTTTTGTCCAAACAACACACCAAACCCCTAAGGTATTCAGTTGCATTCAGCTGACAGTGGCTGTCAATATGTTTTCTGCCAGTTGATGAGTCCACTAATCTGAGCACATTTGCAGTCATGTGGTCGCCACACTGACGGCTGCTGCAGTGAGACTGAACAGGAGCGAGGCATGTGCGATGCGCTGCCATCTATACATACAGCTGTGAGCACACGCACAGTGGCCTTAAATAACTCGCCTGATACTGTCATCAGCAGACAATGAGGAAGCCGCTCACGCTGCAGAGGTTTGCTGCCTGCAGGATGAGAGATCAAACTGACACAAACTCTCATTCTATCACTGTAATCCTGCAGCCCATTAAGGTAGCCAAGAATTAAGTAAGAGTTGACGCATCCTAAACATTGGATGAAGTCCAGCAGCAACAAATCAGCCTTTCGGGAAAAAAAGAGGCATTACAATGTTTTTCACATTCATGGAGGAGGAACACACAGAAATGAGATGGGAACTGAAGAACGCAGCATTCGCAGAGTGCGACCAAACTTTAAATTTGCACTACAGGCAAACACAGTTCAGTCTTCCGTTAAACAATCTCGTCTCTTGCTGAAAATCCTCATCCCTCTTTTTAAGTTGCATCTCGCAAAACTGAGACGCATCAGGCAGAAACAAGGACGGCCTGTGGCACAGCTGGAGCGCTTATCAATTCTAATCCTGCATCTGAAAACACACTGGTGAGAGGGGAAGTGAGCCACTTACGTTTCATTATCGGCCCGCAGTTCTCAGTTTTTCAGTAAGACGCTTAAAAAACTGATGACAACGGGAGAAGGTGGCTGTGCTTTAACTGTCCAAAGTGTCTTTAAACCCCCCCAAAAAAGCACAGTGAATCCGTTAAAAGCTGAAGGTTTACTTTATTGGTTTTCAACCAGAGTCAATCACTGTGTAACAACGGGTGACAATAACAATGCAACTGGCAAAACCTCCACTGTAAGCTGTGGGGTGATGGTGCAGGAATTTCGGATAAGAACACAAAGGACGGCTGATAGTGAAACAAACAGGAGGAACAAAGCAGAAATGCCTGCATATCACTGTAAGCCACAGTAAATACCAGGAAGGGCACTAATGGGAACAGAACTAAACCCATAAATGTCCCAAGTTGATCAAACATAACCGAAAGCAGCGTTTCTCAAAGCACGGAGTCCTGAAATGTATTTCTTATCACATTTACTGTGAAAGCCACAATCTCGCACTTCTTGTTGCGTGATTGATTGAACGCAACGCACAGCCAAAAGTGTGCAGACACAAAGCCAAACAGGAGGGATGCTGCTCCCACCTTTCACCGCAAAACCAAAGCAATCTTTACGCACGGAAATAACTTTGTTGCGTTTCCTCAACGCCCCGCAGCCCTTCAGTCGGGCTCCATTCAATAAGTCATCAATTCGAAGACACGGGAGGATTAAAGAGCTCACCTTTTGTTGGTTCCTCTGTGGGATCGCGGCTGTAGTCCTCCCTCTGCCTGTGGGCGTCTGCTCTCCTCCGCTCCTCCGTGCATTTAATCGGGACGGCAGCGGCGGTTGCGAAATTGTTGATGCGCGCCTCGCATTATTTGGTGGGCGGCGTGGCTGCTCGCTGTTTTCTTCCTCTGTTTCAAACCAGCGAAAACACCGAAAAGCCCTCCCACTCCCTGCACTCGCGCCGCGCTGGCTCAGCCTCCCTCTGAACGCGGATACGCCCTCTCGCACCGGAGGAGAGGGGGAGGCAATACATGCACACACGTGTTACAGAGGCTTCGTGGGTGGGGTAAAACCGTGTCACCACAGGCCGGGATGTGATGCGATGTCAGGCCGGCGCGGAGCAAGCCTGAGAGGCAGACGGGAGTCCTGCTGCACCGCTGCGCTCCGCTGGCTTCGGTGGCTCTGACTGCACTACAAAAAATGTCCATCCTGACACGGTTTTGTGGTCCCCGACACAGTTTTCAAGTCGCCACAGTGGCGCGTACAGAGGGGCGCAGCCTGTCCTCCTTTTACCGGGTGCCATTCATGTTTGTACCCTAATGACACACTTCCACGCGTTAAGCCCAAATGCTCCCACTTGTTGGTCCCAAGTGCCCTTACGGCCGTTCAGAGTGTGTCACTAAAATGCTGGCTGCTATTATTCCATTTGATCAACTCAAATGCTCCACTGGTTGGCCTAAATGCTCCCATGAGGGACCCTCATGTACCCCTCTGGTGATCCAATTTCAAACGGAATTGGCCTCTGATTTGTCCGAATGCTCCCCGGCTCTGCCAAAAGGTCCTTTCAACAGTCACCCGGCTGACGCCCTGCTTATGTTTAACCCCCGCACCATCTGCAGGTCAGACGCTGTGTCCCATAGGGTGAGTATGTTATTGTGATACATTAAGAGTAAAGCTAATGCTAACCAGCTCATTAAATACACTTAACTGACTAATACATTAAACAAGCTGTAGAAAGCATTTGTATGTTAACACATGTCTTCACATAATCCATGCAGATGATGGTGAATCTTAGCAAGCGACATGCTCCAGTTCCGACTCCAGCTGCAACCGCTTTATCCAGATTTATGTAAAAGTTCTGAAAGCACGTTACGTATTTGGATTTTTGGAACAATTGTGATCAAATCGTGTGGTTATACCCTCATGTTAGTTCAACATATTGTACTGTGTTCACATTCAAAGCATTTCCTCTTAAAGCAAAGTCATTAACTGCCTTTAAGATGAAGTAAATACACTTATTTCCATCAGACAGACTAACATGTTTGCCTATGGTATGCAGTATAGTGTAAGAGGTGGCTTCATCACGATACACAGCAAGCAGCAAGGTGATTTTTATTATAGTCTACCGTGACTCTCCTGTGAAGCCTGTTCCATCATGCGGGTGTCAGAAACCCCAACTTCCTCAACAGAAAATCAGAGGAAATGACATCGCAGTGCCACGTACCACCGCCTTGGGTGCAAAAACAGATCTAAAAGTCTAATTTTAGCATTAATGACCTTTTACGGATGATACTTTTTGCAGTGCAAAGCAGCTCAGACAGCTCTCTAAAGAAATGGGAAAGTGTTTCCTCTTTGATAAAGTCAAGTTAGGACAGATTTGCCTTATTTGGGCTGATTATCACTCAGCCATAGATAAGTGCTTCATGCATTTTAGTCTTGAGGTGTATAAACCCTTCACTTTAGAACATAAAGCATGCTGGAAGTAAAATGAAAGGACGCTATTTAATATAATAGACTAGACAAGAATATTCCCAGTTCCTCAGAGATAAAAACAGTTCGACAGTCAGAACTAATTCTCCTGCGCAGCGCAGACGCATTTTCATTGCTCCCGTGAGAGTATTACAGGATGTGTTATAACAATCTTCTGTCAGCGAGGAAGCTCTGATTTGCTCCTAAGATGATTTCACCATCATCGGACGTGAACACTATAATTAAATGTGGTGACCAGTGTGTAATTAAAAAGAGCGGCAATTACATTTTGCAGCAGGACGGCTGCGATAATGGGGATGGCTCATGGTTTTGGGTTAAATTATTAAAAAGGTACCCGGAGGATGCGTTTAACAAGATGCTATATTTATATATCTGGGTGTGTGTGTGTTTGAATATCTTAGAAGCCACCTGGGCTGCAGGCCTGAGTCCCTCTGGAGTTCACTGACAGTATCGCTGCAGTGTAAGCAGGCTTTGATATATTTGCTTTAATTATGGAGGATAATGAATTTAAATTTGCGATGCATCAAGGCTCTGAAATGGCAACCCACCCCCGGAGCCCTTAAATGCCTGATGCCGCTTCAGGCTCCATGGGAGTTTGGGAAATCTTATACAAGATTGAGCTGATGAAAATAGATAGGCCTCTGAAATGCTAATGTTGACTTTTGGTGCCTAAATCTGGCTGCGGCCCATGAGACACGCCGAGCTGCAGCGGCCCACTGGCTCAAATACATTGGCGTGTGTTTGCGAGAGAGAGAGAGAGACACTTTTCCGGGGAGAGCGGCGCTAACCTTTAGCTTACCCTCAGATAAATGCTGCACATTTTGTTCCTCTCTCACAGACAAACTCTCCCGCAGAAAGCGACAAATTGTGCTTCTGAGATCAATCGCGTGGAACAGAGGGAACAAAAACACATTCACTTCATTCTGTCGGAGTGCAGCGAGCCTTTAATCTGCCTCAATTTCTCACCCTTTGTTTCACAAAGAATTATCCTGAGCATGAGTTCTGCTCTCCGTCGACATCCATATTCGCTCCGTCCGCCCACGTGTACCCCGAGCCGCTGGCAATTAATTAAAGCAAGCACATGCACTGCTCAGCCAGCTTGTCAGGCCTGCCAGTCATCAGAGCGCCGTGACAATGATCTGACCATCACCGCCTTAATTGGCATTCGGAGGACACGCTCTCCTCCTCACTGTAGGCTAAATAAACACACAGGCGGGCAGGATACAACCTTCACTCCTTGTTTCTCTTGATCAATAACCCTGCAACACCACATCTGAGAGTTAGGAACAGCTACAGGGGCATTCTTTAACCTCTGTGTTATGTTGACTGAGCAGGCCCGTACTTTTATGCACCCTGACAACAGAGGAGCTGCAGAGATTAATCAGAAACTTCTCCCGAGGGACAGTTTAAAAGTTTGAATTCAAAGGAACGGTCTCGCCCAGTGGGTCGCACCAGTGTCTGTCCTGTTTTCCGGCCCAGTGTGCAGTTTGAAGGCGTTCTGACTTGCGATATTTGCCTAATTTAGCTTAGTTATTTGCGAGATCAGGTCGCAGTTTGATCTATAACAGCTCCGGGACATCTGTGGGAGCTTTTTCGTGGGTGCTTTCCGTTCAGCTAATTATCCTCCTGTCCTTGCTCCGCCATCCTCTCGCACGTGACCTGGATTTTGATCAAAATCCACCATCGCTGATGACTTTCCAATCCCATGAGTACGTCTTGGAGGAGCTGATGAGCTACGCAGATGGGGTTTTTTTTTAATGTTTTTTTTATGTTTGTTTTTTTTACCGGATGGCAACGGGCCTGCTTTCACCATCAGCTGATGTGATAAGACAGTGAAAGCAGCCACCTGCTGTGGATGGGTAGATCTGGCAACAGGATAGCAGAAATAACAGCAACCAAGAGATGTTTAAAAGTTCGCTCGCAGGATAAAAATGGTTGCGTAATCCGCATCAGTGAAAACACTCCTCTTTTCCCTTTCTTTCCTTTCTATTTGGCTCATTTAGGAAAGCCGAGGCCCAAATATTTGTCCT
Organism: Datnioides undecimradiatus; assembly: GCA_008933995.1. Lineage (NCBI taxonomy): Eukaryota > Metazoa > Chordata > Actinopteri > Lobotiformes > Datnioididae > Datnioides > Datnioides undecimradiatus. The sequence goes on from WARS01000010.1 coordinate 11,444,409, forward strand.
GTACAGCTGCACAGTCGCAGTCATCATTAGTCCTATTATACCAGCCCACCGGGCGCTCACGAACAAAGAATATGTTTTATTCAGAGTATTTATACACATTTTTAATTGCACTGTTCTGTTTTCCCCGATTATCTCATCTCAGTCAACTACGGTACAGCTTCTGTCAGTCACATAAGATCCATGTCAGATCCATAATCGGCACAGTCGGAGCAGCAGTCATCAGGTTTCAGGTGTGTTTCCTTTTAAAGTGCAGTGTTACCGCATATCACGGGACGGGTGAGGTGCCTGTGCGCTGTGAGCACTTGCTGTCAACTCAGAACGAGGACGCAGTGAGGAGGGATCGTCTTCGGAGGAGCTACGCCGCGCGCTCCCCCGGCGTCATGATTCAGTTTTATGCCTGACATCATGATCGCCGCTCGTGTTGTTCTTTTCATTGGTGCGTAGTCCCGTTGAATTATTTCAGGTGCGTGGGTTTGTGTCCATTTCTGCTCTGTTTTTTTGGGTCACGGTGGAGTCGTCGCTGTACATGTGTCAGCCATGAGCAGCTTATGCTGTTATTTTTAGGATAAATCGGGCAGTTCATGTAGCATGCATGTGGTTCTCTACATGTTGTAGGAAGTAAAACTGCACAACTTGATGTGATTTCTCTATTTTTAGTTTTACTCACATCTCTGTAACTGAATCAGTATAAAAATCATTAGAGGAGACTGTTTTGACAGGACCTTCTTTGTCTTTGTGCTGAAAACTCTACCTTTAACATGGACAGCAAAATCAAGCTGGGTTCCTCTGTTCTTTGTTGTTGCTGCTCTGTATCCGGGCTCTGAAATGTTGCATCTTGTCACTCCTTTTCTATTATTATCACAGTCTCACGTTAGCTTCGTTATCTTCACACTCTGCGATGCCTGCTGCTGCAGTCTGCGTAAGACGGGACACTGTGGGCAGAAAGAGACGGGAACTTGACTTCCAGCACTACAAGAGTTAACAGTTTTCATGTTGAATATTGAAAGAGCCAGCTGAATGGTGATATTTTATATTTTCATATATACATGAGGTTCAGTATGTCAGTGCCCTGAGGGTAATAATATGAGTATAATGTACTGAGACCAGGTCAGGCCTGCATTTAAAGGGGAGAACTTTGGTGATCAGTGGCTTCATTCATAGTAGCAAAGTCATTTTTTTCTGAAATTTGAAGTTATCATTGCATATCAGCTGTATCCCACTGTCCATTTCAATGAAACCTCGACTGTCTGCGTATAACTGCTCCACAAACAGGGCCTGGTATGTTAGAATAAACTGTGCTAACGTGTTTTCCGATCAGTGACTGTCAGTTTCCAAGATTGCTAAGTCTTAATTGAGTAAAGAACCCCAGGAAGGACTAAAGGACAGAGGCGAGGCAGGTAGTTATAGAGCTTTATTTATAGGGCACGTTTCATTTCAAAGACATAGAGAAAAGACATCAGATGAACAAATCATTTGAACTGTAGACTGGTTATGAACATAGACATGCCAGCTCCCCAACAGGTGAGTCAAACATCTGTTGGCTGGCTAGCAGCTATAGCTAATTTGCTAACTATAACACGGAACAACTACGTAGCAATGGCCTCTGAGAAGTATTCTAGCTCAAGACTCAACGGGTAATCCTGTCTATCTAACGCATTTCTTTCCATTACTGCTCATTACTTTTATGCTGAGAGCAGAAACGTTGGCCTTTGACTGTGAAGGTGCCATTATTCCAGTGAATCTTAAAACACTCATTAAAACCCAAATCAAATTAGCTGTTCTCCTGTGTGAGCTGGGCGGCTTTCATGTCGCCCTGAACAGTCTCAGGGTGACAGTTCATTGGGTGATGTGAGTGGGGAGGGTTGGGGCGGTGGTAGTAAAGTGAAGCGTATTTTATTCATTTGAGATCCAAATTGTGATCTTAATCCTGTTTATTTGTCTGGGTTAATAACTAAAAATTCTATTTTCATCACAATCAATATGTCCCTTTGGCAGCATTGGTTAATGTCACATCCACCTTCTTCTTTCCCTGTGATTGTTTGCTTACACGCGTCTGTGGGACCAGACAAAGACAAAGTCGGTGAGGCACCTGTCAATCACAGTAGGTGGAGGCCTTCTCCAGCCGTCAACCTGGGACAGTGACGGGTGCATGAAAGGGACGACCGCGGTCGCCTTTTCTCCCCTCCAGTGAACCTTCCTCGCTGCCTTGAGTATGAATGAGTGGTATAAAAAAAAAAAAAAAAAACACGCAGCACTTACATTCCTGGAAAATTAGGTCAGCCGCTGAACGAAGCAGAGACTCCAAATGGGACGGAGGCTGAGATGAAAGCCGGCACACATCTGTGGAAATTTTCACCGCTCCTGTCGACTTTTACATCACAAAACATCAACCACCTGGTACCACTTCATGCTGAAAAGAGAGCAGTTGTGTGTGTGTGTGTGTGTGCGCGCGCGCGTGTCTGTGTGTGTGTTGGGGGTGGGGTCTTTTTCTTCGGCACAATTTAAAGCATCAGAGGCGAGTGTGTGACTGTTGTGTAATTGTGTTCATAAGCGCTGACGGCACACAGACAAATTCCTCAAGCATGCAGTGTTTTCAGCAAGTAAATAAAGGTGATTGTGATTTCTCTCCTGCCGGGATCAGACGCTTCAGAGGATGAAACACCCGCCCCAACCCCCCTTCCCTCCCCCCACCCCACCCCCTCCTTCCCCTATTATATAGACTGTGTTTCCTGCGCCTCCATGGGAGCTTCTAATTGCCTATTGTGCTCGCTGCTCAGCTGTCTGGGTGATGTGCAGTGACAACCCGCATCCTCAAAAAAAAAACAACCAAAAAAAAAAAAACTGATGTGTACTCCTGAGGTTCTCCGGGAAGAGCTTTATCCGTCTCTTACATGATTCCTCGCCCATGCAAATCTCTTGCAACCCCCGCTCCACCCCCCCTGGTGTCTCTTGTAATGTAAAGTATGTATGTCAACTGGAAGTGTAATGTATGTCGAGTGGAAAGTGAGCATGCAAGCCTCGTTCCCGGGGCAACCGCATGAAATAAGTTGAGTGATATGTCAGTTGTTCTCGTGGCTCGTCCGCAAAAGTTTGCCTCAAAGTTTTCCTCAGAAGCCATGATCTCTTTTCTGTCTCCGCTTAAATGAGTTGGAGAGTCCTGGAAGGAAAGACAAAAGAGAGCGGGAGAAGCCTTCTATTATCTCGCTAGGAAGACGCCAGCGATATTCTCGGGTTGGGAAGCCAAAGAAACGGAATCAAAAACGGTTTCATACAAGAATTAGCAAGGCAGTCCTCATCAGTTGTTCGCAATTTGTCAAATGCACCAGCAACAAAGAGGATTATTTGTATGTTGCATGCAGCATTTGTGACCCATGCTTGCAACAGGGAATGCTTGCTGATGCAGCACTGACACCACACAGGGCAGGCTAACTGTAAACATCTGGACTGCTCAGATTGAATTATTATTTTATTATTATGTTCAGACTTTAGCGATATCACAATTAAATTTAAAGATCTATTTTAGTTTTGTTATTTTAGCTTGAGACAAGGAAATGCATACGTCCACCAGGTTATTCTGTAATTATTTTGCCATAGCTTCTGCTCTTTCGTGAAAGTATCATTACCAAAATTCACACTGGTTCAATGTGACATCACAGCCAGCAGCTGCTTAGCTTAGCATAAACATTGGAGGCAGTGAGCTCACAAAATATTAAACTATTCCTTCATCAACAGCAATGAGTTGCTCTCAAATTAAACTTTCCACGTTCCACCAAACACATGAAAAATTCATTTAAGACAGATTTGACATACATGCTGGTACGTAGACAATCAATCTGTAGACAATCAATTATTCTTTGTTTGCACTAGTGCTGTCACTTATTACATAGGGAACGTCTTAGTTCCTTGTTTTTATGTTGGGCTCAGACCACATGATATTAGACTAATTATAGCCCAATCCAGAAGGTGTAGGGTTTTGGATTGGTATGGCACCAGTAGTGGACAATATTAATAGTGGATAATCAGTTACTTATTACGTGTAGTGTCATAGTGGACAACAACATTTGTGACAGCCAGTATCATACACGCCACCATTGTGGTGCACTCTCTGGTTCCTGGAAGTCAGTCACCAGCACGTCCTTCCCTGTGACATCGTGCCCATCGTGAAAGACGACAAGCAATGACTGAAAGGGGGCCAGCGTGTGGTCTCTCATGTCCCTCAGCTGAGACATGGGTCGAATTCATGACCCTGTGATCACCTGATCTGACACAGTCACCATGTAACAGACAAAAATAATGTATTCTGAACCCGGCGTTAGCCCGAAGGAACTCCCTCACATATTCAAATATCAAATCTGATCAAACTGGAGTGAATGTGACATCGCTGTGCAGTACGATGGGAGTGTGGAGTGCAAGGCAACATCACAGATTTTTCATAGAGAGAGCAGCTGTTGCAGTGAATACCTGTGATAGAGATCATCTCTTGATGTTATCATAAAGCTTATTCTTTATCTAATCATATAGAACCAGGGAAGTCTCATTTTCAATAAATACCACTTTTGAAAGGGAGAGCTGGTGAAGAGGGCATCATGACAACATATATAGTCTCCTGAACGCATCATTAACGAGCCCCTGTCTCCGCAGAGAGCATTCACTCAATAACTGAATTCAGTTCAAGTTTCAAATCAGGATTTTCTGCAGGCAGGAATCACAAGCAGCTCATAAACTGACTCCAAATGAAGTAAATCAATGGCGTGTATTAGGGCGATAGAACTTCCCCTCTGTTGGAGTGCGATTTTGTGATTGAGGCTGATTGCACACGATAGTTCCCAACTTCACGAGCTGACAAGGATCGAGTGAACGCTGTATTACACAATTTACCAGTGTCTGATGGATTATGGGATCGTGAAGATAGTCAGTTAAAGGAAGTCTGCAGGTCTTACCTGCAAATTGGAACAAGCCTTGATGACTGATTGCAATGTACTTGGTCCAGGAATACCGTCAGTCTTTATAGCATAGGTAATTCAGAGAAGTGAACAGGAGTCTCAATGCCGATCGTGACCAGAGTTCTTTCAAGGAACTGATTTACCTTTCAAGTTCAAAGCTGAGCTGCACATTCTTCTCGGGCGAGAGAAGGGTTCTTCGTCCACTGATCGAGGGTTTTCAATCCACCGGCAGTGCTGGCAAGAAATTGTAACATGCCACTGTGAAAATCTGTATTATCGTGCTGTAAACTGAACTGCATTCAAGCTTTTAAGCGCTCATGCATAATAACTTTTGGTGAATAGCATAATATCCATCAGGGTTTGAGCTTCCATAGATAGATAGATAGATAGACAGATAAGATGCTCAAAGGAATCAGTCTTTTCAGTCATTAGAGGTCTGGTTTTACTGAGTTTATAGAGTAAAGTTGTTGATTTTTTATTGGCTTTTTATTGTCCTGTACATTCTTTCAGAGGTGAGGGGGGGCAACCATGCAGTGCCCAGGGTGGGATGGGTCTATTGTAGTCAGCTTGTGTAAGTGTACTTGCACTGCCAAGATGTAGACTCCCAGGAATTTGACATTCTCTACCTCTACCTCTTCCCAACACGACACGCTGACTCCACAAAACTTGAAATTCTGGATCTTTTCCTTTGAAAGACTGTCCCTGCTGGAGGGATTTGTGATCATGACTTTAGTATTTTTTAAAATTCTTGGTGCAGCCCTGCTGTTAACATGCAACAGCGCATCCTATTTTGAAAAAACAGCATGAAGAAATGAGTTCAGCGTGGTGCAGAGAACAACAGCGAGCAAGGCGAGATGCCAAAAGGACGCGGAGGTAAAGTCGGTCGGCTGCAGCACAAAAAGCAAAATAGTAACTGTACAACATCAACGATTCGTCCTGCCTCTTGAATCCGGCAGACTGAAATTAAAGCTCGTCTGTTAAATTAGAGTAATCAGTGAACCTCTTTCAGTGGCTCATCAGTGGGATCTGCTCCGTCCCCCATCTGCTCCCTGCCAATTCCACCCCGGTGCTGCCTCGGGTCTGCAGACTGATGGGACCCCTGCAGGCCTGGCACCAGGTTCAGCCACCATGATGAGGACATTTACATTTTAAGCATTTGGCTCATGCTCATATCCTGAGTGATTTACAGTTAGCAGGACCTGAGGACAGAGGCTGACCTTGCGTGAGTCACTGGTCCTCTTTGTTTTATGATCGGAGCGGTGGCAGCATGTTCACATTCATGTTGCGTGCTCACCCTTATCAGAGAGGACCATCATATGTTTTAAACACTTCATATCTCTGGAGGGAACGAATCAGCCGGAGCGGTAACACAATAAAATGTGTTGCTGAGGCCTGACTAATGAACATCCATATTAGATTAGCGTACTAAGTGTTGTTATTCCAAGGTTCATGGTGTATAAAGGATAAAGGGTTGTGTGAACTGGGTTGTACTCTCCCACTAGTGACTACATCACATTTTTCTCTGTACATACAGTGTTTACAACTTGATGGAATAAGCCCTGTTTCATCAAAAAGGCCTCCTTAGAGTTAAAAACAGAACGTGTGGGTGAGGTAAACTTAGAGATTTAACTCAAATCCTTCAGACTTTGGACCGCTCAGCTCCCTCACCAATCACGTTAGATTAGAAGGTGGAGAATAAGGGAGGAATGAATAAATGAGGCATCAACAGCATTGTTTGCAGACTGAGCCAAATGCACACTCGTCTAAACCCATGACATCTCTCTTCTAGATGATGCAACTCAGAAGTGGTCGAATGGAGTTTCTCATAACAGGGAGCATTAGCTGCTTTTTCTTGCTAGTGTGTGCAGCCATGAATTCAACATGTGTATTAAAGTATTGCAGGATGAAAAAAAGATAAATATACTTTGGAAAAAGCAGTAAAATAGATATGAAGTGACATCAAAAGACTGAAAACACACACTGCTCTTAAAAAGTTTGCCGCACAACTACTACTGTGTATTTGTGAATGGTGTTTCATGCTTTTAGGTTGTGGAAAGCCCTCTTTACAAATAGATGCTATTGCATTTGAAGGGTTTGTACATGGTGAGCAGAACACTGTACAATGGTTCAGCCAGACAGACAAGTGAAAGGGCAGAAAGAGACAAAGAAACCAGCTTAGCATCAGAATCTGTGCTGATTTAAATCAGAACAGGTTCCTGTATCAGTGTCAAGTGCACAACAGTGCCCAGAACAAGCTGCAATTAGCATTCGTGTTGCTTTATCAAAGCTGTTCTTGAAATTTCTAAATAGAGATTGAAGCCGTGTCGGGGGTTAGCACCAGTTCAGTTGGGTCACAGAGAATTAGCTGAATGTTTTACAGTCAGGCAAATATCAGACAGCTCCATGCCCCCATCTCTACTGCACAGGCTCCAAATGGCCAGTAGAAAATACGAGCTACAAAGGACATGGAGACATCGTACATCTTTGTGTACAGTCTGTTAACACCCATGGGTGGTTTGGGTTTGTGGAACGTGTAGGAAGTGCATGTTGCAGAAGGTAAAGGTGAAACTGATCTTGACTGCATACTGCTGGGTATTCATCATAAAGTTCAAACCAAATACCGAATGAATATAGTAAAAAGTAAAATATTTGCCTCTGAGTTTCAAGGTAAAAGTCTAACTTAACAAAGTCAACTTTACAGAAACGAAGGGTTCAATTTTGTTGAAATGTTAAAATCTTATCAACCATCTATGGGTATTTGACTATAGGATAGAAATGACCTTAAGCCTTCCTACATTTCCTGTATTTGCTGAACCACTGCCTGCTGCCAGGAGTTCCAACCCTGCAAGAAAAAAGCACTTTCCCTCACCTTCAGCTCAAGATCAGAGCAGGATAAGAGGATAAAGACTAATGTCTTACTAAATCATCACTTTTCTAAGTGTACTGTGTGACACCGCTGTAGCTTTGGACAAGAGTCAAGCCTGTGGTTGGTGGTGACACTGCCGTTTGTCTTTGTTATATATAATTCTGACATATCTTAGACACAGGTCATCAGTTTATTTACCCTTTATTTAATCCAGTGCGTGTACATGGCTGCATAAGTCAAAATACAGCAAACACACACATGGACCAATGGTGGAAAGTTGAAAATTGAAAGTGCTGAACTTTATTGCATAGACAACTGTACTGCTGCACTGCTGCCTTGTACTTTTAAACAAGAATTTAGCCCATAAAGCTTTATGTTCTGACATATGACACTTTAAGATGATAATGCTTATGTATTTGAGTAGTTTTGCATTGAATTATTACTGCACAGTGTCTGAATACTTCCTTTGCCACCGATATGGAAACACAAACAAGTAACGCTTCACACAAGCATCTGCTGACTCATCCCTCAACTGACCACCTGACCATCGCCTTAACTCCTCACTCCCCCCCGCCACCCCCAACCAAAAGCATTTCTCTCCAGAAAGATGGAAGGCTGTACTGATGAAAATTTAGCCCATATACTTACCTCACCTTGTGCCTCAACTGCTATCACCCAATCAAATCCTCCTTTCAACTTCCACTCGATGAAGAAGAGATAGGAGCTAAGGTGACCTCGTTCTGAATGAGGCCGGCGAGGCTGTATAATTGGATACACTCTGACGTGAGATTGAGTTTATCCCAGGTAAAAAAAAACGGCCCTCGCTGACCCGCTTTCCCGGAGTCTCCGCTCTGAGATGGGTGTTTGTGAATGAGAGTAATCACTTTACAAAGGCTGAGACGGGGCTCAGAAACAACAATCAGTATAAAGTGCAGCTCCTGCGGTTACCTCGCTGCAAAGTAAACACAGCAGAGGTCAACTTCTTTGCCGCTTACCTTTGACTCCCATGGAGGATGTGTTCTTAGACAATGATAGCGCTGTTCTATCATCTGGATTTTAACCCTGCTGGTGGCTTGCCTGGTGGATGGCAACATAAGACCACCATGTAGATCCAGACTGACATATTTTAACCAATAACCTTGTTCCCCAGAGGGTGACGCCTACTGGCCTACTGGATAAGATGGTGATTTGGACCATGGCCTGCCTATGAGTGACCTCCAGGAGGATGTTTTCTTGTCTGACCTACTGGTGCATTTTGGTCATTTTGTTGACAGGAAGGGTGGCATCCACCTCACCCCTCCATTCAGAACTACTCCCACCACCTGCTCCACTGGCCTATGTCAGTGTGAACATGCCAACATGATGTCAGCAGCTTTAATGTTCACCACTTTGGTTTAGCAGTTCGCAGTCAGCGCTAACATTATTTAAATGGCAATAAACTAATGTTAGCGTGCCAAGAGGGATGGGAATGTCAAAACTCTGAATAACCTTTAATTGCACCCTATTATAAAGCAAAATGACACCAAAGTCATTGGGGTTCTCCTCTGGGGGTTCTCCTCTGGGGGTTCTCCTCTGGGAACCATGAATATCAGCATGTTGTGCTTTGCTCTGAATCTCAGTAGTTTTGTTGTGGCTTGTGTCGTGCATTCCTGTCCATCTCTTCTTCCTATTCCCTATTTCCTTTCCCCTTCTGTAAAGCCCACTGTAATTCCTCTCTTGAAAAGTGCTATATAAATGAAGTTTACTTACTGACTAAACTAAATAGGAGGAGGGAAGAGGGAATTAAATTGTGCTCTAAATCTCTTCGATTACAGGGAATTAGAGATAAAACAACCTCTCCTTGTTTGAATATTCGTTAGCATTTAAAATGATCCCTTTAATTACACCCTGATAGATTCCAGAGTTATGGCTCCCTGATGTTGTTTGAATCAGCGTGGCGGCCCACAGCTTCTTTGTCTTTGAAGCCAAGTTGAAATGAAATTGGGGAACATTGCGGCGGAGGTCAGATCAAACACACACCTCAGCGAAAGCTTGGGGAGGTGCAAATTAATATCGGAATCTCTTTAAAGGTGGAATATGCAGCTTCGTTCCACATTTAAATAAAAGGTGAATAAGATATGTGCCATACATTAACAGGCTGAGGCTCTCTGTTCCTGGTTTTTCTAAGATTTCAGATAGAAAGAGATGTAGGCTGTGCAGTATTTGGCCATGAAGCAGCAGATATCATAGAACTGCACAAGAAGTACTACAAATACTACAATACAGTATAATATGTACTTTACTTAAGTACAAATTTGAGATTTATACAGTATTTGCTAGTAACCATGTTGAGGTTGTAACGTCCTCTGACCTTTATGCAGTATTGGAATATGACATATGTACTGTACTTGATTACATATTTGATGCACTTTTATTGAATATATGCGTTTCCTTTTTTAGTTTTTAACCTCTGCTTCACAACAGCTCAGTGGCAAATATTATACTTTTACTCCGCTATGTCCGACTTTATTTGTTAATAACCCATTTGTTTTCAGATTCAAAGTTTTCATACCTTTGTGTTTGAATAAAAAAATGTGTTTGCCTCTGAATTAATTTTTTTTATAAACTCAAGGATTAAGTACATGAAGATAAAGGCCTGGTGTCTGGTGACTCTTGAGCAATCCGTGGCTCTCACAGGTCAGAACACCACACCCATTCAATATGATGCATTGCTGGTTGCTGATTAAAAACCCAAGACTATATAAAGAAGTTCAAAGCTCAATATTAATTATCTTCAGTAATAATCGCAACATAAACATTAATGCAGCAGTAATATTGATTCAGATCATCCTATATAATAGGAAAACACTTCCGAGGATCATTTTACTTCACAGTGAGTACTTTGGGTAAACGTTGCTGATAAGACTTACAGACTTTTACATATGCATGTTTGTGAATGCTGAACACTTGCAGCGGGGTGTGGTGTTGATGCTGTTATTTAAGTTAAGCATCTGGATGCTACGTCCACCGGTGGGGCTCAGCTGTGGGAATGAGTCAGACTAAAACACACGCTGGGAAGCACTGGACCTGAAAATAGCCTGCTCCTGACAATTTGTTGTTTTATCCCATGTAGCATGCGGTCGAGGACGACACCGTTCCTGTGTCTGCTACATGACAGAAAAAATAGGATAGAAGTTTCCTTTCATGTAGTCTAATGAGGCCTACAGCATGCTGCCTGCCGTGGACATTCCTGATCCTGAAGGTCTCGCTGTGTTCCCGCCTGTCCAAACACGTGTGCATGTGAAGCAGGTTGAGGGAAAGGTTTGGCCGTGACTCGGCACGCGGTCCTGCGTGTCTTTTAGCCGTCATCTCCAAAGGCGTAAATGTTATGTGGTCTCAGTTTAGTGAAGACTGGGCCAGGCGGCTCGCTCTATGAACCACCTCATTGTACAATACCAGGAGTTACAGTATTAAGACGCTTTAAATCCACACAGTTCTGTCTGTCCCAGCCGGCTGTATCTCACTCTGCAGACACACTCTTCCTCCACGCTTCAGTACATCTCTTTTTCACTCATTCTGTCTCACTTTGTCTCCCCTCCTCTCAGCCCAAATTCCTCGCTCTTATCTCTCCTGTCTCTCTCTCACACACACACACACACACACATTTTTCTCACTTTTCTGATCCCTCTGTCTGTCCCTCTCTCCCTCTAATTAATTCTCTCATCTTTCTCAGACTGTGGGTGATCAATGATCTCTCACTAATTTAGTTGGCAGTCGCGCGCAGTGCAAGTTGGAAGCTATCTGGTGGAGTTGGTGGTGGTTACATGTCAGCAGGCGCCCGTGTGCGGTGTATAAAATGAACCAGCCTCCGAATATATAGGAGGCTGTATTAACATCTGTGTCGCGGGCTGGAAATGAAGCAGAAATTGAATTTTGAGGCCGACCGCCTCTTATTTCAGAAGGCTGACCTTCAATTCTAATACTAAGTGGAGATGGATGAATATATTATATATTGTGTATACAGAGACAGCCCCCCCCCCCACACACACACACACACACACATACGCGCCTTCTAAACTGCATCCCCTTCTGCAGAGGTTTTGGAAATTTCCGCGCAGCCTCCCGCAGCATCCAGAGGTCTAATGACCTTCTTATGAGACGATCTCCAGGGAGAAATTTCATGCATTTTCAGATGAAACCAAGCCATGACAGTGAATGTGTGCGCTTTCACACCTGGATGGCGCCTCTGCCCATCGGCTCCATCTCCTCCCCCACCTCTGATTCCAATTCAGCTCCACTAATCCATGATAGAGGCGCAGCAGGGTCTCCAGAAATCAGTGCTTGGGTCAGATATTTCCTATCCATGAGGGATTATCTGAGCCTGCCTCAGGAAAGTCAAAAAAGAAAAAAAAAAAAAAAATCCATATCTTGTGTTAACAGGCCCCAAAAAAGCGAGCGGGAGATCAAGTTTTTTCCCTCGCTGTTGAGGTTTATTCACGGCGGTTAAAGGGATAAGCTAATTTTATGGGAAAAGCATCAAATTTAGCAAGGTTAACTCGACAATCAGCCTCACTTTAAAGCTTTACATCAGCGCATCGGCCGAGGGAAGCCTCTGCGAGATAAATCATTCGGGGCTTTTAGTATCACAGATTTAATTAGGTTGTGAAAAGCGCGCGTTGTTATGGAAGTATCAACGGCTGGCACGATTGTTCGCGGCGTGAGTCTTTCAAAATGGGAATGGGGCGTACAGTAGACGTCTGGGAAGAGTTTTCGGTGCGAGTCTCTTTAGCAGACCACATGGTAGAAGCTTTCATGCCATCTGTGCTTCAGTTTCATCGTCCTCAGTGAAAATGTAACAGGGCTTATCACAGGAGACGCACAAAGCGAGCTCCGCTAACAGAGGACATTATGGTATCTGACAGAATGAAGGCTGCGTATCAGTGAGTGAGGCTCTGTCTGTTCTGTGTCTCAGCAGCAGTTTGTTGCCTAATCACACAGTGTAGGATGAGGTTTCTGTAAAGGTTCACTCACGGATCAAGATGTTATATTACTGGATATGTCTGTGGATAAGTGTACACTTTGAAACACTTGGTCACAAAACACGGTTTCAGGTAACATGTTTAACTCATATTTGTGAATAAATTTGAATTTGAGGTTGAGGTCATAAATAATAGGCCCTTTTCTGGTCAAACACTGACAGAACTATGTTGTTGCAAATGGAAGAATGGCACACGGTATCCACACTGTTTGCATTTTGCAAGACTGAAAGTGTATAACCACAGGAGGCCCTAATAAACATGAAAAATACTGTTGATTCAGAGTTGTGCTCACACATGAAATCAGTTGTGTGAACAAGAACAAGAGCAGACTGACTTTCAGTCGTCTTACTTAAGATTAAAGCACCTGTAACTGCCAGATAGATTCTCCGTGCAGTATAAATGCAGTATAAAAGTTCAGCAAAACAAATACTGAACAGTTTATTTTTCATTTTAATTTGTTGGCCTAAAGTTATTGAATTTGAACATAATTACACAGAAGTAGAACTCCGACGTGAGAACCCTCCAGCTGAGTCTCTAAAGTACGATTCATACACTGAAGCACTCTCGGGGTGCTTTACATAAGATTTCACTTTTTCTACAATAACAGTATCAGAACATAAAAGGGTGAGTGACGGGAGGCAGCAAACTCTGGCTTCCCTGACTCAAACCTTCGTGCGTCACCGCATTAAAAGCTATTAAAGAGGTAAAGTAAGTCACTGCAGGCTCGCAGGTAGGAGTGTTTTTTCCTCTGCAGCACCCCACGTCTTCTCTCCTCTGTGTTACATAACCAGGACTGGCTCACGTCTATCTCCACACTGCATGTTATTGTTTGCTAAGCGTCGCTATCCTGAAATCCCTTTTTTTTTTTTTTTTTTTTTTTGCAAATGAATGCTCAGCCTCTGATAGCCACATCTGGTATGTGTTTCGGGCAATTAGGCCTATAGAGGAACATGACGTTCCTTCGTGCCCTCCGAGGGCCCCCGCTACATGTGTTTGCAATCTCCCTCTTCCTGAATTTGGTCGTCACAGGCATTCCCCCTGTGGTGTTTGTTTGGGTAAAACGCCCTGTGTACAGGCCCGTCCCTCTACAGAGCTTAGACTGAAAAGCCCCAAACGGCATGCTGATTACCTCCGGGTGGGGTAGCAGCGCTGCCAAGAACTCAACTCAGGAAAACAACTCTCTGTTCACACTGTGCATGTCTGTTTGTGTGTGCGCATGTGTGTGTGTGTGTGTGTGAGCTGATCTGTTCAACAAGTAAATATTGTGACATTAATCATGTGGATGATTATTCCCACAGCAAAGCCAGGCAGCTGAGTGCCTTTTTAACAGCTGAGCGCGTCTCTTTATCTGTCCGCTGCTAAACGTTCATTCAGTTTCTGAAAACAGGTATAATGATGACTGCAGTGCGAGCTGCTCGTGCTTACTGTGCATGCACATAGAATCCTTGTTTGCATTTCGATATTAGAGACAATCGTCAGGTATGACAGCCCGCTTTCTCACACCTTCATTCAATAAAAAGGATTGTTGCGTAATTATGAGCACTGCTCCACCTTAATACTCCAGACTGATCAGATATCCTCAAAGTGACACTTGTTGCTTTTAGCCCACTGCTGTGTTTTAAGGTATTCACCCTTTGAGTTAGAAGCAGCATATTATCAAATGTGACCCCGCATTGTTTGTGGTTGTGTCAGCAAACGTACGTTATTATGTGGCAAGCATTAGAAATATCAGCAGTAAGAGAGGGAGAGAGCCACACCTTGTTTGAAAAAGATATGCCCTCTCGTATGCCCCTAAGGTGGATACGACATGATAAGGTGCCCTCTGCAGTGAACCTCGGGTGGAGAAACTTTGATGAAAAGCCTTTGAGGGTGTGTTTCGTAGTTGAGAAAGTGTGATGATGTGTCCAATACAGTGCTCCTCCAGTGTATTAAACACAATGAAATGCCATCTGTGGATCCATTCCAGTGGAAACTAATGTGTTTTCATTTTAAAACACATAACTATTTCCACATTTACACTTAGAGTCTGCACTACTTTGCTGTTTTAAAAACCCTAAATCGAAGACTCTGTGATTTCAGTGTAGTCTGGACAGAAAAAAATGAAAACTTTATGTAAACTTTCAAATGTCCAGACAGCCGACGACCAACCTCAGCTAAGGGCTACATGTCAGTATGCGCAGGGAGCTACAACAAAACTGACTGTGCCCACAGATGTTAGGATACTCTTAGAGGTTTGCTTCTTTTGTTAGAAGAAGTGAAGAAGTGTGTTCACCAAATCAACTGCTGACCCATAGTGTGGTTTGGGAGTATGTGTGTAATATTGTGGGGCATTTGAGTTTGTACACTGATTGGATGGATGTTGTCTATTTAGAAAGAAACAAAAGGACATTGAATATAATGATGGAAAAGAAAGAAACAAAGCACAATGTTACTGACAGAATATTAAAAATAGCATCGACCTGCCTCCTGCTGACACCAATACACATACACCCAGTTTGAGTGAATGGTCACGCAATATGCATTTTGAGGAAAGTTCGTCTGGATGGAGATTGTGTATTAAGGTGTTCCCTCTAAATGTTGAAACAGGTCACTGCTCCCTGTGTGAATGAAACAATCTTCTTCTTAACAGGGTTTGGAACCGTTTCTTCATAAAAGCATCAGAGCTTCCTGTGCCCTCGTGCCCTAACGATTGCATCTGGTCACCTTTTTCCTTTTTTCTGCCCCTGCCCCTCAGACAGCTGGAGTGGGCCACTGCAGTGAGCCTCCAGCACTGCTATCACGCCACCGACATCATCCTCTGATATAATCCTGCTCCATTACATCCTCCTTTTCTCTGAGTGGTCTCTTTCACTTCCTGTAAAATCCGGCCCATTCTCTCAGGGGTCACTGCCTCTGGCCCCTCCACAAGTCCTGAAGTCTGCGAGATGCACTTTATAAACACAGGTCATTTGTCAAGTGAAAGACATTAAAGTGTAAAAGCTCCAGGTATTAAGACCACAGAGCACAAACTGATCTATCTACCGTCACCTCAGCGGTGCAGAAACGCTGAGCCTGCAGCGAGTCGCGCTGAGCCTTGTTCCCTGCCTCGGCTGCGTGATGGACCTGTTTTACAGCTCCGCTCTCTGTGCAGCTAACAAGTGGATGGATCTGAACTTTGTGGCTTCTGCTTCCCTCTGGGCTCGGCCATTACAGTATATGATGCCTGGAGACCTTACACCATATTCATTTTCACAGTACAGCGGCTCAATATCCGACAAGGCCGCGCTCGATTTTTGTTTGTGTTGCACAGGACGAGCACATGGGATTTTTCAGTGTTGTTGTTGTTGTTGTTGTTGTTGTTCTGACACTCTGCTAAGAGCTGCATGATAGTGCGCGTCATCCCGAGGAGGAAAAAAATCCTTGACATTTACGTGCGGAGCAAAGGAGCAGCCGTGCATCAACCGCTTTTGAATGTGACCTTCTCAATAAACACTTGATGTGAATGTTTCGAAAATAATGGTCTGAATCAAGCTGTGGGTTTTAATTCCACATTTCCCTTCCATGTCAAACTGTGACAGTGGTATTTATAGGGAACAGTGGGAGAAACATTTTATTTCGTTTTTAGTTGTTTTTAAGTCTTCTGCCTGTCAGGGATGATGTTTATACTATAAAATACTGTAATACTGAAAATACTGTAAAATGATCTGCAGTTAGCCTTGGCTATATCTTACATAGGATAAAACGTGAAGTTAGCATAAAGGAAGTACAGTGCAGAACAGAACGTATGAAATGTTGAGTTTTCTTTGACAGAGCTTCTCTGGAACACATTTTTCAGTCTTAGAGTGAATTTTGCTGTTTCCCATGTGCTTTTGATGTATCACGCCAGCACTTTTTGCCGCTTCACAAACACTGTTAAATGGGGAAAGCACCTCAATCAAATGGAATCACCTGGAAAAAGATCATGATCTGATTCTTCTAATCCAAGCTTTCAGTCAGCTTTATGAACCTGATTACTCCAAACATGCTAAGTTTGGGCAGGTTGGGGATTTAAACAATAAGTATAATACTTATAAAGAAACAAAGTTAGACATACCCAAAAAATGTCAGCATACGGTAAAGACAAAGTCTGCTTCATTGTTGCATGTGAGTTTGCAACAGTGCGATTCATGTCGACAGGAAAGTTGTGTAAATTTAAAAAAGGACATAATTCATTTTTGGAAAAATAATTTGATTTGACATGTGACCATTAGTATATACAGTACAGACCTCACTGTCTGCATGCATGCCTACATACTTCTGGTATGGGGCCTCTAAGTTCCAATGAAAGCAAATCTTAAAGCGCCAACGTATTGTATCCAGTACAGTATATAGTTTGCTTCAGACTTTGTGGGGACAGGGAGACTTGAACTGTTGGCGTTTAACACGGAAAGACAACCTGGTTACAGGTGTTGATGCCACAGCACACAATGATATCTTTCACAGAACGTCCTTCTAAGTTTGTAACAACAGTTTGTGCTCCTCCACTTTCAACATGACAATATCTGCATGTACAAACCACCTCTACACTCAGTTAGGTGTGGAAGGATATGGCAACAGCATTCACCTTTGGGAGTAGCTGGAGCACAAACTGGAGGCCAGGTCTGATCACCTCAATGCTGGGAGCGATGGATCTCTGCATCTCAGTTCCAACATCTGGAGGACATGCTGGAATCAGGAGAGTGGATCCTGTTTTACATCAGACTGGAGGCCAGAGTTTCAGAATCAGATGCTTAATGATGTAAAAATCAGTTGTCCACATACTTTTGGCCACGTGTGTGAAATCAAACAACTTCTGGTTAGAAATTTGTCACCGAAACCACCCACCACTGTGCACATTTCCTCTCTGTGTAAATGCAGCCCATGCTGTGTAAAAGAAGCAACACAGTCAAGGTCGTGTTCCTCAGTGGCGGCTGGCTGATCTACATTTCCTCCAGCTGCAGTTCACTGCTGCCAATAACCACAGCGCAGCGTGACCTTGAGTGTGTTATTGCTTAATTGAGTGCGTACACCTGAGTGTGGGAGGCCCCGGTGGAACTCAAACCTCCAGACCTGCCAGTGTCGGTGCCACCGTGCCACACAGGACCACCTCTCTGCAGAAAAATGACCACACACTTTACAGCGACACACACACACATGCACGCACACAGTTTTACTGCATTTGCTCTTGTGCAAATGCTTCACTGTCTACTCATTTAGATAACAGTATTAAACTCATTTTCAAGTATATGATGGTGTTTCTCAAGTTGATGGATCTATTAACACTATATGAAAATCAGATAGGATACACTGTCTGCGTGTAGAGTGGAGAGAACTACAGCCTCCGCTTGGCACAGGGCTCACAGGACTGCCTTTGTTACAGTGACCAATGGGCTAAACTGCCAAAAAGTCAGTGTGGTCCACTGAGTGACTGATGCTGCCCTCCTACCTTTCAGTCCAGAGTGGCCAGCCATAGCCGACCCCTAATTGGACGTCTGGATGACAGAAGGGATCCTTCAGAGAGGCATCCATCATGTCCTTCAGGAGCCGCAGAGAGCAGACGGCGCTGTCACGACACCGGCCGGGTGTTTGTCTTCGGCTGAAGGAGGAGTGAGGTGCTGATGAAGTAGACATTCACGCAGAGATCTTCACAAATGCACTCTGACAGCGCCAAACGCACACATACTACGCACATAAATGGCATTCCAGCATGCAGACATTCAAACACACAGTGGTAGCAGAAGAACCACGGGAGAGCTGGTGTTAGTCATCCCAGCCAAAATGCTCCCTGCAGACCTGATGGTCAGCAGTGACAGTGTAAGGATGGGAGAGCGTTAGCAACTAGCCACAACTTCAGCATGTCTTTATCCAACAACGGCTGATAATGCATTGGCTAGCAACACACTGGAAGTTTTGTGCCCACACCAGCACAATCATGCCTCTCAACTGAGCCTATTTGCCAGATTTGGCTCCCACTGACTTCATCCTTTTCTCTAAAATGAAATTAAAGCCCTAGGGTCACTGTTTGGTGCAGTAAAGGACAACTAAATCTCTTGCAGATGGTCCGTGACACACCTACAGAACGGGACTTCCAGGGTGCTTTCAAAACATGGCAGGAGCATTGGGAGCAGTTTATCAGCGCACAAGGTGACTTCTTAGAGGGGGACAACGGAGTTTAGATCAGGTACATTTCCTCTTTATGGGAGTAGTCTTAAAACGTTTTGATCACACCTCAGGCACAGGTGACTCACAATCTTTGGGGGAAAAAACTCAATTTATCAATGTAATTATCTCTTGCTGTAATTTTGTTTGGTTATTTTCCCCTCTCTGCAAAAGAAGCCGAGAGCACTTGAGGAAACTCTCCTCAAAGTAATCTTGTGTTGTGATGCCACTTAGTCATCTCGGAGACGTCTGTTGATGATGAGCATCTCAAAGCACTTGAACCGCGTGGCACGCGCTGCGCTGTTCTCCAGGAAAACCGACTTGACAGCTTGACAGGATCACTCCAACCAGTTAAGGAAGCAGAATGGATGCTCTTAACCTCCCACAGCTCTTAAAGGCATCTCAAGCAGATATGCACACCCACACAGGCTGCACGCACGCAAATAAAGAGGCATACGCTGACGTTAACACAAGCTGCTCGAACACACAGAGAGGCACTGTTTAGGGAAGTGTTCCAAAAATGTTTCAGTGGTTCCTGTGCGACCTATAAAAGAGGAAAGGTGCCATCACAAATACAGAGGCACACTAAGACATGACTATCCCACACATATGTACATAAACATCCACAAGCAAGAAACATTCACATCCTTTACACTGGTAAAAGTAACAATAGGAGACCATCAAACAGTGATGGGCCGTCAGGGCCAGCAAGGCCTTCTCTGCTGGCCTAAATCTAAAGATCACTGACTTACGTTTCAGTATGTTTTTCCATGAATGTGTATTAATGATTCCTATCAGGATAGTCTATTATCTTCATATAATGGCTTTTCTCTTGGTTGCTTCCAGTAGTTATTTTAGAGCTTTTATCCAATCATATTTTAGACATCGTGTGTTGCTAGGGTCAAAGAAATCTGCCTTGAGGCCTTCAGAATCATCACTGCGGGCGTCTGTAACTTAAAACAAATGGCAATGAAACTGTTGCTTTAACCAATCAGATTTCGAGTTGGCAACACCGGGGCCATCTAGCGGGCGCATAGTAACGTCGGCATTTTCACGTCCTCTGATTGGATGGTCAGAGCGCGCACTCGTCAGAGCTAGCAAACCATATCTTTAGTGAACTTCACAAGATAAAAATAAACTAAAATAGATTCCTCTTGATTCATTAGTTGTTTTTTCAATTGGCAATGGCTGAAGGTATTCAATGACAATACTTATCTGTGATGCGACTATTACATTACAAGTTAAAGTCAAAACATTTCCTTAAAGTATCAAAAGGAAGGTACTTCATTAATGTATTACTGTTGGTTAGTCTGACAGCAATCTCAACTCTGCTATCATACAACCCAACAGTTATATTCTATGCTATCGTCGTATATTCATAGCATTCCTCTCATGGGAGAAGCGAGTATCTTTAGTTTGTCGAGTTGTCATGAGTTCAGAGAAGCAGCCCTGTTTCTGACTTTGTGACAATGCAAGAGAGTCCTTCAGGTTGTCAGAAAACCTCAAACTTAAAATCATCAAATTAGGAGATAAATTGCAATCCGGAAAGTAACTAGCAACTAATGCTTTCAGGTAAATGTGGTGGAGAAACGGCACAAAACGTCTCCCGCAGTGTTTTGGCCTCTCATTAAAATGCAGCTTGATCACTAAAACGTGGGTTTTTAGATTTCTTCTAAAGTAAAGAGAAAACAGAGCTTTTGGGAAACACAGACAATTTGCATATGCAAATAGTTATGTGTACTGAGCATTTGCCTGAAACAACAACGACAAAGGCAGAAAACTGGTTAGTTTAACAGTGTACCACAAATTTGTCAGTGGTGCAAAACGCAGTATGCATACTCGTGGCTGGCGGGTGGAGCTGTCGCTGGAGTTAAGTAGATGAAGACACGAGGGCTGAGCATATGAGTGAAACACTTTTACAATTACAAATACTTAACTACAGCCATGAATAAGACTCTTGAAGGAAAAGTTCAACATTTCACCTTCTATCCATTCAATGTCCAATCAATCTTTGGGTGTTAAGGAGCTGGGGTACTGAGGTAGGAAGTGTAGATTTAGGTATGAAACTGTCCCTTTAAATAAACATACCAGGGGTTTTACATGTTTCATGTGTTGCTCCTACTTTCAGTGGAGCCATTGGTTTCAGTTCATTATCTCTCCCTGTTAGTGCCCTCACAGAGGACAAAGGAGTCAACTGAACAGCAGCCTTGTGAGAAACTGACACAAAAAACAGACATTGCCAAGTCTTTTACCACAAAACAAAGGTAAAAAAAAGAACAGTAAAAATAAATTAAAATAATTAATCATATAGTTTAAAACTATACTTCTTCTATAACCCGCTCATTACTGTTCCTCAAGAAGTGAGTAAATATGCTACTTTGCGACTTTAAAACATGCCACTTAGTGCTATATCCTCTTCAAAACATCCATGTATTGTGTTTGTGCTGTTTTACCTCCCAGACTAATATGTGTGGTGTGCTTTAAGAGCTAATGCTTAAGACCGTGAAGTGGGAAGCTGTAAAATGCCCTTACTTCTGAGAATTGTCTTCATTTTTCTGTCCTTAAGAGGACATTTTGGTGTCCACGCTTGAATGCATGGACTCACATCCAGCCTGTGAAGGGAAATCATCACTGCAGGATGTTTCACCCGTAGAGGCCCTGCGTGTTTATGTCTTTCTATATGAAATATATGTGCCTCCCCCAGCTTTATGTGATATACGCCGCATATCAGACGTCCTGCCGCCACAACCTCATACTGCACATCCCCTCGAGAGCCAATCAAGCTGAAGTCTTTCACGCTTACCCATAATGCAGGCGTCATGAAGATGGAGGGGCCTCGTGAAGAAGGAGTCGACGAGATATGAGCTCTGAGACCGTCCAAACCATGCCGTCTATCTCTGCCCCGAAACTGACGAATCTGAGGGGAAATCATGTGTTTTGCGCCCAAGTGTGGCAACTTTCCTCATCCCATCTGGCCTTCCCCACCACACACTGTTAGCTTCAAAGGACCTCTCCCTCGCATTAGCCTGAAATTACTTAGGAGGGTTGTTTGAAACAGCACAAGCTTTCGGCTGTCTCGGTTTCACACAATGCACCAAAGCAGGCCTTTCTTCCCTTTGAAGACAGCACATTGTGTGGGCTTTCCAAGCAGATCTCTCCATGGAGGATGAGGAGTAGAAAGCAAAGCAATCGGAGGCAAAGTGAGCAGTTGTTGGCCTGTTGCGAGGCCCTGAAAAAAAGACATACACACAAACACACACACACACACACACACACATCAGCACCCACATTTCTTTCACATGAAGCAACTGACAGAAACATGCGCTCTACATCCTGGTATTTAGCTCCCCTCCAGCCAGGAAAGCTATTACTGCTGCGTATGTCATTACGTGTTTCATTTGAACAATGTCAGGGAGATTGGTTTCATTACCTGGTCTCAAAGGCCTGCTGAACACTGCATAAACTCTAATGGTGTGGCCCAACACAGTTCATTATTTATTCAATACATGTGTGTATTTTTTTCCCCTTGGGGAGCGGCATGTACGTATTATCAGTCAATAATGGGTTTTACACTTGCCTTCACATTACGGCAAGAAATACTATGACTCTAATGTTTTGACTATTAATTCAGCAGTGTGGAAACTTCATAAAAAACATTTGTTTTGTTTTTTTTGAGTGCCCTCATGTTTTAGCTGACATAATCAGAAATGAAATGATAAAATATAGCCAATAACGAGTCGACGGCCATGCTTGCAGCTCTTTTAGCAACATCTCAGCTGCTAAATGCTATTGTCAGCATGCAGAGATGATCACAAAGACAATGTTAGCATGCAGATGTTTAGCAGGCGTAAGCTTTACTATTTGAATATAATTGTTTTTTTGCAAGATGAACACACACTCGCAGTTCCAACAGTGTTTTTCACATTAACTAAACAAAAAACAAGTTACCCTGCAGAAAATAGTTATTATATAACTGGTTGGTATGTGTGCACATTACTTTCCAGACATGCACAAACACCTTTCGAACAGTCAGGGATCTGATACTGAAATGGTCATTCAGCAAGGTGGAGTGAAAAGCGACTTGTCATAGTGGGAAGGGGATGTGACAGCTTTCAAATATGGGTGGACAGTCTCTACTGAAAGACAATCATAGAGACACAGGCTACATTCACACTTACCAGCTTACCAATTGTGCTGTGAGGTTGGTGTGAATGTTGGACTTGGAAGGCACAGAAAAAAACACAAATCCAAAGGTAGTTTTAGTAAATACACACTCAATTTAAAATGTATTGCAACAGACTCAGTAAATATCCCCACTTTGCATGCACAGGATGCACCATGCACTTTAATGGTACAGGCAGTATGGGAAATATATGATTTAGGGGCTTATATACCGTCTATTATGGCAACACTGACTGTGGCTTTCTCTGCTGTGATCTCAACAGAATAGATGCATCAACATCCTCAAATGCCTCCATATTCACATCATGCAAATCTGCTCTATATGGTCTCTGGTGTGCCCTTAAGTGGCATCCTCCTCCAGTAACATGTTGAGCGCATAAGCAAGTATGTTCACGACAGCCAGTTATCTACACAGATTTGTGGAATTACAAATTTGGCCTTATGGATCCTCCTTATTGTCTGTTGTCAGCACAGCTACCCGCTTTATTAAGAGAAGCTGTAAGTTATAGGCCACAGCCCACTTTGTTATCATAAGGTCACAGATTTGATCCCCTACGAGCTACCTTCAGATCACCAGTGACTCACCTGAACATGATGATAAAACAGCCACCTTTAACATTCACTGAAAGTCATTCTAGATAAGACTGTCAGTTTAAAGGTCTTATGCAAATATGTGATCGCAGCGGCATGTTTAATGAATTTTGTGCAAACCAGAGATGAAACTGTCAGACGTTCTCATCAGACATGAAATTGGTTTATTATATTGGGCAAAAAAGGAGGATTGAGCAGTGTCCATCTGAAAAAATAAGTTGTCAGACTGCAGGACATTTCATTATCTTACCTTCAAAATGTTCTATATACTATACTGACTTCTGTATGAAATAGCTCAATTTACATTCTGTTTGTCCAGGACATGGATTCATATGGGAAATGCAATGTTTGTTTTTGTATAATGTATCCATTTTAAATGTTTTATTATTGTGAAAAAATTTAAATTTAAAATGAAGTTTGACTTTTGAAAAAAACAAAACAAAACAAAAAAAAAAAAACAACAAACAGCTTGTGTAGGCATAGTTCCACCTAGTGGACAAATTTAATTACTACATATTTTACAACAACTTCACTCCCAATATTGAAAAGAACTACATGGACAAGCATAAATCTGTGTTTATTTAAATATGAATAAATAGTGAACAGTGATTTATTATACAACTCTTTCATGTGGACATTTAAATTAAGTGTAACTTTTTTTTTTAAAAAAAGGGTGATTTTCACTGAATTGTGCTCTCGTGCGAATCAGCATCTTGTGTCTTTTCTACAAGTTCCTGCAGAGAGAACACAAGTTGCACAAAATATTAAAGTGCTAAAAAGCCAAGTTGACTAAGACAATTCTGTCTACACCCACATCAGGTGGCGCATGCTAGGGTAACAGAGATTGCTTGTGAAAGTTATGTCTGTAATAGTGATAATGAATTAAGCGAATGCAGACAAGATCAAGAGGTTGTGGCATGTCCACAAATGGAGAAAAGGCAAGAGCGTCTAGTTTATGACATAACATATTTGTCACCTCCTGCCTTTACTCCATATCTGGAGACCTTCAGTGATCACATATCCATATTATCATACTGAATTCCATTTCTCTGCATTCAAAGGGCTCCAATATTTTAGAGTAAATCTTGATGTAAATTGCTCATGTTAAAGCTGATATTAGAGTACAGTAAAGTGAAATGCCAGAAACGAACCTTGTGATTGTGGTTGTGATTTCTTGTGTTTATTCAAGTGTTGTGATCTGGCTTCATTCTTGGAGCTCTCAGCATCAGAGTTAGCCATTGCCGTTTTCCATGACTTCTCTGCTGTTAGGCAGAAAGGGGGGGGATGCAGAATTATGGGAAAGCAAGTCAAGGGTAACTGCTTGAAATATCTAAATCAGAACTGTTTGCTTACCTGTTTGCCACCTGTGCGTCAGGAAGGTCTGCTCCCTGTTGCGCCATTTGTTCTGAACAGAAAACTGCATGGCACAGTTCTCATCAATTTCTCTGATGGTGTTGCCGTGGGGACAATGGTGTAGTCTCTCCCATGCCACAGACTGATGCTGAGGCTCATCACACACATAGTTCTTTTCCCTGAGCTTTGGGTACATCACTGCAGGACAGTTTTGCTTGGAGGCCAGTGGTCTCTTGGAATCTTTCAGCTTCCTGGGGTCATCAGTTGCCCTATTTTTTCTCCCTGTGTGACATGAGCTGTTCTCAGATGATTCTCCTTCAGTGTCGTGTCCGTGATGATGGCCACGGACATCAGGACTGGAACCTTTTCTCTTCAGTTGCTTGCTGGAGTGAGATTTGCAGGCTTCACATGTTGGTAAGACAACGTCATTTCTCTGTTGGAAAGGAACGGCTTTTCTTTTAAACGTCCGACCGTCGAGTCCTGGACTGACAGATGTGCAGATCCTGTGCTTTGCCAGACATCTAGTGCAAAGTCGTTCCCTCTTTGATGGATAAGGGGTAAAAGCATTTTCATTGTAATTTCTGCTAATACAGCACTCATGGTCAGACAGGCTTTGCCGATCCACCTTGCCTTTAGGTTTGTACCTCTCTTTTGGCTTGCGGACTGTAGGTGGCTCTTTGTACTCTAGGTCTAGTTTTCTTCTTCTAGAGGGCACATCTAAACCATGGCTGCTGAGAGGTCTGCTCTGCTTCTTGGGAGTTGGTGGCAACTTGCTACAATAGTAGACATTATCAAAGTCAGCTAGCCAGCTGGTTGAGGGAAGGTAGGCGGGCAAAGATTCAAATGAAGTGTCCTGTTGTTCATGAATATTTGTTTCTTGTCTATGTTGGTTTCTATCCATCTTATGAGGGGTATCATCCAACAACAGCAAATAAGGTGCATGAGCAATCTCTGCTGTGTCCGTCAACTTGGTCAAAGGAGGTTCTTCTGTAACAGGGACATCCATCATGACACAAGTATCAGTTTCAGACATCATTTTAGCCCCAGGAGCCTTCACAGTGGGGACTTTGTCCTCCAGTTCATCCTCTGTCAGAGGTGGCATCTCTATAGGGACAACCTCTTCTGTTGCAGTCTCCTCTCTGACCATCATCATGTCTTCTGACTGTACTTCAGCTATAGAATCCAGCAAACCATTATGACACTCTATGTGGCTATTTTGGATCTGCAATTCAGGGGAGGGAATCAAAGTTTCTTCCACTGACCAGACCGTGGATTCCATTTTCCTTAGCTCATCCAGGTACTTGGGGTCAAAGGGGAGGTGAACAACTCTGAACTGTAAATTCTTGGAGGTCATACTGAGGTCTTTTTCACAGTTTGTCTCCTGAACATCACGATGAGCAGCTACTTGAGAACCAAAATTAGAAGCAGCAGTCACAGGGTCTGTCTGATTCGCCGCCTCCTCCGCAGCAGAGATCTTTTCCCCACTGCTGGAAGCGCTGACTAAGAGGATGTCAGGACAAGCTTGGAGCGCCTGCTCTGACTGGTCTGCAGAAGGGCATAGTGCCTCATTTTGGGGTGCATGTCCCTGGAGGATGGAGCTACATTGGACCACATCTTGGGAAAAGCTGTGAGATACTTCTGCAGTCTCATGAGAGTGCAGGAGTTGTAGTCCCACTGGCGTGGTGCAGCATTCAATCCTCACCTCCTCGGTCTGAATCACAAAGCTACCATTTGATGGTGTCCTTGTGGCAGAAGTGGGTGCCATGTCTTTTATCTCCAGAGAATGATCGCCATTCTGCACCAAGGCTGGCGAGAGTGGCTGACGGGTGGGGTCACCAAGGCTGTTGTTTTTGCTGTGGACTGGGAGGCCGCAGGAAGCCTCAACATTGCAGGAACCTGGGGTGCTAGTTCTCTGGGTTGCAGACAGTGGCTCAGTTTGAACCTCAGAATTTGTCATTTCTCTGTTCTGGCTGTTGTGCTGGTAGCGGAACCTGCGGGAGTGGTAGGCCATGGTCTGGTAATACTGAGGGTTGAGCATGCGTCTGTAGTCCATCAAATGGAGGTGGGTATGGGGCACAACAAAGCCAGGTGGCTCCATGTAAGGATTTGGTTGAAAGCTGGGCATTACTGGCATGCCATAACCTTTAATAATGATAAAAAGAAAATTATATTTCTTTTACATTTTGGTAAATCAGTTCTCCCTCCTCAGTCTGGAGTTCTCAAACTACTGCAAGTTAAACTGTTGCAGAACTTAGTTTTGGTCATTCATCAGTGAAAAATCTCCCTCTCAATTATCCATGTGTAATTTACACCAGTGAGTTTCATGTTACAAAGTAGATGCTCAATAGCCAGCTGAGAGAAGAAAACAGAAAATAAAATTGATGAAATAAAGAAAACAAATGTATTGCAGCTTTGGTTTTTCCAATCTGAAATGCTTCTTAAGTTTGGCAGTGCAAATTGGTTAGAGCAGGGTTACAGACACATGTATGGACAGGGCACTAATCTCAGTTTTAGGCCTGAATGTAACTGTACATCAGTTAAATAGAAGCAAACATGACTTTAAAACGAGACTAGAATTGCCCACAGCCACACTATTGTTTTGGTGTGGACTTAAACAGAGTGGTGAGTTAGCTAAATGCAAACATCACCATGCTAACATGCTCACACTAACAATGCTATCATGTTGATGTTTAGTAGGTATACGGCCTACACTGTTCATCATATTAGTAAAATGTGCTGATTAAAAACGTACTGCTGAGGCTGATTGCAGGGATTTGCAAGTATTTTGTCAAGGATTACACAAATTACAAGTTTGACTTGATCGCAAGAGGATAAGGTCACTGGATGACAAAAGTTACAATTAATCGTGACAGGATTAATGTCTAAACAAAATTTTAAGATAATCCATCTAATAGTTGTTTAAAAATTCCACTCATTGCCAAAAATGTCAAACTCATGGTGGCATCAGTGGAAAACACCAGAGAATTACTGAAGTCATTAAGATACCTTGCGTGGAAAACATGCACATAATTATGCACTATGGTGACATGAAAAAACTAAATGTTTATGCAGAAGCTATGATAGCATTTAGTGAAAAAGGTTCTCCAAGAGGACTTTACTGTTTTAATTGCTAGAGAGTGATTTATAGGAATCACTGTTTCTAGATAAAATGTATCAGATGTTTAGTATTTTTAAAGGAGACTTGCACCTCCAAAATCCATTAGTTGCCCAAACTAGACAAGGTTTGGCACTTACCTACACCAGGGTAGCCATAGAATGGGTTGTATGACAAAGGCATGGGCACTGGCATGGGCCACTGCAGGCCCTGCATGGGCAGATATGGCTGCGAGGGCTGTATGTAGAAGAAAGGTTTGTGGTGCTGCTGCTCCTCAAGACGTAGAGCTCCTGAAGGCCCTGGGGCTTGCTGATGGGGTCCCTGGGTCTGCTGAGGTCCATGTGTTGGGTTTGGACCCCGAGGGCCCAGACCGTAAGAATGTTGCATTGTAGATGTAGCTGCCTCCATATCTGACAAAGAGACAAGAAGCAACTCAAAGTAACTGTTTTGTTCTTTGTTGCCAAATTTGTTGCAAGATAGCAGATGGTCTCTGTGTTTTTTCTAACAAGAAAACCCTGAACAGGTGTACCTACATTCAAAAAGAAGTTTACCACTGACAAATTGCTTTCAATGTATGTTTTCAATCGAAAATCAAAGGCGTGGGCTCATGAGACAGCCTAGCTTGTCAAATGCTGCACTGATTGGCAAGATCTGGTTTCAGGTGACAGCTGTCCAATTAGAGTTTAATGACCTTTGCTTATTTCCCCACTGATTCCCTCCCGCTGTTGAGCATCAATGAAGCTAATTGTCTTTAATTAAAACAACAGACTTTCAGCTTGTTTGGATCTTTAGTACAGGTTACAAATATGTAACTCTTTTTCATTTTAGCATCTTTGTTAACCTAAAGATTAATTTTCTTAAAAGTTGCCTCATTTGTCAGAAAGCAGAGGAACATATATCATCTTTAAAATGCAAAGCACATATTCTAACTGCCTATTTGAAATGCAGGTTTGACCCTCAATTGTGAAGTTAGCTTTTTTAGCAGACTGAAGCAATATTTATACATCGCATTATCCACAAAAAATGAACATGCTCTGTGTGCAGTTTGCTGACCTGACCAAGAACTTTAAAATTGGTAGAGTGTATCGTTGCATTCTGGTCAGTGACAAAACATCAAAAAAAACCTTTTTTACAGTTGTCTTTATTAAAATTCAACATAGCTACACCATATCATTTTACTTTTGCTGTAACAAAAATTAAAAAAAATAGCACATTATACAATGTGCATTGGTAAATAAAACAAATATCAGAAAGCCGAGGGTGATAAAAATTTTGTTCAGCCCATAATCTTTAGCTTGAAAATTACTTTTTATGTTTAGCCAATTAAATTTCTTTTCAAACCATTTTTTGATGATCATACACTGAGAAAATTACAAGACAGAGAATGTCACCTAGTTCTGCAATTCTATAGTCATTCCCTACTTAAGCCATATGTAGCCGTACATCTGATGTAATAATGGGTAAACTGAATCACTGGCAAATCAACACATGATGCTTAGGTTTAAGAAAGCATAAAATCTAAAAAGATAACTACTCTGATTTGAAAGCTGTGTCTGGTATTCCTCAAAGTAGACCAGCTACACGACCTGTAAATCTGATAACCTGCTTCTTAAAACCCATAAGATGCACATGGTTTCTTTGTGATAGGTATGCCTTTCTGAGCACATTGTGAACTGTTGCAGGTTGTGATGTAAAATGATTCAACACAAAGCTTAAATAATATTTTATTGGACTGGCCCCAAACAGTGGCACACCATTATCTGCAACACAACCTTTCAGCCCATTTGCCTGTCTGTGAAATTCATAAATCATGAATAGTGCACGGCAGTGTCACTGCAGAAACTTTAGACTTTTTTTTTTTTTTTTACTTTTATCTAACAAAAAGAGGCTCACTGTGCAGTGCATTTCACCTGGTGCTCTAAATATTAATCATTATATTATCCTGGAACATTTACACCTTTCAGGGGGACCTGAGGAGGAGAGAAGACATTTAATTCAAATATAATTTTCCAAAGACATGTATTTAAGACTGCATGTGTGTGTGTGAGAATAGATGCAGTGCTGGGTGTGTTTCACCTACAGTTCAACACACTTTTCGAAGTCAGTCCGGGGATATTAACATCTTGGTTCTCCCCTCACTGCTGAGCCTGACAAAAGACAAATATAAATAATCCCATTCAGAGACATGTGATAGCCAGGTCAGTGAAATCAGTGCTGCAAAAAGCGACAGGACATTGACCTCTCTCCCAGTGTACGGGTGGTGGCTCATCGTCATCAAGGTCTTCATCTCTTGGCCTGTGGTACATCACTTTCCTCTGAATGCTCATCTCTGTCCAATGGATACGAGCAATACCAGGGGCACGACAATGAAAAAGTTGAATGAATGAATTAAGGAAACAGAACAAACAAGTGTTATAATAAATGAACGGAGGACAAATTCAAGACAAAACAGAAATCAAGGTCACTGGAAAGCCATTTGACACCAAACATGAACACCTTAAAATTGACCATGACACCAATTTTCACATCAGGTCCTCTTAGTTCAGATTTCCAGTTGCATTTAACTAAATTCATATGGTCATGTTCAATGTTACAAAAACACCAACCTATTCACTAATTAACCATTTTCTACAGAAATAGAACAGTTTATAGTTTGCTTTACTGACAGCAGTAAACTGAGATGTCAAATGTGTTTAAATCATCTTGTGGAACACACTTTACAACAAGAACTCAGTGCCTCAAAGCATTGTGATATACAGTAGATACTAAATACAGAGTTATTATTGATGCATTCCTTTTGATGCTGGTGGCTGGTTTTCCATTGTGCTCAAAACTTTAGATTGAGTGGTTCCATGTCAGTATAACCCAACATGAAATGGGAGTAAATTAATGAATTTGGGAACACAACTGTTCAAACCTGGCTGCAAAATTCTAATTATGCCGCACAAGCTGTTTGGACAGATTGATGGAGATGTGAAATGATTAGCCCTGTAAACTTTGTTGGTGTAGGAAAAGGCTGATATTGAATTTATGCATTTGTTTCTCTACAGCAGTGGCTATTTCAACCTTGTCGTTGCAGAGGCATAGCCTGTCTCCTCCGGGGAATGGTATCACTGTCTCCCCACCTGCCTTGGTCGGGCATGGTCAGATCTCCTCTGCACAGTCTGTCTATGAAGGAGTTCTGACATTCAGTATGCACTTACATAAGTAATGAGAATACAATTTAACTTACAGTTTACTCACCCTGACACGTTCTGCACTGAAGCTCACTACTAGTCAACTCCCCAATCTGACCATCAGTTGGCTCCAGCTGACAAAGATCATGACCTTCCTCTTGGTTTCCTGAATCTAAGGGATCTTTAAATTGGCCCCTTTTATACCTCGGTTTTGCAGCATGTCTAGGAGGAAGAGAATGGGGCTTCCTGGGTGCAGAATGCTTTCTAACAACCACTCTGATGGGCTGCTCACGCCCTCTTCCATATC
Source organism: Datnioides undecimradiatus (assembly GCA_008933995.1). Lineage (NCBI taxonomy): Eukaryota > Metazoa > Chordata > Actinopteri > Lobotiformes > Datnioididae > Datnioides > Datnioides undecimradiatus. The sequence goes on from WARS01000010.1 coordinate 11,476,116, forward strand.
TGCTGTCCTCCTCAGAGTCCCCGGCTTCATCCTTGTACATCTTGGAATTGTGTACTTTGCTCCTCACTGCCCCTTTTGCAAGGCTTTTCCCACAACAGGCACACAAGAACCTCTTAGAACCTGGCAGCCATACCTCTTCTATTTCTTCAGCAGCTTGTGGAGACCCACTGACAATGTCTGCGAGCCTCCTGCCTGTATAGACAGGTTTGGGGAAAAGATCTGCATCATCCAGATCAGTGGAGAACATCTCATCTCTGGAGGAAAGCTCCTCCAGAGATGGACTGAGAACACTCATCCGCTCATGGGTGGTGTGCATGGAAAGGTAGTTGTAGATGTAGGGAGCAGTGGGGGAGGAGAGATGACTGGCTCCAGCATCTCCAGGGGTGAGAACACTCTCAAATGGCAGCTTAAGGATCTGGTAGTTTTGTTCAGCTTTGTGATGCTCAGTTTTTATGACTTTTTCACCACTATTGGCATCTTTGATGGTAAGTGGGCTGGGGGTATAGGAAGACGATGGCACCGGTGGTGTTGGGGGCAGGATTGGATCAACTGTCTGCTTCAAGTGCTCTTCAGCATCACATTTGGGAATACTTGGATCGATCACTAAGGTATCTGTCTGGATATCTGTGACCTCTTCTTTCTCAAGGGGGAGGAAGTGCTCATTTGCTGCAGGCTGCTGAAGCTCAGAACAGTCTTCATGAACAGAGGAGCTATCGAGAGGCAATTCCTCTTCCAATCCTGTTGACCAACATCCCTGAGGGCTCAGGGCGTCTATGCTTCTTTGGCTGGACTCACCGTCATACACTGCTGTTGTGGAGTCACTAAAGGTCACAGCTGGAGACTCTAAATGACTCCCATCAGGTGCTGAAGGCAGGATGTGACCCTGTTCTTCACCTTTCTTCTCTTCTCCTGGAGAAAACATCCCTGAGGACTGTGAGGCAACACCAGAGTCAAGTTCTCTCTCGGCACCCTGCACCTCACTACCTTGAATCTTATCCAGGCATTCGATGAGTTTGGTTATGGCGTCACTGGGCTCAGTTTGAGCCTCTGAACAGGCCATTTCTCGACGCTCATGGCGCTCTGGGTGACACTGCTGGCGAGGCATGTCATTCCAGAGAGGAGCGTGGAAGCGGGGTTCAAACATTCGCCTGTGATCCATTGGATATATCAGGGCATGTGGAAAAACAAACCCAGGATGCTGCATGTACTGGTAAGGGTGCACAAAGGGACGGCTGAAGTTAAAACCTGGAAAACATAAACGAACGTACACAGTGAGTTTCTGGAAAATTACTGGATTATTACAAAAAAGAATAATTTAAAAAGCCTGATACCTCCAGGCAAACCATAGTGACTGTACGGGTTGTTCAGCTGCCAGTGCTGGTAGAGGTAGCAAGGCTGAGATGGTGGCTGGACATAGAAAAAAGGTCTGGGATGTTGAGTTCTCTGTTGTCCACCTCCAAATGTATGTGGTTGTTTGCCTCCATCTAGAGGAAGCAGGCGTTTCAATTTAGGTGTTACATCTTTTTTAATAATACAACTCTCTGCTCACTGAGATTAATAAAACACATAAGTTACAGAGCATTTACATTTGGAAGAAGGTGATGAGAATATTCTTTACCGTCCATTTTCTCGCGCGTGCTTGCTCAACCTCAGAAGTCAGAAAAATTAAAACACCTCAGAGAGATGAAAGCAGCCAAATAAACATCACCCAGCTTCGAACAATTAAAGTCACTTCTCCGATAAACAAACAGAAGTAGAAACACCTCTCTCAGGTCCACATGACGTTCTACTAACAAAAGCCGAACTGATTCCGCTCATTAGTCATATAGGGAGCACCTGTTGCCCTACGTCCGCTGTGCACTTCAATTGCAAGCGGACAAACCAGTACTGAGTTTGACGAATGTCACTCTAGTGAAAACAAAAATCCGTATATGCATAGTTGCTCAACAAAATCTTGATTGCATGGACAAAGGAAGAAAACTTTAGCTGCACCATAAAACAACGTGTGCCCTTAAAGGTCACATTATCAACCATCCATCAAGGCAGCCAATGAACCACAACCACAACCGCATTTCTCCTGAAGACGGCTGTAGTGTAATAAGCTATGTGCTTGAAGGAATAAATACATATTTTGGCAGCCATTCTTAGCAAAATAAATAATAAAGTAAATAAATCTCCAAAATTAACACTTTCAATAAACAGAGAATTAAATTTAATTCCAGTGTAATACAATACATTATATAAGACGATACATTTACAGACGAACATTTATAATATTCATTCTTACAACAAAACTGATATGTTCGATATGTTCCCTGTTGATTGGTATTTTCTCTAAATTTGACCTCCTATCATAATGGAGTAAGCACTGTTTCAAAGCTAATACCTAATATATATAATCCAAAACCCTTATTTAACCTGTTCTGTGCCTCCATCTGTCCAGCAGAGGTCGCTGTTCCTTTCATAACTGGCGCAGACCGCTTACTTGGGGCGCATGCGCAGTATCCTCATTTGGCCTCTGGTCTTTCAGGCGCTTATGATGCGCTGAACGGTTGTCCGTTGCCCAGCGCTTCAACACAACAGTTTAATGTCTAAATTCGGCTTGAGGAGCTTACTAGGCACTTTCTGCTGACAAGAAAAGCCATCGCAACGGTTCAGTGTGTGGAGTCTGCCTACACTTACTGTAAGGAAGCTTGGATTTGTTATGTTAAATTGGTTAACTTGAAAGTGGCTCATTCAGGTATCTAGCTTACGTTAGTTTAGCTCTGTTAGCAGTTAGCCTAGCTGTGTTCTGCTAGCAGCATGACCGCTTTCTAATTTGGGTGCTGCAGAGGTTTGTACCTATCGTGTCCTCTCCGAAACAAATTCATAGTTGATATAACGGTAGAAGACTTTTGACTTTGCAACAGCCAGATAGCAAGTTGAGCATCAACATAATAGCGTTAGGTGCCGCGATAGCTAACAGTTTCGTTACCCCGGAACTGTGAAGTGCAGAGAAGCTAAAGTTGCTAATTTGCCGCGGATGGCAATCAAGCAAGTGTCGCTACTTGAGCAAGGGATATAACATTACATCGAAGCTAGCTTAATAGTTGTATTGGGCAGTTGATCAAAAACCAGAATTGCAACCTCGTTCAATGTGTGCTTGAATTAAAACTACGTGGATGGTGATGATATTAAGGTTTGTCGCGCTATGTCAAACAGCGAGTTATGTGTTTTGCAATAGGCCTGCCTGTCTTATGTTACTTTGCCATGTTTTAGATAGCAGACAGGGTTTGTTTTGGACATGGAGGAGAGTGGATTGGTGGTTAACGGTACAGTGCTAACGCAGCTAGCCAGCTTCAGTCACGTCCTAAAAAATGTCGCGATAAACGCTCATTAAATGTTGGCGTTTAGTCCTAGAAGTAACCCGTTAGTTAGCAGATTGGTAGTTAAAAATGTTGCGAATGAGCTATCGTTAGCTCGCTATGTACCTGGCGAGCTATTTACGCTAGGGCTTTTGAAGTTGATGCGAGTACATGGCCTAACGTTAGGTAAATGATGTGCCATGCAGTGACCGAAGGTGCAAGCTTGCTAATATCTACCTATAGCATGCACTCTTTTGTATAAACTACATCCCTAACTACTCAGGGACAAACGTAACACAACGTCGTCACACTTATTTTAAGGGCTAACCTAACGGCTAACGCCTGCTTGTGATCCGATGTCTCATGTGGGGTTTATCAGCTTTTGAAATGTGGTAGCGCAAACGCTAGCTAATGCTAGCTTATGTACGCTCAATGCTAGCTAGCTGCTCATGCGCGCTCTAGGGCGTCAGAGTTGACAGAAACCTACGATATTGTGAATCTCTTGTAGACAGCTGTCGCAGGGCGTGTAAGGTGACACCAGATCGAAGATCGTGTCGGGTGGTCGCCGGTATCAGCATCCTACAGACCCTATACAGTGTGGTGCGGAAGTGGTTGTAAAATTCACAGCCCCCAATATGTTATAGGTATCCAGCTCATGAGTTGATGAAACATTTGGCATCAATGAGATTATTAGCATTTCCTTGGATTGTTCTTGCTGTTAAGAGTCTTTGGCTTTGATGAAGCAGACTTTTATTGACGACAGCAGTAGTAGTGTAATTGGTGGTGTAGCTTCAGTCTATGCAGCTTGAAGGCATTGAAAGCATTGGTGGTAAACGTGGCTTAATGGCTCTGTGTCATGGTAACCAGAACAAAAGCCTCAAGTCATTTCGGATGCAGAGCAGCTCATGTCTGTAAGCTAAAATGATGGTTTGTTTGGATTGCTTGATTGAAACACAGTGTTGCATTTTATTCGCTGCACACAAATATCTTACCAGCTTTACCTCGGGGCTACTGTTAAAGTTAGTTGGGTTATCTCATTATCCCATTGTTTTGATGTGTTGTGCACCAGATAGCGTCAAATTAATTCTTGTTTAACACAAGACGCACAATTCAAGAAAGCCAGATTAATGTGGTTTACTTAACTTAAAGTTTTTAAGTTTTGGTCCCAATCTTTAGGGGCAATTTAGGACATAGTATGGATCTCAGTAATGTTGATATTATATTTTTTGACCACTGTTCTTGTGTATTGCCACATTAGCACCCATATGAAAGGAAGTGTTTCTCAGACTATACATAATGATATTCACTCAGATGTGCCACAGTAGCATCATGACAGACTAAAAGATCTGGTTCATGTTTCCCCAAATGCATCTTACGGCTGTGACGACAGAAACCATACACTCCCTTATAATAATAATACTGAAAGCAAACTCTGCTGTGCCATAATCTAAAGTGGAGGCATCTCTATCATGTAATCCAGATTATGATGAGGAAGATTTTTAGTTGCCACCGATGTGAAACCGCTGTCTTATTTCATGTGAGTGTAAATTAGCATATATTGCAGTTCTTGTGAAATAGTTGTTGCCCAGCTGAGGCAGCTGCCCACTTGCGTTCCCACTCTCTTGCTGCCAACTGCTAGGCTGTCAGCGCAGTTTCTGGAAGCAAGAGATGAAGGGAGGGTATAGCGTAGATTGGAAGTGCTGATACTTCGTTGAAGAGTGTTCCAGGATGCTTGGCGTTCTGAGATGCTCAATGAGGAAAGAAGTGTGAGGGTTAAAGGGTTATAAGATCTAGTGGGAGTTACTTCTTTTACTGCTAGTTTCTACGGATTCTGCACTCATCGTTTGTTTTTCTCCTGTTTTTCAGACAAGCACTGATGTAGCAGTGTCACAACAGTTGTTGTGCTCTCCCTCTACCTCCGCTCCCTTGTGCCTCACTGCATGACCTCAGACAACGGACAGATCCACGTGGGGAAACAGCCCCTTCCTCACCCAGGACCCCTTCCTCTGCACTCTCCACTGTGACACTTCGTAGCCACAACACCGCAACCTTCTCATCTCATCTTTCAACTCCTCTCCAGCGGAGGAAACTGCAATTTTTCCAAACAGGAGCTGAACACCTCCACTTGGACTAGTGGAGGTGTTGAGGAGCCAGCCCCCCCTCCACCCTCCCCTTTTACCCTCTTGAATCTTTTAAGAATATTTTTTCTCCTGGTTTGCTGGAGTCCGGTTCTGCCGGCCGTGTGACTTTTCAAAACTGGGGCGCGATTCATGGGATGCAACCATGTCGGATCTCAGTGAGCGCAGGCCGGTTAACACGGACTACGCTGTCTCCCTGCTGGAGCAGCTCAAGTTCTTTTACGAACAGAAATTACTGACTGATGTTGTGCTGTTGGTGGAGGACACGGAGTTTCCGTGTCACAAGATGGTCCTGGCCACATGTAGCTCCTATTTCAGGTGAGTGCGCCACACCATTGTCATTTCAGTGCTACGGGTGTGGAATAACTCCCGCTGTATGCGAGGGATTTGTGTTTTTTAACGACTTCAGGCCAACTGTGACTATTCTTTGTGTGATATAGCTCTTTTGAATTTGACGCCTGCAGTTTCAATAAATAATGCACCATACAGCGTTAAAGACGACCATTATTTCCCTCAGTCTGATTGAGGTGAGGTGTAGGTGCTCTGTCATGCTGCAGCATGGTTGTTGTGTTGGTGAGTGCCTACCTCCTACTGTTACAATGAATAATACATCACGTCGTAGAGCAAGTGTTACCCATTCTATACGTACGGGATGGAAAACAGTGGAATGGGGTTTCCTTGAAAGCAGGTGCTCGAGTCGCCCTCTGCACCAGTAATTCCATGTGTGATACATTTCTTTGCTGAATTAATGAGGCAACCTCTCCCCTGTACTTCTACATACGTATCCCTCAAGGCCCAGGGGAGGCCTCATTTGTACGCACAACATTGCATAATGAAGTGTGTGCACTGCGGTGAATATGACAGAGCAGCAGCCTCGGCTCTGGGAATAGTCCATCTGTACATGACAGGAGCTCATGCTGCATTTGAACACCCTGCCTAACTCTGCGTCTCACCCCTCCCTCCCTCTCTCGCCGCTCGCTCACACATGCATTCCAAGAAAAGGTCCCGACAACTCGATGCCTCTCTCACACCCACCTCTCCACGATCTTGCCCACTGTTTCCCACGCACTCGTTATCTACTGTGAACATGCAAAGCATTTCCCCTCCAGGGTTCAGAGGTGTCGCAGCGCTTCCTTCAAACAGCCACCTCGCCTCTTCCTCCGTCTGTTGCCTCTCCTTCCAACTCTTCCCTCTTTGCACGCCTCACTTCAGGGGAAAAGCGGGGACCGCGAGACTCTGGAGAGAGCGGGTGTTTGGAGGGGAAAGTCTGGTCACGTAGGTCTTGGTGAGAGATGGAGAGAGAGAGAGGAAGAGAGAGAGGAAAAACAGGGAGGGGTGCAGGGGTATGCCTGCAGGGTTGCGTAATATGGGCTGGCAGGTTTAGCCCCTGCTGCGAGCAACACAGTCACACACCCCCCAAAACCCCCATACAGCCGGGCAGAGCTGCTTTGCAGACAAATTATTGTTCAAGAGTGCAAGATTTAAGTGCCAGATACAAAAAACTGACTCTGTATATTAATTCCTGAGTGTCAACATTTCATCATATTAAAAAATGTCACAATATTTAGAAGAATGCACATCAGAACTTCACAGGCCTAATGACTTTGAATTGATTGCTTTACGGGTTCGAGCTAACAATCATTTTATTGTAATCCATTGTTTCGTCTATAGATTATCAGGAAATAGTGAAAAACACTAATCACAAGTTCTCGGAGGGCAGGAAAATGTCTGCGCGTATCTTGTTCGGTCTCCCAAACAGTTGGAGAAACCCGCAGATATGTAGCTCATCACTCTTTAAGACGATAAAAGAAATTATTCTCAGAAGCACAAGTTAAATGTTGGACCTTTGTCCTTGGAAAAAAGGTCTTTTCTTCATTTCTGCTTGCTGGTTTTCAGTCATAGTTTATTTTAAGAATGATTTGTGATCATTGCAAAGACAGCAGCAGCAAGTCCTCACATGTAAGAAGCTAGAAAGTGCAAATGTCAATATTCTTCCACATCACTTAAGTGATTAATCAACAAAACTGACAATAGGAAATTGTTTCTCAGGTCAGATATTTAGCTGTATCTTAACACTGAAGCACCTTCTAAGAAACCCAATGAGTATGTTTTATTCTTTATTTGGATAGCCTTAGAAATGTATATTAGTTTCACATGAAAGTTGAAAAATACTCATTTGGAGCTGTGGAAAACATGGGTTGGCACACAGGAAGTGATGTGTTTGTACATTCCTCTGCAGCAAGTGTATGTTGTATGGGATAAACAGAGGAGGACGTGCGTAGCTGGCATGTGCAGCGACGACCACCAAGCAGCCAGTCAGAAAATCCAAACACAAACAATGGAAAAACAGCCTCACTGTATTGCTCATGCTGCGTATGTGACATGTTACTGACAAGTGCAAGACAGAAACATCACTGCACAACTGAGCATTTGGCACCGCAGACATCAGCAGTAATGTATGCAAATCACCAGTTCCACCCAGCAACAGTTCTACAGATGCACAAAATGTGAGAAATTGATGTGGTGAAAGAGGTTAAAGAGGCTCTGACTCACTCAGAGCTCTGATGAATGACAACGTGGAAGTGTAGGCGGCTCGCCAAGGCTGCAGCACCATGGGAGTCTGAGCAGACAGAAGCCCAGCTGAAGCTAAACTGTGCGCCAGACAGGTGCTGACTGTCACCTTTTGTCATTTGGTATTTGGAAACTGGGTTGGTGGACACGGTAATCAGTGTACAGCAACTGTCAAGCATCAAGTCAGTCGTAACATCTGCTCCAAATAAACCAGTGGTATTCAGTCCTGCTCTTTGGGACCAAGAATAGGTCCAGCTCTGTATGCTGTGTTATGCCAGTTTGAGTCAGTGGCCATATGAATAGTCCTGGGTGATGGAGAGTTTCTAAAGGAGGACAGTTACTAAAGGATCAGTAATGTGGAAATGATGACCAAACAGGCAATGGAGACACTGTTTTAGTTCTTTTGGCATTTCACACTATTATTATTTTCAGAACCTTAAATTGTTTCACTGTAATTTAGCTTTTTGAGCTGAAATGAATAATAATAATTGACAATAATTTAGATTTTCTGTAAATCCGAGTAATTTCCTAAGCAATACCACTGGGGACAAACTTCTAAAAAGTATATACTTGCTGGCTTTTATGATAATAACATTTAATATCTTATCATAGCATTTTGAGCTTTTTGCTCTTGACTTAACTTTCAATTCAGGAAGCTTAGTAGCTTTTAGAATTATACCACAAGTATATTACATCATCATATATCAGGCATCCAGCGGTACATGTACCACAGTTTGAGAATCATAGTGTTACAGTATCCCAAAGACATATGTCCTGTCACCATATCAGCATAGTACAGATGCACTGGGCTATAGATCGTTTTAGTAACGTTTAGTTTACATTGGATTTAGCTTTTCAAAGGACTTGGGGAAATGCATTCCAGCAGGCAGCCAATTACAGCTCCCCTGATTCTGGTTGGTAACTTTGTCTGTTTTTACAGCCACTTTGGCGAGAGGCCAGCCATCATTAGGAGGCTCTGTTTATTTTAAAGAAAAACAGCAAGACTGTATCTGGAGCTTTATCATCTGCTGTACCCTCACAAGTTGACCTGTCTTACAGGTTTATGATGAAGCCATGTCTTTGTTAGGCTCAAAGAAATTAACCAGATATTGGCTGTTAAAGGATAAAGGCTGTGAATGTAATAGAAAATGGATTAATGATCTAAAGTTTTAAATTCCAGTAGAATCACAGTGGATATAAAGTCTACACACCCTTACGAAATTACAGGTTCTTGATATGTAAGGACAGAAATACAGACAATGTAACTTGTCAACCGTGTTCCATCTTTAATGTGATCATAAAATACAAATAAAGAAATCAGTTAATCATTAGAAACATTTTAAAAAACAAAACTACATGAACTGAACTACAGCAGCCTGAGTCCATAAGTCTGCACAGGACGCCCAACTAAAAGTTTTTGGAAGCACCTTTTTTACATATTCATTGCAGCAGCAAATCTTTGGGAATGAATCTTCATTAACTCTGCACATCTAGACTTTGGAATTTCCATCCCCCGTGTTCAGCTCTCTTTAGGTTTTCCACATGCTTTCAATGAGATTCAGGTCTGGGCTCTGACTGGGCCATTTGATTTTCCTTTTCTGAAACCTTGGTTGCCTTGAATGTTGCTTTGAGTCATTGTCATGTTGGAATGTGAAATTACTCTTCATCTTCAGCTTTCTGGTGAAGGCCGGTAGGTTTTTTGCCAAAATGTCTGGATATTCAGAGCTTTTCATTATCCTACTATCTCAAAAGTCCCGGAGCCAGCTCTAAAGCCTGATACTTGCACCGCCGTGCTTCACAGTCAGCATGCTGTTCCTCGTATGATGAGCTGTGCTGTGGGCTCTGTGCCAACCGTACCTTGTAGAATGAAGGCCAAAAAGCGTAACCTTTGTCTCATCACCATAACACATTTTCCCCCATGGTTTGGGGTACCTGAATGCACCTTTTGGCATAATTCAGACAGGTTTATAGGTTCTCTTTTTACCAAACAGCCCAGACGTGCAGAATATGAAAGATGGTTGTCACATTCAGGATTGAAGAGTGCCACATCTTCTTATAGTTCCTTTAATGTTGCTCTTGGCCTCTTAGTAGCGTCCCTAATAAGTGAGCTTCAGAGGCTCACCCTGATCTTTGCAACGTCTCAGCTGTGCCACATTTTCTCCTCTTATTGATGATGCTTTTAAGACCGATGCCTACCCTGGTATCAGGCTGATCAGTCACGCCTACCCTGAATTCTTGTTACATCCGATTATGATCTGTTATCTTAATCTGGCCCCATTAGTGAATCTTAATCCGTGTGAGATCTTGCAGTTCACTTCCTCATTCAATAACTCTTTTGATGATGTTGTCATCTATGTTCCTGCAGGGCGATGTTCATGAGCGGCCTCAGCGAAAGCAAACAGACCCACGTCCACCTGAGGAATGTGGACCCAGCCACCCTGCAGATCATTATCACCTACGCCTACACGGGCAACCTGGCCATCAGTGACAGCACCGTTGAGCCGCTATATGAGACCGCCTGCTTCCTGCAGGTCTGTACAAACCGTTCTTGTTAGCATTGCTCATTTAGTGATGCGTCATGTCCTCCAGTCATTCTTAAGGGAATATATTTTATACTGCATAAAGCCTTAAACAAGGAAATAACTAACAAGCACCTCTGCCCTTTATTTATTCCTCTCTACGGCTGAATCAACCAATGCAAAACAGTCCCTTGTAAATGCACTATTTCTAAACTAGTTGTCAGCTGTTAATTACTGAATCTTTTCAAAACTGTATAAAGATTTAGTATCAATTTTAATTCTTTGCCTCAAAACTGCCGTTATAGCAACTTAGTTCTTAATCATGTTTAAACAAACATGGTAAGCTGACATTACAGCTAGTAAGATTGCTCAGTCTTCTAGTCATTTACTAAGAGCCCAACCTTTAGTGATTTAAATCTGTAAGTTTCTGTGGTAATGTAAATTTACAGGAGTCTCAATACGTGTATATGTATCTGTAGATACTGGCGGTGCTGTTCCCCTTCTGTAGCTGTGTCCCTGGAGACAACAAGAAATATTTTTGTCTTGCAGACCTCTAACTTGCATCTCTTGTCCTCTGTCTCTTTTCAGGTGGAGGACGTCTTGCTGCAGTGCAGGGACTATCTGGTGAAGAAGATAAACGCTGAGAACTGCGTTCGCATGCTGAGTATCGGCGACCTCTTCAGTTGCAGCGAGCTAAAGCAGAGTGCTAAGCGCATGGTGGAGCACAAGTTCCCTGTGGTCTACAGGCAGGAGGCCTTCCTTCAGCTCTCCCACGAGCTGTTGATAGACGTCCTGAGCAGCGACAACCTCAACGTGGAGAAGGAGGAGACGGTTCGTGAGGCAGCCATGCTATGGTTGGAGTATAACATGGAAGCACGCTCGCAGCATTTGTCCTCTGTGCTCAGTCAGATCCGCATCGATGCTTTGTCTGAGGTGACGCAGCGTGCCTGGTTCCAGGGTCTGCCACCCAATGACAAGTCTGTGGTGGTGCAGGGCCTCTACAAATCTATGCCCAAGTTCTTCAAACCTCGGTTAGGCATGACCAAGGAGGAAATGCTGATCTTCATGGAGGCCATGCCTGAAACACATGCCGAAGGATATGTAATGTCTGGGTCCATGCCTACTACAGTTGTGTGTTACAGCCCACAGGCAGAGAAAGTGTACAAGCTCTGCAACCCCCCAGGAGACCTGCAGAAGGTGGGGACTCTCGTTACACCAGACAATGATGTGTTCATCGCAGGTGGACAGATCCCCCTCAAAGACACTATCACCAACCATGGTAAGAGTGGAAAGTTACAGGCAGTCTTCCACTCGGTCGATAGCTTCTTTTGGTTTGATGCCCAGCAGAACACCTGGGTACCCAAAACCCCCATGCTGTGTGCCCGAATCAAGCCCTCACTAGTCTACTGCGAGGGTTACATCTATGCAATCGGGGGAGATAACGTTGGCGGAGAGCTGAACAAGCGTACGGTGGAACGTTACGACTGCGAGAAGGACGAGTGGAGCATGATGAGCCCCCTGCCCTTTGCCTGGAACTGGAGCACCTCCGTGGTGGCGCATGACTGCATCTATGTGATGACCCACGACCTGATGTACTGCTATTTCCCCCGGGCTGACACCTGGGTGGAGATGGCCATGCGCAAGACCAGCCGCTGTTTCGCCTCTGCAGCTGCCTTCGGTGACCTCATTTTCTACATTGGTGGCCTCCACGTGGTTAGCAACTCTGGCATCCGCCTGCCCACGAGCACCATCGACGGCTCGTCTGTCACCGTGGAGATCTATGATGTCAACAAGAACGAGTGGCGCCTGGCCGCCAACATCCCTGCCAAGCGTTACTCGGACCCATGCGTGCGGGCAGTGGTGCTGCTCAACTCGCTGTGCATTTTCATGCGCGAAACCCACATGAACGAGCGTGCCAAGTACGCTATATATCAGTACAACTTGGAGCTAGACCGCTGGTACCTGCGGCAGCCTGTGTCTGAACGAGTGCTCTGGGATCTGGGTAAGGACTTCCGCTGTGCGGTGGGGAAGCTGTACCCCTCCTGCCTGGAGGAGTCCCCCTGGAAACCCCCAACCTACCTCTTCTCCCCCGACGGAGCCGAGGAGTTCCAGGTGGACGGGGAGCTGGTGACCTTCCCTCACGTATAGCTCTTAAGCTCCTCTCCCCTACCTCGCTTACCGAACCAGGAATCAGTAATGCTGAGGGATGAACATGAAGGGGGGGGGGCAGATGAGATCTATGAGATATGAAAGGGTTTGATGTTATCTGTGTCGTGGAGGGATCTTCGGACCTTGGGAGGCTTTCATTAGCTACATATGTTGCTGATGAACAGCGTAGCCCAAAACAAGCTTGGAGAGAAAAAGATGCCCCTCAAAAATACTAGTAATCTGATAATTTCTGTTTTTTTTTTTTATTATTTTGTCAGTTGTGACATCTGTTAGATATTATTACAAGTCTGTCATACTGTTTCTACAATGTGATAATCTAAACGTCAACTGATTTTTGTGGTGATGATGATGATGAGGGTGATGATGCACTTAACTGGTAAACCTTCTTGGAATGACAATGGCAACTGTACCAAAACCCCCCGCCCCCACTCAGATTGTGGCTTCCCTCTCTTTTTCCTCTCCTCCTTCTCTCTTCTCTCACCACTGATGAAGGAATACACCACTGAAAATGTATCATTAGGGTGTTTTAAAACCTTCTCTGCAGGCTTGTAAAGGAGGCTCTGAAAAAGATCTAGCGTGCTCCTTAGCAGGGGACATCAGTCCAGCTTGTTTCATCGCAGATAAACATTGATTCCAATGGAAGAAACTTAAGAATAAGTATCCAAATGATCTGTTGAACCTTTTAAACCACTCCTTCCTCCTCTGTCCCAAAGTCACAGAACAGACTACCATCTGGTTTTTGCTGAGGTTGTTAATATGTGACTTGCATGGTAGATTAAACAGTTTTGTTTTGTTTTTTAAAGTATGTCAATAAAAAGTCAGAAAATAGTCAGAAGTGCCCTCCAGAAGTTCCCAGATCTCCAATTGCAACAAGTTCTCAGAATTGAGAAGCTGGGACTAGAAAACTTGAATGTAGAACTGAAGAAATGGTCAACCATTCCTATCACTGATTTGTCTTTTAAGTAATTTTTCAAGTGAAACTGTCAGACCTTCTCTGGGTCCTGTTTCTCAGATGTGAGGATTCTCCATCTTTATGTAACTGGAAACCAACTGTTTAAGATTGTTGATTGGACAGTGTGGGCGATCTGAAAACCTTGCTCCAAACTCTGGTTACCCTATTGTTCCTCTTCTTTTTACATTTTCTGACTTTTTATTGACCAAGCTATTAATCAATTAAAAGTAAATGTAATCATCTTATTAAATGATAACAGTTGACTAATCCTTTAGGATTTTAGGCCTGTTTGGTTGCTGTGGTTGTGGTTCTCCATTGGAATCCGTTGTAATTCCCGGGAATCCAGGTTGAATCCGACAGCTGGGTTGGCTCCCATGAGCCAAATGAAAACTTTTCAGAGCCACCTTTACAGCTTGGTGCAAGTGTTTGATCCGCTAAAGATAGATTTCAGAGTGTTCCTTTAATAACAGGATCCACCAATTCCTTCACAGCGCCCCGCCGACAAGAGGAACAGAGGCCGTGGTTTTTCAGGAGGGGTGAGAGGGCTGACGGGGAAACAAGTGAGAGGCGGAGAGGGTTCAAATGAGGGTGACTGCAGGTCCGGTCACCCATCACCTCTCCTCCTCCACCACTGTCCTCCACCCTGACACCACTATAGCGCCTCCACAGCCTGTCTGTCAGTCTGTTTGCACACAGGTCTTCCACAGAGCTAGCAGTTTACACCTCACTCCATCCGTCGTCACATGCTCATGATACTCTGTTTTTCTTTCCACAAGGGTCTCTGCAGAAACACACAACTCCACTCTCAGTAAAAACATAGGTTTTGGGCTCATGCATAGTTTTTTTTTTTTTTAATTTCCAAGCTGCTGAAATATATATATAATAAAATATATATTTTTCATAACTGTTTTAGTGTGGGGAAAATAACCAGGTCTATTTTGTATTAGTGTCTTTTTTTTATTTAATATCGGACATTACTGTAGTGTGATTGTGGGTAGATATCCATTTTCCTATCAGATTTAATTTTTCTCGAGTGAATATTGAGGAATCTTGCTGCTGATTGGTCGTGAGAGGAGAGGGCTGGCCCAAGGCTGTTGCTATGGGAATTGTCTCGGCAACTGCCAGCAGTAGTGGAGAGGGGCGGGTTGGGGAGGGATGGGGTCTTCCTCCTACCTTAAAAACATGAGCACAGGTGCTTCATGACAAACCTTACTAGCATGTTTGGCTGCATCATATTCCTTTGGCACTGTATTTTGAATGAACGTTAATTTATTAAAAAACATACCAAAAACGTTCCTGAAACTGACTCCCTGTTTCTTTTGTCTTGGTTTAATCTGGAAGTTTCAGATATGCCTCTCTCTTATTCAGACAGCTCTTCTGTAGCTGCCTGTGTTAAACGTTTAGGAAGGGGGGAAAATGGGTTTTGTCGAAAGACATACTAATATTTCTCCCAGCGAGGTGTTGGAAAAAGTGTCATTTGTTACGGAGTGTCAGGTATCACATTGGCGGCAGCAGTGACACATTTTAAACATCACACATATGGCCCAATAGACCTCAGTGGTTGAGCATTACAAGCGACTGCTGAGCCAGACTCTAGCAGCGTGGTTTCTGCAGCCTCAAACAGTGTCTGCCGCTCTGCAGCAATTCATCTGACAGTTGGAAAGGTTCTCCGAGTTGCATTTGCTCTGGTAGCTACAACGAGAAGTGCCTGCCTGAACAGCAGCTGCAGAAAATACAGCATTTAATTAATAAAATATTAATGAAGTATCAATCAGTGTTATCTTCTAATATTTCAGTGTTTACTTGAAAATGGACAATATGGAAACTCAGCAGCCCTATGCAGAATATTTATGCTTTCTAATAGCTTCTCACTATAAAAATCTGTACTTTAAGAAATAAAAGCATGTTTCCCAACAAACCCATTCGTTCAATCGAAAGTATTTCTTGATTAAAACTAGCTTTGTTACAGCTTCAGGAACTGAATACTTCGCTGCTCATAAGACAGAAGTACGCTCCGGCTGCCTCTGCCAGCCAATCAAGTTGCAGCTAACTTCCACATCTGTGCTGACTCAACTATTATATCAGAAAATGTTTTAATTTCCTTAATTTAGCCTATTAGCTCTATTTGCCCTACGACCTCAAACATTTATTGAGTCCAAGCTTGAGTTTAATTGAAGGGATTTCCCCAAGGCAATGCGCAGGTATTGCGTTTACAAGGTCACAAGCGGGTTTTGTGAGGATACAGTGACCACGATCTTTCACCCTTGACCTCCAAGATCTAATCAGCTGATCCTTGAGTCCGAAATGATGTTTGTGCAAAACGTGAAGAAATTCCCTGCAGCCCACAAGAACATGCATGGAGGAATGACCCAAAAACACAACAACTTTGGTCCCAGCTGTTGCCAGCGTGAGGAACAAATACAGAAAAAGAACATGGAAATCAAGGACAATTAAGGATCTGGTTATCATTTATCAAAACTAATTGAAATTAGTTTGTGTATTGTTATTGTTATTGACCCTCTGCCCTGTCACACACAGTCATTTCCCACCACTTTGTTCCGTCGACCTACATTTGTACCCAGACACAAACCCAGAGGGATGAGAGAAAACCATCCCCCCCCTCACCTGCACACTCTACTAAAAACAAACCTCTGCTGTGTATTTGAATTATATTTTAATACAGCAATATAGTATGGTGGAGAATCATTTGTTTTTTCCCAAATACAGTAAAAGCATCTGTCAAGAAAATAGTCTGTGAATCTTGCTTCACAATACATTCATATCATTTAAATACAAAAAGAAAATATATCATTGGAGGATAAAAAAAGAAACCGAGCACAGCTTCAAACAGCCAGTGTGATTTACACTCGATGCACAAATCAAAAGCAAACTCCAGAAATGAGTCGAAATATGAAGAACAGTGTATATACTGACAGACAGAAGGATGACACTCATCACCGCTGTAAAACTGGACTGGGCAGAGCATGCTCACGGGACCACTTTGAATCTGTTCAGGGTATTTTAAATTCCTTAGCACGGAGGGAAAAGATCCTGTAAGCACCTCAGAATTACAGTTATATAAAGATGAGGAGACACATAAATAGAATATAATGGCTGAAAGAGACACAGCGGTCCACAGATCAGGACGCGTTCCAGTGTTGTCGTGACAAAACATGGATATTCATGATTACACGTTTCTGCACAGCAAATAAATAAGATATCTGACTTTAAACTATCTCCGGATTCACTAAATATAGTTCTCCCAGTATATATATATATATATATTTATATTTATATTTACTGACAGCAAAGTACAAAAAGGTCTGGGTGAGGTCAAACACACAGCTGGGTGCAGGCTCCTTCATAATTAAGGGAGGTGTTCATCACAAAATGCAGCACTGGGTACACAAGGTTTATGTACTAACACTGTGGTTATCGTAGTAACAGCAATCAAATGTTATAGTGTTATTTGTGGCTGAAATGAATGATCTTATTTATTTGATATTGTCTTAAATTGAATATTTTAAGGCTCTTGAACCCAGAAACAGACACAATATAATTAAAGATTAGCAGAAACAATACTGCAAGTTGAATATTTTAATAAATTGTGTGAAGAAATACGATGCTTTAGGCTTTTCCTTAAAGCTCCAAAGGTTTGTTTAAACCTTTAAATGTTCCTTCTTTCTCCGACAACCAATTAGAACCAATTAAAACGTAATTTATCGTATTCTTGGCTCGTGTTTAATCAGTGATCAGTGACGACTGAAAACACTGACAGCTAAACACACTGAGCTCCACTGCAGGTAACGTTCGTCATGCATGTAGTGCAGTGTGCTGCGCGTTCCTGTGGTGAGGCCGAGCTAAATTTCAACCGGCAGGCTAAAACGAGTGACGTGTGACACTTTTGCTTCTTCTGTTACTGAGGCTTTCCTCTTAATGTCAAACAAACCTCTTAATGTCTGACCTTTAACTACCTTTTGTCCATTTCAGGGCTCCAGTTATAAATAAAATAAATAAATATAGTGATGGACGCTTCACTGTTTGCTGACATGTTTTGGACTGTACTACAGAGCCTCTTGCGATGGCATCACACCACACCGTCATGTCTGTCAACATGTTGATGTCCCGCCCCCCTGAGTGACCTCCTCAGCAGTCATTACAACATTACCACATGAAACCACTTCCTGCGGTGCCACAGCAGGTGTCACATGGACCACATTTCGCCATGGTGACGTGCAATCACGCGCGGACTCACAAGGTGAAAACAACACCTGTGCTGCTGCCACAGCTGGTAACAGTCTTAAAGGGGCGGCGTGTAGGATTCATGGCTTCTAGCTGTGAAGTTGCAGGGTACAAACAACTAAATACTCCTGCACTGACCCCGCCCCCTTTCTGAACATGTGGCGGAGCGCAAATGATGGTGCAAGAGGGCGGATTCAGTGGAGGGAAGGTCAATCTCTACGTAGACTGACGCCATTCTAGGCCAATGAAAACTTAGTTCTTATTTCCAGGTGATTACAGACAAATGGAAACATAATATTGAATATCATATTCCATTTTGGCCAGTAGATCCTCCTAAATCCTGCACAGATAACCTTTAAAAACAATCAACACATTGATTAATAATGAAAAGTACATCTCATGCTGTTACCGTGACAACCACAGTGTTACTACAGAGGCGTCACTGAGCAGAAGCCAGACTGATCTGTTAAAATCATCAAGGTTACAGCTGCTCCGTCAAATCCCTCGACACTGACTTTTTTTTTTTGCATGATTTCTCATCAAAATAGTCGGCTGTATAGACAAACTCTAGAAATATGCAGCAAAGAGTGAACACCGCAAACCCAACGCCAGCGTTTTAAGTGTCCCACGGGAAAAGCATCCAGCGATACAAACTGCAGCAGCAGAAACGGGCGCTCAGACAGGACGCGGCCTGCTGAAATGACTGGGGTTTGATCAACGGCGCTGGCGCTTTCTGCCTCACAGTGAATATGGACTGTACAGTTAGCACGACTGCGGCGCCGCTTTCTCGTCCAGAGCGGCGTCCCCGGGGGGGGGGTTTGTGGTTCAGATTTCAAACTCCTCGATTTGGGAAGCTGACCGTTTCCTCTGCTCACATCCTTCATAAAAGCAGCTCTCACTCCGCTGACCCTCAGGCTTCGGGGGCCGGAGGAACAGAGGATGAGGAAGACAGTCAGACACAGCAGAGGGCTGTTGGGGTGTGGTCTCATGGCTTGACCTCTGTCGCAGGCTCCGGGCAGGATGGAGGGGTTGCAGCAGCTGTGGGCTGGGCCAGCGTGGAGAACCAGGAGGACATTGCTGACTTGGCACTGGTCAAAGCCCCGCCCACTGACTGACCTGAGAGCAGAGGTAGAGAACGTCATGTTCATACTGTTAATTAACGTTTAATCACACAGCAGTTATTGGCAACGAAGGCTTTTCACGCTACCGGCTTCAACAAGCACGCGTTAGGCTGTGATGGACAGACGGTTCATCCAATCAGCAGCCAGGTATGCTTTGACAGTGCCTGCCCTTTTCTGATGACTCCCGGTGAAACGCATAACAACGGATCGGACCCAGCTCATTGGGTTTTTGACATTTGTTGCTCTCAAGGACGTCCTGTGCAGTAAACTGTCTGGCAAACACTAAGTGTAGTGGTCTGATAAATCATCTGACGCAGCAAGAGAATATACTGGTGATGGTGATAAATTGGTTAATAAGTTATTTAGGTCAATAAACATTTCCTTATATGTGAGGATCTGCTGTTTTGCCATGTTTACCTTTGGGATTTGAACCGTTGGGTTATTCAATAAGCATTTTTATCTGTTTTCTTGTAACATAACAAGCGATGATGGACATAAGTGAACGCTGTGGTTCTATTTGACCTGATGATAGAAAACAGGGTTTAAAAACACCAGAAATGCTGTCTCAGCAGTAGTCAGGGGTCAGGAGTTCTCATGGTGACACTGCTGAATAAGCGCCTCAGCTTGTTTAATAGGTGCAGTCAGGAATAACAGCATCATCTGAGCATCTGGTCACACTTAGCAACCGGTCTCTGAGAGGTCTTACCTACGACCTTCCCCGTCTGGACCACGCTGCGACTGGTGGTGATCATGGCGTTTCCGATCTTCTTCCCCCTCTCGCTGTTCTGCACCGAGCTGCGGTGGACATGAAGGAAAAAAACAAAAGGTTCACAAAGGTTGGTTGCGCCAACCTGTTTGGGGGGGGGGGGGGGGGGTAATCTAACGGCAGAGCAGCGCTCACAGGTGGAGCATCTGATGATCGGAGCCGACCCGAGGGCGGAAACGACGAATGGATGGCTGAACGCGGCCCCGCCTGGCTGTATCTGAGCGGCAGCCTGGTGTGAGTCCAGCGCGCAACCTTTCTCGTGGATCCCCGCTGACCTGACATTCAGCAGGAATCTCACTTCTGCATTATCCGGGCAAACGGCGGCGTTGTTAGGAAGGACGGCGTGGGTGCGCGTCAGCAGCTGCCTTCACACCTTCTAACGAGCCAACGATTTCATCTGAAAATAAACCCTGTCGCCGTGGATTCCACTGCGCCGCAGCGGCCTGGAGTTGCTGCACCTTCAGTGATCACAACTGTGTGAGTCACACACGGTTTGAGTGTGTTTCAGAGGGAAGATGTGACACTGTTACTCCAGACATCCAAAGATATGGAAAACCAGTTCTCATCTATTGCTGTTGTTGTTGTCAACTCAGTTGGTTATTTCCTTACAAATGCATGCAATACAATGTGTATTACTAAAGACCATGTAAAAATGCAATGTAAACAAAAGTAAACAAAGTAAATAAATCAAAAAGTGAATGATTTTAAGACTTTAAATGAAAGCATGTGTTCAAATTAAAGATTTCAGCGCTCAGCAAAGACTGAAGAATTCAGCTTTAACATGATGCCTCCTTCCTGATTATTATTGTTTATTGTTTACTTATTGTTTATTCCATGACTCAAGTGAATAGAAGCGACTGTCAGAGTCAAGAGCCAGAGTCTGGAGGAGACCTTAAGCGTGCATAGTCTGTGTATGAAACCTAAAACCAAAGAGAAAGTGAGACGTGTGCGTGTGTGTGTGTGTGTGTGTGTGTGTTGATGGCATAACTGCTGTCATTCCTCCACACCGCAGACAGACGCAGTGTTGATCTGGCCACAGCATCAACATGACACCGCTCTGTGCACAACGGGGCCGGCGGAGCGTGAACTGCCAGCGCGGCTCGCTGCCTCTGTGGCGTCTCGGGAGTCAGACGGACGTCCTGCAGCGCCGTCACTCACGGGACACTGAGCGGATCCACCAAACAAGCTGCGGTTGCCAGGCACTTGTTGCTAGGATCGATAATCCCGCCGCTCCACGGCTGCACGTCCACCAGGAATCCGTCCTCGCTGTGCCAACTTCCTTTTGTCCTTATTTTCAAAGTAAGAGACCCGCGGTGTGCACTCCCAGCAGAGCTGAGAGGCTCGGCTCAGGGTCAGTGCAGAATCTGTGTTCATTTAACGTGCCAACACAAAACGCATCTTGGACATGAGATGACTGATCAGTGTCACCCGTGCACACAAACAAAGTTTTTGTTTACATTTACATTTCCTCTGAGAATATGTGAATTAAGTAAAATTAAATTAAACTGCATTGTAGTTGTTTGCATCCATATTTGCAAAAAACGAGTTATAAATAAAGATAAACTGCATTCGTTAAGGAACGGTGTGTGTAATCTGCGTTAAGGGCTGCACACACTTTTCTTCTAGGTTTTATATAAACTTAAGGGACATCGAGACATGTTAAATCCTGTTTTTATACAAGACGCTGACTGGATGTTTTCTATGTATTGTATCAATAGTAATGTATTGATTATATTACAGATCAATGTTTGATGGAGGAGTGTGAGGCCTGTAGAATTTAGCTTTGTGTTTTGACCTGAATGTTGTTTGTGCAGAGAACTAACTGAGCTGCAGCTCGGTTATTATTTACGTTACTTGTCATTTATTTACATCTTTAAAAAAAAAAAACAACTTTTGCAAACAACTAAATCTGCACTTTATGATTTGCTTTTGAGAAGATAAATATTACATTCTGTGTTCTCCACATATGATGTTTATGATATTATATTTCTTATGTTTTTTTCCTCAATAACTTTGCTTTTTTACTTTTCTCTAAACTTTCCTTAAACTTTCACTCATTTATTCATTATGAGTTTGACGTTTTCATTCGACGTGCATGGCACTCAAGATTCCAAAGCTTCCAAATAAACGTAGGTTACGGGGAAAATGTGTATATAATGCAAATGCGAAGGACGTCTACGATCATGGTTGTAATGTGTGATACACTGTGGCTGTGACACGCTCCAGCATGGAAAAAACTGGTAATAACGTTGAAGCTGCTGCGGGGAGATGTGGGTGGTTTGATGGAAACTCTGTGCTGAGATGATCCCGGCAATCGCAAGCAATCAGTGTTCCCCCTGTGCTCACTGTGCTCACTGTGAGCTCAGAGAGGAGCCCGGCGGACGCACCGGCTCTCCATCTCTCCGGCTGACCCAAATAAACAGCTCCTTATCCGGCGTGTGGCGCCCTGACAATGAAGAAAGCTCCTCTAACAGCGAGTGTGCGCCTGCAGCCGCGCGGCTCGTCACATGACTGCGTTTCCTCAGAACATCTCCGCCACCGGCAGCTCTTTGTCCAACGCTGATGACCAGGGACACGTGAAAAGGGTCAGCTGTGTGTCCCCCCCCCACACCCCCCTCCACAGTGCTTCCATAATACACATGCAACACAGCACATTCACAAGGAAGTCACGCGTAGGGCCTGGTTTTGATTTTTTCCAGGGGAGTATAAATAGAGGGGAGAGGTGGTGGGGCAGCAGCAGCGGGACAAAGACGGATGAGCCGAGCCGAGCGGATACACTCAGCTTTCCTTATTTTACTTTCTCATCCGGCACCCTGACAAGTGGGATGCGTCTAAGCAGTCAGCGTCTGTCCCACTAACCCCAGTTCCCCACCCACCCCGCACCCCGTCGCCCAATCTCAAGTTGCAGGAAAACAGCTCCATGTTTAGCGAGGCGGGAAAACAGAAGGAGCTTACTGCCGCTCCCGACGGATGAGAGGCAACGAGGCAACGCTCCGGGGTCAGAAAAAATGTCCCAGCGCCGACGGACACAGAGGAAAAACCCCAAACTCTGTAAACACTCAGCATGGAGGGGGAGCTCAGTCAGGAGCCAGGGGGATACGACACAAGGCGACCTGTACACTCTCAATTCTGAACAACAGCTTAAAAGGAGTTGCTGCAAAAGTGCTTTACATCACTTAATATAATACTGCAATCCAGATGCAGAACTCTGGAGTTGGTGCTGCTGTTGCTGAGTTTTTGGGTGTGGGTGAGTCCTTTAGAGACGTGAGCGGGCCAGACTTAAAGCTTCTGACAGTCCATGAACGCTCGGCCCTGATGTTCCAGATCGCAGTGGGGAGCGAGCTGTTTATCTGCCGCCGTGCCCTCACGTCTCCACTTAGGGAACACGAGTAGGAAAACCACAAACACAAACACACACACACACACACACAAACACACACACATACAAGCTTCTCCAGACCGGTTGAATCTGATCAAAGCTGAGGCAGGAAATGAGACACGTTTATTCCTGAGAAGCTCAGATGGCTGAGTGCCAAACTTCCTGCCGGCATCCACACATCGCCTCCCGCCGCCGCCATGCCGGCTATATCCAGAGTTTTATAGAGCAGTGAACCCCCTCGTGCTCCGTGGAGGCCCAAACACATCACGCTCTGGACCGGTCACCACTTTTCCAATCCTCTCATATGACAGGGAACCTCATCTGTCCATCATCTGAGAGCCTACAGGTGCAGGATCATAGTCGAGGCTGGGTCACCAGCTGTGCCAACTGGTTCATAGTTCATTAACTAACTGGAAGGTTGCTTTGTTTCTGATTTATTAATGCACAAAAACACAACTCAGGCTGCCACCAACGATCATTTCAGTGATTGAATTAGCAGCTGTTTCCTCCTTGATTTACTGGTAAATCGCTCAATCTATAAAAGGTCTGAGACGTCCAAACGGTGACGTCTTTCAGCTTCCTAATCAATAATCAATGTGTTTTTCAATCAGCTAATCGTTTCAGCCCTGAACACAATATCTGGTTCCTCACCTCTAAGCAGGAGTACTTGGAGGAGATGGGAGAGCTGTATGGAAAATGACCATATTGACTGGATTTGCCTTGGTTATGATCATTTACCAAGTAACTCTAAATGCACTGAGAATGCATTGAAACGTTAGCTGCATACACCAACACATGTCGTTCCGTTCATGCAGCATCTCCTAAACGTTAACTCTCTGGTTCAGTTTGTGCGGAACAGAAACCTGGTTTAAAGTTTGTTTACCGGGGATTTACGACAAAGTTCACAGCGGAGGCGTAAACCGAGAGCCCCGAGTGTCGCAGCCAAGCAGATCTGCCCGTGTCCTCACTGTAAAGCTAAGTTAGGGATGAAGACGCATTCAGCCTGTGTGTGTGTGTGTGTGTGTGTGTGAGAGACGCCTGTAACACTAGAAGCGGCGCTCCAGCTGTGGACGGGGTCACCTTTCATCCACACTCTCCTGGAAGGAAACCGGAGCCGAGGCCGAGCGAGCCTCCGACTCTGTTTTTGAGAATGAAACTCGCTCATAATTAATGACTTCAGCTGATACGAGACTCTCGCTGCCACGGCAACACCCCCCCCCCCACACACAGACACAGACACAGACACACACACACCGACCCCTGAATCCATACGCTGCAACGTCCGCGCACAAACACGACATGTCGGGACACACTGAGCGCCGCTCTCTGTAACATGAGGGCTTCACAGCTGAGTGCTGGAGCGCGTCGAGCACGACAACACTGCAGCGAATGTGATCATCAGAGGTCTGATAAGAGTTAAGGCGAATAGAAATAATAATTCTATTAAACATCAACCATTTTTGTTTGTTTCCTGACTTATTTAGTGTTTTTCTTACAGATAAACAAAGACAGAAGAAGACTTTGGAGGAAACAAATAACTATCTACCATTATTTACAGCAGGGGTCTCCATCAAGGACCCTAAGTTCATAATATGTTATTTTAATATGTTAATAATAATGTTTAATGAGTTTTCTTGGTTTAGAGTTTTCCCACGTAAAGGTCGGGTCTGCCAAACACGGAGCGGAACGTGCCTTTAATGTGTTTTGTGACTGTTGAGGATAACTGGCTTTACCACTAATGCCCAGGTTTCACAGAAGCGTTTACACTGTCTTTGTAAATGGGCGAGACTGAAATAAGGTCAAAGCCACATTTAGTTTTCCTGCTAAACCCGTTACGCGTCTTCTCTACCGTGTCGTGTTTGAATATCGCCACAGGAGGGCAGCGATGCGCCGGGCAGCTGCCAACACCAAGCTGCAGCGAATCGCCTCGTGCAATGAGCTTTAAAAGAAAAGCTCTGCGGATATGATTGGCTCATCTCATCTGCTCTGTCTGCGTTACAGGCTGGTGTTTCTGATTCAGTGTGTTAAAGCTGCGGCGTGCTCCGCTGCTGAGGTGCAGTCAAAGACGAATTCCCGCTACGGAGAATAACAAAGCCGAACGTGTTTTAACTGTACACAAGAGGATCCGGGAGAATGAGTGCAAACACAGCAGAGGGACGGAAGAGTACTCACTGAGAGAGTCGTAGTTTCACATCTGCCACGCTGTACTGGCCCTGGAACGGGTGCCTGCAGCACAGAGGAGGCGCACAACACACAAACACAGTTAAAATATATTATATATTATAAAAAACTATTTTAAAATGTACTGGCTACTTTCAAACAAACATTTAAAAGCGGCTGGTACGTGTTTCCTGTGACATGACATTACAGTCCTTTCTCATTTCCCAGCTGCATGCTTTGCCTGCTAGAGTCTATTTTGTTATTAAGCGCCGGTTTGTAAATGCACTGCTTGTCTGGCCGCTGGTCTGTGCCATCAAATGAGTCTTCCACTTGTGGCTCACTGCAATCAGACTAATGAATCACACACAAGTGCCTTAAGCCTGCATCCTCTCTAATGGCCAGGAGGGGGCGACGCCACCGGCTGAGGACACAAGTCTATACTTTGGAAGAACACAGAGCATCACCAATGACCAATTTCTCATACAAATAATGATATGGTAACATATTACACTGACTTAGACCGACCACAACCCACCCCAACCTCCCACATGGTGAAGTAAAGCCAGTGACTGGTGGCTTTGACCATCCGCACTGGTTAGTAGCCTCCCAGTGGTCCATGTCCCCTCTGTGCACCTACCCTGGGGTGATGGCGGCCATAGCCGGGTGCTTGTTGCTGTACCACACGCGGTAGTTGTGGGTGATCTTCCACGCCGTGACGAACGGCACGCCGTAATCGGCCAGCAGCCTCTCGTTATCTGCACAGGGACGCCGCAGGAAACGGAAGAGGAGCGGAGGAGGAGGAGGAGGAGGAAGAGGAGGTGGAGTCAGCGAGCGCGATGAGCAGCATAACTGGATTTACCGTCATTAACTGTACAAAGTCAATCATGTGTGGTGATGACTGGGCATGAGGCAGTGATCACAGCTGCAGTCATCATTAGTGGTTCCTCTGAATGACCAGCTCCTTACAACAGATGCAATAAGCTTTCAAACAGCACCATAACTTGAATTAAGAAGTGAGCAAGTTTCATGTTCTATAAAACCAAATTTAAGCTGTAATGTTTGACGTTTAGCTTCAGTTCACAGGCCAGAGTGATGTTTTCGTGGTTAGGCAGAGCGTTTGGCTTGTTAAACTCGGAATAGTCCCGGAATAGTCATGCAATCTTTGGACAGTGACCACAGTACAAGCGGGATAACTGCTTCAAGGGGTCCAAAATCAGGAAGTAATGAACTCTTCTTCACATTGAACTATTACGGCATCCCCATCATTTCTCAATAACCAACTAATTAATTATGCTTTTATTCTAGGTATGAAGTTTATGCACGTTAATCTTGTTGCCATAATGACGATTACAGGGTTATTTCAAGAATAAATAGGCTGCCACTGAGCGGGGGACCATCGCATCTTAGATACTGGAGCTTTCTTTACTGTCGTGCCCACAGTTTTACCGTCCAGAGAAAGGTCGTCAAGCTAAAGACACGTGAACGGTTTGGAGCTGGTCTCAGCAGCTGAAGTAAGAAAGGCTAGACACACTGCTGGTGAACAGAAACAAATGAAACTGTGCTTAAAACAACTGGATACTTAAACTGATATGAAACGTATTTAAGGACTTTTACAGCCTGTAGCTATTCTGAATTAACTTGGCCCGTTAATTAACCAAGTATGTAAAAAAAGCCCTTAATGAAGAAGTGAGAGGAGAGGACAGAGTGACACAGTGTGTGCGTGTGTGTGTGTGGGAGCATCATAGACGAGAAGAATCCAGTTGTGACAGACTTGGGCTTTCATACCTTGCTGTAATGCGGATGACAGTAAGGAGTGGAGGTACAGGGTGAACTGGGCTCTGATCCACTCATCCCCGCCCTCCCAGCCCGTCCCGTCCAGGAAAACGTCATCGCGGTTCTCCGTCACGTGCTTGACCAGGTAGTCGGCGAAACGCAGGTCTGCCGTCGTCAGGCTCAGCATCTTCCGGAGCTCTGGGTCCTGGATCTGGATGGTCGCTTCTTCCACCTGTAACGAATCCACATTAGAGCTAAAGGTTGCGTTTACGTCTTCGGTTTAACGTTCAGGTAAAACATGTCACACACAGGACTTACATCGACAATGGCATCGCTGAGGTGCCTCTGCTGACGAAAGAGGATGTTGGTCGCCCCGGCAACGAAGCCACGCACGGTCACGTCTGACAGGAGGTGGTGCTGCTGCAGGGCCATGTAGGGCAGACAAAGGTAACCCTGGCAACAAAAGGCAAAAGTCAGTGCGTGAGTCAGGCAGAGACACACGCTGAGGACAAAGCAGCTCCGTGCAGCTTCACTGAGTGTTACCTTGGTGAAAATGGGGAGCGGCAGGCCATACTGGTCCTCCTCCAGACCGGAGACCAGGCCCTGGATGACGCCTCCCTGACCGCTGGCGGACTGCGGCTGCACGGTGATGGGCGTCCCCGGCTTGGAGTCGAAGGCGTCCGGGAGCTCTGACCCCGTTTCCTTCCCATCTTCTGCCTCTTTAGGCCCGCTCTCCTCTAACACGCTGGGGTCCAGGGTCTCCCAGTCGCTCTCGGAGGACTCCGGGGAGGTGCGCGACGGCGGTTTGAGGAGGTGGTTGTCTCCCTCCGTGCCGTTCCCGGAGGACAGAGACTCTGCGGCAGGCTGGGCCGTCTTGTCGCCCTCCAGCTCCAGCGTGGTGTTGGCGATGTCGGTGACGGACACAGAGACGAACTCCTCCGCGCCCGAGACGCTCTCCACCAGACTCAGGTCCTCTGACACGCTGCTCTTGGGCCTGTAGTGCGACGAGTCCACCAGGCCGTGCTCGATCATACCTGACACATCAGATCAAATGAAAAGGTCAGCGCCATCTTATTTGACTCCAGAGCCATTATCGTCTGGACCTACTGGTTTTGTTCATCGTATAATTTAATTTCCTACATATTCCAAACCTTATATTAAAATATAGGAATTCAAATTTTCATTATTTCATTTCCTGGTGTTATTCACCCAGCACTACGCAGTCAACAGACATATTTAATAACAATATATCTTCCTATTTTACCTTTTTAAACTTTCCTGAACCAGATTTATCACCGATGCCATCTAATTTACTTAATATTTCCAAATGCTTCCCGTTAACATGAGTGCATGCTGACCTGGGAACAGGGATAAAACAGTCATCAGAGCTCCGACCAGTCTGTTTACAGGAGACACATAGAACAGGACCTGCGGGCGGACATTCAGCGAGGCAGACAGTGAGTATCGTTTTTCAGAAGCCTGCCAGCAGGAAGACATGATGTCGTTGCGACTGTACCTTTTTCTCCAGCAGGATGAGCTTAAAGAGAATGAGAACCTGTGGAGACAAAACGAAAAGGGTCACCGATGTTTCCAGCAAAGGCTGACAACCATCGCGAAACCAGCGCCAACGTCGACGTTCGGCCCGTGGGGGTTTTTTGTTACCTTGTGTCGAAAGTGCAGTATTAAATCTCTTGGTGATAACCCTGAGGAGAGAAGACAAGCGGAGGATTAACAGAGTGGGATTCACCTCCAAGGACCCATGCATGAACATATGCGTGCAGTTAAAGACAGTCACATGGTCGCAGGTCTGACGAGACACAATGACTTATTGGACTTATTGGTGACTTATTGGACTTATTTTATTGGTTTATTCGATTTTTACTGAAGTTAGACGAAAAGCGACGCAAACAAAGTCCCACGTGCATCCAACCCTCTCTCTAAACTACCTGCTTCCCTGAGTTAAAAGGAACATTTGTGTTGAAGCATCAGCTCGCACCATGGAAACCTGTCCCGCCAGCTGTGACATGCAACTGTCCCGCGTGTCTAAAATGTCTACAGGCGCCCGAAGTGAAAGCTGGACCCACCTAGATAAACCTGGGATCCGTCCAGAGCCGAACCCCTCAGGGATCCGTTCATGTGTTCGTACAGCTCCTGCACGGTCGGGGGAGGAGGCAGGAGGCAGGAGGTGAGTGGAGGTGATAAGGAGACAAGGCGGCGCATCAACAGGCGGAATCACGTTCTCACCTTTAAAATGGAGATCTGTGAGAAGTCCTTCTCCTCGAAGTAAGCGTGCGTGATGAGCTGCAGTTTAGCTTGAAGCAGACCGTACAGGGGCTGGAGATCAACACAGACACTGTCAGCAGCAGGTCCGAGAGTGTGTGTGTGTGTGTGTTTAAACAAATAATAATAAATAAATAAATAAATAAAATATAACAATAATAATCCATCATATTAAATACTACCTGCACTATACATTTAAAGAAACAGTTATCAGGAACAGGTACACCAATACCACTGCCAACATGAGAGACTTTTATTTTGAAATTGCAGTTTCCTGTTTCCTCCACATTTCTCTGGTCAGTTGTGATTCTGTCAAATGTGAGACTGTATTGTTCCAAAAAGTAATGAAGTACCAAAAGCTTTGACACCACTGCTTGTAACAGAGTTATTGTTGTGTTTTTAAATTTGGATTATACTTTAACTTCATGTTTCAACGTTCACCACCACTCGATATCTCCCTGGAGCAGCAGGTGTACTGGTTACTTATCAAAAGTCCCAATAAACTGGTAGTAAGTTGAGGAACTGTTAAACTAGGCAGAGCTGACGAGATATGGATCATGGATTCAAGGCAGTTTTACGGTTGTACGGCACCAAATCATGCACGCTTCCCACCGTGGCCGTGTCTAATCGACGCCATGAAGACAAAGAGAGCCACCTCTCCTCTGACTGACCGATCATTTCATCTCTGACATGTGGACGCTAAGTGATGTCATGGCTTATAATCTGCAGACAGCACAACATTTGCCCTGACTGTTAAACTTCAGAGGAGAAATAAAAAGCCTTCATCGACATCTATTGACTTACAGCTCGTCCTCCCGCAGCGCTTCACATACTTTACTCCTTCTACGTTCACATGATCAGAGAAAGGTCACTGTAATTTCATGGTCCGGCAGACTGAATTCATTACTCCCAGCATGCAAAGCTACTGAGACTGAAAGCTTCCTGTGCTGACTCACCACTCGACTGAGGACGCAGACGCTCTTCTGAACCGTCTCCCTGGTGACATCAGCCTGTCGGACCTTTAAGGCCTGGGGAGGACAACGAAAACGCGCCATTCAGGTGTAAAACACATAAACCGGCAAAACCGAAACGTCGCGAGGCCGCCGCGTGACTCGTCGCCGAGCAGCCGGCCTCGCGACAACCTCACACTCATGTGTCATGACTGACCAAAATAGAACATGAGCTCACGCTGATGTTTGATTTCCTGTGTTTGCTTCAAATACAATCATAAGGATTGTATGATGAAGAGCGCAGCGACACTCTGCGTGCACAGGGTAAATACACGTGACCAGCGTGTGAACTCCTGATCATCGGACACAGATGGCTGAACGAGAACAAGATAATTACCGCATCACATGAAATACACGCTAAATATAACAACAAGTGTTATTGTTGTTGTTGTTTTATGCAATATGAGTGATGCTGATAACTTTACAACAGATTGGTTAGTTATAGGAAAAGACATACAGCGTCATATTGCAGGTCTTTATCTCACACGAGCTCATCACTAACTACACACAGGCACTGGCTGACTGACCTAGGTGACAGGATTAAAGCTTTGCAGTTCCATAAGAATTAAGAATTAAGAAATATATACGTGGGACTGACCTTTGCTTCTATTTGGCGATAGCAGGACACTCCATAGACGCACTTCATGTCTCCACTCAGCGGTGGCAGGTGAAAATACACGGTGTCTGCAAAGCAAAACGGTTCGTCATGTTAATAAACACGTGCAGGCGTCAGATGCGACGTGTGTGAGATCAGTTCGGTTTTCTTCCCGCGCAGGATTTAACTCTCCAGGATAAGCCTCCGCTCCTGCGTCCCGGTTCGATGTCACAGGTTTAAAGGGAGGGTGTTCACAACTCTGAAGGTGCCACAGCCGAGGAGACGTGTTTGAGCCCGACACAGGAACGCTTCAAACCTGCGGCCTGTTCGCTGCCAAACTGGATAAACCCGACTCAAACTTCGTCCCAAATACCCGGTGTCTGTCTCTGGCATCTCCAGTTAGAGAACCAAACATGTTGTTCTGCATGTCTGGACGTTTAGCTACAGCTAGTGCTGGAATGTAACTAAGTACATTTATCTGACGGCGTTCCTGTTCCTTTTACAGTAAGATTTAGATCTGATTATGCAAAATATATGAAGAGCTCATGAAATATGATGTTTTCTTCCCAGCAACACAAATAATCCAAGCACACCTGAAAGAATTAGCTGCTTGATATTAATGAACATTACTTGCAGTCATATTCCAGCCCTTGTTGGGGGATGACGTCGTGTTTCGCGCCGAGTCTGCACGATTTTGGTGCATTCAAGGACGCTCCTGACATTTGGGTCACTGGCCTATGTGCTGCAGTTCCACATGATCCTTTGAGCCAAGTCAGAGATTGTTTATGGTTTGTCTCCGGGGTGTTATTTCCCAAAACGAACAACTCATGCACAAAATGAGGTTCTGGGAAAAGTTTCCATACAAGAGCTTTTGGAAAACACAAAAACAATAAAAAAGAAGGATCATTCTGATTTGTAACTGCGATGGATTAGATGTCAAGCATGCTTTCATTCTTAATTTCCATACTGTGGCGAATTATATAAAGGTTTGAACAGAGACGTTCCAGACTAAAACACATTAGTCCAACAATGCTGAGTTAAGAGTGAAGGAAATGCCACCACCATCAGCCTTCAGGCCATCTGAGGAGAGGATGAAGAGCCTTTCATAATGTGGTTCAGATCTCCTCTGGATGAGACGACGGCAGAGTCGCAAAGGTCAGACTGCGGACGTCAGAGATTAACCAGAGAGGAGAGGAGGGTGGGGTCCTGGCTGGGCGGCGGCAGCAGCAGCAGCAGCAGCAGGGCATCTGGACGGAAGCCACAGCTGCATCAGGCCAAAGACACAGCCGCCAACTCTCTGCTTGACTGTTTGTGTTCGCATTTCTAGGAAGAAGCTGATTCTGCTTTATGAGAGACGCCTCTAAAAGGTGCAAGAAGCTACGAAGAAGACTCCACCAAAGGGAAGTCAGACAGAAACAGAAACGTCAGAGACCAGCTTTTATTTTTAGTTCAGCGGCATAAACAATATATTTGCTGCGGGTTTTTCAGACTTCATCTTTACTCAAACAAACTCAAGATCAGCCAAAAGAAGTCATCAGCTTCAAGTCGTAAACCTGAGACTAAGACTGAAACATTTGGCTGAGACGAATTTAAATATTAATATTTCATCTTTTTAGGTTTATCTTTTTGATTAGCAGAGTTAGGGATAAATAGAATTTGTTGCGGCAGGTTTATGCAGTGTTTTCTGCAAAAAGTTGTATCAAGCATTGTTCCAAATTCACAATATGTAGAAAAGTATATAGGTAAGCAGTATGTCCCGCGTACTCATAACCACAGTACACTGTTTTGCACATATAATCCAAATTTCAATGTGTTTTTCATTTTGACTTATTTGGAAACGTGGACTGGACTGGGTGCATCACATTGTTGAGGAACCGTGTCCGCTGTTCCTAAACGCAGCGCAGCCCGGTAACATGCATTACGTAGCAGCTGTTAGCAATAACCACTGTGAGTTAGTGTACTGAGTTGCATCACACGATCCCGACTTACAGGCCAGGACGTGACAGCCTGCAGGTGTGCATCAGCGATGTTGCAAATCCAGCAGAGGGCAAACATCAGTGTAGGTGTCAAAGCCAAGCTTCATCACCAGCTACAACGCTGTTGGCGTTGTGCACCATGAATTCATCGCCCAGTGCCACACTGTCAACAAAGAGCTCTACCAAACCAGTCTGAGGCATCTGAGAAAGAAGGTTCTTCACAAACGACCAGAACTGTGCAGGATGGCGTCCGTGGTTCTGTGTCACGGCACCGTGCAGGCTGCACCAACACAATCACCCCCTACACCTTCTCACTGCATCTGGCGACGGCGGCTTCTTCCTCTTCTCAGAGATGACACTCAAACTGAGGGCTCGCCGCTTTGGTACAGTGAAGAAAGACCGGAGGACGTCCAGCGCACGTCACAGACAATGCGTTACGAGGTTACATAAGCAGACCACCAGGGAGTCATCCGAGCATGGCCAGGAGCACCGTGCTGCTGCACATGCTTTCGACCGGGCGGCGGCCCAATTAAAGATCACATAAAGGGTTTACACAGGGACAGTTCCGCAGCAATGTGATGGCACCTCACGCATGAAGATGTCAGCTCCCTGAAAGTGGAGCCAAGGATTCAGGATATTTTGTCTTCATGTCGTGCACTGACGGAGACCAATCACAGTTAACTTCACATGTTGGCGCTCAGTATATCACCCAAAGACACTTTAACATTCGATCCACACACGGTGGACAATAACAGCGATACGCCCCAAACAGGCTGTGCAGATGCGTGTGCGGTCATGTGATCACTCTGTTAATCTTTAGCAGTGATCCAGCAGCGTAGGCAGTACAACCGGAGAGCTCCTCTGTAACCAACACCCGGTCATATCTGTTTTTATGAGCCGCAGCGCAGAGCGAGTCGGCCACATCGCTGTTGTTTTTAATCAGCTAACAGTCTGCAACACAGGGCGGCAGAAACAATGGATACAGAAGGTTAAGAAACGCAGAGCGGGGATCGATTCCAGTTTACGACATTTAGGAATGGGAGCGGGGACACAGGAGCTACGTTTGTTTAAAGCCAAAGGTACTCTCCCTTCAGGCTGAGGGACATTCCCTCTGAGACGGCCGCAGCAGGCTCAAACTCCCCCGTCCTGTCCTTTAGCTGAGAGTCTGGATGTGAACTGTGACTCAGTTCCTGATGTTTGCTTTCACAGGACAGGATGAACCGTGGTGGTGAGCCACAGGACTGTCACGTGACGACCGCCACAACGCACAGGACGGGGTCGGCTCACTGTCGCTGCAGCGGCCGCAGAGTCCTGCTCTCTCTTTACAGCCCGGATACTGTTTCTCTGACACCTGCTTTTGCAAAATCAACACACCAAAGTAAACTGGAATCCAGATTTCATCCGTTCGCAACCTTTTCCACTGAATTTTCAGTAGTTAGAAACTCAATAATGGACAAAAGTGACAGTTCTCCAGATTCAGATTCACAACCAGGATCCCCTTCAGTCATCGCTGTGCGACTGAAGCAATAAATCCATCAAGAATTTATTTATTTATTCTTCCTGATGGGAGTCTCTGCCCTGGGGTTTGTCTCTCAGGCTCAGGCACCAGTTAATCAGTAAAACAGGAAGTCCAGTTCTAACAGCAGAACACATGCATTTTAAAACTCTATTAGATGCCACACTGTGATAGTCACAGACAGGATTTTTACGACATCGGGAAGATCTGGGAACGATCGCTATGTAAACAGTAAGAGTAGAGTTACAGAGTAATCAGAGTACAGAGTAGCTACATCATATGCGCAATAGCATGAACCAATCAAAACAGCGGATGGTTCATTTTCAGCTGAATAACTGATCGATGTAAATGCAATAGATGTAACATTAACGACGACAGATATCAGCTGTATATTGATAACTATCAACATAGATTAGGTTTAGTGGATTAACAATAGACAGATTTACATTACATCTGCTCTTATATTACAGGCCGCACAGGTTAAAGTGACTTTACCTCAGCTGGTTACCCTGTGTGTACCGCAGGTGTGACGTACCTTCCTGGTAGTTGTGCGCCCCGTCAGGAAGAGCCAGGAAAGGGAGGTACTTCCACTCCTCCGGCAGCAGGTTGCTGTCATGACCCTCGTCTGGCATCAGCGGCGGGTAGGAGAATTCGACCTGTTGGTCGAAAAACAAAGTCAGACGCTTCTCCTGAACTTGTTCGGTACTCAGTCGTGTGAGTGTTGAATCCGCAGAATCTGGTTTTCCTGCTGCGGGTCTGAGGATCTTCAAGACCAGCGAGGGTCTGCAGCTACGCTAGCGGCTTCGCGAGGCTGTGCTTTGGAGCTACAGGCGAACATGCTCATCACAGTGACAATGCAGACAAGCTGATGGTTGGGAGTTACGGTTACAATGCTAACCATCTTAGTTTGTTGTGTTAGCGTGCTGCCATATGCTAATTAGCTATAAACACCAAGTGAATGCATCAAAGAGTGGCTGACGTACCACCTGACAGAGAGCAAATCAATCTGGATTAACAGATTGTTACGCCTGATGACGTCTGATGTAGGTTCAGACTTCTTGAACTATGAAGTCTTTAAATGTCTTTTTCGTGTCTTTCACTGACCCCAGCGCGTTTCCATGGAGCTACAGAAGATGCTGTCTGTAGAAAACACTGCAGTTCTCCCACAAAGCCAAGCCTCCTCCTGCCAGAGGTGACAGTTAAGAGCCTCCGACCAGATTAACCTGAAACCTGCCGGGCCTGAATACCACACACACACACACACAGCACCAATGATTCACTCTTGGAGGATCAACCCCTGCAGAGTGCACTCCCTCAGGGCGAGGCGCTATTACACACTCTGGAGAAATGATGCTCTTACAAAAACGCCCATGTCCCCACAATTAGCTTCCTGCCAGAGAAGCAGATGGGTGGCAGGTGAATGAAAGGACCGGGGGGGGGGGCAAACACACACACACTGTAAGAAAAGATGGATTAAAGAGCCAGGAAGCCCATCTGATATCCAGCAGGTGATCACTGACCCCCCCTATCAGATAACAGGCCCTAAACAATGCCAGTGCACTGTCTGCCTTGTCGGCCGCTGTTCTGCATCAAAAAACTGTCTTTTTCATCTTTGGCCTCAAACAGCATCTGTTGGCAGAAGCACCGAGTGGAGCGGAGCGGGCCACAGCGAGGACGGCCCCTCCATCTTTTAGCAGCAGAGCCAGATGGAGAGCAGTGACAACAAGGAGGCTCGCTGTTTGGCTTTACAGCCGCCAGCCCGGCCTGTAAATTTAATGAATGCCGAAGAAGGAGAGCCCGTAATCGCAAGATGCATTTGAGCGGCTGGCGCGCACTTTCACTAATTAGCAGGTGTTAAAAGCTGCCTCTGTCCTGCAGGAGGCAAAAGGCTGAGAAGTCCGTGACAAAGAGAGTGAAATGTTCATTTCTGCAGAGCAGGTTCACAGTATCACCGGAACCAGCCTGCGTGATGGTGTGAGTTAAGTAAAAAGGCACCAAACTGAGGTCTTACTGAGAATAAAAGGAAGAGTCATATTAGTTCTGTCATTGGTGTGACATGACGGCACATCCTGTATCAGATGTGAGTTGTCAGAAGATGCGTTTATACTTTACATTGTTGATTTTTCGTCAAACAACATTTAACTTTTAGTCTTCTTGTCCTTAATGGAAAAGGGGTAACTTTCCCATTTTCCCAAATTAGGAAATCAGAAAGGTTTCCTTCTGCTACCAGCACCTGTCCTCAGGTATGAATCTGAAACACCTTTTCTTGCTT
Source organism: Datnioides undecimradiatus (assembly GCA_008933995.1). Lineage (NCBI taxonomy): Eukaryota > Metazoa > Chordata > Actinopteri > Lobotiformes > Datnioididae > Datnioides > Datnioides undecimradiatus. The sequence goes on from WARS01000010.1 coordinate 11,512,899, forward strand.
CCTTCCTTCCTTCCTTCCTTAAATGAAGTGGAACCAAATTAAACTGCATCATAATGTGGTGAAAACACAGTTTGTTCCTGCTCCCTGCACGGCTGAGTGATTTGATTTCCTTGAGATCAGAATGAGGGGGGGGGAAAAAAAGCACAGCGTGTCTCCACACGACACACGAGGGACGAGACCGGAGAGGCACTTTCTCTGATCGAGCCGTTCAAAAACAGTGTGAGAGGGAGGGAAGAGTCGCTTATCGTTTGAACTTAACGCAACATGTGACAGGAGGCTGCAAGCGAACACCTTTGTTTTAGGACACGGGCCATTAAAGGTTGGGAAAGACTGAGTTAGCAGGTTTCCTAGTTAGGCTTGATGTATTAAGGAAACCGCAATGAGGTCTGTGCTGCAACAGAGATCATAAAGTAGATTTCTGTAACCAACATCACACAATCATACAGTTTAATTATTATTATGAATTATTATACATGACAATTAAGAAGACAGTTAAGGAAGTTGAGTGAGATCATCATCTGTTTTGCAAGTGAAGCAAATTGCACAAGATGACAACAAGATCACACACATATATCATTAGAAAAGAGGAACATACACCTCAACCACCTCATTCAGAGACATGAGCTCTGCACAGTCGTTTAGCCAACTCCAGCTCTATCTGACAGACACGTTAATGACTGGGGCGCGTCGTGCGCCGCGCTGTGTGTGAGGGCACAGAGCTAAGGTCTGGAATGAAAACACAGTGGCGGTGCTGCTGAATACACTGATCTGAAAAGATGTTCAAGTTGGCAGCAGAGCGCGTTACATAACCGTGTGATCCCGGAGCCAACAGCTGATGTTAAATACAACCCTCCCATCCCATCGGTGCATGACAGGCAGTTATTACCGACCCTGCAGGGTTATCCGTGCACTGTCGGAGCACAGCCCGCTGGATCCACTCACAGGCAGTGAAACCACGCAGAGACGTGGTGGAAATGTTCCTTAGTATCTGTTTATAAGGGAGGGTTAGCTATCGGTTAGCTACGCTCGCATCTAGCAGGGGTTCACCTACCTGACAGCCCTTTTTATGGTGAAACCCAACCACCACGATATGCAGCACCGGTCCCTTTACTTCGTCTCTGCCGTGAGACTCCATTCCCCCCGGATGTTTATAGCAGTCCTGTGGTGTTTTTAACTCGGGGGTCGGATGTAAACAATACAAACACGAAGCCGATCTCCCCCCTGAATGGGTGCCGACTGCAGCAGACAATCAGGCACGAGCACAACACGACCACAGCGAGGTTGATTTTCTCTTCCGCTTCGTCCCACTGCGCCAGGGAACGAGCCGCGCCAGATGGTTCGCCGCAGCGCACTTCCGTCATCGTCACCAAAGTGCACAGCCGTTCAAAGCACATGATCAGTGATATGTGGAAGGAATTATTGTCTATCCAATAATATATGTTACAGGATCTGTAGCACAGTCTATACTTTGAATTTCCACACAATCCTGTCAGAGAAATACTTAATCACTTAATTCTGTTTTTATTTTAATTCTCCCTGAAAACAGGCTACTGAGTGTAAACAATAACAAATAAGCCTTAAAACCCCGTGTGGAACTTGTCTCCACCTTTAGATATTAAAAACTTATCAAATAATGAAAGAAAAACCGAAGACATCCTGCCCCGGGGGCCTAAATTGTCCTAATGTCTTGGTTTTATTTCTTCTTTGGTGTATGATTTTAAAGTTGGCGCTAAGCTATTTTTTTATCCCTTTTCACAGAATGGGTAATTTAATATAATCAAACTACAACAAAGTTTTGCATTCTATAAAAGGTTTGTTTGTATGTTTTGTATGAGTAGTCTTCATCTATAAATTAGCAACTAGCAACTACAGAAAACATATTGTCAGTTAAATTACAAAAGAAATAGTGAAAATGCAATATTCCCCAATGAAATGTGGAGCACAGGTATAAAGTAGTGTAAGAGTTAGTAAGTTTTACCAAAGACTGTGTACGTTCTACCCGGTGAGCAGGCAGATTACATAAACTGTGGTGGTGAACTATCTTGAGCTTGACGCTACTCTCTTTTTTTACAGTAAAAGAATGACGTCATGTATTGATCAGAACAACCAGCGCCGTCATGGGGATATAGGTGGAATAACATGGTTTAATCTTTCGAACTTATTTGTATCCATTCAGTTGTATTTTATTCCGTATATGAACGTGTGGGTATTTATCCCGTACAGTCCTTCATAATGCTTAATGAACCAGACAAACTGGTGTTTACTGCAGCGGTCGTTAGGCTAAGAGTGACTCGGGTTCGATTGCTATTGTCTGGTTTATGACGCTCTTCTTTTGATTGGTTCAGACTGCGCACCGAGAACATCGTTTGAACATGGCGGCTACTCCGGCAACGAATCCTTCTCAGTTGCTCCCACTTGGTTCGTAAATGCTTTGTAATGTCGAGTTTCAGTATTAGTTACTTATGTTGAATTATGAATTATGGTTAGAACTGTCAAAATTAATAAAGCAATATTTGGGTTAGGGAGAGGTGGTTTGGATATAGGTATTGATATGTAAGCTAGTTAACGTTAGCATCATGCTCTGAGCTGCACAGGCGCGATGGTGCTCATAACGACCTGACGTGTTTGCTACGATCATAACAGACAGACAGTACCACAGATAGCCTTAATGTTAATTTCTTTAAAATATTGTGGTTTTCTCAGTTAAAGGACATATTGGCAAGGGAATACATTCCACATTTTATTCCAAAAAAACGTGCATTTAGTGGCGATTGTCCTCTCTTCAGAACCTTTCTTAGGATGTAACCTAATAGCATTTAATTCCATCAGGTCTGACTGAAAATGATGTGAGTATTTTGTTTTAAATAATTAATAATTAATAATAATTAGTTTAGTTATCAAAGTGGCTCAATAATCTTCTGTCCATCAACAAATCATTTCAGCTCTAATACAGATAAGGTAAGGGACTAAGAATAGCACACAAAGAAACTTCCTGGATCTCTGATCTCACTTTGTGTTCTGCCTTTAGAGCTCGTGGACAAATGTATCGGCTCCCGAATTCACATCGTAATGAAAACGGACAAAGAAATCGTCGGCACCCTGCTGGGTTTCGATGACTTTGTCAGTATCCTTTCCAGGTTATAGTCAACAGCAAACACATTTAGTTGCGTTTTCACTCTTGCATTGCACATCTTGTTCTGAATATTGTCCCAGATTTCCTCAACTAGTAACTAAGATATGGTCCTGGAGGATGTAACAGAATTGTAAGTGCACTTCTTGCTTTTGCATAAAGCACGGTCATGTTTAAGCCAACTGCTTTACCTTGAAGGAGCTCAATCCTGTATCTTGTGTTTCAGTGAAATCACACCAGAGGGAAGGAGGATAACCAAACTGGACCAGATCCTCCTCAACGGCAACAACATCACCATGGTATGCGAATATCCTCCATGTTTGGTGCATCGTTATCCACTTTATGGGCCTATAAGTCTATTTGACGCCTCTGAATGACCTGTGTCAGTAAAATGTATTTTATCTTTTGCAGCTTATACCTGGAGGAGAGGGTCCTGAAGTATGAGTCACCAGTGAATGCTGATACCGTTCTGTCTCGTGGATACAAGCCCTTTCCTATGTTGTGTTCCTTAGTTGATAATGACGTTGTTGTGTTCTACTCCCTTCTTCCCGATCCCGAAGGCAAATATTTTTGTAATAACTGAGTATTTGTTTTAAAATATATACATTACAATGTGTTGTGAATCACACATGAAAAAATGCCTTTTTTTTTTTGCAAATAAATCACAATATGAAAAAGCGAGCTCTTCTTTGTTTGTTTACTCATCATTGTTGAAATTTAATTTAGTGCAAATGTTGGTATAAAACAAGTGTCCTCAAACAACAGCACAGTGATGAAACTCGGATCCAGTTACCTTTTATGTTTGAGAGGAATAAGCAAAACTGATTCAAATGTATGCACGCAGCATGACGGAAGGAAGAGCTGATATTGAATGCGTCTGGTGAAAATGAAAAAACAAAACAGGATTGCAGAATCTGTCACACCGCCTCTTCCCTCCAGCATCAGTACATGGAAGGTTTCTCCTCTCCTTTCGGATTGGTCACCTTCTCCAGGTTCTTGTTGATGATGTCGTAAAGTTCAGCCTATAGTCATGCAGATAGGAAAACCTGGTTAATGATGTCCTGTCACTTCCTAAAGACTTTTCCTTGATCTAGATGCAAAAGACAACCTTGGTGAAGAAAATTCAATTGCAATTAACATTAGGCTGCTGCAAGGAATTGTGGGACACCATTATATATCTGCATATATTCTGTAAAGGATGTTCCAGTGTACTGTATGCTAAATGTAGATCCTGAAGGAAGCACTGTTGGACCAGGTCTTATTTTGGCTGCCACCTTGCTACTTGACAGTTATGTCATCAGTTCGGAAACTTCTTAATTTAAAAAGAAGACTTCCACCCAACCCTTTACTGAGAGCAGCCTGACTTACATAGAAGCCGCGAATGTCGAGAACAATGACTCTGATCTCAGCGTAGATGGCCTCATCCTTCTCGTGGACCAGTGAGCGGTAATCCATCTGGAAGAAGAGAAGGCTGGGTTTAAGGAATGTATAATAGTTTTATCAAAGCTTCAAAGAAGAACTCCAACCAAAATCAACAATGTCTGGAATCCACTGTAGTTTCCGAAAAGCTGCTGGTTACTGTCCTTTGCTGGAGACTCTTCTCAGTTTTGGATTAAACTACGTTTGATGCTCTGGTGAGTATTGTGGGCAGCGGGGTGGAGGATGTGGGACTGAGTCCAAAGAAACTACAGTGTGTGTATGTGTGTGTTCTTGATTATGACAGGAGTGTGGTTCATTCACATGTTTTCAGTAGTTTTATGTTTTTGTTGAATTATTGACACATTAAAATTAGAAACATCACCGGACTCATCCTTTGAGGCCAGCGTGACACCTACCACGTGAGTCTCTTTGGAAGCTTTTGCTACAGCGTCTCCCCTCTCTGAAAAGTACCTGGACAGAAATGGTTTTACAGGCCACAGTTAGGACACAAACCAGTCAATCTGTACTTCTGTCAACCAGAACTTTAAACTAGACACACGTGTTCGGAGGGTAAGCAACGTTTATATTCAGCGTACTTGTTGATGTTGGTCTGAAAACCATCAACTTTGGTCTTCACTGCGGCGATCCTCTCCAGGATTTTCTCCTGTAGTGGAGAAGTGACAGCAGTTCATTTAAAAATCGCATCACTTCACCAAACTGCGTCACCAATCGTGAGCAGAACGGACCTGGATGGCAACACCGAAGTCATTCCCGTCTTCTATTTTTGGGATGAGGTGCTGAATCCAGCTGGACACCTGCAGCAACAGACGTGAGTTTGATTAGCTCAGATTTAAAGCTGAACTCAAAAGGATGAACCTTTCTCACCTTAAATCAGTACTTTGGAGAAGAAACTGACTCAGTGTTAATCTCTGCAGTGAGAAATCACTTACGACGATGATGGTCTCTCGAAGAGCGACAATCTCTGGTTTCACCCGCTCTAGAATCATCATAATCTTCTCATTCCCCTTGATGAAGCCACATTTTGGAGCTGAAGAACAGGAAGGACAAATCTTTTTTGTTTTTGCTTTTTACATATACATTGTGTACACATGTTGCCTGCTCTCCGTCCTTGACAATCACATGACTTTACCTTTCTTCTTCTTCTTCTCATCGTCTTCATTCTTATCCGTCTCCATTTCCTGTGAGATCAATCAACAGAAGAAGGTTATTGGCGGCAACGTTGATTCCTCTGTATGATTATTTTGGCGAATGCAGTATCTTCTGTTGTTGGACTGTTTAGCATCATACTGCTGTGTTTCAGTTATAATCAATTCCATAAGATTTCATTTCGTTCAGAACAAAGGTTATCTCACGGCACTTTACATATACAGCAGGTCTGGAGCAAACTCTTTATAGTAATTACACCCAACAGTCTGGCAAGGAAAAACCTTGAACAAGCAGAGAACTTGAGCAGAGCCTGACTCTAGGTGGGCGTTCATCTGCATTGACCAACCGGGGGGGAGAAAGAGAGAGAACACACATCTACCACCTTGTAGTGTAATGCAACACATTTTCAACAATAACTAATATTACAATATTATAACCTGAAGATACAACTTACGGTTGGGCTGGTGTATTAGACTGCTTTAAATTTAGCAAGGTGTGCCTAATAAACTGGCAATTGACTGTAATTTGGAATATGTATGCACACTCACAGCTGTAATATAATGCTATCTTTTGACGCCGGGCATTCTACAAGGCAACAACACTGCAGCAGAAGCATAAAGATGATTTTGTACATTTGTCAATTATGTTTCATAGTGTGGTAGAGACGCGGACTGGAAGTGGAAGGGAAGAGAAGAATGAAATGCACACACTGTATCCACTATAACAAGTCTAATCTAATGTGATTCAAACAGTTGTTGTCCCAGTCACGCTCTGTGCAGCTGCTGCAGCACCTGATCCTCATGGATCCTCATGATCTAACAGCTGCTGGGACTGAACCTGGCACTTCTATCACATAGTGCTCCTTTAAAGGTACCAGACAATCCAGTGTCACTGTGAAGTGTTCCTACAGAGTAATCGTACAATAAGGAATTAAAATGCACAGTAGCAGAGGCAAAGCAACCATTCCTGCATCAACAGAAGCCGGATATAGACCAGAATGCACTGCTGCTACACGGCAGGTTTGGCCTTTTCAGACACACTTTCAGTCAGACTGGTTCGGACGTTCTGTTTTGGGATATTCAAGTTATGTCAACAAGAGATGGTGTCTGTGCATGTAGCTGGTCTCACCTCGTCCTCTGGGGAAGGAGGGTCTGGTATGGGGATGTCCAGGGGAGCATGGAGCGAGGTCATGTCGGTGATACTGAGCGCGTCATCCTGCAAACACACAGACACGACGAGAAGAATGACGACCACAGGTTACATTTACTGAGGCTCTTGATGTTGCTGGTTTAATCGTGTACTTGCTGACCCTGAGCAGAGCGTCCAACTCTACGATCTTCAGGGGGATGTAGTTGGAGAACAAATTCTCTGCCTGAAAAGCATGAAAAACGAGATCAGTGCAGCTGCTGCTTGTTTAGAATAAGCGTGCCATTCCCAGCAATACAACACAGAAGAGTCAAACAAACCTCATGATACAGCGACTGGCGGAAGCTCTCCACCTGTGGAAAAAGGAAAAATGTGGGAAGATCAGATTAATGTAACTGCTGACTCACGTTATTAAGCCTTAAACCTTTTGTTGATTTACTTTCGTTTTCCTCTTTCAAAGGGACTTTCCGTTTCTCCCGTTTCGTTCATTACAACTAAGACTGATCTCTAACATGCGCATGCTTAACATTTCATCACCCATCAGAATAAAGTGAACCGTGATTTTGAAGTTTAAGTCAGCTGTGCCGTGTAGTCTGCGGAGCCCGATGCCGAGCTCTTCGGCTTACCTTAACCGCACTGGCGCTGTTTATCTTCAGGATCGCCGTCTTTGACATGACTGAGCAGACTTTTAAACACAGAGACGAATTAGAATGTCCGCGGAAGGCTTCGACTTGAATTTAGTAGTGTGCAGGTGCAGGAGAGGACACAACGTCTCGCAAGTGTGGGTCTTTTATTTCCTTATTCACTTTACTTTCGGTTTGAAGGCGGATGATGCAGTTTGCGCCTCCCCTCTCACGGTCTCCCTCCTCCTCCTCTTCAACCACGAGGGCGCTGGGTGCTTTCCCCAGTTTAGCTCGAGCGCCCCAAATACAGCAGAGATTAGTGGCGTGCGATACTGCAAGGTTTGGTATCGATCCGATACTAAGTAAATACAGGGTCAATATCGCCGATACCAATACTGATACTGATACTTTCTAATAATTAAGGTGGATGCATTTTCCTTTGGATTATTAGGACGGAATAATCAGGACGGAATTTGGGTTTATAGGTAATTAGAAAATATTTTATTATAATAATAAAAGTGTTTGTTCAGAAATAATAGAACAGTAACAAAACAATTTTCCCCCAAACACTGTCATGTCTGGATTTTTTTTCTTAACCAAACAAAGTGCACAAAATTATCACTCGAGGACAAATTAAAACAGATTCTTTTCCCGGGTAGACTGATCAGAAACTACAATACAAAAATGAAATAAAACTTCTCAGCGCAACATCAAAACAACAGGGGGAGGAGGAGCAAAGTGCGCCTGCTCCGCACTGTGACAGGAGCGGCACTGACACATACAGCCAGGTCGCCTCTTTGATGAAAGACTAAAGTATCGATATCATTACACTGGTATCGATCAATATCAATACCAACGTTGGTATCGATAATATCGATATCTGGATCGATCCGCCCACCAATACTGCAGAGCAAACAACAGCAGCCTTGATAAAGTCTGGTTCCAGCTCTTCCAGATGCACTGGTGTAGCTCAGTGGTTACTTCGAACATCAGTTCTTCCTGAAGAGTTCTCTGCTCTCCATCCCTCCCCGGGATCAAACCACGGGCGCTGTCCAGTGTCTTGTCTCTCCGCCTGATTCCAAACTGCACCACAGCACTGAGCTTTTACAGTAACGTCTCCTTTGAGAGGGTCAAGTCTCTGTTGCTGCTCTGTGAATCCGTTTCTCCACAGCAGCGTCACACTAGGAGCTGTAAAAGCCTTATGAGGAAATGATAAATCAAAGAAGAAGAAACATCTTCAGATCGTTGCCAAGTCACGTGCTCACGGGGATGACATATTGATATTAATGCAAGAGAACAAAATGTGTATTTAAAATTAAACTGTTGTTACGCGTAAAAAGACAGATTCAGGAAAATGTATTTTAAGTATTGAAAGTAAAACTATATATATATAGGCTGATAATGTATCACTGGATTATTATTATTCATGCATGAATGCACTTGTGCAAAGTGTGATTTTACTGTTGTACATCATTTTGAACTGAGGTGTAATTCATGGTTATTCATAAAAACTGTGAAATGGAAACCGCGGTGAAGTTAAGTTAACTGGATATAATTGGATCGAATTATTCATTCTCATGATATAAACAGATAATAATTATAGATTTGTTTGAAATGTAGTCATCGTTGCAGTATGCATTGATCTATGGCCAAAATTTGTTGTGAGGTCATGGTGACCTTGGTTGGTAGTGCTTGTCCGGTGCTGCAGAGACCATCTACGTAATGTAAACCGGCAATTATGAGTGAGCGGCATGCTGATTGTAACAGTGCTGATGTGAACATTTCATCGTATCATAAAAACACACAACAAAAGGCCACAACACACAGAATTCAACGCAGGATAAAGGATCCAACAGGATACACTCTCAGCAGAAGATATCCAGGTGTGCCTAGGCTGCCCTTACAGTAACAGTTCACATTGTAATGCACATGTGCTCATATTGTCCACAAAAAAAACCTATTACACGACGTAATGAGAAACATTCAGCTCACCTTGACAACAGTGACGCCACAGCTGCTTCCGTCCTGTTGAGCTGGGTGGCACGACTCCCCCTTTCCACTTAACATCCACCCAGTGTGTTTCGCCATGGCGTGTCCTCCTCGTCCTTAGGTATTCCCTGAAAAGGGCTAACGTTGCCACACTTCACATAGTTGCATAGTATGATAATGGCAGTTCCCACACATCTGATACCATAACCAATATCTGTATTCACTTTATCATTGCTAATTTATATGATGGATGGGACAGCTCAGCCATAAATATTACACACCTATCTATGTCAAGTATCAGCTTCTCATAATTGCATCAGCTTTCAGTGTTTGTGAATATGGGTGCTAAATGTGACTAATATTAGAGATTTGCATTGATTTGTATTGAGTTTACTGTATTCTTTTAGCTGCACAATCTCAAGTTCTGTGGATGTTGGTGCTGGATCCATTAAAAATATTGTCTCTCTCTCATTCTGTCTCACTCTCTCTCTCTCACACACACATACATCACATATATTACCTTTGGTAAACTGTTGCCGGGGCAGCTCCTGTCTCTCACCGAACAAAATCATGCCAGCAGTGTAATGATTCATGGTGTCCACCACATTGAATTTGTGGACAGCAACATGAAATAGGCCTGGAAAAAGCAACATAACATAACAACAGTACATTCATACTCCCTCAAGTAAGATTAGGTATGTAAACATTTCTTGACATAAATATTACATGCTAGATCAAATAAATGCCATAGTGCAGTGATAAACGTACTCTGATTTTGACTTCACATGTCCCGCTTGTTGTCATCTCGTGGCCTGTGAGAACTTTTTAACTTAAAGTTTTTAACCAGGATCTCCACTGGCAGATTATGTTGCCCAATGTGCTCGACGTATCGTCCTTGGACTGAGGCGTTCACTTCAGGGTCCATTTTATCACATTGTCCATCACCTCCAGTATGACTTTGGCCTTTGCTCTCTCTAAACCCTTTTGTATGTGTTTTGGCCTCTTCAGGAACTCCTTTGTCCTCTTGATGACTTTCTGTGTCTGACTGTGGTGGTGTATTCCAGCCTGTTTCTTCCTGTGTACTGTCCCTTTCCTCACCTGTTGCCTGTTCTGTGGTTGCACTGAAAATCCTTCAGTGCAACCACAGAACAGCACATCTCCTTCAGTGCTCTGGTTTACTCTCACTCTGCTTTCTTTTCTGTAGCTTTGAACAGTATGTGAACAGTATTTGAACAGTAGTATTGCTTTTTCCTTCAAGCCTCCCTCTCACTGACTTGTTTTTCTAAACATAAACATATTATGAGAATAATTAATGAAATATCAAAGTTTTTAACATCTCTTAAGCTGTAATAACAATATCAACAAAATGCAGTTTACACGGTACATTGCTGCAATGGTAAAAAAGGACTAAAATAATGAAATAATTTGACATTGTTCATGATGAGGACTGATAAATCTCATTCATTCAGGATGAATTCACAATGCTTTACTTTGATGTAGCCAAAACTTTCAAAGCTAATCACTGAATTTAATGATCTGATTGTTAACAGTATCTGCATGTAGAACCTCTGTCCTGACTCCTCGTCCGTCTTCAGACCAGATGACCCTCAATCATGTTAGGTAGTTCTTGCTGTTGCTTTCAAACAAAGCCAGTGCAAGTGCTGACCACTGCTCAGGTGTCGTATTGAACTCACTAAACCATGCAAAATGAAACACTCCCCCAGCTTTTTCCCACGTCTGTACATTTCTATCTCTGACCTTTCTTGAAACGCCCCATTTTAATGTTCTTCTATTCTTTTATGTGCTGTTTTTCCAGTATGTCTTTGTCCTCTCTCCTCCTCATAGGATATTCAATAGGATTTTCATTTAACTTTGGGTGCATTATCGCCACCTAGTGCTACTCAGACCGTCAGTAAAAAAGAATTTCACAGTCCTGTTTTACTTTTTCTTTTTAAAAAACAAACAAACAAACAAACAAACAAACAAAAAAAACAGATTCCAATGCCCAATGATTTCTGATATGAATTTGGCGGCTCTGGGTCACATGACATGAAAGTTATTGAAATATAATGACAATATTTATAATTTTAAAAATTATATAATATATGAAAAGCTGTGAAATCGCATATAATGTCCTGATTGTACAATGCCCAATGATTTTTGATATGAATTTGGAGTCAGTTGGTCACATGACATGGACGTTATTGAAATATAATGACAATATTTACATAAAAAAATCATATAAAATAGGAAAAGCTGTGAAATCACATTTAAGGAGGTGTGTCCTGATTGTGCAATGCCCAGTGATTTCTGATACGATGTGATATGATTAAAGTAGGCTAGTAAATATAAAGTATGGTATTAACAATTACATAGATGTATGTAATTTTTAATAAACAAGATTAATAGCAGTTCAATGCTGCACGATTAAAAGTAATAAGACAGTTTCGTTTATAATACAGTAGAATGACAGGGGCCACTCTGCTGCCTGCTGTTGATACTTTAAGCACTTTTTGCCGCTAATACGTTTGTACCTTTACTCAGGGAGAATTGTAAAATTAGGTTTTTTACGTCTGTTGGAGTATTTTCACTGCATTGCTCATTTTACCTGAGAAATTGATTGGAACACTTCTTTCACAAGGAATGAGGTCGGAATCATCTGCTTTTATTCTGGAGATTCCGCTTTTATTTTGAAAAATTAAGCCTGACAGGAAGTAGAGACGGAACTCAAGACGTCAAAGTCGAGTTCCGCATTTGGAGCTAGCTGTGGAGCCACATACAGACCAGAGGGGTTATGATGACATAGCTGCTCATATGGATTTACAAACATGCTCTTTAAATGAATACCAGCATAACTATTTTCAGCTACTCGAAGAAGGACGGAATAACGTTTGAAACTCGTAAAGACTCTAACTTAATTTACTCGGTATGTAGTTTTAAAGCCATACACTTTTTACTAACTTTAAGTTTCGCTTTCAACTAATGGCAAATGTTGTCAGTTTATATAAGTGGCCTCGCTAGCATAAGCTCCAAAGCTAACACCTGACAGCTCTGAGTCGTCGCAGGTGAGATTTCGTCTTAGAGAAACGTCTATATCGGCGACGTCTCGTTGTGCTTATAATGTCATATTGTGCTCGGATTGTTGTTTACCTTTGTGAAGTCAGTGAGGCAGACCCTATGATTAGCCCGGACTTCCCTCAAGCCGTCACGTGGCCAATTAAAAGTAAACTGCTGAGAGACCATGCTTTACTGTCACTCACTGACAGCTTGTTCCTAAGATGAGCTGCTGATCTTTACGTTAGAAACGTGACCCACAGCCGAAGCATCGGGTCGTTTCCTGGTTCCTCCTCCTTTCTATTGACTGATTTTCACTAATTACTTCCACCTTCTCTCACAGTAATGATTATAACATTACCTTATACAGTCTCAGATACCGTATGTGTATAACTGATAAATCTTATCTCTCTAGCCTCTTTGACTTCTTATTTAACTTCTACAGAAATATCTGTTCAATAGCCTCGTGTGAATTACCTCAGTGACAACGATTACTTATATTTGACATGTTTCCCATGTTGTTTCTTGTTTTTAGAGGTCAGCATGGAAAGCAGTGTTCAGTCGAAAAAGCAGCAATGCATAAATGATTAGTGGATCGATTATTGGCTTCTCTGTCAAGACAATGAAGCAATCAAACAAGCAATTTGAAGACGTCAGCTTCAGTTCGGGGAAACTGATCTGAATTTTTGGTTATTTGTTTTTTTGTTTACACACTGTTTGTAGACTAAATGGTTAATCACTTTATTGGTATGTGATTGTGTTGTGGTATATAAATGTATTTAGATTATTAAAAATAATGAAAATAGTTCATCTCAATTTCCCAGAGCGCGGGGTGAGTCCAAACCCTAAAGATATTTTACTCACAGTGACAGATGAGGGTCATATTCTTGCTGTGATCCATTGGTATGACCAGTAACATCGTTACAAACGTAACAAACGTTTTCCTACCTGACAGCAATGAGCAGCAGTCCTGCTTCTGTCCAAATGGACGAGGTCAGGAGGAGAACCCAGTCGCTCCTCTCCTCGTCAGGTTCAGCCCAGGACGTGAAGGCTGACGTCCAGACCATGGCCGGCATCCCGCTGCCACTGTCGGAAAAGTACCTTCACCTTGGAGCTGAGGCCATGCTGAGGGAGAACACGACCAGCCGCAACAGACAGGAGGTTAGGTTTTCTTGATCTGGACCCATCCTGCTTGGATAGCTATTTCCTGACATACCATGAAGATAACTTCATTTAACATCATTAAAAGTAAAGTGCGATCCTTTTCCTATTTTGGCTTCCTTGCTTCTTCTAAGTTCTAGTTAGTGCATCTTGTGTAGTTTTGATGCTATTCCACTTGTCCTCATTCGTCCTTGATCTTCCTCACAGCCATCACTGCTGATGCTGGTAAATATTTGCAGATTATGAGCCGACACTGACTCATTGGCTGATCTTGAATATCAGATTAACATGTTATCATTCATTACGTAATGGCAACGGCGCTGCTCACTGCTCGCATTCATTTTGCCCCCGTTTCAGGTTCTGGAGTCTTTGAGTAGACTGGTCAAGGCACTGAGTATCCTGGAGAAGTACGGCTGTAACCTGACCAGTCCCACCAGGCCCAGATACTGGAGGAGCGTCAAGCACAATAACCCCGTCTTCAGAACAACAGTGGATGCCATCAAGGTGATAGAAAAGCCTTTCAGCCGATCGTTCAGCCTCAAATCCTTATTCTTTATGTTTGAGAAAGATGTCCGAAGCCTGCAACTTTTACACCACTCTCAATACCATCTATGTTCTCAAGCAATCAAGTATACCAATCCTGATTATGTTCCACAGGGAGGCCGGAGAGTCCTGTATTTGTACGGCTACACCAATCAGCAGATCGACGGCCTCAGTTTCCCCGATGAAGTCACCGAACCGGACACTGAAAAAGTTGCCGCAGTGACGCTGGAGGTCATGACCTTACGCACAGAGGTGGACATGCTCATCAAGGTGTGTATTCATTTGTAGGTCATGTTGCCGCTCGGCCGCATTCTGTGTAAGGAATTCACCGAATTCCATTTCTGATACCTCTCTTTGTTCAGGGCACCCATCCTCACCTAGAATACTTCAAAGATATCATCCCACTCATCATTCCGCAGGTCTGTACAAACACATCCAGCGGCTGGACCCTTGAATCTGTGCGCATGCATCAGTAAACAAAAACTGTTGTCACTAAATTTCATCATTTCATTGCATCAGCTGTGGAAAAATAACATTTCCTGTTTGTTTTAACGCGCACACCTTCCCAGCAAACACAGAAACGACAAATCCTTGAATATAAGTTATAAATATTCTAATTTAATACAAATATTATATTAAATACAAGTCTTACAGCTGCAATGAAATATGATCATCAGTGCAGTTATTATTATTTTCTGCCTGCTGCATGTCTGAAGCACAGAGCGTGCTGACTGTGAGTCTGGTGTCTTCAGGATACTCTGGTGAATGTGGATGGGGAGGAGCAGCAGGCAGACAAACCCCAAGATCTGCCTCTTCCACCTAAACCCGCTCAGAGCCCGGGACAACAGTCCCCGAAACCGTTGACAGGTCAGCAGCCATCATACCCCTCAGCCTGGTTTTCTAATGTTTTTAGAAAGCTGTCTTAGTTAATTGTTCAGCACATGTGCAAGGAAACCTAAATGCAAACACTCTCTCTCATCCGTCCACATGTCCAGGCTCGCCGGCAGCAATGCACTGTAATTTGTGTGGCGGCCTTTCGTCTCTGATTTGCCCATGCTGTGACAGCCAGCCTTTCTGCGACGCGTGCGACGACCTATTTCACCGCCATCCCTCCAGAGCCAATCACAAGAGGGACAAAATACAGAAAAGCAAACAGGGTTGGTCAGATTCCAGTGAGCTGTGGAGCAGGATTTCATCGCAGAGCAAGAAAAAATGCTCAAAGTTTGTTTTTGTTTTGTTTGTTTTTTTTCAACTTGGTTTTGTTATCGTGTGTTTGTTTGTGCAGATACTTGCACCATCTGCGGTATTTCTTCCATGTACGCTCAGTGCTCCACATGTCACCAGAGGTTGTGTCGGAACTGTGACATGCTCTTCCACTCTCACCCTGACCGTAAAGGACATAACAGAACTATCATCACAGCACCTAAAACATGCAGGTGAGCAGAACAGGAACTGGAAACCAGTTCGGGTTCAGGTTCACTGACGAGACCCAGACTGTTGATACTGAACCGTTCCCTGCTCACTCAGCTTTACCGCACTCTTTCCTCTAACTTCAGCAGGATTTAAGCTGGATCGCCTGATTCATTTTCTTTGCAATTATTAAATTTACGATGATTGATATCAGGGAAAGTAGCTCTTTGGGGTTAACCGGGAATTTGAATGTTCCAGATTTTATTTAATGTGTCTTTGGCCCTTTCCACCCTGTATCTTCCAGTCCATCTCTGTCACCTTGGGAGTGTGCGCATTGCACTACGGTGAACGAGACGAGAGCCGTCCTCTGCGCGACCTGCGAACGACCTCGACTCGCTACAGCCGCGTCCATTGGCCAGGAGAGCCCGGTGTCTGTCCCTGCATCGAACAACACAGGTGAGACTGTGGCACGTTTAAAGACTGATCGTATTTCTACAGAATCCTTCAAAGTTACAAAGGGATTTAAAAAGGGAAAATATACAAGGAAACAATATCATTTGGCTGCACATTCAAATCTGATAAATAAAATAAAATACAGTTATAATCAATAAATGCCTCCTGTTTATCGTTTACCCCAGGAAATGAAGGTATTATGGCAAAATAAAGTTGTTGCATTAAGCAGCGCGGCACCTTCTCTGTGTGTGTTCCCTCAGAGTGGCAGTGTAAGAGCTGCACGGTGGTGAACCAAGGCAGCAGCATCCTCTGCGAGGTGTGTGAGCGCCCTCGTCTGGCCACCCGCCCGCCCGTCGCTCCGGTGCTGCCCAGCATAGGATCAGGATCTGGATCTGGATCTGACTCTGGAACGAAGGTTTGTCTCACCGCTGCAGATGAAGGAGCTCTGTCCTCTTAAAGCATTGCATTATAATAAAACAACATAATAAATGACGCTGAATCTGCAGCTCCTCTCACCTTTATATGAGGCTTCAGCTTATTGTTTAGCTTCTCAGTCCACAGCCTCACATGGTTCAGTCTCACCGCTCTCATAGTGTCAACTCACTGACTACGACATGCTCAGCCGTGAACAGCAGCCAGACACAGTTAGAGACTAGCTGGTGAACAGATTGGAGAACTTAAGCTAAAGCTTAGCTCACACGTTGTTGGGGACCAAAACAGAGGAAATGTTGTGAACCTGGATTATTAGACATTCATCAGCTGGACACAAACATGACTGTATAAATAATCGACTTATTTTTCTTTTGTTTTGTTGACTTATCAACACGGTTTTTCTGTCTTTTCATTCTTCTTCACAGTGGACCTGCCAGTTCTGCACCTACGTAAACACCAAACCCACTCTGGTGTGTGAGATGTGCAGCCTGTCATCTAAAGAGTCTGCTGTTTCTCTGCCCGACTCCCTCCAGCAGACCCCGTCCAGCACTAAAGATCAGCCCCAGGTGGGGGTGAGGCCCCAGCCGAAGCCCCGAGTCAACCTGGAGCTGAAGAGACAGAAGATGATGAGGGAAGACGGCCTCATTCTGATCCACCAGATCAGAGTAGGTGGAGCGGAGAGCGGAGTTAACTACGGGCTGCCATCATGATTAGAAAAGACAAATATGACGTGGGTGGGGCATGCATCTGTTGCTGAGCTCGGTTATCAGCAGGCCAAGAATAAACAATGAATTCTGCAGATTCTTTACACATAGTTTCTCTATAAAACACCAGAAAATGGTTCAAATGCACTCAGAACATTAGAAATATTCAGTTGACTTTAAACTGAACTGAAAAGCAGCACATCCTTTTTACTTCTGCGCTTTTGTCTCAAACAGTATAGACAGTGACATCGTTAACTGCTGTTTTGTGTTTTCTTGGTGAGAATTTGCTCCTTTTCTGCGTTTTATATTATTGTAGCTACAGAATATCTCCGGGTTACGGGTCATTTTAATAATGGTCCTTTTCCATTTTTTAGACCAAAATAATTGACTTTAATCTGAAAAATCAAGGGATTAATAAAGCCTCAGTTATTTACCCATCTCAATTCTCAAATTCTCAGTTTCCTCTGCCTGGAAGAAACAACATCACAGTAAAGTCAGTGAAGTAAACCTGTGATGTAGAACTGTAGAAGATAACCCTGTTTCTCTTTCGCAGGAAGCAGAGAAGTGTGGCGTCAGTCCTGAGGAGGTGTACGCAGCCATCCTGTGCGGCGGCAACAACACTAAACCCTGTGATTGGCTGACGTCGGAGCTGCCTCACCTGCTGGATGAGATTTGCGCCATGGCGGCCTCGGTTCAGCTGAACTACAAAGCGGGGGACTCTGGGATGCAGTCCGCAGTGGAGAGGGACGGAGAGGAGCTGGTGCAGAGCGGTCCTAATCCCACAGGTGAAGGTGTGAACCTGTCCAGAGCCGAGGCCAAGCTCGCCTGGTTGGCAGCGAGAGGAGACACAGACAGAGCAGTGAGGCAGCTGCTGAGAGACAGACAGTTGAAGGTAAGAGGAAAATCCAAAACATTTGCATTTTAATTTCATCTAAATCAAATGATTGAATTCTATTTCTTATGTCATCCTGAACCGGAACTGAACCATGAATTTGCAAAGTGAAGAATGCTTTTGGATCCAGTCGTGCTTCTTTCCAAACCTATTCCACACAGCACATTATCATACACTCAGCTAGGATCTGCGTCCTCTTGTGTTCCCTACAACTTTATTTTCAATTAGTGCTGAATAAGTGGCATAAAAATAATGCTTAAATAAGAACTGCTGCCCTGCAGTCGCTTCTGATATGTCGCTGAATACAGCTGGCAGGGAGGAAAGTTCAGTTCTGACTGGTTTCCGGGGAACAAGGGGCAGCGAAGCGTGATGATAAGCAGATGAAATAAACAGGATGGCCCTTAAATGTCTCCTGGCCTCGTGACCTTGACAGATAACTGGGAACAAAGACAGTCTGTGGTGTGCGGGGAGTGAGCTCTGTTTGACCTCCTTGCAGATGAAGGAGCTACACTGTCTGGGCTTCAGAGACGTGTCCCAGTGTGAGGAGGCCCTGCGGCTGAGTGGAGGAGAGATGAAGGGAGCTCTGTCTCTGCTGCAGCGCCCTCTCCTGGAGCCCTTCCATCAGCGTATCTGGGCGGACCAGCCCGAGCCACCGATTGATCCCAAACACCCGGACAAACAGGTCAGGCTGCATATCACATCACCTGAGGGCTTATAGTCTGCACACCTGGTGCCCGTGCATGACACGCTTTTATGGCTTTTATGCCATTTTGGTTTTGTCCCATTTGCCTTCGCTGTACACGTAAACTCTTCGTGCTTGTGCGCTCTCCACAGAGGATGTGCAGGCGTCTGCTGGCTCTGTACGACCTGCCCAGCTGGGGGCGCTGCGAGCTCGTCCTCTCGTTGCTTCAAGAGCCAGACGTCACCTATTCTCTGGAGGACGTCGTGCAAGCCGTGAAGGAGTCGCACGACAAAGACTTCATCCGGCGCCTCCTCAACAATGAGTGCCCCTGCTGCCTGTGCATCTTCCCCCGCAGCAAGGTCGGGCGACGTCACGCCCGTTTGCGCCTGCATTCTTAAAAATTCACCCTCACTGAGTTCTGCATTTCGTACGCTGCTCATTTCTTCTTCTCTCCATTTTACAGATGCAGTCGCTGACTTCCTGTCAGTGCTCCGTGTGCCACGACTGCTTCAGGCAGCACTTCACCATCGCAATCCGAGACAAACACATCAGAGACATGGTGTGCCCAGTGTGCAGCGAGCCGGACATCAACGACCAGGAGCAGCTGGACAGCTACTTTTCCACGCTAGACATACAGGTGCACAAAAACAGAGAGGGAAACGTGGTGAAAGCATTTTGCGGCGACTTCCCGGTCAAAACTGACCCACTCCATTTTAACCATCCATTTTATTTATCATACTTACAGCAATATCTACCAAACGTTTGCAAACATCACCCAGCGTTAGCCCCCCTATCACTAAAGGTCATTTTGCACAGATGACAGCCTGAACAGTAAAGCCCCAGAGCGCACGCTGCCCGATGTTGCATTTCCAATAGTGGCGTGGAGCACCTGCTGTCGTATTAGGCTGTTGCTGTTTCACTGTCACCATCATTCCTCTCCTTCCCTCATGCACACAGTTTTCTTTCTTAATCCTTGACCTAAAACAGACACTTCCAGTGATTTGTGGGTAGTAATGCCTTTGTTGAACCCTGGTAACGCTGGTGCACCTTGCTTCATTCATTTAGGCTATAGCTTTCTCCTTTACGTTGTGTGAGTACATAGGCAGATGTTACTCAAACCCATGCAAAACGAGGAGGAAATGGACTGAAGAATGATGTGCCGTTTTGTTTTTGCCAGTAAAGTCTGTTTGGTTTGTTTTCCCCAGCTGCGGGACTGCCTGGAGACCGACGTGTACGAGCTTTTCCATAAAAAGCTGACCGAGCACGCTCTGATGAAGGACCCAAAGTTCCTGTGGTGCTATCACGTGAGTCCTCCGGCCCGCCTGCTCTTCCCCCGTCGCTTTATCAGCTCTCACCTCTCAGATTTCGTGCTCTACCTGTAGTTTGCATACCTTAGCTTTTCATACTCGCTGCTCTTTGATTAGCTTTGGTTGTTTTCAGCTCTGTTGCCATCAATGACGCCGCCAATTCTAATCTTAAAATAGTGAAAAATGTCACAGAACCGACAGAAACTAAAAGTTTTAGATTGATTCAACAGAAAAACACCTTAACTCCTCTACACAATGACTGGAATCATTATTCAAACACTTCCTGTGCACTGTGATACAGAGATATATGTGGCAGTGGCGAGCTTAATCAGATTTAAAGACAAATAAATCTAAATAAAAACTAAAGATGATTCATATTGACATGAAGTCTGGCCTTAAAGATGGAATATAAATGATCGTGCCTGTTTCCCACAGTGCACGTCTGGCTTTATCAACGAAGGGGACCAGCTGAAGGTCACCTGCATGTCTTGTCGCAAGAGCTTCTGTGCTCAGTGTAAGAAATCTGTGAGTATCAGTTTGGTGTGTTACTGTCATCCGTCATAATGAAAAGCCTCATACAGTTTAGAAATTCAGCCTTGAGAGCTTGGCTGCCGGTCGGTGAACCAGCCGTGCAGCAGGTGCTCACTCGTGCGCTAACTCGCTGTCTCTGCCTGTCCGGCGTCAGTGGGAGCCTCAGCACCAGGATCTGTCCTGTGAGCAGTTCCAGCAGTGGAAGAGGGAGAACGATCCAGATTACCAGAGGCAGGGCCTGGCCGGCTACCTGAGAGACAACGGCATCAGTGAGGCCAAGTTTTATTTCACCCTCCCACGCCACGCTGTCTGGTTCTGAGCTGAGCCAGTGGTTGAGAGGCTGAAATGGTCTTTTTCAAATAAATACACTACGCACCGCAGCTTTAAATGTGAACGGAATAAGCCAGACAGCACCGTGTGAGTGTTCGGAATGAGTAGACTCACCACAATGCGTTGTCCTCCTGCAGCCTGCCCTCACTGCAGGTTCCAGTACGCTCTGACGAAAGGCGGCTGCATGCACTTCAGCTGCTCCCAGTGCAGGTACCAGTTCTGCAGCGGCTGCAACAACCCCTACCACAAGGTGAGGTCAGACTCCATCATCAAGAGAAACGTTTGAGCTCCTGTGTGGAGAGTTTTAAAGTTCAGACATCACCGCAGTCTTTGCCAACCTGCACTGTCTGTTCTCTCTGGCAGACCGGGTGTAAGACGGCCCACTGCAGTTACAGCGGCCTCCACGCCCATCACCCACGGGACTGTCTCTTCTATCTCAGAGACTGGGACCCAGCCAGACTACAGACCTTGCTGCAGGTACAGACACCGCTGCTTTTCATGCGTCGGTGCTTTGGTTGGAGTAGTTGAAATGATAAAGGTTGTTGAGGTGAGCTCGACAAAACCAATGACGAAAAACAACTAATGTGTTTGAGCAGCAGCGGCTAATGTTTGCAAACCAGAGCTCTTTTAGCTCATTACAAAGTTTGGCTCTTTCCCATAACCTCTGAAAAATCAGGACGTTTTTTAATTTTCCTTTTCTCCCTTCAGAGGAACGGTGTGGAGTTCAACACGGATCCTTCTACTGGAACTCAGACTGGTAGGGAGCTGCTCACCAGTTGGTGAACTCTGAATCATGTTGATGTTTTAACATGAAAAGTCATATGCGATTCAGCAAACTCAAACTTGTTAAGCTTTTCGGGAATACTTGACATTAATAATATCCAGGAGACGTTTTCAAACCGTAGAGTAAAGCTCATTCCTCCGTTGTCCCCTCTCTGTCATCATCTGTTTTTCACCTGATCCATCGCTGACGTGGTCCCCTCCCCTGTGACACAGACGCTTGTTGTGTGATGGAGCAGAAGGACGAAGAGGGTCAGCAGATCGACTCACCGTGCGGCAGTCAGACACAGCCAGGACAAGCAGGACTCTGCGAGTGAGTGTGTGACGCGCGTCAGTCGGAGCCTGATTATAGACGCAACACCAGGCAGCAGCGATAGTCTGTGTCTGTTCGCTCACTGTTGCCCCCCCCCGCCTTTTTGACATCCATTTAAAAAACCTGACAAATCCCAGCACGTGTAACAGCTGAGGGCCAATCCCACGGGTCAGCTGAATTTCCTCAGTGTGCAAAGTCTGGAAAATACTAAATTAGCTAAAATGCAGGTGATGTTAGCCTGTTGGAAAAGACCCAGGGCTATAAAAGCATGCGTCACTTCTTAATCTACAGTTATTCCCCAGGAGTAACAGTGAAACCAGACACACCCGACACGCTACGAATGAAATGAACAGCTTTAGCACTTTGGTATCAAAGATTAGAATGAAGTGTTAATTCCAGCTTCACAGCCTCTGCTAATGTATGACAGTAAATCATTATGGATTTCAAAACCTATGACAATAATTATTTCCAGGTTGTTGTCTTTGACTTATTTAAACATTCTGTCATAGTCCCTCAGCTGCAACTCATTCAAGATCATTTAAGCAACACACTGTCTGTCCTGTCTTAACCCCCAGGTCACACCAAACAGCAAATTCTCTCTTCACACACAGTTATTTATAATGTTATAGTAAGGAAGAGAGACGAGACTGAATTTGAAGACTGTACTAGCGTCAAAAGCCAAACTATGCTCCCCTGGAGTCGTGGCTCATTTGTCAAGTCTCTGAACTGCTCAGCCTTTCAGACCCGTGTGGAAAAAGTCTTTAAAAGACTGCAAAACCAGAACTGTGAGTACTGTCACGGCACAGAGGGGGCAACAGGCCCCTCTCTCTCTCTCTCTCTCTCTCTCTCTCCCCCTCCCTCCCTCCCTCTTGGACACCCTCCTGGTCGTTTTGGCTCGAAGGCCTGCTTCCCCCCCCCTGGGGGACATAACAAGTGCATTCTTTCCCTTTTAGATTATTTTGGTCTTCGCTTATTCAGGAAGTAAGTTTGGAGCTTTGAGTCTTGCTGTCATGTGGTGAGAGTTGAGCTCTTTAGGAAGAAGCACTTAAAATCCTGTCCACTGAATCCACTGATATTACTGACATTATTTTACAGTTATAAGCGTCACTCTCATATCCACCAGACTCCAGAGCACCAGACTTGAGACTTGATCTGAGTCACAGTCAAAAGCTAATCCCGTGAATGTCTCCTGTCCCTTTGAGGAAGATTAAAACCATTTGTTTCCGAGCACATCCCAGCACCGGGTCTCAAACACAGCTCTTTGTTCCCTCAGGAAGCACTACAGGGAGTACCTGGTGAGTCTGATAAACGCTCACTCTCTGGACCCCGCACTGCTCTACGACGCCCAGGAGGCGACCCGCGCCTGTGAGAGATACCAGGTGGACACGCAGAGAGGGGAGAACGAGGACGACAACGCTTACCATGCTCGACTGCTAAAGGTGAGAGATACGTGCGTTTGTCACCACACAGCTCAGGGATCAGTTGAGCAGGATGGCCTTTGTACGCTCAGCACAAACCAGACAGGTGGCTTATAACTGAAACGTGCCTGCTTTGGCCTAAACATGCTCTCTAACAGGGAACTAATCTGCTCTGGGACAATTGTTCAGTTCATGTTACAGAAAAATCCTTGTTTCAAATTAGGCTGAAGATGTTTGAAGCTCGTCTCTTGTCTCTTTTCATGCTTTCTTTAAAATAACAAACTTGTCGTCTGTGTTTTTCCACCCTACAGAAACTGATGGAGGTCCCACTTGGAGAAAAAGTTCCTCGAAACAAATAAAAATTCCTCAACAGAACTGCCCAGAATCCAGGAATCATCCCTAAATCTGTCCAGAAAACACTCGTGGAGAGTTCACTGACGGTCATCAGGAGTCTCTGTCACCATGTTTGCTCTGCAGCTCTGTCTGTGTCCTGTTTGGTCTCCACCCTTTGGGAAAACTCTCATTTGTGATAAGCTTATTTATGTTGTGGGTGAGGGTTAACCAATTCCTTCCTTGTTGGTCATCATAACGAGCTGATTGCTAAGGAGTGAATCTGTCGAACCGGGTTGACCTGCTTCTCTGCGCTCATCATCTCAGTTTTGCAGGTTATGGTACGGCAACGGCGAGTCGAACTGATGCAAACATTCAGAATCTTCTTAAAAGGAGTCTATGCGTGGTTTGGATCCTGTATGAATATGACAACGATTTATTGTTTGCACTTAAAATCTAAATCTATATGAAATGAATGTTGGAGCAATACTGGGTGAAAGAGTAATCAGAGTCATTATCATGCGTAAAACTGTTCAAAGACTTTTCCGCTCTTGGTTTATTTTCCTGTTCTGTTTTAATGTTTGATGAATGAATCGACCTGAATAAATAAATGTTATTGATTTTCCTGAAGTATAAATAACAACGCAGGACTATGATCCTTTAAGCCGACGCCTCATTGGCACCGTATTTGATGTCACGCTTAATTTTGAATACCATTACAAAACACACACAAGCATGAAATAATACACAAAGGATATTTAAAATACCTCAAAACAGAACAGAGTTCATGGGGGTCAGTCCCACAGAAACATTTCATTGAGATTTAAGATCTAAAAACATGAGAGACTCACGAAATATGTCCGAAGAGTAAAATGTAATATTAGAAAAATGAGTTACGGCGATACTTCATTAACAATTATTAGAAATAAGGTGATAAAAAGCATAGGGATAGTGGAGAGTGTGTTGTTTTTGCAGATTTACCTCGCGCGTGTCCGTGGTCGCCCCCTGGCGGCACACCCGCCGATGTTTCTCACAAGTCACGTGACTTCTGGGAAAAGGAGCGTCTGCTTTTGAGGCGGCACAGTCCGCACCGCAGAGACGCGCAGCAGGCACTCAGAGTCCGCGGACTTAGCGGTGGAAACGCAACCGAGGTAAACGAAACTTATATCGACTTCCTTAATTTAACACCTTAACGTCTATATTTGTTGTACTTATTAATATCGGCGGAGCAGGCGAAGGGACGTGCTTTTGTTCCCGAACCAGACTCCGTTTAAAAATGTCTTGATTGTAGAAATAGAGTTTGTGTGTGAGCGTTGTGTGATGTTTGGGCATAAACTCAAACTGCCCACACCAGACTTAATTCAATATTTGCATAAACCAAGCAGACACGTGTTATGACTTGTTTTTACATTATTCTCAGAGGAAAGCGTTATTAAAGTTGGAGGCATATTGTTGACAGTCATCCGGAGCGCTTGCTTCGTTGTTGTTTGTTTGTGTCAGCCTGTGTCTCTGTGGTAGCTTTCAAAGGATCATGGCAGCGGGGAGAATGCGCTCCACTCGCAGACTGCGCTCCTGGATCGTCGAACAGGTGCGTGTGTGTGTGTGTGAGAGAGAGGGGCTGGGGGTCAAAGAAAGGGAAAGGGGGGGGAGGAAAGGGGGGGAAAGGGGGAGGAAAGGGAAAGGGAAAGAGAGAGACTTGCCTGTAGTCATGCTACACAAACAAACTGTGCATCAGTGATGGAGAAAGTACCCAGATCCCCTACTTACATAAGAATACTCTATTGCAAGTAAAGGTCCTGCATTAAAAGTGTTACTTAAGTAAAAGTATGTGAGTGTAATCAGGGAAATGTACTTAAAGTATTAAAATTAAAAGTACTCCACACAGAAAACTGTTCCCTGTCACTATTATATATATATATATACCGTATATAACTAGATTATTATTAATCCTGCATTCATGCAGTGTTACAGTTACCCAGAGTGATAGTCAGTCAATAGGAAAAACCTAAAAATTCTGAAAAATATATTAAAATGACTTATAAACATTAAAATAGTCATCTGCACATTTGTTGTGCTGGAACCATGGAAGGTTTTCTGTGCAAAATGCCTCGAGTGATTGACAAAATAGTTCAAACTGATTGATTTCTCGTAGAGTTGATTCGTTAAAACTTAGCCGTAGTGTGTTTTCGGCTGTTGCAGGTCAGCAGTGGGAAATATCCAGGTCTGGTGTGGGAAGACGAGGCCAAAACCATGTTCCGAATTCCGTGGAAACACGCGGGGAAACAGGATTTCCGTAAAGACGAGGACGCTGCGATTTTCAAGGTCCACATTCAGTTCTTGGCTCTAGGCGAGCTGCAAGAGGCTTCGTCCAGGTGGTACAGGGTGAGGTGGACACTGGCCTCCTTGTCTCATGACCAA
Organism: Datnioides undecimradiatus; assembly: GCA_008933995.1. Lineage (NCBI taxonomy): Eukaryota > Metazoa > Chordata > Actinopteri > Lobotiformes > Datnioididae > Datnioides > Datnioides undecimradiatus. The sequence goes on from WARS01000010.1 coordinate 11,539,131, forward strand.
ACATCTCTATCCTCCGCAGGCGTGGGCAGAGTTCAAAGGCAAGCTGACGGACGGGGGTCAGGACAACCCGGCGTCCTGGAAGACCCGTCTGCGCTGCGCTCTCAACAAGAGTCCGGAGTTTATGGAGGTGATGGAGCGAGCTCAGCTGGACATCTCCGAGCCTTACAAGGTCTACCGCCTGGTCCCCATCAGTGAGCAGGGTAAGACTCAGGCCTAACGTCACCACCCTGACGCCAGTGTGATGGTTTTGTGCTAAAACTCAGCGATCACAGGTCATAAAACAGGATGTTTCCACAATGAGCTGGGATTTGAAGAAGATGCATCGGCGTGTCTTTGAAGCTCGGCTGTCAGGTGGTTAAGAAAGCAGTCGGCAGATGAATCAGTCAAATCCAAAATAGTTCAAACAGAGCTCCTCCTAAACCGAACCAGGACAGTACAACCACTCCTTCCCATTAATGCACGATGAGTTATATCACGTCATCGCGTATCAGGCTGGCCCTGTGTCCCGGCTGGTCACACTCAGTCACAGGGGGACATTCGTCTGCACTGATTGCTTTAAGTTTGAATTGCAACAGAGTGGCTGCACGGCGTGGTGTTAGCACTTTAACTCGAGTCAGGGATCTGAGTACTTCCTGAATCACTTCATACAGCCTGTTACACAGTGTCGAGCTGCAAGTCGTGCCTTTTTTACAGTAGTGACATTGAGTCGCACGCTGGACGCATGAGGGGAAAGTTCACAGCTGGATGTCTTAACACTCATTAAGTCTGGAGTTTTCTCCCAGCTGCACGTTTGAAACTCAGCCTGCCAGCATGTCAGGGGTTAAAACAGAAGCTGACAAACCAGCAGTGCTCTGTGTTTGGGGTAAATAACGTGCAGCATTTGTTTGGTTTTGTTTTGTTTTTTATATCTCATTTAATCAGGCAATGGGACGCAGCAGGCCGCCTGAAATGGGGGTGGGGTGGGGGGGTCAGCATCGATTTTAAAAACGTCGAATTTATCAAATTCTCTTTAACTACAAAAATCCTGCCTTTGAATTAATGCGCTAGGATGCAATAAACTGATTCATCGATTTGCCGACAGAGGAAAAAAATAGTTTTTCTTGATTTCCTGCTAATTATCTTTGGGTTTTGGGTCTTTGTTATTAAAGTCACCTTTCTCCTTCCACTATTTTCCGATGTTTCGTTGACGAAACGACTGAGCCGCTGACTGAAGAAAGAGGCAGATTCACCCGAAATGAAAATGATCATCGTAAAGTGGCGAAACGCTTCCTCTTTGTGTTTTCATCTTGGTGCAACGAGTGTCCTCTGAGGGCAGAGAGTCATGCTAAATATTCGTGGGCAGTGATTATTCTCTGCTTCTCAGCGTTTGGGAGGAGGGTGTGACTCAAAACACTGCCTAGATGTTGCTCAATGCAAATTTAGAATCCCACACTTGTGTTTCACGGAACTTCACGCACTCTTTCACTTCTCAGCCTATTTTTGTACACATCTATTAAAAAAATTTCTGAATGTGTGTAGAATGTGTCTTTTACACATTCACACACACACACACACACACACATACACACACACTTCTGCTTTTTTTTTTCCTTGAAATCACACCCATCTGTTGTTTCCTCTTCCACCTTGTTCTTGCACCTCTGTGCAGTCTGCGGTTTGACGATGACCTTCTTGTGCTTGGCGTGATTTCAGCGCTTAGACTCTGCTCAATAACGTCAAGTTAATACCTGGAATGTCCAGTGTCGGTAGTCTACCTGCCTGGTGTCAGCTGTGAGGCTCTGCTGCTGAGCCTGCTGTCTGATTCCATCGTTCAGCTGACGTCCCTCTGCCTTTCAGCTCCAGTGACAGCTCCCCCTGAAGCATCAGGACCATGTTTATGAGCACGATCAGCTCTCCGCTGCACTCTGATGTGTTGCTGTTTATTACTGAACTTGGAACCCTGTTTCATTGTGCGGTGAGGATTTACATAAGGCCTTTCGCATTGCCTTCCTGTTTAAAGCGCCCTAGTGTACTGTGGTAACCTGGTGGAAAAAGACCAAAGTACAGTTCCTACAGAGCCGGACTGATGTTGATTTAACACTAATTACTCCTACAGTCTCCTTTCAGACAAGTTAAAACCCAGCTGTTTTCATCTGAAGTGAGTTTTTTGGAGATTGTTGTCCGACTGAGTCATATTATCTGAACAAAAGAGAGGAGATGATGATGTAGTCAGCAGGGCAGTGAGTTGATGCTGGGGCGGGACAGTTCAGCCAACGTCCACACACTAACTGGGGCAAGTACACCCACTGGGAAGAAAGCAGCACCGCGGCTCTGCTCCATCTGCGGTTCTCGTGTGTCCTGAACATTAACAGTACTGGTTATGAACTGCGCAGTTGTTTAAAGGTTAGTGTTTTCAGAGGCTTTCCTTCCGTCTCTCCAGGCGTGGTGGTCCCTGAAAAGAAATGCAGAGTGAAAGCCACCAAGAGGCCCAAAGGGAGGAGGAGCAGCGAGTCGGAGAGCGGCGGCGTCACTCAGGAGAAGCAGATCAAGATCGAAGAGGTCACGTCGCAGCTGGTGAGTCGATGGAGTGGGGAGTCAACTGGCCTGATTTTAAGAAACGCAAAGCTGAACTAAGAGAAGCTGAGCCGCAGTGAGCCTGACAGACTGAATCTAATTTGTCCTAAACTGGCTCCTGTACTTGGGATGTGACAGCAACATGATCCGTCCTCTTTCCTCCTCCAGGTCAAACTTTATATTTGAGAAACATAATTTTATATTTGAGAAATGTAACTAGGTACAGCACTGCACTGAAGTACATTTATAAGATACTTTTACTCTACTTGAGTTTTTCAGTTTTATCCTACTTTATCCTCATGACACCTAAAGTTAATTTTTACTTTAATAATAACACTTTGCTATAAATAAGAGTTTTAACAGTTAGTTTGACAAAAGATAAACATAATTTTCAACTTTATACAAACATTAAATTAGAAAATATGTGGGATGCTAATCTATTGCTAACTACAGCTGACTGAACCTCACAGAGAGATGCCAGAGTATAACATTCTCTGGTGCTGATTCACCACAAACGATCATTTCTTTCATTTTTCTCTGAACAATTTGCAAAGAATTGTATTGCAAAAGGAATATGTCAACAAGCAACATGCATTGATATTGACTGTAACATTGACTGTGTTTAGTCTGCAGGCTGTCTGCTCTGAGAATCAGTTATTTCTTCAATGTTGGCCACAAAAGTTTATTAATGGGAACGTTTAGATCGAACTCCTCATCAGACGATTGTGGCCTGGAGCACGTGTGCAGGCTTGTACTTCCTGTCACTGCAGCTGCTCCATGGCAGCCCTGCACACACGCGTACCCTCCTTCATCTCTACTTGTGTGAACACACTGTTCACTCAAATGGAGCCTGTATGCAGTCTGTATGTTTTTGGACTTCCCCTTTAGCACGTGTGCATGCCATGCTATGACTAGATGTGCCTCAGTGGCTGAATGATTACAGGACATGCTGCAACCATCACCACTGCTGTGGCTTTGTTTCTAGCTGGCAACCTTTGCCTCATATCAGGCCCCTCCTCCACTTCCTGTCTGCCACTGATGCTTGACAGGAAGTAGATAATAATATTGCTATTTTCCTTGTACCGCACACCGTGTAATTATGGTTTCCGGTCCAACAGTGTGAATCTGAGGATCAAAATCTGACTCGCTGATGGTGCTAAATTCAAAATCAGTTAGTGGCAACACTTGCAGCCCCGGAGCTGCGCTGTGAGGGAGGCTAACAAACTGAAGAAATGAAAAGGGTTGGCTAAGAGCATGGTTGGTGTGTTCACTTTAAATAAATCAGAGGTTCACCAGAGGATCAGGCAAGTGTTGATCCATCCGCTGTTCACACGCCTCAGAGAGATAACAACCTGTGTGATTCTCAGCGCGTCGACGAGGCTGTGCTGCTCACCGACATCCCCATCCTGACAGAAGAGCCGGCTCAGCTCGCCACCTCAGTCCAGAGAGACGGTGAGTTGAACCGCAGCAGTCGCAGCGAACTGAGCTGATCCAACTTAAGAGTTTGATATGTTGTTGCACAGGGACAATGACTTTGTTCCAGAACAAAACGACTCTCTCTCCCCCTGCAGTGGTTGATGAGATCACGTTAGATGTGCGGATCGAGGAGAGCGTCCCTGCTCTGTCAGAAGGTAATAACTGATCGAACATGTACAGCTGTTCTCCCTACATACATCTTTATTGTTAGAGTTTCCTTTAATCAGAATGCAGTGTTTAGACAGTTGTCCTCCTTGGTCGAACATCATTTAGTCAGTATTTGTCTGTTTAAGACTGTTTGGCTCCTAGAGTAGATTTTATTTTACAAGCTTAACTTGTTTGTATCTCTCCAGGCCAGGACGCCTTCAATGTGGTGGTTCAATATTTAGGACAGGAGGTTCTCAAGCGTCAGATTCAGGGCACTGATGTCAGGATAATGTACCTGCCGTCCTCTACCGTCCCCCCGACTCCGGCCATCCTGAAAGGGAGGTTCCCGCGCATCCCGCTGCCGGAGCCGCCCTCCATGCTACCGGCGGGCCAGGAGGTGCAGGCCCTGCTCACACTGCTGCCCTTCATGGAGAAAGGGGTGGTGCTGACCTCCACAGCACAGGGAGTGTATGGCAAGCGCTTCTGCCAAGGACGGGTCTTCTGGACGGGGCCCCACACCACCTCATCAGGGCTACACAAGATGGAGAGAAACACTGAGCCCGTGCTGCTCTTCAGTAAAGACACCTTCAAACAACGTGAGTCCACCCACAGTCCAGAGCAAGCCGACAGATGACGTCTCATCTGTGGCTCCACCTCCAACTCTTCACTGGTGCACTGAACCAGCAAGGGTCTGAGAGCTGCCCGCAAAAGTGTCTGTCTATGACGAACTGAGTCAGGTTCATTCAAGAACATTCTGTTGGTTGATTAAAGTAAACAATATTTACACATAATTCAACCACAAGTAAGTCCAACAGTGATTCCATCAGTGAGTCAGAGTCAGACACAGCTTCTCATTCATGGGGAATATTCTGTTTGTTCAGCACATATGACCAAAACTAATCATGTTATGCATTTGTGGGGTGGCCTGAGGGATTTGAGGACCCTACTCAACTCTTGGCACTTACTGTTTTTACTTTTTTGGCATTACATAGATGAACCATCTGAAAATTTGATCAATTTAATTCATTTTCAGTTGTAACACAAATTAAAGTCCAACCTCAGTCCACTGACTTTCTCTAACCCACAGTTTGATTCTGTATTTCTCTCTCTTTTCTCTCCCTCCTGATCAGAACTGGACCTTTTCTGCTCTAACGGTGGCGAGCCTCCTCAGTGCGGCATCACTCTGTGTTTCGGAGAAGAGCTGAGTAACACCGAAGACCCGACGCAGAAGCTCATTATTGTTCAGGTCAATGTGCTTTACATGCTCATCACATCCACATTGGTTTACTGACTGAGTGTATGCTGAATAATCTCCTAATTTCCAAATGAGTGTTTGTTTGTAAACTGTTTGGGAATGAGGTGAAGTTAAAGATTATTTCCACTATTTAAGCTAAACAGTGACTCTATGATACAGTATGAGTTTTTGAAAAAAGTTGGTAGATCAAATATGGATTGGTCATTTTGAAATTTAATCAGAAGTGCATGTATTTCATGGATGAAATGGAACATTTAAAGAGAGTGAGGAGTTTGGATCCTCAACGCCGAAACTCCCCCCCGGCAAGGAATAACTCTCTGGCCTACCTTCTCTCCTGTGCAGATCACATTTCCGTGGGCAGAGAAGCTGGTCCACAATGCTCAGTCCATCTTTGAGTCCATCACCATCCTCCAGTCTCTGGCCAGTCAGTCTCCGCTGGGAGAAATAACTCTAAATCTGGTCACCGTGCCATCACCGACGACTGAGGCGATCACCTGCGGGTCCATCTGAGCGCCTGGTCATTCCAGACTAAGAGACACCCCGGCTTTGAACCCATTCTTCCAACACGAGAGGACAGAGGGCTGAGCGATGTATCTGTTTATCACTGGTCACTCTAAATGAAGCATCTAAAATCTAAATACGAATATCTATGTAGTTAAATGAATATAGCATATATAGGCTTTATTATCTATAAAGTCTATAGTTAGCTAGGATAGCTATAGTTCATATCGCTCAGTTCCTGTATAACACAATACCAATGTTAAAACACTTATGACATTAATGAACAGGATGTACATGTTGCACTTTTCCCCTTGAAAATGGATACACACGTTCTTGTGATGGCGTTCAGCCCCTCCTGTCAGAGGTTAGTCATTGTACTGGAAGCACTACATGGACACCGACACTGAGGAGACGTCTGCAGAGCTGCAACAACCAGCCGATCAGCTGGAGTCAGGGGTAATCATCATTAATCATCCATTGTCACATAAAAAAAACATGTCGGTCATGATAATGTGCATTTTGTTGTCACGTGCGACTGAAAGTTTGTATATAATTTAAGGTTTTGGACCATCAGTCAGAGAAACTATTCTGATTCAGTTCATTGCAAAGCTTAATCATATGCTCTAGGTGTCTGTCTGTGTCGGGATCTGGAAATGTGATATTGACTCTGTTCTCAGAGCACGGCTGCACATCTGTTTTCCTCTGAGCCAGCTGTTCCCAACCTGTGGGTTGAGAACCACAGAATGGGTCACCAGTTACATCTGAGGGAGACGTACAGGACAGGAAAACAGAAAAAGCACTTGCCTGCTTCCTGAAATGAACGAATCTGTTTTTGTTTTTGCAAAGTACTGGATAAATACAGAACACGTGCAGCCGATAACAGTTTCATTAGTACTGTAGCTGTAGTTTGGGGGTTTTTTTCAGGGCCATGAGCTAAACAGGTTTGGAACTGGTGCTCTCAGTGACTGTGACTCTGTCCTTGAAGCTGCAATAAACAGCTGGAATAGTTCAGAAGAATCGTTGCCATGGTGAGAAAAGATGTTTCCTGCAATAACTTGTATCCCTTGTTTTAATTCAAGGCCCGTTAGTGAACTCAGATACATCTTTCAGTCAGTCATTGTTCATGTTAGGCTTTTGCTGTTAAACACAAACACGTGCCGGTCAATCTGTGAAGGATAAAGTTGCTAAAACTTGGAAGAAAAGGGAAACTTGGCCTCCTCTACACACAATCGTTCATCAGGTCACTGTGTGAGACACTGCCAAGTGTAGCTCCACTATCTCCATGTCTTACAAGGTTGTTTTTGGGGCAAACAAACATCTTTAAATACAAACATCTCAAAGTAAACAGAGAAACTCAAGATGTCTGGGTTTTGTTGAGGCCGTCAGAGACATTTATTCAACCTGATGGTCTTTTTCTGGGTTGCTTGGTGTTTTGTACCTTTGGTGCATCTGTCACAAGTGTGTGTAACAGACAGTTAAGAGAGTTTATTGGTGCATTCAACGCTGTTCATTTTAGTGACAGATGTAGCACTGGGCATGAGTAAGCACGATATTAACATTTACTGAATTGCTTTCGACATATTATAATGTAGCTGTATGCGTGTTTGCATGTGGCACAGCACGAACGACCACCTTCAACGTGATCACCGACCTGTATCAACACTTGAGGGCCTGACACAAACTAAACATTTTGAAAATATTTTATTTACTACAGGACTTTTGTTTTGGAAGGCGTTTCTGTTATTTTGTCCACCCCTCAGCATTCCAAATGTACATAGTGATAAAAACAATACAGCAACCAAAAAGGACAAAAGTGGACCAGATACGTGATGGGTGCACTGGAATAGTGTTCAAAGGTGTTTCTAAGGTGAACTGTCCTCTGAAATCAGCAGGGTGTAGGGCTGAACTACAAGGCACACTCTTGGGGGAAGGGGAGCTGGAAGACTGCAGAGATCGACCAATCTGTATATATTCTGTTATTTATGCACGTTCTATGTTACGTCCCTGTTTAGCTGAAACAATGCATTAAAATAAAGACATTTCTATACTCTGCGTGGAGTCTGTGGTAGTGTTGGGCTGTAAAACCGAAAAACTAAATCACATTTATACACGACGGCAGATTCAAACATAAATAAACCTGGAATCCGATACAAACTGAAGCTACTTCCCGCTCTACATGCTCCCGTTGGCCGGCGAGGCGAGCTCTGCTATCTTGGTGTTAAGCTTCTGATTGGTCCAGTCCTTTGTTATGTCGTCTAAATGGCTGTCAAAATCCACCAATAGCGTGTGATCGCCAGACTCCAGCATCTGGCTGGCTATCGCCCGAGTCTCCTCCCACTGTCTCAGCATTATCCTGAACAGACCGGGAAAAATAAATAAATAAGAAATGAGCACTGATGTTAGGAAGTGTTTGTGATGTACCAGGAACATTAGAGGGTTGGAGAGCGATCTTACATGTAAGAACGTTAATTTAATTTGAATTATACAAGGAACAAACTGCTGTCCAACAACTTCCTTGGAATTTTATACTTCACATCAAATGAATCACATCTAACTGATCAAGCTCTTGTAGCTCTACATCATGGCACTGCATTACTGCGTCACCACCACATGATAAAATGTTTTTAATGAATCTGTCAAATCTATGTCGTAATGATCCTCTAAAGCAAAACAGAGGGTAGGTCAGGAACAGAAGGACATCCTTCCTCTGTTTGTGTTTTGTGGCACTAACTGAAAACAGGTGGATGGACATGTGACTAAAGACGGTGGTCTCACTATTCATTCACTGCTGTCTCACTGTTCTAAAGAATGAGTTCAGCAGGCAACACTTCCTCCCAGGCTGGGTGCCTCTTTGAACAAGCATCAAACCGTTTCACATGCAGCCACGGCGGCGCTGGCGCTGGCAGTCACTTACGTGTGTTTGTCTTTGAGCGTCCATTTGGAATCCTTGCGCTCGTACATCACGATGGGAGGGACCCGGTAGTCTGGAGACATCTTACTGCCATCAAGCTGTGAAGCAACACGTTTGAGACAGATTTTACTCATTCATTCATATGAAAAAGTGAATAAATTACGTTTTTTAGGTTAGAAAATACTGAGACAGAATGTCAAACATTTGTTAAAACTGGCTAAAAGCCAACAATGTGTTTCACCACCAGCTCACTTCTCATCTCTACAAGCCAACAGCTAATGAGATACTGCCGAGTCAAATTTCTTTACTAGTTCTTACCATTAACAAAACTGCATTTTCAAACTGCTCCGCGATCTTATCCGCTATCTTCAGCGCGCACGGCGTTGGACTGTCCAGGTCATAAAAGACAAAAACCAGAAAGTGAACTGCGATGCCTGTGACGTGTGTGGTGAATTTACCAACATGACGGTCACAACGTAAACACCAATCAAAGGTGACAGAGCTGAGATGTCGGGGGACTGATGAAGCATCTGGAGCAGGAAACTCACCTACTGTCTGACGCACAGGCGTTGGCTTGATAGTATCCTACTATCCTCTGCTGGGTCTGCGAACACCACACATCTACCTGAAACGGGAGAAGTGACGGTCACTTTAAAACATCTTTCAGATCAAATGCGCAGTCTTCCGGCGAGAGCAAAGATTTTCTCTTCCAAAGGGCGACCGATCCCTTCCGCTCGCCTGTTTTAGAGTAAATTCAGCTGGAAACTGCCTGAACGTCTGCTGAACTTGAAAGGGTTTACAAGTGAGAAGTGGTTTATAACAGGAAGTGTTTCATATTAGTGGTTGGTTTCTCTCTTTTTAAAGGGAACTGACAAGTAGTACTGGCTTTACCGCATTATATTAGTCATTATATTAACTGTACCAACAGAAAAGCATTAATGCATTATACATTTTGGTGTGGATTCCAAATTAAAGACATCAGTCATTGTGATTTAATAATATTAAGCTCCTGGTTCCTTCACTGCACCGTCTCTTTCCCAGTTTCCATTTCACTGACTTCCCAACTGATGGAATGTTGTCTCGCCCACACTGCATGGGAAGGACAAGGAGAAACTGTTCGCTGCACCTGTCAGCAGGTGTCCTACCTGTGTCAGGGCCAGCTGGGTGATGGGTGCCAGGGGCAGGTGGGAGTGAAGCAGCGGTACACAGTCTGTGACACACACAGCACCGCCCGCCGGGCTGGACGACAACAGCAGCCCGTTGATGCTGCACCGCGGAAACAGACAGCAGTGGAGGTACATCTTCACATAAGCCCGACAGGACAGCTCTACCTCGCCCATGATGCCTAATGAGAGGACACAACAGAGGCTACAAGTATTGGGGCAACACATCGCATCACAACGACAGCGACAGAGGAAGCAGCAGTGGTGCATTGCCTTAACTGGATGCTGCTAGCCACACTACGCTAGGTTAACTCATGACAATGAGCCAGCTAGCCAGCTGTTGTTGCTGCAATGTGCACTACCGAAACAAACCATACTAGCAAACCAAACAGAGCTAAATTGAATCTTACCTGAGCAGGAATATAATACAGTGAGCGTAGTCTAAAGTAAATGAGTATTATATGCTGTTTAAATTAAGTGGTTCATTCGGGTTTCTGTGAATGTTGAGGAGAGCTGCAACGGCTAGTCTGACAGCTAAAAGGCGTCTGAACGGCCACTACTAGTCCCGCCCATGAGAGTTGTATGTAATAATCTGATTGGCCAATACGTCGGTCTTCTGTAATCTAATTGGAGCACCAAGGTATCAGTCATTTTGCCTGTCTTCTTCAGCTGATGTGTAATGCTTACGTCCCAAGGCAATACTCCCTCTAGCTGAGAGGATGTAGCACATGCTCTAGACCAGTGGTCCGCAAATCTTTCCCTTCAAAGGGCCACAACTGATGTAAGCTGTAATAGATCACGAGTTCCCTTAATTGACTGCCCGCACTGTTGCCCTTTGTGCTCAGATTAAAAAAAAAAAATCTAAAACTGCACAAAGAGCAATTTATTCAAAATTTTAAATCCATTTTTCTTGTTTTTGTTAGGAACATCTGGTGGGCCAATTCAGATTGGACCAGCTTTGGTCCACAGACCCCAATTTAGGCAGCCCTGTTCTGGACAGCATATTAGAGGTAAAGAATTAGAAAAAGGAGCTGTATTCATAAATCAGCTTCATTACATTTTTAATTCAACTTCTCTCAACTACTTGTAAAAAGGCAGAAAATTATTTTTACCTAAGAAAAAAAAATTATTCTGTACAACACAACTATTTTCTCTGCAGGTATTTGATTTTTATGAAAGTATTTCTAAATTCCTTGCTTTATATTATGTACATTGTATATTATATATCAAACTGGAAATTGAAAGCCAGACATAGCAAGCACAGCACAGATTATATTAAGTGTCCAGCAGAGGGTGCGGTAGGTTATACTAATGAATATTCATCCTAATAAATGTTTAGATGATTTGTAAGCAAGCTTAATAAAACTTGCTACCATTTTCAGTGGTTGATTTGGAGAGCTTCCTTTTGCTTTAGTCAAATATGGTTGACATTTGAGAAAAAGCAGTGTATGATAATATCACTTCCTGCATGCACCCAACCCTTAAATGGAAGTTTTGGATACTTGTTTAAAAGTCTTAGAAAAATATTAAAAAAATTGAAATTGCCCAAACCAGTACCTGTTTTTTGTATGTGTTTCAATGAACAATTACGTTCTTAGGATTAGATGCTCAGCTGTGTGAAACTCAAGTTCAACCTGGTGAATTAAAGCATTTTATCTACATCTCAGTTCCTGTTTAGGAGGTTTGAGTGGATTTCAAATCTGAAAGTTGTCAAATCAGACCAGAAAATTAACATGATTTAAGAGCCACCCCACTGTAGACATTACACAGCCATAAAGTGCTACTTTTTTAAGAAACAAATAGTCACAATTGCCAAGAAAAAAAGTTACAGGATTTATTCATTTACATGTCAACTTTTGGCTCAACTGAAAGTAGTATGAAGCATTTTCAGTGTTCTGAGGTAGGTTCTGACACCTTGAGCAAAAGTTAGATTGTCATGTAGCTAGTAGCTGGGCTGTCGGGACTCTGCAGCTGGTGGAAAAACTTTCATGATTCTGGGCTCTTTGGGCTGTAGCGAGGTGCCTGGGGCAGCTTGGGCCTGAAGAAAGGGCGCTTTGGCAATTGGGGTGCATAGCTCAGCTGCTGAAGCACCTGGGGCCGCTCGGGAACGTAGCTGGGCACCTGGGGGCCCTGGGGCCGCTGGGGCACGTAGCCGGGCACCTGGGGCCGCTGGGGCACGTAGCCGGGCCGCAGGGGAACGTAGCCGGGCCGCTGGGGCAGCTGGGGCCGCAGGGGAACGTAGCCGGGCCGCTGGGGCAGCTGGGGCCGCAGGGGAACGTAGCCGGGCCGCAGGGGAACGTAGCCGGGCCGCAGGGGAACGTAGCCGGGCCGCAGGGGAACGTAGCCGGGCCGCTGGGGCACCTGGGGCCGCAGGGGAACGTAGCCGGGCCGCTGTGGAACGTAGCCGGGCACCTGGGGCCGCAGGGAAACGTAGCCGGGCACCTGGGGCCGCTCGGGAACGTAGCTGGGCACGTAGCCGGGCCGCTGGGGCCGCTCGGGAACGTAGCTGGGCGCCTGGGGCTCCCGGGGCTCCCGGGGCCGCTCGGGAACATAGCTAGGCTCCCGGGGCCGCTCGGGAACATAGCTAGGCACCTGGGGCTGCTGGGACTCCTGGGGCTGCTTGGGCTCATAGCCAGGCACCTGGGGCTCCTGGGGAACGTAGCTAGGCACCTGGGGTCGCTGGGGCTCCTGGGGAACGTAGCTAGGCACCTGGGGCCGCTGGGGCTGCTTGGGAACGTAGCTAAGCACCCGGGGCTCCCGGGGCCGCTGGGGAACATAGCTAGGCGCCTGGGGCACCTGGGGCCGCTTGGGAACATAGCTAGGCGCCTGGGGCCGCTTGGGAACATAGCTAGGCTCATAGCTAGGCACCTGGGGCTGCTGGGACTCCTGGGGCTGCTTGGGAACATAGCTAGGCACCTGGGGCTGCTGGGACTCCTGGGGAACGTAGCTAGGCACCTGGGCCCACTGGGGCCGCTTGGGAATGTAGCTAAGCACCCGGGGCTCCCGGGGCTGCTGGGGAACATAGCTAGGCGCCTGGGGCTGCTGGGACTCCCGGGGCTGCTGGGGAACATAGCTAGGCACCTGGGGCCGCTGGGACTCCTGGGGCCGCTTGGGAACATAGCTAGGCTCATAGCTAGGCACCTGGGGCCGCTGGGACTCCTGGGGCCGCTTGGGAACATAGCTAGGCACCTGGGGCCGCTGGGACTCCTGGGGCCGCTTGGGAACATAGCTAGGCACCTGGGGCGCTGGGACTCCTGGGGCAGCTTGGGGAACTATAGCTGAGCACCTGGAGCCGCTGGGGACTCCTGGGGCAGCTTGGGAACAGCTGAGCACCTGGGGCAGCTGGGACTCCTGGGGCCGCTTGGGAACATAGCCTTTAGGCACCTGGGGCGCTGGACTCCTGGGGCACGCTTGGGAACATAGCTAGGCACCTGGGGCGCTACAGGACTCCTGGGGCGCTTGGGAACATAGCTAGGCACCTGGGGCTGCTGGAACTCCTGGGGCTGCTTGGGAGCATAGCTAGGCACCTGGGGCTGCTGCAGGACTCCTGGGGCTGCTTGGGAACATAGCTGGGCACCTGGGGCTGCTGGGACTCCTGGGCTGCTTGGGAACATAGCTAGGCACCTGGGGCTGCTGGGACTCCTGGGGCCGCTTGGGAACATAGCTAGGCTCATAGCGAGGCACCTGGGGCTGCTGGGACTCCTGGGGCTGCTTGGGAACATAGCTAGGCACCTGGGGCCGCTTGGACTCCTGGGGCTGCTTGGGAACATAGCTGAGCACCTGGGGCTGCTGGGACTCCTGGGGCGCTGGGAACTCTTCAGGCACCTGGGGCTGCTGGGACTCCTGGGGCTGCTTGGGAACATAGCTAGGCACCTGGGGCTGCTGGGACTCCTGGGGCTGCTTGGGAACATAGCTGGGCACATAGCGGGGGCACCTGGGGCTGCTGGGACTCCTGGGGCTGGCAGGGAACATGGCCCCCAGGCACCTGGGGCGGCAGGGGTATAGGCACCTGGGGCGCTTGGACTCCTGGGGCTGCTTAGGAACATGGCTAAGGCACCTGGGGCTGCTGGGATCCTGGGGCTGCTTGGGAACATGGCCTTTAGGCACCTGGGGCTGCTGGGACTCCTGGGGCTGCTTGGGAACATAGCTGGGCACCTGGGGCTGCTGGGACTCCTGGGGCTGCTTGGGAACTATAGCTGGGCACCTGGGGCTGCTTTCTGGGACTCCTGGGGCTGCTTGGGAACATAGCTGGGCACTGTGCCTGGGACTCCTGGGGCTGCTTGGGAACATGGCTAGGCACCTGGGGCTGCTGGGACTCCTGGGGCTGCTTGGGAACATAGCTGGGCACCTGGGGCTGCTGGGACTCCTGGGGCGCTTGGGAACATAGCTGGGCTCATGGCGAGGCACCTGGGGCTGCCAGGACTCCTGGGGCTCATAGCTGGCACCTGGGGCTGCCAGGGCCTTGGGGAACATAGCTGGGCACCTGGGGCCCTTGGGGAACATAGCTAGGCACCTGGGGCTGCTGGGACTCCTGGGGCTGCTTGGGAACATAGCTGGGAACATAGCTAGGCACCTGGGGCTGCTGGGACTCCTGGGGGCTGCTTGGGAACATAGCTGGAGCTCGCCCAGCTGAGCACCTGGGGCTGCTGGGACTCCTGGGGCTGTAGGGAACATAGCTGGGCTCATGGCTAGGCACCTGGGGCTGCTGGGACTCCTGGGGCTGCTTGGGGAACATAGCTGGGCACATAGCTGGGCACCTGGGGCTGCTGGGACTCCTGCTGGGGTGCTGCTTGGGAACATAGCTGGGCACATAGCTAGGCACCTGGGGCTGCTTTCTGGGACTCCTGAACTGCTTGGGGAACATGGCTGGGCACAGCGGCAGGCACCTGGGGCTGCTGGGGACTTTCTTGGGAACTAGCTGGGCACATAGCTAGGCACCTGGGGCTGCTGGGACTCCTGGGGCTGCTTGGGCACATAGCTGGGCACATAGCTAGGCACCTGGGGCTGCTGGGACTCCTGGGGCTGCTTGGGCACATAGCTAGGCACCTGGGGCTGCTTGGGCACATAGCTAGGCACCTGGGGCTGCTTGGGCACATAGCTAGGCACCTGGGGCTGCTTGGGCACATAGCTAGGCACCTGGGGCTGCTGGGGAATGTAGCTGGGCAACTGGGGCTCCTGGGGCTGCTGGGACAGGTAGCTAGGCTGCTCGGGGACCTGTGGCTACTTAGCACAGATGGATAGTCAGGTTGCTGGGGCAGCTGAGGCTGATAACTAGGCTCCACTACCTGTAGGAGTAGGAGCGTAAGGTAACTGATTATTTGATTTCTGTCACCCATTGATAGTTGACATTCTGTGTTTCATGTTGGTTATAAGGAATCAGTGGTGTTCTGTAACTACTTACTCAATTGCAGTTGAAGTTGAACCACCATGACCAAGTGGTCCTGTGCGCCATAAAGACTTGTCCACCTCATTAATACTACTTGAATCTGGCTGATGGCCTGCAAGTAGCATATCATTATCTCCATACTTCTCAGGAGATCTAACACTGTAAGCTGTTGAGGATATATTTTAGTTCATGCACATAATACAGGCAAGTGTTTCACAGTCTGATTAACCTTACCATAAGCTTGATGTCTTGTAACAGCTAGTGAGGACAAGAGCAACCATCTAAACAAAGAGAGATCCTAAGTTACAATATGATTTCATATGATTGAACAAACTAACAAAAAAGCAAACACCCCAAAACTTAGAAGTTACCTTAACAGAAAACCCATGACTTACCAGCTGCAGTCATAGGCCAGTCAGCAGCAAACTCAGTCACTTGCCAGCACCTACCAAACCACACAACTGCACTAGTCTGAAAACAAGTCTGAGTGACACTGGGAGGACTTACAAGCTGTCCCTGCTTACCTTTGCTGATTAAGTGGACCCAGGTGTGAGTAGTTGAAGGCTGGTGTGGCTAATTGTCAGGTAGGAGAGGGCCACTGCATAATGGAATCTAGAATATGTGAGTTCAGACCCTTTTTGCATGTAATTCTGTACACTACATTATATTAGCAAGCAAAATAAAGGTTTTAAATGTGTGGGGTTTTGTTTTTAAATATCCATCAGATTTGCTGAAAGTTGGAAAAAAGATTAATATTGTCAAGTTCACTGATGTTATTTCAGTCATTTGACAGAACATGAGTTTGGGGTTTATGATAATAACGCAAATACTTTTGTTTGAATATCAGAGAGGGTGAGTAAAGAAGTTTAAGACTACATATATTCCCGTCAGCGTCCACATACACAATCGAAACACTACTTCCTGGAAGTAGTTTTCAAAAATAAAACATTTTGTTATGTTGCTCCTATTGCCTCTCTGAAAACGTAAATACCGGGTTTTATTTTGAAATCAAGGTCATTCCTCCGTGTTTCGTCGATCCCTGGCCGAGCCAACGATCGCCTGGGACCGGGGAGTCAACACCGTATGATCAGTAAGCTCTAGGCGATACAGTCAGCCTGATGAGGCTCCGTTTGGCAGGAGCCGTGCTGCTGTCGGCAGTTGCTTACTATGTCTACCTGCCGTTACCAAGCGGAGTGAGCGAGCCGTGGAAGCTGATGCTGCTGGACGCGCTGTTCCGGAGCTATGCGAGAGCAGTGAGACCCGGAGGATGCATGCAGGAGAGCAGAGGAGGACAGGTTGATGTGAGGGATAATGTGAGGGCTGGCGGGGTTAGAAAACGGAAGAAAAAAAATAAATTATATATAATATATATATATTATATATATATATATATATAAAATAAACGAAAGCAGGATAGTCAGATAGTCAGAGATGTATCTATTTATACATGTACTGTGCAAGAACGTAACGATGCATTAACACTGGCATGAAACAGGATACTTCACAGGTGACATGCAGTGTAGAGCAATAGAGTGGAATAATACAGAGCAGAGTTTAACACACTACTAGTACAATGAAATATAAGTATATCCTACATTAAAATAAAACAAAGCAATTACAAGTAGGGATTTAGAGAATTCACTAGAATAATCTCTTCAGTGAATATAATGCATGTCCACATTCTGGTTAGTTGTAGGTTTTATTCAATTTTATTTATTTTTTAGTCCCGATCACTTGCAAAACTATAGAAACCCTTTAAAACACACTGGATTATCTGAAAAAGGCATGGTTACAAAGCTGAAATCAAGACTGTTTCTCTGAGCTGAATGTTTTTGGAGTTATTGTTTTTAGCAGTACAGTGGCAGTACAGATCATATGACTTTTGACCCTGCCCAACGCCCTGTAACCTGTACAATCAAGATAATAGCATGTGGCACCGGCCCTGGCCTGTGCACACGTGACAGAGCTGTAACCGCCATGTAACATTCGTTTTAACTTGAGCTGCTCTTAAGCTCTCAGCTCCAGTCCGCACACACAATTCTTATTGCGTCAACGCTGCATAACAAGTTTTTAACCCTTTACTGCATAGTGGTCACTACAGTGGACAGCTATTCAAAAGCTGTTTTCTTGTATATTTATGGGCTGAACAGTGTTACAGTATGTCAAAATATGTTCACATTATTGTAACAGCATATTTCCTTAGTTAAAATACTCAAAATGTATGCTGTCCACCTGAGTGGACATGTGGAAAGTTTTCTTGAATTTTTTCCCTTTTTTCATGGCCCTAGAAAAATAAAAAAAAAAACTTAGGAAAAAAATACATAAAAAATCTTGGCTGTTTTCATAAGTTTTCATAATTCATGCATCAAAGGGTTAAACATACTCACAGTGAGCGGGACAGGTTTTCACACCCTGCTCATTCTATTCCAGCTGCAATCCTTCACCCATTGTTCCCATTGTTCCCATTGTTTTGTTAATCACACACTGAAAAAAATAAGTTGTTGGATGAACGTAATTTCTTCACGCCACCTAATCATGTACAATTGAAGTATTGTGACTATTGGGTGACACATAATATTAATATATAAATTCAATTAGTTGTCTCTCATTGGATTGATAAAAATGACACTAATTGAAACAATGAGAAAGATATTTGTGAAGTTAACAAAAAGCATGTTATTCCAACAAGACTGACACAAGTACAACAAATGAAATTTAAGCTAGTTCATCCAACCTACTTTGATTTCACTATTCTAATAAAAGATAATTGTTCCAAACTAATGATAACCAAAACAATTGAATGGACGCATTCACATTACATATGACCCACAACTGTAGAAGGTGTTCAAATAACAGTCACAATACTCTTACTGTACGTTAAACGTTTGGATGGAAATTAGGTGGTGTAAGGAAGTCACATTCAACAATTTCTTACACTAGGACCATAATAAAAACCATTATTCAAAGCAATGCTAACATTTTTATTTTGCAGCAATAATCACATTCACTTTTTAAATGTGAATTAACAGAACTATATTTAACAATTCTACAGTTCAGATTTCAATATTTCAACTGCAGTTAACATCCTGAAGGGCAATGTAATTAAAAGAGACAAGTGTGTATGACTTCAGAGAAAATTTCCGCTTTAGTAAGGCAAAAATATTTCTTGCATAAGCCTTAGTGTGATAAAACAATGCCCTTTCTGTGGAACATGCAGACACTTTAACCATTTAAATGCTTAAAATGCTGTGGTTCTATATTTCACATTTCAGAGTTTCAAAGGCAATTAACCACTGCACACAATGAAAAACAAACCAAAAAGAGGGATGACTGCAACAATAAAAGTGTGCGCACATTCAATATGAATTCCAAGAAAATGTCAACCTGTGGACTGCAGGAATATTTTCTGCATAATCTTCACTGCAGTTGAACAATGTTCATGCTGACAAAAAAATGTTTTTACCTTTTAAATGCTTACCAAAAAATCTGTCATTCTGCATTTCAAGTGTATTTAACTTCCTGCCCACAATGAACAAGACAGGACCTGCTTTAAGCATCAACACAAGCAGACAATAGATGAACTATAGAACTATACACTCAGAGAACATGCAGAATGTAAGAATCTCCAAAGAGCAAGCTTAACCCATAAGCTTGTTTTTCAGGTCTTTCGTGAACTCCTTATCAATCTGAAAAACAGTAACAATGCACTTGTCACCCATCCATTAAAACATCACAAAGCCATAAAACACAGTAAGGATTTTTCTGTAGTTTGATGATATTTGTAACATCACTTAGAAGTAAATCAATTAAAATGATCAGTTAAGCCCCGTCTTTCCTGCTGTGTGTGCCCAAGAAATTTAACCCTATTACGGCATACCACTTTCTCAGAGAACAGCGCCGGCCATCTGCTTTTGAAGTCTGCAACCATGGGCTGTCCTTGAAGAACCTCTTGCCCCCTGTATGAGAACATCTTATCCATTTTCTGAGTCACAACATGGTCATTGTTTCTCTTCTGAACCTCTGACAGCAGTGAGACTCTCTCCCTTTCCAAACTATCAGTGGTTTCTCCCTTTGGGCACGATGGGCAGTAATTGACTTCAGCCCTTCTCGGCTTTTTCACATTCGTGGCTGCTGAACAGTTTTCTTGGGGCTTGTTCTTCAGTGAATTTACTGTCACCTCAGGACATCCCAGGCCTCTAAGTTTGGTTTGGAAGTTGGCCATTTTGTATTTAACGCTAATCTTCCACCCATAACAGCCATTAAAGGAACCCTGCTCCCTCAAACAAGGATGCTTTTTCACAAGAGCTTCAGCAACATCATTCAAATCCATGTCAGTTGGGTATGCTTTGAACTTGAATATTTCTTCAGACAGCCGTTCCAAAATCTGGGATTTCATCAAATGACTTCCACTAGTGTTGTGGTCAGCATTGCCCTGTTCAAGCTGCAGTTCAACATCATAGCTGAAAGCAGGAATAGTGAAAACTGGTGGCCAAACCCAAGACCTTGCAGATGGAGACGAACCAGAAGAGGAAGCAGGCTCTGTACTGTCTCTCTGGTTCCACAGTCCTTGCACTTCCACATAAATGTAACTGGAAAGGACAAAAAATGTAAAAGAAGAAACAAATCAGTAAAACAAAACATGAATGACATATTAAACACTGTAGCATTTGACAGATGACTATGTAAAAATATGAGATTACCATGCAATTTGAGGAGGTTCAAACCTGTTGAGAATGGGGTAAACCTATGCTGGATTTCTGGTGAAGAAAACAATTTGGTTTAACAACAGATTTTCGTAATAATTACACATACACAGAAATGTGAAGAATACCACTAAATTTGCATCTTTATTATTTTTTACTGCAAAATACCTTCTAAACTAACTCAGTAAAACTTTCTTGTAAAAGGCATGCTCTGTGAGAATAAATGTAGACAGTAATTATTCAAATTTGATATGCCTTCTTATATTTTTATTGTGTTTATTTTTATTTTTATTTTATAGTGAAACGTAGAGTTAGACGGAGCCCCACGTAGAACGAAGCGACGCGAAGGGGTCCGCGTAGCTAAGCCGTCGGTTCTACACAGACACATATACTAGGCTTAACCCGCCGCAAAAATGTTCGCAGGGATTATTTTCACGTTAAACGTTGCGCTACAGTTCCGGAAAATAAGCAACGCTAGCAATTTTAAACACAATGACTCACGTGGGTTATGACTATTTACTGGCACAGCGCCCACACACCTCCCGTAGCTATACCGCCGTCACCAAAAACTATTGCCTTCGTGAACGCACCATAACGGGTTTTTTGTGACGGGGTTACAATGTACAAGCTTTAGCTTGCACCAAAGCATACTCTGCAAACTAATTTCCAGGGTGTAAATCATACTGTCTATGGTGTAAATGCAGCGATAGCAAGGGTTAGCTAGCTTAACAAGACAAAACATGTGACATTGGAGTAAACAATCAAAGAAATAGATCACAATATGTCCCATACCGCTCAACATTAGCAATTTACGAGAGACAAACTATCAACCATCATACATAAATAAATACATTCGTGCAGGTATATTTGAATTACTTACTTCAACCTCAAGGATAGCAGGAGATCAGAGTTTAAGAACATGGGCGGCGCAGCGCCTCACAGGTTTAACTCCCGCTTACCTGAAACCTCCTTCTCTGGTGAGGGCGGAGCATGCGCAGTAGCATATGACACAGAGTCGTTTTATTCTAATTGAATTGACATTAATGACAGTAATTGATCTAAATGATTTTTCTTTAATATATGTCAAACGTCAAACACGAACAAATCACGTAATCTTCATAAATCCGATCAAATCATTTAATACCAATATTTTCTAGTTTGTTCATCTAACCGATGCCCTAGTTGATTTTTTTCAGTGCAGGGTGACAGGGAGAGGCCCCACACACAAAGATACACGTTATATGTTTCTGGGGTAAAACCAGTACTGGAGAGATCTCCCTCAGTTAGTACGCTTCTACTCTGCCGCATCTCTGAGCAAAGTATTGTAGTTTCCCCTGCACAAAGCTCTCAGTCCTCAGTACTTCTTCCATCTCTGATTAAGACATTTGCACCACCAGAGGACACTCTAAGAAAATAAACCACTCATTCTTTGATATTTCCTCAAGCTGCTTTCGGATCTAAAGGCTTCATTTCTTTAATAAAGTTCTTATTTTGGGTGTTTTTCTGTGCCAAGCAGAGCTGCAGCAGTCACACCTCCGCCTACACCCTGTGACAGTGTATTAACTGACGTGTGTGTTTCCAGAGCGACGTGGCTCACTCGCTGGGTCTGTGCCATCGGGTCCACCTGTTGAACCATGTGGTGTCCTGGGTGGAGGTGATCGAGGCTCGCTCCTGTGCTGCTGTGCATGTGACGGATTCCGCGCTGGGCGGCGTGCCCACGCGCGTCTTCCAGCCGAAGGGGGGGGAGCAGCTGAAAAGGGGAGTCCTATATTTCCACGGTGGAGGATGGGCCCTGGGCAGCGGACGTGAGTGCTAATTTTAAAACTCGTAAAGCCGCAGAGAAGAACAATTGTTGACTTTAATGTTTTATTTTATGTAAACATACATATTAACATACATGTATAGTCACATTTTATCCTCACATACAGTTCAGTGTCATAAAAAAGCCCAAAAGTCAAAATCTCGGGTTAATATTCATTACTGTGTTAAATCTGATGAATGATATTTACATTACTGTTTCCATGATACGAGTATCACTTACCGAGCCTCCGTGCGTCACAGGGATGCGATCGTACGACCTTCTTTGTCGGAAAATGGCGAAGGACCTGGACTCTGTCGTCATATCCGTCGAGTAAGTCCTGTCGCACAGTAAATGAATGAATCTAGGAGAAATGCTGGAAGGAAGCTGGTTGTTGACATTTTGGGGGAAATCTTCAAGATTGATGTCAGTAAATAAAGTAGTTCTGAGGTATAAACAATGACACAGGTTGGTTTTATTCAGTCATTACATATATTAATAAATATTAACAAAATAAAACTATAAAATGTCATGAATTACCACCAGTTCAGCTTTGAAACTGAAACTTGGAAAATTGATCTAACACAAGTTCCTTTAAAAAATTGACATAAAAACTTGAAATTTGGATTTTATTCATGTTTCTGTGCCACTTAAACATGTATTCATATGCACCAACCCTGCCCTGACTTTTATTAATGTTGCAGAGAACTACACAAAATAACAGTTTTGTCTTCTTATGATGTCCTGTTGCTGTAGTTACCGTCTTGCTCCAGAGGCGGTGTTCCCAGATCAGTACCATGATGCCTTAGCGGCGTCGAGGGCTTTCCTGTCCCCTCAGGTTTTAGAGCTCTACAGCATTGATCCGGAGAGGGTGTGCGTGTCTGGAGACAGCGCCGGGGGAAACCTGGCTGCCGCCGTGGCACAGGAGGTAGAAAACAAACAGACACACATGCACACAACATTTAGACAACTGTACTATCCAAATGCATAAAAGATGGATATTCAAACTGTTAGCACTCCAAGAATGCTGATTGTTGTTCATAGTGGCTGTAAAGTGGCTGATCTCAGACCTGACTTTGTCCACAGCTCAGCTCAGATGACAGTCTGACAGTGAAGTTCAAGGCCCAGGCGTTGATCTACCCCGTGCTGCAGGCGCTCGACTTCTACACTCCATCCTATCAGCAGAACCAAGCCGTGCCCATCCTCTACAGGCCTGTCATGGCCCGTTTCTGGCTGCAGTACCTGGGCGCAGACACCTCCCTGGAGCCCCTCCTGCTCGCTAACAACCACAGCTCCCTGGACCAGCCGGGCATTAACGCCAGCACCCGCTCCAAGCTGGATTGGACCGCTTTGCTGCCGGCCAAACGCAGGAAGCACTTCTGGCCGGTTGTCAAAGAAACAGGGTCGCCGGGGGTGATGGGCAAGGTACCACAGCTGATGGACGTGAGGGCGGCACCGCTGCTGGCAGAGCACAGGGTTCTGGGTAGGACGCCTAAAGCATACGTGATGACATGTGAGTTTGACGTGCTGAGGGATGATGGGTTGATGTACGTCAGACGCCTGCAGGATGCCGGCGTCCCGGTGACCAGTGACCACTATGAGGACGGTTTTCATGGCTGCATGGTGTTTGCATTCCTGCCAATGATGTCTAGCGTCGGACAGAGGAGCATGAACAACTACATTCACTGGCTGGACCAGAATCTGTAGACAATCAGAGCGAACCAGGCACCAAAGATGTCCTGGAGCTGAAAGTCTGGTACTTTAAAGCTCCTAGGTGGATCTGCAGTGAGAAGATATGTCTTTGGTTATCATGAATTTAATTTAATCCAGGTGGAGGCAAAATGGATAAGGTGTTCAAAAATCCAACCTGGAACCCAGAAGATCACAGGTTTGACCTCCTGTGTCGATCAGCAGCGACGTGTCCTGAGCAAGACGGCAGTCAGCTGCATCTGCATAATATGCCAATTCTAAAACCGTGAAAACAGCACCGACAAATCAAAATCCAAGGCTCCTGGTATATTGCTTTTTATGAAGACAAGCACTGCAATGCAACCACACACTCACCTGTGTGCTTAGTGTTTAACTGGAGTATTCAAAATGACATTGACTAAGGGGGCAAATTAGTGCTGAGTCATCCCTGGTCCTTCTGACTTTGTAGGACGTAAACACATAAAACACGTGACACCCACAGGGGTGACCACGGGGTCAATGTTGAGATCACAGCAGTCAGATTAGCAGCATTAGCAACCGACTCCAGTGTGTGTGCAAAGCTTTTGACTGTAGTGTAATAGCATCATCTGGAAGTGTAGCCATCACTTCTGAGGACGCACACAGCCAGAGCGCGGCGACCACAAGCATTTATGCAGGCCTTTAAAATCACGTCTGTCAGCGCTGCAGTGTGGCTGCAGATCTGGAGTTAAACAGACCGTAAACCAGCCTCACTGAATCACTGCAACCAAAGTGTTTCACCTCAAAGGCAACCAAAGAAAGCCATAAAGCCAACGAACCTTTTGGAGAATGACATATTATAGATATTATATTACATTATGCTCAAGGTTTGTTATTTTCAAGAAAAACAAAATCCAGGAATTTGTGTAAGGGCAGATCAGCAGCGAGGTCAGTGTGACTTTGACTGCCCCTTTAAAGTGTAAAACATTCCTAAAACACTGGAAACAACTTGTGTCCAACTGTGTGAAAATCCTACAAATCATGACAAAAGCATACCTGAGGTGTCTGGTTATACCGACCGTTACAGGACATGAATAATGCAAGAGTCTGGGTGAAAGGCTCATACTGGAAATAGCAGTCGCAGGTCAAGACAAAGTCTTTTCTGAATATGTATGAATATCTGAAGGACAACCGCTCATTCGTGTTTCCCACAAAGCATTTTCTGTTATTAGAAAGTCTCCCTGCAAACTGAAGCGAGACCGGCGACAACTTTTGGGAAACAGATTCCAATTAAAATTCAGTTAAAAGAAAAAAAAAACCCCAAACCTTTCTGTAGAAAGCGAAAACCACGAGCCTTGAATACTCTGGGCTCCCAATCCGACCGGTTTTAGAGGTCACGGTCACTGTTATCGTTAGCTTTTATTCCTTTATGATGCACTGAGACACTGGAACAGCCTCCGCTCACATAAAACAGGCCAGTCAATATTACTGTGTGTGTGTGTGTGTGTGTGTGTGTGTGTGTGTGTGTGTGGTTAAAAGTATGCCAGAGTTCACACTGTATATTTTCAGTGGATTGTGCAATACTGCGTGTTTGAAACCATCCCTCAGCCTCTGCAAGTCCACCCGCTGATGACCGCTGTACTGCAGGGCCGTTGCGATGATGATTATGATGATGATGATGATGATGATGATGGTAATAGCTGTGAAATCTGCGCTAGAATTACTGTATCCGCGTGACGGATGAGATCCCGAATGGACTATCATGTTTCCCTCCCCCCCAACCGCTGCCGGCCCAGAACTAATATAATAAACCGACGACAGCGAGCGTCAGACAGACTCGGTTTTTGGCTTCCGGCCCAAAATGCAGCGGGCCAAGAGTGTAGCAGAAACACTGAGCCGAGTGTGGTCGTTACAAGGCTTCACGTTATTCAGAAAAGAAAAACACTGACATTCTAACACCCACTATCGGGGGTCTTTCTTCCTCTCTTAAAGGGAAATGATTCTAGACGGTTTCTTCCTAACATGTGAATATCTGTGAGCAATGCAGATTCCATGAACACATGTCATGTTTGAGAGCGAAGAAAGTCAGTTATAAAGACGAAATGTGTTTTAAGATGAGGTGAAGTGGGCCCTAGACAAAGACCTTTGAATGTTTTTAGTACTGTAATTTTAATTTTTATTGCTGTATGTGGAATTACGCATTAAATGGTTATATACTGTATAAAGTAGGTTTTAAAATAAGTAGGGTTATGCAATGGGTTGTTTAAGGCAGACAAATGTGTAAAACTGACTCCAGATGTCCTGCAGCGCTAATAAATTCCATAAATTAGCCGTTTTATTGGCTTCTGTTACAGCTCCAGAGCTGCGCAGGGAGCGGAGTCACAATGTGACTTGTGTCTATATGTTATTGTTTTAATTGGGGACTGTGATTGCATTGTCACGTGGGTTTGATGCTGCAAAGGTGATTTTCCTGTCACCTGTGTTTAAGCTGACGACGAGGGCAAGCGACATGCGGCTGTGGAGGGCGGTGTTCAGTGGCCACGTTGGAGGTCATCAGCTTTTTTTTGATGTCAACGTAAAGCCATACTGAGTTTACTTAATCATGGCAGGTTAAATTAAAATATGTTAGGGAAATACATAATCTACGCTGCTTTTTAGTGTTACATCATATTTTAACGTATGAAACATCAGAGCAAATGATTCAGAGACACAAAACTTTCAAATCTTATATGTTGTTAGTATAAACTATGCAATATATTCTCTTAAAATCCTATTTTTGGTTTTGGTTTTCTTTTTGCCCATAAATAAGCAGAGTTGGGGTCATTTTCATGGGAACAAAGACAAATATTCGCCGGTTCTGTTGGTCAGACGAGACGCTTGAAGGCGACACCTTCATCTGACAGTTTGTAGACTGAATGATTAATTGAGTGTCGGAGGAAATCATCAGCAGAGCACTGATTAACCGCTTAACCGTAGCTGCCCTGATTAACCGTAGCTGTCCTGTCACACAGTCTCATCAGCAGACTGACTCTGCTCAGCTTTCAGTGGATTGTATATGTGTGGATTTCATTTATCCGCAGGGATATTGGCTCCGTGCTGGGTTAAAGCACGAGATGAATGATGGTTTTAGCCACAATCACAGGTGAAACGCCGGTTTACAGGCGCTTTTCACACAGAGCAGCATTTCACATGTGAATATGAACGTTTAATGTGTCATGAAGTCAAATGTGGACACACGAGGTTCTCAGGTCACGAGTTTAAACGTGTCGTCTTCGGGCATTTCCCACAGAAAACAGAGCCTTTGCTGCGTGACAGCATGGATTCAGCATATGCGCCATGTCAGCCGATTCATAGGCTCTCGCCTAAAATGAGAACATTGTTCTTTAAACGTAAACTTTGTTGACGCGGAGGGGAGTTCATTCAGTTCGTCAGCCGACCTCCAAAATGGCACCAGATGTGGTCGTTTGGTGATTTGAGACGCAGCTGCATCAGCATCGAACTGTTTTACCGACTGATAACTGTGATGTGACGGGGTTTGAAGCGGAAATCACCTCCTGTGTCTGCGCAATGTAACATGTTCACAGTTCACTGCTTTGTAATTTATTTATGAAAAAGATTCTAATGACACACTCCGAGATGTTTCTGTTGCTCGTTCTGTGCAAACTCACTATTCACACACACATTTCTTTCTTTTAAAGGAAATAAACTGAAATTAATATCCAGTTTTTTTAATTATAGTTAATGAAGTTATGAACAGCCTATACTAGATATGTTAGTATTAAATGTCTGGTTTAAAATATATATATATAGTATATTTATTAACAGTTATTTATCATAATAACAAATTAAAGCTAACAAATTCCTTATTTGTTGGTAAATTATATTAATTCATTTACTATGTCTAATAACTAGGTTTAATTGGTTCTGAATTATAGCCGTAATGTCTTAGTTATCACAGGTATTAAACATAATAATTAAATTAAACATAAATAATCAATTTAAAGCAACAGGTATTGATTTTAAGTAATAATCAGTTATTACAGTTAGCACATATACAGCAATTCTATTAAAAACAGTTATTGATTAAACTCTGGTTAACTCTGTCACTTTTCATTTTTAGGTGTAGTAAATTAATTAATAATTCTAATATGGTATATCTAATTAAAAATATAGCATTATTGATTTGCTAGAGTTTACTGGTGTTGTAATTCTCACTGGTATAAAAAATACTGTAGGCCTTTAAATACATATATACATAGTGAGAGATTATAGTGCGGCCATAGAGATGATAGACTTGTTTATGGCTCAGGATGGATCTTCAGAAGTCTGACTCAGGAGATGGCGCCAAATCCTCCTCGTGGACGCCAGCCTCCCATCAGTAAATCAGCTGTTATAAATAAGTGTAGATATCATTTATCACATGAATCATGAGGCTTTTATTCTTTTTGTTCTTCGTTTTTATGTCAGATTTATGAACATCATGAAACTTAATGGTTTTTCTGTGATGGATTTACACTTCAGTACTTTTATTTGATCCCTGGATTCAGACGTTGGGTTTGATTTATGCCAGCGATCTGACGTCCTGCGATATCGGAGAGTTATGAAAACAGGTCCAGAGTGAAAGACCTCTGCCAAATTTTCCCCATCTGTCATCGTGGCGAAAAACAGTTTTTACTTTCAGCTGGGTTTCCTCACCTCTCGCTGGATATCAAAGCAACCACCTCTGTTCCTGTCTTCCTTCGCCCGTCATTTCTTTTCTCTTCCTCACACAAGGCGCTCATCCTTCAAGTCAAAGCCTGCAGAGAAACAGAAACCAAATCCATCAGATGACTGCGTGACAGAATGTAACCTGTCTGTCAGACCATGTGATCAGAGAGGTGAGCAGGAACATGCTCCTCCTGAAGGACAGGTTTGTTTGTGAGTGTGTGTGTGTGTGTGTGTGTTTGCGTGCCATTAGCAGCAGAACCTGCATCACCAGCTCTGCATCTGGAGCGCCACAGGGCGTGCTCAGCGCTCATCTGCTCAGATCTAACATAGTTGATTGGTGTGCGATTGGCCATCAGGACTTGATTAACCCAAGACTGTGTGTGGGTGGTGGATCAGCGAGGCAAGAGTGAGCCTGCAACACTGCAGCCCGGTGCCAAAGAGGCCGCACGACTTGGTACGAGTTCTGTAAGAGTATCCACTCAGCCATTGTTTTTCCATAACCACTTAATCCCATTTGGAGTCACAGCAGAGCACAGAGCTTATCCCAGCATGCACTTTGTCCACAGATCAGAGGGTGAGTCCTTCAAAGTCCACAAATGAACATGAAATCAGTAATGAGAGGTCAGCAAGTCGCAAGTTAAAGAGTCTGAGATGCACAATTTACTTTGCCTGAAACATCTGGATTTGTGCAAGCATTAACAAGAAAAGAACTCAGTGCAGTTATATTATTGCATAGACTATGATTATTAAAAATAATAATATCATGATTATTATTAGGCATGCATTAATGGAAAGCAGGATTTTACTGTAGTCGTTTGAGGTGAAACTCATTTTGTTAATGACTGTAATTAGCAATGATCTCCTCCATTAAACGACTGATATATAAGACTGAAAATAGAGCAAAATGCTTGATTCGTCCAAGCGTTAGCACAAAAAACCGAAATAATTAAAAATACATTCAGACTGCTGAAATAATTGAAAGGAAAAGCAGCATCTTCACATTTGTGAAGGTGAAACTATGAAAATGACTAAAATCATTGTCATCGAATCATTGACTTGTAGTCAGTTAATCATCTAGGCACCCGCGAGTTATGTTAAGGCCTCATACTGGAAAATGAAAAAAGCCTGATCGTTGAGGGCGCCGTTGCTCGCAGCTGCAAAAAATTACAGAAAATTGGTGACGGTGGTGAGGCGGCTGCAGAAAGATCCAAGAAAACATAGAGTAAGTATCAAAACTGTTGAGAAAACATTTTGCTGTCTTCTTCATGCTGGCCGTTTGATTGATGTCCTCTGGCGCACGCACTTTATCATTTACAGTTGGAATAAAACGGTACATTGACCTTTTTGAGTACAAATACAAACTACTACTGCTACTAACAGCGCACTTTGACAGATAGTAGACAGTAGAGGCGGAGGTCGGGAATCACTTTTAGAGCTGCGGAGCTTCACTGCTAACAGTTCAAGTCTAGTCAGGTCAGGTTAAGGATGGTGTGTTTGAGATTCATTCGTGCATGTACCCAACACCTCTAGACTTGTGTTTCCTCATGTTTCCAAGTTCCCTGAATCCCTGTCTCTGCAATCCGTTCTCTCTCTCCTGCCTCAGCCTGCACACCTGCCATCTATTGGCTGCAGTAGTTCAACCCCGGCTCTGCACCACTCATCTGGTGCCAGGTGGTAGCTTCCAGCCTCCAGCCACAGCCGCTTTGTTTAAAGCACTGGTTACCAAATTGTCAAGTCTCTCGCAGGACCTGTTGTTGATTTGATACTTTGCTTTCTCTGATCTGCAAATGACACAAACAATTAGGGAGCGCCAATAAAAAGGCAATTAATGCCAGTGCAGTGCTGGGTCCTGGACTGTTGCTCAGCCAAAACAAGACATCTGAACTGGTCACTTTGAGCTCACGGTGAGTGTGATACACATTTTTGCCATTTTATATTTGATTTATTAATGAATCAAGAAAATAAGTGAAAGTGACTGTTATTTACAGCCCTGAAAGTGATGAAAAATGCTTTTTTGACTATAAATTATTTGCATTTTAATGCTGATTTTAAAAGCCCTGCTTTTGGTTGAAATCATTTATGATTTTTAGTTTAAAGTTGGAAGTTTTCTTGCCGTTTATAATCAAAGTTAATTTAAAAAATGACCAAAGACTAAGTGACAGGCCGGGAAAATCCACACTGAAGTACCGTCTGGCCTGTGAAATACTAGACAAAAAGCAATAAGGTGCCTCGTGTAGTGAGCTGTGTCTGTGCCTGATGGCTATTTTAAATGACAGGATATATAGCTGCAGGAAAGGTTTGGGGGCCAATAGCTCATATTTTGCCCCAGGTCCCCGTTTCAGCTTAATCCATCCCTGCCTCTGGGTCTCATTTGCAGACAGCACCTCTCAGGCCGGGAGGGAATTTAAAAAAAACAGGACTCCATGCAGGTTTTCACTGTTCACACTGATTTAAATAAACATCAGATGGGACCGTGTCACACATGAGAAGATAAAAACAATGATGAGATACTCTCTCCGCCGCGTGAACATATATTTAGTGCATGTAGGTCTGTGCGCGACCCCGTGGAGGCCCGACTTCCTCCCTGCCCCCCCAGTGCCGCTTGTTAATCACCGGGTGCTGAGATGATCATTTCTTAGAAAAACAGAGGCGCCAGGAGCGAAAACAAACCGGTGAGAATGTGAAAAGAAAGCCGGAGCGGCGGGGAATTCATGAGGGAGAATGTTATCGCTGCAACTAAAGGTCATATTGTTCACTTCTTCCTGACAGGCAGCGAGACAGGAGGGAGTGTAAGGCAATTTGGAAAGAGGTGAAGGGGTGGGAGCGGGTGAGCGAGGGAGGGTGAGACTGCAAAAAGGGGAAGGAGAGAGCGGGAGGGAGGGAGGACAGAGAAAGATTGGTGGGGAGGAAGAGAAAACCACAATGTGGGCCTCAAACTGCACAAGGGCACATTCTGTATGTTTCACACACGCAAAGAAACGGGCAGAAAACCACACACGCTTTCGCGACATGGCCAAAAGTGTGTGGACTCCCGATCACGACACCCATGTGCGCTCGTTAAACATGTGAGTCCAAAACCATAGACATTCAGACACAAGAGCTGTGAGGGAACAACAGTCATGTTGTGGGATACAGTTGATGTTCTCAGTACGTCTCACAGTGTTTATAAGAGACACATTTCTGAAGCCCATTGAATCCCTAATGCTGAGTTTTGATCAACTGAATGACATCTGTAATGTCTTCTATTGTTTTTACAGCAAAACAGTCTTTCACCACCTAAAACACATGAAGGGATCTCAAAGATAACTGAGACAAACCAGAACCACAAGTGTATTCACATCGCCCCGTCCAGGATCAACATGAAAACCGCATCAAGGGATCCAGTGTGAGAGTGTGAGGGGTATCTGTGGGAAAAAGCTAATGATGTTTTTCCCTCTGACCTCACTGACTCCATATTTTCAAACTAAACCAGTCCTCCCCCTCCTGGGTAATGATGCCCACAGTGGACTATTCCACATCTCATCTCGTGATTTACATCTGGTGCCAATGTTCAGGATCAACACATAACACACAAGTATGACTTCCACTCTATGGGAGTTTATGTCCAATCAGATTGCTATTTACAATAACTGTAACCATGACCTCGACCTCAGCCACGACCTGTAACCATGGCCGCGACCTTCAGCTTCTCAGCACAGAAGAAGCTCCTTAGATCAGAGGTGAAACATCTTTCTACAAGTCCAGTTCACTGCCGTTCACACCCTTTGGATAACCAGGACCTGGATGGAGGAGAACCTCCACAGACACATTCTTCTCAAAGACAGTTGATTGGACAGTGAAGGGACAGTGGTGTCCACATACTTCTGTCAACGTTGTGTAGATAAAGCTGCCCTCATACACACACTTAGACCTAGATCTACACGCTCAAATGCACTTTAACACATGTTCAGGCATGTAAACACTACAGACTGGAAAACACACACACACAGTATTTTACTTGTGCTAGTTTGGGGGACACAACGTAGCTTTGAATTCAACCCTAACCAATATGTGTGTTTTCTCCAGCTGAACATTCCCAATTAACTGGTCCTAACTCTGAAATGTGTCCCCAAAAGTAGCATAAACCAGATTGACCCTACACATGTAAACACACATGCATGTGGGCACGCACACACATTAAAGTAATTTTATCTAGAGGGGGTCGCTCTCTCTCTTTCTCTCTCTCTCGCTCTCCCTCGAGAGTGGCAGCCTTCTTGATCGTCCGCTTCTCTCTCAGCTCTTGATTCCTGAAATGAAATGAAGCAGTGAGCGAGCAGCCTGAAAGCACACAAACACGCAGAGTGGGGCCCACACACACATGCCCGTACAGTAAGAGAGAACCTATCGCACGCCAAACAGAGACACACACCCACACACACGCGCACCGCACATGCACAGAAAAAAACAAAAACCTGACGAAAGCAAGTGAAGCCAAAACATTTTGGAAAGTCCCCAAAACTTCCTTGTTCAGTCATTGGTCAGCGCTCAAGATTCAAGCGTGCCAATTGGCTGCCGAGATTGTCCCACCTCTCCTTTCCTGAGGTATGTGTGTGTTTGTGTGTGTGTGTTTGTGCCAGATATCAGTCATATTGTTCAGCTCTGGGTAATTCTCCATAATGGAAGGGAATAAAAATGAATACAGCGCGTGTGCGTGTGTGTGCGTGTGTGTGTGAGAGAGAGAGAGAGAGACAGAGAGCTTTTTATCTGGAAATCAGAAGTGAGTTAATGTGCCAGTGTAAACACACTTTGGTCCCCGCAGCATGGTTATTACTCTGATACACATCCATATTTATGGGTCTTAATCACGATGATGTTGTTTGCCATTGACTGGAGCTCATTGCGTCATCAGCTTCATTGCTTTAAAGCTGACACAAGTGTGTGTGCGAGTGCTGATGCGCGCTGAGTCAGACGCCTGAATTTTCAAAAGTCCCCCACGACTATCGTGTCATAAAACAAGACAACCAGCAAAAGTGTGCAGGACCACGGTTTGCCATGCAACACAACGACACACAACACAGACACGCATGCACATACACAGTCTGGCTTAAATGTTCCACTAACATCAGAGTAGCACCTCTTTCTAAAAGCGTCCATTTAGTCAGTTGAAAACTGCTTATGTCCCCCCTGCTGCAGGCTGCAAGCAGCTCTGCCAACATCTGGTCTTTCACATCGAACATTAAGCCACAACATAAGTCCACGCAGCATCCAATCAATGCAAGAGCTGGTATTTTGTATTTAGTCTGAAAAGTGAATCTCTCTAGGCCCGCACCATCTTTTCCCACACATACTGGTGACGCTGTGTGATGATCTGTCTGTCCGTGCACCTGAAGGGCTGCTGGGCGTCCATTTACAGCCAAAGCCTCAAGAGCACTGTTCCGTCTGTTCTGAGTGATCACACGTACAACAGCTTTTCAAGGTTCAATCCAAATGTAGAGCAAAGTTTGAGCAAATATTCAGAAAACACAGAGGAGATCACAGATTAATTCAATTCTCCATTCTTTCCTGCTGTAGGAATATTGGGAGTTGGTTCATGGACATAAGCGTTAAGATATTGCATTAAGATGATGTAATCAAATGATAATACATGTGCAAAACATGATAATATGACATTTATGTTTGTGTCATGCATTAATCTGAAACCTCCTTGTCGCCTCACACAGACCTTTGTTTCCATTTGCACGTTTTCACATTTTGCTTTTATTGATAAATTACAGTTTTTAACTTGGCCAAATAACAAACTTCTGCAATTTTCATTACAGGAATTCTTACGCACATATTGAAACTGGGCATTCGGGGTGACTGGAAACTATTTTCAACAGCAAGTCTGCAGAGTCAGGGGGATGGGCAGAGCGACGAAATGGCACAAGAAAAACAGAACAAAATAAAGAAACACAGAGAACGAGGCAGTCGGACACAAAGGGAGTGAGGGAGATGAAGAACGAGGGCTGGGAAGAGAGGAGGACAAAGTATGGAAGGCCACTGCAGAGGGAGGGAGCTGACTTTGTGGGGGAGTTGGTCAGTTCTCCTATCAAAACTTGGCCGCTGTTCAGGAATACACTCAAGAGTGGTGTGTGTTTGAGCCCTGTATTAATCACAATGTGGGGACTGAAATCTGTTCTCGTTATGGGGAAGAGTTTGTCGGCTGAAGCTAAAGATTTATTGGTTAACATCCGGGTGATGGCAGGGGTGGGACGTGTAGTTGCAGTCACACAGGTTAGGGTAAGTCGCCAGGGACTCAATGTAAATCAGTGAAGAGCCCTCAAAAGTTTTAAAATCAGGTCTGTATGTGTAGAAACACAGAATATTAATGTCTCTCTCCAGCTTAAGGATGCTCTCATGGATGATCTTGAACTTCACATAGTGTCTGTGCTCTTTATCACACACACACACACACACACACACACACAATTTACAGACTCCGTTACCCCCAGCAGGCCCTGCAGGCGTAGCGATGGAGCACAGTGAAACCTAAGTGGAGAGCCTCTCCCGGGGGGGCGGCGGAGCGTAGGAGCCAGATTGAGGCCAGATGTTGCAGACGCAGAAACCAGCACAGAGGACCGGGATCCATTTATAGGCTCAGCCCGCGCTCTACTGCCGAACAGCACGCTGATAACAACGCAACCAAAGCAGCTCACAGCACCGAGCACTGCGCTAGAGCATCACAAGGATTGAAAAAACCCCATCTCTGCTGACATTGTGTAAACTGTTTCTCGGTCTGATCGGACCATCCATTGGCTGACATTTATTTCTGGTTGCGGCCCACAGAGCTTGTGCGGTCGGTCTAAAAATAAGGCTGCTTTTCCAAAGTTGTGAAAGCTTTTTTTTTTTTTTTTTTTTTTTTAAAGCCTTGATAGTTCGACAGGAAAGGAAACAAAAAGGACATTCTTAGAGGTAATTCAAAAGTTTTAGAACACGCACAAATGTCTGTATGATTGAATATGTGTGGATGTTCAAGAGTTTAAGAAAAAGACGAGGGAGTTTCAGAGTTAAAGGTAAATCGTATTCATTTTAATGATATAAATGATTGTTTAGGTCAAAGATTTTGGATTTTTTAGACATTTTTATTCTTTGATTTCTTTCAAATCATAGTGTTGTGTGTAGGATATGTACACAGTAGAGAACAACCTACAGAATTCACCACTTATACAATTTAAAGTGGTTTCCCACTTTCCATCACTGGCTGATATGACACCGCCAACCCAGACTTCACTGTTTAGTGTCAGAAAGCTTTTAGAAACATAAGCTACTTTGGCTGATGGTGGGACGGAATGAGCACAACCACCTTCAGAAATATAAACTTCATCAACAACAACAAATTTGAAGAAGAAACAGAAAATTGGCTCAGAACCAAAGTGAAGTCTCTCCGCTGACAGCACTGAGACATGTAGATGTTTCTTTATGTAGACCAAAGGCCAAATCCACCCAGAGATATTAATACAAGTAACGTCACCAGTAGATAGATTCATGTCTGTATGCTGAACTCTGTCTTTGACATATGATCTCAGCTCTGATTGGTCCATCCTAACCTCCAGTTCTTTAAGCTTTTATACCATGTGGCATTTATTTAAAATATGTGAAAACAAAGAGCAGGCGAGAGGTGAAACAGAGGCTGCAGAACAACAAGTTAACAGGCCCAATGTCCAAGCTTCTCAGCTCTGACCGTGCTCTCCCACCGCAGACTGACACAAAACCTGAATTTTCCATCTTGCTTTGACAGTTAAAGATCAACAACGTGAGGCGATGTGGGAAATCGGGTAACAAATGTTTTGTGTTTCTGACCTCATCACACTTCATCATCTAACCTCGAAATACTTTCCAACGTACCTTATCCTTCAGCGCGGCGGCAACGACGCCGAGTGAGAGACAACATCATGTTTTTGTTACGCGGCCTGATAAAGACTCAGAACCCGTCAGCTTCCAGGAATCTCCCATCATCCAAGGGTCCTCTCATCAGAAATCTGCCCAATGAGAGAAAATGTATATCCATCCCCTGTTAATGAGACAGAACTCACACCTCCTCAGTGACAGGATTATATTTTGTGTCCTCAAACACTTTTCTCCTCACATCAGTAAGAGGCATGGTGGATGTGATGGATGTACAGAATAAGATGAGCTAAAATATGCAGAGATCTGGAACTAAAACAGATAAAATGGGGGGAAAGAGATCCCAGGCACGTCCATTAAATTTTCTTTTTTTATTTAAACAACCTGACATCTTGGTTACATGTGGTTTGAGTCAGTCAGCATACAGTGGCAAATAAGTCGGGGATGCCAAGGAATTTGCAGAAAAGCTTAATTTATGGTTTTCCCCTGGAAAGACCCTTGGTTATATTGCCCAAATCAGTGTGCTGCTCTACAGTGATGCAGAATACATGCATCTATAACACAGATTTAATACGAGTGACCAGAACACGAGGAGATATTGAGGTCTATAACTCTATATTCAAAGACATGTACGTGCCAAAATCCAGCTGCGCCTCTCTGTCCATATTGTAAACCTTTATCTCTGATCGTGCTCTGAAGTAAAATGTGTTTCTCACAGTGAGGCTCGGTGCCAGATCCAAACCAAAGATACGGACGCTTACAATAAACTCGCGGGCTATCTGTGTTTTTGCAGCGCACAAATGAAACAATGATCTCTCCAGGAGAAATTCATAGAGGGAAAAAGCTCTTGTTCTCCAGGCCGGCCCCGCCTCCTCCTCCTCCTCCTCCTCCTCCTCCTCCTCCAGCTTGCAGGGGACGGGGAGGGTAGAAGTTAAGGAGTCAGCTCTCTCCCATTGTTCCTGTTCTGTAAGTCTGGAAACGGGACGGGACGACGCTGGTCGGGTACCGGACGGCGGGTCTGTCGTTATGACGGGCTCCGGTCCGAAGCTCGGGGTCCTGCTGCTGCTGGCGGTGCTGCTGCAAACTGTGGTAGTCACCATCACCGTGCTGCACTTCACCACTGCTCTCAACTCGGTAAGGGGAAAAAGTACAGACGGACGAACCGGAGACGCGCGGAGGTTTACGCATCGCCCTGCGGTGCGCGCACCGCGAGGTGGGCGCGCGAAGTTATGCGCTTCTGAACGCAGCTCTAGAAAAAAAAAGTAGACTTTTGGTTGACTTTGCACTCTTAACTGTACTTTCTACAGACTTTGGTGCTTGGTTAAGTGCTCACGGTCCTGCAGGGGACTCTTTGAACTCGCCTCTATGCGCTCTGGTTCTGTTGCTGCGCCCTACTCCATGCAATCCATTGCTACTTTCCTTGTCTTAGTTGCACAGGGCAGTGCAGGCCACATTAATACTGTTCATAGTAAAATAGCAAAGTTATGCACTCTTCAGTTCTTGCAATGACTGACTCTTTCCTTTGCTCCGCATTTGTAAGCACAGGGCGAGAGGACGAGGAAATAAAGAGCTCTGGCAGCTCCAGAGGTGGACTGCAGCTATTTTTATGATTAGCTGTGATTATCAGGAAGAGGTTTTACAGAGCTGCGTGTGTGTGTGTGTGTGTGTGTGTCTGTGTGTGTGTTTTGGTGAAGCCTGAGTCCTTCAGTTACCTGGATTCAGTCCAGCACAACTCTCAGTCTGTGTTTAGAGGAGTTAATCATTCACCCAGATGAGATGTAGCAGCAATATGCGGGGAAATGAAACCCAAACAGATGAAAAACAAAGAAGAGGGACACGTGCCAGGAAATTATGTTGACTCAGGAGAAACTTTATGACAGTGATAGCGATCACTGCACTTGGGCTTTATTTGTCTCCCTAATAAGAATTTGTAATGACATTACA
This sequence comes from Datnioides undecimradiatus, assembly GCA_008933995.1. Taxonomy (NCBI): domain Eukaryota; kingdom Metazoa; phylum Chordata; class Actinopteri; order Lobotiformes; family Datnioididae; genus Datnioides; species Datnioides undecimradiatus. The sequence goes on from WARS01000010.1 coordinate 11,577,206, forward strand.
ACTTTGTATTAAAGCTAATATGGTCCAGAAAATACGGTGAATTCTGTAAGAGTGGCATTTAGTTTTTACTTACGAACAAAAGGAAAGCCAGGTGGAGCTCTCCTCCCAGGCGTGTCTGATGGCGAATCGCAAGAGACGCTTGTTCTAATTGCTCGATGCCCTTGTTGACATTTTCACCCCGCAGATGAAGGAGACGTTCGCCAGGAGCAGCGTTTCCTGCTTGACGGGCGCTGACCTGCAGAGCATCACGGCCGTTCGGGGGGATCCGTGCTGGCAGGTCACTCAGCAGCTTCACCTGCTCATTGAGAAGGTACAGTGAAACGACAGCAAGCCCAAACCCTGACCTCTAAGCCTCCAAACTCATAAGAGGGAAAGCCAAACATGATTCAAGTCTTACTCCACTGCCCTGCAGCCCCGATGACCTGTGTGTATCAGCATTTGCTGATCAGTATTAATGACGCAGTGATTACTGTATTTGGCCAGTTGCTGAGGTTTCTGGCTTTCGGTGCTCATTCTTCTCTCCCTGGCTTGCTCTGCATCAAAAACTCCCCACCCACTGGAGTTTAGAGACATTACTTAATCTCCCCACACTTCAGCTGCAAAGGCCAACAAAGCAAATGATAAAGCAGATTTATCGCAGCTTATTATTATCATTATTCTAGGGCCCCTAATGTTCAACTTACAACTGGGACTCTTGCGCTGGTGCGTTAGTTTGAGTCGAGCCACATGCGGGACTCATCTGGGAGACAGGAGTAAGGCTTAAAAACGGCATATACTGTACAAACACTCACACAGAGTGCAGGAAAGTAGAGCTTCAACCCATGTAGAGCTGAAACACTTGATTTATTGTTTAGTTGATCAGCAGAAAAATAATCTGCTATTTTGGTTATTGATCAACTGTTTCAGTCGTTTCTCATGTGAAAAACATTCTCTGCTCTCAAACTTGAAATGGGTTAATGGCCTAAGCCCGTCTGAAGCCGGGCTAGGCGGTTTAGTTTTGCCGTCATTAGGCAAAAATGGTCTCAGAGAGAAAACTACTACACCTACTTCTTGGCTCTGCTCTAGGCTTTAGAGAATCCAGCTGGTGTTGATAGACTCTGGCCAATCACAGGTCATTTTGTCTTTTATATATGCAGTTGCATGTCCCTTCACTCTGAATCAATGTGATAAAGGTTTCCTGCTTGCAAGTGAGTGCAAAACACATGTGTGAAGACACCCCAGCTCCACACGGAGCTCCGGCCTCCTTTTTGTTTTTGCTACTCCGCCAGTGCTCATGTCGGTTGGTGGCAATGATGGCAAGCAGTGGGGAATCACATCTTATGGGTGACGGTGGTGTGTGTGTGTTTGTCTCTCACCCTGCAGTTAGGCAGCGTTGTAGCTGCAGTGCTGGTTTGTGTTCTCGATACCAGTCACAGTGAGAGGGACCGGGGTTTCAGCGAGGATCGCATCGTGGAGGGCACACCATACGAGCTATTAGGGTTCTTAGGGCAACCAGACTGACTCCTGCTGCTGTTGGAGCCGTGAGCCTGGTGGGAGGGGCTTAGTGGAGTTAGATAAGGCTCCTGATAGAGAGGTCGAAAGTTCTACATTGTGTACATTCAAATGTTGCAAACTGCAGCTTTGATAAGTTGGGACTCTTTTGTCTATTGCAATTAAACTCAAGGTTTCTAACACTTTGCTTCTTTGTGCAGAAGCAAATACAGATTTTTCATGCATCTTACAACACGAGTGAGAATGTTGCAGTGTATCATTGGATCACAGAGCAGCGTCACATTAAAACTGCTTTAAAACCTACCTCAGTGTTCAGTGGCAGCATCATTTTCAGTCTTTTCTTGGGATTTGCTGACAACATGGACAAAATCGAAAAACTCCAGCCAACAAAGTGACTTTCATGCTAAAGAAATTCCAACGTTATTATTATTACTATTGTTATCAGGGGCTTCCCATGCTGCTGATCTCAGCTCTGAACATTAGCTGAAGAAAAATGCTAAAATGATCCCAATCACTGTCTGCAGATGGACAATGAGCTCCTTCATAGCTGGAGATGTGATGTGATCCTGTGTGGTTTAATCAGCAAAGGAATGTGTTCACCTGCCCTGCTCTCTCTCTCTCTCTCTCTCTCTCTCTCTCACTCACACACACACACACACGCACACGCACACACACGCATTATTTTCCTTTACTTTCTATTTGTGTGCATTGGTTGTTATGTTTGTTGCCTTGTCCCGACTCTGCTCCTCTGACTTTGGTGCTCTTTTTAATAACCCGGGCGGGGTATTTTCTGACTCAGCTGCTTGATTAAATTTAGTTCAGAGTATAAACATAATGCTGGGACAGTCTGAGCCAGAACATCGCTTTGTGCTTGAACTCAGGGCTCAGAGTGAATGCACATTTCAGGGTCGCATGAAGTTAAAAAATGACATTTTCTCATTGTGTCCTGCTGATATTCTAATCCACATATCTATAAACTGCATCCCTCTATAGCCCATGTGTGTTTTGTTTTGTGTTTCTTCAGTGATGCTAGCTGCTCTGCTGCTCTATCAGGCTATCAGCAGCGCTTTGTAAGATAAATGCAAACCTCAGTGTGCTAGCCACATTCATGATGCTGATATGCTCACAATGGCCCTGCAGATGTTTTGCAGAAACAGTATTTAACATATTCACATTTTTAGTTTGGAATGGTACATGCTAATATTTGCTAACAGCACTGAAAACACTTGGCTTTTGCTGAAACTGAAAGCACTGAACAAAATGAGACTTTGACAGGAAGATGGAACATTAATATTAAAGGAGCCTTAAAGTTGCTACAAGTCAAAACGAGGCAGACTGGAGTTTCACCAGCAAAGTTAATGCCAATCCATCTGGTACGTGTTGAAACGTTTCACTAAGAAGCATGAATGTCAACCACATGGTGGCGACCTGACCTGAGATCACCTAAGTGAGTAGGAGTCATCCTGTAGGAACCATGAATGTCTGTTTAACGTTTCACGACAATCCAGCCAGTGATCGGTGGAAACGGAAAATGATTTTAGATCAAAGCAGCAGGCTCCGTTAAAACGAAGTCCTGCCTATTGCTTCAAGTCAAACTTCAAAAAGCATCCCAATCTGAGAGCCATTACAGGACTTAGACCTGTAAATTCTGGTTCATGCTGACTGAATGGAGGTAAATGGGCCCATAAATGAATGGCTTTGTCTCACCTTCTCGTAAGCTGTAAAAATATTATAAAAGTGGAAATCATTAACCTCTGCAACCTCTGCTGGCAGCAGCAAGAAATGCAACAACTCTGGTGAAACCGTCTCTTACCACACGAGCTGTTGGTTATAATGAACGTAGAACATTATGGAAAACACTGTTTTTGTTTCTCTCCCTTCATGCTTCCACTACGCCCGCATTTTTCCACGTTTTTCCAATTTCTTTAACGTTTCTGAAAATGAACTAAACTGAAACAAACACGTCCAGAGTCCAGTGCAGCTTTGAAAATCGTTTTCATCAGTTTGGCAGCGGTTGCATCGTTTTGAGCCAATTCATTGGGTAAAGGAACGTAAAACACTAGGAAGGGGGAGAGGGGTCAATTACCAGGGAAGGATCTGTTACCAACCTGAACGCGAAGCCTCCTTTTTATTCAGCACAGCGAACTTCCTGATCCTGATGTCAGCACAATTTCAGGGTTAAAGTTGAACAAAAGGCTGCTGGGCTGACCTGTGGAATGAGCGGATGGCTCCTCTGGGCAGATAAAGTGTTGCATATGTTTTCTTGCATTTATGAATCAGAGTTTAGTTTCATGTTTTGGGGCTTTCTGTCTCTTTTATGTCTTGAATCGAGGCCTCTTCTGAGAGCACAATCATGACTTTAACGTGTCCTTATCTGAATATGACTATCATTATTAATGCATTCATGGACACGGTCTATTCATGCATCCTTTAATCTGTTTTCCACCGTTTACCCTGCAGTCTCTGTCTCAGCGTTACCAGAGGCAGATTTCATCGGCAGTCAGAGGTGAGAAAACCAGTGAATACACTGACCTGTGAACTCCTGTGCAAGGTGCTATCAAGATATTTACAGACTACTGCAAAAAAAAAAAAACCATACCTGATTTAACCCTTTCGAGGCAGTCGGTGCACAGACTTCCCTGTTTGACACTGCAGCTCCTCCACAGCTCTGCTGAAGCTTGAGCTCCATGTTGCCACCATCTGAAAACATTCTGATGGCACCTAACGTGTTGAAGATGGATATGTTTATGATATTTGTCATCTGTTTATGGACACAAGCTCAGTTTCTCCCCCTCTTCCGTGGTAGATGAGGTGTCTCGGGTGCTGCCCTCTCTTGTCATGGTAGACAGGGCTTCGCCGCGGCCCAAAGTCGCAGCCCATGTCACCGGCAGCTTTGTGCCCAAACTGGAGCACGATGGAGGAGGTGAGTCCCGCAGAGGCTAACTGCACATGATGGTGCCTGAACCATACAGGTACCTGAACCATAGTATGTATTTACAAAGTTATAGTAAATATTGCAATTATGACTCAGAAAGGTAAAACTCTAATTTAATAATCAATAAATATATTTATTTTTGTGATTTCTTCTTGGTGGAAACTGTATTTTTTAAGGATTTGATTTTGAGTGTCTTTGTTTATTTGTTTTCCACAGCTCCGGTCTCTACCGGCCGTCGAGTTCAAGGCCAGAAGATTTCGTGGTGGGAGGGGCAGAAGGGGCTGGCCTTCCTGCAGGACGTCCAGCTGGTGGACGGGGAGCTGGTGGTGCCGCAGCCGGGCCTGTACTACGTCTATGCCCAGACCTACTTCAGACACACCCACTCCCTGGAGGAGGAGGGCGAGGATGGAGAGGAGGCGGAGGACAGAGGGAGACCCCTGCTGCAGTACGTCTATAAAAAGGTGAGCGCTGCCATTGCGTTTCACACTCCAGCTCTGATACTGTATCTCTTCTAATGTTGCATTGTGTGATTTTGCTTCTTCAACCTGTTCTGTTGGCTCGTCCTCTAATCATGCAGGGACTATGAAACAAGACCCACCTCTACTGTCAGTTACTGTAATCAGTGGCAGAGGAAGTACTCCATGTGCTTAAAACATTGTAACATTTCCTCCAATAACTTGGTTTGTAACAATTCTGTAAATAGTGATAAATGTTGCCACAGTTAATGTGGTGCCCAAACCTCAACATTACTGAAAATCTATTATAATTTTTAGAATGATGAAAAGGCAAAAACACTAAATCTTCACATCTGGGAAAACTCAAAGAAGCAGGGCCAGGGTCAGCTTTAAACTGTCGGGCAGTGTAATTTAAAACAAAAGATGAAGTTTTAATAAGCTGCTCATATGTTCAGAGAACAAGCTGTTAGGTACATGCAGTGGAGAAGAGCAGCGCTCAGCTGAGAATTTCATTTTCATTTTAATCTTTGACTTTTCGGCGCACTGAATAACAAATGCCGCTAACTGTTGGTAAGGTGAGTTGCATCAGACATTTGGCTGAAAGCAGAGTTAAAATATCAATCCAGCTCATTGAAAAGATTAATACTGAGGCATTTGAATGACTTAAAGGTACAGTCAGTCATGTTTTGATCATAGACTTTGATCTGAAATGAGTTATAGTGTCTTGTTGGATGCACCCTGAGAAACTATAAAGCCTGGACTGAAGCGTTTGTGAGGAATGTCATAACTCAGCTGATCAGTGGCTGAGCTGGCATCATTATGACCTGACAGCTGTGAATTCTGACTGTCATGTGACCCACCGCCCCAGCATTAGCCACACGTTACACCACACCTCACCTCAGCGCCCTCTCACTCACCCACCTCTCCTCCTTCCTCCAGGTGAGCTCCTACCCGGTTCCCATCCTGCTGATGAAGACGAGCCGCACCTCCTGCTGGTCCCGGGGCTCCCAGTTTTCTCTGCACTCGGCCCACCAGGGGGGACTCTTCCCGCTCAGCAGCGGCGACCGCCTGTTCGTCACTGTCACCAACGCCTCCGCTGTGGACATGGATGAGAAAAGCAGCTTCTTCGGGGCGTTTCTCATCAGCTAGGCAATCACAACTAGCACTTGGGATCACAGGTTGATCTGAGGAAATCATGTTTTTAACGTTTGTAATGAATGAATCTGTCTGATATAACATCCAGTCGATGCAGCCCAGAGAGACTCCTATTAATGAACCCAGAACCTGAAAAACTACAACAGTGTTTCACTGGGAAGTCTTTTCCCCAAGTTTGAGGAGAGGCTGATATGGGTTTGGGGCTGAGTGTGTGTGTGAGAGCTGATCAAACTCAATGAATATTTGGATTTGAGTGTTTAGAAATTAACGTGGCCTGGACTCAAACGTTTATGTTGTACAAACATTTCTTTAAAGCTGGAGTATTAGTTTGCGTGTTAAAATCAATTTAATTTAGTCTTGGCCAGCCCACCTTACAGTATTCACTGTGAAGCATTCATAACTGCAGGAGATTAGCTAGCCCTCACTGAGCAGACTGTCTGCTGAGGTGACCCTCTGCACAACAAAGTGGAATTCAGATTCCTCTGATCCTGACTCACTGATGGTTTTGTCCATATGTCTCTTATTTGGGCCTTTAAAGCAGTTGAGCACAACCCCCCCCAACTTACAGACACTGGTTTAATGCTATATCCTCAAAACCCAATGCAGACTTTCATGCAGTGTTCAAAATCAATTTGTTCCATGTGCTGTTTACTTTGTGATTGGCCGCTTCACCTACAGTGTAATAAACTAGCAGCCCATTAACAATCTGGTGATTCTGCTGCACATGCATGTGCTAATGAACGCCACCCATGGGAGAGGACAGCCAAAGCAGTGTAGATCTGATGTGTACTTTGCATACAGTACACTCTATAGGTCTTATTTGTATGCCAAGTGCTGGATGGTTCATTCTTTACTGACAAACTGGGTGCCGCTTCGAAGAAATGTTTGTATAAACACGTCATTGGCTTAACATCGACGAGTCCACCCACATGCATTTAAGGTGAATTCTGGATGTTTGTGTAAAGGTGTAAATATTGTGCTGCATTTCTGTTTTTTATTATAATAATCATCATTCTGAAATTTTGTGTTCTAGACCTTTAAAACAGGAGCTTGACAGTCAGGAGAGTGTCTGACCGAGGTGTAGCATTGTCCCCTCGTCCCCCGCCAGTTTTGAAACACTGCTCCTTCTGTGTCGGACTCCACTTTCTTTGGCAGCAGCACCACTGTCTCTCTCCCTGCCGTCAATCTTCCAGCATGTTGGCTCGTCCATCGTTACCGTTTTCCAAATGGTGCATTAAACGCTCCCTAACGGTTGGTATTCTTGGGCATTCATGTCATGTTGGATTAACTGCAGATGTGATATGCCGACTTTGGAAAACAATCATTCACATCGGGGTCCAAACAGCACAAATGTGGGATTATTTTTCTGTAGCTTGCCTGTTTTCCATGCGATTGTGGTCAACGCTGCAGCAAATCCACAAATGCTGAAGGACATAGAAACCAAAATTATGAGCTGCATTCAGCTGTGAATGAAACAGATCGAGCTTGAAGAAAATATTAGCTGGACAAATAATGCCCAACTCCATCCATTTACTAGATCTCTGCTGAGACACAGAGCCAAATCTGAGGGCCTTAGTCTGCTGATGGAGATCCAATACAAGACCTCCTGTACAACTGTCTGTTACTAGGTGACAAGAGCTGCATCCCTATGTCATGTGACGACAACTTACTGCCTGGTGAAGGCCATGGGATGCGGTGGAGAGCTCCTGCAGAAACCTTGTACGTGTCAGGTGACCATTTCTAAGGTCAGCAATTAACCTTCAATTAACATCACTGATTCACTCAGTTTTACAAACCAAACATCATTGCTGCTTTTCCCAACAGACATGAACGCAGCGTTCACCTCAGCTATTAGTGCACGTTAATATCACAACACCTTGTTTTGCTATGAATGTATAGGTTTTCTTTAAATGTCTGTAACCTGAGACGCTTCTGTAAATGCAGCCAGTACCTTACGCTGGACCCCCACACGGAATAACACGTGACGTCCACCTGCAGTCGGCCTTCTTTAGCGGCTGGACCTGGAACACCTGAGAGGAACCAAAAAAAACAAAAACCCTCCACACAAACCTTAGCACCGATCAGAGAACCTGAATTGTTTTCCCACACAGAGCAAAACAAAATGTGAATGTAAATAACCAGTTGTTTGTGTCTGTAAATATGTGAAATAAAGATGATGCTGAAAGAAGCCGTGATGCCTCGGATAATGTTTGGTAGCAGCTGTGAGAAAAGCACAGATTCAATACATCAGGTTTCTTTTACCGCTCATCAGTGTGTCTAAGGTCGTTTTGGGCTGTCATACATTCATTTCTTTCGTCAAGTGTAATCATTTATATTTCTCTTTGCATTTGGTAAAAGCTATTTTAAAAAGACAAAGTAAATATTTGTGTTTTTAGTACTGATGACCTACAATTCACACGTCTGACGGCTGAGCTGCATCACTGGAAAGCGTAGACAACCTCAGACACCCTGATGAAGGCGACCCAGCAGGAAACACCTGGTGATTACAGTAGGTTCTGCCTGCGAGATAAAACACACGATTCAAAAAAGGAATGTTTCATCTGATCTGGATCATTTCATAACCGATCGGCAAAGCTTCGCTTTATACGTTAGTTTGCAGAAGTGCTCTTTAATGCACGCCGTTGATTTTTAGCAGAGTTGAGTCATTGCATTCAGTCAGTGGAAATGAAACCCGTAGTTGCAGAAGGACAAAAGGGCAGATAAACACAAATACAACTTGCACAGCTTCGTCTAGACCTCATAATAGTTTGTTGTTGTTTACATATATACATAGGCTGTTCTGCTCCCTGCTGGTGCCTATAATGTACTGCAAAGTGAAGCTGCTTTCTGTCATCCAGCGTCTACCTTCAGCAGAGCAGGAACCACCAACATAACGCTCGGAGGCAAAAGACAGGGCCTCAGGCTGCTGCAAGAGGGACACAAATAATCACAATACACTATGTAAAGTTTGGATTTTCTTTCTTTTTTGTGGAAATATGTTACAGTTATATTACAGGTATCTAAATGCCCCGAGGGAGAACAAAAACCGTTTGGAGACACCAGAAACTAACACGAAGAAGGAGACAGCAACTTAACCGAGACAAAGTCCAGACTGGGTAGACAGACTTGACAGGCAGAGTGGGCCGAACCGACGCCCAACACGTAACCTATGTTAGGAGACGTCCAATAAATACTGCAAGTGTTGTTAACGCAACTTAAGAGAAACAAAAACAGAACAAAAGACAAGGAAACAGGTGTGCTCTCCTCCTTGAGTCCTCTGTGGTATTTAGCAGCAGTGTAGCTTCCAGAAACCAAAAACGTGTGAACAACAATGTGTGGGGCCTGCAAACAACCAGAGTTTTTACCACAGGTAAGAAGAGAAGAGGTTTCTACGCTGTGCGCAGTGAGACAAAGTGGGCAAAGTGCTTAGTACAAGAACACACGGACGATTCAACAGGCAAACTCACATCCCCGACCAGCAAACAGCAAACCAGGGACTGAAGTCTCGTCTTCCATCAGCCACAATGATTGGTTCAAACTGTTTTATACAACTTTTTTAGTATATAAGAACATCTTAGAATAATGTTTGGGTGTCTGACAGTGGCTCACAGTATAAACATTCAAACAGACATTTGGCTGATGGCGTTAGGTTCACATCCTGGTTACTGGATGAAAGATATCAAAAAATTGCATTATAGTAAATGATTTTACTCTACATGAGTTATGATCAGGTGGTGTCTCTTTGACAGTCACATACTAATCTCCATGTGTTTTTTTCTATTGATCTAACAGAGATTACAAAATACAATCTAGCTTTGCCTGTGTGAAAATATTCTGGTTGAATGCAGGTCTGCCCCTGCACCGGCTTCCATTGTTTTTTATGTAACTTATAAAATATATCATAAAATGTCTTCTTAAATGGAAACTGAGTCCATGTACAAAAAGTTCTTTCTTTTATATAAATTACACCAGTTTCTGATGGTGATGATGATGTCTCCGTTCCTGCTATTAAGGTTAATCTCCAAACCAAACCCTCACCCCCCCCCCATACATCCACACTCACATGCACGCACACACACACACACACACACACACACACACACACGTACACACAGATGTGTGACCGCAGTCAACACTCCCAACTTAGCTACACAACATGCTCTACACATTACCCATAGTAGAGAAGAAAACAAAAAAAGTAACTCTATCCCCTCTGAAATGAAATCTCTGCACATACAATGACGCTACATCTCATCTTTCCTTTTCCTTCTTCTCTTTCACACTGCATCTGTATGCAAGACCACAAGCATGGTGCAGTTTCGGGCGATGGGACGGAGGGCAAATCCTCAGCTTCATCTGGTGACCCTCACTATCGCCTGTCACTGTAGCTGCCTTGTTCTGGCTCCGCCACTGCAGGTCCTTGGCACGCCCAGATGGATAACGCCCAGCTGGCGGGGCAAGGAATGTGCGTAACGACCGACCGGAAGAGGGCTGTGACCTCAGCAGTCAAACCGCATCTCCAGCGAATCGTCAAAGCCCCTGTTGTCGTGTCCCGACCCCGACAAGAAGGTGGCTGTGACGGGTGCCCCTGTTGCTGTGGTGACGTTGAGAAGGGTGTTGCCAGGGGAGCTGGTGGCCGGGCTACGGAGGGCTGCCGCAGTGATACTGGTGAGGTTGATGCCCAGCGTGAGACGAGTCTGTTCCAGGGCTTTCTCCGGCACAGCGAAGGCCTCCAGCTTCTTCTCTCCGTTAGCCATGTAGGAGTTCTGGCAGCCGCGGCAGATACAGTCCAGGCACGCCTAAGAAAAACAATCATAATTGATAACATTATCCAGTCAATAATAAGAACAAGAGAACAGAAAGTTAAATAGACTGTTTGACAAACTGCTGTTTCCAACATTCTTAAAGCCAAAAATGAAACGGAAGTCCCAGAGGTGCAATGAATAATGTTAGGTTTGAACATTACAGTGCCATTACAAACACAACTGCACCTGCTGCGAGGACTGACGACTGACAGAACAAGTGAGCCAGTGGATCCTGAGTTAACATCGTTTTATCTGAAGAGGTTTAATGGTTCAAAGACCAAAGTGACCAAGACACAAATCTTACCTTGTCATTCACTGTAGCTTTTGATATGAAACTAATATATATGAAACCTGTACTGTACAACACGCAATATCTATAACTTCATGCATGACAAAGAGACAAATTAGTCAGACCATGGTGCAGTGTAAGCACAAAAACACAAGCAATCAGGTAATGAGCTCCCAGGGGGACATGTGGTTTGTTGATAAGTGTCATTTTGATTGATATGTACAAACACTGCAGTACTGGTAGTGACAGCTTAGTGACAGTACAGTTTAGAATTTAAAGAGGTGAGGAACAGCGTCTGCTTTGCTCTCACCTTGCGGTTGGAGTAGCAGGGACAGCGCTGCCCCCTACAGGTCAACACCGAGGGGTTCTGTGTGGCCCGGCCACACTTGCAGCCCTTCTTCTCCACGGGCTTCTTATACAGTGGCTTTGAGGGGCTAGGTGGGTGTGTCAGGGGATGTGCGTGGGGGTGTGGTGGTACTCTGTCACGGGGTTGTGCGCGAGGTTTGGGGGCCCCTTGTCTGGCCTTAGTGTAAGCCTTCTTGGGGCCCCCATGGTGCTCCACAGTCTTTTTCAGCGCCTTGTTTGAGACAAGCACAGTCTTGCCTACTTTAGGGGGACCACCATTAGGCACAGGAGCCAAGTGAGGGTGCGGAGAGGCTGCAGGAAACTTAGGCTCCTGTTTGGTGGTGGCACCAGGGTTGGGGTGATGGGGGGAGCTGTTGGCACCAAGGCGAGGCCCTCGTAAGAGACTGGAAATTGGGAGGGGCTGTACCTTCTCGCTGTCGCTTTCTGAGTGGGAGCGCTTGCGGTAGTACCGAGTAGGAACATGGGGGATGACAGTGGAGGGCTGAGGGGGAGGCTGCAGTGAGGGCTGCGGGTGAGGTTGGAGGGAGCGAGGGCTGTTCTCTGGAGGGAGGGAGGGAATGAGGCGGGAGGAGTCGGGGCCGGATGGGCAGTGAGGCCCATTGAGGCTGGACTGATGTACAGAGGGAGAGCAGTCCAGCTGGGGGTTTGGCTCAGGGGTGGGGTCAGGGTCAGTGTCCGTCTCTAGAGTCCTGAGCACCTCTTCAACACTCAACAACAACGGCCCCCCACCATGTTTCAGGTCATCCCCGAAAGTGCTGATGTCACAGAGCCCCGCCTCCCCAGTCCCTGTGACACTCACACACACTGGGATCTCCTCTGAAAAGCTCTCCTGTTTTGCAACACCTCCACCTGTTTCTATTGTGATGGGCTGTAGACTGTCCGAACTGACCAGCCCATTACAATCATGCAGTCCATTTACACTGACGGGGCTCGGCTCCTCCGCCTTGATCTCCTTTGTTGGTACAGCTTCGTCAGGTTGGACCAACTCGGAGGTGGAGGCTGTCTGTGACAGGCAAACTGAATCTGAAATGTCCTCCACCTCCTGCTCGCTCTCAGCCAACGTGAGGCCCTCATTGAGGATGGCCTGGAGGTCTGGTGAGTCGCTGGCAGCGCTGGCTATGTGGGGTGCGAGCGGAGACTGGGTGATGTAGAGACAGAGCTTCCTGTAACAGTGGACGAGCAGGGAGAGCTGCCTATTTTCCTCAAAGCGGGAATAGTCCTTACACCAACTGCAGGACGGCTTCAGCTGCATCCTCTGACCTTTACATCCTCGACAGACGTAATGCTGACATGATGAGTCGGTGGGGGCGATGGGGTCCTGCAGCAGGTTACCTGAAAATTAGAAGGGAGAGAAAATACAGGAAACAAATGTGGCACATCAGTATCTAAGCAAACCCATGGCCTGATAAACTGTGGCCTTAGTTTTAAAAACTGTCAGTGTATGTGTGTCAAGAATATTTAGGATTTAAAAACAATTGGTTCCTCATTCGCTGTGTTTGAATAGTTCCTTGAACTGATACGTATTTGTAAACCTGAGTGGTGCCTGGCAACTTGCCAGACTGGATGACAACCGCTCTTTGAAATGGGCTTCCTTAGCAACGCTGATTGCTAGGGAGTGCAGCTGCAGATAGGAAAAAGGATGAAGGTGCATTCATGAGAAACAACCAACCTTACACTCTGCACCGCCTGACTGATATATCCCAAGGGACTAGAGAAGGTGTATATATAACACGACGTATGGACTGCTGTGGTATTGATCTGTTATTTACAGAGTGGAGGAGCAATCAATATCCAAGTGTAATAAAATTGCTCATCATTTCAATACTCTTGCAGGAACACAAACGCCTCCTTTATCTTAGGTGGTATTCCCTTCACGGAGAATGGTATTGAGAATGAATGCATTATTTATGAGCAGTGAAAACCACCAAAATCAATCACAGAAGACGTTTATTTACAACCTAGCAGAAGTAGACTAACCACAGAAATGCTCCCGTGCATGAATTTCGGAAATTCTATTTCATCTTATCGTAAACAGTTACGGCCACTAATTTTTACATTTGGGTATAAACGACGGAAATGACTTTGTCTTTATCGCTACATTTTATTTTTGTCCATATATTTTACTGTTTCGTATCACAGGGGTTAGATGCGTGATGTGGAGAAGGGCTGTTAAAGACGATAAACGTCCCGATGCTTCCAAACAGCACACAGAGGGGGGTGTGTCATGATGGGTGTAGCTGTGAATAATGATGCGTTCACACTGCTTTGGAAACTGCGGCTTCACATTTCATAAACTAGAGTCCAGCTGTCCAAACCTGCGTACGGGTATATTCTCTAAACATAAAACCTGAAAAACTGCATGGCAAGGATCCTCACAAACACTAGTTACCACACAGTTGCATTCCCTCACACAGTCAGCTCTCCTTTAGCTTTTACTACAAGTTACTGATGCAAAGCAGTAAGAGAAAAAACACCTGGATCTGTTATTTAAGTAAATAGAGAGAGGTTGTGAGGTAATTTGTAATCTAGTATCAAATCTCCAAGTGCTCATTATGAATTATGTCTTAAACAAAATGTGATTTATCTCTTACCTCAGTTTTTTTTAAAATTATATCGTACTGTTAGGTGATTAATTCCAATGCTTTCTCTGTACTTTTATTTGCTGGGGGTTTTAACGTAGTTATTAATTATGAAATATTATTTATAATTTCATAACATAATCACAGGTTTTGCACCCAACTATAATTGTGACTGCAATGTAGCAGAGTAAAATGTACGCTAAAATACAGTTACATTTTCGTATAATGTTGCAAAACTGTATATTTTCAGGCAAAACAGATGCCCCTTGAAAGCACTCCACCAAACGCACTTGTTAACATCCCACCACAGGCCACTACTAGTGCTGATTTAGATATTTCCCACTGTTTGTGAAGGCAACATTTTTTAAAGGCTCGCTCCCACTGCGAGCACAGCTGACAACAACGCACGTTACCGAAAGCATCTTCAAACACAGGCCTTTACACGGGTAGATTGTAACGTTAAAAAAAAAAGACACACAGACACTCACCACAGACCAAACACGACAGGGACTGGCGGAAAAACGGCAGCAGCTTGCAGAGCTCCGCGAGGGCCCGGGGGTCTCGGGGGTCGCACTGCAGCACCGAACGGCTCGCGGACACGTAGAGAGAGGTCGCATTCACCGGGTTCATCTCAGCTGCCTGTCCCGGGGCTCCAGTCCGGTCCGGTCCGTTTGAATGTAATAATACGTTAAAACACCGAAGTCACACAATAACACAAACTAACCAAGCGATGCAGCGGTAGACCGGCAACTCCCGTGTATTGCGAATTACTGTGTTTGTCAAAGGAGTCTGGTGGCTTTGAAGAGAGCATAGATGGAGATAACACCTTCAATGCCCAGTCGGTAAATCCCACATATAGGGCAGTCTGCGCAGGGAGCAAGCGAGGTTACTCATCCCAAATCAAATCCAATCCATCCTCAATGTTTAGTCCCAGCTCTGCAAGTACTGCTGCTTTTGATTGAGGAGATTATTAGTGCATTCACCAAGAGGCCGGGCATGCATATAAACGTCAGTTCATCCAAGTCGGTTCGGTTTGTTCCCATACAGTCCGTGAATTATGATCAGACAAAGCATCGTGCGGCGGTCTCTCCTCAGTCAGTGGCCTTCTGACGTTACTTACAGCTGGTTAGCTAGCAGCAGGTCTGAAATTTAAGCAGGGGTTCTGGTGACAAAGTGCTCCGGTTGGCAATGGTTTCCCCTGATAAATCCATAGTCCACATGCATGCTCGCCCCGGGTTTTCACGTCCATACCAGAGCTGGTGTCACACAGTACATTTACCCCAAGCCGAGGCTTCCGTGGCTCCTGTTTCTCTCAGCGGTGCAGCCCCAGCAGTCTGCTTATGGTTGTTATTGTTCGCGAGATTCGAGATTCAAGGCGGCTCGAAAACAAAACAGGCCGCCTGGGTTTGAAGGGGTCCTCTTTGAAATGAAACGCCGACAGCTGCACGTCGATGAGATGGGGAAAGGGCAATGGAGAGGCTGTGGTTATTAAAGCAAAAAATATTTCGAAATCCCGAAGCTTATGTTGGTGTGGAGAAAAATAAACCAGCGAAAGCACCGGGCTCTGGTGACAGTGCTATCCGCCTGAGCTGCACCGAAAAGCCGGCTAGAAAAGCAGGCCGCTTCCCTCCTCTCGGGATTAGCGGGACTCTTTTTGGTCTTGCTGCTCGCCTCGGTGACAAATCAGCAGGAAAGCCAAGGTCTTAAGAGAAACTATGTCCTCCTGTAGCTTTTGGAAGACCTGGAGCGTGTCAGTGAAGACCGAGAGTGAATTAAATTCCAATTTGTGTACCTTGCTATCGTTAGCCGCGGAGTATTCCTCATACCTCCCGTCGTTTTTCCACACACAAACAGAGGGGCGCTGTTGGTCAGATCTCGCGAGAACGCGGGTAACGCGGTTCATTTAAAAACAATGAAAAGTAGAAGTACTACTACTTAATAATAGTAATAATAACAATAACAACAACAACAACAACCACAATAATACTACTACTACTACTACTACTACTACTAATAATAATAATACTAATAATAATACTAATAATAATAATACTACTACTACTACTAATAATAATAATAATAATAGCATGAGTGTGGATAATGCCAGATTTATGTAGCCCTGATGTCTTGTATTCACTTTACTTTATCAAATTAATATACAGTACACATTTATTAAAATCATTAATCGTTTTTCAGCCCACCTGTTTGTGCTTATAAACAATGTTGGTGAGAGTTGACACATTCTGGCACTGTTCCACGATAAATTTACAATTAGAAACACACGTACTCATGTATGATGTAATATGCAACAAATTCCTGAGTCACTGTTTCCATTGGCTTTCTCCACTATTAAATTACGCCATACAGTTAGTTTCACAACTATCAGAGCACAGTTTAAGTGAAGACAATTTGACTTTCAATGTTGTTGAAACATTTCCATAACTAACTCACCGTTGTTATAGTCAGATGCACAGTCATATATGACACAGTTATGATTTCTCCAGATGCTTAGTTACAGCTTGACACTGAATTGAATAATAGCATGTGTAATCTCACGGGCAGGCAATAAGATTCAGTCCGTATGTCATCGTGTCTATCTCAATAAGTCTTTTTTTACAGCATGTAGTTTGACTTGTTAATGTGTTATTTTAAACATCAATGATAGTCCTGTTATATTGAAGTGTTTCAGAGGGCAATGACAGTGAGGCAGCAAGAACAATGCCATGACTGTTAAACTGAAGCAACTAAATATAATCCAGCTATCATTCATTGGCGCTTTCCAATCTGTGATAATGTATTAATAAAAGAGGTGTTTATAAATACTAATTTGACTATCTCTGCTCCTTTTCTTTAAGTCATATTTGGCCTAAAGAAATGAGAATCAGCCTTGTAACCCTAACACGTCTGATGCATTGTATGTATGTAAGTACGTTCATATCATTGCACATCATTAAATGCTGGTGAGCGTGTTGTTTTTAGTAGTGTGGCCCAGTTAATTACTGTATGGTTGTGTATGTGTGGTGACGATCGCAGTGCATGTTTGAAGATGAAAACGCAGTGAGGTTTCTAACTGAGAGCAAGTGGGATGAGAAAAGAGGGGGAAGAGGAAACTTAAATCTTTGGCAAGTTCTGTTTATCTGTAAAGAATAGCGGCACACCTACAAAGTCATACAGGGAGGAAAGGCGAGATACCAGTATGATGCAAACATATTGATACCATCTACTGATGCACACCCTCGTCTTATGTCCTCTTTTCTTCTTCTTTTTTGCTCTCTCTTTCATGCTCTTACTCTGGTCACACACAGAGACACGAGGCTCCTGACCAGCGGGAACTTTCCACCTTCAGGGTTGTACCTGACGCTAAAAATGCCTCCCATTTCATTTTATGTTTGTGCCATGCTACTATCCTGAATCCACTATTCGTATAACCATTGAATCATTTTTCAAGAAAAAAGCCAAATATTCTTTTGTTTCAGCTTCTCAGACTACTTCAAGCTACTTTTCTTTGTCCTACATGGCAGTAAACTGAATATATTTAGTATTTGGGCTATAATCAGACGAACAGGCAAACTGAGCACATGAACATGGGGGAGACTGTAAATGATTCCAGTTAAAAAACACAGTAATGTCAGTCTCTGAAGCTACTCAGCAATAGAACACATAAAATCCATGTTTTAGATTGTTTTTTTTTTTTACCAAATTTTGTCAGCATAAAATGTAAAAAAAATCCCCATGTTCCATTAAAATGCAAATAAAATGTGTCTGAGGTGCTGTGACGTCAGTTAAACTAAAGATTCTGCTGATTTTTTCCAGTCTCATTGCAGTTAGTGGCTTAAAGTTATTACAGCGAAGGTTTAAAACTGCTGTCGAAAACATGCATCTTAGTTTGCTGTCACACCTTTAAGTCTGTAAGGTGTGATCATCATAGCACATACTTTTAAGTGCATATATTGTAAACATTCAACTCTATCTGCGGATGAGGAAAAACTAGTAAGCTGACCTTTGAATTTGGACTACAGTGTCACACACATGTTTAAAGGCACTGAAATGCAGTGTGAATATTTCGGATGCTGCATTCCACACATGTGAGTAATTCCTCCTTTAGGGTTTTCAGCCATGTCTCACGCCAATGACTGTTTTTTCAAAGTTATTATGGCAACGGTGGATGCTGAAAATAGCTGGTCTGTCAGCCTATGAGGATTATTCATAGTGTCTGTTTGAGCAGGCTCATGGGTTTTTGGTGATTCCCCTTTTCCTGCTCAGACAAAAATACTGAGAAAGCTTGAGCTGTTGTAATGTCACTGACACAATTAATGTAATCACCGATAACCATGAGGTCACAAAAGCATTTTTTAGAAATACCCCCGCTGACAAACTTTAACTGATGGACTGCACTCTCTAATCTGCATGATTTAGCGAGAACATATACAGTAGTAGCTGCGGTACTATGAAGTTTATGAAATGTTGTTACTGCAACAAACAAAGCACACGGTTTTTCTGGTCATTTTCTGGTTTTGTTTTGTGACTGTAAGACCCTGCTGTGAGTCTAACAATGAGCATATGAGAATAATCTGAATTGTAATAGATTATTCAAAGATTATTGCATGCTTTTGGATTACCCAAATAACAAAAAAACAAAACAAGGGCATACTTACATATATCCTAACCTTCTGAATCCCATAAATGTGAATGTTTCCTTTTAATTTTCTCCAAACCAGGTTCAAAACTAATAAAATCTGTCACCAAAAAGTTTATGTATTTTATAGTGTATTCAGTGTCAAATAGGTGGCTGCACAAGTTCACAATGGAAACTTCTTGTCTTGGAGAGTCTTGCACATTATCCTACAGGCCATTGGTTACCAGAATACTTTCAGTAATGTATTAAGTTTGAAAGATTTTTTTAGGCAAGTACTCAGTGCAAACTCTTCTCTGAAGAAGCAGCACCACTTCCATCAATCCATCAGTATGACAATGGCAAACTAATGATGTATCTTCATGCAGTAATGACAATGATAAGATGGCAATGTTGTTTCAGGCTTTATGACAAGTTGCACTTGGGCCTATGTTTTACTAAGGATATTTGTGGTGACATGAATTTTCACATTTATATTTTTTATTAAAACTAGAACTGTTTTAGGAATCATGCATGACAGGTACCTTTTAAATTAATATTTTAAAAAAAGCCCCTGAATTATTTCAAAGTACCCCCAGGAGTAGGCAAAACTCAGATGTGAGGTACAAATTTTGTCCGTAGCAACCAAACTGTACTTGGTATTTGAAAACCCTGAGATCATTTTCAATCATTTGAATTTTCCAATCCATTCTAACAACTGGTTGAAACTGAACCCAAACTCAATACCACCAAAACAGAACTCATGGTTGTTTTGTCCAAGACCAAAACGGGTTGGTGATTCGGGGGTGTTCACCGATGGCTGCTTCACCTGTAGTAAACTCAAGTCAACTGATTCCACCCTTTCATTTGAACTTTACTTCAAGTCCATCAAATTACACCTCGATCCATTTGTAACATCTCGTCTGGACGACTCTTACAGAATCCTAATTGGATGAACCAGTGAAGCCAGAGACGGACTCCAGTATGTTTAGATCACTTCTGCCTTGATTCTCATATATACAAAACCCAGGCTGCATATTTCCCCCACTCCACAGCAAACTTCAGATCAAATGGAAGAAAAAGTTTGTGGTGATGGTGAATGAAAAACACAATAATCATCAAATCAATAACATCAATAACAACTTTTGACAAGGATGTAATGGAAGAGCTTAACCTCAAACTGTGTCTGTCATCTGAGTGGCCATTAGCAGCAGTAGCACACTGATTGAACCCGGAAGCTCCTGTGTTTGAAGATCTGTAGCCGTGAAAAAGAAAGGTAGGAGAAAATCAATCAGTCAACATTTAATAAATTCAATGAATTAAAATAATTTTCGAGATCTAATGTGTTTTTCTGCTGTTGCCACCTGCAGCATAGATGACATGTTAATTTTGTAGGAAAAATATGTTTTTGACTTCCCTATCTGACATGACCGCTGTAAGAACAAAGGAAATTATGAGTGCCAGATGTCAGACTGACTTATATTTGCTGGGTTCCACCTTCACATAAAAGCTGCTTTCAACAAATAAACCATCAAAGACTTACTGTTTAATTTCTTAGTTTCTTTCATTCATCTCTGCCTACAAGAAACGATTTGTAATTTTATTGTCTAAATATAGTTTTTATTTAATTTTGTTTTTTAAATGACTGCAGGCATACTCACTGGACCTAAGCAACTGAAAACACAGCACTAAAAGTAAACAAAGAACTCGGTCAAAGGTAAAATGAGATGGCCATATCGTTATGTTGTTCAAGTCACTGCAGTTAAATCTGGATTCAAGCGTCGGTGATATCAAAATATAAGGCGTCAGGAAACCAGGGAAACAGCAAGACTCGGAACCTGAACATATATGGACATGAAGGACAAACTCTATTACCCTCAGGGTGTGAATGTGTATGAGTCTGTACCCCTGACTTGTCATCAGTGCAGCATGCTTGTTTCCATTCATGACAGCAGTGGTTCCTCTTTTAAGTGGAAGTCATAGTATATAAGATTCCACCTCTCCGGTTCACTAGGCTTTGGTGTGGTGAGCAGTTAGTGACTGAATAACAACGAGGTCAACAAGCTGACATCCAGATTCCAGTTTGGTGCCGCGCAACATTTGAAGATGTGGACGAGTCTCTCAGCCAGCCGCTGGATCTGTGTGTTCGCCGTGGCCGTGGTGCTGCTCTTCTCTGCAATACAAGGTAAAACTGATCTCGTGTCTTATGGAAATTGAATCCCACAAAGAACTGAGGGAAACTTTAGCAAAGAGGGATTAAATGATATGGTAAACCTAATTTTTCTGTCTTTGCAAGCAAAAATGACAAACTTTTCCTGATTCCAAGTTCTTAAATGCAAGAATTTTATACTTTTCTTTCTGCTGCGTGATCAGCTGAATATCTTTAGTTGCCACATTGTGATTTGATTAATTAAATGAGCGTATCTGACATGATCAAAGTAATTAAAGCTACCTGCGGCTTTAACAAAAGCTTGCACCTTTATACCAAACAGCCTGCAAATACACTGACTGGCTATTCCAAAAAAAAAAAAGAAGTCAAAGTTAACCACAACTTTAAGGACATAACTGTAATCCATGATTAATATTTCATGATTTTATTAGTTACTATTGCATGTTTTATCAATGTTCTCCTCATTGACTGCCACACACAATATTATTCAGTACAACACCTGATCCTTGAAACACAGCCAGATCATGTTCAGTTAAAGACATTCCTGTGCTGTAATAAAAGAAGATCTGGCCACACTGACACTATCTGACTCAGGTATTCAACAGCAGTACTAGCAGTAGTAATCTGTTTAATCTGTTTTGGAGTAATCCTCATTCATAGGTTCTTCCCAGTGTGTCAGATGTCACTCCTACTATACTGATGATGAATAACTAGTGATGTAAAGCTGAATAATGACAGTGTTTTCTCTCTCTCTCCACTCTCTGGTGTTGCAGTGGATTCATCTGTGCTGTCGTGGGTCAGTCCTGCTGCCCGCAGCGTCAGCTCCTAGCAGATCAGAGACAAGTAAAACCTGTTGCGAACAGAGACCACGAGGGGGGCTGTCCATGCCTTCCTGTAAGCATTGCATGTTCATTCTAGAACAGAAACATTCATGAACCTCATTTAGATCTAATTTGATTACACAAAAATATCTGATTGTAATGTCTCAGTATTACATTTCTCTGCTTCCAGGATTACAACCAGGAGGAATAAGCAGTGGTGCATCGATCCAGCTGCTACGTGGCTTCAAGCCAAGATAGAGATGGTGAGAATCAGACATCTACGCAATCAGTCACCTGAAATTATAGATCTGGAGAGGGAAAATCGTTTGTTTCTAACTTTGCAGAAGAAAGAACAAAGACACTCATTGGACAATTCATTTTGGTTTCTTGTAATCAAGAGCATTTACTCAAGTAATATACTTCAACTTAGATTGAGCATTTCCATGTTCCTCCTTCAAACTCTGCATACTCCTCATTTAGCAGCAGCTTTAGCTACTAGTGGCTTCAACACCACAATACCTGATAATTACTCGGGCACAAGCATGACTGGATGAAAACCCTTCAGTTGTGGTGGATCTTTTGGAGACCGCTCTTTTAAGACAATCTTTTCTTCAGGTTCAACCCAGTAACTTCTGGATTTTGGAGCTATTTTAAACTGAAAACATCATCACGATTATTGATGCTGCAAAATACTAAATACAGAATCACATCATTGTAACGCTACTTGGGTTCATGAGGCGTCTGGAAGAACCCTTTTACAAACAGATTGACAAAAAAGCCCTGTTTGTCAAATTTCCTGATTTTTCCTGCACTAGTTGCACAACTCCTGTTCTCTCTCTTCTCCATGCAGAAAGGAAAGCTGGTCTGCTAGGCTTGGTGTCCGTGAACGGACTCGAGGAGGTTCTAAGGCCAGCAGAAACATCAAAGCTGCTCCAGAACATTTTCTTCTGATTTACTATTTATTTCTTTTACACACTTAACTATTTATGTCTAAGCTATTTTTGTATTTGAAATCTTATAAAAACTTTAAAAAACAGATTTCTGAAGGCATTATTTTGTAATTTTCAGCAAAGCTGTGTGGACAGAAGACTTTGAACCTAGGAGCCAAATTAAATAATGTGAAATGGACCCGAACTTGTGACTGTTTCTACATGTATGATGTCTGGTTTGGGATTTAGCGAGTCAGTTGATTTCTGTGTTGAGCTCAGTCATATTTCTTTCAAAGGACATTGTAAGAATTGCAATAAAGTAAAAAACGGCCAATATAATAAAATTAAAAAGCAGCAAATGAAGCAGATGAACTAACACTACAACACAGTGATGAACAAAAGACAACAAATAATAAAAATATAGAATAAGATGATAAAAAAAAAACAAAACAGTTGGTTCAGAAACATCAAAAACACAGATAATAATACCAAGACTGAGGAGATTGGTAGTGGGGCAATCAGACAACTTCACCCCAGCCTCTCTTTGACTAAGGCGTGGAAGGACAGCTAATAGAGCAGGTTGAGGTCAATGAAGTATCTAGTCTGAGAAAATAGACAGCTGTCTGGCCTTCTCACACCATCTGACTCCAGTAGAGGCTCAGCAACGCCTGCACCTTTGAGGATGCTCCAGGAGTTTTAATGTCAATAAGATGTTCCTAATGTTTACAGGTCCTCATCAAATGTGCCCTAACCTTCAATATTTCATCTTGGTACAACTGTGTTGAACACAAGACAAAGCTCGCAAATGATCCGACAGGCCAACCAAGATATGAGTTCAGCTCAAACACAGCTGTCTGAATTGTACACCAGTTACTGTTTTTTAGCACATCTGTTGATATTTATTGTTTCTAGAGCCATGCCCAAGATGAATTTCTGTTGCTTTGTAACAGAAAATGAAGGTATTCTATTCTATTCTATTCTATCATAACTAATCTTGCCACTGGAACACACAGGAACATTACACCTGAACGGGCTGTTAAGCCTTTATAATTATTAATCTGCTAGAACAGCCTTCTCTACTGGTTTTTGAGTCTTAACTCTGTGTTTCTATATTTCATATATTTAATGCATCATGCTGGTGAACCCTGGT
The DNA here is from genome assembly GCA_008933995.1 of Datnioides undecimradiatus. Classification (NCBI taxonomy): domain Eukaryota; kingdom Metazoa; phylum Chordata; class Actinopteri; order Lobotiformes; family Datnioididae; genus Datnioides; species Datnioides undecimradiatus. The sequence continues at coordinate 11,600,963 of WARS01000010.1, forward strand.
ACTCAGGACAAATGAAGAACTAAAACATGTATATGTAACATGTATATGATTGACAAACTCCACTCCACTATGAATGTGAGGCTCTCTTTAGATATGCTGCGCATGACAACGACGGTTCCTCATTTAGTGTGAACTAGCGGTATATAGGACCTGCTCTCTCTGGGTCATTTCATTGCTGCGACTCAAGCAGCTACCAAGTGAAGCCTTTGGCGCTGCTGTGTGTTTGAAGATGTGGATGGAGTCTCCCAGCCAGCCGCTGGACTTGTCTACTCATGGCTGCGGTGATGCTGGTCTCTGCAGCACAAGGTAATATTTTACATTAACAGCATTGTCACTGATCTCGTGTCTTATGGAGGTGAATCCCTAAAGAACTGAGGGGGCTTTGCAGGAGGATTGAATGATATGGTAAACCTAATTTTTCTGTCTTTGCAAGCAAAAATGACAAACTTTTCCTGATTCCAAGTTCTTAAATTTATACTTTTCTTTCTCTTTCATCAGCTGAATATCTTTAGTTGCCACGTGTGATTTGATTAATTAAATGGCGTATCTGACATGATCAAGTAATTAAAAGCTACCTGCGGCTTTAACAAAAAGCTTGCACCTTTATACTACTTAGCCTGCAAATACACTGACTGGCTATTCAAAAAAAAAAAAGTCAAAAGTTAACCACAACTAGGACATAACATAATCCATGATTAATATTTCATGATTTTATTAGTTACTATTGCATGTTTTATCAATGTTCTCCTCATTGACTGCCACACACAATATTATTCAGTACAACACCTGATCCTTGAAACACAGCCAGATCATGTTCAGTTAAGAACCTTCCTGTGCTGGCAATAAAGATCTGGCCACACTGACACTATCTGACTCAGGTATTCAACAGCAATACTAGCAGTAGTAATCCTGTCTAATCTGTTTTGGAGTAATCCTCATTCATAGGTTCTTCCCCAGTGTCCAGATGTCACTCCTACTATACTGATGATGACCAACCTTAGTGATGTAAACTGAATAATGACAGTGTTTCTCTCTCACTCTCTGGTGTTGCAGTGGATTCATCCGTGCTGTCATTAGGTCAGTCCTGCTGCGCGGCGTCAGCTCCAGAGCAGATCAGGAACAGAGTAAAACCTGTTACGAACAGAGACCACGGGGGCTGTGTCCATGCCTTCCTGTAAGCATTGCATGTTTCTGTTCCTAGAACAAGAAACATTCATGAGCCTCATTTAGATCTAATTTGATTACACAAAAAATGGTTTGAACTACTGGAACTTTTGAGATTCTAATTTGGGGCAAACACAAAGCGTCTTTGAAATGATCAGTGTTCCATCTTGAGTTCTGAAATGTTCGTACAACAGCGAAACTAATTCTTACTGTCATTCATAATGAAGTCTGTGTTGATTAGAGGTGCACTGGAAGAACATAATCCAAATGAATTTTTAGAGTCATGAAAATATCTAATTGTGTAAAACCTCTGTTTACTGTTTCCAGGGTTAGACCTCAGGAGGGTACATGGAAGTGTATGTCGACCCAGACTCCCAAGTGGCTAAAGACAAGCTAAAGACGGTGAGAATAGCTGTTAAAAAGCATTTATATATGTGTGTGTGATAACAAATATGTATTAAGTTTAATACATTTTTTTTATTTTTAATTGCATATTTCCCTTTCTCTCTCTCCCCACCAAAGGGGACAGGTACTTTTGTCTCACTCCTGCGGTTCCATTTCAAAACACAGACTTGCAGCCTGGAAGAAGATGCAGCGGCGTGGCAGGCGTCACTGCAGGCAGCTAATTAAACATTTTCTGCTGATTCACAGTTCATGAAAATATCTGTTTAGAATGTTTTTGTTTTTTGTTTTTTTTACAACTTTAAAACCAATTTTTAAGACATTACTTTCTAAAAATTAAATGCAACTGTATAGCAGTGTTTTGTGGAAACAAACCTGGAACCAAGCCACATTAAGTTTAAAATATTGCTGGAGTCATGTTTTGTTTTGACCAGCAGGACAGTGGCGTTGACTGAGCTTTACTGAACTACAGATACTTGCCCAGATGTTAGCCTGAGCGTGGGTGCATAAATGTGGCAAAGGTACATCATGGTTGCCTCAGCTTCTTACATTGAACACATATGTGATTATTGACTATGTCATTTAAAATCATAAACTAATCTCTCCTCATCTCCTCCATCTGCTCCACTTTGTCTGGTTTGAAAATAGCATTATATACAAGGTGACGGCCATGTTGAAACAGAAAAGACAAATTCAACTAGAGTGTCAAAACTATGATTAGACCAGGGAATTGGGTAAACTTTTTTGGCTCAGGGGCCACATTGAGTTTTAAGAATTTGACAGGCCAGACCAGGCCAGCATCATTGATATTGACGCCAGCAAACTCTTGCCTTCATACTTGGATGGTAGTTTGTGGGAGAAAGTGTTTGCTGAGCCTGCTAAATTTGCTGCCAGCCTCTGAGCAGTAACCGCTATTCTTATGTTGACTGGTTGCTAGTAGTGGTGTGCGATACTGCAAGATTTGGTATCGATCCGATACCAAGTAAATACAGGGCCAGTATCGCTGATACCAATACTGATACCGATACTTTTTAATATGAATTCGATCATCAAATGCTAGATCTGAATGAATTTTCAGGACCTTCAGAATGTTTGTGATTTTTCCTTTGGATTATTAACTAGTTAAAAATGCGGGACGGAATTTGGGCGAAGTTTATAGGTAAATAGAAAATATTTATCATAATAAAAGTTTTTGTTCAGAAATAATAGAACAGTAACAAAACAATTTTCCCCCAAACACTGTCATGTCTGGATTTTTTTCTTAACCAAACAAAGTGCACAAAATTATCACTCGAGGACAAATTAAAACATATTCTTTTCCCCAGGTAGACTGATCCAAACTTACAATACAAAAATGAAATAAAAATTCTCCAGTACAACACTAAAAAACAACAGGAGAAGGAGCAAAAGTGCGCCTGCTCCGCACTGTATTTGAGGCTGACTTTTGACACATACAGCCAGGTCACCTCTTTGATGAAAGACTAAAATATCGATATCATTACACTGGTACATCGATCGTATCAACTCTCGCGACCGGGGCTGTAGTTTGCCCAGCATGCCTGAACAGACCTGGAGCCAGCCTAAATCTATGAGGTATCACATATATTTGACCTTATCGGTGTACATTGTCCTGTGAACAACAATTGAGTTTTTAGAGGTTAACATCAGTTAAAAAACAGAAAGGATTAGCTAACAGGAAGTCAGAGGAAACAGCATTGTCACCAGTGAAGATGATAAGCCCTGATCTGATCTGAAACATAGCCTGAACATATAAGGACATGGTTGACAAACCCCAATATCTTCTGAGGTGTGTCTCACAACAACATTACACATAAAACAATGCTTCTCGGGGTTTTCAGCTCAAAAATTGCAGTATATAAGATCATTTCTGTGGATGACATATTGTTAGGCTACGATAGGTTGGTGACAGTTAGTCCCAGTCTGAATAGTAAAGTGCACAGTAACTGAGATCTACAGCCAGTAGATGAAGAAGATGTGCAACACTCTCTCCAATTAGCAGTTAGCTGTCCCTCACCGTGGCCGTGGTGCTGCTCGTCTCTGCAATACAAGGTAAAACTGATCTCGTGTCTTATGGAAATTGAATCCCACAAAGAACTGAGGGAAACTTGTAAGGGAGGATTAAACAGCAGTAGTAGCAGGTATGACAAGGCTGAAGTATTATGGACCCAAAATGCAAGACTCGGGATTTAAAAGTTAAAAGGAATGTAATTTATTAAACTCAAAGTATAGTACAAATCATAGTAGAGGAAAAAAAATAACGAAAATAACACCCTAGATCTTATCTATTTAGAACTCAAAATCCACTCCGAGGCAACAATAACAAAGCAAGAAAAAAACAAAGAATGATCAAATGAAACAAGGAAAACCATGAATGACCTGGCTGCAAGGTATAAAGTAAGATGTGGAGGGCTTGGAGAATCGCTGGTTCTCTGTGACGACACAGACAAACTGGCACAGAACACGGGAGACGCAGACAATATACACTGGGACGAGGGGAAGCACAGGTGGAAACAATCAGGGGGTGAGAAGACAATCAGACTGGCAGGAAACACAGGAGGGAAAGACAGGGACCTGAAACGAAAGGGAAGTTAGTACTTTCAAAATAAAACAGGAAGGACCGAGACAACACAAACAAGACAGGGGAACTAAACATGGCCAACTTGGCTCGACAACACAGTAGATCCAGAGACAAAATTAAAACCTGTTACGAACAGAGACCACGAGGGGGCTGTAACAACCATGCCTTCCTGTAAACATTGCATGTTCATTCTAGAACAGAAACATTCATGAGCCTCATTTAGATCTAATTTGATAGCGCAAAAATATCAGTTAGCCAATGTCTCAGTATTACATTTCTCTGCTTCCAGGATTTAACCCAGGAGGGAATAAGCAGTGGTGCATCAATCAGCTGCTACGTGGCTTCAAGCCAAGATAGAGAGACAGTGAGAATCAGACATCTATGCAATCAGTCCACCTGAAACCAGACTAAGGTCGGAGAGGAAAATCGTTTGTTTCTAACTTTGCAGAAGAAAGTACAAAGACACTCAAATTAAATAATGTGAAATGGACCGAACATGTGACTGACGTTTGTTTTTCTACATGTATGATGTCTGGTTTTGGGATTACTTGAGGTCAGTTAGGGATTTCTGCGTTGACTCAGTGTCATATTTTCTTTCAAGGACTTTATTCGCCAGAATTGCAATAAAAGTAAAAAAGCAGGCCAATAAAATAAAAATTAAAGCAGCAATGAAGCAGATGAACTAACACTACAACACAGTGATGAACAAAGACAACAAATAATAAAAATAATAAGAATAAGATGATAAAAAAAACAAAAAAAACAGTTGGTTCAGAAACATCAAAAACACAGATAATATTACCAAGACTGAGGAGATTGGTAGTGGGGGCAAAGACGAAAGCAGCTTCACCCCAGCCTCTCTTTGACCCCTGGCGTGGAAGGACAATAAGAGCAGGTTGAGTCAATGAAGTATCTAGTCTGAGAAATAGACAGCTGTCTGTCCTTCTCACACCATCCTGACTCTCAGTAGGCTCAACAGCGCCTCTGCACCTTTTGAGGATGCTCAGGAGTTTAATGTCAGTAAAAGATGTTCTAATGTTTACAGGTCACTCATCAAATGTGCCCCTAACCTTCAATATTTCATCTTGGTACAACTGTCGAACACAAGACAAAAGCTCATAAAATGATCCAACAGGCCAGCAAGATAACAGGTTCGGCTCAAACACCGCTGTCTGAATTGTACACCAGTTACTAGAAAAGCCACTCTGATCATACAGGACCCCTTCTCATCCCCTCCTTCAGTCCTTCCAGCTTTCACTATCAAGGGCGTTACAGAGGGCCCCAAACATGCTGCTGTTATGTATTTTTTGCTTTTATCTGTTGTCTTATTGTTTCTAGAGCCATACCCAAGATAATTTCTGTTGCTTTGTAACAGAAAATGAAAATATTCTATTCTATTCTATTCTATTCTATTCTATTCTATTATAACTAATCTTGCCACTGGAACACACAACTTGAAGATAGCATTATATACAAGGTGACGGCCATGTTGAAACAGGAAAAGGACAAATCTAGGTCTAGACCTTCAGACTCAGCCTGAACATATCAGTGTACATTGTCCTGCTAGTGAACAACAATTGAGTTTTTGAGGTTAACATCAGTTAAAAACAGAAAAGGATTAGCTAACAGGAAGTCAGAAGCAACATTGTCACCGAGTGAAGATGATAAACCCTGATCTGATAAACACCCAACCTGAACATATAAGGACATGGTTGACAAACCCCAATATCTTCTGAGGGTGTGTCTCACCAACAACATTACACAATGCTTCCTGTTTTTTTTCAGAGCAGAAATTGCAGTATATAGATCCCATTTCTGTGGATGACATATTGTTAGGCTACGATAGGTTCGGCAGTTAGTCCCAGTCTGAATAGTAAAAGTGCTTTGGTAACTGGGATCTACAGCAGTGAATGAAGATGTGCAACACTCTCTCAATTAGCAGTTGGCTTTGTCCCCTCACCGTGGCCGTGGTGCTGCTCCTCTCTGCATCACAAGGTATGGCTCTTAACTTACTGTCTTTGCAGTTTTTAAGGTAAAGTAACCAAATGAGTACCGATCTTTAAAGTAATTGGTCTGTGTGCATCTACTTCAGGGCATAGACAGTGCGTGCGTGACAGCTGTAGGGAAGGCCCAATGCCTACCGCTGGACTCAACTTGGAACCGTCATCATTGCAAATGTGTCTTTTTCATGTTATCCAATTGCACAATATGTTTAAGACACCTTGTCACACGCATGTCCACCAGTGAGGAACACAGCTTCCCACTTGTGGGCAAACCAGAAAAGCAGTCTCTGATTGCTCTGATTGGTTAACAAGTCAGGAAAACAGCCTCTGGTCAACAGACACGACCTGAGGCATCATTATATGGTGCCAAATCGTAACAGAGCTTACCTGAGGGCATTTGACATATAACGTTCATACTCTACAAGCCCTTTATACTAATTACGCCCAATAATTGCACCATGATGAGATAGAGAGGAAGAAAGAGGAAGACAAAGACAGACAGACATTAAGAGAGAGAACATTACCAAAATCAAAAATTGTTATCAGCAATTCAAAATTGATAATCACAGAAAACCTTCATTGTTGGATCTATCATTGTCAATGCACACAAACTACAGACTCTAAACAGCAGCTGATAAATACATGTAGTTTGAATATGCTACTGGTAGGTGGCTGACTTGTTCTTCTGTCTGATGTTGGTTTAACATCTGTAGTGCACTTTGGATCAATCATATTGTCTGTGTACCGTCCAGTGTGCAATAGAGTGTCCTGAATGTTCATTTGATGAGTCAAAGTTTCACGGTTCAAGATTCACGGTATCACTGAACTCTCTAATGGTCTGGAACAGTTGACTCAATCTTGCTGGGTTTACCCTGCTGTACCAGAGGAAAGTCTAAAGAGCCTAGCGACATCCAGAGGTGTTATGAACAGAAACCGCGAATCGGCTGCAGTCACCATGCCTTTGTGTAAGTAGGACGTCTAAAAGCCTATAAAAAGTGCTCTGATGAGAAGTAAATCTCTGCATTCACCTCGCTCTCTGTCATCCCTGTGATTTGTTAAAAAATCAAGCTAAGAAGAAGATCAAGATTCCAAAATGCTTGGTTAAAATATCTGTATTGTTTTTGTTGTTGGCTTAATTCACTGTAATCTTCATTCTGAAATGAGAAATAAACCATTACTTCCATTGAAATCATAGCTGCTTCAAGACGAAATACACTTAACTACCTAAAACTCGGGGTATTGAGGTTGTAAAGTATCTGTCAAATGGTAAAACCGGGCCGTACATGCTCCTCAAGTCTAAAATGAATTCAAATGTTCAGCCAAACGACAAAGCATTCAGATCTAACTGTTTTATTTCCATGTTTCCAACTTGCAGGATAATTACCAGCGACAATAACAGGATTTGTATCAAACCGACTTCCCAGTGGCTCCAAGGACAGCTGCTTTCAGTAAGACTTTCCAATTGATTCTCCTGTCAATCAAACAGTCTGGGTTTATTCACATGCTGCACCACAGTGACAAGGTTTGAAGAATGAACCTCGCAGGTTGACAGGTTTCCAGAATTTCCAATTAAGAAGATTGATTCCTAAGTTTCTTTTGCCTACAGTATATTGGAGAACCCAAAAATACACTTGGGTCTTATTCTGAGCAAGAAAATAAACGATTCAAATATCTTGTAGATTTTGGCTATGATTTATTTCAAATTACATAGAAAAGTGTTACATTTGAAGAGTAGTACATCTGAAATAGGCTAATTAATGTTGTAACTTAATTGTTACTCAAGTATGGTTGGACTTTCTCTTGTTGAATAATGTATAATGAGAACAAGTAACTTAGGAGACCGATCATGAATCTGAACCAGCAGCAAAACCTCAGTTTGATTGTCACAAAAACAAATTCACATGAATATAATGAATTTCACATCTAATTGCACCTTCTGTTCTCTCCCTCCTTTTCCCTCTCTTTCCCTGCACCTCAGGGGGAAATCAGCTGTTCTCCAGAATTCTCGAATAAAGGAAGATATAAAACCCTGGATGAAGATGTTGTAGAATAGTAAAAACACAACAAGGCATCTACTGAGAACAAGTTCTACCATTTTACCGCTTTTCCTGAGAGAGCTGTAGATACTTCTCTACATGATTTTTATTGATTTTATTAGATTTTTAGCTTTTTGGCATTATTTTGAAAAGTTGTCAAACACAGTGATGTCTGAGTTCTTCCTTTTTGAACGAGAACCTGGAAACAAAAATAAACTTCAGAAAATGTCATTTAAAAGTGAGTGAATCTACGTATTTTATGTCTACTTCTTGTGCAAGTATATTACAATGCTGCCACTGAATGGGTGGGAAATTCAGTGCTGAGTGTGTGGGATTAAAATGGAAATATGAATGGAATCAATGAATCAGTCACTCAGGGTTATTCTTAGCTGTCTGGACCTCAGTGACCACATCTGCTCAGAATGCATCTGTATGTATGTGTGTGTTGGTATGAAGCCTGTATACATATGTTTTATTATTATAATATATCATCTATCAGCCTGTTTGTGTAGGTGTGAGCCTGTCTGTAGATCAAATATTTCATGGGCTGTAAATAGAGCATGCTGCACGTTCAATGTTGAAGGCCTCCTTAGTCAACATTTTATCAAATGATTGCAAAACTATGTGACAATGCAAGACACATTTAAATAAGTGAATACTGAACATCCAGTGGCCTGAAACATGACTAAAATGGTTTCCTTCCTTAATGGTTTCATCAGTTTGCCTGTCAATGGCATCTTCATATCTCTTTTGCGTATGCGTCCCCATTGTGGCAGTCTGTCAAACTCAGACGTGATCTACTAGTACATCCTCTAGTAACTAGAGGATACCCATTGATGGGGGAATCAGACCGAAGCACAGTCACAGATGATGTGTAACAACAACTGAGAGACCCATAGTAGCAGAAGTATACATATTGTACGTTTATATTCAAAAATACATTTTCAGTTACATACCATTGAATTTTCTGATGAGCATATAAACAGATTAACTTTTAATTCAACAAGTACAAGTAATATGGTCATCACGTTTTTGTTTACTTGTCAAATGAAGTGATTGTTGAAATGATTGTTGGGTCATACATCGTTTCAAATGTCTACAGTTTGTCCGCGCACATAGACTCTGCAATTTGAACCAAATAGTTCAAACTTGCTTTCATGGGTCCAGAGAACTTGTTTCCAGTTATCATAGAGCCAATTTTTGTGTGCTTTTGCCCACCCATACCTCTTTTTCTTGTTCTTTGGATGAAGTAGTGTTTTGGGTTTTTTTTGCAGATACGCAAATACCAGATACCGGCATTTCTCAAATGTCTTTTCACAGTTGTCAGAGATATGGGTTTTGATTGTGTCATGTTTACTTCCTTATTTGTGGTGCTGTTTTTCACCAATTTCTCTTACTGGTGACAACGATATGTTTATCTTCTGTTTTTGTAGTAACCCTCTTTCTTCCAGATCATAACTTGCAGTTTCTTCTAGTCTCTTTAGGATGTAGTGAACTCCTTTGTTGGACACCATTAGATGCTTTGCAATTTCTCTTTCAGTGTCTTCTTTTTTTCCTCAATGTACAAATCTGTACTCGTGTTTCTTTTCTTTCTAGCCAATTCTGTGGCAGTTTGTCAGAGACATGGAGTTGAGATTTATTGGGATTTTTGTACGCAAACTCTCAAAAGCCAAAGAACTAAAGTGAATAATGCAAACTGTGATTTGTTTTTTACTTTGAAGTTACTGAAGTTGTGACTCTTGCAAATCTTCTCAACCCTAAAACTAAGCCCTTCTTTTCTTTTGTTAACATTTTTCCAGCAACGGTCTGGTACCACCAATGTATACCTATAGGTAAATTGAGGAAAATGGTGCATATCAATGAAAGCAAAGTCTGATCATGCAGTAACTACATCCTGAAATGCACAAGATTCATGCTGTTTTTTTCAGAAAGGTATTGTGAACAGAAACTTGAAGTTGCTTCTAAACTTTTGGCCTGTAGTGTAGTTGTAAGTTACCACCGACTGATACTCTGGATCAGCATCAGCCATGATCTGACTGATCCACAATTATTAAGTTTCTCTTTTTTTAATACTGGTACATTCTGTGCTTTTGTTATTTGTTCGCTCAGTTACAACTCCCCGACCAACGCTGACATTTTAGCACAAATAGTGCAATGACCGCATTTTTGCTTCATAATGCAACATCATGCCAAGTGCTAAAATGCCATAATATGAAAAATACCCCATGTCATTTTAGTCTAACTATCTGTGGTGATGATCAGGGTGGGATGTCAGTTGTGGTAATGATATCAAACACAAACCCATTTTTCACTTAAAACACCCTTTTTTAGAGAAGCTACAAAACATCTTGTAATGGTGGTGAGACAGATCAGCGATAAAAAGGAAGAGTGTTTTTAGCCACACCTAACTGTGAGGTGGTAGTGGCTACACACTGGAAAGAGAGAATACAAAAAAATGTGTTCTGAATGTGAGAAACCACTTTATATACTTTAATATATAATATTTATATATCTTTTATTATATATAGATATTATTATTATGTTAAAGTCAATTTTAAAAGCTGACAAACTCATGAATATAATAACAATGAATTGGATGCATTCTCAGTAATGCATTGTTTGCAGCTGTTCCTCCAACATCAATAACCAACAGGGCTTTTCCAAAATGACATAATGCATTTAACATTCTTTGATGGGAAGCCAGTCAACATCCGCAGCTGCAGGAAATAAAAATGGAATATTCTGCATGTGAGCAGAGTTTTGTTTTAAATTAATGGAGGTCTTTGAATATGATATGGGGCCCCTCCACAAGATGGGGGCTGCATATAAATACAGGGGAAAGGGGAAGGATATGTGACACCATTTACAGTTTTAATGTGACTGATCATTTCCTTAAATGGGTGTATGATTTCTCAATGTCATTTTTCAAAAGAACAAACAAACTACAAATAATTACAATTAAAGGGAAATCGTGTGATGCATACTAGCCATTAATAAATGCACAAATCGCAAATTACAAATTCAATACAAAAGTATGGGTGCAATTAAAAGTAGTATTACAGCTGATGAATGTAAATAATATTCCAGTGATTAAATAATAATAAGATAATTAAACAACAGTCAGAGAAGTAACATTCTATCATGTTCATGTATGGAAAACGATTGGAAATGATGCAGCCACCCATGTATTGTATGTCTATAATCTCAATATTAATGTTATTTTAAAGGAATCATTAATAAATGGGTAGCTTGCGAGAATCACAGTGTCTCTCCTGCAGAACTGATCGGCCCAGCCCTAGTTGGAAGTTTTGACATTACTAAAATAATAATATGAGTAATACATCATAAATGCAGCAACACAAAAATATCATAACTGGTCCTTAAAACCCTGGGCAATGCACACATGCAAGTGCCATCGCATTGAATTTAAAGGGATGCTCAGATTTTTTTCATGTTTAACAATAATTTAACCGTCAAACGTGTGTTGCCTTACTCATTTGTTACCCTACCTCAAACACATCAGCAGGTCTTCATTTGCACACCAGGGGGAGACAGGAGTCAAGAGATGGGAAACGCATCACGGGCCCAGACTGATAATACTTCAGGTCCCTGTGAACCAACGAGGAGAGTCAGTGTGATTCATCCGCTGTATCTTTCTGGGTAACAATACACTCAACACACTACAGTCAACAGAAAATGCGTACACAACCTATTAATAACACATTTTCCTTCTCCTCCTCCGTGTATCATTCTGAAACTGAAAACAGTGATCCGTCCGTTATTTTAAACCAATGTAAAACAAAACTGCTTCTTTTTCTTTGAAAACATGTTAAAGATGAAAAAAATTGGAAAATCAACATAAAGCTACTGAGCAGTTACAACCGAGCGCATCAGTATGAAGTCATTTGTAGCTTCCTCGTCTTGACAGACTTTAGTGTAAGGTGTCACTTGTGTCCTTTTCAGTGGTCAGAGGTGAAAGGCTGAACTCCCAAAGCATGCTTTTAGCCCAGTTAATGCAATATCTCATGAATGCCGAGGTAATGCAGAGGAAACCCTTCAAATGTGGCACCAATGGTCATGTAGGCTCAGTGTTAAACTAATTAAAATTTGGTGGTCAAGGTTACTTTGATTTTACAAAACACATTTTGGCCATAACTTCAGAATTTCTGTGTTAATTAGGACAATTAGCTATTTATTTCACATAAATAGCTAAATGGAAAAAATTACATTTAAATTAGGTATGTTTTAAAACCAAAAGATCAAAGGTCAACAAGGTGTGATCAAAATGCAGTCTCAGTAACAAGGAAGCAGCAGCTGCAAGCTAGAAATGTTGTGAGTGAGCTTACTGACTTACATTGCGCCAGCTGAAATAGAGGCACAGGACGTTAGGATCACATGCTCCCTCCTGTCCGCAAAAAGGCCCACGCTCGTTCGTCAAACATCGAAATCTGTGTCAAACCAAAGCTTCATGTCGGTACATCAGATGAAGACGACATGTTTCTTTCTCTGACATATGTTCAACATTTGTTGGCTCGTGCACTGTGAAGTTCTTCAGGGTCAGATGGTGAGAGTCCTGTTCTACAATCTGATGTGTGGTGTGATGGCATGGTGCTCCATCATGAGACTGTGCCAGCTCGCAGCGCACTGAAAAGTGTTTTGGGCCCACGCCAACAGAGGACATCAAGTGTGCATCACAGATGGTCCGTTCTTACAGAACAGGACAACCAGGGTTCTTTCAAAGTGTTGCAGGAGCACAGGCAACTGTATATCACCACACATGGTGACAACTTCAAAGTGTGTCCACCTTGAAACTGTGGTGATTGTAGAGCTGAAGTGTGCATATTCAACATTTTCAGCTTCTTTGCAGTAACATCCATATTTGTAGTCCACCACAGGCTCATTGATTTTGCTGATATTAAGCATCTGGTGATTGTGATCATTGTCAGATCACTTTGTGAGTGAAAATGAAGCTTGTGCACGTGTTTCTGTTTCAAGTAATGACTGAGCCAAATGTAGTAGCTCTGAAAATGATGCTTTGTTACTCTTTAGGAGCCTTAATTGTCACCAAGCTGATTCATGAACAATAGTGCGGAAATTTTACAAATCAATGATCATCCGTTATATTCAACCCCCTTTAAAATGAGTTCTCAGATTGCTAATTAAGCCAGTCACTTCCAGATAAATCTCTTTGTATTTCACAGTCATTCCGTCTAACAGGGGCACAATGAGCATGACACAGCATTTGCTGGGCTCCGGTGGAAAAAAAATGCCTTCTGCACTGAAAGTATTAGTAAGACACTGAATGCTGACTTTAACATCTGCGAACCGGAGGTATGATTTGTGAAGCACATGACCGAGTCATTATTCTGAAATGATGTCTTATTTGGCATAAATACTTCCCCTTTTTCTGAATTTCAGTACAAATTGAAGCATCAAAGTAAGGGCAGGAAGTAATTCAGTGGTTTCAAGGAAATATTATCCTTCCTGTCTGTCTGGCTGTCACCCTATTGTTCAAATGACCAGCCATGGTACCCATGCACACGGTCATAAGGGTCCACAAAACTTATCTAGATACATGTAGCCATAATGCCCAGCTGTTTAAACACCAATATAAAACACACTGGTCTCACAATAAAATTTATATTAGCAGTGTTACTGGAGTTTTGACCCGTTCTAACTTTCCTTCTGCATGAACACGGGAAGTAAGCGACATTCCCAGCGCTGCTTCCCTACAGGATCCTTGAGTGGAGTAGAGTAGAGAGTAGAAGACCCGGTCCCCAATTTCACAACCAGCATTAAAGTAGCATTGTTCCTCCTGAATGTCTAGTTCAACAGCTGTGTGGGCCTTTCAGTTTCAGCACTGTAACAAGCTTTTGTTAAGACTTGCTGAATAGTGCAATACCCCACACAGCACCCTTTAAAATACCACAACCCCCATCAAACAGTCTGCGTAGCACTGTCTAAACTGCCTCATCAGAACATGAAAGAGACGTATCTACCAAGACAGGCTGAGATCACTTCTTTCTGAGGCAGCTGAGAGTGAACCTCAACCATCTGTGCCTTTCCATGCGACCTGACTTTGATTCGGGCTCAGGAGTTCTTCATCTCATTTCATACCGACAACAGGCAGGACAGGGCCTAAGTTACTGGATGCTTTTTTGTCAGGGGTCAGTGACGACTGAGGAAAAATGTGCTGGTGAGCATGTCGGACAGCACCGAATGCAACGCTCAGCCGTACACACAGGACAAATACTGTCTGCGAGCGTGTGTGTGTGGTATCTGTTACTCCAAATGTTTTTTTTATTCCAGGATTTTTATCTAAAGCAAGCTCATCAAAAAACAATGCGCCACGGTAACTCTACACTACCATGAATGGAGACTGCATGCAAATGCCGCGGTGTGTAAACCACTGTGAGGAAGCGCACGTTTCATTGATAATGTGGCATGTTAAAACATATAATAAAAAAGGAATTGGTCAGGTTTAGGTTGAAAATGGTCTCTCTCAATCTCTACACAGATATTGAAAGCCTCTCTACAGTGAATGTGCAAGAGAAGGGGAAGTGGTTTTAATGATGTCATGTGGAGGATGTAAGCTGGTGGAAAGAGAAAAGAAAAACCTTTAAAAACCTCAAAATAAATAGATTTAAATGCAGTGAAATACCTGCTGTACCTCTGTAGCCTTTTACAGTGATCAGTGCACTAACTTGTTTTTCACTCAGGCACAGTGTCTAAGTGCAAGTCTGAGTCTTTTTCTTTATTTTGACACGGTAGTAAAATGTGGATGTCAAACCCCATTAAAAATAATGAATAATTATGCTCCTTCGGTAATAAAAGCCCATAAACTGGTTCCAATTCATTCATTTACCTCTGTAATCTTTATGTCAACATAACTGAATTTGTCAGTTATTAGCAAACAAAAGTTTCACATTACCTCTGTGTGACACATGTCTAGCATGTCACGGTTATGGTTAATCACCGGAGTCATACCTTATATTGACGTAAGCACGTATCATGTTAAAGGACAGTGTCTGAAAAATGCAGCTCCGCCTGTGTTATCAGCTCTCTGCTTACACAACTCTAACATTTTTAGATAAATATGTTCCAGACATGATGATGTTGAAAAATGGAGCTCAGGCTGCATTTTTCCTTCTTTTCCTTCCTTTTTGCTTAATAAAACAACAAAAAACCTTTCTATAAATACAAAAAAAATCCATTCTGCATTTAAAGTCAAAAAACATCCAGCGTGTTGTAACTGAGAAAGAGAAGTGGTACATGAGGAAAGTAGGAAGGAAGTCGGGTTTCAATCTCTTTGCTGCGAACAGCAAGCTAAGTGACAGCTACTGGTCAATTCAATCTCAAATTAGCATAACCAGTTAAAACCTTTCAGTGCATTGCCTTTTGCAGGTTTAAGTACTTGAGGTGATCACATCTTTATACACATCTACGTGTGTACTACACATAACTTATAACACTATACTGCATTCGTTTGTCTGAGTGCAACCAGCTTCAGTAAGAGCAGCACCACCCACTTTGTCCCCACCGCCACATTTTTTCTCAGAAAGTCTAGTCATCAAAGTCGCAAGTAGTCTTGACACCCTCCATGGAGACGGCGATGATGAATTTGAGTCTAAACACTGTGGGAACAAATGAAAGGGCAGATATCGTGGGCTTTAAATTGCTGACTGACAGAGATCACACCCAATAAAAGTATGATCAGCACGATGACCAAGGGCCAAGGGTTTTGGCACTATAATGGCTTATCATACTGACAATCCATTTCCTCTTTCATTACACACAGCACAACTGAAACTTCAAGTGCCTTTGAGGCAGCTGCTTGCTCCAGCCTAGCAGGGCACAAGGCCTTCAGACTGTTGCGTTGTGCCCAAAGACGCTTTTACTTTTACATTTGGATATTACGAGAACACAATAGACCGAAAGTCTGCTGAGAGTGGAAGGTTCTGCTTTTACTCCATGTAGTCATTTCCTGCCTCCTTTAGTTTAATCTCTTCATTTTGATTTAATGAGTTTCATATTCAGCCGAAATGCCTTCTTGATGTCATGGTTTTGTGTGCACACACTTTTTCAGTATAAGATGGTGATGGTTTGGGTTCAGACAATAAAAAGTAGGGATGCTGCTCTGAGGAACTGCTGTGCCTCAATGGCAGAAAGTAATAATCCAGATGCAGTACCTCAGAGACCAAGTTTCTGACCCAAGGTTCAGACTTTTGTCACATTGTATGCTTTTGATCTGGTTAGTTTTGGTTTCACATTGTAATTATGTGGGGGAGTGAATTATGAAAACTTCAGCCAGGATTTTTTTCACAAGTGTTTATAATTGATTTATTTTAGCCCTCTACAGCACAGCGTTTTCTCTACAGTTTTAAAAAGTATGTTTTAGTAAAAGTAAAAGTTTTAGTAAGTAAAAAGTAAGTTTTAGTCCAATAAGATGTGGGAGTCACTATCAAGCGTGATTTGAAGGCAGGACGTCCTTTTCTGACACATGGTCACAGGAGCACATGGTGTGAGAAGAATATTTGCCCTAGTAATCATATTTAAAATGACATAAACTGTAAATAAAAAATACAAATGTGTGTGTATGAAGTTGTAGAGAGGGTTTTTGTCAGGTTTTATGAAATATTTTTTATTTTGCGTGTTCAAAAATTCTGTTTTTCTTTTCATTGCCTCAGGGCAACGTTGTGCAATAAGGGGTACTTTTTGAGGGAGACTTTGCTAACAGTGTGTTTGAGTGTATTGTGCAAAAAAACAGCTGAAAATGCAGTAGTATTTTATTTCTTTCAACACATTTTGACAAAAAAATGGACTTTGTTCTATGGGAAGACCGAGCAGGATCAGCATTCCCATCTGACACTGAGGACAGTGACATAGACAGCAATGACAGTGGGTGTTAATTTCATAAAGCAGACAGCATAGCTGCGTCTGTTCTGGTTGTATTTTCATTAGCATTAAGAGCTTACTCAAGATACCAGTTCTTACAAAATCCCTCAATGGAAAATATGTTACAATGCTGCCTTTCAAGTACAGCCTGAATGGCTACATATTGCTCCATCAGCCAGTGGTATTCTGTCTCCATACCAGTATTTTAAAGCTCTTCTCTCTTTACTGTTCAAGAACTTGAACAGTAAGGTTGGCACAGCTTGGCACCCGCACGTTTTGGATCCACACACATCCACATAACACCAGACAAACTAACCTAAGCCTGTATCAAGTCATATGTTTAAATATGTTTCAAGAGTTTTCCAATTCTTTGCTTCATAATTTGTTGACATTTTTGGAAGATTTTCTGATGTTTTTATTGCTCTCTAACAGTTGTCTCATGATCTATGAATTAATAATTTTCTCTGTTGTTTTGTACCATTGTTGCACAACGTTGCCCCTAGGCAACGAAAAAATATCTTGGAGTGGGGGGGTCTGAAATATAAAAAAACGTGTTTTGGCAATAAAATGTCCCAAAGTGAATCAGTAAATGATGCTGAATAATTTTCAGCTGTGTGCAGTAGAGGGTTAAGGAAAAAAATATATTTTTTAAACTTTTTCAGAGTTCATTCAAACAGCCCTTCACTGATGGCGGGATCATTGACCGCTGTGGTGGAATCATTATTCTGGGACCATAAACTTAAGACGGAGAGTCTGTCCGCTATTGCCAATGTCCAGCTTGGTGCAAACACTGTGCCGCCGAGGGTGTGTGCACTGTCCGCGGATGCGCTCAGATAGCTGGAGTGCTTCTGGTTTTCACTCCAGTGTGATGAGTCTGTGGACTCTAGTGATACAGTGATTCAGTGATACAGCACTGTTTTCATACAAGTGTATGTTATTTGGCTTTTTGATACAGTATTGGTCTATTTAATAATATGTGTTCTGTATTAACATTTTTGAATGTGTTTGAATGTACAAAACAAGCATATTCACGTGTTTTATATGGAAATTAGCTATATGAATAAATGTTACTAAACATGAGTAGCTCACAGAAGATAAAAGGTAAGAGACCCCTGTATTAGAGTGTGTTGAGTGTACTAATATTTATTTTTGATTAAATGTAGTTAAGTGAATAGGAATCCCTGCTCTACATTCAGTATAGAGATTTAGGACATCAACAAACTCTATAATGAGCTATGTAGTAAAACGATTCTTGACGCAGTCCAAGTCTGGTGCTGAATAGTATATGAAATATGGGTAGAAGCTCAGAGGAACATGTTGCGACATGTCTGTGTGTCACTGGGCTGGAACGCACAATGACTGTGTGATCGAAGTCCTGCCCGAAAAGATTGCCCAATTCTTCGTGACCTAAATGCCACGCCAGTGACTTCTACAGAAAGAGCTACCTCTTTATAAAAAACCATCTTCAATATTTTAAAATTAATTTTCACTAAGAAAGAGAATTTAGATAAAGTTAGAAACTTTCTTTTAAATTCACACTCAGCAGTGACCAGTTGGTGAGACGTTTGCTGGGTGATTTGTTTCGTTCTCCTGTCTTAATGTATCAAGAAGTGTACTAATTGGTAAACAATGACCTCGAACCTGTGAGGGATTCCTCACACTCCCGCGATCGAATAATAAGGGAAAACCGTGACCTCATTTTCGAAACGGAACGCTATGATGAGAGTGCTTCCTTTTGGTAAGCTTGCCATGGAATTCACTGCAAGTCAGCAGGTCATTCATTCAAACGGACAACGGAAGATGACTAACCGGAGGCACCACTTCTGCTTTCTGAGGGTTTAAGTATCCGATGTGTCCAGTTGGCTGTCAGTTTACTCAGCTCTCTGGAAAGGAAGTGAGAGGAGAGACCAACAGATATTAATTTATACACTATTTATTGATTTAATCTCATATTTAACCCTTTCTCAAAAATGGCAAACTGTGGAAGCCTGTTGAAGACTGCGCTGGTCGTCATGTTTCTGGTGGCTGTGGTTGAGTCTCAATCAATAGGTAAGCTTGAGCTTTAGATGAGCAGGTTTCAAGATGTAAAAGAAGCTATTTAAAATTGCAGGTTTTTAAAAGTCTAATGCATTTTGTCTCTCTTCATTTCAGCCGAGAAGCTGGCAACCTGCTGCAAGACGGTCAACAGGCAGGAGATAACAGAACCAATCACAGGATACATGGTCCAGAGAGCCAAGCTTCCATGTGTCAATGCCATCATGTAAGTTAGAAAACAAAATACAAAAGAGTAATAATTTCTAATGAATTGGTAACTTTACTTTTCGACTTTATTCCTTTGTATTTGCCATAAACTGACACAAAGCATATTATGAAACCTCACATTAAGATATGTTGCATTTCCTTTTTCATTCCTGCAGCTTCCAGACAGAATCAGGTCTTTTCTGCCGTCAGGTCACCGCTCCCTGGGTTCGCCGCAAGATCGTTGAGTTCGAGTGAGTTTATCATGACTGTTGATTTGCTCGCATGCTCATTTGGCCTTTTCTTATTCATTTAATCCTTCAATCCAAACTTGTGATCTCACGTATGTTTGTCTTTTATTATCTTTCCAACAGGACAGCAAAAACTCGGACCACTCGGTCAACCCCCTCATCTACTGCTTCCCTGCTCTCCATCATCACATCCACGACCTCCCCTCCACCATCCTCCACTCTTCCTCCATCATCCTCACCTCTTCCTTCTTTCTCCTCCACATCTCAGAGGCCTGCTGGTGAGACCTCTCCAGACAGGGACAGCGAGTACTCCATCATGACATCCACGGCCTCCCTCAAAGACTGAATTTGTGTGGACGTTACAGCGCTTAACATTATGATGGACATTTAGTTTCTTTTAAAGTACTTTGGGTTTAGTATTTATTAATTTAATTTTGAAGATTTATGACAAGCGACAAGTATTTGTATTTATTAGCTAGTCAATTTAAGAACACTGATGTGAAATTTACTTAATATGCCAAGTTTCATGAACCTCAGAGAACATTAAATTTATGAAACCGTTCTGAAAAATGTTTTGAGATATTTATTTATTTAAAAGCCTGTGATAACTTTTTATCTAAAGGAGAAGTTGTGCAGCTGTGAGAAACTCTGCTCAGAAAATAAATGCTGAACATGTGATTCTGCGTCCAGCGTTTAACTGTTTATCTGCATCTTATCTGACTGCCTTCTGCAAAAGCAAGAAACTAGAAGGACCAAACATGAAATGTGCCCCGTAATAGAGTGTAATTGTGATCACATAGCTTTTTGGAGGAAGTACCAGGATTTCCTGTATTCATCTTTAGCACCGTAGCTACACTCAATCTTCCTGTTAACCCAGGCCTTCTGATTTAGTAATGTTCATGAACGGAACTGAATCTTGCATGAATTCCTTTTTTTTATTTTAAAAATCAAAACAAAAAACGCAGAAGTCGAACTGATTTTTTTTTTGAACATGGGATGAAGGAGGGCCTTATTTCCTTCTCGTAAAAAGCAAAAATGGTCCGGAGTGATACCACCACAACAGTACAACAAATGAAAAAACTAGGCTTGATGAAACTCACAGGGAAGGAACCCGAATGCAGACACTAGACGCGGTGCAGTGACAGTTCAGTGAACATGAGAGCAGGTGGTAAAGCTAGGCAAAGGTCAAAACCAGGGAATCAGTCTGACAGAGGCAGACAAATCTGTAAGGGAGGCACGCAGAACCAAGTCAGTGAAACCAAAGAAACAAGTCCAAAGAAACAATTAACCCAAATCACACTGGGAACACAAGAAAAATGGCTGGACCACCAAGTATGATGATAAAATGGCAAAGGGAATGACACACGGTACAAACACACCAGAGGCAAGACTAACTCAACCCAGGTGGCACTAATAAACAAGCAACACTGACGACATAGGAAAACAGGGAGGAAAGAGACAGGAAGTGTGTAAACAAAGACACAAGAGGAAAAAAGTCTACATCATATAACACAGTCATAACTTAACAGACACCCAAAACGATCACAGGCAGGAAGCAGAGAACAAGACAAGATGAAAGTATCAGCGTAATACAGGAAGCGCACAACGTGAAACATCTGAGCATCTCACTGTGTGAGTCTGTGCCGTGGAGGCTGAGGGACACCTGCAGGGCAGAGAAGACCATCGGTGGCTGCTGGGAACTGATGAGCGTGCAGCAGCTGCAAGCAATAACTGTTGTGAGTCACTGAATCAAGTTATGTCACAGGATCATCATCAGGACCAGTTACAAGTGTTTCTTGCAAGTGTGTGTGCGTGTTTGATCCTGCCTGTGCGCATTTGCACATTATCCCGCTTGGACCTCAAACTTGAGCAAAAAACCAAAACCAGCGTCAAACTCGAGCGTTGCGCTGTGGCTCGTCACCGGTGAAAGAGCAGTCTTAACGGCGGAAGAGCCAGCAATCCCAAATATGGTCTTGAGAATACTGCATCATAAATATTATGCCTGGCAATGATTTTCTGGGACTGCTGTATTGTGTTTGGCCCCCCTTGCCTGATGTTTGATGCTAAAGGTGGAATCCCAGCCTCTGACTTGAACTTTTCATGTGAACAACCGATCGCAACACAAAGCCTCCCTACAACACCAGGGGGCCACTGCCCAAAAGTGTCTTTATCACGTCTCGCCCCTCTCTATAACCCCAGGCTTTTGGTCCCCAAGTCAAGTTTGGCAGTTTGAAACAGGTATAAATACTTTTGTCTCAGATGTGGTCAGAAAACACTTTTCTCCTTGGAGAGGTCAAGTCCTGTATCTGTATCAACTCAACCCGGTAATGACTTCAGTGCCTTATTTGGTTGCATTTCAAACAAAACAAGAACAGAAAGAGGAAATTTCCATTTCCCTCCTCTTGCTTTGGCGTTTAGGTGTGGGCAGTGAGCAGGTCACAACCCCCGTTTGATTCCAATTTGACATTTTCAAGCCGGTGTACAATAATGCGGTCATGGTGTTGGGCTACCTACAAGGCAGTAGAATTGGTGACGCACTTGCATGACTGACAAGTGCTTAGTAAACACTGACTCAATGATTTGATGTTGAAATTGAGCGTTTATGATATAAACAAAACAACAGTAACTTCCTCATATGAAAATAGATATACCCAGAAATAAAGTGATCTTTTATTTGTCATTTATTTCTACCAAATTCAGTCACTGTTTGTACCCTCCGCGGTGTGTTATTTCATCATCTGTTGGATTTACGGTCAGTGATGATGGCTGGCTGATTCATTAATAACTTTTTTTGCCTGTTAATGTTTTAATGAACGGACTGATAAGACACTGCGGCTTCCAGCTTGAGGAACACAGCGAGGTATTTCTAACACCCACGTGATTCGCAATTAGGTAGTCAGGAAAAAAAATGTAACTCAACATTCCGAAGGAAACAAAATGATGAAAGTGCTTCCTGTTGGTAAGCTGTCAGTGACCTCATGGAAATCCCCACAAATCAGCAGGTCAGTACACTCAGATCAAGAGAGAGGAGGGAAAATGACTAATCGGAGGGGCCACTTCCTCTTTTTCAAGCTTTAAATATCCGATGTTTTTGGTTTGCTGTCAATTCACGGAGCTCTCTGGAGAAAAAGGGACACGAAAGACCACCAGATTACTTTGTTAAGTATTTGTCCATTTAGACTAATATTTATTACCCTCTTATGAAAATGGCAAACTGTGGAACCCTGTCGAAGACTGTGCTGGTCGCCGTTGTCCTGGTGGCTGTGATTCACTCTGGATTAGCAGGTAAGGTTACAATGTAGATGAACAGGGTACGGCATCTTACAGATTGCTTTTTTTCTGCCAGCCTTTTGGTATCGTCATAGTTTTTTCTCAACCGCTGTCTGTTTAAATCCATCTTCAGGCGAGAAGCTGGCAACCTGCTGCACGACGGTCACCAGACAGGAGATAACCGAGCCAATCACAGGATACATGGTCCAGAGAGCCAGCCTCCCGTGTGTCAATGCCATCATGTAAGTAGGAAGAGCAAAGCTGCATGTGCATGTTAAAAATCATGTTACATTGGATTGCTTGTATTTTTTTTTTCGAACTCTGCGGATGCTGTTGAGTTAAACTATGAATTCATTTATTTGCTATCAGTACTGCATTAAGTCGGGCCAGAGAGAAGGTACTAATAGTGCATTTCCTTTTTCATTCCTGCAGCTTCCAGACAGAATCAGGTCTTTTCTGCCGTCAGGTCACCGCTCCCTGGGTTCGCCGCAAGATCGTTGAGTTCGAGTGAGTTTATCATGACTGTTGATTTGCTCGCATGCTCATTTGGCCTTTTCTTATTCATTTAATCCTTCAATCCAAACTTGTGATCTCACGTATGTTTGTCTTATATTATCTTTCCAACAGGACAGCAAAAACTCGGACCACTCGGTCAACCCCCTCATCTACTGCTTCCCTGCTCTCCATCATCACATCCACGGCCTCCCCTCCACCATCCTCCACTCTTCCTCCATCATCCTCACCTCTTCCTTCTTCCCCCTCCACATCCCAGAGGCCTGCTGGTGAGACCTCTCCAGACAGGGACAGCGAGTAGTCCTGAATCCTCTCCACCTCTGGCCAATGAAACAAAGACTGAATTTGCGCAGAAGTTAACAGTCACTGTCTCCATCTAACTCACTTAGCACTTGAATGATGTTATTACATCATTTCCTGATGGACTTATAGTTTCTTTTGATGTCTTTTGGGCTAAATCATTCATTAGTTTACTTTAAATGTGTTTGTGTAGAAGTTAATAATTATGGACTTTACACTAACACAAACATTTGAAACTGTACTTGAAGAACATAATGTTAGGTTTTTACTTTATGCTGACTATTTCATTATTTTAATGCGTCCTTCACTTAAAATATTTATTTATTTAATTTAAACCGATAAGTGCTGATGGAAGTATGGGTTGCATAGCTATAGGTTGTATTTATGAATATTTGTACGTTACAATAGACTAGGCATCATTACAAGGTATCTAAAAGAAAACAGTTTTGAGGTATCTATTTATTTAAAAAGATGTGATAACTCTTTATCGACAGTTGAAGCTGTGTAACTGTGAGAAGCTTTGGAAATAAATGCTCCACATGTAATCGAGTGTCCGTTGTTTATCTGCATCTTATCTGGGTGCTTTGTGAAGTACAAGAGCAAGAAGCCGCAGCGCAGGGGCTGCAGGAGTTTGTCCAGATAAGCATCAAAAATGAAACGTGCTATGTAGCAACTGAGGTTAGCGGTTAGAACAGTAAATTGACAATGGAGTGTTGATTTATATTTTATCATCACACAATCACACAGGCAAGCATTTTCCATTTTGGTTTTCTGTTCAGCAGAAGCTTTCGCCCCCCTCCCCGTACATTCACACTTACACACCAGTCGAAGTCAAACACAAACCTAACATCAGTCACTTCTGACTCCCCTGTGAGAACTTATTTTGTGCATGTACACCCCCCCTGACGTCCCCATATAGTTTGCCCTGCCCTAACCTGAGTAGACCAAGACTTTCCGGGGATTTTTCAATTAGCCTGTTGCTTTCGGTGTGTGTGCGGCAAGCTCGTCAGATCCCTGTTTGACCACTGCATTCTATATGAGGTAGAAGTGATGAAGCACTTACATGATAGCGCATGACAGACCAGTGAGCAATGGTCCAGTGATTTCAAGGACCAAGAGGATCTCAGGATCTCACAGGCGTGTCTGAGCGGTTTGTCTCCACCTCTGTTTTCTCGTTATCACACCATTAACCAGCAGCAACCCACGCACTTGACTGTATGGCTTCTTGTTTACTGGTGGGTGCTTCTGGGGCTTTTCAATAAATGATGATCAGTTTGCTGACTCCCAGCAAAAGTATTTTTTTTATATGAATCAGCTGAGCTGACATGAATACCACCAGACCACATCACACAATCTGTAAATCAGTGCTGCGACTCCGCTGTGTGAGGGCATTGCTGGTTAATCAAAGCAAAATAGACAACTATTAATCTCCAACCGGGTGTTTGTAGAAACGCTTCAAACACGTCACTGACGATGGCATCTTTGAGTAATAGAATAAAGCAAAATCAGAACGTAAGCCGAGTCCTTCTCCCCGTTCAGGCAGCCCTTCACTGCAGATTCAAAGCAGAGAAACAACTAATAATCTTTCCCCAGAGTCAGACTGTCACTGAGAACTCTACTGCACTGATGGAGGAAGTTCAACACAAACCACCTGGACTGCTGCACCTCATTATCTCTCTCCATCCATCTGACTTGCTGGATTTGTTGAAAGCACTTTCTTTCTCCTTTTAGAAATGAAATTCAAGCTGAAGGGTTGCTGCTTTGACAAAGTGGAGGAGATCTGGAGGACTCTGTGTTCACATTGCAGATAGTGTTTTACCAGGTTACACAACACAACTTCTAGGGAGCGATCCAAGCGTGGCAGGAGTTCTGGGGGAGGCCGGTCACTGCGCAATGTGCCTGCTTTGAAGGTCTTTGAATCAGGGAGAGTTTGTTATAGAAGCTGTCTGCGAACATTTTGATGGCATCTCATGTAAATGAGCACAAGTTATTCAGGAATTCTCAACATAATGAAGCCATACTGGTATTGGTTTTATGATTGTTTTTTAAAATTAGTTTTTTATTTGATTGACTAAATTAGTAATCGAATATCTCACCTGCTACCTAAAGAATTATTACCCACCAGTATTACTGTTGATAAACTTTCCTATATATTTGTAATGTTGGCTTAGAGTAAATTTATTTATTTCCAGAAATCACTTATCTAGGTTGGTCTGCTATAGTATTTGCTCATGGCCTGGTTGGGGAAGGACCATCTATTAATTTAATAAATATATTCATTTTCTCTATTCCTCCATCAGACATCAGCATAATGTAAAATGCCTAATTCTCTAGAGAGTGCACCCACGCATGGTTCATTTTCATTTTCAAGAGCAAAGTGAAAACATGACAATAAATAAAGGGACAAACAAATTTGATATGATCATCTGGCACAGGTTATCTGAATCCGATGAGGTGGGCTAAAGCTGGTGCTGGTAATTGAATATTCATGGTTGCGTCTCATCAGTTGATTAAATACATTTAATTAAATAGAGAAAAGAAGAAAAACTGCATGTAAATTCCTAACAGGATCAAATTAAGGCGCTTTTACTCTGCACACATGCACATTTCACTTTATTCTTGAAGCGGAACTGTTCAACAGTTGAGCTTGTCACAGTCGGGGCAGCATGTGAGTTACCGTGAAGACAGGGGATTTATGAGAAACCGTGCAGCAGTGAACAGCCTCTGTGCCTTGTCTCAATCACGCTAGAAGACAGCTACAAGGAAAACACAGGTGTACTGTGTGTAAACATTACGCATGACGCTGCAGACAGACTGCATCAGCCTGACGGTTGCGCATCCTTTTTTTCAATCTTTGTGCTGATTTGGGTGTACTTTAATGAGTCCTTTCCTTTCCTTTACTAAGTGTGTGTGTGTGTGTGTGTGTGTGTGTGTGTGTGTGTGTGTGTGTGTGTGTGTGTGCTTTTATGTGTACAGACATGTGTCAGGATGTTTCTGAGAAAGATGTTACCAAGACGCTAGTGGTTGATGAGGGGCGGAGGTGTGATGGCAACCACAAAACACACACACGCACACACACACAGATAGTATATTCATATACATAAATTCATGCAGACGTCATCAGCGTAACCCATAGTCTGCACTCACCAATAAATATCTAAACATGCATCACCTTGTGTAGTTGAAGCCCGATCAGTCAACAGTCCATTATAGACAGCCCATTGGTCAAGATGTCCACGAAGATCCTGTTCACCGCTGTCCTCCTGCTCTTTGTGTGCTCTCTGTCCTCTGCGAGCAACTGTAAGTACCAACACACTGAACTGATGTTACATGTGTCTATATCAGGTATTCAAATACAGTTTAATAAATGTAATTATAACTGTTTGTGCAGCCTCTGCAGAGGTTCCTCTCAGATTTGAATGTTTTAATATTTCAGAGGAAGATCTCATGATACAGTCTCTCACATAGAAGGATGAATTTATATTCATAGGTGCAGATATTCACATATTTTTCAAAACGTGCGTAATTCAAGGCATCAGGTTACGGGTCATCTAGACTTACAACATGTATATAATGGATGAGTTAACATTAATTAACTTGTAAATCACAATAAAAGGCAATCAGAACTCAGTAGTACATGGACCTCCATGAAGAACTAAACCCTTTAAAGAAGCTATTCTGATTTTTTGGGGCATAATAGAGGAGTTAGTGGATAAAATAATATGTCAGTTATGTGTTTCATCATGATATTTGCTATTCTCCCCCTGTTAATCTTCCCTCAGATTAATTTTCAGCTGAATTTCACATGCATTATTGCCAAAACACAACAAAAACCTAAACAATAGGAAAATAAACGAGCAAAACGTTTGCTCTTTTCTCTGATTCTGTGCATCAGCAGGGTATTTTTAAGCAGACTAGATACAGACCCTGGTCATTTAACCACATCTGACCTTAACTCTACATATATAAATGCTCTGCAGTCACAAAATAACCTCACAGAGTGACGCACAGAGTGAGCCGAGTCTGCTTTCAACATGCCAGGACATTTCAGTGGCTGACCAGGACAGTCATCTCAGGGATTCCACCTGTTGTCCACAACATTCAAACCAGACTCTAGTTCAAACTCTAATGACTTTGTGTTTTATCGTTCCCTCTCTCCTTCTCAGGGCGCCACGTCGGCCGAAGGTTCCCACCTCCGTGCTGTGTTACGCTCTCCACTGCTAATATCAGAGACAAGGTCACTGGGGATACCTACCGCAAGCCATCCGTACGGCCCCCCTGTGTGGAGGCTATAATGTAGGTTCACACATGTTGATCAAAACTCGACCAGTCATACGCAGCATCTCCATCATTCTGTTTGTTTTTGTTTGTTTCCTTATAGTTTGACCACACAACACGGGCCGGTCTGTGTTGATCCCCACGCTGAATGGGTCCAGGAAAGTAAGTTGCACCAACAGGCATACAGACAGACAGACAGACACACACACACACACACACACACACACACACACCCAAAGTATATAAAGAAATACTGATGAGTTTCTGTCTCTCGCTGCTCTTTAGTCACTGCCAATATGACAAAGGTGTGAAGCGTCGCTTTCTGTCCTGCCCGGAACATTTCCCTGCTGCAACCTCGATGCTTGTAGCTGTGCCTGAACATACGTCTGCAGAACGAGTAGTGTGAAGCGATAAAAACATTATTTTATATCCCAATTTTATATCCCGATTTTATTATATCCCAAACCATATAGTATGTATTTTTGTTTATTTCATAACAAGATCTTGTGCTGATCATTGTCCTTTCACCATGTAATGTTGCATAACTTCTTATTAAACCTAAGCTGTGAAATGAACGTCTGTCTTGATTTTGAAAGACTAGCTAGAATAAAGCTGAAACTACACATCACTGTACGCTGTACGCATAAAAAGCGGTCCCTGGTTTATAAAGGAAAGTGGAACTCACAAGCTGCTGTGTCAGCACCGCCGCTGACTGCTTCACAAACCAGCCACAAGGAAAAAAGACACAAGCGGAGTGGCAAACAATGCGAGCCCTGTGCTCGACTCAAACTGTTAACCTGTGGTCTGTCTGAAGCTGCATTTCCACTCACACAAAAAACACTGCTCTGCTATCCTGTGCCCATAAACATGGGGATGAGTTGGAACTAATTTACATAGAATAATTAAACATTAGGGCTGGGCAAAGTGGACAATATGAAATATCACAACATTTTCAACCATATGACTTATCAAATGTTGTTGCAATATTGAGATTTCATAAATAATCATTATAGACACAAGTTTGTGTGTTTCTCAGAGTGTCGTCTACCCCGAATACACAACATATCAAACACCACAACATTAACACTAACATTTGTAGAAAGTAGCAGTTTTAAAAATATTTAAAACGATAGATTTTTGGTAAATAATAATCAGTGCTATGGATGTACTGAACAAAGCAAGTATGTTCAGAAATCACATAGTTTCACTGTAAAGCAACCTGTCTGAGACGATATGCAGCATCATATCACAATAATAATTATAATTTAGTGACACAATAGTTCATTCCTTGATCAATCTTCAGTAAAGTCAATCAATTGAGTCGTCATAGTTTAAAATACTTTTGGTATTTGTCCAAACCAAACAACAGGCTGCAATTCCTTTATTTCATCTCAGACCGTCAAAGTTTCACTTCTTCTGGAGCAAAAAAATGAAAGTTTTGCCTTCTGTGAGCGTAAACATCAAGACATATTCACCAAGTGTTAAATTAGCTCACTGAAACAGCTTTAATGATGTCTAACCCACAGTCTACGCTGTTGCCTTTAAAGGTTATCAAACCATCTGTGCTTCACCGCAGCTGAAAGAAATCGAAATTTGTTATAAAGGTCCTGAAATGTTGGTGAATGAAACAATAAAGTTTCAGTTTTAGGGAAGTTTTAAGAAAACGTTCTGTGACTGTGAAAGTTAAACTGCGAATGACTTTGAATCAGGTTTGTATTGTCCCGTTGAATTAAAACTGGCTGAGCGGTCGAGGAAACTGTTGCCTTTAAAGGCAACAGTGACAAACACGATATGGCTGAAATCAAACTTTTGAACAGGATGTTGCTGCTATCTAGTGGCAAATACAAGCAACTATGAAAAAATAGACGCTTACCGCCCGTTGGCATGGTGAAACCCAAGGTGCATTTGCTGGGGGGGGGGGCAGTGACCTGAGAGCAAATCAGAGAAACAAAGAAGATAATTACTTCAACTCCAATGCTACTCACCACAATATTCCACTGTGTACAGAGCAGACAGGCCCGCTGGTGTGCATATGACTGAGGTATGCATATTTGATAAGTACCTATTTTTTGTACTTGCGCACATTCTCACTTTAATTCCTGACACAGACTTTAGGAGCTTTGTATCAGCCTTATTTGTCTTTGGCTCTGCTGACCGAGTTTCACTTTTACCAGCAACAATGAATGAGTTTCACAATCCGGTTTCGTTTTCTCTTATTTACCAGTGCAGCAACCCGGTCTCTTCCTCGCTGACCTCTGACCTCTGATAATATGGGTCAGCAGGTGCAGAAAAGTGTCTGTGGATACTTTCCCTTGGTGACATGGGTTTAAAACAAAGACACGCATGAAGCCCTGCTGCTTTACATGCCCTGAACAAGTACATACACCCCGATGAAGTCAAAACATAGAGCGTTTTAGTAAAATGTGTCCACAAATAATCATTCTGGACATAAGTTTGGGTGTTTCTCAGAGTGTAGTCTACCCCGAATACACAATATAGTCATCAATACCTCAAACTGAACAGGTGAGGCCGTGTTTAAATCTGTGCTGCCAGCTTACTCAAGTACTTCGCTGGAGTACAAATTTAAGTAGAGTTTCATAATTTATGAACTGTTGTGTCAGTTTCCTACAGATGAGTCCTTCATATCCACAGAGGGATTGGGTACTTGCCATGGTGTCATGAAGCATTGCTGCATCACTATGTCCCTACAGTGACCTAGACCAGACAAACCAAAAACACGCTATGGAGAGTCTTTGGAGCTTTTTAGGCCACCGTAGGTTTTCTGACATGCTTGGAGAGCTGCTCAGCTAGATGCAATTTGCAGTGTGAACGCTAGATGCCGCTAAACTACACACACTGCCTCTTGTCAAACGCTTTAAAGGTTCCCGATTTACAAATGTGAAGAATTAGAAATTGAATTCATTGTGACAACATATCTCACTATTTTCAGAAACGCTGCACAACAAACAGTTAATAACATAGAGAACAGCAAAGATTATCTGTCAGAGCTGAAGAGCGACGCAACACACTGAGACAGTAGAATTACTGCTGACATGATGGACAAATAGTCCCAGAATAATCACAGCAAACGTGATTCCATTAAAGCTTTTATTGATAAAACATACGGAGTCACAGGTCAACAGTTTAATATACTCAACCGTGTAAAAAAATAAGACATAAAATACAAAAAGATGAAGGCACGTGTGTGTTTTTGCTGGTTGCAAGTTGAGCTGAAAGCCTGCCAGAGGAGCGGATATGGCTGCAGGTGGACTGAACTGAATTTGTCAAGTCATCAGTTTTCATTTCAGGGTCCTGATATATTGAAAGATACTTGATACCTGGCCTGGTGAAAGTATGGAAAACCTTGAAAATCATTGAATATGATGATTATGATGAACAGTTTTGGTGCCTCGGGCCTGTCTACAGTTACAATGATTTACACAAGCTGCAATGACCTGTATGTTTCCTGAACCCCCCCCCCCACCTGAAACTAGGGCGGCAGTGGCCAACATGTGGGGCGGGACCCCATCAAGGGATCGCAAGATTAAACTGAGAGGTCGTGAGATGACTGGCCGGGGTTTGGGGTTTGGACTGCAGGATAGTTTTACCAGTTAAGGCTGGTGAACTGATTCACACACACTGTAAAAACTGTGATTTGACACTAAGAGACCACAATGCAACACTCTGTCACCATTGCGGCTTCGTGCCTGGCTTAAAATGCCCACAACGTGACAGACCAGAGTATTTCATTTCACCTCAGCAGTTGATATTTGAGCTGAATCCAACATGAGAGCAAAGTCTCATCAGGTATGTAACCTTCCTCTCTGGATCCACTATAACTTAAAAAATATATATATTTATCTTTTTATAAAGGCAAAATCAGTGATTCACTACTACATGTAGTAAGTTTTTGATTATTAATAAAATAAAACGTACATAATTTGTTATGAATGGCCTTTCATCTCTGTGGCAAATACTCTGTGTGAGGTCTCTCCCTCCAAGACACGATAAAGACCAAAACAAAAAGACAATATGTGTTTGCTGGGGAAATTAAAGATTATTATAATGGTTTGAATCATGAATTTCCACCTTATGTAGGCTGTTTATCACTGATTGATAAACCTGTGGTGATTCACTGATGTAAGACACTGTCTAAATCTGGGGTGCTGTGCAGGGAGCTTTGATGAAATGTTTGTGTCATGCCTCCTCACCTCATGGCTTGCATGGTCAGCCTCTTCTCTGGTGCTTGCCCAGCCCACCTTTGGTGATGTCACACCAATGAGGAGACACTAGGCAGTTTTGATTATGTGGTTATTGCAGCTTGGACTTTCACCCCTCAGGAGAGAAAACAAACCCCGTACAGTCTGCTGTCCCTTTTGACCTTATATCACCTTTGATTCACATCTTAAATATCAAAAATCCCTGTTAAAGTCTAAAGTCATCTTGAAAACAGCTGAGCGGCGGACGATGCACAGAGCTGTCTCCCAGAATTAACCGCTTATCAACTGAGCGTATGACAGCGGGTTGTTTATCTGATTGTCCTTTTCTGCTACTTGTTTGTTTTTTTAAAATCTTCATGTGATGATATGAAAAGGTTTCTGTTCTGCATGACTCCAGCAGGCACTGTTTCGTCAGTGTCATGGACCGAAGACATGTTGTAAACCCCTGTGAGGGCGGCGACACACCGTCTGACCAGAAGTCCTTCACCTCTGTGGGTCACAGCTTCAGTCCCTACAGTAAAAACTATGAAAGCATCCTTGAGTTAGACTTTCCACTGTCTGGAGTTGCTCTCAAAGGTGTGAACGTGTGTCCCTGGTCAGAGCACAGTGGTCTCAGTTTGCAGAATGGACTGGGCTCTGGAGTTCCTGGGGAACTGGGCCGAGTTCTCAGTGCCGTTTCGGCTGACTGACGTTGCGTGCAGCCTGTAGTCCCGCCCAACGTAACGCTTGAGCGACAAACTCCGCCACATCCTCCTCAACTCGCTCTGGACCTTTTTTTTAAAAAAAAAAAAACACAAATAAAACGTCTGAGCATTTAATAATCAGAATTATGTCTGGAAGCAGCGTGTGTGTACTCACCTCGCTGTTGAGGAAACAGTAGAGGACAGCCACAATCAGACCCTGAAACACACACACGCACAACTGTTCAAACTACTGGACATTAGATTTTGTCCAAAGTCAAACTTTGAATGGATTTAAAACTCAAAAATCAGCAAAATCCCCCATTTGACCATAAGCAAGTTCTAAGTTAAGTTATTTTAAAGACATTTATCTAACAATGTGCATGTATGTGTATTCATGTACATAATGTACCAATGCGCTACTAAGTGTTCTTGGGACAGCGGGAGAAGTCCTGCATCAGACACCTTCACGCCATTTTACCTGGAAGGATCCGAGGCCGAGCTCAAAGAAAATCTTGATGTGGCTCATGTTTTTGTCAGACGGCTCCAACACGTAGACAAACACCACATAGTTTATCCCAAACAGGGGGATCAGCAGGAGGGTGGACTTAGCCAGGCGTCTGAAGAGCACAGTCACACAGTCACACAGTCAGCACATCATTAGCTCACTGGTGTAAGTGAAGCTTTTGCTCATAGCACGAGGACATTTTTTATTGGACACGGTTCAAAAACCCCAGCATTAAACAGTGCGAAGCCTGTTGAGTGAGAATGATTAGTGCTTGTTCTGTGAGAAGAAACAGTCACACTTGGTGGAGAATGCAAATTGTGAAGGACTTCAAAATGAACATCTGTCTGCCAGATGTTTCATTACACAAACATCAGGTCAGAACAGAACAGGTCAGAAGTGAAGTACGTCCGGGGGTTCTGGGAGCTTTACCTGTATTGCGACTGCTCATTTCCTCCGACACTGGTGCAGCGCAGTTTCTGCACCAGGATGCGGATGATGCTGATGAACTGAATGAAGTTGATCTTGTAAGGAAACACAATGCAGGGTGTCAAAATCCAAATCTGTGATGCAGCCAGGCACAGCAGCAACATTTATCATACGTTTTAGAGATCAACGACCACAATCAGAGCTCATAATGTATGCACATTGGTCCTGACCAGGTGCACAGTGCAAGAATTGCACTGAAGCTTTCTAGAGACTCGCAAATCTGTTGAGTGTTCTTCCTCTTTTAGCTTTATTATTCATATTATTATGAATAACATATATTATTATAACATTTCTATCAGGTGTGTGTAATTCAATGAACAATCTCAGTCAGCTGTGCATTCTGCTGTGTTGTAGCTGCAGCAATTCCAGGCAAAGCATATGTGCATATGTGCATATAAATGGCTAACCAGTCCACCAGTACTGCCCAAACACAGCAACAAGCCGTCAACATGTTGTCTACGCTGAAGATCATTCACAACAGTGCAACGTGTTGTGATGGATCATCTGCTTGGTGTGTTTTTATCTGATCAAACCTGACCTTCAGATGTTATCCCAATGAGTGAGAAGCCTTTAAACTGTTGATAAAAGCTTGTATTTGATGGTAGAGGCACTCTGACGATATACTGAGCTGATAAAAGAGTTCCCATGACATTAATTTGAAGAACAAATATTAAATGTTAGCGAGTTTATGGTGCTGAAGCTGGAAATTTGACTAAAGCTACCCAAGTGCTTTAGTTGCTAATGCTGAGGGTGTAAAAATCAAAACAAAAGGCAGTCATGATGTGGGAAGTGACCCAACCGACTGACTGCATTACAAGAATGTGGTGCAGAACTCACAATGACAGACGCCATGATGGGCCAGTTCATCAGTCGGTTCGGGATGGGGTTGTCATTCATCTCCCAACACCTGAAAATAAGCAGCACGTCTCAGATTGGACAGACGACTCATGTGGGAACAATGGACAGATGCTTCGACAAAGCTAACACCGCTATGAAGTTTCTGTTTGTGCATTAGAGGCTTTAGGTTTGCACATCACATGCACGTGCATGTGTGATGCAGATTAAACCATGATTTCCTCCTGTCTGCAACCACCCTCGTTAGCAAGGCGTAGACCTCTACCCACCCCCACATGCAGACAGACTTTCACCCTCCCCTACAGGCATTACATGTTACACTAACATAAACCCCGGTCTTATGTGTTACATTAACATGCATTTGCAGGAATTTTACCTTTAGAATTGTACATTTCTGCACATTTACTGACAAATATTTTGCAAAACCGGGCACATTCTACACAGCTGTAATCATTTTAATGTAAACACTATATATCCTATTTCTGTGCAGTTTGAATAATGGCATAATAAAGAAAGCAATTTTTAAATGTCATTATTTTATTTCATGTAACATCACTTCATAACTTGCATCATCTTCTGGCATTTTATCTAAATTGTTTTTATGATTTATGACTCTAGCTGCAGTGCTGATAGTAGCCACTAGAGGGTGACAGACTTCTCATTTATTATAATGCACGAGTAGTTTGCAGGACTGTGGCAGAACAGGATGCACAGCCTCACCTCGTGTCCTCCAGGTTTATCCTGCATATGATCCACGCAACCATGAAAACAAAAGGGATTCCTGAGAGAGAGAGAGAGAGAGAGAGAGAGAGAGACTGTTTTGATCCTCGGCCGGCCAGACACTGAACATCTTTACGAAGTGCCGCGCAGGAACTTTGACAGCCGCACACATACAAAAGCATACATGAAACAGCTGGAGCTAGAAGGTGATGCATTAGGGAGGAAGTGTTGGTAAAGTGGAGATGGATGGTGCAGGGAGGTGTCACATGGCCGCAGCTGAGACAGAACGAAACTGAGCGAACACAGAAGCTGGGAGACTGTTTACAACCCAAAGCATTTATGAATTACACCGGTCCACTTTAACAGCATGACGCACTGTCTGTCAGCCTGTGTGAGTGTGTGTGTGTGTTTTTAGGAAATCTTGTGGATAAGTTATGCAATATGTTCAGTCTTCAGAGACAAGTTTTAGGCTTATTTTCCTCAGAGTTAGATGAGGAGATCTTTATTTTTAGAGTTTTAGCACTTTTACGTGTTTTTGAATCAAACCAAAGAAATACAGTTAGATCAGTGTTAATTAGGGAGTGTTGATAGGTGGGTTTTCTCACGTTCATCCAGAGCCAGCTCAGCTAGACTAACCAGCTAATTGGACAACAGCTTCTCATCCATCCCTCAGCAAGAAAGTAAAAAGCGATTCCCAACATGTTGCTGGTTTTTATGTCATTATAGCATGTTTCACACCATTCTGATTGCTGCACCTGATGATGTTTTGTTTTATTGTAGTAAATTCTTAACGAGTAATTAAACTGAAGTTACTGCTGTATTGCAGGATATTTGTAAGTATTTTACATTCATTCAAATATATCGATCGTATTAATCTCCAGATTTCTGCAGCTTAGTAGGAGAAAAGACCTCGGCTGTAAAGAACAAAACAAACTCTTGTGGCGCGTCCTACCCCAGCCGATGAGCATGTAGACGGGGAGACGGATGGAGTAGTTGTGGATGACCAGCAGCAGTGTGTGCAGGTAGAGGCCCTCCACCAGCAGCCAGAAGAAGTTAGCCATGATGAAGTAGTTGAAGAACACCAGACTGGCCTTACAGCCCACCTACAACAAACAAAAACACACTTCATTACACACATGAAATGAGACAACTGTGAGCCCACTTTACAATTATACCTGCGATGAATGCATGTTTAACCTTTACCAGGGGGAGGTGGAGAGTGACAAAGGAAAGTTCAAATCAAGTTGAGTGCAATCAAGGGCAGGCCTGCATCCTGTTCCTGTTGATTGGCACTTGCATTATGTGTTGAGCATTATGTGTCAGTGCTAATTACACTGACGAGAAACTCATGCCATCAAAGGTTAGAGCAGTGGGATGAATACCTACTTTAATATAGTCCAGGTATAATGCAACTGAAACCTTAAAGTTATAGTACTGGACAAACTGCTGCACAAGCTCACACAATGATGATTTTAGAATTTTTAAAACCTGGATTTTCTGATATTGGTCCAGTATTGAGCGAGCTGTCAGCCAGGGATTGGATCACGAGGCTCCATCACACTGCAGTGGACCTGTGCCTGCTGTTCCTGCATGCTTCAATGCAGGAGCTGCCAGCTAAAACCGCAAGTGAGCCGAATAGTCACTAGCTGGACAGGGTCAGCGGAGGATGGACACCAGCTATGACCAGAGACGGGTCATTGATGCTTAAGGGTTGCTGTTTTGATGCAGCGGAGGAGGTCCAGAGGACGTTGCATACAGTGCTTCACAAGGTTCAATCACAGGACTTCGACATTTTGCTGCCACAGTTTAGACGTGGCCAACGACACACCGTGTGTGATCTTTTACACCACACTGAGCCACAGTTTCTGCACTCCAAGACAACAAACAGAGATCCCCTCTGCAGCCCTCACGCTCCCACTGCTGGGCTGCCAGTTGCTGGACCTTTTTAAATACAATCTGGTCCCGTTGGGGCTGAAAACAAGCACTTTTTCAACAATGTCTGGCCCAAGTAGTCACTGGGACCACTGGGAAAATAGGATCCAGACTGAAAAACACAAGTTCTTCTCTCTGTATAAATATAGAATATAGTTAGACAATATAATATGCATATAATCTTTTTCGGGGGGGTTGACAACAATAGAAAAGATACATGTGAAAATGAGGAGAATGTGTGTGTGTGTGTGTGTGTGTGTGTGTTTGTGAACGTCTCACCAGCGAGGGCTGGATGCTGCAGTCTGTTGTTTCATCGTCTGAGAAGAGCAGCGTGTCTTTGGTCAGCACGGCCACGGCTCGCAGCATGAACGATACAAACAAGTTGAGATGGATGTAGTTCCTCGTACAGTGGAGCCTCCTGCATGTGTACACCCACCCACCCACACACACACAGAAGAATGTTAAGAAGTGTGTTTATAGAGGTTGTCGGGGTGTGAATCCACTGAAGGATGCGGTATCTAAACACGCCGATAGTGGCTGAGTGAACAGCTGGATTTGGTCCAGGCTCAGCAGCAGCATTCATCAGTCTCACACACTTCTGCAGCAAACTGTTATCACCCCGAGCACTCTGTGTGTTAGGAAACATTTCTGTGAGAGTGTGTTTAAAAGTGTATACGTAGGTTTACATTATATATCCTGAGTGATCCTTCATATATCCTGAGCTCAAAGAGGTTATTCCTGAGTTAAAGGTCAAGATCTTTCCACACTAATCTAATGTGTTTTGTCAGTAAATGTAATGTAGATAATCCAAATGACCTGTGTTTGACTCAAAAAAAGAATTTTCACCTGCAGCAAAACATACCTAAACATTAAGATGGTGCGTATACATTAGAAAAGCTTAACACTGTGTTACTGACATCAAACACAGCTCTGGAAGTGATAACGAAAAGGAAAGCCGCCTTTTATTTACTCTTAAAGAATTGCTGTACCATATATATCTGTCTATGATCTTGTTCTACATATTTTACAAACAATATTCAATATTCTTTTTTTTTGGTAGATATTTGTAATAACAATGCAGGAGCCTTGAACATGTCCATCCTTTTCCTTCAAACTAATACACAAAAGAATCTTGCAAAAAGGAAGTAGAAAGGGTGTGTTGGGTGTAAGATATTTTGTTATGGGGACTCAAAGCAGCATGTATAATTTTATATTTTATTATGGAGTCGAAACTAGTTTACACAGGAAAGTATGTATAAATGTTTAATGTGAAATTCATGCTTGTGTTTTTGATGCAAAGCCAATTCATATTGCAGTCAGAAATGGATCCAAAAGGTGCAGAATTATGTTTATGTTCAGGCCAAAACACCTTTAGAGAGCCTGTTAACCTTCAGCTTTTACTTTTCCCCCAATATTTGGGATTAAATTGTCAAATATATTCAGATACTTCGACAGGAAAAGATGCATTCAGCATCTTGAGAGGTTTTGCCTCAACACCTCATCTCACCGGTTTAACTGATGTGGTTTGTGTGTGTGTTTACCTGAACAAACAGATGATAATGGTGCTGGTGAGCAGAGCGATGAGGGACAGGCTGTGGCCCAGAGTGGTCAGTATCCTCACCACCCTGTAGAACACCAGCTGAGCACACAAACACAGAAAACATGGGATGGGAGAGCGATCACACACACACACACACACAGAGTTAACATGGCTTGGACTCAGATGACTTCAAGGATTTGCTTTTTTTTTAAATTAAATATTCTCATTTTTTGAATGTTGAGAAGTTAGATTTTGGTTTTTAAATAAGATCTATGATTTCTAGTGCAATGCATGTAAACCTGATAAACTACTAGAATGTGGTAGAGCAGCAGCTAGTCCAAAAATGCTAACATTTAAATTTAAAGTTTATATTTTAAATGGCTGCTGTCTGCGGTCTGCAGCTCAGAAATCAGTGACAACGCCTAACCCTGCAAAGACAGGAACCTGAATGTGTCCTTAGAGCTAACTGATCAGCTGATCAGATGTTAGCTAGAAAGATAACCATATGTTTAAGCTGTCTTGGACCTGAATCATGCATTTTATTGAGAAGGTGCATTTTCAATGTAAAAGACAATTAGCCAACTGATTTGCAGCTCCATAACCAGACAGAGAATGTGTGCACACTGCTAGCTAACACACAGCTGGCACATAAATAAGTTGCAAGTATGAGGTACTTTTCATGGCCACACGTTTTAACTGATTTAAATGCGAAAACAGCTGGCTCATCGGGATTTGTGTGACTTGGCTCGTCTTGCCTGAGGTGCACTCCAGCAGAGACGACTTGACTCGCCTTTTCTCACCACACTAACTTGTCACCTGCTGGAGACTTGAGGCTAGGAGTTGAGATTTGCTTGCGACGCGTACATTGTGACTTCATCCCACACTCTGACACAAGTACAACCAGGCATTCAGACTCTTCCTGTAGCATGAGCATCAAAACATACTCAAAAGGACAAAAAGTACAAGTGCTCATTGGTGGAACTACACCCAGTTGGCTGTTGGGTAGCTTAACCATAACTCATAATTTACTAGTTGATTTATATTTAGTACTCATAGTCTAAAATAGGCAACGTAACAACTGCTGTAAAAGAAATTAATAAAAAACAATATTTAAAAAGATATATATATTTCCAACCTAAATGTAGTGGAGTAGGGGAAATCTTATTATTTGACAAGTCTGCTAAGATAACATATGCAAATCTGAAAATATAGATATACAAATAAAGATGAACTGAATTTAATTGAACTGAGTAGAAGTAGAATTTATACTACTACTAGCAGAAAGTACCCTAAAAAGAAAGGAATTATTGTTCCTTTCAGCCACTGACATCTGGCTGTGTTTTCAGTAAAGGCAGACAATTAAAGCTTTTGAGGAACTCAACTCTCTGTTTTCTTAATCTACACTATAAATAAAGAAATGGCTGCGTGAATAATTATAGTTGAGCCTGTAAACAAAGCTGCGGCCCGCTCACTGAAAATATCTGGAGGAGCCTTGTGTGGTCATTTAGAGAGCAGATGAGCACAGAGGACAATAAACAGTCAGAGGCCAATCAGAGGCAAGTAATCTGAGTGATGCTGAAACACAAATAGGTGATGGTGCGCTGAAACATGATGCGCCAGACATTCAGCTGCGCTCACTGTGCATCTCCTGCCGCTCTCTACATGCTGGAGATTCTCTTTCACAATAAAAGCGGGACCAGGATGAGAATCTGGTCCGTTTCAAAACGGCTCAAGCCCTCCACGAACTCTTTACGCCGACAAAACACGAATAGATCTGGACTTGAGTGTTGTGTGTTTCTGCTCAGTGTGTGTGTATTGCTGCTCACGATGTGTGTGTCTGGCATTCATTGCTCTCGTCATCTATAAACAGCATTCCCTACGTCTGACACACCAGCTGGTGATTAACTGGACGTTCAAACACTCGGACGCTCAGACACACAGACACGCAGTATTTACATTCAGACATGTATGACCAGGCGCACTTTAACACACGCAACGGTAACAGCTCCACTTAAGCACACACATCAAAAGATGCATATGCAAACAGGAAAAGCATGTGGTTTGCAGACATGAAATGAGCATGAATGCATCACAGATAAGCACAGTTTCATGGAAAATGCACAAAGTTATGTTATGAACTCATGTGTTAACTGTAATTGCTGTTCTTCATTTTTGACAAAACACACACACACACACAAGAATGGAAATTACTTTACATCTACTTTCCACATGCAGCTGTTATACTTAAGCCACACATTGAGACACTTAACATTCTTAATTTAAAGATTTCCATCTCTGGAAACGTTCTCCTCTCTGTTCTTTCCAGATTTGTCTTCTCATCCTTTGCCCTGTCCTTTGTTCTCTCCTTCCCTCCCTCCCTCTTTCCTTATGCTTTTCCTTTACTTCTGCTATTGTCCTTCCTTCTTTCTTTCCTTTTTTCCTACTTTCATTTATTAAATACTCACAGTCAAAGTTGTAGATCAAAAAAAGGAAGACAGAGCTGATTACCTGCACACTCTTTAAGTAGTTTTCCAGTGTGTCATTAGTTACTGAAGCTAAACTTGAACTTAAACTAAACTTAAAGTAACTAAAACTAAACTTAAACTTAAATTAACTTAAACCAAACGTATAGTAACTTAAACTAAACTTAAATTTAAAGTAACTTAAACTAAACTTAAATTTAAAGTTACTTAAACTAAACTTAAACTTAAAGTAACTTAAACCAAACGTATAGTAACTTAAACTAAACTTAAACTTAAAGCAACTTAAAGTAAACTTAAACTCAGCGTAACTCAACTCAACTGAACTCAACTGAACTCAACTTAACTTAATGGCTTTCAGTTCCTCTTCCAGCGTTCTCCGTCTGTCCACTGTATTTACATGCACACACACATCCACACATGTAGACCCATATCTGAGGATACACAGACTGTCACAGCCTGGCATGAGTGTCTCATTCCTGAGGCTGATTCTCAGGCCTTCTGGCTGGGAGCTGATGACCTGCTGGCTCTGGTCTGCTGCAGCCTCACTGCCTTCTATGTCCAAATGCATCTCCATCCATAAACTCTGGCTCGCTCGCCCTTTCTGTCACCCTCTCTGACACCAGAGAATTGAAGCCACGCTGAACTTTAGGTTGAGCAGCTACATGTCCGTGACAGCAGTCAAAATGTGGTGGGCTGTCTTTACCCTCTGCTCCTGTGTGCTGTGCAGTGTTTTAAGTCAAGACCAAGTCAGAGGATTATGAAGTACTTTACCATAGTTGCTTCTGCGTGGCATCAAAGCCAGCGATGTCCATGTTGCCCATGCTGGTTTGAGGCCTACCATGTTTTCAGAAATCGCACAGACTTGTTATCTTAATAGACGCGCTGGTTAAAGAAGCTAAGACAAATGATGTGTTAAGGGAATGTCTTGTCTCCCACAGGCCTGAAGCATGCAGGTGTGTTTAGCATTGAGCACATTATTTCCATTCTGGGCTCTGAAAGGCCAAATGTTTCCTCATGTTGTCACTGAACTGCTTCACAGCTGATTTAGGTCATTCATTGAATGATCTGATTCCACACTTAGTTTGCCTCCTTCAAGTCAGTGGATCTTTACAGTTAAATCATGCCCTAACGAGCGGAGCAGCAGATGTTTTATTAAGAGAAGCACGGTTTAACTTTCATACAGTGACGGTTTGTTCAGCGTCATCAATACCTGTCTCCGTGTTTGAGTCTGTAAGTGTGATTGGGAGGTTTAAGTTTGTTCTTACTGCCAGTGGGAGCGATCAGGGACCGGGCGAGGATGATCCACGGCCGTGTGTGAAGTGTGAGTGTCTGTTTGTAGCGGGAGCCGAGTGCCAGCACTGACGTCTGGTCTGTGCTGAACAGTTTCCAGACGGAAAACCTCTGTCTCTTCAGCAGGAAACAAATAGAAGCTCCACTGAGAGTCAAAGAACGGGAATCCCACACCTGAGGGCCCTGCAGAGGATCACAAGCCAACTCTGTGTGTGTGTGTGTGTGTGTGTGCTGTTACAATAAAATCCCTATTTATGTCCTGGTGTTTTCGGTCAGACAGCTCAAATGTGAGTACAACACATTATTCATTAGTTTCTGAACTCCTTTTCGAAGTTTACTGCCCCTCATCGCATGTGGTGTACCCAGTCTACATGAGCAAGATTCTAAAAACAAGATTACAACATGCACGCATCCTGTCACCCAAGCAAAGTCTGAAAAGCGCAGCAAGCATTCAGAGGAAAAGGGTTTGAGGTCACCCGCGGCCATATGCGAGCATGTTTACACACAGAGAGAAGAGGAAAACAGTCGAGCGATGAGAAAAGCACATATTGTAAACAGACACATGAAGGCAAGG
Source organism: Datnioides undecimradiatus (assembly GCA_008933995.1). Classification (NCBI taxonomy): domain Eukaryota; kingdom Metazoa; phylum Chordata; class Actinopteri; order Lobotiformes; family Datnioididae; genus Datnioides; species Datnioides undecimradiatus. Next base: position 11,644,200 of record WARS01000010.1, read on the forward strand.
TGTTAAAAAGAAAGCTGGCTCCTGAAAGGAAAATACACAGAGGGAGGTATCTGAGATGCTTGATGAAGTGCACGGTGAAGGGAGCTGCTGAATATTTGTCCTGCGGTGTCATCCCTGGCTCCGCCTGTACACAACTGCGCCCTTTTGCTTGAGCTGATGAAATACGTGACCTTGTGTCGCTGGCCCCTTTCTGCTGCTGCCATCATCTCACCCTCCTCACATATCGCTGTGGCTTCTTGTAGATCTGACTTCTTAGTTGCGACATAAATGCAAGTCACAGTGTCAGATAGCTGCGCTGATGAGATGACTTTCACATGCAATTTGATTAACTGAACTGCTTTCACAACCAATAAAAAAAAACACTTTTATCACTTGTGAACTAGATCTTATCCCTCAGAAGCTCCCTGACTGAACGATGATGAGTCATTATCTTCTGCATCATACTCGCGTTTGACTTGTTCACAACCTTTCCTGTTAAATCAATCAGAAAGGTGGACTTTTGGCTGATAAATCTAATGATGTTCTTGACTTTTCTTGTGAACAGATGAAGCAAAAAGATCAAAACTAACGCAGGAGGCGTGTTATGTCTTCTTCCTCTGTGCCATCGAGCTCCATTGTCTCCTGCATGTTTCTTACTGTCGGCGAATCCCATGAAAAAACCCAAAGTAGCAATGAATGTATCTACGTGCACCTACGAGTATTGTTCATGTCCTTATATATTCTTCCTCTGTGCAACAGAGCTCCATCATTGTCCAAATACTATTTAAAACATAAGTAAGCTGCACTGTTGCACTGGGTAACCGTTACAATCACATACATCGCCCTGCTGCCTCCAACAGTCACTAGAGCACAGAGTTTGCACAGCTTGCACCAGTTTTGCATGATAGAATCCACCACAATAACAGAACACATAAGGTATCCTGGACCTGATCTTCAGTTGCATCCAAAGGTCCCAGAGCTAAGAGCCACAGACAGGAAGTAAGAAGGTACTGAAGAGCTGAATTTATACATGATGCTGGTGTTTGTGTTTTTATGGCATTTGCTGACATAAAAACAGAGTAATGGCAGGCTTATCCTTTATGTCTGGTAATGATACAACCTCAATTATTCACTCATGATAATAATTCATCACAGAAACGAGGCCTCTCCTCAGATTTTATGGGGCGTCATGAGACACTGACACATCATAGGGGACTTCACTGTCCTTGACCTCCAGAACAACAGAACCTGACTGTACAGAAAAATACAAGGGAGCAAGAAGAGTGTGTGGCATCAATTACAGTGCAGTGTGGACACAATAATGGGTCCGGATATTCTCTTAAACCTGAATGTTGCTCGCTTGTTTAAAGCTCAGTCTAAATCAAAGGGTCCTGGAATGCAGCAGTGACTCCAAGCAATAACTGGGAAGGTCAGTAAATAAGCTCCGTGGCATTACACAAGACGCCCCAGGGCGACGGGACGGTTGTAACATACATTTACACTCTCGCACAGTCAACAGCTAACACACCGTACCGACTTCGTTTGGTTCACAGGGTTAAAAATTCAGCCGTGTCACTGTGTTTCATAATCCCCTGAGGAGTCGGCTGAAAAGGGAAAAAAAACCCTCCGCAGTTCGCCTTCATCTTGCGAAGAAGCAGATATGGGAACAGACGAAGGCGGATTAGAGAGCAGAGAGCGCCAAGACCAGGAACTGAACCCCACAACTCAGCTGGAGGAGCTGAGAGTTTAAGCCAGTGTCTCGCCACAACAGACACTGCGCGCAAGGCTTTGAACGTTCAGCTGCTCGGTTCTGACCTCTGAAGCATCAAACCTGGTTCACTGGGCGTGTCTTAGTTTGCAAGATACAAGATTCATTTGTTTCTAAAAAAAAAAAAAAAAAGTGAAAACCGAAAAAAAACAACGTGGGGAAAACTGGTTACCCCAAATTATTAAAAACAAACAACACAAAGAACAAGAAAAATCAGATATTCATCATTTATCACAATTCATCCTGAGGAGGGCATTAAAGCTGAACCCAGTTTCGTTGCATTCGGTCCAATAGTTGCTGACAACAGTGCTGAACCAACTTCTGGTTGCAGCTAATATGGCTAAATATAATAATAATGAACTATACATACACAACATGAATAAGTTAATAGCTCAATGGCTGAATTATCCTACATGGTGCAGGTCTATGAAGTTCCTCACCAAACCTCCCTGATCTCCTCATGTTCAGCGGCTCCAACCAACCACTTATTGTAAAACAGGATGTTCTCTCCTTCATACTAAGTTCTTACTGCTGAGAGAAGGTCACTGTAAAAGGATGGAAGACAGATTGTGAGCACTTTGCTTCAAGTTCCCAACTAAGGAGGCACAGAACAGGATAATACAGAAAGTAGGAGAAAGCTTACTGACATGAACTTGAGCAAAAACATTATTTTGCAGGTTCTGGAGATGGCTATGGAGACGCAAGTGAGAAAAATAGGTCTTTTCATTCTTCTACTTGTTTTCTGCCATGAGGTGCACCGACCCTCTGTATTTACAGGCAGAAACACAGACAAAATGAGGATTCAGTGAAGCAAAAAGCTATTTCACAGGAGTCTGCTGAGAGAAAGAGGAGCTCAGCTGATCATCTGGAGGTCAAAGATCTGTCAGCCAAAGGCGCTCTCTCCTGTCTCTCCCCACATCTGATCTGCTCTCTTAACCCTGACCTTCCTCAGCATTTATCTCTGTCGGCGCATCTTCCTTGAACAGATAAACACACGCTGAGATGCTGACACGCTGAGCTGATATGAAATCTGAGCGTTTGCCTCACCACAGAGAAGTGTTTACTGACAAGCAGCTGCACAGCGATAACTGCTGAGATGGGTTTTAATCTGATCATCGAAGAGACAGCGATGAGCTCGCGCTCAATTAACGGCGGATTCCTGCGCAGGTTTTGATTTTGCAAACAAATCGTCAAGAGAGTGTTTGAATTTAGTCATTCGGTCTGGATTCTTGTATTTTGTTCATTCATCAGCTCACTGGTTTGTATTTTTGTCTTCATCAGCGGGTTGCTTCAATCTGCCCGCCTGTAAACTCTTCATTTTTAAAGGACAGGTTCACATTTTTTCATCGGAAAACAAAAGTCTATGCACTGACAAAGGTCACGCACACCACAGTTACTCCTCCTGTTTATACTGGCCATTACAAAGTGTTGTCCCAGTGTGTGATTGGGAACCAAATGCACTGTCCTGAGATCTGAAGCTGTTATTTCTGTTGTACATTCCCATTACACCAAGCACCAACCTGTTTCAACTGAGCCTTAACCTCAATATGTTCATATTCTTGACATTGCATTTGTTTTGTAGTTTGCACCTTACTGATATTTTACCTTTGCCCTGCGCTTCCTGCACATTAACCTCCCTTCAGATGATCTAATACTGACATGACCTGAAGGACACAAAGACAAAAAGAAGTGTTTCTTCCTGCACCGCTAACAAGTTTCACTCTCATGTCTGGCTTTGGAAATTCACATGAGACAAACAGAGTCTATTTGGAAATTGGGTCTGTGGTTGCTTTGCTACCTGTTATCTAACAACGCGCTCAAAATTGGTCACGACAGAGATACGATTCTCAAATGTACTGAAACCACAGACTGACTCTGAAGTCTCTGGTCTGCGCGATCAAAAGCTTCCTCCTCTGCTGAGCCGGACTTCACACCTTCTTGTCTTCAGACTGAGAACGTGAAAGAGAAGCACTGTGGTCTCAAACCACAGCATTTCTCGATGTTTGCCTCAACCTTTTCAACTCCTCCTTTTTTAGATTTCACACTGTCTGAAAATCACCTAACATCAGGCACCTACACCTCGGTAATCGGTAACAGCTGGGACTTAATCTCTGGCTTGTTGGCCAAACACCTCGTCAAGGAAAGTGGTATTTCGGTTTGACTTTATTAGAAAAGTGCAACACTCTTCTGATTATGTCTTCAAAAATGACTAATAACTGTATTTGTATTTTTATCAACGTGTTATTCATGGCACTGCAGGTCGATGAGCACATAAATATGACATACAGTCAAGATAAGCTCAGCTTTCAGGTTGACTCTTGAATCAGAACAAACAAATGTTAACTCAGTTTTATCCTTCTGTGTAGTTTCATTCAGGAAATCCCTTATTAATATGCAACCACGATGAATAACACGGTTCATTGTACGCGTTCTTTCAAATTTCCCAGGAATGATTAGTAAACTTCAGCATCTGTAAGATAAAGCGGTGGCCCCACGTCAAGGTTTGTGCACGTCAGCCAAAATGTGAGATTGTTTCATTTGATGCTGTTAGAGCGCCAGAGACCAAACAAAACTATAACATGTTTTGCAATAAAAGCACAGACTGTGCGACACTTAAGGACAAAAACTAATTTGGGTGTTTGTGTAGTGTTTTTCTACCAGCATTCATCATCGGGTGAGCCTTTGCATTCATCATTTGACCCAAAGTGTCACGTCAAGTCAGGCTGGCCGCAATTAGTCCCCTGTCTTGTCTATGGTGTCTTGTGTCTTCCTGTTTTTATTTTGGAAAGTACTAACTTCCCCTCTCGTTTCAGGTGGCTTGCCCTTCCTCCTGTGTTTCCCGCCTGCCCTGATTGTTTCCACCTGTGTTCCCCTCATCCCAGTGTGTATATATTGTCAGCGTCTGCCGCTGTCCTGCGCCAGTTCGTCTTGTTCGTGTTCACGTCAAGCAACCAGCACACTCTTACCCACGTCTTGCTATCTAGATCGCCAGAGCTTTGAGCCAGTTTGTAAGTTTTGTTTGTTACTTTGTTTATAGCCTTATTCTTGCCTTTCCTCGTCAGAGTTTGTTTGATTAGTGCCTTTGGTTTTGTTTTCTTTATGACATTTCTTGGTTTTGTTTTTCCTCGAAAGAGTGATTTTCTGTTGAACTTTGTATTAAACAAATTTCCCTTTTATTTGCACTTTCGTCTCATGAGTCTTGCATTTGGGTTCATACATACTCATTGCTAACTGGTGCATTCTGGGTCTTCAAGTTCATTTCAGGCAGCTTCCTTGTATCTGCCATAGTTGCACAACCAAACATGTGCACATGAAATATGAAGTATCTGTCTGCAGCAGCTGCACAGTGGGTATTAAAGTGATAATGGGATTCAAAGAACACGAAGCTCATCCTTTTCAGGTCCCAAACGCACCGCACACACACACGCACACACGCACACACACACACACACACACACGCACACACACGCGCGCAAGTGTGTACACACACTCGTTGTCAGTGCCTGACTGCATACACACAGTACAAACACGGCTTCATACAGAAAGTGAACACACACTGAACTCACCTCACTGGGTTCATCTGTGTTGTTTGACCAGCAGGCGATGGTGATGACGGGGTAGACGTCAGACCAACCTTTCTCTGTACAGTTCCTGCTGAGGTTACCTGATGCAGGCAGACAGACAGACAGACAGGCAGGCAGGCAGGCAGGCAGACGTTTGTTGAGTTTCTTTAACCGCATTCAGATCAAGCCAAGCTGTTCCTCCTATCTCACTCACAGATCCAGCCCCTCTCACGTTCTCACCTTTGCCTTTCTCTAAACAAACATTTATTTAGTTCAAGAGTTTAAGCATAAAATGTGAGACAGACATTCTCAGTACACAGCTTTAAGCAGAGATACCGTTGGTATTTTAACCTTATCTCATCTTCAGTGGATTATCTGCCTGCCCCTCTGCAATGGTTCACCTGTTTGGACCACCTTCACAAGTTTTTGACTCCTGCCTACATCACGGTCCTGCGAGCCTTGAACCTTATTTCTGCAGATAAATCATTGACCTGCGCCGCTCTTCTTCCTCTGTCTGTGTTTGGGTCCACCACCAGCCATGACAGATTAAGTCAAGATAAGTCAGACTTAGTATCTTTGGGTTTTGGATGGTGAAATAAAACAAGCCATATTAAAATGTGAATTAGAGCTGTGAAATGTTGAAAAGGACACTTTTTTTTTAAATTAACCAATCAGATATTAGAAATTAATCCACTGGTAAAGTATATTTAAAAATTGAAAATCAAATCAGAAACAATTTGTTGAAAACGTGTTTCAGCAACCAGTGAATGATTATGAACATTTTAAATAATAACAAAATACTTGAACTTGATGTCACTAGTCTGCACAGCCTTCTTCTTAATAACCAAACCAATCACACCCATGCATGTAGGTACTGTAAATATCATTTGCTTGCGATTAACAAAATGGAATTGGATTCAAACTACATTAAAGTCAGCTGATGCTGCAGGATTTGCATGAATGTTTGTAGGTTGCATCCTACTGGCAGAGCTAAGAGCCACTCAGGAGAGGGATAGAAAAGAATATGGAAGGCTTTGGATGAGTCAGCCCTGTCAAAACCATCACCAGTTAGCAAACACAATGTAACCCAGAGCAACAAGTGCAGAACTGGAGTGAATGTAAACTGTATAAGAATGCAGTTTATTCCATTTGCCACAGTTGTCACACACAGTTGGAGCAGCATGTTACTGTGTTGGGAAGCTGTTGCGACCACGGTTACAGCTTGTGTGTAAATGTACATCAATAGTTGTTTTATTCGGGGTCCATAAGAGTTTGATCACTGAACTTTGACTCCAAAGAACTTACAGTGACCATGCCAAGCAGGCCAGCCCAGCCAAAGTGACCAAACCCCTCCCAAACATCATTTTCTAAACTGTCCACATGTGCTGGGCGTCCACCCTCCATTGTTACAGCTACATGGAGACTGATAGGAAGACCTGCAGACACTATTTAGGGCTTCCTTTGCTCTTACCCTCTCCTTCTGCCCAGTGTTATCATATTTAGAGAGTGAGCATCTTTTTATATTAGTTTGGTGTGTAACTGCCAGGACAGTGAGAGTATCCACTAGTCTGAGTCTCAGTGACTGACGTTTACTGTCGGGCAGTCATTAATCTGCTGCGTTGTGCTAATTACATGCCTCATCCTTTAACCGGCCTGCGTTTAATGCTTTCCACCTCTGCGGGGGGGGTAAAATGGGTCGCTGACAGATGCCGCCGGGGGAAAACGCAGGAAAAGCCGGTCGGCCCAGATGTTGTCAGCCACGCCGCAGATAATTAGACTCGTTAGCTGAGAGAGCGGGAGCAGAGGAGGATGGAGGGAGGAGAGGAAAACCCAGCGATGTGGAGGTGAAGAGGCTGTGTCGTACAGTACAATTACAGCATTGTCTCACATAATCAGGTCAATATTCTTTTGTGAAAAACTTTGCAAATAATCTTATAAAACGTCGAGAACTGCCCACAACATGAGGACATTAACTAGTCTGCACATCAGTTAATTTAAGTCAGCGCTGACTTTTGGGTTCACACTGGAAAAAAAAGTTAATCCAGCCTGCAAGTATGTTTTCAGCTAAAGCGTGTTTGACAGGGTGCATTAGTAGAGTGTGGTTAGGGTTAGAGTTAGTAGTAAACTAATTTTTGTATGTTGTATTTGCTCTTTTTCAACAGCGATCTGGCCAGATTTTCAGAAATGGACCTGACAAACGAGCTCACAAAATGCCGATCTAGCTCTGTATTTAACAGTGGATAGGTTTTCAAACACAATGCTTTTATTTTGAAGGGTAGGTAAAAGAGATTGATTCAGAGCTAGAAAGCAGAGAAAAAGAGACAGACAATGAGTGACGCAGACAGAAAGTAAGGGATGGCAGAGGGTGAGGAAGGGCTGAGGGGAAGGACTGATGGCAGAGGAAAGGGAAGTAGAAGGAGAGGGAAGCAGATGGAGGGATGAAAGACGTGGCGGCCTGTAACGACAGATGATCGAGAGGATCAAAGGCAGAGGACAAGAGGCAATCAACATGATGGATGAAGAAGAATGAGTCGAGCGAGAGACGAGCGTTTGTGAAACCAAGGGCTGGGAGGAAGGAAGCCACGCGGTCACGGTTCAGATGGGACAGTAAATACAGACTCAGCTGTAGCCTGCAGAGGATTACTGCTGATTATCCCTACGGCTCTTTCTCACTGGACCTGAACCAAAACAACCACACACCAAATAGAATGTGACAGTTTTATCAACACTTGTTATACTGTACTCAACAATCACTCAATCAATCAAAATAACTCAATAATTACTTTTCAGTTATTGAAAATTAATTTAATCTTTACCAAGTTCAGCCCTTATGATCCGCCCTTCAATCAGTTCATTGCAAAACTATGATAAAAAAAATATTTTTTCCACCACATAAACCGAACTAAAGATAAAAAACAAGTCCTCTTTTGGAAAGCTATGATGATATAAGCTTTGGAGAGCTATGACACAATGAATTACACTCCCCAGAAGTGTTCTCTCTTAGTCTCTGATGTTATCTGTTACAAGTTCTTGGAAAGAAACACATTTGTGGACTTGATGCATCTAAAACCGTTCCTCTAAAGCTAATTTAAAAAGAGCTGGACATGGAGTGGCACCAAAACAGCGCACCACTGCAAACAGCACCCCGACATTTAGAAGGTAAGCTGATGTAACAACTACACTGTGTGTGAATGCTGCCTTTTCCACTAAATTCATACTTTTACTTCAAATTCTGACAGGAACACACCCGTTTCTATAGTAACCATACCCAACAAAGATGTTGACAGCTGTAGCCTCAAACAACTTAGAAGATGTAAAACGTACAAAACTAAACAGAAACGTATTTAGCTGACTTTTTACTCAACTGTGAATATACGATATATAAGAAAATGAGCACTGGTCCTGAGACTGAGCACATTATACTTATATATTATAGGAATATAGAAAGCAAGAAAAGAGACAGATCAGAAGTCTGAACACAACATATAAGGATGACTGAATATCTGACTAAATACATAAAACAGTGTGCACACCTGGGGAAACTGTCTAAAACACAGTAACAAGCTTGTACTGAAGCTCAATCTTCCGCCTGACCGCAACAACATCTCAACCGCCCAGAAAACCCTCTCATACAATGAAAGAACAAGGCAGGTATGATGTGGCAACCCCATTAGACAGCAACACTCACCATCCATCTACTGAGGACAGACTCTCCAGAGACATGGCAGCTCTCCTGTGGCTTCATTAATCATGACAGGAACAAAGGAGGACATCAGGTGACCTTTAGTCTATGTAGGGTCCATAAAACCTCAGACAGTCTGTTTACCCATTTTTCATAGCCATAACCGCACCTTGGTCCATCATCCATCGGCCTGATCTCCTCCCCAACAGACTTTCTTGCTCTTTATACTATGTCACTTGATGGAGAACCTTGTAGAGGTTTCCATATCCAAGTAGCACACAGCAGGAAAGACAGTTACAGTGGATATATGAAACACGCCCTTGGGGGTATTGAAATGTAGCAGTGTTCAAAGTTGACCAATCACAATCAAAACCATGCCTGTAGGTAAACAACATACACCTGCCATCAGTGAAAGTGATTCTGACTTAGATTCAAATCAGCTGTTGCTGCAGGTTTGCTTGACTCTTTGGAGGTGGGTCCTATTGGGTGAGATATGGACTGCAAAGAGTTACCAAAGACACAGTGAGATCTTGAAAAGTTCTTCTCAGGAGATGGATAGAAAATATAGGTATCAATTGTTTTGGATGAACCATGGAGCTCTGTCAGAACCATCACCAATAAATGGAGAAACTGTGGCTCCAAAGATCAGGACAAGCCTCCAAAGTTGATGAGAGGACAAAGAGAAAACTTATTAGGGAGCTAACAACAGCAACACTGAGGGAACTACAGGAAGCTCTGGCACCCGTCAGTCCTTAATGTGACACCCATCTCCTGTATTCTGCACATACTTGGGCTGTGGGGTAGGTGGGTCCTATTACTGAGGCAGGACAGTAACAAGTTCTTATAGGAAGTATCATCTAAACCTGCCTGAACTATGGCAAAAGATGCGTTCAGGTAGCCCAAACCATGTTGAAAAATGTGTCTTGGTCCGACAAGACAAAGGTTGAACTTTTAGACCTTAATAGTGAACCGTGTTTGGCACAAGGCTAATGCGGCTCGTCGTCAAAGGAACATCATACTGACTGTGAAGCGCGGTGGTGGGAGCATCGTGGCTGCCGCTCTTCAGCCGGTCCTGTCATGATAGAAGTGTTAATGAAAGGACTCACCATTTTTTCCAAACAGGTGCAGGAGGGGGGAAGGGCAGGACAGGGTCATAACCTCGCCAACCGCTGCGCTCTGCCAGCACGACACATTGTCCCACTCGCCTCGACATCCTGGACACACACACACACACACACACACTAGAGGTATAAATTATACTGCTCGGCTTCCTGTTTGGTTGAGCTACTTGTTTCAAACTCACTGATCCTGTGCCTGCTGCCGAACGGTCAGGATGTAAATCAACATGAAAGTACTCTCTTAATCCTCTGAGGTTTTGACACTTGGCTCTGCTGTACTCTCAGGAGGGAACACAAACTCTTTATTAACACTTTGGATTCAGATTATTACCTAAAAGTACGTGGAAATGCTCTCATATAGCACCTTGTCAGTCTTCTGACCACCTGAAGTGCTTCACACTACATTTAAGACATACACTGATGATATAGATACAGACACAGATACATCAGTGGTAACTATCATTCACATAGCGATGGGGCAGCAGTCAAGAGCAAGGACCCAAGGACACTTCAGCACACAGCCAATAAGAGCTGGGGACTGAACCACCAATCCTCTGATTATTGGATGACCTGCTCTCCCTCTTACATTTTAGGCTTTAGTAACTTAACAAATGTGTATTTAAGTTATCTGTCACATAAAGTTTTGTGTGTGTGTGTGTGCGGACAATGTGGTGTTGGTTTTGCGCTTTAAAAACACAATATCTCTGAGTTTAACACACACGTGACGACAGACAGCCGTGAGAAAAAACCCACAGTCCACAAGCTGCGGGCCGCGCAGATAAAATGCTTTTGATTATCGCTGTGGCGAAACATTCAAACACACATGACCTTTAAGAAAAAACAGAGCAGCTCTGCACTGCATGTACTGTATCTGTGTGTGTGTGCGTGCACGCATGTGCGTGTGTGTCCACTTCCTGTGGTCTTCTGGCTCTGAGAGGTAAATAAATGATTGATAGTGAGTGTGTTGCAACACAGTCTGAAATAGGGTCCAGACACACCCTCTTCTTCTCATAAGTGACCTCAGTCAGCGTGCGCGCGCACACACACACGCAAATGCAGACATACATGCAAGAAAAGGTTGTGACTTCCCCATCCCCCAGTGTAATACATGCAGTATGAAGAGTTTCATGGTGACTAACAGTTTTGGCATGTGCAGGAACTAAAACCCACGCGAAAAGCAAAAAGCAAAACTGTATGTGTGTGCGTATGTGTGTGTACCTGTGCTGGCAGGCGTCTGCTGCTGTAGTTGTGTCTGACACTCTCTCCTGGCTCTCTGCATCTCCCAGTAGAACTGGCAGTGAGGAAACTTTCCATTAACCTGTCGGGACGAGAGGAAATAAATATTATGAATATTATCGCCAGCATGAAAAAACCTCCTGCGTCAGTCAAAAGTTCAGTCTCGAGCTCGGGCTGGTATTTGGAAAACGTGCCTCAGTTTCCTGGACTGAAGTTCGTGTTCCTGCATCTGCAACGTTCTCCAGGCTGGATAAGAAAATTAAATAGAACTTAATCTTTGAAATTAGAAACACATGCCCCTGTGCACTGAATGTACTTATTAAATCCCCTGTTTTTAGTATTGGAAATTACTATTTCACTCCAAACAGTAATAATTTAACTAAGCCAAAAGATGAGATATATCTGCATATTTCATACCAAGACTAAAATTACAATATATTTCATATCCAAGTGGTCAGTCATGCCAGATTTAGCGAAATACAGACTATGTGGAGTCTGCTCAGCTGTCATGCAGCTGCAGATCACCAGGAAGTCTTCTCAAAGTTATGTAGTCAAGGTGGAAAATAATAAAGTGAAGAGGAAGGAAACAGGAAGGAAATGAAACCAGACAGATATATTGTATTTGTTCTATGTATATATAATTAGATATGTTGTGTTTGGGATACATAAAATATTGTTATGGTCTGATTTTCATCCATAACACGCCGAATTCATTCTTCATCTCACGTCTTTAGCTGCTCCTGTGCCGATGCTGCCCATGTGTGACAAGCTTGTAAACAGAACTTTTGCGTCGCTGATAAATGATGACGTTTGTCACCGTACAAACCAGAGGCCAGTGTGTGTGTGTGTGTGTGTGTGTATCTGTGTGCGTGCGTGCCCTGGTACGGCGGGCGGTAACCAAGGACACACACTCAAACAGAGTGTACACAAAGGGCAGCGTGAGCAATCAGCACAAAGAGAAATCCACTCAAACAAAATGAGGCCACGTGTCAACTGGACTTCATTGATATACTGCAAGTGTGTGGGTGCTGGGAGGTCTGTTTACACTGAGATACCCCGTCGCTCTCAGCAGCCTTTCAGACCTGTCAGTGCGTTTATACCTCTCTCTCTGTCTGACTTCCCCTCTTCCAATTGGTCCATCGTTTGCCAAACAGTTAACCGACCCTATCATGTCGCTCTATCACGACGCCCAAACTGCCATCACCTCCCCTCTGTCTTCAGCTGACCAATGAGAGAAGATCGATTTTCAAAACACCTTCACGCCTGTGGATGCTGAACTCTCCACATCCAGAGCCGACACACAAACACAAACACCTCAGGTGGATGCTCGCAGCTTCTAGAGTACGTCATAACTGCAAGGCCTTATTTCTATATTGTTCTCACTGCGCACATATTCCAAAATCAAAATCTGTCTCACTACTTCCTGTCTGCACCTCACAACTCCGAGACTATTGGTTCCTTCTGAAGACACTAATCTCCAAAAACTGGGCTCAGATATATTTTTCATTTCATTTTTACATAGCAAAGCAAAAGCCGGGTAGTTTCCTGAAGCGGCTGCTCACTGCAGTTTCTAATCAGACCGGTTGGGGACTATTTTCAGCAGCAGATTAATCCCCAGTTGACGCTCTATTTGAGGGCAGCAGGACGATGTACGTGAGTCCAAACAAACTGCTGCGTGCTCTTCATAGTTTTGTTTTTAAATACACACATAAATACACATTGTTGGTTTGGGTCTTTCACAGGATTTGCTGACAGTAAGGTATATACAGAGTACACTCTGCACTACATGAATATCATTGTTGATTTTCTGCTCAGGGTGTCTTTTTCTTTTTAGTAATTTCTTAACAGCACAAATGTCAAAGTTGAACATTTTCATCAGTCTATCTTGAATCAATCTATCGAATCCAGGGCAGCTGTGGCTCAGAGTCATCCACCTATCAGAGAACTGTAGTTTGGCAGGACAAGGAACCTCAAACTGCTCCTGGTGGCTGTTCCATCGGTGCGCGAATGAGCGCGGATGTTAGTTCTTTCTAATGAGCAGCTGCCGTCAGTGTATGGGTGAAGAATGAATGTCGACATGCATTGCAAAAGCATTCTGAGCTCTCTGACAACTATAAGTACAGTCCACGTATTACAAGATCCCACAAGGACCAGTATTCCTTCAAGGTTCTATAGTTTGCTGGTGTTCTTGTGACTTTAAGAGAGGGTAGGAGAAACTGAAACTGATGCGCCCATGCAGCAGCACAGCTGTTCAGTTGGATCAATCAAACTGATGACTAAACAAATGTGACCGTCCAACAGCAAAGACCTTACCTTCAAGCAGATATCGCTGTTAGTGCAGATACTGCAATAGAAGCAGTGCAAGGTAACACTGAGAGTTTTAGTCCCAGTCTGCAACTGTCTGGCTTCAGGACATGGATTTTTCTACAGGGGCTGTTTTCTGAGCATCTGATGAACATTTAATCCTCCAGTGGTTTTCCTCCAACTTCAATAACCCTACGCTCGCATTCGATTAAGCAGATGTTACATTTTCAGTTGAATGTTTCATATTTTGAACTTAATTTCCTCTCTCAGGCTGCTGGAAATAACCGGACGAAGCCTCGCGAGAAAAAAAAAGCGAAAACTGATCTTCGTTGGATTTTTACGACTCGTTGCAAGTTCCTGATTTGGATTTGCGTCTTTCCTGTTTCCATTTTCTGTTTCTCAAAACAAAACCTATAAATAGAAAGTGGCAAAGGGCAGAGGATAAAGCATTTGACCTTTCTTAATCCGCTGCCATCTAACAAACATAATCTCTATTGTCTAATGAGCTCTAATACACGCAGACGCACACAGATCCATTACGACAAAATGTTCGGGATTACATTAAACAAAAGATTTTATTAATCCAGTTTGTAATCCTGAACTCGTCTGACCTGGACTCCGAACAAAAACTACTGATTAGACCGTCTTTATTCTCGGTCCGTCTCGGCTCCTGATGCTGTTATGAAATACTTCAGCGTCCAAAACGGAGCGCAGTCTGTGTTTGGCAGGGCGAATCGATGCTGCTCTGAACACCTGTTGTCCCTTCTTCTATTCTGCGCCATTATCCTCCAAGCTACAGTTCATACTTGAAGAACGCTCTCAGTATAGTGTGGATCTGAGCCAGGTGTGTCTGTGGGTGCTCTCGGTTGACCGCCACATGTGCACGCAGCATAAACAAAGCTGATTGCTTGCAGCCCATCCCGGATGATGGAGATGACCGAGAGGCCGTCAGCTACTGGCTGTATGAAGCACACGATTTCATACAAATGAGCATTCATAAACGTGCACAGCAAAACAGGATGATGGATTCTTTAGATGACAGATTAGCTGCTAACCGACACGCTCACGATCAAACATATGATCCCCTCAAGGCTCCCGGCTGGTGGAGGTAATGATGTTTCCCTGTAAACAGGAAGCATAATGTTGCCAGTGAGTCAGTCAGATAGCTGGTGGTCACACCTGAGTCATATTTTGCGTTGCCTTTATTTCTGGGGGGAGATGGAAATTTGATGAGAATAAAAGTACGCCCAAACAACTGGCACTCACTTACTTTGATACTGAAGGAAACATAACACTGTGATGATTCTCAGGCGAGTTCTGCAGCGATAAAGGAGTATGTTTTTTCAATGATTTCCAAACAGGCTGAGGGAGGTTTATTCATAACATTTACTGAAGATGGAGATATCCTCTGTCTGTTTACGTTACATTGATTTGACGAAGACGTTGCCATGCCTCCTCAGATCTGACTGAGTTTGATTATACACTGTTTGGAAACATGGATAGAACCACGGTGACGTCACCCAGAGGTTTCATGGAGAGCGACTGTGAAGCTCGGTGTGCAGCGGAGCCGGATGCCGCCTTACTCGCGGCTGATCCAAAACATGGGCAAAGAGGCTGCCACGTGGGAGGCAGTGAGGAGAGCAGAATGATGCACGGCCGCTGAAACGCCAGGCTCTAAATATGCTTGTTTCTGCTGTACAGGGCATTTCAACATGGAAGTCTATGGGGAGTGACTCGCTCGTGATGCCTCAAGTGGCCATTTGAGGCACTGTATTGACGCCTTCACATTAACCCTGTTTCCCAGAGTTAGCAGTTTAGTAATGACTCTAAGGGAGTGTGATTACTTTATGCTAGTCGTGGCGGTTGCACGCAGCGGCCCTCTCGTCAGCCTTTTTAAAAACCTTGAGGCTGTTTCTGACGTTCAGCTTTTAGATGAACTAAATTAAAAACTAAACTCAAAAAAGAATAAATGAGCTCAACACGGAGACAGTGATGAAGCTTCAATCTAAACATGAATCTGTTTTCTAACGGGCAGTCGGCAGGGTGACTCACAAACATTAGGCTTTCTTCATCTGCCTCCTCTTGAAACGCCTGTAAACACATGAGATCAGCTGTGCTGGTCAACATGAGAGCAGTTCACTGCTGAAGCTCAACCTTTAATCTGCAGGGTGAAGAAACTCCAAAACAAGGATGGAATCAGCAAATCACAGGTTAGGATGATTAACTCCAAATGTGTGTAAATATTCATTTTTATTCACTGACCCATTTCCTGTTATCGCTCAGAGACAGTAAAGGAACTGAGCTTATACAACGCTCGCAGGACTCTGCTCTCAGGCAAGATCGAGCACGAGTCATTCACCTTTAGCATAAGTACATGCAAACTCAGGTTGGAGGTCTACTGTGACACACACACGCACACACACAGTTGACATGTTTCTTATGTAATTGTTACATCTCCTGTTTATCAGACTTGAAGGAAACAGATAAAAAATATTTAAAAAATTAGGTTTTTCCTGATGCATGTGTTCTTTTATCTACTGTTAATAAGCAGATGTAGGACTATAGTATAGTATAGTATAGTATAGTGTACTATAATATAGTAGTATATATAGTAACTTATGTCACTGTAACACAGCTCCAGCCTGAAGTCTTCAGTTCCAACGGTTCTGCTTTAAAATGTTCCCTGAATGCAACGTTAAAAGTTCAGTTTGTGATACAATTCTCACTTCTCATAACCCACTGACACACACACACACACACACACGTTCAAACTGGGTCAGCCATTAAAGCCTAAATGGACACCTGTAAAATGTCTGTTTTTTTGTTCAAGCCAGGACATCTTTAATGAGCCTCTCAGATGTGAGTGGAGCTCTGGAGCATGGGCGTCACTGTCGCAGCATCTCCACTACACTAACATCTGAGTTAATCATAATTAATCACACACTTGAGTCGTCTGGCACTGCATCCAGACCCAGGAAACAAACAGTCCTGGAATTTAGGCTTCTCAGGAAGATGATACATGTTATAAATGAACTGAAGGTCCAGGATTCAGAGTCTAAATATGGAGCTGAGGCTACAGTGTGAATCAGGACCGAACATTAAAAATTAACGGACAGCAGCCAGAGAGTGAATGCATAATTAATATTTTCACACAGACACAAAGCTGAAAGAACAATCTGCTGCTGCTCCACAATGTAAAGTTTAATAGTGACGCTCTCAGGCTGCTGTTTGGCCTGATTTACATTCCAATCAGCTAAAATTAATTACAGTGACAGCAGCAGAGGAATTCAGATGAGGGAAAGAAAATCTGATTATTAGAACGTCCCCAAGAGACTAAAGGCATACATTTGAAAGCTAGAAACAACAGTCTTGGTAAACTATTAAGGAAAATAACCAATAAATCAGCAGGATGATGAATTATTATGCTTTTAAACTAATTAAAACTAAATATCAAGTCTCACAAGAGGTTAGGATGTTGAGTTAAGACATGAGTTAACACCAAGTTACTGTAAGCTCTAAACACCGCTCGTTTTATACCTTGTATAGTGATAATATAACGGTGATGATGGTGGACTGACCGTGTGGATGAAGGTGACGCTCAGCAGGAGCAGAGTGAGCCGGTGCGTAAAGGACATGGTCACATCTCATCCAGCGCAGCCTTGAAACCACCTGAACAGCAGCTCGGCGCTCACCTGACTGAGGTGCGTCCTCAGCGCGACGCACGTGCCACGAAACGCACCCAGCCGGCAGTCACCCTCGTGGTTTTGACGCGTAAAAGAAGCGTCGGCTGTGAATCAGTTCTCGGCACGGTGCTCAGCAGCTTTACGCACAGGTTCATCCACGACCGCATCACTGAGGATCAGACCCCAGAGAAGTGGTCAGTGTTTCTGCAAAAGTGCGAACCATCGTCCAGGTTAAATCAAAAATACTAAATCCACAGATGGAACCGTCCAACTGAACGACGCCAGCTGGTTCTCGCGTGGGGGGGCTGATCCAAGTCAGGCGGTGTGCAGACTTACTGTGAGTGGGAGAGTCACTTCGCTCCCTGTTCACTCCCCAACGCACCAACGACTCCAGGGTCGTGCGCGCTCCCGCTGGCAGAACCTGGAGGAGCTTCTCGAGTGTGGATCATTATGACACTACAGCGCCACCGTGTGCCTGAACTCACAACTCCTACAAATACAATATGATGTAACATCATAGACTCTTTTAAGTGTGGCTTTCAAGCACTGGTCCCGACGGTACTAAAGGGTCCTGAGGTGGACTCAGTATATTCAGTGTGGTGTTGCTATTGGTACTTCCTTCACTGCTGAAATGAGTTGTTTCCAGCTGTTTTGTTTCTGTCTGTGCAACTGTTTGCAGTCTGTAATAATCCATGAAAACCTCCCAAGTTTAATGAATGGTGTGTGCGGCACATGAAAGGACAAAGACTAGAGAGGAAACTCCATCCATCACCTTGCAGCACTGCCTGACCCAACAGATCATTCAGTCTTTGATGACTTGAGACCCCGTAAATCTGCCAGGAACGCTTTTACTGCAGTTACAGTCGGATTAAGCCTGAACCAGAGAAGAGAGGAGGCTAGCAACAGAAAGAGAACACCGTGAAGAGAAACAGGGGGAAACTTTCCTGTCTGTTTATCCGCTTGATGCACTTTTATGAGCAGCTGCTGCAGTTTTGTCAAATACTGTGTGCACGTTTAAACTGCTCTACGCGTGCACGTCTTCAGTCTACAGTTATTAAAATGGAAAGAAGAATACTGAAGAAACAAAAACAGTACGTCTCTGGGAAAACAGTTTAACACTGAAATGTTTGCCATGGAGTGATATCAGATGGATGGCAAACATGTTTTATATATCAAGTGTTTGGCTGTTCAAAAGCATCTTAGAACCCATCTATCTATCTGTCTGTCCATCCATCCATCCATATCTTCTTTTCCTTTCGACTGTTCCCTTCAGGGGTGGCCACAGCAAATCATCTTCTTCCATCTCGCCATATCCTCTGTATCCTCTTCCCTCACACCAACTACTTTCATGTCCTCCTCCACTAAATCCATAAACCTCCTCTTTGGTCTTCCTCTAGACCTCCTGCCTGGCAGCTCTAACCTCAGCATCCTTCAACCAATATATTCACCGTTCCTTCTCTGAACATGTCCAAACCATCTCAACCTGGCCTCTCTAACTTTATCTGCAAACATCTCACATGAGCCGTCCCTCTAATGTGCTCATTCCTGATCGTATCCATCCTGGTCACGCCCAAAGAAAACCTCAACATCTTCAGCTCTGCTACCTCCAGCTCCTCCTCCTGTCTTTTCCTCAAAGCCACTGTCTCTAAACCTTACAGCATCACCTGTCTCACCACTGTCCTGTAGACCTTTCCTTTCAGTCTTGCTGGTTCTCTTTTATCATACGACACGCCTGACACCTTTCCCCACCCACTCCATCCTGCCTGCACACGCCTCTTCACCTCTCTTCCACACTCCCTGTTGCTCTGGACTGTTGACCCTAAGTACTTAAAGTCCTGCACCTTCTGTACCTCTGCTCCCTGTAATCTTACTGTTCCACTCGGGGAAAAACAGCGATTCTTTGTAAATTGTAAATATTTGCTTCTTTTTTAATTTTTACGTTGTTTTTTACGTTGTTAGGGGTGTTATTGGTATTTCCTTCTGTAAATAGAGAGTACCTTTCAGTTACCTAAGAAACTAGTATTTACTAAAACTTGTCTTATCCTTCAAAAAGTTCCACCCTCAATCAAATAGTCCTGTTTTTAGAAACATAACACTGCTAATGCGAGATCAAAGAACATAAATTGGACTCTTTCTCTAGTATACCTGCGCAGCTGTGTCAGATCACTGATTAAACACCAATCTGTTGTTGTGATGTCTTGTTCAAATGACCAGTGTGCTATATTTAAGCTCCTACAGTCAGAGAACAGTTTGTTTATTCACACGACGTGAAGATTTGTCTCCCTCTTACTTTAATTCTTACTTTAAGTCCAAGTCCAAGTGATTCCAAGCCAACTCACCTTCCCATGCAACGTTATGTTGACTCCCATCGTCAAACATCTGTTAATCAACAAGAGGAAAGTACAAAACATGTCTAGCCTTGCTGGGGGTGTAGCTCTATGGATGACAATGTAAGTGTTTTCACCTCCACAATGAAAGATCTCAACGATTAAAATACACATTCATGTTGCCTTGAGGATGAAACCCAGTGACATTAAAGCCCTTGCAGTCAACCCATGTGTAAACCCCAGTGTAGCCATCCACCTCTGCAGCGTCGAATCAGTCCTCTGAGCCCGTCCTGCCAGGAGCTGGTCCAGCTGCCCTGTAGAACGTCGTGCTCCATGAAAGTTATTCCCTGCAGTGCATCTCCATGCCTGTTTGCCATTAGATGATACACTGAACGTAATGAGCTCTGAGCTCAGTGTGGAGCCGAGACATGTTCACCTCTGGGTTTTATTCTCTAAAGCACTGTTGGAAAAAGAGAGAATGGTCATTTTTTTATTGCTGGTGGTTATGAGCAACCAGCTTGTTTTCATTAAGGTGCGGTGGATTCTAGCAAACACAATGAGGACTAGAATCACCAGAGGGACCTGGCTCTTCAGTCTCATGTACCCCTGTAAAGAGAGGCAATATTATTATGTGACTGCACGATATGTAATGTTAATGTTTTATCAAATGTTACATTTAAAATTAAAGTTAAACATTGTACTCATCCTGTGAAACACCTCAACATCTCCTGCACATTCCTTACAGACATGATGACATCATGGTCCCCAGAGGATGAATCCCCCCTGACTTTGCTGTTCTGTTGACTGTTCTGTCTCAGCATCACCATCAGGTTGATGTTTGTGGTTTAACTGAAGTGTTCATGCCATGAATTATGTACAACACACCCATGCTCCCCTGAGGATGAATCGTCATATAGCTGGTGATCCGCTTTCAGTGTAGCCCCATCGACAGGTCGAAACCTTTGTCCACTCTGGTTTATGACCACACGCCTGGACTACTATGACTTTAAAGCCTGTTGGATTGATCGATAAGTGGAGACAACATGGCAATGCGAAAACATTGCAAAGACCAGGCGGACCATCAAAGGCTGATGAGAATACAAGGGGAAGTCTTATTATGGAGGCCAACAAGACCTGCCTGATAACAACAATGAGGAAACTTCTGGTCAATCAAGCACCTGCCAGATGCAGATGTGTGTATTTTTATTTAAAATCTTCCTCATAATTAAGATTTTGTTTCTTTCTCTGCATCTTTGTTTGTTATGAGATGGAGCAATGCAAACATTTACATTATCTTTGTCTTTGCATTCCAAAAACCCAGTTTCAGACGGACATCTAGACCTTCTTACCCACTGTTTAGTATTTTGTATTTATTACCCAGCATCATCAGTTCCCTGTTTGAAAACTGCGTCACCTCGAGACTCCTGAACCTTCGAGACAAACCAGTCATGTGACAGTAAGGACCAGTCTGAGTTTTAGCCAATCAAAGCACTTTATTGCACTGTATAGTGTGACGTGAGCCAATAGCAGGCTCTTATAAAAGTGTCATTTAATCTTTTTATCATGTGTACAAAACAAGTCACACACACTTGTACCGTACAAAATCAACACTATTTACAAACAATATACACACACATACACACACAAACACGTACACACACGCGCACGCACGCACGCCATGCGGCCTCCCTCCCATCCAACCAGATGAGTCTTCCGGGTTTCTGATGGGAACTCTTTCTTATCTAACATCCTCCACCTCACACGCACGCACACACACACACACACACACACATGCACGCACACAGGGACTGAAACATGACCGCTACGCTGCTACCAACAGACCCAAACTGCTATGATCGCCAAACAAGCTCTAAGCAACGTCTGATATGCATAAAGTTTCTTTTCTTCTGATAAAAAGATGATAAAAGACGATAAACATAGAAACAAAGAAGAAGAACTATGGTGTCGTCAGATACTTTATCCACAGGGATGTAAACAAATGATGAATAATCCTAAATAACATTAACACTCCGAACGTAAGTTTCTGCATAACCTGCAGTGTCACGGTCCAACAGTGACTCCAGTATCACTGATTATTCCTGTTCTGGGGATAAATCGGTACTTTCAGGTTGTATTTCAGTCAAATATTGATCTGTTATCAAGTCTCCTCAGTGGATTTGAGGATGAAGCGGTGCACGTGAGGTGGCAACAGCTGGACCAAAGCTGAAAACCATCGTTTACTGCGGGTTCCCGTCAGAAACCAGAGATAAGAAGCTGCTGTTTGTTGGGTTTGATGTGAAGACAGGTGTTCTTCTGTGCTGACAGGTCAAATGAATGTAAGTTCGAACCATGAGGTGATAAAAAAAACATTTCGGGTGCTCAATGAAAGTGTTTTTCCTCCTTGAATGACTTCAATCTCGACCACCACATTCTTAGGATTTCAGGTGAGCGTATGTTTCTTCTTCAAAATGACCACAATGACCTTAAAGTCCAGAATCTGTCAGCCATAATCATGTAGTCCTTGACAGCAGCGGCCTGCAGTACATGTAGAGCTAATGTCCCGCAGGTGGATTAGCAGGTGATAACATGTTACTATCACGTTATGAATCTTCCACAATAATTATTCTAATAAATGCTTGTTTAGAGTTTTCATGTGCGCAGCTTTTGCTTGATTTCGACTTTGTGCTTCATCTAATTCTACTGACTCTGCTGCTAATTCTGTTGTCAAAGGCAGGTTTTGGTCTGACTGCGGCAACATTTCCGCGCGTTTCCGTGCAGCACGCGCTGACGCCGCAGCGCAAAGCCGCGTGGTTCCCGCAGGCTTCAGCGTCACGTCTTTGAATTCACCAGTTTGGGAGTGAACATTCACATGTGTCAGAGTTTTGCAACGATCAGAGCAAAACGCATCACCTGAAAGCGGAGACAGCAGACGAACTGCAAGCTCGAATCAGCATCTACTCAAAATGAGAGAGAGGGATGACGGCGTGATGATGACAAGTGACTGGGGGGGTGTTAAATCTGCCGGCGTGCCAAAAGAAAGTACCTAATTCATGTGGGGCTTTATGTTCTACTCTAGATGACGCATAAAGTCTCATATCACACACTTGAATCCCTGCAATGAATAAAGTCCTTTTGAGCATTATTGCTACAATATGAGCTTTTTCATGTAAACTTCATCTACAGCATCCTTTAGTCCCAGCAGCCCGCGCCGCGTGTCGTTACGGCCGATCAGCATTTCCATGCATTTGGATTCTAAATGCGACAGACGTTCCCGGGTGCGCTCACCACACAGTGTGTGTGTGTGTGTGCGTGCGTCACCTACACGGCCCCGTTTTCACGTTTAATAAACTAAAGGCTGCTGAGTCTCCACTTCCTCTTTGATTTTTCCCATAAATTCCCTTTAAATTACATCAATATTCCCTCTTTTCTCTCTCTATTCACACAGTGCACTTTGCTCGATGAGACGCTTTGGGTGCTTCAGGGACCGAACGTCACAGATTTACTTCGAGTAAAATAGAAACTAAAGATTTTTGGTTACTGGTGCGATGACAATGATTACTGTGCATGGTGGAGCTTGCTGCACTTTAGCTTTGAATAAACTACTTTATTAACAGACATTGCACTTACTTTGTACTGAACTGTAGAAGCGGATAAAGCGTTTTCGTCCTTGAGACCTTTCAAAGCGTAAAGCTGAATCTACGTCTTTTGAGCCACAATTTCGCCTTCGGACGCTGAAAACACACCCGGTAGCTGTCTGGATGTGATCAGCGCGTTCCCGCCTGCACTTCGACCACATTCGGCTCTCGCTGTTTCCGATCTCCATAATAAGTCTTTTCCCCGTTTGTTCGTCTGCGGATAAGATTTGTTGCATGAGTCACATTAAAACTATGTAAGAATGTCCCTGCCACACGTTACCGGACAGATGAATACGCTCACAGACAGAGACACACACTCTGCAGACGCACACTCACTCGCTCACACACACAGGGTGCAGGTGGAGAGCTGCATATAGGGGCTACTATACCTCATTGTGTTTTAGGTACCTCTCCATATAGATTATTATGTCTATGTACAATATTTATATTTTTACAATAATCTGGCTGCCCCTGTTCTAATTGAAATAATACCACAGATCTGGGATTTTTTTTTTTTTTTGATTTGACCAGTAAAACATGATGACAGATATAGTCTCTAGTATTTTTCTCTCTCTCTCTACCTTGACCTCCTAAAACCTTTGAAAAACGACGCGGTGTGACGACTGGAGCGGTCGCCCCCGTAACACAGTGTTCCCCTAAGGCTTTCTACAGTGACGAGCTCCCGGTAACGGTCACAAGATTGAACGGGGGTGTAGAAATGATCATACCACCACTGAGCAATCAATCGATCAATCAATCAGTCAATCAGCCAATCAACCAACTGGCACAACACGACTTTAAAGGAAACGGACGATTTAAGACCACACCATATGCAGGTTCAAAAATACAGTACATCTTGATTTTGGGAAATAAATGAACAACAACGGCGATATGCACGGCATACAAACGCATGCTAGCTCTCTCTCTCACACACACACATACACACACACACACTCTCTCTCACAAACACACACATACACACACACACACTCATACTCAGGCTACATGTTGTAGGCCACGTAGATGGGGTCTAGCTGGTCTTGTAAGAAGCCGTCGCGGAGGTGCATGCGCTGTTTCTCCCCGCGAGAGTTGATGGGGATGACGCCAATGTCCGTCACCACCACGACGCCCACGATCAGGTAGTGCTCCTCCAGCACCGCCTTGGTCACCATGGGAACCAGGTCCAGGGCTTCCTGCTCGGAGCCCTCCAGCTCCACCACCACCACCAGGAGGTTGGTCCAGGGGAAGACCGCACTGAGAAGGGGGTGGGGCACACATGGACGTTATTATCTGCTATGATTCCTGTTTCTGATGGTGCGTTCATGGCCACCAGAGGGCAGCAGAACACACACTGTTACCTAAAGGTTACTTAATATGTAAGCGCTGTACTAAAGAGCAGATCCTGCATTAAGAGTTGTTTAAAGTATAAAGGTTTGAACGTTTTCAGAGTGACTGTTATATTGTGTATTGTTCATAATTAATATATACAGTATATTAGGGTTAACTGGCTACAGGTGCTGCAGTGAAACACAATATATGCACAACATATGCCAACAGGCTGTGAACGGACTGTACTCATACAGCACCTTTCTATGAATGCATTTATGCTACATGTTAGCATTCATACCCACTCATACACTGGTGGTGCATCAGAGGACAAACTCACTCATGGCACACTGGTCCATGAATGTGAGCACGTTTGGCTTCAGTGTTTTGGCCCAAGAACACCTGAGATTTAGAATAAAGCACCGGTCTTCTGATTGGTGGATGACCTGCTCCACCTCTGAGCCACAGCCATCACTTTCAGGATCACAATATATACTGAGATTCCATTACCCACCCATAGTCAAAGGTGAGTTTAGTGCTAACAAGCTAATCAGAGGTAATTCAGAGCCTTTCACACTTTTTATATGTGTACAGGAGATGGGGAAAGCTGAAAGGTAGCGTTCTATGATGCATTATTGAAATCTGATATCATTTCCAGACTTTAGAGAATGAAACAAGGGCGAGCAGCACAAGATAAAACCATCTTCCTTCAGCTGACACTCACCACTCCATGATGCTCTTGTGAGCGCGGATGACGGAGGTCTCAATATCTATAGGATGGTACCTCATTCCCCTCAGCTCCATGGCCTCCTCCAGAGCTCCCACCACGAACAGAGCATCATGTCTCTCTGGTTAGGTGACACAGAAAGACACAAAGAGAGGGCCAGTGTTGGTGTTGGTGTTGGTCACCAGCTGGAGCGAATGAGCTGAGGAGACGCGGAAGAAGAGGAAACTAACCTCCGTTAGCGTCAGTGAGCTCGGTGCGGCGGAGGAAGCCCAGGTAGCCTGTCCTGGCCCAGACTGTCTGTGTGTCTCCAAAACTGAGTCTGGAGTTGAAGTGATCAGACTGGAGGACCTCCTCGCCGTAACCGCTGTAGTAACCGCTGCCGTTGTGAGCGCTGTGCACCCATATCTGCAGGAGGGAACACAGGAGAGTCGAGATGATCCACTGTACAGACAGACTGTTGGTGAAGACTTTACACATGTTGGCACATTTTATTCCAAATAAGGAAGATGCAAATGAATAATGTGAAACTATTTGTGAAAAATAAACAAGCATTTCAACTCCAAATTACAATTACAGCACCAAGGAGACATTTGCCGCCATCACTCCTTCTCCACCTCTTAGTGTTTCTAAATGGGGCTTTTAAAGCAAATCAGCACATTCCATAAAGTTTATGGGCAGTTGTTGGATTGTATCCACATTGTTGGATGTGCTCGTTGTAGGTTGCTTTGGATAAAAGGGTCAGATATATAAATGGAATACAGTAGAAGGATAGAACAAAGGAAGACAGAGCGAAACAAAGAGCAGGACAGACAAGGAAGGAAAGCACAACAGACACAACAAAACGACTGAGAAAAGAAAAGAAAGAGTAAAAACAAAAGGAAGAAAGACAGAAAGTCGAGGAAAAAGGACGGAGGGAAGCAAAGACAGCAGCAAAGTTATGAAAAGTAAAAACAAAGGGAATAGGAGTAAAGGAAAGGAAAACAAGAGAAGACAAAAAGAGAAAATATGAGTAAGGCAGACAGGTAAGAAAAGCTCAGAAAGGAAACGGAAAATTAAAGGTAACGGAAAGAAAAACAGAAATAAAAGAGGAAGATCATCAAGAAGACAGAGAGACAGGCAGCAACGAGTGAAGAGAAGAGGCAGCTCATATCTGGCGACCTCTCCGAGGTGTGAGTCTCCCAGTGGCCCTTTGGTCTCTGGGTTGGCAATGATGATACGTACTCCGGGGAGGATCTGAAAAAAACGAGGGGAAAAAATCAGTTTCCATGGTTACCGCTTCAGTCTGAGTCACGTCTTTGATTCCAGCGTGAGCGCTACACCCGAAATAGACCCAGCTGTTTACATTTAACACACGGTTACACTTTAAATTCAAGTGTCATCTTTAATAAACTGCATCTGACGTTAAATGAGACAGGAGCCCCTGAAGACAACCCGACCACAGTTAGTGGCTTCCACTCAGCAGAGTTCAATCTAATTTAACTGCTGAGGCTGAGGCTTCTGCACAAAAACAACCGGCAGGGACGCAGGGAAACGTTCTGTCCAGGAGGCGTTCAGAGAAAGGATGGATTGACTGGTACACGCTGGTTTTTTTCTTTCCTCCTCCCACATGCGGTGAGTCAAAATAAACAGCGGGCTGATCGATGACCAGCCCCGAAACATGACGTCCTCTTTTTGTGTGTCAGTGTGGGGGAAGAGCAGACATGAACTGCTCATCAAGCTCCGAGAAAAGATCTGTCTGTTCAACGCTGCTTCAGCTGCAGAGATTCATGTTCTGCCTTTAAACCAGCGCCACCGCGCTTCATCCGTCACGTGATCGATGGACTCTGAGAAACGTGACATTCCACAATCTCTGAGACATCACACTCCAGCACCGTTACTTAACTTTTAGTCTCCTGTAGCTCAAAAGGCAGCCTGTCTGGGGAACAAATGACTCCAAGTTAAACTTCATATTGAGCTCATATTAATCTGGGTTTCTGGACACCATGATGAGGACATCAATTTCAACAATCCAGCCAAGCTCCGACTCCGAGAGGCCGCGCTCACACACGGCCGTGCAGTGAGGTCAGCGGAGGAACTGGATTATAATCACTGCTGCCTTCACGTGTTCACCACGTTAATGCTGCAGCTGGTAAAGGCAGAGCTGAAGTGCAGTCTGATCTGTCGTCAGTCTCCCGTCATCATGTTTTATTCTTGATTATATTATATTATTAATTAGATTAATTATTATGAATAATTCATATTACAAGTACTTCAGAACTGAATGTACTTTGTAGCTCTCCATCTCCGTTCGAAGGCGCCAACAATGCTAACATGCTGATGTTTAGCAGGCGAGTTTTTAGCAAATTCATCGTTTGAATTAAGCATGTTAGCGTGATAGCATGCTAATTAGCTCGGAGAACAAAGCGCAGCTGAGGTCGAGCTGTTTTTCGGGGCGCTGGTCAGAAAGCAAAGCACTGGACGAATCAAATCCATGCGACAGCTGTCCAGAAGTTTCACTCAGCGCCAAGAACATCAGCCTCATGGTGGCGCTACAGGAAAGCTGAAGGAGGAGACAGACTACACGTGACTGATTTTCTCCTTCGTGTCATCAAATGTTCTCGTGTTCCTCCAAAGTTCTGGAATCAATTAACGCAGATCGCCTTGTTTCTTTTCCCTCAGGTTGATTGTTTTATATTTAGACACTGCGCTGCTGTCAGTCCTCCCGCTGACCTTGCTGATGGAGCTTGGTTAGTTGCTAAGAGATGTGTAATGAAACTGAAATAAGCGCTGCTCAGTGATCAGATGGGCACAATGTGATTTGCTCCTGGATTAAAGCTGCGCATCTGAAGTGCTGCAGGAGCCCGGCCCGCTTTGCTGAAAGATGATTTCCTAACGGCTTTTTGGGCCCATTCGTCATTTTCGTCAGGCCCACGGAGGCGAATAAAGGAGGACAGACGACAACGCAGCACCAGTACCCCACGATTAATCTTAACTGAAGCTCATTTTGTCTAAAACTCATGTGTGAACTCCTCAGCGCCTGCATCTTCCTGACATCACATTCCTGAATAATGGGATTTCAGCTGATCGCTACATTCATTTAACCCCTATAACGTGGATTCTGATAGCTGTGCTACCTAAATGTTCAGTTTTCTGTTATGTGTCACATCAGCCCATCTCTTATTTCTACAGCAGCGCAAAGACTTCCTTTCTGACAGAAGAAAGGAAACAGGGGAGATCAGAGACCAAGTGTACAGGTTGCAGTCGCATGGCCACCTGGACACTGCAGCATGTGTTGCTTTCAGAGAGTTCTGCTAATAACCTGACAGAGTGTGGGCGAGTCTTCTGCCGCAGGTTATGATATTTTCTTTCCTCGCCGTCTGCCAGGACACGGTGAGAGGTGGCAAGAGTTTGTTTCTAACCCCTGATCAGAAGTTGAGAGTCTGATACTTTGAGAGAATAAAAACCGATTTTGCTTTGGCTTTTTCCACAAATAAAGAGGAAAATGTGATGAATTCGACAGAACAAAAACAGCGATTTTGGTTTTTACTAACCTCTCGCTCCGCTGCAGCAAAGCAGAGTGGGGTTTTATTGGTTGAAGCTACACTGTGACCTTCCTGTCAGGTGCTCTCAAGGCTTAAGGGTGTGTATTTTTACCAGTGCCGGCGTGTTTTGATCTCTCCTTCAGCCACATGCCCGTAGACAGATTGGGAGGACAGAAACCTGCTGTCTGCTTTGACTCACTGGATGTGGGAGGATGCAGAAATAGTCCGTGTCCTGTCATTCACTGTGCTGCCGTTGGGGTGCATCTGAATGGTTTATTCATCGTGAGCGTGCATCCGTCGTGTCAGGTGGGGTTTCGTGAAAGGGTGCTCATAAAAAAAAATGAAATTTAAATTCAAAGTGACCGTGGATTCACTTGGATCTCCTTGCGTTGAACATGAACCTGTGGCTCGTATCTTTAAGTGTTTGACTGTTTAAGAAAACTTTCCCGATCCCACCTGCAATCTCAGTTTAGGTCGCCATGGAAACATAACCAAATGCAAATGTCAATCCTAACATGACTTCCACTCACCTTGCCCGACTCCATTAACGGCAGACTGTGAGGAGAACCTCTCTCCACCAACCGAACCCTGAAACACACGAATGCGGGACTGTCACACTTCTGTACGGTGCAGAGATGCAACATGACACGATCAGAGCCGACAGGGCAAACCGCGGTACCTGTCGTGTCGCAGCGCTCTCATGTCCACATACACGGTCGTGGGGTCTGGTCCCGACGTGCCCTGCGGCCAATCACAACACAGATACGGTGAGCATGTGATCATATCAAGGAGCGTTCGCAGTGGCTGTCGCTGCATGAGTTTCATCAGAGATAAAAACAGCCAGGGCGTTTATGGTGTTGGAGCGTTTCTGCTCCTGTTAACAGTCTGTGAGACTAACAGCCCCGCACCTGCAGATACTCTATCATCATTTATCCAGAGCTTCATTCAGGAATACAGGACTCTGTTTGTTACTTAACAGAAGTTTTAAATGTCCTTATTCTAAAATGACATTATCTTCTTGCATGTTGCACATTTTCAAGTGGAAAAGATTAGTGTCGACTGCTCAGTTCATGGTATTTATTCCGTGTGTCTCTGTCTGTTTGTACCTGCAGGCAAATGGCCAGGTTGACCCTGCAGCCGAAGGCCGTGCTGACAGACCGCGGGTGAAGGCCGAGGTCTTTGAACAGCTTAGAGAAGGAGTGCGTGAGCGACATCCTGGGCCTCTCCTCTGCCACCACGACGCAGGCCCGGACCCGGGACAGATCCAGACCCCGAGCCTGGATAAGAGATGGGAAGGAGAATCTTTGTGTAAGGGATTTTCATTTAGAGACTGATGAGTCAGGAGTGTTTTATACATTAGTTTCTTCCTTGTTCTCCTCTTCCTTTGTTTTTTGGAGTAGCCCTCTACATCCCCCATTATTCATAATTAACTGAATCCTGCGTGTGTTGGCTTTAGTTTTCAGGTGGGGTCCCTCCTGAACAGGTCTGCTTTACTTCACTTTGTTTCATTTACTTTACCTTGCGAGTGTAGAAGCACATAAATCTGAATCTGAAAACACTGTAACCTACTCCTTATGCAGTGATTACAAACTCTGCGTCCTCTGCAGCTGTCCAAAAGACAGTTTGCACATGAATCATTTAAATTAGAACAGAGGCAGCTGACGGCGTTTCCAGTCCTTTGGGATGTAAAAGCTTTATTCTTAATGAGCTGAGGGTCTCTGTAAGTTAGTGACGGGCCTTACAAGTCAGGAAACACAATGGCGCGTGTGTATTTTGGGGAAAGGAGGCAGCAACTAAAGAAACATCTGTACATTTCACTCTGCATTCAGCCTTCAGTCTCCATGGAGACTTAAAGAAAGATGATCACTAAAATTAACTCTGCAGCTTCCATTAGTGACCAATCAGAGGCGACGGCGACTTCAGCACTCAGACATGGCCTCAGGCTGAGCAGACAGAGACGGAGTGTGACTTGATTACTGCTGAACCACAGGACGGAAGAGGAAGGAAGTCAGTTAGAGAGCCCTGACGTCTCAGGGTTCGTCTGACTGTTCACGTTCAGCTTTCAGAGCATTCTGGGAAATCTGACCACAAAACAAATCCTGTTCTGACGTCGGAGCTGGTCTGTCAGGTCCGCACAGGTAACTTCACCCTGACTCTGTATCAAAGCATCACAACAACAACAAAAGCCAGGAAATTCAGACTGATGATGATTCAGACTGAGATCCTCAAAACGTTCCAGGCTACCTTCCGCTGTTAAAATCAATAAGAATATGACAAGAGGGTTGTATCGGTGTCTCGCTGACCTTGAGTGCCTCGGTCTGCAGGCCGAGTCCTTTCGTGCACAGCTCCATGACGCTGTAGGAGCAGAAGGTGTCTCGCACCCTCAGCTGGCTGACGGCCAGCAGCCACAGCGCCGGGTTGGACTCCAGCTCCACCGGGGGAATCAGGATGGACTGGTGGCCTGAATACACACTGCGGAGAGCACAACACACACTTTTTAATGGGCCTTTTTGATGGCTGCATACAATAAAATAACGATTTATCCGTCGTGTGAACAGCCGCTGTCGTTTTGAGAAGCGGAACCACATTCATTACAACAATCGGGCGTAAATGTTTGTAAGTCATCGAGGGAGGAGGAGACATTGGCGTGCAGACGGTGATTTGCAGTTTATTTATGAATGAGACATTCAGCGGCAGTAATCTGCTCTCGCAGAACTTCAGAATTTATGAGCTGAGGATTTAAAACTAAGTTACACGGAGACCTGGAAGCGGAGTGAATAGATTTAAAGGGACAGGACGACAACAGCGTTCCCTTGCTCTCTGTTTATAAATCATAATGTGATGTAATACACGCTAAAGCCTCCATAATAAAAAGGCCCTATGGTGAACTAGAATGACAGATGAGTGCAGCTGGCGTTCTTTACATACATTATGTGGCCAAAAGTACGCGGACACCCGAGCATTAACACCTAAATGTGATTCTTTAGCCTGTCGCTCTTACACCATGTTCGTTACTCTGCAGCCACAACATCCTCCACTGCTCTGGTTTCAGTCTTTCCACCAGATGCTGAGCTTGCTGCGTGGATTTGCTCCCATTCAGACAACGGGAGCAGGCGCGAGGTCCACCACTGACGTTCAGCGATCAGACCTCCCTTACTGTCGCCACTCCAGTTCATTTCCGTGTTGTTAAATGGGGTTACAGTGGAGGCTCTGCGCAGGGAAAGCTTTACTGTTAAACTTGCTGTGTGGATGTTCCAGCAGGAAAGGTGCTGAATACTCTACACTGTGTTTCTCATCTAGTGTCTGACTGTGACTGTCTGCCGCTTGGTGCTGAGCAGGTAGTGTACCGTGGGTGTCTGGAGCCCTGAAAGCAGCTGCCCGCAGCCGAAAATGGCACAATGAGGGCGAACTAAAAACAGTAAAGCTGCGGCCAGACAGACAAACAATGAGAAGCACGCGATAACATCCTGGAGCTGCAGACTCGGCAGATAATTCCTTGTAGATTGATCACTGACAGAAACAGTTCACGTGGTCGTTTATTACATTATTATAAAAATACGTATCGGCCATTTTCCCTTTAAAGACTGTAAGATGCTCGTTCAGTGAAAGTAGATGGCGACACCGACCTGCAGAGACACCAGAGGACAAAGCCGAGGCCGCAGTAGGGATCCAGACAGATGGCCACTTCTCTGGACGGGTACAGCTCACACTGCAGCTTCACTGACCGACAGAAGGCCCCAACTGCATTGTGGGACATCTGGAGGGAGGGAGGGAGGGAGGGAGAGAAAGAGAGAGAGACAACACGACACACAGAGACGAACAAGGAACAGGACGGAAACATGGACAGTTAATGACGAAACTCACGCTTCGTAGATTTTTCTGAGACAACAACAAATCAGCTGGATGTGGTAGATGCAGCTTTTACATGACAGCAACACAAACACTCGTATTAGACTTCATGATACGCTCAAATTAGTATTCTGTACTTAAATAGAGTCTCCTGTACTGTGCTCTGTGTTGACTGTTGCTACTCTGACGGCTGAATTTCCCCCTGGACTGAAAAAAGTGATGAGTAAATGAAAGAAGGAGAGAAGTCCGCCCAGGCGACGGCAGCAGAGGCTGTGAGCGCTTTGCTCGGGTGGTGAGGATTAAGGCTGAGCTGACCTGAACTCCGGCCAGCATGCCGGTCGTAGACACGCTGAAGTCCAGATAGGCCAGGCCGTCAGGGTTGGTGGGCTTATAGAGAGCCGGAGGCTTCTTCTTTGGCAGGTCATCTGCAGTACACACACATTTTCGCTTTATTGCACTGAAGAGGACAGTCTGCTGAGCAACACTCGCAGCAGAGATGCTAACCTCAAGCTGAACCCCAAATGCCAGTGTAGCAGCTTGTAAGTTGAGGTCGGGAGAGATCTAAAATGTCCTGTTGTAGCAGGTGATTTGCTGCATGGCACCGGCAGAGCGCTATATGGACGTGTAGGACCCTGTTGTGTTTGTTTGTTTTTGTTTACTTGTAAAGTTGCTTTACTCGGGTATTTTTATGGTTAAATCTGGAGAAGTAGTTGGGATCACGGCCAGTGGTTACAGAAGGAATATGTCTTCACGTGCTTAGTTAGTGTGTGCGCGCGTGCGTGTGTGTGTGTTTCTGCTTCTGTACCAGTGTCAAGCACCGGCGGCCAGTTCCTGATGTCCACGGTGGCCGTGGCCTCCTTAGAGCGCAGCAGCTTGCAGATGACCGCCGTGGTCATCACACAGGCCGAGTGGCTGACCTGCAGGGGGAGGTTAGTGTTACATGACTAAAGGGTCATTTGATGATCTTTTCAGGTGCTGTAGCAGCACAGGGACAGAACAGATGAACAGAGAAGGTTAAGAATAAAAACACGCAGACGTAAAGTGACGGCGCTGTGTGACGAGCTGCTGCAGGAGCTGACTTTGGAAAACGTTAAAGAGTAAAGTCCTGACCTCCACGATCATCTTCACGGTGGGCAGCGTGGTGGAGATGTTCTGAGGGTGGGGCGGTCGCACCGTGATGGGGACACAGCCGGCGTACAGGCTGCCGTAGAAGGCTGCAATCAGGTCTATGCCTGCAGGACGCACGCGCACACACACACGCACACACACACACACACAGACGTAACGGATCGATTCTAATCTACAAATGCTCTGTGACAGTTGTGGAAATGTTCCGTGCTTCTGACCTGGTGGGTAGACCAGAGCCACGTGGTCTCCTTCCTGCAGACCGCCTCGCTCAATCAGCAGGGCCGCCACTCGTTCCGCCCTCTTATGGAGCTGCAGGCAGGTGAGGGAGCTGGACACTGCCCCCTGAGGGAGGGGAGGGAACAACGCATGGAGATGAAGGTGCGAGATGAAAGGAGACGGACAGGAGAGGCCACTGACTCCATGCAGACGACAACGGCTCTCCCAGAAACCAGCTGCAGGTGCGGACGCATCACACAAGCCTCTCTGTTCAGGCACTTTACAGTCATTGTGTACATGCACCTATCACTTCTCACTGGTATACGCATGATTCACCGCAGCTACAACATATTCCTGATCTGTATTCAAGTATTTTAAGACTTATCAGACTTAGACGACAGGTTGTATCTGTATATTTTCAGGTTCACAATGCTTTTTAGTCAGCGGGGACGGGCTGCTGCAGAGTTGATCCCCTGTAATGTGAGCTGTGTACTGTTCGGAGGCGTGTGCTGTTACCCGGGAGCTGAGCAGGGTGTAGAGGACGTGGTCCGGCGTGGTCTGAGCTCTCCACTGCAAAACCTCCGACAGGAACAGGAACTGCAGGCAATCAGAGTTGGGGGTATACGTGTTTTAATGTCATACTGCTGCTTCATCTCTCAGTGACTTTAACGCTGCTGATGGTGCAGCTGAGCCTCTGCCTTCAATCGGCGCATTAAAGAGGTTGAATCGATACCACAGACGCGGTGAAGTTTAAGAGCAGGTGAGAAACGACCTGACGATGCTTTGAGCTGCTTCTCAACAAAGGATTTATTACAGAAGCAGCGACTGGAGCCTTTTTTTTCCTGTTCAGGCAGCTGAAACACTGATCGGCCTGTTTAGAGAGTCTACAGGACGGTGCGATTGTAAAATCAATGGGACCTCCTGATAAAGTCCAGACTGTCAGCTGTGGAGGTTCTCTAAAAGGCCAGCTTCTCAATCTGGGCCTAATCTAAACAGTCTTGACTTTCAGTTTAGCTTCCAGACTTTCAGGAGGATGACGATGCACAAGTCAGACAGTGGGCAGGGTCCTGTCGGGACGGGCATTAACGGAGAAACCAAATGAAATATGTGGATCGAAGATCTGTCTTTGATCTGCTGTGGTGACCTCTAACGGGAGAAGTGATGACGTGTGCATCAAATTCAAATATCGGTGTTTTATTTCATAGCATCATCATTACATTAGCGCTCCTAGCCTTCTGTGAGGTCTTTCCGTGTGTGTGTCACCTGATCGTTGTCGTCAGTTTGTCCCAAATCTCTGCCGCTGGCCTGAGCGATCCTCTTCCCTGACACCAGATTCCCCACCATCACAGAGGCAGGTCCGATCTCTGCAGCACGTGCATACACACGCAAACACACGCGCGCGCACACGCACAAGGTCAGCTAAAACACACCCCGAACGAAGAGCAGATACACACCCACTGAGCGAGCACTGGAAATAAAGCTCCCACCTGGTTGTTTCTGCCTGGGTTTGGGCAAGTTTGTGACGCAGGTGTGGGGGCACATGAGGACATTGCAGGGGTGCAGCCCCCCCTCCAGGTACAGCTGCTTGATCTCTGACAGGTGAATGCCGCCCAGGGGAGTCTTGGGCAGAGTGTTGGCTGGAACCAGCGCCAGGCAGAACACGCCCACCCCGTGGATGCTGTCGATGGCCTGAGTAAAAGGCGGGAACGGGAGATAGTCAGAGCAGACTCGCAGACTGTGGGATTACATGTGCAGCAAATAAGACTAAATGTTACAGTCCATGCTGGATTGTTACTATGGAAACGCTGTGGTAAGGAGGGAGAATCTTCTTCAACCAAGAGCGCGTGTGAGAGGGGGATCTACCTGCAGCACACGGCTCATCCACTGGAAACTGTCCTCCTCCGTGGAGTCGGGCCTCTGCTCGGCCACCACCACGATCCTCTCATCCCTCAGCACCGTCACGGAGAACACGGCTATCCTGCAGCGGCGGAGGAGACACGACGGTCAGAGCATCCAGTTTCTGGATTCACCGACCACTGCTCTACTTTATTACATTTCTTATGTATGGGGTGCTTGTTCATTAGGGTGACAGTAGATGTGCCAGTGTTTGACATCTGGCTGGTTTTCAACTGATTTGAAGGGAATCTGTGACGTCTAAACGCTCCCTCGGGTGCTCAAAATGTGAATATGACCCCTCCCACCTCCCGCTCACCTGCCCCTGTAGACGAACTTCATCGGCTCCACCGCCAGCGCCGTGGCAACGATGTCGTCGGCGTTGTGCCTGCGCCCGCTCACCATGATGAGCCCGTCCATCTTGCCGGTGATGAAGACGAGGCCGCCGGGGCCGATGAAGCCCAGCAGGCCGGTCCGCACGAAGGCGTACTCGCTGACCAGGCCCCCGCTGGAGCTCACGGGGTAAACCTGTGAAAACACACAGGTTTAGTTCAAGCTGCAGAGTCGCCATGGCAACCGGCCAGCACTACAGCTGCATGATGTAGTCGAGATCAGACACCAGAGTACTGACAACGCCACACTGCTGGGCTGGGATTGAGTGGATATGATGGTCTACCCTGTTCTGCAGAGGAATCCACTCATCGCTGAAAGAAAGACTGCGGTGATTAATGTGTCAGATAATCTACACACACCACCCGAAAGGTTTATCTAACCTTGGAAAACAGACACAGAACATCCAGTTCTAGTTCAGGTTCGATGTTTTTGAGTGACAACGTTTTTCCCAAAACAAGTGAAACTGTCCTCTAACTGGAGGAGAGATTCTCGGTGGAGCGGGGAGGCAGGACAGTAACATTCTTATGAAAAGTCTAATCAACTAAACCTGCGCTAAATATGCCAAAAGATGCGTTCAGGTACCCCTAACCATGTGGGAAAATGTGTTCTGGTCTGACGGGACAAAGGCTTGAAGTTTAGGCCTTAATTCTAGAAGATGTTTGTCACAAAGCTGCCACAGCTCATCGTCCAAGGAACAGCATATTGACAGTGAAGCGTGGTGGTGTGCAGACTTATGCCACCTCATCTTGCAGTTGCTTTATTTAAAATGCGCCTGATAATCAACAGTTCAGCACTGAGCATTTCCATACCCTGCATGTTCATAACAGTGTGCAGACTTTTAATATTTAAGTTTTAATATCGATTCATAAAATAGATTCCAGTAGACTGAGAAATTCCCACTGTGACACCATGAGAGACCTGTGGGTTGAGTTCAGGCCACAGACAGCAACATGTCGGGTTTGTCTTTGGTCAACTGAACAAACATTTATAGACAGGAAGACACACACACACACACTGAATACACACCTCAAATGTGTTCTTGGTCATGCCAGTGAGGCCGTAGTACGAGGTGCCGGTGGCGATGGAGCAGACACAGAGCTCACCGATCTCATCCGTTTGACACAGCTGAGGGACGCCCTCTGGTTTCACCACACACACCAGGCCTGCGAGGGCGAGAACACGGGGTTAGCACCTTAAATATTCCCTTTGTTTCCTTGTGATGACGATCGCGAGGTCCCACCAGAACCAGCATCCACTGGAAATGCACCTGTTTACAGGGAATAAGGCGGCCGACATCGCAGCCTGAGCTTAAAGTAGGTTGTTCTAACCCAATTATGGCGTCCGCTCACGTCCGTGTCAACCCAAAAGCAGGTTACTTGAAGAAGTGGGTTAAAAAGAGAATATCTTAAGCAGATAACGTCTGAAAGGAGGAACGGGTGCCAGTATCTTCTTAATGATGCTGCTGATGCCAAAGTCGGGTGTTAAAGTGGGATTTTATTTATCTGTGGGAGATTCACAGGTTCCAGTGACGCAGCGATCAGTCGCAGGTTGGTTAGTTTTCTAGGAAATCTCACCCGCTACAAGACTGAGGACAAACGGTTCCAACACAGAGCTGAAGGATTATCGAACCCCCCCCCCTTCTTCAGCTCCTCTCATGTTCCAGCGGCCACAGTTCCCACAGTGAGCACTGGGTGGTGCGAGTTGACGGCGAGCACTGCGTAGAAGGGAAAAGCTCAGTGTGACAGTGATGTTTGATTAGCTGTGGGTGCCCGTGTGTTTGATCAGCAGGGTTTACGCGTTCCCCTCGGCAGATTACTGCCTTCTTTGTGGATTAGAAGAGGCGGACCTTCACTTCCCCGCGTGTGATTTCCGCCCGCACTCATCCGTGGATTCAGTCATTGCAAACGTGCAGCATTCCATATGAAAAATCAGGTTTCCTTGTTTTGATTTCCAGTGTTTCCAACTCTGTGTTTACCTGCGGGCAGGTTGTGTGATACACTGCCCAACCGCACTTAAAATGCCTTGAATGTTAAGTAGACATTGCACAATTCTGCCATGCAAAGCGCAGTAAATACGCTTTTTCACAAAATCAG
The DNA here is from genome assembly GCA_008933995.1 of Datnioides undecimradiatus. NCBI lineage: Eukaryota > Metazoa > Chordata > Actinopteri > Lobotiformes > Datnioididae > Datnioides > Datnioides undecimradiatus. Next base: position 11,682,641 of record WARS01000010.1, read on the forward strand.
GTTGTGAGACGAGCAAACAGATTCATTGCTATGGTAAAAATAACTGCACCCTAATGCAAACAGTGCCTCTAAAGCTGTCTTTAGGTGTTTGTTAGGGGCTTTTGGGCTGAAATATCTCACAAATATTCTGAATTAAGCAGGATTATGATTTATGATCGTGTGATTATCAACTGTTTCTGCAGAAATGGCAAAAAAACAAGTGGTTTCAACTCAAATATGAACATTTTCTGTTCTTTAATGACACTGAAGTGAAGTTGTTTTATGTTTACTGTTTAATTTAATATGTGATTAAAATGAGTTAAATGATCAAAGACAGACTTATTTCAGTCCATGACACATCGGCCAATTACCGACGTCGCTGGTGTCTGTAGACTCTTCCACAGCGTCTGAGCAGACGATGGATCAGGTCCTAAAAGCTGTTTTACGTTCTGTATTGCGTTGTGACACCGCGCGATCGTGTTCCCGGACACATAACTCATGTAACTTCTGTTTTATTCCCTCATAAGTTCACTCTGGAAAACGTAACTTAACTTAAAACTCATTTTTTACGATTTGACGGGCAAGTATCGGCACCGAAACAGCTGTGATGTTCATATTCTACAGATTTTAGTGTCTAGATAATGGTGCGTCAGCCACAGTAGCAAACAAATTCAGATTATAGACTTTTGTCACATGAAAATCAAACAAGGAAACATTTTTACCCTGTAATGTTGGCAGGATGAGACAAAGCCCCGTTGTGTTACACGGTCACTGCTGTGTGTGATTGTTGTTTTTGAATCCACGTATTAGTCAGCGGTGTCAAACGCAGAGCCCCTCCTCGCTGATCATCACCCGAGGCTTTTAACTAAATTGTGGCAGAAGGAGCGTCGTCCCGTTGATCCTGGAGCACATTAAAAGCTTTCTGCTCTGGATACACGAGGTCGTTCCAAAGGTCAGCTCCACGTGCGATCACCAACGAGCGGGTTTGTTTGTTGCAGTTCTGGTCTGAGAAGCCAGTTTGCTGCTCACACGGGGGCTGACATATCGCGACGCTTCTGGCTCAGTGTCACGCCGACATGCTCTGTGTAATCACACACCCAGGCGCCGTTACACAGACCTCGATTCATTTCCCGGAGACTTACCCTAACCCCCGTAATCCCAATCCCAATGTGGGGCACAGATTTCATCTAGAGTTGGATCATTAACTGCTCGGTCAGAAGCACAGACACAAACAAACCTCCTGGTGCGACGGTGCCAACGTCCTGCACGGTGAGGACCGAGAGGCGCTCCTCTGTGTCCACCCTGACGACCCCGTAGGTTAGACCCTGCATGGACAGGACGCCTCGGCCCGGAGGCTGGCTGCTGTCCTCCACCGGCCTGAACGCGGAACACACACAGTTCACGCCGTCATTAACCAACATTACAAGAGTTTACAGGTGCAGTAAAGCAGCCTGGTGCAGACACATGCGCACAGAGTGAAGTCAGCTCCACTACAGTGTGTGTAAGTGCGTGTCATTTAGCGTTCACACTTGCATTTGATGTATGTAAGTGATTTCCCTGACTTTGCGTCATGGATGTCGTTTGCGTTCTTGTGTTGTGTGTGTGTTTTCAGTTGAGTTACTGTCGGTGCACACAGCCTCCTTCTGTTACCTCCTCCGGTGATGGCCGGGCGCTGCAGGGGGAAATCAGCTGCACCTGTTTTTTTCTTCTTTGCCTGAATTTGTATATTTGTGATTGTGTGTTTCGGGCGCGTATTCTCTGTCCGTGTGTTTGCACAGGTGAGTGTTTGCATATTTGTGTGTGTGTGTGTGTGTGTGTGCGCGCGTACCTCCTGATGGCCACTGTCAGGGCCTCGGGGGAGCTGGCACAGGGGCAGATGACGTCGGCTCGCAGCCCTTTAGTCTGAAAGACGTTGAGGAAGGCGTCGCAGGAGGAGATGGACCCTGACGGACAGAGAGAGTCACAGGCTGTCAGAGGTGTGTCGGCTCAGGCGAGGAACTACTTTTACACTCCGTCAGCGACACGGAAATCAAACCTTTAGCTGAGGTTGTATTTTTAATGAAGCACAGTGGCTCCTGTGACATCAGAAATCACTGCTGTACCGATAGTTTTAAATGTTTTTTCTTAAATAGCGTCATTACTCATGAGCTTTCCCTTTATTTTCAATGCTCTGTGGAAATCCGGACGCTTCACTGCAGTAAAAATATCAATACAACACTGCACAAGTTAAAGTCCTACTTCAGTAAAAGTGCAGTACCATATGATTGAGTTATCAACAGTTAAAGGTGCACAGTGTCCCCTGTGTCTGCTGTTTTATTAATGATATTATCTTATTAACGCAGAGGCATTCATGTGTGAGCAGCATTATACTGTAGCTTCTGTTCAGTTATCAATACAGACAGGATCGTGTGTTTGCTAGGACCTCCGGTGTCGTGTGTCCAGACCTGCAGCCGACCGATGCTAATTTGCATAAAGGTAAACTCTGGTCAGCTTTGACTCGTCACTCCCGTCTGGCATCACTTGAGTGAGACTGCATCGCTTCACTTACATGCATCAAAGAGTAATCTATGGCTCACCAACATCAAGGAAGGTGCAATGGTCTGCAGACTGATACTGAATTAAAGGGAAACTTCTAGCAGTCAGGAATATAGAAAAAGACCACGTTGTGGCCAAATGTACTGTACACAGCATGTAGTTTATCATTACTGGGTTTAAACATGCAGAGCTATCAATATGGACCGCAACATTACGCATTTTCCCCGATTTCTAACTCCGAACTTCTATATTTTAGCCTCGCCTCCACTCCAGTTGGGCTGAAAACCATTTATTGTACCAAATGTGCGTAGTCGGACACATCTTGCTCTATTCCTGTAAAGTGACCCAGTTTCCTGCTTCCCAAGAGAGTTCATCCATTTCCCTGACATTCTCTGTTTCGAATACACCTCTCTAAACTCGCCGGTTAGTGAGAGCGCTCTGCTGTAGGAGCCGGCTGTGACCTTACAGGGGTTTGATCCGTCCGCCACCAGCAGCATGCGCAGCGAGCTCAGGTTGATGTCCTTCTGGTCTTTGTGGGCCACCAGAGCCCAGTGCATGTCTCTGGACTTCACACACGCCACCTTGGCTGCGAGGGAGACACACACACACACACACAGGCGGGTGGAATATTAGCATTTAATCTATCTGACAGACAGGTGAATGGAGTGAGTTGAGTGACGGGCGGAGCGTGCGTCTGACCTTTGTACTGGCAGACTTTCTGGATCCATGACAGAGGGTTGACCTTCATCAGCGAGTACGGGACGCTGATCACGTGCATCATGTTCATCACACTCTGCGTGGCGCGCACACACACACACACACACACACACACGCACGCATGAGCAATGACGCATCAACATTTAAAGCCTAAAGAGGCTTTTGCCACTCTTTTACTTTTGGAAGTCGTCCAGTTTAGATTTAACAGTAACCTGAAACAGGCAGGTCTTACCGTCAGGATGCCGTGCCACAGGCCCACATCCTTCTTAAAGTCTAGGACGTTGACTATGGTCTCCGCTACAGACAGAGAGGGAGAGAGGAGAGTTAAATGTCTCAGCGGCGACCCGAAGACCGAACCTGTGTGTGTGTGTGTGTGTGTGTGTGTGTGCGCGTGTGTTTGCTTGTCTACCCTCGGTGTAGCTGCAGGACTGGGTGAGCGCCTGGCAGTGTGTGAGCAGAGCGATTCTCGTCACTGTGACTCCCAGCACACTGCCGTCCTTACAGGTTTTGTACTGAGAGAGAAACAACAGGAGGATCAGTGAGGTCAGGGGATTCCATCTGTTTACTGCTGATTCTGTCGAAATCAAGGAGAGCGGTGTACACCAGGGCCGGAGCAAAGCTCTTTTCATTTTTGTTTCATCTGTTAATGAACTGCTCATTTGCAGGAAATGGTGAAAGATTCAAAATTTTCCAACACTGGATTAAAACACTGCTGCGTCGGTGGTTAAACGCCGCGGTGTCAAACAGCAGCCCCGGCGGTTGGGAAGGCAACCAGAAGAATGTCGGTTCAAATCAACAGACGGGGTGAGGTCCCGGCTCCCGCGTTAAGGGTCCACCCATTAGACGACACTCTGTCATTCTGTGTGTCGGCTCACCTCTATGTAAGCGGTGTCGTTGTTTGCATCCTTGATGTGAGGGAACCAGTCTCTGGGAGGTTTGGAAAGGTGCTTGGACTCGGTTACAAACCACAGCAACTTGGGCCATCCTGCAGGGAGACGGCGTGAGACACAGGGAGTGAGGTGACGTCCGACAAGTTCGTTTATTCATTTCAAACTAACACTCGCCTTCTCTCCGTCTCTGCTGCTGTTCTCACTATGTGCAGACGGAGCAGCACCCCTCCCCCACGCAGAAACGTGGTCGTGATTGATGATTTCCACTCTCACCTTTGAACTGTGGGATCTCTCCTGTTGCGCTCTTGGGCAGGCCCTTGTGGCAGGCGTCACTGGTCAGCGCCACGGTAACGCCACAGCTGCCCAACAGGAATCCAATCTGCTGACTGCCGGCATCCTATTGGATAAAGGGAAATGGGGGCAGATGGTCATCTCCACATTCACTTTGTCATCTGTAAATATAATACTGCTCTTCAGGTTCTTGCTTTCAAGAAATGAATTTGAATGCAGATTAAGTCATAACTAGCCTTGCCGTGTTTTACTAAACACCGTGGTGTTTCATCTACTTCTGAAAGACATCACACACGTGCACGTACAGCACAGGTGTGGGGAGCAGGACTGATGTCTGCTGCGCTGCTGCTGCACAGATTTCCAGCAGAAACAGAAAAGTTATGGTTAATCCTGCAGCACAGATGCAGGATGGGGAAAAGAGCTCAATGAAGGCTGGCAACGTGCATTAAAAGGCGTTCTCCGCTGCGGCAGTGAGCACTGCGTTACCATGCCGACCCTATGCACGCAGCGCTGCAGAGACGAGCGGCCATGTTTCATCGAGGCTGCAGAGTGAGCAGAAACAGCTGGGCTAAAGCAATCGAATTTGAAAAGCGTATGACATGAGTTGTGCTTTCCAACAAACGGCTCGGTTAGAAAGTAGTAGAACTTCTGTCCTTCAGACATGTTCACTCCCAGGAGGTGATAGCGACAGGGTCAGCAGTTGTAACCTAATTGATGACAGTGTGTCTCTGTGTGATGGCAGGGCAGCAGGAGGCCTCGTCTCCCTGCTTGTCCAACTTGTTGGGTTTCTGACATGTTTTCCAGCTCGCTGTGCAGACAGAATTGTTTTCTCAGGAAAACTTGTTGCTTGCAAACAGCCCCCCCCAAAAAAAAAAAGAAATGCCGTCTCCACAGTGGGCAGCGTCACTGAGATGTCCGTACCGACAGAAAAGAAGTGAAACGCAGCAGGAGTCTGGAGCTGCTGGCTACGAGGTGAAAGCAAAGAGGATTAACATTACACGGCAGCGCTGTAAAACTGAAATTACCTGACTCCTCATAGAGAAAGTAATCCTGTGGAATAATATCAATGTGGGAACTAAAGGGATGGGATTGGAAAGCAGAAACGATGGCTACAGATTAGGGCCGCGTGTTGTCTGCTGAACTGCTGAGTAACGATGCCCACAATGAAACCCCACCATGGACAGGGACTTTGCTTTTCTTTGGTGGGGGGCTAGTCCTATAAAGGTACCCAACAGTTACAAGAGTAGCTTGGCTCCTTTAAGGAACAGGGCAGTGCATAATTGAGTGTGCGGTTGAGTGAGAGCGAGACAGAGTGACATTGGCTGCATTGAGAGCAGATAAATGATGCTGTCAGAGTGCAGTTGGAGTTGTCTGATGGCTGTAAATGTACAGTCTAGGCTAGTTTGCCCCATGAATTAATGCTGCAGCCGCTTCACTCCAAGAGCTTCACTTGTCCTTCTCTGCAGACGCTGGACAAAGAGCGCGAGGCTAGCCCTGAAGTTAGCATCCACTCTGCTTCCTGAAGCAGGGGTGGTTAAAACAATGCTGATACTACATCAATAAGAGGCTCATCTGATTCTAGAAATAATTGGAATTGGAATTGGAGTGGAATTGTTGTCATAGCGATAAATCAGCCTTGAGAGTATATTTCAGATGTTGTCTGCGCACGGTAACGTAGCCCTGTGTGTTAGTGTCATGATGCACTCCAGGGATGCAGCGGGGGCGCGGGGGGCTTTTAAATCACAATGTTATGATGGGAGAGGCAGAGATGGTCAATGACTGTCACGGACAACAGCATCGTCCATCAGCACGCCCCCGCTGCAGACCTGACAGCCAGGCAGCAAGTTGGTTATCGGATATATGTGAATTTGATGAAGTACCTTGCGACTCAGGGGGACCTCGATAGGAACGGGGACAACTTCAGCCAGCAGACAGCCGTAGAAGGCCACCATGAAGGCCACAGGGTCATTGTTAGGAAACACCAACGCCACCTGGGGGAGCGAGGAGAAGCAGACAGTCGGGGTCAGAGGTGATGGGGGCAATCAGCCCGTTTGTAAACCTTGGCATGGGCAAGACAGTCCCACGAGAGTGAAAGCCTAAGCTAACCTAGCCTATTGCATACTGTAGCCTCATATTCTGTGCAAAGACATGAGATCAGTGTTCATATTCTAATATAACTGGCAGTAAAATGAGACCAGAGACCAGAAACTGTTTGACTCGGAGGAGGAGTGTGACTCACCCGATCGCCCGGCCGCACCATGGGCTCCTGTTTGCTGCCCAGTTTGTGGAGGATGTTGTAGGCAAGCTTGATGCTGCGAGACCACAGCTTTCCTGCAGGGAGCAGGACACAGGATGCAAGGGTGTGAGAGCGAGGGAGGGAGAAGGAGAGAAAGAGAGAGGGAGAGAGGGAGGAGAGAGACGGAGGGATCACAGGATATGAGTGTGTGTTCTCGGACTTCTATTTAAGGGCGCACTGACGGTGACATTTAAGAATCAGGAGAGGTCACTACAGAATCCGTTTTATCATGGATTATACAAACTAGTCAAGAGTTAAAAGTGGGTGAAGGTGTGTGACGCACTCTTGCTGGACATGTGCACAGGTAAATAAACAAACAGCTGGGTTGTTTTCCTCGTGCTTTTTCTTCTACCTTGATTCTTTCCTGCACGCCTGTGAACAAACAACATGACTTCCACCACCACGCTTCACTGTCAGCGTGCTCTTCCTCTGACGATGGGCCGTGCTGGCTCATGGCCAAACATAACTTTTAGAATTAAGGCCTAAAGGTGTAACCTTTGTCTCTTTAGAATACATTTTCCCCACATGGTTTGGGGTACCTGAATGCATCTTTGCCACAATTCAGACAGGTTTGGGAGAAAGGATTTCAGTCGTGTCTCCTTTCCCCACGGCACGAACATGTGCAGAATACAGGAGATGCTTGTCTGAGCAGCGTCAGAGCTTCCTGTAGCTGCTTCAGTGTTGCTGTTGGCCTCGTCCTCTGATCCACTTTGGAGGCTCGTCCTGATCTTTACAACGTCTCCACGGTGCCACAGTTTCTACATTTATTGATGACGGTTTTTGACAGAGCTCCACGCCTTCTATATTCCTTTCTATCTCTCTGCTCAGTGTTTGTAATTTCCAACAATTACATCTCACAGTGTCTTTGGAAACTCCTTGCAGCCCACTGCTCTCCCACTCAGATTAATCCCCAAACAATCATGCAGCTCCTGCAGCAGCAGCTGACTTGAATGTGGTTTGAATCAGTGGACGATATGTACCTACAGGCAGGACTTTAAATGAGATGGTTAACTTTGAACACAGATAGAGCCTCATTATAAAAGGGTGAGCAGACTGAATCACAGTGTTGTAGTTTCTCTTTAGTCTAAAATGTTTTTAATAATTAACTATTTGTTTTTTGCTGGATATTTTGTTTGGCATATGATCCCATTAAAGATGAAACAATGCATTTACAGTGTTGTTATGTTTGTCTTTACATTACAACAAACCTGAATTTCTGAATTTCCTATGGGTGTGCATGTGATGTTTTGTTTTGCACCATCCTGGATAACTTCAACTTGAATTCTTAGGTCACCAACATGCTGAATAAGCTCATTTAGCAGCTGCACAAATAAGCACAGACAGAGCCATGAAAGGGTCTGGTTACCATATGTGAGGACATAGAGGGGCTTCCCTGCCGTGTCCAGGCTGGTGAGACAAGGGGCTTTAGGGGAGATGGTCCCCCAGCGTTGGAGCGCAGCCTCCAGGGACGGAGGCCAGTTGGTGACCACCCCCAGCGCCTCGCCCCTCACCGGCATCATCTCTGCCCCCTCCGGTCGTGGCTGATTAGGGTCTGGCTGCTGGACTGGAGACGGGGAGACAGACAACCTCATCAGCGCGCAGCTCGCAAACCTCTTTCGCTCACAGTTTGTTTGCTGCTGTCGGGTTGTCAAAACACCACATGGAAACAGTTAGCCAACGCCAGTGGCAGCCAGACCGCTGTAAATTAGCTGTAATCACACTCAAATACATGATAATTAATTAGGCATACCTGTTATTAACACAGACGTACTGTAGACGAGTGTGACTGAACAGCTGATTCCTTTTAATGTTTACTTTCCATAACAGAGGGGAGGGATTCAAACAAGCCGCTGTCATAAAATGTGGATCCAATGTAAATGGACTCTTGTGTCAACCCTTAACAGCACATCATCTTGTGCGAGCACAGCACCTTCACTGCGTGTGGTAAAATGTACCTGATAACACCCCAAACAACCTGAAACAAGGCTTCTACAGACCACAATGACAGACTAATGACTAGAAATGAGGAGACAAAGACTGAAAATGCAGCCAGATGGTGAGAGCCAGGCGAGCAGCAGACAGACATGATGATCCACAGAGGGCTCTCTGCGCTCATGGCTCCTGCAATATACATTAAAAAAACCCAATAACTTCGTGTTCTGTACCAACCAGGCTGATCATCATCTGGCTCCTGTTATCTGTTCGATGTGACTCTATAGATGGGAAACAATCTGTGCTTTAACAGCGTGAGACAGACGTGAGAGTCGGGTGGAGCCAAACACAAATTGGAGTGTCGAGATATGTCTGCATCTGTGGATCTACAGACTGTCCAGAGTGATGCGGGGTCAGACAGTTGAAGCCGGGCTGTACTACACCTGCCCCGCTCTCTGCTTCACCTATCCAGCACATCCAACAACTGTCTGGCGTCCTATTCAAGCTGCCAGCTCAGCCTCTCAGCTGCAAGCGCTGCTGCATCATCGCTCTGAGAGCATCTCTCCGACCTTCACTGCTGCTGATGCTTCGCTTTATTCATCCCCCCTGCATACACCTGCGGGCTATGAATGAAGTCTCGGGGGGGGGGCCTGTATCATCCCTCACCAGTGTGCGCTGCAGTGAGTGAAGTGGCAAACGAGCTGCAGCCACATCGAGACCTTCAGAATGCGCGTGAAGGTCCGGACCTCGACATTATTACAAATATTAAATCTTCACAATCTCACATTTTATGCACACACACGCACATTTGCATGTTCAAAAGTAACTAGTAACTAAAGCTGCAGTGATAGCGTGGCATGAAAAGGCTCCAGTAAAATCCAAGTGACTCATTTAAGTGATGTACTTGAGTAAGTGTACTTATTAATATTTCACCACTGTGCACAAACCAACAAAGTAATGTTTGCTCTTTGCATCTAGTGTATTTACTTCTAAGCTTGTGCGCTCATGGATTCAGCTGAGGTGAGGTGAGGTGAGGTGACACCTGAACGCAGGAAGCACAAGCTCCCACCTGTCCAACACAGGTGATCGTGTTATACAAGGAAAGCCCTTAGAAAACCACTCATGACTCCCAAGTATGAAGTTAGATTGGATGACACAATCAGTCGGATGAGTGTAACTTAAAACAGACAGAATCATGAGTCATGCAGAATCAAAGGCGGTTTTCTAACCCTCAAGGAGTTCGTCAAAGTCATCGACAAAGAACTCTCGTAGCGGAGGTCTGCGCGGCTGCTTCAGCGTGTTCACAAGCTGCTGGATTTTAGCGGACACGCGACTGCTGACCGGAACACCTGCAAAAACCCCAGACACATACACACGGGGTGAGGGTGACGTCCTGGGCTAATTCTTCACAGTGCAGAAGGAGAGCGCTCGCCTGGGTTGTTGCAAGACAGTCCTCAGTGTCTGATCAGTGACAGTTCAAAGCTCAAAGACTGGCGCCGAGTTTTGCGAGATAGCAGCAAAGACTCTGCCTCGTCTTGAGGGCTCTACGGAGGAGGAGTACATTAAAACAAATGCTGTGCGGGGCTTTCAGAGCTCAACTCGCACGGACTGTGTTTGTTCTGAGCTGCTCTCGGTTTGTTCCAGCTGTGACTGCATGAATGTGAGGCATGCTAAAAAAGAAGAGAGATGCTTCAAAAACAATAAAGGAGCAAATTAAAGAAAAAAGTCCAATCTGTTCATCCAGGGGAGTGACATGAACAGACACGGTGTAAATGTGGAATTGGTCAGTTCTCTGAGGCGGTAGTCCAATTTGAGCCGACCTCCTGATTAAGGACTTTCTATTTTTACCCCCCCCCCCCTCGTCTTCAGCATCTTTATTCGCAGGCTCCATTTGGGCTGGCTAAAGGTGTGACAGTGTTTCACGCGGCGGAGGAGATGACTCTTACCATCGCCGGTCTCCATGCGCTCTGCGTTGCCGTACTTCTGCGTGTTCCTGGCAATCGTTCCCATATTGGCCATGTGGTGACGCTCGGTGTGGGAGTGGGACGAGTCCGATGAGTAGCCCGTCACATCCGGGGGGGCCGAGTGATTCTCTGCGGGGAGGGGGCGGAGGGGGAGCCAGGCAGACAGATGGAGAGAGAACGGGGGGAGAGGCAGACAGAAACACACACAAACAGCCAGCGGTGACTCACTGCTCCTGTTTAACGCTGCGCTGTTTGTCGAGAGCCTTGTTTAATTGCTCTTATGGACAATTAAACAAATTGGATGGTCCTTTTCTTTGTTAATGTGGGTCACATCCCTGACACACACAGGGCTGAATGAGGCCTGGCATGTCAGGACCGTCTACTACAATACAATACCTGTTCCAAAACAATCCTTCCTTTATAGATTCATAATGAAATCGGAGCGTGTTTCGTGACATACAGTCTACAGTTTCACACAAAAACCGTTTTTACAAACTCAATCTAATGACACTGAGCTGATTTCTGCAGTATGAGCAGTGAGTCACTTTATAGCAGGAGGTTGTCAATAAGTAAAATCATGAAAAACAGACGGGAGGGAACATTCAAGAACGTTCATTTTAACAGATGTATGATCAAAACCCTCATCAGATCTCAGCTCCGGCTCTTTGATCCCTGATCAAACCGTCGCTCTCATTAATCACATTTATTGGAGGCTGTCAGTGGAGCGTTCAGATCTTTTGTCTGACCTCAAACCATGAACAACGTGGCTGTAAACCAGGGAGAGTGTGTGTGTGTGTGTGTATTCCCCCGACATGCGCGACACAAACAGTTCAAAGTTGTGTAAAGTGCAGCTGATTAAAACGCTCTGAGATGTTTTGACGTGTTGGACCTACCGTCTGACTCCAGCGGTGGTGGCCACAGCATGTCGGATCCGAACTCGCAGGATCGCCGCAGGGATCCTCCGTTCTCTGCAACACTCAGAGCTCCCTTCCTCTTCAGAGACAGGTGGCCGATACCTGCAGCCACACATCACACAGGTGTGTTACACTGAGGTTTGCACCGTGATGCAAAACTAAAGGTGACATGAAATTGCAATCAATTTTAGAGGCGCACTTGGACCGTGCAGCCAAAATATGCAGTAAAGGTGCTTTCACCATGTGGGGATTGCATTTCCATGTCACAGTGAGATCCGGTAAAGTCTTACCGTGGTGTGACTGCGACAGGTGGCTCTGCTGGTGGTGCGACTGGCCCAGGTGCGTGTGCACCAAGTGCGTGTGGGCCAGGTGCGAGATGTGCGTGTGCGCCAGCGAGTCGGCCAGCCGTCCGGCATTCCCGCTGCCCCCGCTCTGCGTGGACGAGGACGAGGAGGAGGTGGAGCCCAGGTGGGCGGGGCCTAACTGGGAGGGGCGACTCATCCAGTGCTCCATGCCCGACATGTCGTCACCTGGCCCCGCCTCCTCCTCTGAGCCCGACGACGAGTCTGAGCACAGGGGGGACAGGCCTAGTGAGAGTCAGTAACCGCCATTATTTGTTAAGAGAAAACACAACATGAACACAACATGAGCACATAAGCAGTCAGGGTCAGTTACTAGCACCACTACAGTATATGCTAACACAACAGGCAACCCTCATACAACACTAACATAACAAAACATGTTAGAAAATATCAATATAAATCACAACATGTCACATAAATCAAGAACACAAATGTTCCAAACTATGCTCTAAAACTATAGTTGCTATAGTAACAATGCAGACAACAGCTGAAGCAAAAGTTTGTGAGTGTCGTGTGGCTTTAAAGGAGTTGGTAAACAACATAAAGCAGTTTGAGTCCAAATTAGAGGTAAACACTTCTCTGTTTGGATAATTTGGCTTCACAGCAGCTTCACTCTGCTCTATCAGATGTCTGGATTAATGTATATACTAGCGTCAACAAATACGATGTTGTGAAGAACATGGAAAAGTTTCTTTCAGGTACGGTGCTGTATCAGCTAAGACTGTGATATCTGATTATATGCTCCTCTTGAGTTTGTGGTTGGTTTTCAGATTCGTCACCGGTGACTTAACCGGCCTTGTGCACAGTATATGGCGAGTGTAGCAAAGGTCTGTGGATGCCTGAATAACACATTGGGCTGTTTGGTCAGGTGCTGATGGCCACGTGGATCAGTTTCCAATGGTTAACAACCGTACAACAGAGGAGCAGTGAACACCAACGTGAACAGAAATCTAAATTTTAACCAGAGTGACGGGCTCGATCTCTCGACTACCAACCCAGATTTTCCTAAAACAGTTGGTGTCGTCAGGAGGCAGCTGAACTAAGCGACAGCGACGAATTACATAAAGCTCTGAGGCGACGTCAGGTCCACTTAAGGTTTTTCTCAAAGGTTAAAAAGGAAATTACCGCTGAACAAAGTTATTACATTTCCTTCATTAAGATTCAATCAACGGCCAAATTATGTCATCAGCTCTGATTATGTTCGACCTAATGAGCTCATATTTGAGGTAAAGGTCAACTTCCCATTCCAGCCACCTTCCTGTGGCTACAGAGTGTGAGCAACAGTTTTTGAGGAAAAAATAGCCACTAATTCAGATTTTTCAGATCTTTCACGGTGAAGCACGTTCACGGTGGTCTCCTGCAACACTACGGCTACCTGTGAGTGGGTTTACACGCCTCAGGAAATGTGCGTGTTTGCAGGTTTTGGTCAAATGTGTGTGTTTCTTTGTCAGAATAAAAACACCTGAGGACCAGAGACGCAGCAGTACAACTAAATTCAACGGTCCAAGATTTTGGAAAATTGTAGTTTCCCAGATTCATGAAACGTGCACCTCGGTGAATCCTGATCCATCTGACTTCTCCACTGACTGACTTAGAATGAGGGGTCTCTGTTTGCTGTGTGTGGAGGACAAGCTCCGGTGCGTTTTGGCGTGTGTCTCGTCACCTGGAGGCGTGTATGCGTCCATGGAGGTCTGCACCACCAGCGAGCGTCTCTTGGACGGCATGGGCACGGCCACCTTCCTCTCCACGTGCCGTGCCAACACGGCCTGCACTGCCTCGGTGTGGACGTCTGAGAGCCAGAGAGGGAGAGAGTGAGCCACTGATACAAAGGCAGAGGAGCAAATGTCCCCGGCTCATATCACTGAATTATACAATGTGTGTGTGTGTGTGTGTGTGTGTGTGTGTGTGGGTTGTATGAATTGAGCAGACTGTATTTTTATAATACTCTTGTAGTGTGGATGCAGAACTTATCTGCAAACCTCAGTGGAGTAAAGGAGTAAAGTATCAGTTATCATAGTGCCACATGCTGTAGCTACATTACCGGCAATAAATAATGAACTATCCAATCAACTGCTCATTGATTTGCATGTATTATTCATCTCAGCTCAACTAGGCTGACCGGCTCCACATGGATTCCAAACTACCAGTGAGTTTTCCTCTTAACTCTTACTTAAGTCATTTCATTGTAGTAAGTGATTTAATTAGCTTTACCTAAACATTTTAAATTCACCAATCTAAATTCACTAACGACATAAACCCATTACAGAGTTCACTGTCGGCTTATTCAGCGTCTCGCTTGATGCTGGTCGGTTTATACAATTCCCCGATGCTGACGCTGTGCAACCTGTGGAGGAAACGTTCCCGTTAACAGCGACTCTTCACACGCAGCAGCCTGGGGGGGGGGGGGGGGGGGCCTCCTCAGGCTGTGATAACACTTCTGTGGTTGTGGAGGAGCCCCGTCAAGTCTGTGAGAATAACCCTGTTAATGACGGTTATGTTTGTAACGCGAAACCCTCGTCGCGAACTGGAGAAACGGAGTTTGGACGACTTGACGTGAGAAGTTGTAGTGGTTTGCATTATGATTCTCTGCGCTGCCGTTACTGAGGGAGACTTGGCAGCTGCAACTGAACAGCTAGTATCAATTAAATGTCTGGAGGGATGTTGTTGTTAAATCTTATGTCGATGCTGTGTGCCGGTGGCTGTCACCTGATCGGTAGCGTTCGTCTCTCGTGCCAGAGGTTCGCCGCCGGTGGAAACGAGCAGCAGAGGGGGGACCGAGTGGGGCCCGATGGGACATGGGCCCTTCCATACCTACAGAGGCAAGCAGACAAGCAGGCCGACAGACACACACATATATATGTATATATATATATATATATACACACACACACACACGGACACACACATATATATGCACATGCGAGTTTCAAGAAAGCAATAAACACAGCGCAAGAAGGAAAAACAAACATGGAGATGATTTGATTCAGCAGAAAAATGAGATTTTTCTGACTTCATAAAACAAAATAATTGAAAAATAATTGAAAAAAATAAAATAAAATAAAATAAAGATTTGAATTATGTGGTAGTTGCTCCAGGACAGAATCCCCCTCAGGATTTTAGCGACCCATAAAGCTACATCCGTGTGATAAATGATCAAGCACAAGGACTCAGGTTGTGTGATGGATGTGTGTGTGTGTGTGTGTGTGTGTGTGTGTGTGTGTGTTTTAGTTGCACCGAGGCCTGTGGAGGCCCGCGCGTGGGGAGCCGGCGAGCAACTGCAACATGCTCAGATTCAGATACGGAGGAGCAGGCGCAAGCTGAGCTCTAGGGAGTCCTAACCTACATTCACTAATGGCGACGGCTGACGACTGAATCGATAGAGTGGAGTATCATCGTAACTATATTTGTCATGATACCGGATCGATACCCTGGTGGTGGTATGAGAATATTTTAGCTGGGGGATGGGGGGGTGGGCGGGTGGGCTGTGTGTGGGGGAGGTTAGAGGTTGCTAAATTACCTCCAGCATGTGGAACATATGCCCTGATCAGCTTGTGCCTCTTCTTCTCATAACCCTTCTGAGTGATGTCCCCTGCAAACAGATAGAGATAGATAGAGAGTGAGAGAGCCAGTGACGGTGGTGAGGGCTGTTTTTATTCACCCTGTCATCAAATAATTTAGAAAAACACCTTCAAATGTTGCTTCAATCGTTTTTTTTTTTTTTTTTTTGATTATTTTAACCTAAAGGGCAGTGCCGGTGGCGTTTTGGACAAATACCACCTGAGCACACGGCGCCCCGGTTTGATCTGAGACGATCGTCCCGTATCACTCAACCTCTTCTGTCTCTCCCAGTCTTTCAACGTCTCTGCCTAGACTGTTAATTAAAGATGGGATGTGGAGCATAACAAAAATAAATGGCGCCATGGACAATGACGGAAATGAAGATGTAAAGGTAAAAGATAAATCACGCGGGGCTTTGGCGCTGATCGCTCGGGTCATCGTTCAACCATCGACAGTTTGCTGGTTTAGTGTTATGACATCGTGATGCTTAACACTTGTCTGCCTCCATATTTCAAGACACTTAATAATCATAGCGCAGTGTTACTTGTCGGCCTCTCGTCTTTGATGCCGCTGCTGCGTCTGTAACATGTGACGCACTCCTCCAATAAATAAAAACCTAGAAGACGGAAGATGACCTCCTGCAGAACCGGGACAGTCAAGCTAGCCAGGAAGTTGGAAGACACAGAACAACGGAGGGAGCCCTGTTAGGTGTTATGAGACAAAGCAAGTCAAGTAAGCAAGTGTCACCATTCAAACAGTGCCTCTGGTCCTCAGTATGCTTTAAACAAAGGGCCTGTCAGACAGCACAGCAGCACCTGAAGCTGCCTGCAGAGGGACGCCCTCATCCAGCATTTTCAGTAACTTTCAGAAACACTGAACTGACAAACTCCTTTTCTCTCTCTCATCATTCTTCCCCAAACTAGCTTTGTCATTGTACGACTGAAGTACGGCGAAGCCCTGCTAGCAGAGTGTGTGTGAAAGTGTGCGCCGTTATCAAGGTTCCAAAAACTCGCCGAGACAGATTGTAACATCACCTCAGCCTCAGCCAATCACAGCCTCTTTCGGACAGCAACTACTGGTATCCCAAGCTGAGATCCTGCACCAGACATGAGTTCACGTCACGCGAAGAGATTCCCACGTTAAGGAGGACAACTAAAGATGGCTGTGTGTATATGAAGGCGGCACTGATTGCGATACCACGCAGTGAAAACTCTATATGCAGTAAAACGCCAATCACACTATTTGGCGTGCACTGCCTCCGGCGACAGACCCATCAGGTTTGCTTTATTGTTCAGGCACCTCATATCAAGTGCTGCCACATCATCGTGAGTGTCGACATGACGGGTTTTAAAAAGTGAACAACTACAGCGACTACCGGCACGACATGAATGCAGCATAACGTCCAGATAAGAGCCGTACAACTGTATTTGTTCCCAGCGAACAGTGTCACGTAGCCGCCCTCTTTCTTGTAGATTTACATCTCTCTAGAATATATTTGTTTATTTTTTAAGAATTGTGAAGACCAGTGGGTAATGCTGGGAAGTTTTTTTTGTTCGGTGGCTCCATGGCGACCACTGTTGCTCGTGCTCACTCCCTTGTTCTTCCTCTGCGCTCTCTCAGGAACCTCCTGCAGAGTTTCCCGGGATGGACCAACCAGACGCGAAGTAGAGACAGAGGTTTGCATGAGCTGCCTGCGGGCTGAAAGGCTTCTGTTTACACCAGCTTTGGTATTTGCGCTGTCACTTGACACAAGCTGCTGATACGGAGCAGCAGTTACAGCATCAGCAGAGGTTATATATGATGAAAGAGCTTTTAGGAAGGGTATGACTGATGAAGTGGACTCAAAGTCTGATGGACAGACAGAGGGAGGTCAGTATCGAGCTCATCACAGTCCCTCGGGGGTTATTTACTGCTTCTGTAAACACTGATGCCCCCAACACCCTTTCATAACCACCACCGCTTCAATCAGGGCTAATAAGAGCTAATACCTCATTGTTTGTCCCCATTAAATGCCATTAAACCGCACGTTTCCCTAATTATTGACTCTCGTTTGATTGCAGCGGAGATGTTTAACTAGCCAACGGCAGGGAACCGAGTCAAACACGGCGGGCAGGGAAGTTCAGCAAGTCATGAGCTGGCACGTAGAGATGTCACGCTATGATAAGTGAAAACAACATACATGAAGTAGAAAGGTGCCAGTTTTACACCCAGCTAATAACATTAGCGTTTCGGGATAATGGTTCACGTCAACAAATGCAATGAATCGAGCAAAACCGTCCGTCTCTCAGGGTTTGATTTCTGAAAATGGCCGAGTAACTTCCCGAAACAGCGGGCCACAACCTGAGGGGACAGAGCCTTTTTGGGGGGCTATTATTAGCGGCGGATTAGTCCTCACGTGCTGCTTTGATGTGCGTCTTTATGGTAATCAGAAATATGCCACCCCGTGCGACACTGTAGCTCATTAGGGCATATTCGATGGCACCAAGGAGGTAGACGCACACGCTGCTTGTCTGCGAATACATTCGATGTTGGTCTTGGTCTTTTCGTGTCGTTTGAGGACTATAATAAATTATCACCACGCTTCTTTGGCAAGTGAAGTTTTTTGATTTTAGTTTTTTTTAAATATCCGTCAGCTTTTCTGAAAAATCTGGGATCACCAGTTGTATTTGTCCGTGGTAGCGTTCTGCCTTCTGCTTCGTCTGAAAGAAGTGCAATATTCACACCTGAGTGATGTCTCTGTTGCTGCACTTACAGATGAACTCAGCTGTTTGCACACAGATTGTGTTTTTTTTTTTTCTTTTTGGGCGCATGGCTCGAGGGCACGGTTGCAGCTGTGCAGCAATGCGTACAAGAACATGATGCTGCAAGCAAATAATGACTTCTGGCTACGGTTCCCAAGATCCAGTTTCCGAAGGGGTCTTTTCTTAGAGAGAGAATCATCCCTGGGTCAGCTTCATAAACAACACATTCCCAGGGAAAGTCTCTGGACTACAAATCAAGTTCACAAGTCTGCGCTGAGCACACTCTGTTGGCAATTCATCTTCAGCGGCCAGGCTAGTTCCTCGAAACTCAAACACACGAAACAGTGTTACAAGTTTACGATTTAACAAAAAAAAAACCCCCAGCATGGATGCAGGTCTGCGGTCGGGCTGTGGTGTTTGAGAAGAGGGAGTGTTTTACTGAGGGGGGAGTGAAGGAAATGTGGAACAGACGGAAGGAAAGAAAAGAAAGAATTGTGTTTTCCAGATCCTGAACCAGACAGAGAGAGAGGGATGGAGGGATAGATAGATAGATAGATAGATAGATAGATAGATAGATAGATAGATAGATAGATAGATAGGATTTTGAAAAACAGAGAAAGACACAGGGAACGACAAGAGTCTGCATTTCACAATCTGACCATGGAGGACGGCCAGAACATCTGGGTCCAATCTGCTCATCTGCGCTGCTGTGTGTGTGTGTGTGTGTGTGTGTGTGTATATATATATATGTGTGTGTGTGTGGGTGTCTGTTATGTATGTGTGTTATGAGACCTCTTCTCAGATCAACCGCAGCATTACATTCTCAGTCTCTCTCTCTCTCTCTCCCTCCGTGCGCACACAAGCACACACAAGGATCCATGGGGAGACGCCATCTTCCACTTGCAGCGTAGCAGAGCAGGGAGGGAGTTGCCTAGCAACGGTTCTCCTGGAGAAGGCCCGAGACGGCCATCTTGGATTTGGAGCGTCAGATGTGAGAAGTGGGCTAATGATACCTGCCAGGGTGAGTGCATATGTTTGTCTCTGTGATGTGTGAGTGTGTGTGTGTGTGTGTTTGTCATACCACTCTGTATTGGCAGCCTAATTACTTTCCTCCTTCTCCACGCTCCCTCTCCTCCCTGCTCCCTGACACTTGGGTGTTTTAATGGCACACAGCTGAGAAAGAATCGATACTGGCTGACTGCAGATCCGAGTTTTTCTGCCTGCTGCGATCGTGGAGGCAAAAGGTCTGAGCGCCGCTAAAAAAATAAAATAAAATAAAAATTCATTTTGGCAGTTTCACCAAAAACCTGCGCTGCCGTCTGTAGTAAACACATCACCCCTGATTTTTCTGATTTTCTCTTCGGTTTTATCTTGAAGCACAATTTCCAACCTTGGATTTCACCGAGAAATACCAAGACAAGACGCCAGCATTCTTTTCATTCTGGCTAAAAAAATGGAAAATACAATATTTTCTTTTAATGACTGACGGATTCTGGACTTAGAAACTCATTTTTAGCTTTTCTGTTATTCTTTAAATCAGTCAATAGTTTTTATTCTTTCTTTGATCTGACAGGTTCTGACTGAAACTGTAAATTTGCTCAGTTGTTGGTCTCTGGAGACTCACAGTGTGACCTTGGTATGCGGAGAAACATGATTATTGATAAAAACACTGTTCTGCCCACAGCTGTGTCTGCACTCATATCCAAAGATCTGCTCTGTCTGCAGATGCTCGAGGCGTTCTCATCGTTATTCTGTGACCAAACACGTTAAACAGATTCTCCCTTAACCCGCCTTAATCTGCGTCCTCCAGTCTGTTACGCTGCTGTGCATTGTGTCCCTCTCCTCACTCACATTAACACTTGGCATTTACACTTGAGAGTTTTGTTTTCCAAGACATTTCCTGCTTTTAACTCTTTAGCCGGTGGTTCGCTGTACTCAAGTATGCAGCACGAGTACTTTTTGTACAAAATGGTGTTGGAGCACAGAGTCAGGCTGGCAGATAGCTGGTGTGGTTGGTGATCTTTAATCAGATGTGAAGCCAAATCAGAACGAATTCAGTCTATTTTATTCTGTTCTTGCACAGCATCTTGTGTTTGTGAGATATCTTGTGAGAACTTTGCCTTCTATCTACTGAATTTAGGCATTTTATATATGTGTGTGTGTGTGTCTAACATCTCATATGTTTCTATCTATCCTCTACCTTCCTTTTCATCCCACGCTGCTTCTGCTGTCTCATTCCTCAATATCCCACCTCTTTCATTTGATCTCTCTATTTCTCTTCCTTATGGCATCATCAAAAACAGGCAGTCCACCCACAAAGCCACCATGGAAACAAAATCTACCTCCAGCAGGCACGCACGCACACACACACACACACACACACACACACACACACACACACACACACACACACGCGTGCACGCTCAGAGGGCTGAAGCATGCGTCATGCGTTGGGACCTTGGGCTGTCACACTCACATGCAGGGACCCGTGTGGACTGTGGAGCGTCCACTTGCTCGACGACGCATGTGTCTGCAGCAGAGCCAGGGGCCCCATACATACACATACACATACACACACACACACGGATAAATACACAGCCACAGTCGCAGCCAAGTGTCACATCCACAGCAGCAGAAAGCCAGAAAACCAGGGCACCCTGTTGGATCAGTGGGTTAACATGCCACCAGTGGCGACTTTACGCCATCCTGGGACATTCATCAAATAAACGTAATTAACTTCTATTCAAAAATCCTTTGATTTTACTTTCTCAATGACTCTATTTATTATGCCTCTGTCATCACAGCTTAATCTGACAGTTCTTTTCTTAATCGCTGAGTCTATGAAAGGTCATACTCTGGCAACAAAATGTCCATCCCAGTGTCTCAGTCCATGTCGACGTCTTCAAATGTCTCATTTTGTCCGGCCAACACACGGAAAACCCAAAGATATACATTTCAAAATCATCTCCAACTGAAAAAAATGGAAATGTTCACATTCAGGAGGCTAAAAATCACCAAATTCGACAGTTGACGGATCATCAACTAATCGCCGCAGCTCTACTTGCAATGATTAGTTCAACCAGAAACATTTTGTAACATTTATAAATGTTAAGATAATCCGATGTTGCAACCCAGCGAGTGTCTGGCTGCTCTGAGAAGCTAAACCAAACAAAGGTTCAGTATTTTCACTCAATAAATGTCACGAGTGGTTTGTCAATTATCAAAATTAGGCTCGATTTTCAGTTGAATACTGGACCCACTCACTGCTTCAGCACTAGTGACACCTCTCGCCCGTCTCTCCCACTCGTCACTTTGATCTAATTACAAGGTTAAAGCGACAAATGCAAACAGAGAGAAAACCGCACAACCAGGAGAAGCGTTTGAAACTTCAGGATTACATCTGTCTTCGTTTGAGCTATCTTCTGAGTCAAGAACATTGCCGTGACAGTCCTAAGTGTCGTCCCACCGCTGAACAGAAAATGAGCAAGTTTTGCTCATCTGCTCAGCAAAAAAGGCCAAATAATTGATTGTTTCAGTTCCTCAAATGTGAGGATTTACTGCTTTTTATGCAACAAACAAACCAGCAGCCTTGAAGAGGAGGACGTGTGATCACAAGACACAAAATTATGAAAACAGTAGAGTGTAGAATGAGGTTTTGAGGTCAGTCGTCTGTTTATGAAAATACACATGTATAATAGCTCAAAATGGGTTTGCTCGGACTTTTTGACATTTGCCTGAACTGACTCATAAATTTCTGGCTTTTCTAGTGCCATTGTTTCATTGTCTGTACTCAACTCTTATAACCCACTGTAATCAGACTTGGGTTGTTTGTAAGGTTGGTCGATGAGTTTGTGACCTGAGGTAGACAGAGACAAGTTGTATGGCTTCTGTTATATTCACGCACAGTTCGAGTGGTGTTTAAATTGCAAGAGAGCACTGTCAGAGAAAGTGGACAACACAGGCCCTCGTGCAGTCATCTGCTACCTCGGGTCTTGCCTTAAGAGGTCCAGAAGGACAAGGAGGCAACGCTAAGGGAGGATGGCATGTTGAGTGGCTCAATTCAAATTCAGAGAGAGCCGAGCCTGAAAGATGACCCTGGTCCTGGATGACTGGTTTCCTCACCAGTCATCCAGTAATGACCAGTAATGAGCTCCATGGAATAACCTTGACCGATGGATGAATAACACGATGGCACCTTGCCACAGAGCTAGGTATCTCACAGTAATGAGTCCAAGCAATCATTACCAATGAACTCCAAATGACTCAAGATGTCTGATCACTGGGTCCTGAAACTCCTTGGGTTTGATTGAGAGGCAGACTCTTAAGACATCTTCCTCCACTTGTAACATGGATGAAGTATGGGTCCACTGCTTACCAGCAGAAATGAAATAATAACTGAAACAGTTGAAATGCCCAGAAGAAAGTAACTGCGGAGACAAGGTGATATCTGCCATCTTTCTGGATGCAAAGGATGTGCGGCTGGTATGTCGCTCTATCCCAGACGTCTACTATGCTGAAGTCTTGAGACAGCTACTGGTGAAAATCAAAAAGATCCACAGTGACGATGGCTGCAATCCAGAAATGGGAATTCAAACTCGTCCAGCACCCTCCCTGGTCACCTGATCTGGCACCGTCGTAGCACTACCTCTTCCCCATAATGAAGAAAGAGCACATAGGTCACCATCAGGACAGCTTGGATGATGTTATCACTGCTGTGGACCACTTTCTCGAGGTCAGAGATGCTGGGAAAGGATCCATATGCTCCACAGCTGCAGCAGTAGTTGTGTTAATGTTGGAGGAGACTATGTTGAAGAGTAAAGGCAAAGTTTTCTGAAAAGTGACTCATTAGGCCTCAGACATATTGGTCATCCCTTGTATTATAATGAAAGAGAAGTTGGTGCAATGGAGGAAGCACAGAAGCAATCAGTGACTAAGTGATTGAGCAATTCTGCTCACGTTCAAGGAACACTGATCGACCAGTCATCAATCAGTCACATGACAAAACAACTTCAACTCACCTTTGCTCTGCATCTCCGTTCAAATCATTTCAGCATTGTCCAACACTAATGCTTCACTAGCCCTGATGACAGTATAACAGCAGTCTAAGCTGTGTAAAAACATATTGACTTTCAGTCGAAATGCCTTGGAGTTGTCTCACGCTAACGGCCACTTTATATAACACACCCACAGATCCAGGCGACAAGTTTAGTCCCGTTCATTGTTGTGCTGAAGCTCAACGGGCTTCTGATGGAGACGGACGTCATTTCCAACAAGAGACTGACAACTGCTCTCTTTGGATGGCACACCAACGCACCCCTCACTGAGCTGTCACTGGTTTGCTTCCAATTTTAAACCGGAAGCACACGGCTGTCATTCTGGGGCTTGTTCTCTGAAATTTAGCCAAGATTATTAACAGTTGGGATGGTATCAAATAAAGGTTGATCGATTCATCGGTTTGGCCACGTAATCGTCGCCCAATGGGACGTTTTACAAACTGACGGCAGCCAATGGATGTACAGCCTCCACAGTTCTCGCGGGGACCATAGCAGGGAGGCACCAGTCACCTTTAATAGTCGTGCTGCCTCTCTGTCCGCTGCCCTCGCACCCTCTTTCACCAGGGGTGTGGCCTTCATAAGTGTAAAACCAATGAGCGCTTCATCAAACCACCTGCACAAACATGTAAAGAGGGAGTATCTGCACCTGCTTCGCCTGCAGCTTCCTGACACGTTCTACACAACCACAGCACGCCTGTTAGGCTAATAGCTAATTATTAGAGTGCTGTGTGTTTGTAGTCCAACTGTTCATCTCAGTTTGCCATGAGTCTTAAAACTGGACATATCGTTGTAAACTTCAGAGCCGACTGAGACAAAGCAGCTCACGGACTCTGCCAGCAGGACCTGCAGGCAGCAGGGGGAGGAGGAGGAGGACAGGAGGAAGGACTGGTGCTGACTGATGTCTTTCTCCTCCATGCTTTCTTTCTTTTTAGGTTGTTTTAGTGTTTGGTCATCAGCCGCATTAGAGGTCTAATAGTTCTTAGTTACTCACATCCTGTGTTGCACTGCTCCGGTCCCGTCTCACACACTGACGCACCAATGGAGCCAGAGATGCACGATATGAGTTCAAATCACAATTGCTTTAAACCTTTACCCTATTTACAATTGATTGACTATTATTTTAAGAAAATGTGTCAAAAATGTATTTCATTAATTGCAAATGTCCCCTAAACGCCTCACATTAAGTAGACACTTGAGCTGTCCAGTGTTCCTAAACGCCTCACATGCAGGCCGCTGCTGCTGCTGGATGTGTTTTCGCTGCTCTCCACGCAGCTAGTTCAGCTATATTCATCATTCCAGCTGCTAACCGCTGTATTCAAACACTAGCTCTGCCCACATGCTCCAGGCTTTCACTTCTTATTCTGACTTCTTCTTTACACACTTGTCAGATCTGCTTGTTACTTACTTCACTAGTTAGGGTTAGACTCTAACAGTGATTGAAACTAATAACCAGAGCAAGACGAAGGTGGGAAGAAGGTCTAAATGATCTGATACGGCCCTGATTTAAACTTTATTTGCCAGACTAGATTCCCTGATGTCGCAACCTTAAGGACTCCTTCAGATGGTTTGTAATCAGGACAGATAACTGAAACACAGAGGCACATAATCAATGAGTGCTAAACTGCTTTTAAGAACAGCAGAGCACTATGAAAACAAATCCCTATTGGTTATTAATTAACGTAATGTTTTCCTATTGTCATCACAGCTTTGCGTGCCTGCAGATCTGAGGTCACGTCACTGAGAAAAGATCTAAATTCTCAGTCATCAATCCTTTCCCCAGCAACACAAACAGAAGCTACGTTGCAGAGAAGCTTTATAGCGACTTTGTTACGTTCACTGAGCCTCATTAATGTAACCACACAGCACCGAATAATTAATCATGGATTATTCATGAGCGTCCCTTGCAAAGATGGTGATTTTACCCCAACGTGAGGCATCACAGACACAGAAAAACAAGGCTGCGCTGACCTGAAATGCACCGCTTCAGGCCACAGATGCACATTGTCGTATGTATGCACAAACACAGAAAGTAGGGCTGCCAGAGTGTTAATAGAGGCAGAGACGTACACTGTAATGCTGCATTTTTCCCAAACCTGCAGGAATGTGGAAGTGAACTGACTCATTTTTAATAAATATGCATTATAGAACAGAAAAAAACAAGCTTTGATATGATGTGAAATATTAAGCAGAGGAGAGAACTGCGCCATCGGTTTCACACCTGAGCAGCACTTTGTTGATTAAATATTCATGTGTGGACAAGCCTTCGTTCCAAATCACTTTCTCTTTGTTTCTGCAGGTCAGACGGTTTAATATTTAACACATTGGACGCCATCACGCGAATCTGCCTCCGCTTCTTTCGGGCCAAAGCAATACACCAAAAACAAACCTCCCACCAAAAGCATCTACAGGGTGCTACAGCAGACTATGACGGTTACTTCACGGTCTGCAGGACATCTATGCACCGGGAGTTTTCCCTCAAACAGCTACCGAACCACCGGAACAGTTCTGCAGTTGTATCCTGTAACTGAAAGATCCCCTTCCTACCATCATCCAACGAGTCAATCGACGGCTCCGTTTGCTCCGTCTGCAAGTCTGTCTGCATAAAAGTGCCAGCTAAATGCTCCAAAACACTCTAGAACATCGCCTTAATGCCTAGAGGTCACAGTAATACAGCAGAGATGATGTGATTTAGGCAACGCTAAGCAAGGGAGCGGGAGAGAGGCTTATCTGCCAGAGCTCGGCTGATTGCTGAGTTTATCTAATAAACAGGTGGAGTGCCGCTCCGTCTCCTTAAAGACGAGGAATAGAAAGTTTCAACCCGCAGTGGGACCCATCAACTCTGACAGGAAATTGTTGCCTGAGGTTGGTTACTTTAAATTTCAATAACGGCGATGTCTCCGTGTCCTCAAACACTCCGTTTATTTGAAAGCAGAGGTCTTTGTGGATTGAAAACTTTGTTAATCCTTGAGAATGCTTGCCTCACTCCCCCGCCAGCAGTCGTTCGGTTGGAGCAGCTCGCCGTTTTTGTTGATTTGTAGCGTGTTTTTAAGTGCTGAAATGAAAAGTCAATTAAACGACGCGATAATCTATTCGCTTTCTGCAAAACCACACTCCCCAGGTTCAGATCCAGCTTCTCCAATGTGCAAATCTGCAGCTTTTCCAAAACAGTTTCTTACCTTCAGACTCTCTGAGTGAACGCCAAGATGCTCAAAACATCTCGATCTTTATGTTTAACACCTCAGGAAAGCAGCAACTGGGCAACAGGGGAGGTTTTATTTAGCAAATTGCTTAACTCAACCTTCTCAAAAGGCTCTACTGCTTTCACCGTTGTTTATAATTCTGAATTGAACTATTTGAGATATTTAAGAATCAATAAACCATCCAAAAAACGATGTATACCACTGTAAAACAGGTACAACTTAAAGCAGTAGAGTAAGTCAGTTTTGAGCCTCTCCGCCTGCCATCCACAGTCTCATCAACGTGCTGTCGTGCTTTAATGATCACACACACCAAACAATGCACTCTCCCCAAGTGCACACCGCACAAACCAATAGCAGACAGATTCTCACCCTCTGTTTTCAATAACGACCAATGACAGACGCACACGCCGGCACGTCCATCACACCGTCAGGAGACCTGTCAGCCACGATCCCACTGCGATCTACCAATAACCCTGCCAGTCCAACACACACACACAAACCTGAATTCTTGGAGCGTCTCTTGCCATCTGACGTTCAGGTGTGACGTTTCCACTTCCTCCCGCCGTTTCCATCATTAATAACATCTGCCAACAGCAGGCTCTGCTCCGATAAACACTCTCGGCTGGATTAGGAGCTCCAATAGGCCTGCAGCTGCCACAGTTTTACCTCAGCCTGTGTGTGTGTGTGTGTGTGTGTGCGCGCGTGTGTGTCAATGCAGTGGGAGGAAATAAAGGCTTTTATGAATGATGAGGTGATCAGAAGGATAGTTTGATGTGTGAAGGTTGGTGGGTTGTTTTTTACTGCTCTCGGGGATTTCAAAGGCTGGTACAGGGCCTGTTTTGGATTAAGGCAGAGTCCTAATTGCTCAACAGTATTCATGCTTCATTGTTCTGCATTTTGCCTTAAAACGAACACATCAAAACACTTCTATCGTGTCATCCCGGAGACTCCAAGGCAGCATTTTCAGCTGCACATCACTGCAGGACAGGCATGTTTCACTGCAGCTTTTCCGGGGCTGGATAAAGTGACAGACGAGTAAAACTGAATCAACATCCTCTTCACCCTTCAGCAGCGCGATAAAATGACTTTTGCTGCAAAGCAAGGCCACGAACTTAACCGATGTTCGCTCCACAGTAACGGAGATCACGCACACCTTTGCACCAGCACGCGTTTATCCCAAATAGTGGACACCGAAGGCAACAGGGTGGCTCACATCCAGCATATATCTCAGCTTCCTCCCTCACAATGTAGGCCTCCCCGAGCCTGTATGAATAAAATATGCCATCCCCATTATATAAGGCAGAATTGCACTGTTCCTCTCCGAGATGGGCTATGTTGAAACAACAGCAGGGGTGGATTGCTGTGATTGAGACTCAATGGCCCGCAGAAAGAGGGTGAGAGTGTTTGTTGTATCTGTGCGTGGAAAGAGAGGAGATGAAGAGAGGGGTGGGGGTGAGAGATATGCACAAGCATCCTCCTCATCCTCGGCTGCTCTCCGGGCCCACAAACACAGAGGCAGGAGGCTGAGATCACGGGCATCAAATGCCAAACTGCCCCTCTGTGCTGCTCTGTCACGCAGCGTTGCATCGCAATGCTATTATTAAACCCGACCACACACACACACACACACAAACACACACGCGCACTCACACACAGGTAGGCTCGGCTGATTGTGTCAACATCTCAAGGTCAAACAACGGGTTGGATTTCGGACCCAGAACGGGCGAACGGGCCGGTCGGATGTGTTTTTTTAAACGGCACCGCCGGTAAGACAAAGAGCAGCGGCCGAATCCCGCAGTGTGTTCCCGCTCTGCCCTCAACCTCTCCCGGCTACAGAGAGCTCGCCAGGCCCGTCCGCGGCTGACAAACATCTGGATGGGAGAAGCGGGAGGGGACGAAAGAAGGAGGAGGAGGAGGAGGAGGGAGCCGCAGGAATGAACGGCTAGATTCCGTTAGTAGGAAGGTTCCCGGTGTGGATGGGGATGATGATGGTGGTGGTGATGAGATAACTGGATAACGAGGGGAAGAGGAGGAGGTGGTGGAGGAGGGAGGGGGGGAGGCTTGCGCTTTTTTCCCCCCGTAGTTTTATTAATTCCTTACCCTCTGACAGCTCCAGCTCCAGCTCCGCCAGCCGGGCTCGGATCTCCAACGGTATCGGCGACGCCTCGCGGTCCGCCATTCGGCTTGTGCCGTAGAAAACACCTCCCCGATTCAACTGCTGCCTCCTCCTCCGCCGCCGCCGCCGCTGCTGTTGCCGCTGCTGCTGCTGCTGCTACCCCTGCCTCCTCTCTCGCTCGGAAAGGGAGAGCTACTCCTCGGCGGCCCCTCCTCGGCGGAGGCGCGTTAAGACTCAGAGGCGTCGAGGGAGAACAAAGAGGATAAATCTGGTTCTCGTTTTAACGGAGGTCCGCCATGACGCCCGGCTCCCGGAATTGTTAAAGACCCCGTTTGCTCAGTCGGCTCTCTACGCTGCCGTTGCGGTGGTTGTGGTGGTGGTAGTGACGATGATGATGATGATGATGAGGCTCGCGCAGCTCCAGTCAGCGCCGTTTGCAGCTTCTTGCCGCTGCTGTCACGTGACTCTACGGAGGAGGAAGGGATGGAGGGGGAGGGAAAACAGGGAGGAGGCGGTGCAGGTCATCACCGACAGAGGGCGCGGCGAGCAACCACACCTACAGCCCAGAGTGACGGTGTTGTTTCCCTGCATGTGATGATACCTGAAGCACACGTGTTTACAACAGTCGACACCGTCTTTATGTATTTCAATTTGGGTTTTTTGCCAGACACAAATTGTGGTTTTCATCTGCTTTGCGCTGCGATTTCATTTTCAGATATCACTTCATGAAATCTTGTCTCAATATGGTTTTTGGGTTTTTTTTTTGGAGAGCATGTCGCCAATACCTTCATTATTTAGTTTAAACATGATCTAATGATGCAAACAAAATGGGGAAACTCGATATTCATGTTGTACGTGGTCAAAAATCCGTGTTTCTGTGTTTAATTAAGTTAATCTTCCATCTTCCTGCCTGATGTCTAGACTTGTGTGGATGCAACAGCTATGAAAGAGTCAAGTAAAGGCAAAAAGCCCCATTTATAACCCATTTCCACCTGCAGAAGAGCAGCACATTAACAAACACCATCCACACTTAACCAGTGTTTGATCAGTGATGTTCCTCTATTTTACCGATTGCCTGTCTTCTCCTCTGCTCTGGCCATTCCCTTTTAATGTGGTCATTCTTTATTCACTATCTGCATGTGATAACTGAACCTCAACAGAATGATGTGATTAATATTAAAAGGTCAAGAAGCCTTTAATTAAGTCCAGTGTGATTGAACAAGCTTAATGTGCCAGTGACACATAAGTGAGCATCAATTTGTACGTCTAATACTGTGTATTTCATTAGTAATATTCATCACATTCATTAGGCCTATAGCCTTCCAGGAATCAAATCATCTTCATTGTAAACAAGTGGTGAGGCCACATGATGGAGTAATGAGCTTGTAATGGGACTTGTCTGCCACCTGCTGGTGTTAAGGTAGAACCACAACCTGGATGCAAACATGATCTGTCACGTTTTTGTATGAAAGAGGGCATCCAGTGCTGCGACTCGGCGTGTGCTGCAGCTGCAGCAGAGAATGTCTTTTAAGAAACTGGGGCTTCCACACAAATAATGGGAAAACAAGAGAATACCTTCTTTGCAGGTGTAAAGTCAAACAGACCAAAGGTGATCTAGTGAAGAAAGGCTTTGATTAGACTGAACTAAAGAAATCAATGTTTAACTTCAAAGGCACTTCTTTAATATTTGTTCAGTAATATGTACATTTGTACAGACAAAGTAACATGTGCCACAACCATGTGTGCTTTCTCCATGACAACTGCTTTAAAATGTTATATTTGCAACTAACAACAGAAAAAGGCACTGGACATGAAGTTCTCAAATACAGTCCAGGTTGCTCTGTGGTGCTTAAACAGTGTCTGTGTATAGACACTGAGTAACTGCTGCACATGAAACATTCAGAACATGACTTGAGCTAACGTTGGACCTTCTGACACAGGTAGCCACTAAACTGATATCTACACAGGTCAGACTGAAGCTTTAACACACTAACACTCCTCTCTAACATAAATAAAAATGATGACATAAATTAAATTCTAAAATGAAATAAAAAAATCATGCAGAGATAAAGAATTCATTTTCAGTGTTTCTCCAAGTATTTAGTCATACACACTGACTGTGGCTCATTAGAGGCCAGGACACCTCACCAACATTTGAAAACAGAAAACAAACTATGTGATTAGGTCTAACATTTAAAGAAAAGCATTAACTCTGCCAACCGTGACTCTGGAAAGGAAAGAATAACGCAGATGTATCAGTAAAAAATGATGGTGGAAGATCCTGTACAAAGAGAAAACAAACTCACACCAACAGCAGGGAAAGAAGCGGCAGCATCATCGGCATAACCAGACGAAATCAAAATGGAACCTGGCTCTCGATAAACTGACCCAAACTACAAACCAAGAAATAAAATGAACATAAAGTAGCAGATCAGCATTTATAGATTCTCTCCAGCTTCTTTTCTAAAATCTGAAAAGTTAGCTTAAACATCCTGAGTGGTTATCAGCCCCAGACCAGCCCGTCCTGAACCAGCCAGCAGTCAGACACCTGCTCCTCTCTCCCACACGGTACACACTTCAGTAAATATTAGCAGTGCTTGTGAAAGACCTGGATTGAGTTGATTTAAGGCTGCGGTTGGTATTTAATGTAATGTCACTGTGAATGATACCACATAACTCTGTACACAATGATTATTCCTCATTGTAAATGTGCAGCTGGTCTGTGTAACTAGGGCGGTCCAGGAATACTTTTTTGCAGCTTATATGAAACCCACAGGACAAAAAAAAACCCCCAACATCATCACCGTGGCAACAGAGCTGGTTCGGATGCTTGTCCCGGATAGGTTGGGAGGTGCTCTGCCTCTGAGGAGGCGTGGTCAGCAGGCAACACTGGCTCACTGGGCGATGCTCTCTGGCAGATCTCGGCATAGCTTAGCTTCTTGGACTCCTGGCCAATCAGAGAACAAGGTGGAGTAAGTCTCTCACACCTTTCCGCTCATGCACATTAATGGCTTACATCAAACTGATCTGATATCCTATCCAAATTATCTAACTATTTAATTTTCAAATCTCTCATCTCTGTCTTTTACAAGCACCTCACATATTATCTGTAGATTGGGGTCAGAAGAATTCAGAAACTTTGCCTGTGGATAATCTATGACTCTGAGCAACAAACAACAAGGCACATGTAGGTTTTACAGGATAACACAGGTGTCATTTCATAGTTGCCTTATCATTATTATTCAGTTAAATATTAATGTGTAATATCATCAGTCCTTGACAGGACAAACTCACACCACCTAGTCGTTTTCAAATGAAAACAGGAGAAATAATTGAATATAGTGTTGAAAGTGTTGATACACAACTCTTACTGTGACTGGTTCCTGTTTAAGCTGAGCTGGTTTGGCCTCACTCGTCTCTGCGCGCTCCTTCACATTCCTACAGAGACCAAAAAACACTCACTACATACAGCTCTGATCAGAGCTGGCACCATGACAACTGGAAAAGTGATGGTAGTCCACATTCGAAATATACAAAGAGCGAGGGGAGCAAAGCCTGTGCTGCAGCTGCACATCCAATCACGATATCCGTGAGAGTAAACAGTAAAGAATGTAAAGCAGAGAGTTAATCAGAGCAGCAAAGCAAATTGCCACCTAGCTGTGGGCTCCAGGGTGCAGTACTTACTGCTGCAAGACTGGCTGTGGCTGTTGTGACAATGGTGGCACTGATGCGCATGGGCTGCTGCTTTTGACTGGACTCTGAGGAACAAAAGACAGTCCTGCTGTCAGTGATGTGCACTGATGTGCAGGTACAAGTAGGAATGTTAAGCTCCTCCTCAGTCTGGGTTTGAAGTTCGAGAAGAGATTGTGTTACCCTGTTGAGCATGAGACTCAGTTGAACAATGTGTGGGTGTGTGTGTCAGACAGAGACAGACTTGGTTACCTTGACGTTGTGATTAGCTGCAGGTATCGTTGCCATGGCAGTGTTTGCCGGAGGAAGAGGAGGGAAGCTCGTGAGCCCCAGCTCAATAGGAGGAGATGGCTGACGAGGAGGCACCTGACTTGGTGCATTCTACACAAACACAAACACAACATGGTCTCAAAAGAGTGAACTGAACAAACATTTGCAATGCAAACTGGCGACTTACGTTGTAGTTTCCAGCAGACTTGTCACATGACCTCGGGTTCTCTCTCCTCCTCTGGTTGAAGTTTCCTCTCCTTCAGAGCACAGCAGGGCAGTGATGTTACCACACGTCATGACGCCAGGTATACGTTTCCCGTGGGATGGGACTGACGTTGCAAAGATCAAGCAAACTCAAACTGCACAGGGGTGGCACTAACCACTCATTCTGGAGGGCGGTGGGCCACCTTAGTCAGGTCGTTGAGCTTGCAGCTTATAAACACTAAAGCCTCCAGTGTAAGGAAGCGAATTCAGCACAACAGCTCTGCCCAGTGAGGAGCTTGAGCTTTTGGATAACTGCTGACCGACGCACTGTTTGTCTGGTTTGAGGTTCATAAGAAAGTGCACACTGTTCAAACAGAGGCTTTTCAGGTGATTGCTGAGTCATTTGAGGTGGAAGCATACAGGTCAAGTGGACTGCCCTTTCCCCTTTAATATCAGCAGTCACTCTACCAGGAGTGTCTCCACTCACTCAGAAGCATTACAGGAGGTCATGCTAAGTAAACTCTGTTTTTATAACATGCACCTTTGCTTGTGTTGAATTGGGCTTCTTTGTGACTGTGCTAGTGATTGTCATGTAGTGTTAAGCACTGCGTTCATCCTGTTACCGTTGTTCGACCGAGTACTCCAAAACATTTTGTGAGGTTAGAAGAAAGTGTTTGTTCAACAAAACAACCCTTCTGTTTTCATTTCTTTATGCGTCACTGTAACTAATAATAAAAATAACAATACTACTACCATACCATGAAAATCAAGTCCCAAACTTATGAGATGCTAATTAGATGCTTGGTTACCTTCCTCGATCGTTAGTTGGTGACAAAACTTGTCTGGTGGCTCTGTCAGGCTCTGTCTTCCCCCCTCTGGCCTGACGGCGCATGTTCCCTCGTGAACGCCCGCGACCCGGCTTGGTCGGAGAAAAGGAGCGCTCAACTGGCGCCTGTTCTGACGGATTAGAGGAATCATTCTGACTGGACTGCCAACG
Source organism: Datnioides undecimradiatus (assembly GCA_008933995.1). Lineage (NCBI taxonomy): Eukaryota > Metazoa > Chordata > Actinopteri > Lobotiformes > Datnioididae > Datnioides > Datnioides undecimradiatus. Next base: position 11,716,351 of record WARS01000010.1, read on the forward strand.
ATCTCCAGAGTTTGACCACCTTGAGCCTCTCCTAGAGAAAATTATGAAATGCCAGCCAGTGATTAGTCACAGCAAGTTTGCAACAAGACTGTCAGCCATTCCAAATAGCTAACAAATGGGAAGTGTATGACAGGTTTCTAACTACAATCATCAGCAGACAAAAGAGAGAACGACAACACTACCTCTGCCAGCACGGGTTGTGAGGTTTGAAGCTGGAAGCAGCAATGAATCCATTCATGAAGTCATTCATCGACGTTGGAGGCTGCTGGCAAAAACACCACACTGCTCATTACGCAACATGTCCCAAAACACAAGCTGCTGTTGACACATCCAATGTGCCATAAACAGCAACAGTAGCATCACCAAGTATAACTGTGTCCCACGAAACTTCCTGTTTCTGATGGTTTCTACTTGACACGACTTCCTGACGTACAATTTAAATATATAAGGACTAACCTCAGTGCATTCTTGGTATCCTGTTGTTGCTGGAGCCCACATCTCACTGTTGAACTCATATAGCTGTTGTGCTGGCATGTGGGTGGGGCAGGGATGTTGGTATGTATTTGGGGTGTAGTAGGAGCTGTAATTATTGGCGCTCTGGTCCAGCTGTGCGGGTCTGTAGCCATTCTTTGGCGCATAAGAAGTGACTGCCATGGTTTTGGCCTTTATCCTCACCATTATTGGCTTTCCCTTGAACATCCGAACCTCTTCTCTGAGATACCTGTAGGCCTAAAGACGATGTGCACAGAGACAAATGTTTTCAAATGATAAAAGTGACTCAGTTTAACATCTGTTGAATGCAGCTGATTCTGATGAAAATGGCATAACTGCTAACACAAAAGTTTTTAAAAAGAAATGAGATATATATTTTATATATATATATACACATATTTTACCTGTTGTGCATCGGTTTCCGATTTGAAAGTTATGAACCAGTTGTCGTTGCTCACAAACTCACAGCTCAGGAACTTGGGCAGGTCGTCCCTGTTGAAAAGAGCCTCCACCTCCTGTACAGCAACAGTAATGTTACATCACAGTGAAACTGTCACAATGTTGAGAGGAGAGGAGAGCAGAGCAGGGCAGAGGAGAGGAGAGCAGAGCAGAGCAGAGCAGAGGAGAGGAGAGGAGAGGAAAGGGGAGCAGAGGAGAGGAGAGCAGAGCAGAGGAGAGCAGAGGAGAGGAGAGCTGAGGAGAGGAGAGCAGAGCAGAGGAGAGGAGAGGAAAGGGGAGCAGAGGAGAGGAGAGCAGAGCAGAGCAGAGCAGAGGAGAGGAGAGGAGAGGAGAGGAGAAAATGGCTCTTGCCTCCTGAGGTGTGCTGTTGGGGATCTCACGCAGGATGATGACACACCGACTCTGACTGGGCCGGACCTTCTGTCCACATGGAGCCACCTGGACTAACGGCAGGGCTGTCAGCCAGTGAGAAAAGAGAATGACGATAAACCACATCTGTCAATCTCAAAACGCACTCAATTAAAATAACAGTCAGACAGACATTCTGAACCAAACACTGACATTTCAAAATATCAGAGATGAGGTCCAAATCTGTGCTGATAGTCTTGATCTTGTCCAGGCTGGCCAGAGTCTGGACGGAAACATACTGGTCACTGTCCATCTGAGAATTGAGGTACAGGTCATTGCCGAGGTGTTCCCTGTGGAGGGTCACAAGAGAAAAACCTTTATTGTGGAACGTTTGGAGGGGCTACACACACTGTGATATACATGTATGTACATGTCGGACAAGCGAAACACAATTGTATTTATTCCTGACAAGTCAAAGAAAATTGCTTATTAAAAAACAGTGGAGGTGAGGACGTGTCAAGTAATACTGCTCAATGACACCAGAGTAGCAACACTGAATCTTGTTTTTATGATTAGACACGTTGCGGTGTTCATAAAGAGTCTGTGAGAATCTTAGTATATGATGACATGATTTTAAGAGAATCGGTCATTGTGAGTTGGTACCTTGTCAGGCATGACTCCAAGACTGTCCTCAGCTGTTGTCTGATCTCATCTGCAATTAAAAGGAAGACATTACCACATCTAGGCAAGCAAAGTCAAACAAAACAAAACAAACTAGGTTCATTTTGCAGCAATGAGAAATGAATACAGGAAGTAAAAAGTGGAAAAGACACTTAATTGGACTGATACCTGTGACAGGTGGATCTCTGAGTTCTCCATTAACTACAGGAGCCTCAGCAGGCAGCATCTGGTACTCTAATGTGCTGGGATCTGCCTCGGCCACACCTTGAGTCAGTGCCACGTTCTCCAGCTGGAACTCCGGCACGTATCCTAAAAATCACCACAGCATAACCATAATGTGCACCCAGACAGCAACATTTATTCTCCAATGCCATTTTTGCCTCGTTCAGAGAGCAAATCACAAACACAAAATATCTCATGCAGTGGAGTGATGACAATCTGGTGAAATCTAACTGCAGTTTACCATCCTGATTGTTGGAGAGCTGCACCCATGGCTGCTGTGGCTGCAGGTAGGAGGTACCAGTCACGTCCAAATTGAAGTTAGAGTTCGTCCAAACCTCAGCATCAGGGTTAAGGCTAGGGGCAGCAATAGGTTCCTGGGACAAAAAGACACAACGTGCACAATATTAATCCAATATGAAAAGCGATGTTTCTAAAACGTGTTATATTGATAGAACAACACACAGTTTGTGTTTTCAGGTGTTTCAGAGGGAGAATGTTCCAGTTCTTGTCCATTAGCTCATTAAATCTGCTCTAGTCCAAATGTAATGCTGAAATGTGTGATTCAATAAATAATTATTGAATGAAATCAAAAGAATCAGTGCTGTTTCCTCTCAGTGCGAAAACTCTACTGTGGAAGAAAACATCTTGTCCGCTATGGATTTACACTCAGATGTAATCTCATCACAGCTGATTCAATGTAAAGCTCAGGTGTTGACACTTCAATTTAACATATTTCATTTTATCTACAGCGGCCTATGTCAGAAAACACACTCTCCGAATGAAAGCCAACCTGTCCAAGGCTCTTTTTAACAAGGTCTGTGCTTCATCATTATGACTGTACTCTCATTTATGTCATTCAAGAAATCTTTAACTTCGTCAAGGACATCTGTGTGAACAAGCGCTACTTCTTATGTACAATCTCTATTCCAGTATGGATGCTTAGAATTGACCAGTGAAGTGTGCGTCTTTTGTCATGAATGTATAAGGAAGCAATTATCCATTGAGACTTTAAGCCAAGTGTGTCTTTGCCTGAGAGATTCATCTTTTTATTTCTGGGGACAAGATGAAATAAAAGCTTTTACTGAGCCCAGCTGTCTCACATGTTGAGTGAACACTTACAGCCTGAGTGCAATCTGTGTGCCAGTCCCACACACAGGGTCCCTGAGGCAACACAGTGCTGTAGGGATAAGCTCCCAGCAGAGCCATAGAGGGCTGGAGCTCAGAGACCAAAGCAGGGATCTGTTCTGATTCAGTGCCTGTCTTGCTGTCACGCTGATTGGGCTCGGCATCAGATGCACCCTGGGCCCAAGCCCCACAGCTCTCCTCCAGACCCAGTTTGATCCAGGGGTGTGGATAAAGGCGGCAGACAGAGGAGTCAGCGTCGTCTCCCAACAGCTCAGATACCATTTCCCTCATCCCTCCTTCTTGCTCTCCCTCGTCAGCAGTTGCTGGCAGCTTGTGATCCAGGAAGTGAATCTCGTATGATGGAGTTGAGGCATAAACATCAATCTGACCTGGGTCCACACTTACCACAGTGGGCTCCTCCAGGCAGTCCAAAACTGAGGCTCTGTCACCAGGACAGCTAAAGTTACTAGGAATAACACATGGGTCACAGGTGCTGCTATCAACCATAACCTCCGAGCTTTGGGACAGGGTCTCTGTAGCTGATACATTGGTGGTTTCTGGAGGCACATCATTTTCAGATGCAATGCAATCCTCCAGTAACACGTGCATCTTCACCTCATCCATTTCCTCCGAGTGAATTCCATTTGGTAAATCACCAGGTTGATCTAAGCATCCAGCAGTGTCATGTGGCAAGCCAACGATGACGTTCGGGGCCACACAGTCAGAGGAAACACTGGAGGCTAATTCTGTCGGTTCAGAGGTTGTTTGAGGAGTGTTGGGGTCTTCTTCTTCTACCACGACTGCAGATTCAGGCTTGACTGGCACAGCGAGGGGCAGATCAATCTCAGTACCCAGTGCAATTGTTGTGTCTTCTCCTTCCTCGCATGCATTCATGAATATCTTCCCTTGGGGATTACCGCTCAGTGGTGCTTCACTGCATTCAATCTCAGCAGCGTCAGCTTCAGTCTCTAGACGAAAACTGTGCTCACCTTCCTCAGAAGACGTGCACGGAGACCAGGAAGAGGAAGCCAGAGAAAAGGAAGTGGCAGCCGAAAGCTCACTTTCGACAGGAGGAGGCTTTGTGAGTAGCCCGAGACTTGAATCCTCAACGATGCTCTCGGGGTTCTCAGGGCTATGAGGTGTGATGCTTGTGTTTACAGCTGTACAGTCACAGTGCTCATCACTCATCTCTATGTGAGAGGTGTTTTCCACGGTTTCAGGTACAACAGCTGTAGCATAATCACCTTTCTCAACATGATCGCTGTTCTGACAAAGGTCTGCATTTGATGTGTCTGAATGTGTCTCGTCTGCGCCCATGACATCTGGAGCAGGCTCGTCTGAGTCACTTTTAACTGTACCTTCAGTTTTCCCATCAGCACTGTCAGGCTGTTTGTCACAATCATCAAACCCGGCATCGCTGTGTTCGGATTCAGGGAAAATAGATTGAAAATCTTGACTAAAAGGCTTAATGCTGCTCAATTCAGAGTCTGGACTGTTTGAATTAACATGGTCACAGTGGTTAAAAGTGTGTCTTGCGTCAGACAGCGGTTCAGGATTTGTGTGACAGGAAAGAACGGTCAGTTCAATGGGCAGTGAAGACACACCTGAGATTGTGGAAATAGACGACACCTCAGTCAGAGTTGTATCTGCTGTGCCGCAATGATCAACATCACCCTCCTCGCTGTGGCTTCTGCCAACATTCACAGGGATAGCCTTGCTCTGCAGGGAGGATTCATCCATCTCAATCTGTCCTCCACACAGTGGCAAATCAACTTCTTCCTTGTGCTGTGGTTTGAGGCTGAGGTCAGGGACTAAACAAGGACTATGCCTGGAAGAATCCTGTTCAGGAGTTTGAGTTCCTGCTTGTGGAGTTTGGATGTTCTGCTCTGTTAACAGGTCAGACTCAAGCAGGTGATCCTCTGGAGGGCTAAAATCAGGATCCACGCTCTGATCCAATTCCTCCTCCTGGAATTTGGCCCCTGTTTCCTCTGTGGCACTGATGAGTCCCTCTGCTGCTCTCTGGTCCCCTGAGCACACACTCTCTTCTACTAAAGGCATACTCTTCACGCACACACACTCCTCTGTAACTAGCTCCACTGACCCCTTCACTGTCTCACCATCTACACATGCACTTTCATTTGTGTGTAATGTCATCAATACATCATCCTTGGACTTATCTGGGTTCTGTGCAGCTTTCTGGCAAGTCGTGCCTCTGGGCTCAGGGCTTTCCTGTGTGGACGCCTGAGCTTCCTCGCTGTATATTTGAGTGCTAGATGGGGGAGGTGGGTAACACAGTGACTCTACCAGCTGTGGAGCTGCAAGAGGGTGAGGTGAGATGGTCTGCTCTGCTGAGCAGGCTGAACTGCCTGAGTGTGTCTGAGACAAGCTGGTAGGAGACTGTTCTGTTGAATTTGACTGGCTGGTCAGTTTAGTTTCTGTGATCTGCGACTGATCATAGACTGTGGGTTCCTCTGCGTGTGATTGGCTGGAGACTGGAGACAACTCTACACAAGGCGGAGCAGCTGTTTGTTCTTCAGCTGTGTGCTGTGTCTGTGCGGCTCCAGTTGTTTGGGATTGACTGTGGACATGGTCATTTTCAAGGTCATCTGCATCAATGGAACATATGCTGTAAAAGCTCCGAGTCCTTGTTTCAAAACCTTGACCCAGCGTCGTCGTGACAACGCAGACCTCCTCATGTTCCTCATCCATGAGCTCAGGCTTGGAGGAATCCCGCTGTGTCTCGTGACACAGGCTAACCAGTGGCGGTGCGTGGTCATTGGACACTTCACTCACTGTGACGTTGTGCTGGCGGTTATCAGAGAGTAACCTGTCGGAAGCTGACCAACAGCTTGATGGTGTATACTGCTCTTTCCCATCTGGAACCTCACTGAACCATAAAGCTCTGAGTGTGGCATTCTCCAAAATCTTCTGTCTGACTGGACTCTGTGTGAGCACCTCCATATAGGGAGCTGGTCCACAGCTGGGCCTGGCAGTATGTGTCTCGCCTTCCTCTGCGTCCGTGTTTGTATGTACGTTTGTGCCGGTTGTGATAATAATAGCCTCCTTCTCCTTGTGAGTGCTCGCTGCTTTAAGATCCCTCTCAATCCACGTGGTGCTGTCCTCGTTGACCACGGGCTCCTCTATCCAAACCTTGTTGTCCAGTTTCTCAGGAATTTCCTCATCTTCCGGAGGCTTCTTTTGGGCCTCTCTGCCTGCCACACATGCCCCCTCTTCATCTAAGCACACATGCTGAGCTACAGCCGCAGCGTGTTGCCTGACCTGCTCTGTCACCTCATTCAGCCCATCGTGGAGCGGGGACTGTAACAGACCACTCCTCTCATTTTGCAGGCCGGGGTTAAGCTCCTTACTAAAGCAGCACCCCATCTTCTCCGGCCTACACGCAAATAAAACACAAGACTGCTATGGCCAAACACACTAAGAGCCTATACAACAGGAGAGAAGATCATGAGCAGCTCCTCACGATGGCTCAGCCACATGCAGAAAGAGAAAAGACCCTCTGCTCCCCTTTGCTTCGCCCCGTCCCCCTTTTCCCCTCCCCTGCCCAGAATAGCAAATGTGAAGTAGCTCACATGTGCTTGCCACTCAACAGAAGGCTGCACACCCCTTTGTGTGTGTGCGCATGTGTATAAATGCATGCAAGAGCCCTAGTTAGGCTACAGTTTGAGAGGGGCCAGCACATGGCCCACTGGGGACCAATCACAGAACAGTAATGCAGCAGTGTCCACTCCTCCTCCTCCCTCGCTGAAAATCTCAGTTCCTCCCACCTTACCATTCACATCTCCTTCCCTCCTACTGTTTTACTTTGATCCACATCAGTGTGCAACTCAATTTAGATGTTAAAGTTATTTTTTCATATATTAATACATTATATAAATCGTTTGTCTACTCTGTACACATATAAAAGTCCTGAAAAGTCTGTATTTAAATCAAAGCATCTGTAAGCAGCGACTGTGCAGTGAGATCAGACCCATTTGCGGTGTTATTATAACAGTGAAGATACGTATCACAGTACCTGGTAGTAGTAATAGTATCCAGGATCCAGCCCCCCGAGCGTTAACTGCACCTGTAGATCAGTTGGACACAGTGGATTCTGGTCTGACGTCATGTGACACAGGCTGGTGGGTAACTCAATGGAACGAGTGCTGCCGCTGTTGATGGTCACCACGGAGACTGGCAGGGGGAGCAGTGGAGAGAAGGAAATGAGTCACAGCACCACCTGGCCCGAAGGAAGGACTTCAACAACAAGATTATTTGATATGGACTAAAAGCAAAAGTGTCCTGGTGCTGGTCGAATTGCTGTAATGTTAACAACAGAGTCACAATCCTGGATTTGTTAGTAATACGCAGTTGCCCTTCTAATAGGTCCACCTCACCTCTGTCACTAATGACTGCATACAATAATACTAAAGAAAAATACCAGGAAAAAGTTATTGCTTTTAATGTTTTACTTATTCGGACAAACAAATGAAAAATCTAAAATGATCAAATTAGTAAATAAACTAGTAAATTCATGGCACGCATTTAACATGTGGCAAACTTTAACCAGGAAACAGTGAGTGTGTAGTCAGTAAACCTCTCTGCTGATCAGCAAACACTACCTGACTAAACAATAATATATCATACTATATATATTGTATATTTCGATATTGGAGCATATCAAGATAGAGCATCAATTCATTTACTATTCCAATATCTTGAACAGAACAAGTGTGGTGGCCAAATGCAATGATTGGTCAGTTGCCAGTTACCAATTAAACTGTTCTAATAATGGGATACTTAGCAAAAATGGCAAACCTTTGCTGTTTCTGACTTCTGACAGTTCTGCCATTTGTTGCCATTTGTTTTTTTTATAGTTTTAAATTGAAAATTGAATATTTTTAATAACTGCTATTTTAGACTTATATTTCCCGAACATATGAAACTGTATTTCATTATGTATAAAATATGCCCTTGACAACAAAGTTTCTCCACTTGAAACAGTATGAAAAAGTATAACGTTACTTTTGGTGTGTTGCAACTTTTCCGACAAACTAATGTTACCCTGAATATGTCATCTGGTTAGTGGTTAACAGACTTTGCAAGCTTAACCGGGCCTCGGACTAACTCGGTTTTCATGCCTGACAACCAGAATCAACAACTCTTAGCCTTAGCAGGTGAGACAAATCTCCCGAGACAAACGTCTATGCAACTAAATGCAACTAAAGTTAACCTGTCTTCAGGAACGTAGCCAGCATTTAGAAACGCAGCAGCTAACGTAACGAAGCTTTTCATTTCGTTAACATCACCCACCCAGTTACCGTTAGCTAGTTAACGTCCATAAAGCGCCCAACGGTCTAGACAACCGCTAGCTAATTTTAAATTTATGCTATGTATATCTTCCTGTTGTAGGAACTGGATTTTATCCAGCTGTTTTCACTATGTCTGATTTAGGGAACTCACCTGTCACCTGTTCTCCCGTTGCGTTCAAGTAAAGCTTGATTTCTGACTTCTGGTTTGCTTCCACGACTTCTTCTCCTCGGCAGACCGAATGAACAACCGTGCGTGTGCGTTACCCTGTGTCAAGAAACACCTCTGGAAATGTATGTAAGTTTACCCGAGCTGGTAACCTCAGCGCTCCCGGAATGTACACGCCATTTCAGGCGGAAAGACAGCAGCTAACGTGTCTGTGTCTCTAATTAGCCAGCTACCGTTAGCTAGTTAACGTCCACCAATCGAACAACAACACTTTAGCACGTTAACGCAGACCAACGGTTACAGTTGGCTTAAGTTAATGTCATGCTAATATTTCCTGACCCTCTGTTGTTAAAACAAGTTATGTCCAAGATTTGCCTTCAGTGATGCAGGGAGCTCACCTGTCACCTGTGCTCCCGATGTGTTTAGGTCCGCCTTGATTTCTTGCCTGTTCTGCGATGTGTCTGCGGGACTGTCACTTTCACTTCGTGTGCTTCCGTAAAAAACTGCCAGTTAACGTTACTTTCCCGTACCACACACGAACTCTGTAGTTGCCAAGGAAACAGTACGTTTCAATAAAAAAATAAATCTGAATTTTTTATTTTATTTTTTACTGCAGGGCAGTAGCGTGAATAGTTCCAGGTACTGAAATCACGTGCCACAAACGCATCATCCACCACTCACAGGATATTGTGACAAGAAAATCAACATGGTTTGTGAATTATTAGGATATTTATTTATTTATTTATTACTTAATACTGTTCAGTTAAACATTCTGTAAATTATATTTCCCAACATAAAGGTTTCACTCCACAACTTCCCAAACAAATAAGTGATAGTTCCACTAGAGCTGAGTGTTACTATTTTGTTGATCTAAAAGTAGTTAATGGAAACATAATGATTCTAAAAATACAAGGAATTAGCTCATTAACTACCCATCACAATAAAAAAAACTATTTAAAAAATCTGAAAATTGAAGTATTGTAGTAACTAGAGTTGCAGCCAGCCTCCAGAAATACTGAGGTCCCCAAACACAGTTTGATATAAAAGTTTTAAATCAATATGATCCTATATTTCCTAAGTTACTTAGAAATAATCTTACTTTTATTTAGCAAGATAAAGATTAAATCAACTTTTCAACAATTTTTATTCATTTCCAGCCTTAGCGTAGTCGCGTAGCCGCACAAGATAAAAATACTAAATCCAGCTGTCAAAAGTGCCCAATCTGCTAGTTTTCATTTGTAAACACTCTAAAAAAAGGAAATATTTGATTATTATATTAGGCCACAGTATACTAAGAAAAGAGATTGACTACAAATCTACAAATCTAGTCCCATATATTACATTATACTACTTGGGAATTTTATATCCAAACATAAAATTGTTGTTTTACTAAAATTCTGGGCATGTGCTGAAAACTTTATGTATTTCTTATTTAGTTAATCAAATTAAAACATAAATATAAAAATCTAGCCTTTTAAAGCATATAAGAAATGGTTAGTGTGTAATTGTAACACCACAGGTAACTAAAACCCCCACATTCACACAACAAAAAGAAGGTATCATGTTGTCCTGCAGTACACATAAATTCACTTTTACGCCCCCGTGAACAAGATGAAGCTTCAGTGAGAAAGTAAATGAAGTTACATGAACAGTAGTTGGTTAAGCCCTGTGGATGTATTTTTAAAAATCACAAGTTTGATTCTAATTTAGTTTTTCCCTTCAGCTAAGAAAACAGATAAAATGACATTGAAAGTATACTAAGAGAATTCCTACTCCCATGTCAGGGGGAAACTGTACACCTAAGAGTTTTTACTCTGAGGAACTAGAGTGCTTTAATCTCTGTAAAGAACGTAAGAGGTAATTCAGTGAAGTGCTCGTGGAGCCCCGTGGAGAAGAGGAAGCCTCCATCATGCTCGCTGTGTCAACGTGCACCAGTTTATAGTGAGTCTGTGGCAGTTTATGAAGAGTTTGCCGTGCTGGATCAGGAGTACAGGCTCCAGTAGATGGTGTTAAAGAGCAGGTAGGACAGAGGGAAAGCAAGGCGAGAGTAGGAGTCGATCATGTAGCTGTTGCTGACCAGCAGGTCCACGTTTTCCCGCACAGACCGTTGCCGGCGAAGGCGAGTACCCTCCATGGGCCTGATGTCCGGGGTTTGGGTCGGCGTGGTGAGCGGGTCAGAGGTCAGGGTGGGCGCCATGCGGGAAAATGGGGTCAGCTCAATGTCATTGTCATGGAAACAGCCATCGAAAGCCATCGCCTGGCTGGCGTTGAAGGTGGATGGGATCTGAAACAGTACAGAGAGCAGTCAGAAGCAGCAGGCTTGTACACAACACACTGTGTATTGCTAACCTTTAGTTCAAACACGCCTCCAACATTCATGTGTCTTATGCACCATCAGATGAAATGTGGGGTTTCAGGGCACTTTTGTCAGTCAGTGTTTGATGCAGCAGCATCAGTCTCAATATATTTTATATTAACATTGCAACAAATGATAACATGTAATGTGAAAGCAGTTGTAAGAAAATATGTGTTCTTACAACAAACAAAAGTCCAGAGGAAGAAACAAATGTTTAAGAATTACACCCTGATTGCACAAGCCTGCACACCCTTTTATTACACGGGCTCCAGCTGGGTTCAAAGTTAACCAGTCACATTCACAATCATACCTGAGGGTAAACAGCATCAACAAAAGTCTTTCTGATTGAAACCAGATTTAACTCAGCTGTTGCTGCAGGATTTATTTGAATACCTGTTGTTGCATCTTACTCGGAGAGCCCTGGGTCACAAAGACAGAAACTGTCAGCCCATCATTGAACGTAACCCACACTGACTGCACAGCATGGTGCAGGGTGTGCAAACTAATGACTTAATATTGTTTTTTTTCTGAATTTTGCTTGCTATAAAATCATAATGGAGACAGAACAAAGCCTATATTCACATTATTGGTATCTCTGCCTTTACAAATCAGAAATCAGCAGTTTCATAAGGGTGACAAATAAAGTACAAGTACCTTGAACTTGTACCTAAGAATAGTACTTGAGATATTGAAGATTGTTCTGTGTCACTACTAAACATACTGGGAAAATGCCACTTTAGAGTTCTGCTTGGCCTGCATGTGAGGAGGTTATGTGGATGTTCTTATGTAATGACTCTGTTAGGCACTAGATGGAGACATTGAGTAAAGTATGAGTTTGCTGACTCATGTTACCCCCCTGTTGACCAGGTGTTAATGTGAGGAAAGATAATCCCCTGAGTTTGGCTGAGTGCTGACCTTCCCCCTCTTCATCTTTCTCATCTCCTCCAGGGTGGTGCAGTAGTTCACTGCCGCGTACTCAATCACAGACAGGAAGACAAACAGGAAGCTGGTCCACAGGTAGATGTCCACCGCTTTCACATATGATACCTGGACAACAAACACGCACGTACACAAAGACACACATGGTTACATCGTATACATCAAACAGTCAGATACAGCTGATGGTGTCGACATTCACAATAATCACTGAAAAGAAATATAACAGTGCCTGGAAGTGGCACCTTTCTGCATTGTGCACGTGTTGAGTTAAGCCCACAGAGAACACACACTCCATTAGAGTCCATTAGAGTGCCAGGTACTTTGGGCATGAGAGATACATGATACGACACATTTTGGTATATTTCAAATAATTAGGAGTTTTTATTTTAATATTCCTTTTTATTACTACATACTGCAAATATTAATCTCTTTTTTTATAAGAATTGTCAGACTTTATATTTCTTAGTATTTTATAAGAATTCCAAGGGACCAGCTAGTGGTTAGTGGTTAATTATTGTTTTGTAATCTTCTTCCCAAAAGTCAGATTTCAGAGTAATGTGTGCACAGTGCGGCCTGGAGACAGCTGTTACCTGAGGCATGGAGGAGGACACTCCGGTGATGATGGTGGACATTGTGAGCACTGTGGTTATACCTGCAGGAGGAGAGAGCAAAGCAGTTTTAAAATCATAACACAACACGAGCTCTGACCGTCGGTGGATCCATTCTCAGAGAAGACCTTCAAACAGTTTTATAAAAATCTTAAGTGAGCCAAAGACAGCTTCAAGGTTTCTAAAATCTTTTTCTTAAAATACTTGTTAAATAAAATGGTTCATTTGAACTACTTTTAAATTAAACCTGCTATTGATTTGTTGCGTTTGCTATGTGACTGAGAGAATGTATTAAATGAGAGAATGTATCAACAGTATTTCTTTCGAGTGCTCTTCAGAACCTCAAAATATCTGCCTAAGAGCTGCAAAAGAACACAGCACTGTTTTTTTCATATGCCAATGTACTGTTTATTTTCTGAGTGCACTCTTTGTCCAAAAATAAAAATATGATATGTCACATTGTGGGTCTCAGCTCTGACGGGGGAAAAAAGCCAGTCCCTACAAAGGACATCTTTAGACTGTGTTGTGTTGGCAAGTGTCTGGATGAGTTAAGTGAAGTCAAGGAAGGTTAAGATGTTTTTTTGTCCGTGTTAACATTGTTACCCAGAGAGACGCGTGCAGGAACAGCCCTCCTGTCGATCCAGAAGGAGACCCAGGACAGAACGACCATCAGCATGGTGGGAAAGTATGTCTGTAGCATGAAGAAGAAGATGTGCCTCCGCAGAATGAAGTTAATGAACAGACGATTGTACCAACCTGAACAAAACAAACGGGGGGATGCTGATTTAACGTCTTATTTGGAAATCATTAGCATGGTCGTGCTGCAACAACAGCCTTTTTACTTCTTCTTCTTACTTGTTTTACTCATTTATCTTCTGACCTCTTGCTGGGGTCCAGATCATCAGGTCTAAAGTACCAATGCATGCGTTTGCATTACCATTTACCTTCATTTGATCCAAACCATGTGTACACAAAGGTTTATAGACAGCCCTTTCACCATGGATTCAGGTTATTAAACCACACACATGCACACACACACCGGTGCTGCTGTAGAAAGCCAGGCCACTGGAGGCTTGGAAATGCTCAATGAAGAACTGAGACAAGACGATCTCGTCGGTCCTCAGAGAATCGTCCCCATTCTTCCAGTAAAGCATCAGGTCATTCTCATTGTATGCATCTGGTGAGAGAAAGGAGAGAACTGGTAGAAGAGATTCGTCTAGGTTTTCACTGATTTTGCTGTTGCATGCATGACTTTGTATGTGTGTGTTTTGTGTGTGTGTGTCTCACAGCTCTCCAGCTCCAGCGAACAGTTCTGCGTATCCAGAGGGAAGCTACTGAAGTCCATTGAGCAGAGAGCCGTCACAGTGACCCTGAAACACACCACCGCATAATAAAACATTCAATACAGTTATTCATCATGTCCTGGATACACATTTCCTGATGTTACCAAGGAAACCAGAATGCAACCATCTCTCATTCTGTCAAGTTTCAGTCGCCTTTATCGACATGACGTGAAATACACCTCTGCCTCTCCTACTCTTCTGCAGCAGTGGATCATTTAATGAGGGTGCCTGCAGAGGTTTTGGTTTCACAAACCTTTATCAAAGTCAGAAAACACTTAGTCACTTGCTTGGGGAAAGAGACAAGGCGTCAAAGTGTAGAGGATATGGTTTGGATTTAGCCATGCTAGCTTCTCAGATCTATGGATAGCAATGTGAGTCAGTGGGTCAGCCCATCACTTCAGTTCAGACTGACATATCTTAACAACTATTGAATGGATTCTCATCACATTTTTGACAAATGACAAGTTTGCATGTTCAACTGGATATATGTCAAGAAGTCATCATCAAATAAGTGCTGTGATTTAAAACATCCTCCACCTTTTAACGCAACAGCTTAACCTTTGCCTCCACCCAAACCCTGTCTCTTTACCTGACGCTGTAGAGGATGTTCCCGTCGGGGTAAACCCGCAGCATGATGTTCTCCATGGTGGTGTCATGGATGAAGGAGCGCTTGGAGTGAACAAAGAAGACGTCAGGAACCCAAATCTTCTTCACAAGCCTCGAGTCAAACGTCCGGCTCTGATTGTTACGGGACGGAAATGCCAGCCGCTCATCTTTCCAGTAGTGACGCAGGTACAAGGTCATAGTGAAGTCCTGTGGGTTGCAGGCAGAAAGCCTGGTGATGTTTGCTTTGTATATCAGCATTGTATTTTATGTATTTGCTATTCAAATATCTTAGTACTTATGCTTGCAACAAAACCAGAACAATTATTTAACAAGGTTTTTATTTGTATCTAAATCATTTCTTTTCCTATGGTTTGACTTTCTTTGTCTTTCTGCTCTTCTTTAATATTTTTCTTTCTTTTTCTTTTTGTTTGCCTCTTTTAATTATATTTTATCATGGATTATTCATAGATTTGTAAGAAACAATGCCAAAATATGGGACCTTGAACAAAACTATTTTAAATAAAGGATTTTATCCAATGTAAATGCATTATTCTAGTAAATAATAGATAGGATTAACATTGTAAGCAAATCGGAGCAGAATGAGAAGGAAAGGTTGTCGTCTGATGTCAAAATCTGCCTTTTTTGTCACTTTTATTTAATCATGGAGCTGGGAAGGCTCAAATTTCAGTGTCAGTGACGGATGACGAGCGGCAGCCTTTTCTGCAGCAGCACGAGGACAAGAACGCGGTCTGAAGCACCAGTGACATGCAGATTTTCAACAATCCAGCAGACGCTGTCATGACAACACTGTCCTCTCCACAATTTATCTCTTCTGGCTGCAGGAACCCGATAAAGCACTTGTAAGTAGGAGGACGGCTGAGTTGAAAGCGGAGCCACTGAGGGGTCACAGACTAGATGAACCAACAGGAAGTGATGTAATAGCAGCCTCAAGTACACATTATAACCTTTTTCTACCCTCTGAAGTTCTACTTTTAGTATTTTCACTTTCTCTGCACCTAATCGGTCTAAATACTGTACATCAAATCAGACATTTAAAACAAGAAACATAGAATCCTAGATACATATTCATATTAATTTGATTAATTTAATTTAATTAATTTAATTTAATTTGATTAATTGAACACTTAAAGTAAGATGTCTAAAGTCAACCTTAATAAGGTATGTTTAACCAGTCATCAAAGCTGAATATGTTGGAAATTAAGTTCAAGGTTGATTACTGGAGTTAAAACAGCGATGCCTCACCATGTTGACCTCTGAGATGCTGTCAATGCTCTCCACCTGCACGTCAATGCCTACAGGGATGGCTGCACCTGAAACAACATCATTAGTTTTGAAAGTCGTTGAGTCCAAACTCATACGTCAAGGCAAAGTTTGCACAAGGAATGACATACACCAGAACAACCTTCAGGAAAACATTCAGTCACCTGAGGTTTTCAGAAGCCTTCATTCTGCAGTCTGACATGCTGCACAATCAGCTGTAACCACTGCTGATATGATAAGACAGTGATGAGATTTTATTATAGCATCGGAAAACTGAAATCTTGGTTAGATTGTTAGCGTCCTGTGATGTTCCAGAGGGTTTTCCGTCCTAACATGAGTAAATCTTTGGAAAGAACCCTGAAAATGTCAACTTATTTGGAACAAAATCACCCCTCAAACCTTATTTTGGCCAAACAATGGTAACAACATCCTTCAGCCTCACCACCAGCTCAGTGAAGCCATCAACATCTGCCCTCCACAGTCCCCCACTCCATCCTCTTCATTAGCAGATTAAGCTTGTTTAACTGCTAAACCTGAACAACCTGATTTGTGCACACAAACAGAGCAGAAATAGCTAAACAGCCCAAATCTCCCCAAATAACAAGCTCTAATCATAGCCGCTCACCCTCTGTTTGCTGCTGTGCTCCACAAAGCAATCATGACCCGGCAAACTTTGGAAACCAGGGTTTGTAGGACGTTTGCCCATCCTGTAACCAGCTGTGATGATGTTTCATGGTCAATCTACTCGTGTAACCCTCCCTCGCTGCGGCCAGCTGACTAAATATTGTTCATTCCTAACCACAAACATCAGCAATACTGTTACTGTTGTCTTTAACCTATAAACATGGCTATCTGTAACACCTGCAGCAAGAGTCACTGTTTAACAATCAGGGGAATGCACTAAAGTAATGGGCCACCATCACTGTCAGCTTCCATTACTGCTTAATCACATGTGACAAGTTAAACTCAAACTGTGGCCTCACACAGCGTTCATGTCCAACGTGAAGCTCATGCTGTGGACAGAACAGTTATCTGTAACCTAGACATCTAAATACTGTCTCTCTGAACTGTCTTTTACCCAAGTAAGCAAACTCAACTCATAAAGCACTTATTGCCTTTGTCCTCCTCTCACTCTTCCTCTGTGAGTATTCTTCCCCATGAACTGTCTTTATGTATCTCTGCCTCTGTAGCTGGAGAATCTGGATCTGTGATTATAAACCACTTCTTCATACTTCACAAACCAACTCTGTCTCTGTCGCCCAGATGGCCAACAGCATGATCCTGCTTAAGTTTTTCCATTGCTCATCATGAGAACTGTTGGTTGAATGGACTGAATGTCTGAATCATTAGACAACAGGCAAAGCTTTCAAAGCTTTGAATGGTAAATGGTTTGTACTTCCGACCACTCGAAGGAATCTACAGTCACTACATGTGAGCACTGAACCATTCACATCCATAAATACTGTGGTGACAACTGCGCATTACAAAGAAAACAAAGGAACACATTCACACATCAGTTGTTCAGTCATTTCTGCAATTTTGGGCTCAGTTGCATGCGCACTTCGACATGCAGCCTGGAGGAGCCGAGGATGGACCAACAATGTTCTGATTAGTGGACGACCTACTCTACATCTGAGCTCTTTCACAATGCTAACAATTGCTAATAAGTACTAAACCCAAAGTACAGATGGGATGTTATTAGTTTGCAGCAACTTAGTCATAAACTGAAGTACTGGGCTTTAGTGGTAATTCATTTCACTTAAAACCACAAAGGCCAGCCTCATCATGGGCTACATGAAAAAGCTAGAAGACCACCAGGGGCGCTGGGACTCATCTCTCTGAAACCATAGATATCTGAACCAAATTTCATGGCATTCCATCCTAACGGTGTTGAGATTTTTCCGTCTGGAGCAAAATGTTGGACCGAATGATTCTGCTAACAAAGCATAATAGCAGAACTGAGTGAGTGCTTTTACATGGGGCTCAAATTTTAGGCTGGGATCAAAAGTAAACCCATGATTACTTGGGTTTAACAAACAGAGAATTTCAGATTTGACACAGTTAAGTTAAAGAAAATGCTGACACTTGTTGCACTATAATAATCCAGTTTTAAGCTAAATGCCAGAGAAAAATTGTCTTTGTCTCCCACGTTGGTAGTGTTGCTATTGATGTAATCATTGGTATATCAAAGGTCACTGTTCTAGACCAAGTCAATGAAAATGCCTTTTGAGCTGCAAATCATGAAAACCATGTCTGCTGCTTTAGGATGCACATAGACATACACGCAGTCTCACACACACTAGTTTGGGTTTGTCTGTGACCTCTGTCTGGACGTGGTTTACCGGATTACATTCCTGCTTTTACTCAAAGACAACAAGAAAAAGAGGATGTACTCGAAAGCATCTGTGAGCTTTTTGTGGGAACAGAGATGTACAGTGTGTTAATTTCCACTTGAATGTTAGCAGGCCGGCAGCTCAATAAACACTTTATTTAATGAAGTTCATCTGACAGCCAGGACCATAAAGCTCCTCCTGCAGCCCGGCTTTGTCCCGCCATGACTTGTAAAAACCACCAGCAGTGCAGACACAACATTTAGCGTAACCCAGACAACGACTGCTGTTGGTGGGAAAAACCTGAAAGAGAAGGTCACTCACTCTCCCCGTTTCTTCTTTCTACAGCTTTCCTTTTTCCATGTCACACCCAGTTAGAATATGTTTGAGGCATGAGGCATCTTAGAGAAACGTGCAAAAGGAAGTCCAGCTCAACCCTCTAAGTTCTCGTGTTGGTTCCACATTAGTCCGTCTGTGGATTCAAACAGATTTGGACTTAAGTTGGACTCAACACCGTAACTCCAGATTTAACAAAACATGGAAGGCAGAAGCAATGTGTGACCCTTCTGTCTACACTGGGGAGTCTCTCCGCCTCCTGGGCAGCATCATCACCCAGGACCCTATGAGCTCTGTATAGCGGAGGTGGTACTTCCTGTGGTAGTAAAGTTTGGGCTATATGTTCTGGAAAAGCACGTGGAGAGAACAAAGATGTTGATCTCTGTCATCTGGTAAAAAGGTGGACCCTTCCTCCATTCGTTCTGGTACAAACAAGGAAACTGGCCCAGGAGGTCATAGTTTCCTGCTCAATGAGGTGATGTGATTAATAAGGTTAGTCATATGACTGACAGCTTCACGCTCTGGATGATCTAGCCATATAGATTGGGATATTTCTCCTGCGTATGGCTACAAAATGCAAAAACTGGTCATTGTTTGCATCCCTGTTTGTTGCACAGATTGTCTTCTGGTCGCTAAATCCAGCTCAGGACTTTTATTTGGGTAAATCTACAACATCTCAGTTAGTGAGCTGCTGGAGATTTACCTCAATAACACATCAGAATTGTGCTTTGTGCAGCTTTGAGGTCATGTTTTTTTTTTGTCCCAAAATGTTTGTGTGTTCAGCCTTTCAGAATGAGTCTTTTAATCCCTGAACACCACAGATGGATCAATTCATGCAGTCATAAGCAGCATAATGCCGCTTTAAGGACTCAGGATGCTTCTGTCCAGCCTCTATCGCAAACTCTGTGTGGTTTTGATTTGACTCTCCAATCAAAGGAAGGGGAGAGGGATTACGAGGTTATGCTGTGGCCAGCTTTTGGAGAACGTGAACGTCAGACTCCTACACAATCCATACTGACTCAACCGAGCCATGCGTAACACTGGCGGCTTGGACTGACGCTGTAATGTAATGAAAGCTTTGCTCACAGCAGAATGACATACATGCAATCACAGCCTTTGTGTAGGAAACCTTTACAGAACCACACCAGTGGTTTTCTATCTTAAAGTACTTTTTAATGTTTGCTTTACATCACAGCTAAACATTCTGGAAACAGTAGCTTTTTACTAGCAGGTGGCCTTCTCAGCTACATTACACCTCTAGTACTCTAATTTGAGGTACGTGGACTTCAACTTGAGTATTTCCGCGTCATGCTACTATCTACTTCTACTCCACTACATTTCAAAATTAAATATTTTTTAAATGTTTTTACTGCAATGACAGAATTTAATGTCTCATATTGTGTCAAAAGCTATCAAAGTAGTTCGACCTCTGGACAAACCACAGTGGTAAACAAACTCAACATCAACAGCAGTCACCATCAAGCTGTTAAACCACTTCAGGACAATAATTCATCTGCCTATCAAACGCGAGGTTTGTTACCTGACACTGGGGCCAGATAAGGCCAAACGGCGAGAAGCTGCAGCCGTAACACACCAGCGACTGGAAGGCCACCAGCAAAACCAGCTAGTAAATCAGTTACAAGCTTTTGGCATCATGGTGTCTAACTACTGTATAACGTAGCAAGACTGAGGTGGCCAGATGGGGCAGTTTATGGAGCTTAATTTAGGTTTATAGATGTTCTTTAAAGGGTGACCTTGATATAGAAACACTACAAGCTCTTCACACGTAGAAATGTGTCACATGGTGTATTTCAGGAGGAGGGAATGGTTTTGATTCTTCGGCTTCTTGGGTCTGATGCACACAGACACAGACACAGACACACACACACACACACACACACACACACACACACTCACAGCAGCTACTGGCTTATCTGAGACAGAAAAAGCTGAGATTTCCCTTGGTGTATAATTATAGTCCGTGGAAATGCCACAGGGCAGTGGGGCAGACAGTGGTGCTTTTGTTGTCCCCACTCTGAGCGACAGGCAGGACCACAGAGACCATCCGGATGCCAACTGACCATATAGACTGAGGACACAGGGAAACGTACTGCATGAGGGCAACAATGGAGGCTAAGTCAGGCCGTGGGTCAGGTACATTTACTCAAGTACTGCAGTTAACCTTACAGTATGTAACATTTCTGCAATAAAATGTCTAAAACAAATAGGTCTGACATATATATTTTGTTAAACTGTGACCTTACAACAGTTTTCAAACCAAGCAAAATCCAGTTTTTCTCAAGATCATTGAAAACAAAACGAAATTTAACGAAAATTAAAGGGACACTGCTGTAATTTTCAACCTGGAACGAACACTGGGGGTGGCATTTTCACAAACTGGTTGAGTACTGAACATGCTGTTAGCGAGGAAACAGGCTACAATATGCAATGTACGGCACATGCACCTAGTCAATGTACGTTCACTAAACTGATGCAGGAGGACGACTGTGGAAATGTGAGCATTAGAGGATTAAGCGTTAGGAAGACTTTGTTGTTTGGAAGGACACAGATCTGAGCATAGTGTCACTTAAAAGATCTGAAACAATGGTTTGTGGATGTGCATATCAGGACTGATGCCTACAACATTATATATTAGATACCATTTAATTAATATCCAAGGAATAGGTAGGTGATGGTGGAGAGAGGATTTAGGGATGCAGGAATAAAGGGCGGGGGTAGGGAACAGGGTTTGCGATGGATGAATGGAAGTGATTGTTGATCTACAGATGCCAGCTTGTGGAGGGGTGAATGGAGTGTACTGTGGGATGGGTGAGACCCAGAAAGGTGCATGTGGGCATCTCTACTGTGAGTTATGCAGCCAAGATTTTTAAAATATGGTCAGGGATTCCCTGTCTCGAAGCACAGGAGGTGCCTCTGATATGGAATGGAAGCCTGGAGTATGGCTCACGGACCATTCCAGATCTGTATTCTGTACACTTGGCAGATGTTGTCTGTGGTACATAATAACATATGGGTTCATAAGGAAGGGTGTATGAACCCAGTCAGAAAAGTTAGATAGGTTAAGGTGGACTGAAATGGTTCAAGGCATAGTTGCCCTGAGCCAGTCCTGGACCAGTTTTAAGAACTGTTAACCCCAGTCGTCATGTTCCCCTTTGAGGTACCAGCAAAGCAAGCAAACATGAGCAGATGATGCACAATTTGTATTTTAAAACTGGTCATGTCACCAGTCAGTTAAGGACTGAGTACATCTTCCTCGAGTGGTAAGAAAGTAAGATGATCATAAAGTCTTTAATACTGTAACTTCAGAAAATCATTAACGTAGGGTTCTCCAGTTCTCCAGGTCTTTCCAGGACTTCCGGTCCAGAGTCAGACAGTCTTCAGAGTTTAATTTTCAAAAGAAAAAAGAACTTTGAAGGTTTTGGGATCAATAGAAGAATGTAAGGAAGAGACTGTCATCATCAGAAAAATGACAGCATTGTCCTTTGTCTAAAAACTAAACTGAGCTAAACTGTGTTTACATTTTTGTGACATGAATCCTCTTGAGATCATGAAAGTAATCACTGCGAGAGCTTCTCAGGTCAGAATCAATGATTGGAAGCACAAACTGGAGACCACAGTTCAGATCCTGTTTATACCAACAGTCGGTTGCTTTCAGAACTGGATCCTTTCATAACTGTGCAGGCCGTTCTGACAAGCACTTCACTTGGATGGGATCGCTGTGGGGGGCTCAGGGGTGCCACGGGCCAGAATCGACATTCCTTGCAACACAATGCAGTGCACATTCTTGGCTGATTACTAACCTTTACAACAAAAGATAAAATATTTGCTGTTTTGATGAGTTTCAAGTGTTGTAAGCACCTCTCTGGGAGCGTCACTGTGCAGTGTTTTGACGTACAATAAACATTCAGACTCAGGGATCTATTACTGAAACCAGCCCCATTGTCTTTCACCATCACAGGAGTATCGGGAATACGCCCCCACCGACACAGCTCAGTGTTTGTGCTTGGATGTTTTAATGTAGGTAGTGCTGGAAGCGGTATCCACTTCTTTTACTTAAGGTTGAGCTCATTTTAACAACTTCATATGCTGTTGGGTAGTTTAATCTACAGCAATGCATCGTATTCTATAAGATCATTATATATTTGTAGTGTTGCTGTCCTGTGAGAACCACGAATCTCTAAAAAGTCAACATTTCACGAGCTCAGACAAACAGCCTTGTTCTCAGCTTTGGGACAATGTATTTCCTGCTGATCCGAGAGGATTTTTAAAAAGATTATTTAGTTTAAGAAGCAGCTAAATTCCCTTAAATCTTGGTCCACTTCATCCTTCTTTTCATCAGAAAAATTCAAATTCCAGCAAATTTAGAGACACAGCACAGTACGGTACTAGAGTCAATGATCAGCTTTCATCTTTTTTCCTCAAAGTGACCTGAGGCCAAACCAACTAGCCGCATATAATCGTCACTTGTCGATGCTTTCATGAACGACATACGGTTTTACTCGATTGCTTCACAGCCTCTGTGGATATCAGTAAATATCTCTTGATGTAAATACACAGATGGATGTGCAACATTTATCTGCTCAAGAGCTTTGAGTTCATACACTGTTATTATTTTAATCCACAGCGCCAATTATAGAAGCAGCAGCCATTTTGCATTGTGTTTTGCATGTCTGCATGCATCTATTGTGTGTTTGATACTGATGATCTTCACTGCAGACGTCAGTTTGTTTCCCACCCCTCCATCTGCTGCAGACCTGGAATATAATCCAGATTAATGCATGCGAATCCCCCCGACTCACACACTCCTCTCACACACACACACAGAGGCATTCATTATATTGCAAAAACATGCAAAGGGACACACAATCACATTTCAGTGAGCACAAAGAGTCCTCCTCCTCAAACGCGTCAGTGCCGACGCACACACTCATGTGCAATGGCGTAATCTGGGTCAGTGTTGGTGATTTGGGATTGACACATTGGTTGTCTGAGTGACCCAGTGCCCATCATCGCATCATCAAACCACAGCGTACACATCATCAGCAAGGGACTAGGAGTGATTTTCTCTGTTGGACGATGTGTGAGTGAGTGGATTAAATCATCTGGGATCAGAGATTAAATGAGGTGTGCGTTTGTGTATTTGTGTGCGTGTTGTGGGGGGTAGGGTTTGTGTTGCTATCTTTGTGAGGACCAGTTTCAGTTTAAGGGAGGACATTTGTGAATCGTGAGGACATGTCTGTATTGTGAGGGTGTTTTGGGACCAATTTAAAGGATTGTTTGAAGGTTACATCTGATGTCAAGGTTAAATTAATACATAGGTTTAGATTCGGCACAAGGCACGGGGTGGGTAAGGCACTTAGTTAGATATGATGGGGCTAGGAAACATATCAGTGAAGGCCCTCACAAGTGTCGAGAGGCAAATTCTGTGTGTGTCTGACCTCCAAAGCCTGGTCTCATAGCGAAGTCATGCTCCTCAATCCTCAACAGCTGTTCACTTTTTATGAGCAGCGTCTTGGTGCTGTCCTGCCTCTTCAGTTTGTAGTCAATACGTCTGCAGAAACACACAAACAGACAACGTGTTGCGTGATTAGTCGCTTTATCGAGGCTTTGATTGCAGGTTTTGATTAGTGAAAACACACTCTGTGGTTCTCTTTCTCTGTCTCTCTGTCTCTGCAACCCCCCCTCCCTCCCCCTTCCACTTGCTCTCATCCTGCCAAAAACCATAACCTTAATCAAAGGCGTGGCACGGCACACACACACACACACACACAAACAAACGCACGTGCACGCGTACACATGTGTGCACACATTCTCTACCTCATGCACAAAGCATTTCATAATGTTCCAGAACAGTCCTTGGTGCAACTGCACAACTGATAGAACCAGCTGCGGGGAGAGTATCACTGTATGGCAGATTAAGTATAAGTATTATTAATACTACATTTCCCATGACTCCTTACGTCCTCTACCTTCGTATTACAGTAAAATCAGAGTGGAGGGGAGAATTACTTTTGAAGCTTAACCACCATCTTTCTGTACCATAACCCACCAGTGGAGGAAAGTGATACATTAAGCCAAGCGCTGTATTTAGGTTCAGATATGAGGTACTTGTACTTTACTTGTACTGATTCACTCTGCACATTAAACTAATATGAAACTTCCTTTTTCTTAAAAGAATTATTTTTAATCTAGATTTTTTTAGCACAGTTTGTAAACACAATTCATCTGGTTTTAATTCAGTCATTAACAGTATTTTACAAATGCTGTGAGGAGGTCTGCTGTGAAGTTGAATTCTGCATATTTAACTCAGCCAGCTGAAGGTTCAACAGTGTTGTCTGTAGGTAGTATTTGTCAACATAAACATTTAAAGCATTTACATTTAGTTTCAAAGCCTTTTCCACACTGTCAGGCAATAATCTTTCAAGTCTGACAGCAGTCACAAATAAATATGCATCAGAAAATAAATACATTTTAAGAATAAAATGATTGAAATCAGCCTTACAATGAAAAATGACATTTAATGACGAAATATAAAGTGAAACCTGGTTGCGAAAGCAGTCAAGGAGCCTGAGAAACACATTGTGTTTCTGCATCCATAATCAATGACTAAATGCAGGAGGGGAAAACATTCCTGTACATCCTGTAGGGGCTCACATTCTAGCTGTGATCCATTCCATTCCACTTTCTCTGTGAGTAGTTACTCAGGGCTGCTACTACAATCAGACGCTGACAATGACTCAGTGCGAGTCAGTGCTTGTTATTATGGCATTAATATTCCGGTCAGGATAGCCGCTGCAGCTTGCAATGCACTGGGTGTTGTCTGTCTGTACTGGTGGTAGTGACACGTTGGAAACAGATGTTTGCATCTGATGCAATGAAGCATAAATGAAGTGAGTTCACACACAGTTAATTTGTCATGCTGAGGCCTGACTTGGCTGTGTTTGTTGGTTGCTGTGCTGGTGATGATTATGTGATTGTGGGGAACAAAAGGGCCCATGACAGGATTAAAATGACCCTGAATCTGGTACATGTATAAACAGGGGGTTGTATATCAGAGGAGATGACTGAGACCCCAACTTGGTTGAAATGTCTTGAAAAGAATAATAATGTGACCTCGTCCTCAAACTGCTTTTGTCCAAGGTCAGGAATAAGCCTTCAAGTTCAACGTTCTGACGTCGCCTCTAAATCGAAATGTGACGTTACATCATGAGTGTTTGCAGAGGCACAGCAAGTAATGCAAAGTTGGCCTTCACAGGGTTTGAGTCTCATCCAGAGTTGCAGAGGTCCTCAGACAACGTAAAGTAACCACTCTGTGCGGCTGTGCAGAACTTTAAGCTGCCGTATGCGTCTGACATTCAAACGGGGAAAACCAGATGCCACAATGTTCAGGATGTAGAAGGTGTAATTACAGCCTGAGCATGGCTGCCCCTCAGCTGCAGTACACGCTGCACTGTGTGCGTGTTTCGTGTGTGCGTGTGTGTGTGTGTGTGTGTGTGTTTGTTTAGAGGGGGAGAACACACACGTGCTGTGGAGGTGAGCACACAGTGGGAAACAGATAAAAGCTCTTTGAGATTTTCTCTGCTGACGGATGAAAAGCCTCTTAGAAAGTCACACACCTTGACGTAAACAGCGCACACATGCACTCACACATTAGCACACACACACACACACACACACACACACATTCCTATTATTATGAGGCCTGACAAAGTATTTGAGCCAAATCCTATCTCCATAATCCCTTAAATTAACCTTGAAGCAAACACTGCAATCCTCTAAAACAAACCAAATGTAACTGATCTCAGCGCTGAAGGTTACTCAAATGAACTAAACTCACTTCACTTAAACTTAACTTAACAAATTCCAGCTCTTCATCTGACTGAGAATAAACTTGACTCAAAAGTACTCTTCCACTCTAAATAATAACACCGATGCAAATACAAACTCATCATATTGTTCTGGAGACATTTGGTCCACATGAAGATAGTAGGACTACGGTGTGCACGCGAATACACACACACACTGAAACACACACACACACACACACTAAAACCCTCAGATCAGGGAAGCAGTCTGGCTGCTGCTGTAGATGGAAGGTGCTGTAACACAACACTAAACACACACACACAACTGCACGGTTGGTTGGTAAGTCATTCAAGCCTTCAAAGGAGCACTACAACAATTGGTGAAATATGATAATCTGTCTAGTAGAGACAGCAGGACTTTACTAGTGTAGTTAGTTGAGCTGGATTTTTAGACTATTTTGAACTAATTATTATTTTCATTATGGATCCTTAGGCTGATTATTTTTATTCAGTGTAATCAATTACTTGTTTGGGTGGTGTAGAGTCTAAATATAGTAAAAGATTAAAAAAAAATTAAATTACAAAAAATTTCATTACAATTAATTGGAGTAGATGTAAGAAGTGGTATGAAAAGTACCTTAAATTTGTACTCAGTACAGTAGTTGAGTAAATCTGTATTACTTTGCTTTAGTCTGCGTGTTGATTCTGCACTGTATTTCCCACAGATCACCTGTCACGAGGGTGGGGCTGTGGGATCTTTCAGCGGATGAAGGTTATATTGTTTTCTAACTGCTGCTACACACACACACATGCACGCACACACATGAATACACATACACACACACACACACACACACACACACACACACACATCAGTTGTCAGCTGGTGTGACAGGCAAAGAGGCAAACATGGGTTTTACAAACAGTTTCTCTGGGATAAAGCCAGTGTTCAGATCCTTAATAAACAGGCTGACAGTGCTTTTACAGCAGAAAGTGAGTGACACTGTGTGTGTGTGTGTGTGTGTGTGTGTGTGTGTGTGTGCAGTACAATTGGCTGTCAATATTATTACAACACTCCAGTTGAAAGTTGACAACAGCACATCATGTTCTGCAGTAATCACAGATTTCGAATAAAACTGTCCTCACCAAAGCATGAATACCTTCTTCCTCTTCTGTCAAACTTCTCTTAAAGTTAAATGATTCATTTTAAATGATTTAATTTGCTCCATATTTGTGTTGCAAACAACATTTTGTCAGAGGGAGACGCCTGTGCTGAGTCTGCTCACTTTTAATAGAAGTTTGGTTTTGGTAGCAGTTTACTTTCTGACACAGTGTGACACAGAGACACAGAGCTGAAGCTGCATTCATTCATTCTTTCCACAAGCCCCTGGAAAGCTGGCCACTTTCTGTTTTTTTCAGTTTCCGCAAATGAAACCTGTCTGAGGAGCACCGTTTTTCCAGCAGCTGGAATATTTGAAACTCGCAGTGGTCAGTCCTTTTTCTGTGAGCACTTAAAACTGCAAGGACGTTAGTGCGATGTCACCTTTTGAAGGCTCAGGCCTCATAGTGTATGTGCTGTACTGGAAACTGTAAGCAAACATGCAGGAAGTATTCAGAAACTCACTTAGTATGTAAAGTATGTAAAAACAAAAAGTATTATCTGCAAAATGTATATTAACAAAAGTTAAAATACTAATTGTTAAAAAATCTCAGTGTATCTGAAAACGTTCAGAATCACCAAATATGGATAAACATGGTTTTCACTCAACAGGGAGGGTTTGAGAACTTGTAATCTGAAAAGTAACTAGTAACTAGAGCTGCCAGATAAATGTAATAGAATAAAACAATATTTGCCTCCGAGGTGTGGAGGAGCAGAGGTACAAGCAGCATGAACTGGAGACACTCTGGGCTACAGTGACTACAAAAACACATCCAATCTCCAAGCCAACTGTCTGCAATCCAGTTGCACTGTGGGTAACATCTTGACAAAAACAAGACTGCACAGAATTAAATAAGACACCATCTCTTGTTCTGCACTCTTAACCTTTCATCTTGCAACATCATCGCATCGTATGTTAGGTGTTAATGTGTCTATGTGGTGTTTATAGCTTGTTGTGTTTCCAACAAGTGACCAAAAAATGATATCTAAGTAGCAGGAACACACCTAGTTTGACTAATATGTTACTAATGATCTGCACTGCTGACTCAGTTGCATTCATGAAAGAGTTACACTAAGCTGTGACAGATATGTGTGTGTCCAGCTGCATCTCTCACCCTCCAAACTTGAACTTGCTGTTCTCTCCTAGGAAGACCTCCTTGTGCTTCCTGCGCCCAGAATTGCGACCGCCTGTTACGCAGGCAACCAGACTGGCCACGGCCAGAGCCAGGCAGGTCAACATGTCCACCTTCATGTTTCACAGGTTTCCCAGCGACGGCTGACACAGCGCCAGCATCCCGGCCACAGCGGCCCAGCAGCTCCACCTCCGCGTCTCAGTGAAGAGCCCTGATCGTCCTGCAGGCTAACGCTGGTGGTTCTGGTCAGACATCTCACAGTGACTGTAAGTTTCCTCAACAAGAGAGAACAGAGAGGAGCAAGCATTCCAAATTATGGAAATACATGAGTGCTCTGCTGAAGTATTCTCTTAAATGCATTCATATATGTTTCTGCATAAATCTCTGCAGCAGATGTTCGTGCAGCTCTTCGGTCTCCAGCTGAACATCCCGACTGATCTCCAGGAATCTCTTGGCGTCTCCGCTGTTGTCCATCCAGCTTTATTCACTCTTCTTCTCCCTCTCGCAGTCCACCTCCGTCTGTTTTATCTGCAATTTTGTGGATCTTTCTATCTCTGATTAAAATCGATATGAATCTATTCCTCGCGGCAATAGAGGAATGACACTAATTCCACCATAATCCTCTTATCTACAGCCACAGCAATCTTTCACTAACCTACAAACTGTCACACACACACACACAAACCCATCAGTAATCAGGATTTTCTCAGTGGGACAATGAAAAACCAGGCACCTGGTGTGATTATATGAGGTTAGCACATACCTCCACCTTCGTGTGTGTGTGTGTGTGTGTGTGTATGTGTGCGAATGTGCATGAGGGTGGCGTTTGCGAGAGGAAATGAATCACGGGTTTGGAAGCAGCTCAAACAACAAAAGGTTGTCAAGATCGTCTGAGATTTCATCTGAGCCGGAGCGAGCTGCGTCTAATTCAGCCTCACCCTAGCACCTTCCTCGGTTTACACCACTGGGGAACATAATCACACACACACACACACACACCCTTATGAATGTATGTACACCCAGCAAACCACACAGCTATGTACACGTTTGTGCAACTTTAGGTGTTGCATCCATGGTGATTGTAATATTACGTAACTGAGGAATTTCTTCCTTCAGAGCTGAAATCGTGTTGCACCATCAGCGTTGCTGAAATGAATCAATCGTGGAAGACGTAATCAGATCCTTGAAGTAAAAACATTGAGACAATACTGCATCCAGCTCCATCCTGCATTCAAAACCACATTTTAGCAACGTAATGGATTTTAATTCCTGTACATTGTAGTGTTTAATATGATATTTTTGGTTTGTTTTGATCACCACTGCATTAATGTTTTATGTTGCATTTTACTGCTGTAGATGTTTATGGCTGAGCTCATTTGAACTTCTTTACATGCTGTTGTTGGGTGGTTTAATCTACTGCAATGCATCATTTCCTGTAGGGTCATTATATGTTCGCAACTGTCCTGTGAGAACCACGTATCTCTATGCAGTCAACCCTTTAATGAGCTCAGGACAAACTGCTGTGTTCAGCTTCATCTTAATGTATTTTCCTGCTGATCCAAGAGGGTTTTTAAGTAGTTTATTTACCTTAGGAAGTGGAAGAACTGTTGCTGTCTGAATAACAACTAGTTACTACAGATGTCAGACAAAAGCAGTGTAGTATAACTATGATAGTTGCACATAAGTAGAGTACTTCTGTAAATGTACTTAGTTACTATCCATTACTGACATTAATTGATCACAATGACAAACGGTGTTATGTAACCACTTGCAGGTACATCATCAGAGAGCAAACATCACAACCTCAAGCTTCAGGTACTTCACGATCATCAGGTTATGAACCGAAGACCAAGCAGTGGGAAAAGCTGCGTTCGTGTGTGAGAGCAGGAGCATGTGCTGCTTGTTTTCTCTGTCCTTTGTGGGGTGATGCATCATGAATTCAGCCCTCAGGGTAAGACTTTCAACAGAAAGCTCTACTGCTCCACTCCGAGGCGTCTCAGGGAAGATATTCAACACAAACACAAACAGGAACGTGGCAGGAGTGCCGGGAGCTCTGTATACGTGTAGCAGCCTGTTTTGAAGCTTTGTGGCATCCGACATCTTCACAACAACATGATGGCACCTCGCTCACCTCACTGTGTGCAGCTTTGCATTTCATGAACATGAACATTTGCATTTCAAGAACATGTTTGACTGTAGACTGGCTGAGACTGTTTGCCTCTGCAGACACCTCTATGAGACCACAGGGACAGACACATGACTCTGATTGAACATAACGTCTCCTGGAGTTGGGTGAGTAATGCTCGAAGCATGAATTGGGCTTCAACTACCACCAGCTCAAGAGAGACCAAGGTTTTGTGTGAGGAAACAAACACAAGGAGATTTCCAGCCTCTATTAAAACTGATTGCTCTCCTTGAAGAGCAAGGTTTGCTTCGAAGGTTTGCTCCTGTAACCACACCCAGTGGTGACATCACAGTGTACTGACGCAACCTGGCGTACCCCTCTACATCACAGCAGCAAGATCAGAAGTCAAACCGGTGGAGATCAGAAAAAACAGGATTCTTCGCTGTTAAGTTGCTCTTTGTGATTTTACACTTTACAATGCAGAGTAAATATAACTCAACAGCTAATACTATAACAGCCATGAGATAATGAGGGATTACATAGTACCTACTCAGTGTGATGTATCACTTAACTTAAGGCTGCACAGAGAACGTTTGTCTGTTCACAGATATAATGAGCAAATATTTACTAATGATTCATTAACAAAGTATCTACCGGTCTGCTCTCTATGAGCTCATCATTATTGACAATATAAACAATAGGCACGGTAGCTACTCCTTAAACTGTGCCATTTTCTCTAAACTGTAATGATGTGGCAATAAGCACCATGTAAGAACAACATGATCAGGTTGATCAGGTTCAGACTGACTGAAGCAGGACACACCTGAAGGTCCAAATAAACATTTACATTTATGAAAATTACAGCAAACCCATTGAAGGTCCTTTCATGAAACTCTGCTGGTCAGGGATCAGCTGTGCGTGGTGGCCTAAAGCAGCCTTTTTTAGAGTTATTAGTCGGTGTGTAACTTGTGCCACTAACAGTATTTCAGCCAGCAAGCAGAAACAATCATCATGTCCGGTCTTCAGATTGTTAAGAATGCAACTCCTGAGTCATTGATTAGCTAAATCAGTTTAATGAAAGATTATCAGAATTGTGCAACAACATAAAAGGTTAAAGTAAAACCACCTGGGTGTCTTTGACAGGAGCAGACATAGCATCAGACCACGAGCATGGGCATGACAGAGCTTTCCTGGAAAAAGATAACAAAGCACTCACCAAAACCTCCCAGGTGAAATAAAGGTTAGTCACCAGTGATGGTTTACTCTTATTTTCAGTGGCACCAGACTAAATGATCACTACCTCATGAATTAAAGTCGACTAAACATTGATTTTAAAGATGACTAAAAGGAATAATGAAGTCTCCAGATGCTAAGAGGTCAAACTTTTGCACCGATGAGCCGCCGCATCTGATGCAGCTCTGTTTATGTGATATGATGCATGTGATTGACAGCGAACAGAGAAAAGCGGGTCAATCATTCGCTGTCGTTGTGTACGTGTTGTGTTGGGTCTCAGCAGGGGTTAAACATCCATGCTGTCGGCAGGTTGCTTGACATGCAGCGCATAGCTCATGGTACACAGCACGCACTAAAACAGCCGTGCACTTTGAAAGCGAACCCCACTGACATTTGATGGAATTGCAGTCTCTTGTGGAGGGTCCTGTGTTTGTGTATGTGTGTGTGGGTGTTTGTGACTTTCCAATTACAACCAAACTCCACCCATCCAGCGGGTGTGTGAGTGTGGAGCCAGCCACCTCACCCTCCCCACAGTACCTTGTGTGTGGTGAAATGTTTGTGTGTGAGAGACTGTGTGTGTGTGCTGCCTATTCTCTAAATAACCTGTTGATCCAGTCAAGCTAACACTCGGTCTCAGGAGGCAGCAGGCTCGGCTCCTCACTCCTCACTTTTTTCTTCTGGATTTCATCTGAACTGGAGCTCCAGTTGAGTCACTGTAAGTGTTTTCTCAGCTTTCACTCTTATTTCCTGGCATGCCCTTGATGAGTGGCACTGATTTCTGACATCACAGGTCTATAAAAGCACTACTGTAAGTACTATAAACATGGACTAATCAAAGGAGGTTGTACTGTTGATGTCCAGGGACTCCCGTAAGTACTGAGTTATTGATTTTTCTGTAATTCATTCTATGGATGGAAGTGTTTTCTTAACATGATACTAAAACTTATTCTATGACTAAAAATAGTATAAATAACAATGGGAAGTTATTTACAGACTGTAACTGACACTGTGGACAGTTGAAGAATCCAAACTGGGTGTTTTTTCTGGGTCAGCTGCAAAGAGACAATCGTTTTAAACCTTTAGAGGATCAGTTTCAGTGCTGCGCTGAGCTCTCAACTGCACAGAAACCTCCAAAAATAAACATTTCATTCATAAAAGTAAGCAGACACAAGTCGTATTCACTGGGGTCCATGATGGAAGCTGCCTGCAGAGGGACTGAACTGCTGCTCAGATATGCTCAGAGGGCACGTCAGGTCAAAGAGTAAATGCCAAGATCCCCATAACTCCTTATTAATAATACAGTTTGACATGTCAGTGACAAAGGATATTAACCTTATTCTGTTTTCTGTGGCCCCATTTACTCAAAACTATGTGATACTTTGTCATTTATTAATAGAAAAAAATGAAGAAATGCATTTTGTAAATATGAACAAATGCATGGAGGCTGAGTCTGCTGTTTACATTATCAGTCCAGGTGAAACTGGTTAAACTGGCACGAAATACACTAAACATACACATACACAGTATATGTTCTGTATAGGTTATATCTAGCTGTGTGCATTTCACTGTAAGGCATGCTGGGTTTAAGATAAGAAGGGAGTGCATCTGAGGTGAAAGAGTTATTACTAGTTATTATTATGAGTCTTTTAAAGGCATCTAACAATGCTGAGGTGTGTTTAATAAGAATATTATGAGGTGTTACTGTGTGTTTTGTAGACTTTTTAAAATGGGAATCATGCTGATTTTAGATCATCTGGGACCCATGAGGTTATTAATACAGTATTGGGCATTAAAAGGCATACTGTTACTGTTACTGTATGTTTTATTTAATATGCTGATGAACAGTGTGTACATTTTAATGTTGAGCACATTGAGTTTGACTGTAATAAAAAGGTACTCTACCTTCCCTCACCTCATTTGACCCTGCAGAGTCAGTTCATTTGGGCTAATGTGGCTTCACTTCACCTGTTGAGAAACTATTTATTTATTGAATATTCGACTGATTTGGTTTTCTGTCGGGTCCTGCAAATGTGTTCCAGTTCAGCTTCACATTTTTTTTTAAAGTTTTAACTTTTTTATTTCAGCAACAAAAATCATCAAACCGAGAGATAAAAAAAGTGATGCGTCAGCTCTTTTAGAAAAATGGCCAAACTTGTTCTGTTGCAGGACGTGAGCAAAGACAATAGCCACTTCTCATTCATTGCTTGCTCAACCGCGGCTGCGCATTTTCTTTTGTTACTTAGAGGAAACACTTTGATAAAACCCAGGTGCTGTCTTTCTTCTGACGGAACGCCATTGGCAGTAAATATGAGATAATGTGCTTCTTCTCCACTGTAAGAAAAAGGGAATTGTCTAGAGCTTGAATGCAGGAAGCGTCCAAACATGATCCGCACGCCTGTCTCACCCCCTGCCAAAGAACATCACCTTCACACGTCACCCTCCGTCACCCTAGTCATCATATTAGTCACATTTTTCGCTTCTGCATGTTTCAGACATGCTGTGGTAAAAACCCTTTGCCTTGAAGGGTGATTAAGGGATTTATGAGCGGCAGAGTGCCTCACATTTCCTCACACTCTTTGACGTATGGTACCAAGTTCACCTGTATTTGTTTTGGCGACTTACGATAGCGTAGTGATAAGGTAAGAGGGTGTTACTGTGCAGAACAACAGATAGATCCTCGTTCTCCTGCTTATCGAACCACTCAAAAGATAAAAAGAATGGCCAGGAACGGCTGATGCCCACAAAATGACAGAAAGGAATGATTTAGAGGAAAAAGAAGAGGAATCCCAAGTTTCCAGAGGTGGAGTTGGATGAAAGAGCACGGAGGGATTTCAGCTGTAAATCTCACTTTTATTTTTTGTTTGTGGTGGCCAAAAGGGAGGTTTGAGAGTTGAAGGCTGCTAAGTCCCCAGAAGATCAAACATGAGTTCTCCCCACAAAGCCGTACATGTTCTGTCATGCCTCATAATGTATATCTGTGTCCATTTCATCAGGAATGTGCCTCTAATTATGCTCTTTTTCTTCCTTTTTCCCTGTATTTGTGTGTCGGATGCAAAACCACCCAAAGAGATCCAAAGGAAAAACCTGCTGGGAGGAGGAAAAAAAGCAGATAGCCACTTCTTAAAGTGCCAGGGTTAATGAAGTATGGACTGAGGAGCTGTCTGCATGTGTCCCTGCGTGTCTGAGTTTTAAAGGCGTGTAGCTGGAAGGAAATCATGAGAACGATACACACCTGGGCCTGTTTCCTCCTCTGGGTCGGCTTTGCCACGCAGGACAAAACCCCAGGTAGGACACAAACGCCTCTTTGTCCAGCAGCCTCAACTGATCTGCAACATTCAAAAGGGATTCAAAGACTCGAGGATTTCTTTTCAGGACCTGATACACGGATAAAGTTTAGGAAGAAAATACAAAAATCTGTGCATCTTAAAGTTGCAAGATTGTGGGAACTTTCTTTCCACAATTTAGCAGTCCCATATTAGTCACAGGGCTTATTCAAACTTCTCCCACCAAATTCTGACGTCAGCTATGACCTCAGGAGGGAAATATTCTCCAACCACAGTGGGTGAAAAAGCAGTGACACAGCTGGACTTCAAGGAAATGTCAGGTCTTATTTTAATAGCTCTGACCATCATTCGTGAGTTAAGGTAACATTTTACTCACCAATATATGTGCAGTTGAATCAGTTGGATGAGTTTAACCCTTTTCTTTCACGTGAGGTTTATTTCCTTTTGATATGTTAATAATCTAAAGAATGTATTTACATAGAAAAACTATGTGCAGAACTATATTTAAAGACTCTGGGGTCCAGGAATTGGCCATTTATAGCAAACAGTTTAACAGACAGATTTTGTTTGAGGAAGCTCTTTTGTTGATTTTGTTCCTGGACCAAATTCCGAGCGTAAAGTCGTTAAACTCGCATTGTTACCAATCCTCTAATCTCAATCTTTGAAGTGCTATATCAGTTAAAGTATGTAACTGGATTACAGTGAGTGCTTACTTTTTCAGATTAATGTACCATTAATGTTTCACACTTTGTTGGCTACCTTGAGGAAACTGGGTTTGCTCAGCAGATTGTTTAAGCACAAAGGTTTCACCGCAAGACATCCAGCAAGGGCACGAAATGTCACATTACTATGTGATAGGAGCTGATGTTGCCGCCAGACACAAGTAAACTGGTCAACTGCCATGCTACATTGCGGAGGAGTGAGTCACAGACTTGAGTCATTACCCTGCTCCTGACAAAGCTTTGATTTACAAGGAAGAGAGAACGCAGCTGTCAGTCGTAATACATTCAAAGAGGCGGGGAAGGTGCTGAAAGAGCTACTCCGCTGCTATAGCAACAATTAATCCCTCCAGTCAGTCACTTGTAATCACACCAGTAACTGTCATGCACTGATGCAAACACACGGATATGTTTATAAAGCACAGACATGGACAGACTTTAAGACAATGGGTCACAGGAGCACACCCAGAGACACAGTATCTCTTTGTAGTTGTTTTGTTTCCTTGCAGTGTGTTGAGTTTCTCTTATGTCCTTTTGTGTCTCAATAGTTGTTTTGTGACTTTTGGGGTTTTTTTTCAGCTCTTTGTGTCTCTTTGTTGTTGTTTTGCATCTTACTGTTGTAGCTTTGTTTCTCTTGGAGATAGTGTTGTGTCTCTCTAGTTACTTTATCCCTCTTTGTTGTCATTCTGTGTCTCTTTGTTGTCATTCTGTGTCTCTTTGTTGTCATTCTGTGTCTCTTTGTAGTCTTTGCCTTGTACAAAGAATTTGTAACAGTCACTTCAAGCAGACACTCTGACTCAAAGCCCCCTGACAGACTGGGGCCCTGGGCCTGTGAATAATCTATCAATGAGTACAGACAACGCACAACAAACACTAACAAATGCACAAATAATTGATAATGTTACATGGTCTGATTGCAGTTGTGGCTCCCATGTCTTCTAATGAGAGAACCATGAGAGTGGCAAGCTGAAACGAGCAAATTTTGAAATGGCTTTCTGAGAAAAGGTTGTAGAGGTGTGGTACATTCCGAGAAGAGCTTTATAAACATTTAGAGGAATTTTCTAGTGCTGCTCCGGAAATAATCGCAGTGGTTGAGTTAATTCAGTTCTGCGCTCTGTGTTTCTATCGCACATGGTCCACATCCCCAATTAGTGATGTCAAAGTAGGTCTTTCGGGCCACCGTGAAAACTTCTGGGTAAGAAATCCTGCACACAGTTTGTTCCTTTATTAGCTTTTGTACTGACAGCTGCTGGAAAACACTTACTATGCTCTCACTAGCAGGGTGTGTCCCAAAGTGCCTACACATGCTAAAAGACGAGGTTGACAGTGTCCTAAATCTGTCTCAAAACCCATGTGAATAAACACTGAATACTGAATATTGAATTTATCATATTCATACTGGACATTTGGGAGTTCATACTGGAGTTTTGTCCTAAAGCACTTCCACTGTAAATGTATTCCAATCTGTGGTTTCTCTGAAGCCTTTAGTCAAACCATGTGAGTATTTGTCAGAGCACAGATTTATCTCGATTATTCCTGCTCTGCAAGTAAACACATAAAAATGAAGTTTTGTTCTACAATCACTTTGGAATAATATATTTTAACAATATATTTTTTTGATAGGACTGAGGACTGTGCAGTGTCAAATGTGGCTTACGCCACTGCTGAAACAACAGATGCACGTTTTATTTCCATTTGTCTTTATGTTTTGCATTTATTGATGCCCCCTAAGGCTGAAATGCAAAACCTACTGTAGCTGAGATGATAACATTTCTGACACTGGTATCTGTTTTCAATCAGACAGGCTCAGTGCTTCCCACAATACCACAGGCAGGCATGTGAAAACTAGATTCTTCTAGATTCTAGATTCTAGATGCTTCATGTTTTTCAAGTCTCCCCCACATGTATTAAAGAATAGAATCTGACTTCCTGTTTTGTGATGTCATGTGTGGTAAATGTCACTGCAATCTATTAATCACTGCTGATATTA
This sequence comes from Datnioides undecimradiatus, assembly GCA_008933995.1. Taxonomy (NCBI): domain Eukaryota; kingdom Metazoa; phylum Chordata; class Actinopteri; order Lobotiformes; family Datnioididae; genus Datnioides; species Datnioides undecimradiatus. Next base: position 11,754,421 of record WARS01000010.1, read on the forward strand.
ATAACGCACCACCACCCTGGATGTGTGGCAATAAGGGCCACAAAGTTGAGGGTGAATACTTCTTGTTGTGTCACATTGAAGAGTTACGACATGATTCTGTCATTTCGTTTCTGGGAGAGGTTCTCCACTTTTAGTATTTGCATTTCAAAACTGTCTTAACATGATATCTGCAGAGTTGCTTATTCACTTGAACCCTCCCGGATGATGACAACAGTCGTGCTTTATTTGTTTTGCCTTATGGCTACCAGCTGCAACTTGGTAAACTCTAACTGACCCACTAGCTAGTTGTACTGATTACAGTTCAGGTTGATAGTTTAAATCATAAGCTAGCAAATAATAGGTTTACTTTGCTTCTCACAGTGCCACAGAGATACGATATCTCTTTTCCAGGGAGTCCTGGTCATAATGGCAGGAGAAGAACAGTGTCAGATAAAACAAGTTAGAACACATAAAAGCGTATGTAAAATGGAGCCATCTAAGTAATACCAGCATGTAGAGACATCTGTGAGCGCACAACTTGCAGTTTACAGATTTTGTGGTAGTGCTGAGGTAAATATGGTCTACTAGGAGTGCTCCATCCTTTAGTTTGGTTTGTTTGTAAGAGTGAAAACATTGTTGTACAAACAGAGGTTTCCTCCTTGTAGAAATGAAAATGTAATCTGAACCAACTAGAAGAGACACGAGTCACAGCATATCAGCAGAGCAATGTTGTTGTCTGATGGGCGTCAGTTACTCATGCTGGGAAATCTGTGTCTGAGAAGTCTGATGCTCACTAAAAGTTTCCTTGTACAGTTCAGTGCGTACGTTACTGCAAGGCTGGATTTCCAGGTGTCCAAAACAGATGAACTGCCTCAGGGGCCTAAAAGGCTCCAAGATCACTGTGTATGCACTGGAATTTGGTAATTGCACTTAATTTGTAGTGGGTGCTGTTTTGTAGAGATGCAGCTTTGCATTGTAATGTAGACATTCCTGGGGAAAAAAAAAAAAAAAAAAAGCTCACCACTTAAAACTTTGGACCAGGTTGTTTGATGCCAGCTTGGGCGTACAACTTGGTTTCTGGGTCTGTGGTCATGGTTGTGGTCATGTGGCCCTGTGAAATTTATGCAAATACGTACCCTAAGGCCCCTTAAAGCCCCACTGAGACTGACCTTTACCCAACTGACAAGCTTGGTGCCCTGGTGCAGGGGTATTCCTATATTACTTCTTAAGGAGCACTCATTGATTCTCCATCTTCAGTACAGGTACAGAGGTGCTTCAATCACTGTTTGTCTTGTCCCTCACCTGTAAACACATTGCCATGGTAAAAACTGAAATAAACAAACTGTAAAACAACTTCATTATGACAGAAATGTCAGGTTATAGTTCAACTAGTCCAACATTGGCAATATATTGGTACACTGCCCTGTTTTAGATGAGAGAAAATCAAACTTCAGTGTCTTCTCACCTTGACTCCCCATGTCACGTTTCAGATGTTGCTGTGACCTGCTTTGTTTCTGAGGAATGCGTGCTCCCCTGCAGCTTCCAACCGGGCACCAAGGAGACCATCGAGTGGTTCAGACAGGACGTCCTGGTGTACAAGTTCAAGCGGGATGATGACAAAGACGATGACGACGATGATCATGATGATGATGATGACAGCAGCGAGGAGCACTACGAGCACGAGCAGCTAGCCGGCCGGGCCTCCATTTTCCCACACCTGATATCCCGTGGCAACGCCACACTGATAATCAGGAGCAGTGGTCTCAAAGACAGAGGCACGTACAGGTGTCGTGTGACCACCTCAACGGGTCAGCACAATGCAAAGGTCATTGTAAAGGTGGAAGGTAGGTTTATATACAAGTTTAGATGTGAAATCACTCTTAGGATGCTGTCACACCTAACGTTTAAGTTGTCTCAACAAATTCTGATGCGTTTCACAATTCAGCCCAGGTCGTTAGCTGGTGGGAGAAGGCGTTTCTCAATCTGCTGTCAAGTGGTGCCGTCAGCATGTGGATGCTGTGGTTTTCCATGATAGACCAGATGGTTAACCAGAGTTATATTAGTGTCATAATCCACTCCTTTGAACAGGGTGAAACCTAGCAACTACACTCTGTTTGACACAATTATAGTGTAGTGCAGACACATTCTGTAATGAACAGGTTTACTAACAGCACTACCTATTCTATGGGATAGTCTCAGTTTCTACCCATATGGAAGAGTGTAAGTGTTGTTCGCAAACATTCGCATCTGTTCCTATCTAGATTAATATTATATGCAAATGCTAACATTTAACTCATGCCAGTATTATTTGGAGCCTTGGAGGCTTTGTAGTGAAAGTTACATCAGTGTTCTTTTAAAGAATTCAAGAAAAAGGAAGTTTTAAAATAGTATTTCATGTGTTTGGAAGAACATTTGTGGTGGTATTATATTGTGTTAATAGAGCTTTAATGTTATCTGCATCAGAACTCTCAGGCTATATTGGGCCCTGGTATTTAGAGTCTATCATCAAGGGCTGCCGGGAAACATTTTAGCATGCTGTGTGTGTGTGTGTGTGTGTGTGTGTGTGTGTGTGTGTGTGTGTGTGTGTGTGTGTTTGTGTGCGCGCAGCACCCATCCGAGGCCTGTCTCTGGAACTGTCGAGGCTGAGCGGCTATGAGGAGATGAAGTGCACCGTTCACAATGTCTTCCCAGCGCCTCGTGTAACCTGGGCAACTGAGCCACCCACTTTCGAAGTCTTCCGACCGGTCACGCGCATGCTGGCTGACAAACAGGGGCTGTACACGGTTGACAGTCGCGTAAAGAGGCTGAACGGACAACCTGACCTCATCTACATATGTAAAGTCATAACTTCCTACGGTGGTCCAGCCTGGACCGCCTCACTCAGGGAAAGAGGTAAAAGGACACGGCTCTTGTTGGTGTAGATGCTCGTTTAATATAAGGTGCAGTCAAAATGTTCTCAGACAGCCTATATAACTAATACTGCACCTGAAATTTGGCCACCAACCCATTCACCTCGTGCAGCAATGCACTGCTCCGTACTCTCCAGCCATGCTTGGAATGCTCCCTGCCTGCCCCTTCATGTCACCTTGTAAAGCAGACTGTGATGTGCCCTGCATGTTCTTCGGTACTCCCCTGCTGTGTAAAAGTAGTGACACTTCAGCTTGAATTTCATTTTGGAGAAGAGGGAGACGCTGCCAGATGCAGTGGGTGGGAAGCAAAAATTGTGTTGGACAAGCAAAACACAGGCTGTACATTTTCAGTGTGTTGCACCAGTGCTGCATTTCCACCCTCAGATGTCTTAGATCGGAGCAGAAGAGCTCTTACTGACTCTCACCACTGACACAACAGGTTCCTTCTTTGACAGTAAAGGCTTTTCCAAGAGTGATGTTTGGAATCTGGGTCATGAAGAAGCGTAACAGACACTTAAGTTTTGATGTTTGCATGTTTGACGTTTGAGCCCCATGGTGACAATGTGCACATGAGCACCTGCAAATGGTGACATAACAGCCTCTAACTCCAGCTCTGCTGCAGATGACTCAACATAGGTCAGTACACTGCCTCACAGCTGTAAAAGCTAGCAGCTGCTATTCCTTGGAGGCGGGTTGTGCTGTGTTTAGAGATAGCAGTCACTGTCTGAAAACATTTTGATTGCACCTTCTGTCTGTATCGATCAAATAATAAGCCCTTATCAATAAAATTAAAAGAACAGTAAATAATAAATAGTGTAGTGATAATACAGCAACTTACACAACATTTCAAGACTTTAGAAGGCATGATATGACAAATTTGTAAGATTCTAAAATGCAGAATGCTTCTATTTGTATTTATTTCTTTACTTATTGGAGAACATTTGATTTTTATGCCCTGCTCTCTTCTAAAAACATGCCATTGTTCTTGTAGAGGTAAAAGGAACTCAAGGGAAAGATCTGACCATTCCATGCCATGCCCCTCCTTACCTGAACAATCCCTTCCTTTACTGGAGCTTCTCCAATGGCGAGGACCCCTCCCACATCCTCACCTACAACAGCCTAACAGGGCACAGTGTCTCCTCGCCAGCCTGGGACAACCACGTGGAGCTGGACGGCTTCAGGGTCCCGTTTGGCGACGGCTCCCTGCGACTGATGGACCCCAAGCACTCGGAGCACACGGGCAGCTACACCTGTGTGTTCTCCATGCCCCACACCACTCACACCGAGCGTACGGACGTCGTTATCGACAATCCTCTTGGTGAGTTCACAAAAGCAAACACAGCCACACACCAGAGAAGAGTGCACGCAAAGCATCAGCTCCTGATAAATCCCATGTGCAGACTCAAAGAGCAGTCTGTCTCTCCGGTCTTTCTATCTTCCTGTCTTAGCTCCAACACCTCTTGTTCCAACTGAGGACAATCATCTTTAAAAACATCTCACAAATTCAAGTTTGATCATTTTTTTATTTACTTTAGTTTTGAAAAAGAGCAAAAGACCTTACACCTTGCATCCCTTCAAGTAAAGTGGTGCATCATACTGGATGTACTGGATCATACTCCATCTTTACCAGTCTATTATTGATTTGTATCTGTTCTCTAGATACAACTCATCAGTACCTACTGTATCGAGTTGCTCCTGATTTGTTCCTCTCTTGTTCTTTAATTATCTAATCATTAACTATTCACTAAACATAAGCTACTCTTAAATATTTGAGTAGAAGTTGCTTAAAATCTAATGGTTAAACAGCAGCGACCTCAATTGTTTCCTCGTTTGTTCCCTGTTATCAGAATTTGTGTTCTTTGTTGCAAAGTGTTAACAATATCAATTATTTATCACAGGAGGTAGTTTCAATTTAGGTGAAACTTCCCTTTAATGTTTTGCAACAAATACAAAAAGCTTAAGCACTGAGCTTAAAGGACATCGCCTGCCTGTCTGGATGTTTTTGTACCAGCACTTTTATGCATGCACTCTCAGTGGTGTCATGTAGAGAAAACAAAATTTAAAAAAGTCGGATTACAAATGTCAGGCCTGTCCAAGCAATCCCATAATGCAACATTCAAACTGAAAGACAAAAATAATTAATCTAATCATTTTGTGATCAACTTCCCCTTCCATTCTGAGAGACAATAGCCATTCTCTCCATGACGTGAATGTAAATGTGTTTTTCTGGTGAAGACAGTCTCCTCTGAGCTGATCCCAGATCACTTTTTTCCAACTCAAGACTGCTTAGAAGACAAGAAAAACTCAAACACATGTTGATTATGACAAATAAAAAGCTTTTAACAAATGGGACGATAATGCTAAAAAACAACATTGTGCAAAGTTCACATTTCAGCTAAACACCAAAAAGCAGTTTTTACTGTTATTTGTTATTTAAGTGCATTTTTTTCATTGCTCTGTGTTTTTGTTACCTGCGCACAGGTGAGCGAAACGCTGCAGGAGGGACATCCCACTGGTGGATTATTGGTCTGGTGGTCGCAGTGCTGGTTCTTGCTCTGGTGGGAATGCTGATCTTCTTCAAGAGGAGAGGTAAAGATGGACTCCGAGAGATGTGGACAGTAACTGATGTGAAGAAAAGAGCTTGACTGGACAGACACAAGACATAAGACGCTTAAAAGAAATAGCTCAACATGTTCATTTTTATGGTCACAAATACAAAAAAAGCACATTTTCTAAAATACCTATATTAAATATAGCAATTTAACACCAAACTCCAAATACACAATCATACATATGACATCTTTTGTTTTGAGTTTTTAAACTAAATAAAATTAGAAATGCAAAACTTTGAGCAGTTATAAAGAAGGGAGGAGCAACTTTTTGATGTTGTAGCAATGCACGTTGTTTAAAATTTGAAAATCTTCTACTCAATATAAACATGTTACTTTGGGACGTTGTGAAACAAACTGATGCTAACAGGTACTCACATTAAAGTGGATCTGCTGAACGGTACAAAGTATCAGGCTGAGGCTCACTGGGACAGCTGAAGCTGGTGTGCGGACGGAGGAAGCGTATGTTAAAATGCTTTGAGTTCAGAGTCTCCACTCTGTGGAAGATACAAAAAAGACACTGACTCTCTGTTCACGCATGTCCAAACACTGCACTCAGTTGAGATTACATCTGTATTGCATGCACAAAACTACTCTTTTTTCATAAAATAAACATAAAAAATGAGTGGCCATAATTGTAACACAAAAAATAGAATATAAAACTAGTACCTAATGTCATACCTGTGGCCACACACCCAAACCAGTCATACCAGTTACAGTGAATTGGATCCGGGTCACAGCACATGTATCACAGGAAATGCAAATAACTCAATAGCCCAGGGCAGGGAGAGAGTTGAAGGGTGACAGAGTGTTGTTTAAGAATTTGGATTAAGCTGTGTGAGCTAAATCACACTTTAGCACAGGTGCTTTAAGATATACAGCTCACTGCCGATACCGTTCTCACACACATTGTGTCTCTATCATCTCTCACCCAGGAAGCACCTCGAAGCCCAGAAATGACCCTGAAGAGGTGACAGAGCTGCATTTAGTCAAAGGTCGGTCATCCTTCTACCTCCAAAACCAGCCACAAGGTGGAGTCATAGATCAAGCCTTTGCTCTGTTGGCCCTCTATCACAGCTCATAAAGTTTAGTTAAACCTCACTGATATTGAACTAAAACTCAAAATAGCCATAAAGTTGAATTAACACCTATAAAGTAAAAAGTGGACATTAAAACAGTTACACAGCTCAGACTTGTAGTGCTGCTTTAATAGACCAGACAATATTATTATTATTATTATTACAATAATGAAAAACAGATTTAAGGGCAGTACAAGACATTTTATGTTTTTATTAACTTACATTAATAAAAGTTTTATTATCTGTCACCATCAATGTTTGCCCGCAGGACACGTCATACTTAACAAATGCATTAACAATGAGTCATATCTGCTTACCACATTACACTATGTTATAAAGAATGTTTCTATATGCATATAAATGCTATAGAGAGTGTTGCTCTCTAATCTTTTCTTTTCTGTTGTGATTTACATTAAATGTTTTAAGGTTTGACAAAGGATTGTTTGATTTTAAATGCATAACCTGACAGTTTGAACAGTTCAAAAGGGTCTCACATTGTTTTTCTGTTTAACTTCATGGCTTCTGTTTCTCCATCGTCTCATCCAGAACCTGTTTTTTTCCTCACATACAGACTCGACAGCGGACCGTAACCTGAATGAGAGCAGCCCCTTGAATGTGGGAAGCGGCAACGGACAGTCAGGCCACCAGAGCAGCACCCAGTTAACCTGAGAGCAAACAGAGACCACGACTTTGAAACACCTAAACTCACAAAATACTAACAAAGCAAACACGCACACAGCTACACACCAACAAAGAACTAACAGATTCTTCAAAACTAAAAGTTTCTAAGAGTTATAGTACGCCCTAAAAATGACTGTTTTGCATATTTTGGTGTTCTTCTGATGATTTTAGATGGCACTCTGATAACGTGCTATTTTTGCTAAAGTGTAGAAAATGCAAAACAAGATGCTTTCAGTGTCTCCATGAACGGTTTGTGGACCCTCGTATTGCAGATATGAATCTGCTGTTATTCCAGAAACTCTTTTAAGGGAATTGTTTTCCTGCAAAGAGCCCTAAACACAGCTTCAGTACCTTGTTAGCTTAGCTCTATCGCTACTGATTCACACTGTTTATTCAAGATATACATGCACCAATGACTTCTGTCTCATACCTGCCTGCAAAGCATTGCTGTGCTTTACATCAATAGAGGTTAAATAAATGTGAATGGAGCACACAGCTGATAAGCTATACACCTTACTCTATCTTGGCCTCATGGGCACCCATCCCCCCCAGTGGTCAGCTGATGCTGACCAAAGTTCGACCTGATGCAGGAATTTGCACAGGCTTACTTTGCTTCAACGAGCAAATCCACTGCTCATGGTCTCTCTCAATTTCACAGTTTAAATGCTGATGTGACAAGGTCTTTATCAGACCCTAGGCAAGCACGCGGTGCCGCAAGGACAAGAGACATCTTTTGAGATGTTTGTGAAGAGCTTTATGTTGTCTCACTGCTCTTCGGATGAAGTTGAAACAGGAATCTGTAATTTGGGCTTATAGTTCCCGATGTAGTTCCTGAGGTTCACCTGTTCTCTGTACTATTAAGAGGTAAGAACGCATTAGAACTTAAAGGGTCATTCTGAAAGACCCAACAACCCGCAGCACAAAGTGTGTAAACTTGGTAAGAGTCTAACATCAAAAGAAGAGCCTTCTTGTGAATTGAGTGATGTTTGAAACCAGATGAGGATGTCAGTCATCCCATCTGCACTCTGCTCTTTGACATTTGAACAAGTTGGAACCCCAACACAAAGACAGACTTGATGTTCTACTACCTAAACACTGTTCACATTAAAGGAGAGGACACTTCCACACCATGGAAACCTGTTGGGTTGTGTGACTGTTAATTGCTGACTGAACAACAGAGTCCTGTTAAATGTGGAGAACTGCCAGGAGATCTTGTAAATATACAATCTGTGGTAGATGTGCCAAGCTGATTTAATGTTATTAAAAGGACTAATCACTGAAGGCTTGTGTCTGTGTTCTTTGTATCTGATACAACAGTTATCCCAAAGTCTGATTACCAATTTAAGTCCTGGAGCTTTTGTTACGCCCCTGTATCATGGGGCGATGATGACAGGAGTGTTAACTCTGTTTCCTCATCCAGGGCGTTTACTTCAGTCAATACCAACGCTGGTATTGATACTGATCGATAGCAGTGTAATGAGATCGATACTTCAGTTTCAGCTTCTCTCCTGTATGCGCTGCTGCGGTTTCATCAAAGAGGCGACCTGGCTGTCTGTGTCAGTGCCGCTCCTGTCACAGCGTGGAGCAGGCGCACTTTGCTCCTCACCACTGTTGTTTTCATGTTGTACTGAGAGGTTTTAAGCGATATGATACCATATCTTGCAGTATGGCACACCACTAGTTTACTTTGAATGAGGAAAATCTACTAATACTACTAAAACTAATAAGCATGTTTTTGCCTCAAGGCTAAACCTAAAATTCCTGCCAACATCAACACTGGTGCCAGATTCCCAACAACTGGGTTCGAGAATAAGCTACTAAGCTACTATAATATGTTCCAATGGTGGGAAGCTGCCAGGGACATTTACTCAAGTAAGTTGTAATCAATTAAACAGAAGGAAATAGTAATTTTTATGGAAACAATCAGTGCAAATTAATCCACATTTGGTGCTCTAGTGAGCAAGTGCAAGCTTTATTTTAGTATATTTATCTTTCTTATATTTGTAAATATTTTTTATATATTTGTCCAGCTTTACAGATCTATGTATAGCAGTACTTCTCAAATAGTGGGGGTGAGGTGTCAGGGGGTGCGTGAGAGGCAGGGGGGACTTCCAGTGTTAGTCTCTTTATTCATGCTTGAACGACAAACAAGCCTCCAGTCACTAGGTGGAAGCAGTGCTCAAAGAAAAGTGCTAAGACACTGAATACTGTCCCTCTTTCCAATGATATCGGGAGACGTATATTTGAAATTTCAGACGACCTCCAAGAACATCTCCGAACATCTAACAGACAAACGTTTTGCCTCACGAGGACGAGGCCACTGACAGCAATAGAGACTGTTTGTTTATTGCTTATGTCCGTTTTGACATGTCAGGATCACTGTGTGAAGACCTGCTCTTTTGTAAATATGTACGGACAAGAGCAACAGCTGATGAGCTCTTCAAGCTGCTGGATGGTTACCTAACTGAGCACGGACTGAAGTGGGAGAACTGTGTCGGTGTTTGCAGTGATGGGGCGCAGACCGTGGCGGGGACGAGGAACGGGCTGCAAGCCCTCATCAGGAGTGGACCCACTGTGTCATACACAGGGAAGCACTTGCATCACGGCAGCTCAGCCCCGAACTAAAGGATGATGTTTTTGGAGCAGGAGCGCTTGTATGAAAGTGCAAATAGGTTCGGTGATGAGCAGTTTCTGCTGAAACTGGCCTACCTCAGTGATATATTTGGAAAGCTAAATGAACTAAATCTACAGCTTCAAGGCAGAGACAAGCACCTCCTGGACCACACAGACAAAATCAGTGCCTTCACTCGAAAGCTGGAGACGTGGGGCAAATGACTTGACCAGGGAAATACTACTCCTGAGAACATGAGTGAGTTTGCTGGACTTAATGATTTTATAAATCTGTTTTGATAATCAGGTGATTGTATGCAGAATGCTGGTGCCAGTGACTCATACAGTGGTTTGTACAGATAAATAAATAAATATTATCAGGTTCTCAATAGTATTTCAATTCAGAGGGGGCGTGAAAAAAGATTCTGTCCCCTGGGGGGGGCAACAGCTCACATTATCAGTTTGTAATGCAACACAATGAGACAAATGTCATTTGGTTAAAGTTCAAATGTAATGTTGGAACTAAGACAACAATTTGAAACTCAGCCCTCATACACACGCCCAGATTTGTCACATGCTAATCTTAACCGCAGCCCAGTTGCTGACCTTGTATGTGTCTCACTGACTGTGGATTTCCATGCTTCTCTTTCAGTATCGTCAGAGGAATATTAAGCAGGAAGATGTCAGTGATCAAACGTCCCATGTTTTTGGTGGTGCTGACCTTTCTTTGGACTGTTAACGGAGAAGGTGAGACGAGCATTCACAACCTGTCTGATCTTATTCTAATCTAAACTGAAATCACACACATGTTTAAACAAAGTTTGCCTGGTAGTTCAAGTGCTAAAAACAAAGTGTCATTTACTTGGGACTGTGTCATTTGGACACAACAACAACAAGTGATACAACTAGAGTGAAAAATACATCTTTTAGAAATGAGAAAATTAACCCTTCAGCTGAGGAAACACAGCTAGCTTGGCTTTGCTATGGGTTTTAAGGTCGATATATAACTGAGATCAATCATTACCAGACTCTTGTTTTAAAGTCCAGCGTGACCCTGTTTACTGAATTAAAAAGGTGTTCCTTATATGGATAAAAATGATTTTTATTGACAATGAAAATGCAGAAAAGTGAAACAATAAAATAAAGCTGCCATGAAAAGTTTTAGACAAAGGACTTCTAACTGTGCGCTGGATGCCTTCACTGAAACCTTGAACGACCTGCTTGTGCACATTCCTGTCCTGGTTATCATGTTTTAGAATCTACTCAAGGTGTTTCCATGTTACTTATATTGTAAAATAGCAACAGATACAACAGCAGCAACAGATACTTTTATTTATTGTAGTGGAAAATGTGTGAACTTCTTTTAGCTCACAGTTTTGAATTACGCAAAAGGTACACACTCAGTATCAGCCTCAGTTCCAGCACCACAGTTTAAGCAAACAAGCTCCCATGACAACAATGTATTCGTCCTACATAGCACCAATCAGCACTTTCATCTTTTGTTTTACAGAATATAAAACCTGTGTTGTAAAGGAGAGCTGCGTCTTACCATGCAGCTTTCAGACCGGAGATGATGTCGTCATCCACTGGATTCAATCAGAAAACATCCCTGTCCACAGCTTTTACCACAACCGAGACCAACTCGTACACCAGAACGAGCTCTTCAGGGGCAGGACATCACTTTTCCAGAACCAGATCCAAAATGGAAACGCCTCTCTCCTGCTGACAAATGTGAATGTTCAGGACCAGGGCCGTTACAAGTGCTACACAAGCACCATCGCTGGCAACAACAACTTATTCATCAGCCTGAATGTGGAAGGTATGAAATTCAGACAGCCACAACCATTTCTCAAAATCATCCCTGACAGAGGCTGTTCCAAGGGCTTCATGTTAGCACGCACCAACTCAAGTCCTTTTATAAGGACCTTCCCAGAGACAAACTCTTCAGAAAAGATGTCCCAGAATTAAGACTTTCCAGGCTTCCCATTATCCTACCAGGTCTAGACCTGTGCAGAATATAGGAGGTGCAAGGGCTGACTAGCACCTTACTGAAAATCCAATCTTGTCTTGCCTCTTGGTAGCCTCCCTAATTAAATGAACTTGAAGTTTATAAAAATGAATGAGCAGACAACACATCTGTAGGCAACAGCAAAACTCAGAGTATGTTTTTAACTTGGTAAAAATTTTGTGTGCTTCTGCTTTCACATTTTCTTCTCTCAGCTACAGCTCACAGATATGTGAATAATAAAAGTTCCCTCACAAGGACAACGGACTGATACAGTATTCACAAATAAGGTCATTCAGTAGATAAGGACACCTACACATAAACCCAGTCTCACAGTTTCATGAGAAAGACACATTCTTTAGAGGTGAAGTGTGTTTTTCTGGTGATTTGAAGTGAAATGTTCACTTCTTATGTGTTAGCACCTCACTAGTTGTTATAAAACCAAATTGGCTCCCACTCCCACTCCAGTTACTTAAATGACTTTGTATAAAGAATGGAAACTTTGCACCAAATATAAAGTAATAAAAAAATATGGAAGATGAGCAGAGTCCACAAGCTGAACTTTATCATGCTACAAGTGCACTGTGGAAGAGAGAGAAAGAGAAAGAGAAAGAGAATGTTATCATTGAGTCTCCCATACTACCACCAAATATGTTTCAATAAAGCAAAACTGTTATTATTTGCAGCTCCGGCACATAAGATCAGCATTGAGCCGGTGGAAAACAGGATCACCTGCAGCTCAGAGGGGATCTATCCTAAACCAGAGGTCACCTGGTCCACCAGCCCTCCATCCACTCTAACCCCACAGGGGGAACCCAAGATCCAGGAGAGTGAGCAGCACCTCTTCAGCGTCAGCAGTTCTCTGATACTGTCTGACAGTAATAGAGACCTGGACTATATCTGCACTATCACAGCCGGCAGTCACCAGAGGAAAGCCACTTTACACAAACCAAGTGAGTACTTCTGCAAACAACACACGGGTTAGGCTGCCTTAACCAGCTGAAATGACTTGCTCATCACGCCATGGCTACAGAATCCTCAAAAACAGGTATATTAGATAATGTGTGTGTGTTTTATCATTTCAGCTTCTATCAATGGCTCCAGCACTCTAACAACAATCCCCTGCACTCCATCAAACACTCTGCCGACAGGCCTCATTTGGAGGTTCAACCACAGCGAGATCATTGTGAACAGGACTGACATTTCAGACAGAGTCTCTGATGAGTGGAGACAGCAGGTGAAGGAAGTGTCGGGGTCAGGCAGCCTCACACTACAGGATTTATCTTCAAGACATGAGGGAATATACACGTGTGAACTCAGAAATGATGTGGAGGCATATGTGACCGACATCCTTCTAAAAATAGAGTGTCAAGGTCAAGGTAAGGTGATGCAGCTGTAACTCTGAGTCTACCTGAAGCAGCACTGCTGGTATCTGTATTATCTGTATTACCAGGGCATGTTCATACGGCCCATTATAAAGGTTCCCATTACACTTGCATGCTACAGTAGATGTTACTGCACCTGTGGATGTTTGGTTGAAAGTTGAATTAACTGAATCTTTTTCCATTTCAGGCAGTTCTCATGTTGCAGGCATTGCAGGGGGAGTTGTAGCTTTCATAGTACTCGCAGTAATCCTGGCGGTAATCTTCTTTAAATATAAAAAGGTATTGTGTAAGGTACACAATAATAATAATAGTAACAATAAATTATTACTACTTAATATTTTGTACTAATAACTGGTAATGTCTTTTGGATTCAGAAACACCAAGGAAATGATGCAATATCAGATGTAAGTATGCTTGATATTCTGTAGCACTGTTGCACTAAAGAGGAATACTGTTGTCGTTTAGTTATAGCCAAGTCAGTTACAGCCAGGTAGAGGTTAGTTTATATTTACCTAATTCATTTTGCCGAGCACCATGTACTATAATTGAATAAATAAATAATTAGTGAAACTTTTCACCAAGTGACATCTGGCTTAAAATTTATTGCTATCGCGCCTGAATACGTCAAAATAAACCCCAAATTGTTCCAGATTGCTGCCCATACACCCATCATACGTTATACATACATTGTGTAGTGTGAGTATGAATGTTTTGTGAATAGGTGAATGCAGGCAGGTAGTTCATAGAGTCTGAGAGGATGAGCTTGCTACTAGAAAGGCTTCAATATGCAAATATACATCTGAACAATGACAAACATCCTCATCTTTTAACTGATATTTCATTGTAATGAGCAAATTATGTTCAATTTTGTTTTGCAGGGAAACAGTGGACAGATACATCCTGGACAAAAACAACATGCCACCCAGAAGCATGACAAAACCAATGGCCACACTGAAAAAGAGATGCAGCCACTCAGAGCTGAAACGTCATGAATGTATTTTCTATAGTGGAATTTGTGTCAAAAGGACAGGGGATGGTAACGATACATAAACAGAGCTGAGGACAGACTCTCCAGTGGGAACTGATGGATTGAGTGACACTTGGTTACACTATGTGTATCAGAACAGGATTTCTTTTATATTTTGTATTTTGTATTTTCATCTCCACTGGAAACTTAGGTTAAAAAAACAACAGCATTTGATTTGGTCCCACTGGAGCAAGACCTTCTGTGTTTAGGCGAAGTTCTTTATCCAGTCTGATTACTGAAGGACAAGGACACTGCCGCTCCACCCCTACCTCATGTCCTCCATGCTTGGACAAAACGGCAAAGAAGAACTCATTAAAATAACATCCGCAGACAGATAAAGTGACTCAGCAGCTGTCATATGGAGACAAGAAGAAGTCTGGTATTATGGGATTCCTATAAAAAGAACGAGCCAGAACAGACAGTGGCAAACTCAGAGGGTACAGACTAAATCTCAGTGGGAACAAATGCACAGGAATACACTGTTCATGTGTTCCACTTTGTCACACTACAGTTTTTGCGATTGTGTAAATAAATAAATTATTGACCATTAGTTAAGCTCAAGAGTGAAGTGCCTTGGCAATTATTATTACGTTGAACTGTAATTCGCTGTGTTTCATTTAAGCAGAAGTTCCAGGAGGGTTTTAAGTCAAGTCACAAGTCAAGATCAACAAGTCTTGTACCCTTTACATTCGCTCTCAGTCCTTGACAAGTCACAATGTGTTCTTCACCAAATGCCATTTTAACAACATACCCTCAAAAAAACTTGACTGGATGCTGTTAGACTGGTTCAAACAAAGTGGGTCAGGGCAGTTAAATATTGATTTGCTTCTCTACTAGCTTATGGAGCTTCTTATGAAGCTAGCAGAGAAGAGAGATTGAATGAGGATGACAAAAGATAAACAACATTCAAATCTCAGCTTGGTTGAACTTTGGCCACTGGAAACTGTGACTTATACTTTTGCAGCCAATTGAAAGTAGGCAGCCAGACAAGGAAACAAAAAAAGAAACGTGGAAACATCTCACCCACCCATAGTCTTCATCCATGCTGCTCTCCTTCTTACTAGCAAGTACTAGTGCCACAGCACACTTCTTTGCAGGGGACAGCTGCATCTTGACGTAGTACACTCATTGATGCAGGTCTGCTAAAAACTAGTCACAGTCAAAAACTAGCAGCGAGCACAGTGCAAATCTGAAAGCACCTTAACTCTGGAGTTATAGTGGAATCAGTTTACTACTACAGTACATATTGATACATATATGTTGGTGAGCTACCTGGAACCAAGATCTGAAGTTAGGGAAGTTAGGATCTTGCAAAAAGCCACTGTTAAAAGGTGTGTATACTATGATTACATGGCACAGTGTACAAAGTTACTTAGTAACTTGGCACCCTAGTTCAAAAGTCAGACCGCACCACAGTTTATACAGTACAACAGTTTTTATGGTGAATGAAGCAGTTGTGAGGTCAGACCCATGTTGGATGAGAAAGCCTGGCTCAGATCAGTTCTCAAAATCCTCCATGCCAATAAGTTGTTCAGCTGGGCTGAGCTCGGGGTTCTCTGAAGGCCAGCTATGTTCCTCCACACCAAACTCATCTAACCATGTCTTGTTGGATCTTGTTTTGTGCACAGGGCCACAGTCATGCTAGAACAGCAAAGCACCTTCTCCAGTCTGTAGCCATGTGATAAGCACCTAACTGCTAACATTTCTTTGTGCCCTGTAGCATTAAGAACACTCTTTACTGGAACCAAGGGGCTGAGCCTAAACCCTGAAGAATACTTCAGAGCCATTGTCTCTCCACCAAACTTTACAGTAGGCACTACGAATTCTGCTAAGCAGTATTTTCCTGGAAAGTTCCAGACCCTGAGTGGCTGAAAGTGAAGCATAATTCCCTCCCAAAGAACTCATCTTACCAGAGTCAAGTTGTAGCAGTACTTTAAACCAGCCGGCGCTTCACATTCCAGGTGGTGATGTGATGTTTCTATGTATGCTGCTGTTCTGCCATGCAACTCAGTGGTGAACGATGCAACACATGATTTTTACATGCATCAGTACTCGTTTGCTCCACTCTGTTTGTAAAGTGAAAGAGCAAATCACAGATGGCTTAACACTACGACGTACGCAACCAGTATTCAAATTAGTCTCCAAACTTGTGCATCACCAGGGTCTCAAGCTCACAGCCTTTGCCACCAAGAGAAATTAATGATTATGTTGAGCTTCCTTCGACATCACCTACTTGTGTCCAAATGAGAAACCACGGATGATCTTGGCTGGTCAAACAGCCAAACATTTTTGGTGTTATGGACTAATGTCAAATGGATTTTCTTCTGAAACAAGGAGAAAGATAGAATTTTGTTTGTGCTACATAAGAAAAATTTAAGTAGCACAGCACAAACACACACACTTACTGTAAGAGATATAAACAGATAGCAGAACCTGCAGTGCAACTTGTAGAAGTTCAAGTAGTATAGCAGGTATGACAACAAGCCAACCCTACCGAGTAAAAAGTGCATCCAACTGACGTCCAACTTTTGGTTTCACTGATCAGGAGGGAGTGTGGTTATTAAATGTTCATGCAGCTGACATTTTGGCTTGTTGTCAGGTCATCATTTCCCATGGACTGCTTGATCCAGTGGTAATCAAGTCCTTCAGTACGCTGTTGTTTGGATGCTGAGCTGGATTGGCTTTGCTGCAAAGTTCAAGTTTTTTCTCGTCAGACCACAACACATATTCTCATACGCTCTAACGTACCTTTGATGCTCTTGGATGTTCTTTTTGCCACCCTTCCTCACAGCCCAAACGCGCAGAATACAGAAGGTTGTCCTGTACCTCCTGTAGATCCTTCAGTGTTGCTGTTGGCCTCCTGGTTGCCTTCCTAATAGCTCTTTAAAATCCTGATTATATAAATTCAGATTTCATCATGTGAAATTTATTAAATTTGCATGAGTTTTAATTATATTTTGATTAAAGTTCCTATCTTGAGATTACAATTGACGTCTTAACTTATCTAATTTATAACAAGGTGGGTTTTTTTGTTCTTCCCACTTAGATTTTTCTCAAACTGTATGATTTTACTTAGCAGAAAATGTTTAAATGTAGCGAATTAGCAAACTTTGGACTTTTTAACAGTAGCTGTCAAGATGCCCTACATTATCCATGAGCCTTTTACTCCCACCCAATGGCTGAACATAAAATCATTAATAATATATACTTAACATATTACCTATGAAGGTGCCTGGATTTCTGTCATTTGCATTTTCTTGTGTCAGCAAAAGAATTTGATGCAGCAGAAAACACTTACCACCGACAAAAATAACTGTTTTTAACTGTTAACAGCCGTGAAACTGTTTATTCAAACCACACAAATAAAATTGAAAAAGTAATATACTGATTTAGTCACGATTTTTAAATTTAAATTAAACTACACACAGCTAGACTGGAAAGGTTGTCAAAAAACAAAGACAACGATGCAGCAACAAACTTCACTTGAGACACTTGAGAGCAACTGTGTCTTGTGTGTGTCTGTGTGTGTCACAGCAGACGTGGGTTTTCCTCTCTGTAGTCATGTGGATCTCCTTTGAAGGGCAGATGTGGAGGGTAGTTACAGATTCCCATGAGGAAGATGATGATGGTGCCGAACGTCATCACCGGGGTAACCAGGAAGAGACAGAGTCGGTCAACAGTTCGAGCAATCCCGCTCCAGTTATCTTTCTCCTGTGAAGAGCAGCAGGGTTTGAAGTTTCTCCTCTGATTTAAATACTGTTTATAGAATATACATGCAGCTACATTTCCTGTCCATCTCACCTCATTGTAGTCATTTTTGTTGCGCATGTGCTTGATGATGTAGTTCGCTCCGTCCACAGCGGGCTTGATTTCTGCATACAGCTGATCTGTCACACCTCCGTCGTCCTGCGGCTTCACCACTACGCAAAACACACACAGTGGGTGAATAAAAGTGTAAATGTCCCCGACCTGCCAACATTACAAACTGCGTGAAAAGGGTGCATCGTACACTCATCTCAATTAAATGACGCATAATCTGGCTCAAAGTAAGGCCTAAATAGGTTGTGTTTAGTAATTAATTAGTCCTAGATGTGTTTTTAGTGTCATTTTCCCTTTAAATGAAGGTGCGCCTGGAGTGGACACATTGCTATTCAAAAGGTGCTGAGGGACAGAAATGTGGTTCTTGGCAGGTGGACCCTCTGTCTAATCAACAACCATTTGACTGCATATGAGCAAAAGCTCTGAGGAGGATAATTGCTGCTGTGATTCAGCTGAAATGATTCAGGTATAAAACACACCTTTACACGTAACATAACAGGGAAGTACCGCGCCATTAATTTTACAGTCGATGTTGCAATGACTCTGTATGTCCCAAAAAGGCACCTAACCACACCTTACTTTAAAACAAACACACACCCCCTGGGCGTATAAGTGTGACGACTGCATTAGTCAGAAGCATAAAATGATAACTGTATCTGTGCTGCGCTCAGTGTGAATGATCTTGACAAATTGCAATAAGGAGGAATTTAAAAATTAGAGGTAATGGAGAGAAGATGCCCGTCGTGGGTTATGTCTTCCTTCTTCTCGACTATTTCTGGCCAAGGAAAGCTCACCCACTCCCCTGAGGGACAGACTTCATAATTCCAGGCAAGTCGAAGCACCTAAACAATTCGGCAAACCTGGGTCGACATTTTCACGCAGGTCGCAAAGTTGTAGCACGTACGGTTGATTTGTTGTGAATTATGAAACTTTAAATATCAGATGTAGCTTTATTAGCTGAACAGTAACTCCATCCCTGCTGGATGTGGAACTAAGCAACCGTTTAAGAGTTTCATGTTCACAACTTGTCTCTGCTGCACACAAGTGGTCAGAGCGTGAAGTTATTGCAGGTTTTGATGTTTTCTCCTATGACTGGACGTACTTGCTGCGTGAGTGGTTCGTGTAGTCAGTCCGTGTCTCACTGACTGTTTCTCGAACATCAGCTCACTGCGGGACTTGACGCTGTAGTACTCCTCTGCTGAGGCGATGTAGCCCACCGAGCTGGATCGCCGTGGCAACGCTCCATCCCAGTATGGCTCTGCCTCGGCGGGGCGGGACATACGCAGAATGCGGGGCAACCGCTCAAGGAAGAACTGAACACCGAGATCAAATAAAAGCAGCATGTTTAAGATCCTGATACACACTTGAAGTATGTTTAAATATGTGTGTGAGCGTGTGCACGTTACCTTCTTGGTCCACTCAGACATGACGTGTGTGCTCGGTGTCCTGAAGTGCAGGTTGAGGACGACCACGCAGTTCAACACCACCACGGTCACCAACCCCATGATGAACATCAAATATCTGACATACACACACACACACACACATAATATAACAATGTGTTTAATATGAGTCAGTGCTAAGTTAATATATGTATGTACTTGTAAGATGTGTGTGTGTCAGTGTGTGCGTGTTGCGTACTTGACAATGAGCGGAACAGACATGGACGTCTCTGGCAGCCTTTGAGAGATCAGCAGCAGGAACACAGACTGAGCCAGCAGCACAGAGATGGACAAGGTCATCTTCTCACCACCTACACACACACAACACACACACACACACGTACCCATCGTTTATCCTTTTTGTCCCAGGTGTCGTCATTGTCCAACCGTCATACATGCAAGCCTAAATTGACTGTCCATGCTTTAATGCACTTATTTCTTTTAATAGTCCTGTTTTCAATGTGTGCACTTTGCACTTAACCTAAACTTGAGAACCATGTAAGTCAGAGACCAGAAATCCTATCACAACAAGCTCAAACTGAATCACCAGCAGCTGCCTGGTGTAGATTTAAGTGAGAAAATATATTTTTGTGATTCTGGTTGAAGTGATCCTTTAATTTCTAGAAGAACACTTTGAAGCGATCGGCGTGCACTGACTGTCAGCCGGCAGGTAGTAGACGAGCGAGGCCAGGAAGGAGATAAGCACACAGGGGATGATGATGTTGACGATGTAGAAGAGAGGTTTGCGTTTGATGACCAGGTAGAAGGTGATGTCCTGGTGCTTGTTGCTCTCCATGGGGATGTGCTTGTAGGTGTTTCTCTTGGCCGGCCGGTGGATGATCTCCCACTCGCCGTTCTCTGTCATAAAGCAGACAGGACGAACACCGTGGACAGAGAGACAGACAGAACCAGGTTTAGATCTTTAATGTGCAGCCAGGATTTACTCCCTGAATGTAACCCTGATACTTACCGGAGGTCTTGTTGTCAGTATTGTCTCTGGAAACCGTGATAATAAAATGAAATCAAAGCGAGGAGACGGGAAGGATTACCGGTAAAGCTGGCAGGGTCAATGATGATCCACTCCACCGTCCATTTGCTGCTTTCATCCGCTTCTTCTTTCAGGAGCATCCTGATCTCTTTGGCGTTGTAGGTCAGAGAGCTGAAGAAGAAAGGTGTGAAAACGTGTTCAATCACACACACACACAAAAACACACACACCTGCCGACCTAACAATCATGATTACTGTGAATTCTTGGCTAGTTTGTTTACTTGCTCATACGTTGTTGTAAGCTCTTGATTCATGGTTGGAAACGCTGTACTGTGAACGCTCTGTAAAGTTACAACAAGAGCTCTACAGGCACAGCAGTGCTTAATGATTATTGGTTAGATATTTGGACACATAAACCCCAACATTACGCCGCAAAGTAAACAAAGTGTTTGCTGTGTTTACTATTTCAGTATATAGGCGTAATACATGTGCAGCAGCCTTACTGTTACTGCTCCTTACGTGAATTTGAGCGTGCAGTTCTGCCAGTCGAAGGGGAAGTAGTTGACGTTGATGGAGCAGGAGGAGCGGAAGATGGCGGGAGGTAGCCAGTAGCAGAGACCAGTAAAGTCCACCAGCACATTACTGTAGTAGGCCACCTGGAACTGGGCATCGTTGCTGGTGGAGAGAGAGCGCAGGGAGTTTAATGAGCAGATTGAGACAGGGAGTCCTGCGCGTGCACCACCAAATACAAAAGGGAAACTTGGACGTCTGCAGTTGCTCTGTGATCTCCACAAATGTAAACAAATAAGAATGAAACTGAATCTCACTTGTTTTCCAGCACAATCTCTGGCAGCCACACCATGCTGGACGGCAGCCGGAGCATCTCAATGCCGTCAAACTCTGTCGTGTTCCAGGACAGCCGGTAGTCAGTCCACGTCTATCGCCACACACACACGTGATACAGACCGTTATTAGAAATAAGGTATTCATTAGGGAAAGGTTGCCTCCAGTGAAAAGCGGAAGAGGAGGTTTGTCTTTTACTTACATGATCTATCCACACATTGGTCAGCAGTGTCTCATCTGCTTCTTTCTACAAAACAAACATAACTCATATTAGAAAAGCACCACCTCCTCATCCTGTCGCCTCCTCTTGATCCCTTCAACTTCAGAGACAATTGGTTTTCAAAACTCGTTCCCTGTTAGATACAAACTTCAGTACAGAACCATTTGTCGGCTTACACGTCATCCGTCACTCAGAGATATGAATTCTTCATGCTGTATATACCAGATATAAACATGTATACATACATATACTGTGCATGGACTCTTGATGCTAGTTTATAGCTTGACTTGTTGCTTTCTTGCAGATTTTTTATATAGATAAATACAGTGTATATATAAATCTGCCTGTACATGTGATGTACATTATACTTCTATAGTTCTACCTTCTATAGTTTTACCTTTCTTCGTTCAGCTTTGTGTTCAGCTGGATGTCAGTTTCTACCTTCATGTTCCGGTGCTAATCTCCCACCCATTCAAAAGAATGGCAAACCACACACACCAACATACACATACACATACACACACACACACACACACACACACACACACACAGAGTCTGTACCAGAGAGATGAGGTTGGAGAGCGTGAGCGCCAGGTAAACGTCGACGGCATCCTGCTGCCTCTCAACGGGACGCAGCTCTTTGTTGTAGCCTCGCTCTTTTAACAGGTAGTTGATTAGACGCTCTTCCTCATTCCTGCCACAGCACCCTGACACACACACACACACACACACACACACATACGTTTGCATGTTTACATCTAAATCAACAAAACGTATGGATTTTTTTAAAACTACGTATCATCAGTTAAGAGACATGAAGCCACACACCCCGCACCGACCCCCTGCGCACATTTTAAAGTGATAAGATCATGAACTATTCCCAGCTCAGTACGGTAAAACCCAGATCCAGTAGGATGATGACTAAAATGAAATATCCCATCGATGAGTATGTCAGCACAGGCCAGACACATACTCCCCAGTGCGCGGGGTGTGGTACAGAAACCAATGTTTGCCAAAAGCATCAACACCACAGGTCAAAAAGAGCCCGTTAGAAGGAAAACTCCTGAATTTTAATCTTTACTTACCTATAAAAGTCAATATGCATCCTAAATAGACATTGAGGTGTTATTATATATCATTAGATTACTATCATTTATGCAGCTAAATATTCATATTATAGCAGGAGCCAGCAGAGCTAATTCTATTCATTTTTATATATATATGATGGGTTGTTCCATTGACTTTGAATAACACTTCTACAGCTCTAGTTCACCCATTTGTTAACTTATTTATTGGAAAACAAAAGCTTGCTAAATAGAAAACTGTGTTTGTTTGGTTCACGGTGACATGAACACACAAAACAAACGGGGCCCGAATGTGTGTGGATGCCTTCACGCAGGTCATGTTCCAGGGTATCATGGCAGCTGCTCTGTAACGACAGCTCTCTTCAGAACACTCCCACAGCTGCTGCGACGCCAGCAGCCATCTACACTCTGAGTAACTGACACACACATCCCCTCTAAACACGTCCTCTGAGCCACACGGTGTGTTGCTTTGCTTTTATTTGCACTTTTTACGAACCCAAAGACCGCTCAGAGTGGTCCACTGATCTGATCTGATGGAGGTTTGCAGCAGCTACAGTAAAAACGCTACTTGTTTTCATTTCATCTTGCTGTTTTACTCCTTCACCCATATTATTCTCAGTAAATTAAATTAAGAGTTACCTTCCCTTTTTGATTAATGTTGTATTGTTTTCATGATGAATTGACTCATCGTTTGGTTTATAAAATGTAATAAAATTGTAAAAAAAAAAGAAAAAAAAAGAAAAAAGCAGAAACATTTGAGAAGCTGAAGACAGTGATATTGGCCTTTTTGCTCCAAAAAGGCCTTAATACCATAAATTTGTTTTAGAAATGAAGACAGTTATACCATTTCACAGATAAGAGCTGCCAGACATTTTAGTGTGTCATGCTTTATTTACAGTATACTCATGATTTTCTATCCTTGTGTGCAAATAACTGAGGGGAATGCAGCTTTTTCCATGTTAGGTACAACTGGCACCAAACGTCTGCTGCTATAATACAATAATAGTCAAGTTGGGTCTTCAAGGACACGTCAGTCAAACTTAAGCCCAACTAAACTTTGCATGAAAGCAATTTTGCACCACAAGTTAAATCTGCAGATCAAACTTGAAAACATCCAACGGTAACTCACCGGATAACAGAGTGGTGAGCAGGAACACGGCGCCCAGCGCTGCATGCTGAAGCTTCATGGCTGATTTGGCTTGTGGGAAGTCCGGCGTCCTTCAACCGTCTGCCAGAAGTCTGAATGACTGACAGGCGGCAGCTGCAGAAACACAGAGGGGAGAAAATAGAAAGCACGCAGGAGGGCCGAGCAGCCGGCTGCCATCGCCTCCACCCCGTACGGGAAACAGTAAGAGGGGGGAGGGGGGAGATCAGACGCAGAAATATCATAACAAAAGGTCTGAACCTGTGATTTACATTTACACATGAAATATCAGATTTCAAACAACTGAGACATAAAGCTGATGGAAGATTATCTCACAAGGTCAGTAGAAAACTTGAAAAAACACAAATGGTCACCATTATGTCTTTCACTTTGAAACATCATCAAATTAATTTGCTTTTGTGTTCTGGTTTGAAAAGGTAAGAGACCATATCACAGATTTATTAATCTACTATATTTATAAAAAACAGTGGTGCAACATAAATTTCCTGAAGAACTCCAGTTCAGCAACTTTGACCGTACCTTTCTACCCTCAGCCTACTCACGTTAGATGTGTACAATGTGCTTTTTGTCCTAACCTGCCATTCTTTAAATCCTCCTCTCAAACCTTCATTAAACAGGAAACGTTTATGAATTCTTCAATATGAGTAACTGTTTATCACCTTATTGTTTCCTGACCCTTGCATTGTTTTCATTGGTTCTTTTTGCTTTTTCTTTTTCAGTTAAAATCTTTTTAAATGGGATTAGAGATCCATTTGGGGTAGTTGACACTGAGGGTATATGTAGTCTCTAACCGTATCCAAGGCACACACACACAAACATTGCATCTGGACTTCCTACACACTGATCATTTATTCACAGACAAGGAAAACACAGACACATACACATCCCATAAAAAGATTTCATTATGATCCTGACTTTAAAAGTTATAGTGTATTTCAATAAGTCTGTTTTATTAAGTAAAAACAACTTCAGTCCGTTTAAAAACTGAGACCATAGTCCATGACAGTTTTAGTCAGCTCTGATGTTCCTTTGTCACTCATCTGAATGGCTGCTCAGAGCGACAGGTTGACGTCGCTCTTCATCTTGCCGCTGCTCAGGCTGTGGATCATGGAGATCATGGCGGAGTGTTTGTTCAGCTCGTCCTCCTTGTGCTTCAGCTTCATCTCCAGCTGACTCTTCTGCAGCTCCAGAGACGACGCCTGGGAAACAGGAATCGTCACAAGGTTCAGTATCAAGTCATTACAGCATCATAACACGGAGCAGTGATATTTATCTCAATATTTACACCTGACATTTACTTAAATTCAGATTTCATAAAATAACAAAGCCCCCAAACTGAATGAACTTTATGCTAATAATAAGCCACGTACATTTGCTAAAGCTTTACTGAAGATCTCCATTTAACGCTGCTCTGCTGTTCTGCTCTACTACGTTAAAGTTGCAAACATTGTTCTTTTTATTTGGCTTTATTTGTCCGACAGCTTCAGTCACTTTGCAGATTACATTTTTGAAATCTTCTCTTCTTCATTACCTTGATGCTGGCATCCTTCCTGGCCTGCTCTGTCTTGTTAAGTTCCTTCCTCAGCACATCCACCGTCTCCTCCAGATCTCTCCGTTCTTGATCCTTTTCTTTCATCTTCTCCTCCTCGGCCCGCAGCTCACCACGCAGACCTGCCGGGAACACGCAGAGCATTTTTATAGCACTGAAAGCCAGGACACCGAGGACCTGGGAAAGATTTGCTTGCACGTCTATACTGAACCGAACACACACAGAACCACTCCAAAGTTCTAAACAAACGAATGTATGTCGAGCTTCACTCTGTCATGTCTTTAAAATCATTAATATGCCACTTTTGAAATGGTTATGGCAGCATCCTTAACTAGCTAGTTTAAAGAATCTTAATAATGTTTACATGGCACTAAATGTGATCCAGGGTTTTGCAGAAACTGCTCATCAGATAATCAGTCAGAATAATAATCATATAAACATTTTTCTGGTTGGAATTTCAATTCTGAAATACCGGTAATCCTGGGAAAAGACATATTCCTGTGAATTCCTTTCTCACCCCAAATCCATAACACAGACACAGTTTCAGCAACAGAAAATGAAAATGTTAACAGCAGCAGCTCTGAGACTTTCTATAAGAAAGCTCTGCAAATGCTGATGTCACACTGACCTGCAATGTCACTGTTCCTCTGCTGTAAATCTGAACTGAGGGATCGGACCTCTTCCTCCCTCTCCTCCAACACTGACGCCATCCTGAGTGACAGGGAGAGAATTTTGAGGGTGCTGCTGGTCAGTGTGCCTCCGAGAGCATTAATGTGATGCAGCAGGATGCAGAGATTAAAATCAACAACAAAGTACTGTTGTTGTTGTTGTTGTTATTGTTGTTGTTGTTGTTATTGTTGTTGTTGTTATTGTTGTTATTGTTGTTATTATTATTGTTGTTGTTATTATTGTTGTTGTTATTGTTGTAATTGTTGTTATTGTTGTAATTGTTGTTGTTATTGTTGTAATTGTTGTTGTTGTTATTGTTGTTGTTATTATTGTTGTAATTGTTGTTATTGTTATTATTGTTGTTGTTATTGTTGTTATTATTGTTGTTATTGTTGTAATTGTTGTTGTTGTTATTGTTGTTGTTATTATTGTTGTAATTGTTGTTATTATTGTTGTTGTTATTGTTGTTGTTATTATTGTTGTTGTTATTGTTGTTATTGTTGTTGTTATTGTTGTTGTTATTGTTGTTATTGTTGTTGTTATTGTTGTTGTTATTATTATTGTTATTATTATTGTTATTGTTGTTGTTATTATTGTTGTTATTGTTGTTGTTATTATTGTTGTTATATTATTGCTGTTGTTGTTATTGTTATTATTGTTGTTGTTATTGTTGTTGTTATTGTTATTATTGTTGTTGTTATTGTTGTTGTTATTATTATTGTTGTTGTTATTGTTATTATTGTTGTTGTTATTATTATTGTTGTTATTGTTGTTGTTATTATTGTTGTTGTTATTGTTATTATTGTTGTTATTGTTATTATTGTTGTTGTCATCATTGTGTGAGTGTGGATTACTTCTCATGCTGCAGTTGCAGTGTTTCGTGGCTCCTCCTCAGAGCGTCACTCTGCTTGGTTAGCAGGATGTGAGCCGTCTGCAGCTCCTTCAGCAGCTGCTCGCTCTCGTTGAACCTGTGCAGGAGATTGACCTGTTAGAAGCCTAAAAAGACTGCATATCCCATTAAACAGAGGCGGATCCAACCGCCACATTTAAAATATGACAAAATAGCATGGCACACTTAGATTACAAATACTACTCTTGGTAAGACTTAGTAAAGCAATTTACTGTTGCAGTAAATCCTCCATGTCGGCCTTGGAGCAACTTACTGTTGCTTTAGCAACTTACTGACGCTATCCTGAGTGACAGGGAGAGAATTTTGAGGGTGCTGCTGGTCAGTGTGCCTCGACCTGCTAAAGAGGCCTGAAAACAGTTTGCGGTTGCTTCACTGTCTTGTCTGGTTGCACTGGTATAAAGTGGCAGATTTTCAGAATATTGCAGACCGGGGTAATAGTGTTGTAAGTTTCAACTTATCTCATTGTGAAACTCTGGCAACCAGTGACTCCCAAGGGCCAGTGTTGACCTTTGTTTTATTTTTTTTTTTCTTTGGAGGCATTTAATTCAGTGTGTTTAAGAGTGTTCAAGACCTACAGATAAACACTGAATCCTGACTGTGAGTCCAGCTCCTGCCTGTCTGCTTCTCACCTGCTGAGCAGGGCGTTGTAGGCTCCTTTGAGGGCCTGGTGTTCCTCTGAGTCCCGCTGCAGCCTGGCGTTGTGCTGCAGTAGCTCCTCCATGTCGGCCTTGGAGCGCTCCACCTCCAGCACCTGGTTGCTCAGCTCTCCCTGCAGATCTTCGCGGCGACGCTCCACCTCCTTCAGGAGAGAGCCCAGCTTGCATGCCTGCACACAACGAAACAAAGAAAAGAAAAAAAAAAAAAAAAAAATCAAGAATGGCAAAAATGGTCTTTGAGATGACACTGACTTGAATATTAGCATGGTGATGGCCATTGGTGGTGATACCATTTTCAACACACCTCAGGTTTAAATCTGAACCTTTAATGTTTGTTATAAACCTCCTTCCATATCCTAGTAAAACTGAGGAGTCAGTTTTCCCTTCAGCATAACAAATAAATTAAATCATCCCATCCTTATTATAACCTCAAAACAATTTTAAATAACACTGTAATAATAATAATAATGATGATTGTCTGACCATTAAGGTCTTCATTATTTTCATGAATGTGTGTGTGTTACCTCGGCCTCAGCTTGAGCTCGTTGGAGCCGATACTGAGCGATGAGACGGTCGGCCTGAGAAAGAGCCAGGGCCTTTGCCTCCAACAAGTCCTGCAGCCGGCTCTCCTTGGACTGACGGGGAAACACAAGGAGATGGTTCACGGGACTGAACCAACCATGCATTTTAACAGGACAGTGTTAAGATGAACGATCTACATTACTCAAAAATCTGTGGATTTTCAACGTTAATGCTGAGATTTTGTTGAGTTGTGTCTTTCCATTATCCAAGACGTGTCTCCCAAGTTTCTAATCCAGAAAAAAAAACTGTAATTTTAATCAATGTAACTGTCCATCATTTCTTTCACGGCTTTAGTTTGCAGAGCTTTGTTATGCTTGAGAGACCCCTAGTGGCAGAAAATTACCCAGTGAATGTGTTTGTAAAAGTATAGAAATAAAAGCACTCTGCAGCCAAACTGAGCTCTATCTTTATATTATGTATTCACCTATTTGATAAGATTATTATTAAATCGTATTAACTGTTGGCTGATTTACTGTATTTTATTTGCATTTTAAATTTCTAAAACCTGAATCTTGCAAAGTAACCATGGTTACCTAATAAATATATAGTACAAAATGCTTCTAATGTTTGGGTGCTTTGTTAAATACAGAGAAGTAGCATGAAATGAAAACTTTCAAGTCAAGTAGAGGTAATTAGGAATAAACCTGCATGCAGTAGTTTCTGTAGACAAACAGGTGATAGCTCGCAGTCTACAGTCACTTTTGAGGCAGTAATGCTGGTATTGTCTCTTTTTCATCTAATATTTTGTCAGAAATATGCATTCCAACCACGTACGAAATAAAGTGGACAGAAATAATACAAGCCAGTGAAGTTGAATGAACTTTTAATCGTTTCATCCTCAGAAGAACAGGACGGATGGACAGACACCCAGCAGAGGCCCAGTATCGACCAGTGGAGGTCCCCCCTGACTTTTAATACTCACTGCAAATGTGGAGAGCTTCTGTTCATAAATGCTGATGATGTCAGACACATGTGGGTCCTTAACGTGGTCCTGCAGCTAGACGCAACAAAAGTACATTAGTGAAAAAGGGTTACATGTCTGCTACAAATTACAAAATATAAGCTGTGGCCAATAACAATGCATTCTTTTTCTATACCAATATACACTATACCTCTAAGCCATTCTGCATCTTCTCAACCAGATTGTGGACAGTCCTATTGGAACCACCAGAAGAGTCCGTGAGCACGCTGGAAGGTGGGACTTCCTGCACTGCAACACGCTTGACAGACAGCTCAGCCTCCCTCTGGTGATAGCCGTTGTTGGCGGCGATACATTCTCCCAAACTTGAGAAACAAGGGTTAATTAACAGAGTGTGAGATATGTTCACATAGTTGACTCACCACCGGGAGACATTAGCAGTGCATTATGCGCGCGCGCGCACACACACACACACACACACACACACACACACACACACACAATAGTATTGCTATACTCCTTATTGGATGAGTTGTTTCAGTATCAACAACATTTTTAAGTATAATAGTTTTTATTATTTTTTAAAAAGAATCAATTGAGAATGGGATCTGTGTGGTATCTAAAGTGTTTCCGGGGCATGACTCACACCAGTGAAGGGAAGTCTGGGAGTGGTGCAGCTTCAAATAGCAGGGAGAGTCCAGTCTGAACAAGTTCTCTGTTGTGGGACGTCAGGGCCAGAGAGAGGGGAGTCACGATTCTCTGGTCCTGGAAGATCCACACAGACCGAATAACAGGTCACAGAGAGAAGAACAGCACAGGGCAGAAAACAAAAGATGAAGCAGAAAGGTGATGAGTGTGTGTGTACCTGTAGCATCCTGTAGAAGCTGGTCTCCATGTCCTTCACCTGTTGCCTCAGTTTGCTCATTAATTCCAAGGTCCTCAGCAGAGCCTCTGCACACACCTGACTGAGATACAAAACACACAACTTTACATTTTGCACCAAGGCTGCAGCGGTGTCAGTCATATTCAGATCTGTTACTTCAGTGAAAGTTATTATTACTGATACAATAACATGGAAGCAGCATTTATTGATGGAGCTGGATACTGTGCAGCTAATTTAACAGGTTTTATATCCTGTTTAATTTACTGCAAGGCGTTTTATTTTATGTGCTCATGATAAGTTTTAAAAATATTCAAAATCACCATGTTATTGTTTTTATCAATAACAATGGGAAATTTTATCAATGAATAATCAATAAATAATCTGTATGACAGCAAAAAAGACAAAGCAGGAGAATCCTCATGCTTGAACATATGAAAAATGACTTTAATGAGCAATCAAAAAGTTAAATTGTTGCACATCAATAGCCCATCAAACACTTTCAGCAATAACCTTATTATCACAAATTAACCTCCAACAATTAATAGCTCTTATTTTTAAGTATGCCAGCAATAGTGACAAATTTAGGTCCTCGTCCACTGTTCACCTTGACTGCAAACATCAAATCAAATAAATAATCCAAAAAATCAAATCACATGTTGTGATTAGCAAATATCTGATTAGCAAATATCTGATATCAAGAATCAGGTCTTATTGAGTAATAAACTACAAGAAATTTGGTTTTGCAATGACTGTGATTAACAAACACTAATCTGTAGTGTCACTCTGACAGGGATCTCAAGTTCACTCATTTACCCCTTTACAATACAGGTTTATACAACAGAATACAAGATGTGGCCAGAACTACAGCATCTACTCACCTGAGATTGTTGTCAGAGCCAGAGGGGTATGTGAGGTTGTTGCTATGGCAGCAGGAGAAGAGGGATTCAACCTGCAAGAGGCAGAGCTGAGCGCTCACCTGTCGTGACACTAAAGTTCTGGTGGAATCCTCAGCACACAGGAGTAAAGGAGTGAAGGCTTCAATACAAACAAGCAAACGGCAGACCAGCAGGGTGTGCCACAAGCCCTAATGTCAGGGTTTTCAGTGTCACAGAGGTGTTGCTGTCTTTTCATCTAACTAGATCACTACACTAAGGATACATGGAAACACTAGAGTGGTTTCCATGTATCCTTCATTATTACTTCTTCCACTTCTGCATTAAACACTTCAGAATGACACTTAAATGGCACTTCAACCACCCACTTAAAACATGCAAAGAAAGATAAAACCTGGGTTAACAAGTAAAGTTGGTAACCGCTGAAGTGATGCCTGTCGTCGCTGACTGTGGTTTAAGACTTTCTCGAAACTAAAGAAAGCCTGGTTATGTTAAACATGTCTCACCGTACAGCCCACAGAACAGTCGGGTTAAGGATATTGAGCAGCAGGCTGGTGACGTGTGTGATGCGGTTGCAGTGCTTTCTTAGGTGAGCGTCTCCCTGCGCAGGTTCAAGTCCTTTCAGCAGCCCCAGCAGGACAGGAAGCAACATTTCTACGAAGCTCAGCATACAGTCGGACACAGTCTCTGCTCCCAAAGCTTCCTAAACAAAGACAGAGAGGGGGCCACATGTGAACGGAATACAGCCTGCAGTGCTTTTCTAGTCTTTTGACCAATCAAAGCACTTTACACATGTTTGTGTTCAACCATTTACACCAATTTACACCAAATACACCAGCTGCTCAACCAAGCTTTCATTCACTCATTCACCAATGGGAAAGCCATCAGAGGTAATTAGGGGTTTGATGTCTCGGACACTTTGTCATGCAGCCAATCGTCTGACAGGTGGACAACCTGCTCTTGATGCGGCCTCAGCTGTTGGACAATATTGTCAGGCAACAAATATCCAGTCAGCAAAGTGTCTTCACTTAAGCCCTGTGATACTAGTTAACAGAAGGTCACGCACAGGTATTCTGGCCTGGGACTGCTACATTTGACCATTATCATGTTAAAGCTCCTATGATGTGTTGTTTTCTTAATGTCAATGCATGTGGCCACTGCCGAAATTAACTTGATCAGCATATACAGCTGATATATATTATATTAAACTGAATGTGTACATTGAAATCTAACACATTATGTGAAGTGTGCTTGACCCTAACTTGGGTTTACAGTGTGTGCTGTACCTCCAGCAGTTCATTCAACAGCTGCAGGGCCTGAAGCGAGCAGGACTCTGCACCGTCCACAGGCGAGCTCAGCCACTGCACCAGGGAAAGCCCAGGCTCAGCTTTGCGTGCGCAGTCCAGTCCCGCCCCCTGCCTGCGACCTGCAGCTCTGAGTTTGGGTCCCGCCGGTCTGAAAACCACCTCGCACAGCAGCGAACGCAGCCCTGAGACACTGCACATGGCCAGGAGAAGCTCTAACACCTGCAAACAACACACACAGATCAAAAAGAAACTATGTCATCTATTTTCTGAGATTTATTTCCTCTATTTCCTGTTAGTAAAAAACCCCGAAATTGGTCAATGGAAACTAGAGCTGCAACCATCAAACACAACTGACACATTTTCCCAAATGGAACCTTACATCAACATCAACGGAACAATGTCCAATAGTGGAAGTCTCGTCTGGTTTCTCTCATCTCACCTTTGCTGCAGAGTCTGGGTCTTTGGATTGTAGCAGTCCCAAAACTTGAGACATGCATGCTGAGAAGTGCTGATACCTTGAAATGAAAAAATTGTTTTTCATTTTCAATTCAGTCACATCAATGTGGTCTCGAAGCCGACTAGAGCTCAAGCCTCTGCGGTGGAAATCTGTCTATCTGGGTGAAGGTGTACCTTGTGAGGTAGTCTGCGATCTTAGTGTTCTTCAGCAGGTCAACCAAAAGGTCAACGGAGTATTTTCTTGTCAGAGTGCCATCGCCGTTCACAATGATGTTGAACACAAGCTGGAAAGTCTGATGGATGTTTTTTGCGTCAAAGAGCTCGAGGGAAAAAGCACAACAGTAGAAATAAGCAACATGTTTTTATATTTCAGACAGAAAGGCAGATGTACAATGGATTTGTTGTTGCAGACGCCTGTCGTGAGTGATTAATGCCTACCTTCTCTCCAACTTTCTCATTCAGAGTGAGGCTGGCCAGTATGGACAATGTGAAGACCACCACAGTCAGGCTGTTGTGAGCCAAGAAGTTGATCAGAGTACGGTAGAATGGCTTCACGTTGTCCTACAAAAACACACACACGAGGTAAGGTACTTTAAACTTGCCACAAGCCATTTCATGCTGTTATATAATAAACACCAGAGGAACTGCTCCATACAACAGAATTAAAAACACAAAACCCTTTTGGGACGTGTTCTTTTTCCATTTAACTTGACAATCCAGACGCTTTGTGATTGTTCATGGATATGTCAAAGCCTCCTTTTTTTAAAAAACAGTGTCATTTCAACACATTTTCTATTTCATTTTTCATTTACTTCATGTTTCTGACACTGTGTAACGTTAGAGGCCGACTAACAGGTAAGCTAAGTATCGAGCAGATCTCTAAAGTATATCTGTGTATCTCTTATACACAGTGCATAATTAACCACTGTAAAGAAAAAAGCAAAATGAACAGGGAGGGAACAGCAAACACACCTCCATTATCAGCAGTAGCCTGCGTATGAGGTGTTTAATTACATCAGTAAATCGTAGCGTCTTCCAGTAATCTACGTGAATGCTTAGAGGTTGTAAAATGCACACACATAGAAAGTCATAACTTGTTAATCAAAAGTAAAACTGGGCTGAAATGACTAGTTTGCTTTCTGGCTGAGGGCTCACATGTTCATTCTCATCCTCACAACCTGACATTCTGCGTAACATTTCGGTGTTTCCCCAATCATTATATTAGGGTGGTGCCCCGCCCTAATATAATAAGGGCAAGTTAATTTTATTTACCAGCAGAGAGAGAGCGCGCGTTGAAAAATATGTCGCGTTAACCACCTGAAAAGCAGACAAAACTATCTGCGTTTTCTAAACGCTCCCAGGGTGGTGACGGTGGCAACACTCGCTCTCCTGCGAGTAGCAGCCGGAATAGCTCTCCTGCTCTGGGTCCAAGTACAGAAAAGAGCCCAAGTGCTGCATGCCCTGCCCCTGACCCCCAAAGCTGTAAACCATGGGGAACTCACCAGAGACTTGATGTGGCTCTGCACTGAGTGGCTGTCCCGACACAGGTTGGCCATGAGGCCGAGGCATGGCATGATGATGTCGTCATTGTGAGACTGGCTGTGGGGCAAGATCCAAGAGAAAGTAGTTAGTTGATTGTCAAATGCACAAACGTTTTGCAGGGAGATGTGAGATGTGGTTCTTACATATTGGTCACGAGAAAAGCTATGAGCTCATGGATGTAGTTTGTAGACTGGAAGATGCGTGTGTTGTAAGTCAGTTTCTGCAGCACCTGCAGACACTGAAAAATGCATACAAGACAACATTAGAAGCATTTATTCCTGATTTTACAGAACAGAAAGTCAGTCCTGACCTCCACAGTCATTTAGTTTCTTTTCGGAATATAGGAGCAAGGCATGTTTTACAATCATCTGTTGCTCAAACTTTGCTTCTGTGCACAGAAGAGTGCATATTTGTGTTTTACCCAACAACCTCATGTGATGGGACTTGCCTGCAGGACCAGAGGTTCTCCTGGAGTGCTGCTGTGGCAGTGGATAACCGAGGCCAGGGTGCTAGTGAGGTTGTAGCTGCTGTGAAGAATCTCCCGACTGCCATCATCACAGGCTGAGGAGGAGACCATACAGGACATCTTTAAGGCCTGTGTGAGATCCTACTTGCGTAAAACCTATTGTTTGTTAGGAATATTTCTCAAATGCTAACTGGGGGACAAGCTAGCAAACTGCAAATACAAACTAATTAACACTGCCTCCTGTTCCTTTGTGATGAACAAGAAAAAGTATCTAAGCATTCAGGTTATGGTGCATGAAAGGCATGTCTGGAGTATGTACATATGTGCACTTTACCTAGTTGTGCCAGCAGGGAGATGATGGAGCTTGTCAAGGTTGGGCAGGTATTTGGGTTCCCAGCCAGCTCCACTAGCCCACTCACACATTCACTGGGTAGAACCTGACCAGAGACCAGCAGCTGGTCACATTTCAGGCTTGAAACTTCCTGCAAACACAAACAAACACAACGTGCAAAAGTGGGTACATATTCCTGACACTACTGTGTGTGTCTGTCCATCGGCTGCATCTATAATCCGCAAAGGTGCAGACTAGAGGCTGCATAGTCCGCCTCTATGCAGGCTATATGCAGACTATGCAAACCATGATCTGCACAGATGCAGACACATCAGTCTACAGTAGGCTGAAAACAATGTCAATGCAATTAATATTTTGGCTTATAAATGTAAGGCTAAAGCAGATTTTCATCTAGGCTTCAACCCATTCACACTTTCCTGTGTTTGGAGACAAGAGCACGCAGTGAGGGGCAAGGTAAGAGTCATCATGTGCAGTTCGTGTCAGTTAAGGAACTAATTAGGCCCTTATGCTTCATTTATTTTGTCTTATTTCATTACAAACTTCTCGGTGTTGTCAGGGTGAAAGGTATTGTCTTTCTTTAAAAAATAAACATCTGGTGACAGTTTATTCCTAATAGATGTTACATAGTTTAACCTCGGATTCAGCAGCCTATGTGAGATATTCCACCACATCCTTGTGTTCCTATAAGTCCTCAGAGCTAACCCGTGGCCTGTCATACACAGAGCAGACAGAAGAGCTCACCTCCACTTGTTTCTGGAGCTGTGCTGTGTTCTGGGCTGTCCTGCAGTCTCTGTACTGCTGGATAGCCAGTAACAGAGACTTCAAACACGTAGTTGTGTCCATCCTGTAGAACAAAACGACTTTCTTTTGAGGTGAAATTAGTGAGACATTGGCCTGAAACACTGCTTTTTAAGAGTACGTCAACATCTATCCTGGATTTACTAACTACAGCTGCTAGCACTAGCTAACAAGCTAATCTTAGTTTAATGAGAACAGCAAATAAAACTAACTTGTTCAAACGGGGCTTTACATTTTTGACTACTGGACCTATTTTAAGCGATTACACGAACTAAATTTAAATTTGTTTGTTACAAAGTACCTGTGTAGTTTCTCCCTCTCCGAGAAACATCAACAATCGGCTATCCAACAGCTACTTCCTCCCGCTCTGAGCTTCGAATGGATACGGAACGTACCATATGCGAGAAAGGGGAGACACGTTAGGTTAAGTATGTGTCATTAACACTAATAGTAATTCTTGTAGAATATCAATAAGTAAGTTTTATTACTAGAATAGGTTTAATCCTAAGTCAAACAAAATACAAACGTTTAGTTGAAGTTTTTAAAAAAAATAACTTCAGAGAAATAAAACCACCCCCCACACCCTTTTTTAGCAAGGCCACGCGAGAACACATGTAACACAAAGGGGCGGAGCAAGAAGCTGCCCTTGGATTCGTTCTGTAAAGTTCTGTAAAAATAAAATAAAATAAATAATCCCTAGAGCTGATGTAAACTTAAAGCCCATGATAAGCCACACTTCAATACCATAATCATTTCAATAAAACTACAGCCTTTACTGGTCATTTGAAAAGAGATAAACATAGAAATAAACACTTTGAAAAGGATTCCTTGAACGTTATTATCCCAGAAGGATACACTATCTTTAGGTGATATTTGCCTTTATTTGATGAAAACAGGAAACAGAGGGGAATGACATGCAAACAGGGTCAGTTGCTTTTATGTGACATACAATTTAACCACTAAACCCCAACTTCTTGTTTTTCAGCTACCATACGGTACAGTGCAAACGTCTAATGCAGGCGTGAAGAAAGAAAAATACTCAAGCAGAAAAACCTCCACATGCCACATAAACACACAGGAAGAAAAGAAAAAAATATTCTTGGAAAATAAAGAGTTTGTAATAAATGTAAATAAATACAAATAATAATAAATAAAACAAATACACATTCCCTTAAAACAGAAATAGCATTGCACAGTAGAGGAAAAAGATCCGGGTGACAAACTGCAAATATGAGCAAAGTATACATGTAGTCTATATAGGTACCTATGCTAATATATACCATATTTGATATGTATTTGCCTTGATTAGATGAAGACAGGAAACAGAGGGGTGTGACATGCAAACAGGGTCAGTTGCTTTTATGTGACAAACAAGAAGTTGGAGTTCAATAGTTAAATTGCAAATTTAACTACTAGACCCCAACTTCTTGTTTTTCAGCTACCATACAGTACAGTGTATCTAATGCAGACGTGAAGAAATGCTGTAAAGTGAGAATGTTTTCAAAAATAAAAGATGTACTTGTTCATATTTAGCAATATGGAAAATGCAAAGTGAGCAAACAGAAGAAAAATCTAAATTACCACCCTTTGCCATGACATGAAACCGTCCTCGACAACCTCACCTTGGTAGCAGAGTTCGGCTGTTCCTAACCCAGTGCGTAACTGAGGCCAGGGTACTAGTGAGGTTGTAGCTGCTGCGAAGAATCTCCAGACTGTCATCATCACAGGCTGAGGAGGAAACCGTACAGGTCGGGAAGCAGTGTTTTGATTTTGTTTTTAGAATATCAATAAGTACGTTTTGTTACTACAATAGGTTTAATCCCAAGTCAAACAAAATACAAACCTGTAATTGTTTCAGAGAAATAAAAATGTATGTGATATTTGCATTAATTCAACAAAGACAGGAAACAGAGTTGTATGACATGCAAACAGGATCAGTTGCTTTTACGTGACATGTAGACCCCAGCTTCTTGTTTTTCAGCTACCCTACAGTGCAGTGCAGACGTCTAATGCAGACGTGAAGAAATGCTGTAAAGTGAGAATGCGAGGCCACATGAGAACACATGTAACCCAAAGGGGTGGAGCAAGAAGCTGCCCTTGCCTTCAGAAAAACAAAATATTTAATTTTATAATACCAGAATCATTTCAATAAAACTATAACTATAGGAAAATGCAAAGTGAGCAATCAAATGAGTGTGAAGAATCTCCAGACTGTCATCATCACAGGCTGAGGAGGAAACCGTACAGGTCGGGAAGCAGTGTTTTGATTACGTTTCAGAAAGAACTGCCTCTTCAGTTCTCTGACTCACACAAGAATCACACACTCGCTGACAATCAAATAAATCACCAGCAGCTTTCTACAGTCTCGCAGGAGCACAGCAGTGACCCTTCTGAAGGCTCCCCGGTACAAGAAGAACATGAAACTTTGCTAACATCGCTAAAGGCAAGATTTGTAGCAGCTACAACAACTGAGCTTTTTATTCAGATTGCTACCCAGTATTTTCTGGTCCCAGTTTAACCGCTGACATTATAACCATCACGGATATATTCTTAAAGAAAAGTGAAGATATAACGCTTTGATGTGTGTCTTTTATTAGACAAAGACAGGAAACAGAGGCGTATGACCTGCTTTTACATTGCATGCATTCAAACCACAAAATACCAATTTCTTTTTAATGTAACCTAAGAAAGATTGGAAGAAGTTGGAAGAAGAAGAACGGTTGTCATATCTTTATGTAGACTTTAATTTCAGTCATGGCATAGCGCATACCAAAATCTGATGTGATAAAATGAACATTAAGTGGTGCCTTTAACTGAAGTTGGGGGTTTGTACCTGTACAGAGTTGTAGATGTTTATAGTTGCTGTGGTATGGAAACAGTGGTTTGACTGCATATAGAGTTAAAACCACAAGACCTTTCTCCACCTTTTTATATCTTTGCTATTTTCATTTCCATTTGCTTGGTCAGAAAATACATTTGCCCTATAAACTGTGCAACATCTAATTAATAAACACTGTTATCAAAAATGCCCTGCCTGTTTTAGAGACACGAATATCATCTTTATAAGGTGTTAAGCTAGGTATGAGAGCAAACAGGAAGTGTAGCAATAGTTTTGTCCCCACAGACAATGACAAGTGGTCTGACATGGTAACACATCTTTCATGCTCTTGTTGGACATTAAAATGAAGCATCTTGACACGTTTTAAACATCACAACGCAAATGAGGGACCGACTCAAAGTTTCTAATTTCTTGTGTCTGTAACAGTAAAATGCAACAGAGAGGAAGGAGTTAAACGCTCCCTTAAAAACAAAATAAAAGTTACATTTTCAATCTTCAGGCTTTTGATAGAAACAGTAAAATGACGTTCAAACACTTTAACATTTAAATTGCAATAAATTGCAAAACTGTAATTTGTTGCCCTTACTGTATTGAATAACTAAAATAAAAGCGCAGATAATGGTGCACATGCTGCAGCGGACAAGTGTCTGAGTGTGGCCAGACCACAAGCCGAAGCCCCATGGCAGTGTTGGTGGAAGTGCCCAGTCACACAGAAGAAGAGAAGAAGAAGATAGGTCCACTCTGTTTTCTGAGAACTCAGTCATCATTTCTGTCAAGGCCAGTGAAGGGTGCATTTGGTTTCTGTTTGGCCCTCATCTCATTCTCAGAAGGAAGCATGCAGGCTAAAGTCACTTCCAGGCACGCATACAGCTGACAGCTTCTTGACAACAGGAGAATAAAAACTGTTAGCCCTTCCTTTATCAGAACATTAGTTTTCAAATGTGGTTTAAGCGCTTTTTTATCACCAATCTTAAGATCTGCCACATCCGAAATTCTGTCTGTCTGTCTCACTTGTGTACATACTACATGACTGAAATGCTACGTAACCACTAATACAATTGTAATTCTCTTTAATAAAGCGTCTCAGTTTATACAACTTTCATGCTTGGGTTTTACAATGTAATGTTAAAGCCACCATCAGTCTTTCTTAGTCCGGGACCTTCGTCTCAGGTTAAATGTTTGTATTGTTTTCTGTGAACCTCCCAGACCCACAGAACATAAGGTCCAGCCTAGGATGTTTTCTCAACACAAACAATCTTGATATCTTAAAAAAAAAAAAAAAAAGAGAAATGAATCTGTCATATTCTGAACATGTGCTGTCTACTGAAAGATAACAAAATAATTAATCTGTCATCCGAAGATAACAGCACTAAAAGAAATAACTGCAAATGTTCCCGGCTTCAGTGATCAAGAATTTGACACTTTCAGACACATTTGAATGAAAATAAAGTCAAACCTGAAAGAAAACAAAATAAGACAGCGTCGTTCTCATATATTAAAAATGCATGGGTTGTATGTTTCTACATTAATCTGGATTTGAAAGAGTAAGAACCCCCCAGTTGGGTTGCGTTGAGCTCATGTGAAGGGTGCAGGGGGATAGTTGGGCAATTTAAAAGTAACCGCAGTTACGCTCCGCATGATTGTCAGTAATGGTAAACAACATCCTAACAGGACCAGGGCTGATAAATACTAAACTCTCCCCACTCTCATGACTGAAACACAGATATTTTGGTGTATGAACAGATTTGCCTCAAGGCCTTTCTTTAACACTTCAAGAGTTTCCACCTGCATATTTTCGATGACTCATATGCAAATGATCACTTGAGGCCAAGGTGCTTTGAAAGCAGTCATTTATCAGATCCTTATCTGTGTTCATTTTAAGCAGTAAGCTGATTGGCTTCCTAAAACAAAATATCTTGGGTTCCCTGAGCTGAACAGAAATGGCTCCCACTTGCTACACATGCACCCCTGGAGCCAAAAGGAGCAGCAGAAACACAAGAAAATAAAAGACTGTTTACCATCTCACAGCATGTTAGCATTTGTAATTTTTGCCTTAACTCAAAATCATTAGTTTAGTCAAATATCTCATCACAAAACAACACATAATGCAGATAATGCAGGAATATGAAAAGTAAAGGGATCATAAAAGTGATCACTCTTCACCCTCCAGGGACTGTACAATACCCGAACCAAGTTTCATTGCATCTCATAGTTGCTGAGATATTTAACTGTGGACTACAGTGGCAGACAGATGAAATGACATTGTCTTACGGAGAGCCATGTCATATCAAGTGCAGCTAAAAACAGGAAATGAATACCAGGAGCCCTGGTCTTCAGCATCTGTCCATTTGTCCAAGCATTCATTATTCTGAATGGAATTCAGTCTGTGAACCTGATGCCCTTTAATAAGCTCCAAGCGTTCAGCGTCCTTCAACTGGCTTTGCGATTCTCCTCGTGTGTTTGATGCTGAATGTCAACGTAAGAGCTGCTCAGGAGGGCAAGACTTCCACGTATTCAGATGATTCAGAAGTATCTGAACGAAAATGGAGAAAAGGTCAAATACGCCATGGATCAAAGTGAGGATAAGACTGAAACACAGTGTGTGTGTGACGTACTCTCATAGTCATGTTCTTCTTCAGGCTCAGGTATTTGCCTCAGCTGTGGCGGTTGTTCATGATTCCTTTGGCACGGGACCATAAAGGCCGTCTTCCTTTTGACTGAGCGACGCAGGTGCATGGCCAGGCCCTGGTTTCTCCGTTTATAATGACTGATAAGATCATCCAGAGTCTTAAAAAATATCTCTTGTGCACCTCCTGTTGTCTGATGGAATGACAGCAGCATGCAGTAAATAACAAACCATAAAAAGTTTCCAAAAAGATGAAAAATGGGAGAAAAGAAGAAGAAATGACTCCACTGCACTGCAACTGTGTTTGTAATATTTACATATGATATATTATATAGAATTGTTGTCCAATCTGACATAAAAGTTGGTTCCAATCTGACATAGGCTGGAACTTTCAGTTATTTTGTCATCGATTAATCTTCCGGTTGTTTTCTTGTTTCATGGATTTGTTGTTTT
Organism: Datnioides undecimradiatus; assembly: GCA_008933995.1. Classification (NCBI taxonomy): domain Eukaryota; kingdom Metazoa; phylum Chordata; class Actinopteri; order Lobotiformes; family Datnioididae; genus Datnioides; species Datnioides undecimradiatus. The sequence continues at coordinate 11,796,167 of WARS01000010.1, forward strand.
GTCTATTGAAAGTCGCAAAATAACAAAAAAATGTCCGGCGCAGTTTAGCGGGTGACGTCTTCAAACGTCTTGTTTCGACTGACTAAACGTGTAAAATCAAACAATTTAGTCAAATGATATGAAACAGGGGGAACAAACAGCCGCTGGGGCACATTTGCAGAAACCTGGAAAAGCAATGACAGTTCCCGTTTAACTTTTCGTCGAACCATGAATCAACTCATCGTTTCAGCTCTAGATCTGACGACAGTATTCACTCTAACAACAATAAGAGGAACAATAATGACATGGGAGGCAAAGCTCACTAAACTATATAAGCTGTGTCTCTCGTAGCCGGATTTAAATTTACATTTTGTTTTGACGTCATCGGCAAAAAAACGTGGGCAGCAGACGTGGGTTCAGAGACGTGTAGGCAATAACACTACCACTCACTGCTTATGTTAATTCAGCAGACAAGGTAAACATGTCTGGGTGTCTAACACTGTCGGTCAGGCCAGCAGTGCCTCATTGAGGAAACACTTCTACTGTGTTGGTGCATCAGTAAAGCCTGTATAGCTAACTTTTGCCATTGTGTGTGATGTTGGTTTCCTTGTGGCATTATTGTGTGAAACACTGTAACTGCTTTTGATCAAGTTCACCTCCTCAGCATTGTTTCATTTACGCTCCGCAGTTTAAAACTTCGGATAAGGCCAAAAACACATAAATGAGTAGGGAACAACAAAACCTGGCCTTGAAACTTGAATTTTGAATTGATGCAGCTGACTAACCCTAAGCCTTACCTTTGATGAATAAAGACAAGTTTTAAATATTCAATCTAATCGTCGCAGTTCAGCACGTGTTCGAAAAAATGCTTTGCCTAAAAAAAAAATAGAATCCAAACTTTAAAATGCTTCCTGCTTTAAATGAGGAGAATAAAGGCGCACTAGAATCGGAGCAAACATTTGACCCTGATAGAAAACAGAAGCGGACAGACAGTCGACTTAGTGTGTGCTTGTCTTACCACAAGTGTATAATTTCCAGCATGTGTCTGCAGCAGTCTGTATGTGTACACCACCTGTTTTTTACTGCAAAGGAAAGAAAGACACATGCTGTTGGTACAAGTTCCCACACTAGTAACCATCAGGTTTTAGCTGTGGATGATAAACATCTGCATGCCTTCATTTGGTTTGCTGCATTAACAAGAACAAAACAGGCCGCAGACTTATGGTAACCATTGCAAGCACGAGGTGGTCACATATGCAAACTGTTGAATTAATGCTTACTCGGTGCAATATTTTAACATAAATTGCATGAATTAAATGTTTCCGGAGTGTATAGAGAGTGTATGTCTGTACATATCATACTTTCATTTGTATGATTGCAGTAAAAGACCACCTCGGACATCTATGAAACATTCGTCGAACATCTGCAAATACTGTATGTCTGAAATTAATTTGATTTAAAAGTGTTACTGGGCACAAGGCACGGTACTTCGTTTACCCTTTCACGCATAGTGGTCACTACAGCGGACAGCTACTCAAAAGCATATTTCTTTAGTTCAAAAAACGTTTGAAGCGGTGGCAGAGAGGAGGACACGGAACGAACTGTTACCGATCATGGATAACCCTGACCACCCTCTCCACCATGTACTGGACAGACAACCGGAGCACCTTCCCCAGAAGGCCCAGACAGCTTCGTCGTCTCAAGGCCCACTACTGGACGTCTTTCCAGACATAAGCCATAAGGCCGTACAACTCCTCGTCTGTGTGTGACGGATGACACTCTGGTCCGACAATAGAAGTAACTAGCAAATTTTGCGCGTGGTTAGTGTATTTTCATTTTTTACATCTGTTGTTTGTTTTTTTTTAACATTCAATAACTTTATTTTTTCCATATATTTTATCTTTCCTTATTTTTTTTTGTAAATATATTTGAGATATTTCTCTATCTACAGATATATGTATATGCTGAGTGACTGTATATCGCTGCTGCAACATGAAAATTTCCCAGTTTGGGATCAAAAAAGTCTATGTATCTATTAAAATACTCAAAATGTATGCTGTCCACCTGAGTGGACATGTGGAAAATTCCTTGAAAAGGTTACATTTTTTTCCCTTTTTTTTCATGGCCTAAGAAAAATAGAATCCTGGCTGAAGTTTTCCTAATTCATGTATGAAAGTCAGTTAGTACACTTAACTATTTTTATCATATCATTCACAGCTATTTTATGATTTTACAAATAAAAATGTATACATCCTCTCAACTTATTGCATCCGCATGCTTTGAAGCAAAATTTCACAAAAGTTTCTTCAAAGTTACTTTGGATTTTTTTCTCTTGAAATGAAAGTATTGATTTTAAATAATAATTTAAAGACAAGTACTTCGAGTATAACCCATCATATAGTATAAAGAGTCAAGACGATATTGACAAACCACTGTAACACAAGCTGTAATACACTGGAAGATTAACATGAAAGGTACAATGTTAAGAATGGTATAATCTGCAGTGGAAGCTGAAAAACACCAAAATGCCTTAGCTCCATAATAGTCAGTACGGAGTGCGGAGTACTCACTAAACACACAGACACATGGCTCCCTGGATGGTCTCACTGTCGCGGATCAGGAAGGCTCCATCCTTATTCTTCTGTCCAAGCAGCTCCTCACACTCCTTCTTGGTTATGGCTCCATGGTAGCACTTTGGCATATTTGCTGCCATGGTGAGGAGAGGCTGCAGTTGACAGACATCCAGCGCACCAAGCAAGTCTCACCACCTTCGGTTTCCTCAGCACTGGTTCATGTCTAAAAACGGCAGCTCTGCATCCCCGTGGGCTTTGATATGAGCAACGTAGCTATCCAGATGTCCAGAGGTGGTGGCGCTGACGGCTGATATTGCTGAAATGTGGTGGGTCTGCAGCAGAGAGGGCAGAAAAAAGAGCTCTGCACTCAACACATGAAGGTGTTGAGCACGGAGAGACGATACAGCATGTTGACTTGACACCTTTACAGGAAGTCTCTATGTACCGGCAGTGCATGTAAGTATGAGTCTGAGTGTGTGCAAGAGAGAGAGAGAGAGAGCGAGCAGGGGTGAGAAAGAGAGTGAAAGAACAAAAGAAAATAACCAAAAAAAGATACAATCAATCAGCAAAGGAAGGAAATTCATATCTTCGGAGATCACAGCAGTGCAGGAAAGTTCCTGTTTATTTTTAGCACACTATCTTGCAAAAGGACAGTTAAAAATGTATCACGGACTGACGAAACGGCAAGAAACATAGAAATGCATCACAGACACATTAAAATGAATGAAATGTAATAGTCGTAATAGTGTGGGTATAAACTTGAAATCAGCAGAGGATAGAGGTTGGTCAGAGATAGGTAGACGCAGATAGGTAGATGCACTGTTAGTCAACGTTCTTCTCATTTCCCTATTTTGCGCCCTAAGATCTCCTCATCTCCTGGTGCTGGCCTCCTCCGCTCACATCTCAGGTGGGAACTAAGGCGTGAGCAAAATGAGAAATGAGACAGTCAGCCAGGCCTTTGACAGAATGGGAAGATCGCACCCAGGTGTCCGTTTGCCACAGATGATCTCTGACACCACCCAACAGGTATTTGAAAAAAACAGAGGGACCCCGATGAAGACAAAGACGCCAGTAGTGGACAGGAAATGGCGTGATGTTGGCAGGAAAAGGTGATCTTCCTGTGTTGCTTTCTGTGAAGGCCCCATGTGTGGCTGAAAAGGTGAGGCAGCGGGAGGAGAGACTCCGTTTGAAAAAGCAAAATCTGTGATGAAAACGTACTTGTTTTCTGGAGGTCGCCTGGAGGTGCAACTACAAGAAAAAAATAAGGTACACGTCAATGTGTCCACTCTGATAAGCAAAGGTTCAAATCAGGCAGTCAGTGAGGATGGCAAGAAACATGTGTGTTACATATGTCAATGTTATTTACATGCTTTTTGGATGTTTTCCAGCTGCCACTACAGCTAATAATCCTCTGTATCATTCATAGCAGCAGTGCAGTTGGCATAAGTGTTTGTGTAAGAGTTTGTGTTACATGGTTGGTGGGTTTGTGTTGGTAATATTGGTTCCTCATGCTACGCTGTGATGTATTCATTTGACAGACTGGCAGGGAGGGCAGAGGTCACGGGTTTCTGTATTTCAGAGGAGTGGGAAAATGCTGGTTCAGTGCAAAGAAGAGGAAGGAAAAAGCTTTTACATATATATAAATTAATAAAAAATGTAATAAAAAAGGATTTGTCTGCACACACACAGTGTGGTGGAGGTGTTCAGAGCAGTGCCCACCCAGCTGTCAGTGTCAGTTCACACACATCAAACAGTTGTTGAGATATTTCTGAACCAAAGTGGTGGAACGACCCAAACACAGACCATCTGACTGTTCCATCCACAAACTAAACTTATCTGGACTCTCTGGAGCAGAAACTATGAAAACATTATTTTGCCATTTCCATTTGAAGTTTCCTGCCACTTGATTGACATGCTTGCCCTGATACAGATGCGTGATCCTCTGTATCGAGGCCACTGTAGAGAACACATAATGGTTCAAACTGATAATACAGCTAACGGTGTCTGAGAACGAGTCATGTTAGATCATCCCATTATCATTACCTAATGCCGCAGCTGAACAGAGACATGAATATGTCCAGGTTCAACGGTTTAGCTGCGATTATCTCAGCAGCTTTAGCTGAAGACTCTTAAATAGAACATCCAGCCCTTCTTGACCTTTTCTAAACCAACGGCATCCTCTGATTGTCTCAGAGGTAATTATTACTCATCTGAACCCAGACCAATTATGTTAATGCATTGTGGAAAAAATATACACATATACTGTTGGTGGATTGGTTGGTTCTCTGCATCAAAGTTTCCGCTAAAGCACCACAAATGTGACCATCTCCAACCCAAACGCTTCATAAGATTTAAGACAAAAAAAAATTAAGGTTTTAAGCTAGTTTGGCCAGTTACAGCTCTTGTGTACAGTGTAGTAGTACCTGTAGTCAGATTCCAGATTAAACAGGTAAAGAGGCCTCGGATCACTGGTTCACTTGTGAATCAACCGCCCTTCAACTTGCATATAATCGCCTTTCGCTTTCAGCCAAACTTGAATCTTAGATTCAGACTAAAAGTTTATAATTAGTGCTGATTTTCATCACATACACAGTCAAAATTGTAAAACTGTCCACAACTGAAAACAGTAGTGGACAATACACACAAATCCACAAAGGACACTGAGAAGTGCTGGGAAGTAGACTGGAACATAAAGCACACATAATATGACGATGTGAAGGGAACAAAGCGAGTGACAAACAATATATAGACACACACACACACACACACACACACACACACACCAGGGAGGGACCGAGGTGACACTCATGATCACATTAACACAGGAAGCACATACAGAAAGAAACACGGGCGACTATAAAATGAAATAAAAAACAAAGCTCAAACTCAAACCACAACATCTTCAAGCTGATCCATGAGTGTCTTTACATAGCTTATTCAGACTGAACGCTTCACCCTTCAGTTTGTCACATATATTCAAAATCGGCAATGCTGGCGATACATGGATGGATGGATGAAACCAGATGTTGTTGGTTTTATAATCTCCCGGAGCCGTCCACACAGGCATCTGCTATTTGCCAAGTCAGGCGTCTGATGAGAGAGCGTGACCTCAAAGATAAGCTCTTTAACTGGCCAAGACACTGTGACCTCACACTGACTTTTACCTGGCTGCTTACACTGTTCACTCCAGGTCTGCAGCGACCTTTAAAACACACACACACACACACACACACACAGCACCTTGGAAACCGGCAGTATCTTAGTATTTCTCTCATTTTTGCGCATTTCTGATTTTTGCATGCTCTCCAGACAGACAGCTTCCCTTTAGTGAGCTTGCACAGAATTTAAATACTGCTAATTTATCATTTTCATGTTTGTAAATTTTGCAGGGTGATGCGGTGAGGACTTTAAAAGCGATCCATTTTCAGCTGCATTAGCATGTAATGCTAATTTTGACAAAAATAAACATAGCACGATTCAACGTAAGAGATGACTTGATAAGGAAGTTTTAAGTCCATATTAATAGGACAATGACAAAGAGATGGGAGGAAGATAGAAAAAGTGATTTTGACCACCGGGGAGCGTGAGACATGGAGACTGCCCTAATGTCCAATCTTCTTTCAAAGGGCCGGGATGGTGAACGGTTAATCTGTCATTAGTCCGGTCCTTAATCTCCCGGAAAAACACAACGTGTCATTTTTACACTTTGGTTTCGGTTCAGATTAAACAGCCAAGATAAAAACATGTTAATTGCTGAGATTTCAAGGCTCGTGTTTGCAGATTTCATTATCTTTATACTCAGACTAGCTGTTTCAACCTGATGCAAGGATTTTTGTAAAGCCACACTGACTGCTGACACCGAAGAATCATATTCAACAGACAGATATGAGCGTGAGATATGCATGTATGCCCCTAACTGTTGGACAGACTTCTGCTACAGGAAGCATTCATTTAGAAAACATTAAATTTCTTTTCCAGTAGACTGGCCGTGTGCAGTCCCGCTGGACTCTCTCTGTGTATTTAAGCAGCCAAACCAAGCTCCTGTTCTGCCTTTCAACCACTGACTCTGCAGTTTCAGCGTGCACCCTTACATTACTGTGACCGGCTAAGTTTCACTGTTTTTGAAGCGTTTTCAGCGTCCCTGGTTGTAAAATTACATGTCTTTCTGTAGAATTGAGTGAGTACAGGGCAGGATGGGCTGGGTGCAGTGTGGTCAGAGCCAGTGGAGCTATTAATAACCATCACTGGTGAGGCTCCAACTTCTGACGGCATAGATTACCCACAATCATACTTCAACCTTACTAATCAGCGATGAGGAGCAGTAGGTCTGAGGGCCACCTACCAGGTTTTTGTGTTTTCATATTTGCTACATGTTTGCATTCTGTCCCTGCTACACTGTAAAGTGTTAACACAAAAACAAGAAGGATTGACAAAAAAACTTCAATTGCATATTAATAAAACTTCTAACTCCTTTTAACTGCACTTCAGGAGATTTGTTTCTGCTCTGTTACAGAGCTATATGACAAAACTTTGTGGCAAACGTTCCAATCTCAATCTAGAAAAGAACAGGAGACACTTCAGGCACCTCCCAGGTCCTGAAATAACACTCTTGTCTGGATCCAGTGTTTCAATGGATGCACCAAACATTTTGGATAGAGCACAAACTGTAGACCTTTGCTGTCTTGTTTCTTTAGCACTGTGACATCTTCATGCAGTTCGAGTTCCTGTAACTACCTGAAACCATTACAGAAAACAAGTTAATTTTAATTACTTTAATTTTCGTTTTTTAGTAAACTATTATATAAGTAAATTACCATATTATCCAAGTATAATCTAAGTAGCGGGTATACTAAAATCAGCGTACCAGTATACTTGTATATGTTGGCTGCTATTTCAATATTTCTTGGAACTAAAATGGCCCAGTTTTTAATTTATAAAAGCACATTTTTATATAATAATCAGCAAGTCTAAACTTTTATGTACAACTAGTTAAAATCTAATTTTGTACTGCAACTACGTTGTGAACTGTACCAAACTTAGCTACTTAAGCGCTAGTTATAAACTTCAGAGAGACAGACACCATGTATAGTCTGCAATGTATAGTCTGTAAGTAATGCCAGACGTGTTAATGATATAATTAGAGTAAACAATGTCAGCTCCTGCACCTGAAACATGATTACACACTTTCCTGAGTTTCAGAAACAACTGCAGAGACACTTTACTGCTGCTCTCAGGAAGTGCAGGGTCAGCACAGACATGACCTTTGGAGTCATGAAGTTCGATTAACCTGAACTGAACTGGGGGGGGGGGGGGGGTCGTGTTTCTCATCAGTCACCTCATTAGTGTACGTTTAATATTCACTCTCTATTAGCTCTCAGCTCCCAAGGGAAGCTGTCACTTTAGCTTCCCTAGTCTGGCTGCTGTTTGGTGCTGACCAGTTAGTTAACAGTGGACTTAGAGCTTTTTCTGAGAACACAGCAGCTGACTGTGGCTGAAACCAAACCTATGAGTGTACGAGAGTGGCCTGAAACAACACGTCTGTGGGTCTACAGCCACAAAATTAGCTCAAACTGACGCGGGGCTCTGCAGCTTCAGCTGAGAACCATCTGCAGCTTCATCAGTAAAAACCCCATTGTTTTCAGATTGTCATTCATACATAGATAGATTTTAAAAACTCAACTTTTGACCATCTGATTCATCCAATCTTTTTGCTGTTCTTTCTCTTTATCACTTTCCTCCTCTCCCTCCTTCTCTCCTTCTCCACTTCTCCATCCTTCTAGATTGTTACTGTAACTGCAGGCACCTCCCTCTTGCCACAATCCCTCCCTCATTCCCTCAGCTCCACCTTCACTCCGGCCTCAGACTTCATTCGCTGTCTGACTCTGTACATCAATCATTCCCTCTCATCTGCGTGGCTGCAGGAAGGATGCGACCCCACAGACTCCTGGGTCTGCTGGGACTCCTCAGTCTCTGCAAAGGTAAGAAAAAGACCAACTTTTCTGTTCATTTCTCAAAGGAAATTAGATTTTCTTCTTTGTTCAAACTCAAATCTATTTACAGTACAGTTTGGATCTTTGGGGAGAGGTTAAGCCTGCAAGAAACTAAGATAAAAATAACTTTGCACTCAGAATACCCACAAACTGACAATAGAAGTGTGTTAGTGACTACAGACAGCAACAGCTTAGTGAAGTGTAGGAAGGAACAGATTATTTAAAGTCACCCTCCCATCTGCTCCACTTTGGAGTTTAAAATGGAAAAGCCTGTAACACACAGACACAGTCTCTGGGTCTCCTAGCCAGTCATGGGACATTCATTTGTGACTGATATGTGTGTTTGGGGCTGGATTGGGGCCATTTCCACCGTCTTGTCCTCATGGTGGGGCGGGTGGTGAGGGGATGAGGTGTTTTTTTATAGCGGCCTGATCCTATTGAGGGCAGTGCAGCACTCGTGTGTGCTAATCGGAGAGTTGGGGATCGCCCCCCGCCACAGAAAGCTAGTTTAGGCTAAATGCTAACCAGGTGTGTTTGCAGCAATTTTGTCACATGCAGGATTTATGTTTTTATTGTTATAACTTTCCCAAAAGGTTATTATTGCTGTTATAACAGAGAACCCTGCAGCCTAAACAATACACACATCCATTAAGGAGACACTCCTGTGTGTCTTATCTTTTCCCTCTTCCAGGCTTTGATAGTTATAGTAGTTGGACACATTGACCTTTTACCCTTCTCTTTGACACAGTGTATGCAATCTAAAGGTTGGGATTAGCATAAAATGCTAAAAGAGACTGCTTATGTTTTTGCCTTGTTACCCTGTTGCTGTAATGACATGCAGTGACGAATTATGGTCTACAGAGATCACGGTAGTGTACAGTTGTGGCAGTACAACTAATAAGCCTTGCTTGAATTACTAGTTGGTCACTTTGGTCCCTTTCACACCGCACAAACACCAACTATCGCCCGCTAACATCTGGCCTTTGTCTGCAGTGTGAATGTGTACAATCAGGATTCAAACCCGCGTCAAATGACCCTGCAGTAACTGGGGGTGTTTATCGGCTCCAGCTCCAAACACCAGGGTAGATGCACTTATTTTCACCCCTTTTCCAGCTGTGATGCTATGACGCATATGGGCATTGGTGTGTTCGCAGTCCATGGAAACAGCAGGCGATTATGAACTTCCCATTGGCAGGACAGCAGTGTTGCCTGATTACTTCCTACTCTAACCCTCTTTTAGAATGCAAACAGAGACAATCGCCTATTTTTAAGCAGTTGTACGCATGTTTAAAGAAACGTGCATATAAGTGCTAATCTTGGTGTGAAAAGGGTTTTGCTGGTGACCCTGCTGACCTTACTTGCCTGGTCTTTCCCTAACCCAAATAACAATACGCAGCCAAAATGCTACCTTGCAAATTTGAAATCACAGGACCAGTCCTGTACCAGACACTGCTCGCTGGTATTGGTTTATTCCTTCAACTATGAAGGATACTGTACTGACTTAGTGTAGGTCTCAACCTCTTAGGTCCTGTTTCTCTACCTGTTGACCTCATCCACCATAGTGCTGTCAGGGAAGAATTACAAGCTGTGCACAGCTTTTTCCTTGCTGAGGGGAGCCTGGTGGGGAGCCTTCAGAGTTTTAACACAGCTGTCTCTCTTGTGGGATTCATGTGTTCATAAGACATAAAAACCCAGAGAAACTTGGGTATGGATGTTTTAAGCTAGATCTCAACCAGCGTAAACAATCCATGCTCCCATAACCTAATCATACCATGTCTTCTGTCCTCCATGAGCTTACTGAAGTGAGAGCAGGTTAACCCGACTTGCAGCTAAAATATGGAGTTCCAGAGGTCCAACTTAAGCTCACCGTCACTTATCGCACACAGAATTAGCCCCAATGATTCCAGTCAGTGTGAATCTTTACGTGGCTTGTGACTTTAAGCCTGTGCAGGGGATGAAAGGGATGGTGGGAAGAATGGGGTCAGGGGGTCAGGCATGGGAACAAACATTCAGATAACGACAGATCTATTTGTCCACAGCCTGGATGATGTTGTTGTAACCAGGTAACGGTTTGTTCAGTTTATGTTCTGACACACATCTTCTATGTTGTACATACAGGCCAGGAGGAGAGCGGGGCGGGCGAGTCCTGTGATAACTTCACAGACCTCAACTTGTCCCACTGCTTCATGGGAACCAGCCTGTACGTCCGGCTGCTGCTCTACACCCGCTCCAACCTCGACTGTGGCCGAGAGCTCAACCACCACCACCTGTCCACTCAGCCGCTCTTCGACCTCTCCCACCCCACTGCCTTCGTCATCCACGGTTACCGGCCCACGGGAGCACCCCCCATATGGATAGACCACTTAGTCCACCTACTGGCTGCACAGGAGGACATGAATATCATTGTGGTGGACTGGAACAGGGGGGCAGCCAACCTTAACTACTTCACAGCCGTGACCTACACTAGGGAGGCGGCCCACAACCTGACCGGCTTCATCATGACTATGCAGGTCAGAGTATTAGTGTATTTATCTATCCAACACATTTACTGTTTGGTTCAGTCTCAATGATTCCAGGGGTTCTCCATACAAATACAACCTGCTGAGCACTGAACAGCAGACAGAGAGAACTGGTGAAGATAGTAGAACATCTGGAGGCTAAAGAGCCAGGAGTTTGTGGAGACCCAAAGCAAAAACATGTACCTGAATGTAACATTTTGAACGTTGTCCTCAGGAGGAAGGAGCCTCTCTGAGCTCAGTTCATCTCATCGGCGTCAGTCTGGGAGCTCACCTGGCTGGATTTGTAGGAGCAAACCTGAAAGGGAAGATTGGACGCATCACAGGTAAGAATGTGTGAATGCATTAAATGAGTAAAACAATAATGGAAGGGGTTAGTCTGTGTGCTCAACTGGGTGTTTTTGGTTTATAACCCATCTGCAAGTGACAGCAAAGAAGAGTATAGATGCATGTTGTCTAAAGCATAGTGAAAACACAAAGCTGTGCAATCCACAGACAGCAGATTGTGTTATTAAAGACTTGATGCATGCAGAAAAAATTGTTTTAATTGTCTGCTGTTTGTCCTCCCCTACAGGTCTGGACCCAGCAGGGCCGATGTTTACCAGCGCCACACCAGAGGAGAGGCTGGACCCCTCAGATGCCATGTTTGTGGACGTACTTCACACTGATATGAACTGTTAGTGTCTGAATCACATTTGCCAATTAAAACTCCACTATAACCACAAAAACGTAACTATAACTATAACCACAAAAACGTAATTGTCAGCCTTGTTGCATCTTTCATTTGATCTGAAAACAAACAAAAAGCCAGAGAAAAGCAACAAACAGTTCATTTTTAGGAATAATTTCAATAAAAAGCAAACTAAAACAGCCCAATCCCATAAGCCTGCACAGAAGGTGCTTCCACAGAGTGTCATTGTGCAGGGCATCTACACTTTGGAGTTTTAGCCCACTCTGCTTTACAGAAAGGATCTACTTCCTTCAAGTTGCAGGGGGAGCTCCTGTGTGCAGCTCTGTTTAGGTCTTTTTACATGTTTTTGTCTGGGCTATTGGATTTTGTGGCAATGTGCCTTTATATTTGGAGCTATTCATTATTCTTCTACCTTGACAAGAGCCCCCGGCTGAGCTGTAAGAAGCAACCATGACGCTCCCGCTACCATGCTTCACTGTCAGTATGATGTTCCCTGGATGATGGGCTGTATTTGCTTTTTTCACATTCACATCCCTCTCCAGAGTGGTTCTTTTCAACAATTAGATCTCACTGTATAGGGTAACTCACAGCTGACAGTAGGATGCAGCGCCAAACATTCTGACAAATCCTGCAGCAGCTGACTTTAATCGGGTTTAAACACATTCTGACAATACATGCCACTAACTATAGGTACAGCAGGAGCCATTATCAAGTGTAGATGTGCAGACTTGTGCAATAATGAACTTTGTTTTTCATGTAAGATCACTTTAAAGATGGAAAATGGCTGACATTTACATTATTATTATTCTCATTACATTTTAAAACCATGCAATAATTACCACTTTACCCAGAGCCCAAACTGACATCATTACAGTGGTTGTTTTGTCCAGTCAATGCTGTAAATCCCTTTGTGTGTCTTGTGTGTCATCTGTGGTAGTAATCAGTAAATAAAGCTGTCCAATCAAAATGTACTTAGTTACATGTGTGTGGCTGTATCCAGATAATACTGAACAGTGCTTTTCATGTGCAGCATTTGGATTAAGAGGAGCTCATGGTCATATTGACTTCTACGCCAATGGTGGAGCAGATCAGCCAGGGTGTCCCAAAACCATCTTTGCAGGTAAACACACACATATACACACACACACACAGCAGAAAACATGCTCTCACACACTCAGTAACACACACACTCAGTGCCCTGCTGTCTTGTCCTCCCACAGGTAAATCTTATTTTGTGTGTGACCATCAGCGCTCCGTGTTTCTGTTCCTGTGCTCACTGAACCGAACCTGCAGCCTCACTGGTTACCCCTGCTCGTCCTACAGCGAGTTCCTGGAGGGGCGGTGCCTGCAGTGTGAGGCCTTTAAACCGGCTCCCTGTCCTGTGCTCGGTAGGTGGTGAAATGTTTACAGCCTGATGTCACTGAGCAGCCACACACGTCAGTGTCTCTAACCTTGAAACTTTACGCTGTCTGAGGTCTTACTGACTGTTGGAGGTCTGATCACCTGTGTTGTCTCACCTGCAGGTTATGATGTCAGCCAGTGGAGGGAGACTCTGCTGCAACTTGGACAGACAAAAGTCTTTTTCAGCACCACAGCAACGCTGCCCTACAGGAGTGAGTCAAACATACCCTCTCATCATCTCATCAAGTGTCCCCACAAACCACCATTTAATAGTTCTGATAACTGTTTCATTTATGGTTCTAGGACTTCAAATGTGAGAAGTTAATGTTTTTGTTTGTATTGTTGGTACTTTTAATTGTTTTAATTACATTTTAATGGATCTAAAAATCTGTAGTTATAGAAAGGTATTGGGTTTAAGGGAGAGCTGAACCTTTAGAGGTAAAATAGGTGAAGGTGCAGTTTTCATGCGACATCCAATGGAATGCATTCCTGTGAACAATATGGTATCTCTTATTGGTAACTGGAGGTGGTAAAGTCAAGGCTCATTTAGGATAGTTTTTATAAACTAAAAATCTATACTAATAATAAAACGTAATAGACTTTTCATTGGAGATCTTATCTTATCTTCTTATCTGGATTAATGAAAAGCTCCAGTTTAATTAACAATTAGACAAAAATACCTGACTTTAAGTCAGTCAGAGCTTTGTCAATAAGCTTTTTCAGTCGACTCGCGCCTGCAATGGAGGATTAGTGTACATGTTGGTAGTTTAGTGTACTTTGTGTTGTCTGTCAGGTGTCTGAGCTGAAACACTGGGAAACGCAGTGACATCACTGAAGACAACTGTATAACATCCCTTAATCCCGTCACCCCTTATGTGGCAGTGAAGCAGATTTCATTTGATATAATGATTCTTTTGCTGTTTTCAACAAGGATAGTGCTTGAGTAGACTCTAATACTGTGTGTTTCCTGTGCGCGGCAGAGCTGAGCTACAGAGTGGACATGGTGACCTGGAACCAGTACCTGCGATGGGGGGTCGTCTACATCCGGCTGCACAGTGGCAGAAACTTCACAGAGGCCCGGATCGATCAGTGAGTCTGTCCCACGAAAAGCTGAGAACCAACAGTGTCCCTGTCAGTGTTTGATACGAGAAACACCTCACAAACATGAGGAAACACAAGTAAACAGTGCACCTGTGGGGACTATTGTCAGTGTGGATTAATCCACATTTATCCATGAGTGGGACTGAGTCAAAATACTGTGTGTGTGGTCACAGTTATAAAGGAATCCAATGCAGCAGTGTGGCTCATTGGTGTGTTCAACAGTGGAGCTCTGTTCCTCCACAGAGCAACATATATCACACCTGTTAGCGGATGCAGACACTGTTGGTTTTCATCTTTTTGTTTAATAAAGAGAAACTGATATTCACCTCCACGGTGTTATCCACCCAGCAACTTGAAGCACCGCTTGACTTCAAGTTTCCTCCTCCTCTTTGCTCCCAGTAAGCTCCTCCGGTTTGAGCAGTACACCTCCACGCGGCTCCTGGCCCAGTTCGACGAGGACGTGCAGGAAGTCCAGAAGATCTCCATGCGCATCAACACGGGCAACGTGATTGGTCCTCGTTACAAAATCAGACTGCTGCGAATACGCTTCACGCCTCTGGAGCGTCCCGAGAGGTCGGTCCTTAGATCAGAGTTGTGTTCATTAAAAAGTATCATCGAGAACAAATCCAGCAACAAAACCTGTCAAATAGATGGTATTTGTTTTCTCCTAGTTCACAAAGCCTCATTAGCTACACAGTTTTTCACTTCCTTCCCCATGCTCTTGAAATTCACTGGGGGGAAAATAGCTGATTTGGCCTTTTCAGCCTGTACACTGTTGCCACTGCCTATTTTCTTACAAGATTCTTACAAGAGAGTAAGCTTGAAAGTTCATTCTTGACCTCAGAAGCAGCAGTTTTACAGTAAAATCTTTGCACAAGCTCTGGAAAACATGGTCTTGGTTGTTTAAATGTTTTATTCAGTTTGTGTTTGCATGTATACACATGCCCAAGCATTTCACATTACTTTGTGTAACTGCAAAGGTCTTTGATCTTTAAACAGAAGAAAGTTTACGTCAATGATTTATGCCGAGCAACACTGTAAAGCTCAGTTTACTGTCACAGCTCAGAAGCTGGGTAGCTAAAAAGATGATATCAGTCAGTTCTCAAAATAGGCTGACTAATTTTGGGTGAAGTGACGGTCTGTGTTAACCAATGGTGCTTCATTTCCCCTGCCAGGCCATTAATGTGCCGTTTCGACATCATCATGGAGGAGAATATGGAGGTGGCGTTTCGACCTTTACCCTGTGATTCTCACCTCTGACACCCCGATCAGACACACTTCCTCTCCCTCTATGGAAATTCATCATCATCTCACACAAACCCAGGCATTTTCTGGGGGCAACAGGGTCCCTGACCCTGGGTCAACCTCCCAGGAGACCCACACAGAAGGAGCTGCAGCCTCCCGAGCAGATGATGAAGATGACGATGATCGTGAACTCCTGGTTACTGGAAATAGAACACCTACAACTGAAGCCATGTCTCTGGTGATGACAGGATACGTATGACTTGTGTTAAACTGTGAGATATGGAAAAACTACGAGATTTGTAACAAGTTCATGGAAAAGCACAACTGGTTCAGATTTTTATTTTATGAAAACAAGGTATTTTGCATTTCCCTGCATCACTTAATAATAATGTGATAATTACCTAAGTGACGAGACAAACCGGGCGATGTTAAGAATGCATTTACCTGCAATACAAATTGCACAGTCAGCATTTATCAAAATAAGCTGTCCTTTTTTTTAAACTTCCTGCATTTGTGAGGCTGGAGAAATCTTTAATTTCCCTTCCTCTAGTCAGTCTGGTTCCAAAGAGCGCAGCTTCCTTTCTCTCCATGTGCCTTATAACAGCAGTTCTTTACCTTTTTGCTTTGAAACCCTCCTCAAAGGGAAGTGGAAATGTCAGGTGTCGGTGTCTCATGCTGCACATATGCTGCAAAAAAAGCAATCCCATCACCCAGCGGGAGGACTGCAACTCCAGGATGAGAGCCGCTGCCTCAACAGTGATGCTGCTATGATGTTTATTTGTTTCACAGCAGAGCACAACCAGACATAAGCTGTGGTACAGTTGTAGCTTTGATATGTGTGTTTGTAGTGTGGGAATCTGGGGTCTTCAGTGAATTGTAAGAACCACTAACAAACAGGTTTAACTTTAATCTTGTTAAAAGTCGTTCAGCTGTTGTAGTGTGTTTAGAGACTTGACTGTCAGTTAACGTATCACGTTGTGAAACGTTTGGAACTGAGCAGCAGATACAACAAACCACGAAATATGTTTCGGTGTTGAAAACATAAGGCGCTGTCTTTTTTATTCTGCATTTTCACCGTTTGTTTGAAATAAATATTCCTTTCAAAACATGACGAGATTTAAGTGATTTCTGTAGTTGCGCAAACACTGTGAGCGACTCATATGATTTAATCATGCTTGGAATATGACTGTGAAACCGCTTTCACGTCCCTTTGATAGGCTTACCAGACCAGGTTATGACTCTACATAGATTAATGTCCCTGCAGACCCAGATTCACTCTTAATAAGCAACAGTGTTTACAAATGACGCTCAGACAAATTCAAAAAGATAAATGTTTTATTTATTCAGTAACAGAGTGTGTGATGGACAAAAGGCTGGTGTACTGAACAGTGAGAGTTAATAAAAGTGAGAAGAAACCTGATTAATCTGTGGTTATTACACATCAATAACAGAAACAAAAAAGATGGAAGGACTGAAGAGATGTGAACAGAAGTCGCAGACATTACATTTACATTCAGTGTAACCAAACTCTTCACTCAGTCTGCTGCCCCTCATTGGTAAACACCAACACAACAGAGACTTCTTCACAGTTGATACGATGCCTACATTGTGTTGTCGATCAAAATCAACATGGGCACATTTCAGACCAAGAGCAAGGACAAAAGACTTCCCACCAGGATACCTTTCCTTTGTCCAGTCACCAGTTAGCACCTACGGAAGGTGAGGACAGAGAAACAGCAGAGGTCACAGAGAGTCTCCCAGCCCTGCTGACAGGCAGGTCAGTGCAGAAACAATAAAAGAGGATTTGACCAGGGTGAATGGTAGGAAAGGAGGTGAGAAGACAGGATTGGCCCAGCTCAGGTGTGATTAGTAGGTGATAAGTGGGAGGGCGGGAAAACCTCCTTAAAACAGTAACGTGTCAGCGGGTCAAAGGGAATATTCCACTACTCAACGGGGAAAAGAACAGCAGGCCTGTTACACAACAGGTACAAACAGAGTTCGCCACAGAGTAAATCAGACTAAATGTGTCGCGCTGAGCCTGAGACAGTAGCTGCACGCAGGGCAGGACTGAGCCGTCAGTCACTGGCCAGACGACCAATGGTTTAGGTTGTGGATGCCAAGACAGCAGGAACACGGAGAAGGAAACATGACTTCTGCTCAGTGACTTCAAATTATAAACAAAATGTTTACTGCTATGGCCGAAGGATAATTTCAATGTATTGTTTACAAAATCTGGCTCATGAGAGAACCTCCCACTGTGGACCTTTCCATGTCCACTATTATTCACATTTTTCGTCCGTAGCAAATGTCCCACAATTTGTCCCCGTGTACAGAGAGCATTTATTCTGAACCGTCACTGGTCACATTAGTTCACATCAAAAGCATCGTTTTTGTTTTTCCCATTTATCCATAACGGGCCCAGTGCCAGCTCTGTGCACGCTGTGGATATGGTTAACTTTCAGCCTGAAGTTACTTATTTTCTGGACGCTTGGCCAAAGGCAAGTCATCATCACAACACTGACACATAGCATCTTGAGCTGCTTTGGTGAATCAGTGAACAAACAGTTTATTATTTACACATCCAGGAAATATCAAACTCTTTGAAGCAATGAGGGTAAACCAGAGCCGTGCTGTCGCAACAGAGCTACACAATGAGCTGAACTGCATTCAGTTGCTAGTCAGTCACTATGAGACACTTTTTACAGTGTCACATTGCTTTTACATTGTCATTCAGTACACTGATATTCTATATTCTATATATTAATTAGAGCTGCTCTTACTGATCCTGACTGAGGTACTGAGTGTGTATTGGTTTGCAGCATAGTGAAATTTACCTGCAGAGTTGTTGCGGTTGTTCAGCCGCCTCATCGGTCCGAGCCGACTGCCAAAGCGATTGTTCCTGCGTTGGAAGTTGCTGTTCAGTCTGTAGGAAACTCCTCTTCTTGGTTCCTGGAGACGGTGACAGAGTTTCACTCTGAAACATCACATGACTGAGAGGATGGAAGCAGACTGAAGTCTCTGTAACACTCACCATGTTGCCTTCTCGTCTCCTGCTCTGCTCCTCAGGCCAGTTAGAGAAACCTTCCTCCTCCATCACAGCCATTTCGTCTTTGTCACTGTATTCTAGACACAGCTCACTGACAGAAACAAGTGCAATTAGCAGATTTTAAATCAGTGGAAGCTACGAGAATAATTCCTGGAAACACGTTCTCGCCATAATAATATGTTGTTATTTTGGCAACAATTCTTTTTTCTTAATGTGCTGCAGCCAATCATTTCAGTTTCAGTCAGAGAGGTTATTAATGAATTCATTCTGATCAATGCTTGCTGGGTACTGATAGTGGATTTTAACTGAGAAATATGACATTTGTTTGGAGCAGTGACCACAGTGATCTAATTTATCAGCAGCAACAGTAACGTTTATTTGACTCAGTAATAGTTCAGTAGAAACAAATGTGAAATGCAGAAACATTTCAACATCACACATTTACAAAGAGAGAGGAACACAGATACCAGTCAGTGGCTGTCCTTCCTCCTCTACGCTGCCCCTGAGAGGGTATACTATACTTCCTGAGTCCTGGTGTGGTTTGCAGTTTCACATGCAAGAGTTTTTTTCTTTCTGCCTTGTGTTGAGACAGTTTTCTTTGTTTCATACAAATGGCTGTTTGCTGAAAGACAAATGTGATTGAAAATTCTGAAGTGGAGAACTTCTCCGGCTAATTTTAGTGGGGTGAGATTATCCATCTGTGGACCACGATAACAAAAACAGTGTGCTGATTCCTAGCTGTCCGGTGACATGACATGAGGCACCAGTCCATCAACCCCACTTGTAAAGAGTCATCCTGTGCTGTGATTGGTCCAACTCTTCTTATGCCTTCAGGCTAAACGCTGCTGTATTGCTGCGGCCTCCTGCTGTTGGACTTGAGTACTGCAGAACAGAAACTCAGAAGGCGTCAGCAGCCTCCTGTGCTCTTTAACCAGCTTACTGAGGTCAACATGTGTGCCCGCTACACAAAATGTGTAGTTGAAGAAGTGAAGCAGAAAAGGAGTGAAACCTCACCTGACTGGACCCGGGGAGCACTGTGACATCGTGTTCCCTGATATTGTGACTTTGACCCCCTCCAATCTCTCTTGCCTCCTCCTCTCCAGGTCATGCCTCAGGTCGCCTGGGCCTCGCACCGGCTGTGTCATCACATTATCAATGAGATGAATAAACACCATCTACAGAACTATTCTGTCTCATAACTGCTATCAATAGTGATTTCATGATTACAAATCCAAGTGAAGTTTTTATTTACCTGCAGGGATCCCATTCTGAAGAACAGAGGCTCCTCGTCATCGAGCGGCAAGTTTGTATTCAAGTTGAAGCCTCTACAGAAGCCGAAGAGAAGAAATGAGTTAATATATTTTCATCACACGAGCTTCACCAGAGGAAAATAATAATCAGGATCTTTATTAACATAGCAGCTACAGCTTTTCAAAACTACAAATGGTAAAAAGGAAGTAATAAGAAATGATAATTAATGCAATTAACAGTACAAAAATACAGTATGATAAAAGTTACATTAACAAAACAGAAGAAAACTGATCACAACTCTACAAGTCAAAACATGTTCTGACAGTTCCTGTTGTTCTAAATACAGCACGGCCCAGTTACGAGCACGCAGCAGCTGCTGTAGGCTGTAACTGTTGAGAGTCACTATCATGAGTTACGTTGCACAATCACCAACAGAGCTCCATGCTGTCATGTGACCACTTGCACTGGGGTTTCAATGATGCTGTCCATTGTGGACTTTCAGAAACATGTAAACATGGTACAGCCAAGCTTATGTTGCTGGTCAGCAGCAGCGGCAATGCAGGAAGCAAAGAGCAGACTGAGCAGAGGAAACACTGCAGTCTCAAAGAGGGAAGTTGACGCCTCAGGTCAGGCTGGCATGCTTGTTGCTTTCTCGAGGCATTTGCAGGCTTGTGCATTGTGAATTTGAAATTCAGGGTCAGACTTTGACAGTGACTGCGAGTTAATTACTTTGGGATGGTGGCCAAATTATACCAGGGAGGAATTTTGCTCAAAACGCCGTCAGAAAACATTTTGATTGCAGAAGCCTGATCATCACTGGTCCAGAGTTTTGGAAAAGCCAAAAGACATTAACCTGAGGATCTCAGCTCAGATACCAGTTACAGACATTTCTCTAAAGTTGTTACTGCCCATAACATAGTGCACAATGTTTATCTTTGAATACAGTTATAAACTTTATGGGAGGTTTTGTTCACCGAGTTTAGGAAAACCCTTTTTGAGACAGGGAATGTTGTACTGAGGTGATTTACAGCAACTCTGACAAGGACTCTGACTCCAGAAGTGCTTCACATACGTGCTTCTAAGGTGTCAAGGCTTATTATTTCAGATTTGTCATGCAGCACAGTGTTTCCAATGTTACTTGTAATGTTCTTTCTCAGCCCAGGATCCTAAACCATTTTCTGCTGCCCCAAAAATACATATTTAAATAACTGACTAAATATCAAAGAGGTTCTGAAGACTAGTCAACTAACACTTGAAGTAGTGGCTCTTAGTTAGTGGGAGAAATCTTTAACTAGTGGCAGCACTAATAGGATGTGTTTTCACTGAATTTGTTAGTATGTTTTATTTTAACCGTTCATACACTCCCCCATCAGTGCCACTTTGATCACCAAAAAAAACACGTCTATCATCATCAAACGTACCGGTTTGTTCGGAACCTCTCATCCAACGTCAGCTCCTCCACCTCGTCTCCAGTGTAGCTGCTTTTTTGCGGAGCTGAGAAACGCTCATTGAGGGTGATCCCATCATCTCTGAAATACTGCTCTGTGAACACAGGAGGGATGAAGAAACACACTTATTTGTGGTTTCATCACAATTGAAATAGGATCCAAGAATCACAAGGACAATATGACAATGTCAGTTTCTCGTCATTGTAAGTTGATATACTCCATGAAGGGGGCCTCACATAAAATCAAACTGTACATCATTCTTCTTGCACGATTTATTGTTTTAAATCTTTGGTTTGTACACTCTTTGGAAATAGCAACCGAAAATCTGGATTTAGCAGAAAATCACAGACTTCACAAACTGATGCGCATGTGCTGTGCTGACCTTTGACGTGGTGCACTAGCGTGATGATTTCCTGGGCAAAAGTCCCAGTGTGCACTGCGGTCTCCCGATATGTCCCAGAGTGTTCCAGCATGGGCAGGAAGTCCAGACGCTGGCGACCCACATTGACCAGGTCTAAAGAGAGCTGCCTGTCTGACGAGTAACACGGCGAGCTGCAGAGAAAGGAAAAAGAAGAACGCTACCAGACAGGACATAACACTGGTTGACCTCGAAGGTGAGCTCTTACCTGTGTGAAGTACACAGAAGTGATATTGTTTAGTTCTAGTTTTGTTTTTTAGTTTGTGATGATTCAAAATGTAGCGAGAAGACCGAGTTGTGCTACCAGACTTGCTCTGTATATCCCAGACATGTAAACATCAAGGGGGCTGACAATCAACAATTGATTTACTCCTTGAAAGATAATGTCTTTTTGTCAGTTTTAAAAGTTAGACGTTACTGTGGCCAGTGGACAAACAGTCTGAGGTCCTGAAAGACAGAACATTAATATACTCCATGTAGTATCATAATTGTTTTAAAAATGCTTTGTTCCAATCAAATCTGATTAAAAATAAGATAAAGATGAATAAAAGCAACATCGTTACCTTACCCAGCAAACTTACCTGTCACCAGCTCCACAACTGACAATGTTTACAATAAGTACATCTTAGATGTTGATCTTCATTATCTTGACCTAAAACTGACCTAAAATCTCTAGTGCAAGACTTTTGTCCACCCAGTGCTTCATCACGGGACTGTCAAACCAGACATTTAAAAATTCTGTATACTGTGACGTACAAAGTGATTTATCTGGCGGTGATAGGTTGATCTGCATTGTGTGAGTGCTGGAACGTATCAGACATTCCATTATTTGGAAAATTCCACATTTACGGTTTGAAAGTGAAAACCAGAGAAGACTGAGATATCCCCTCATTTTAACAGACAGGTGTGTGAGGATGAGGGTGAAAGTTCACACTTCTTTTTTTGTTTGATCCATTAAATTATGGATTCAGCATCATTAGTTTGGATCTTAGGTCATCAGATATTTCAGTCACTGCATCAGGTGAACTTCAGTCATGTTGTACGGCTTCTCATCTGAACACTGGTCCTATTTTCCTTGGCAGCTCTTGATCAGTGATGGTTTCTTGTTCAACCTTCACCCGACAGTTTCTTCAGGATATGACTGGTTCTTCTTTAGCTTTTGGAGCCATTTAGCTTCAACTTCTTTTTTGAGCAGAACAAAGGACGGTGTTGCTCACGACGTCTCCACTCAACAGCAATGATGACACTTTCATTTCTCCATTGATCAAAACAGACAGCTGCATTCCCAAAGTTTATCTCTCTTCTTTCAGCGTGAGCATGTGACTGTTGACAGCTTTGATTCTCCTTTCAACAGCACCGATGCTTGTGTGGCCAATTTTCTTCTGTAAACATTACTTATGAGGTATCAGCCAAATCCATTTGTCAACACTGATTATGTTTGTGTTCACGACTTTGCTTTCTGCTTTTTACAGCACTGATGATGCTCCATTTCTTTATATTTTGGATTAAGGCTTCAATTTCTCCTTCAACAGCATTGGTACCTGCCATGGCTTTGCATTTTTATAGCACTGATGAGACTAGAATCTCTCCATTTATTGTCACTGATGAGACATTTCAGGGCTGTAATGTCTTCCTTGTTTTTTTTACTGATGTATTTGTTCTTGGCCATTTCTTCCTTCTAGCATGCTTGATGTTTGTTGTCATGGTTTCTTTATGGCACAGTATAGCTGTGGCTCTCAGGTTTGTCTTCTTTACCAGTTACTACGACTCCCTTACTGCTACTTGGTTATAAGTAAGCATGATTAAATAGGTCCGGTTCTTCAGTTAAAGTGAGCTATAGAAGACTTCAACCACCAGTCCCTGTAGGAATCAGGACAACAACAAGCTTCACTTGGTTTCCATGTTTGTCTCAACTTGGATACATCTCAACAATGCATAGTTGAGATGCTCTGAATCCTCTTCCAAAATTCTGTGTTCAATTATAAACACAGTGCCATTCCACAAACTTATTTCAGTATGTGGCCAGCTAAAGCAGAGGTTTATCTTCTAAAGATATCTTCTCAGATATTGCCTGCTCATCCACAAAGTGTGGGCAATCATGCCAGAACATTTCTGCCTCAGAACCAGCACTCCCCTCAGGCTCTAAAATCTCTCATCTTCATGTCAAATTCCTCTTATATTCGGCACTTTATTTTCCTCACTCCAGTCCAGCAGGTAATATTGCTTTGTCACAAGGACAATGATAATCCAGTTACAAACAGCCAAACGTTTGCACATCTTTTCTTTTCCTACAGAGCACCTTCTGTCTGCCAGGACTGTTTGACTTCCCTTCTGAAACCGTCAGTTTCAGCAGTGTTCCTCTTCTCTTTAAATATCCAGCTCCACAAACATTTACTGAAGTTTGTTCAAGTGAGTCAGGAAATGAAAATGCGGAAATCAGCTCAAGCAGGAGCAACATGTAGCATCAGTCAGGAGGTGGTTAAATGCAAAATGCGTATCACCATCAGAAATCTTTTTAGAATGAGTCCTCGGTTAGAAATCAAATAAGGATGTATTCCACTTCATAGTGGCTCCAAAAAAGACCTGCGGTCCCCTAAACACCTGGACATCACTTAACTGAGTGATACTTCTCTACAGGTAATGTTTGCTAGGTCTGTGTAATTGTCCACTTCTATTGCCCAACCCTCTTCACTCTTCAACTTGATTTCTAGGTCTTGATTCTTCTGTGATCCTTACGATGGATGTATGGCCAGTGGTACACACCAGGTTATGTCTGCTGGCCTTTAACTGAATCCTGCCAGCACATCTCATATCCTGTCCCCTCCAACTCCAAGCTTCCAAGCTTGCTTGAAAATGTGCACATTTTTGTGCTTTCCTGCCAAAAAACATTCTTCACCGTTATCTTTATTCACTTTAATATGGTCCTCAGCAGTTGTTATTTTTTTTAAGTTTTCTTCAGGGCAATCCCAAGACAAGTCAAACTGTGGCTTCAGTCATCTGAGTATGGAGGTGTTGTGCTCTACTGCACATTGGTCTGGAACAAAATCCTTCATCATTAGTGCATACGGTTGACTCAGTAAAAGTCCGGTTTATTCTTTCAGACAAGTGTCCAGTTGGCAAATAGCCAGATCCCTTAACCAAAGACAGCCTTGGGGTAAGGGATCTGATTTCGTCAAGAGGTGTGAGCTCTTCCTGGGCTTCTACATTGAAGTAGTTAAGTTGTAAAGCATGTCTCTTCCTGGGTTATTCCACAAGTTTTCATCCAAGGGGTGACTTCACTACATTATTACTTGCAGCGTCTTCTCTGCATGGAATCCTGATCACAATATGTGGCAGCAAATATAATCTGGTAGATTCTTGTAGCAACAGCGTCTTACAGTATCACTGAGGGAACAAATTTTAGGTAGAAGTCCTGAATTCTGGCTGTGTTTTCCCAAACATCAACTAAGTCTAGTTGAATGAAAATGTATGTTGTTTTCTGTCTTTGTCTTCTCAACCAGCTTCCACTCTCCACATGACATGTGGTAATGTTTGTCTCCACTTCCTTCATGGAGCTTTACATGAACCTAGGGAGAGAAGTGTGAACTTTCACCTCTCACACTTGATAATTTGATTATAAAAATACTCTACCTGTTTTGGTTAATGGGTTGGCTCATATCCACTTTGATGGTTAACGTTTCCTCTGTTAAAACAGTTGTGTTTTTCTGGGAGTTCCATCCTTGCACCCTCTGGCGGGGCATTTTAGGGTCCAAGTCAATCTTCAGCGGGTCTTGGTCCAGGTTTCCTGGCCTGTCATGTTTCCACAGTTGATGTCTGTTTTCTTCTGCCCACTCAGGTTCCCCTTCATTGGGGCAATCATAACAATCTTCCTTAGGGGGTTGGTACTCTGGCCTTTGCTCTTCACGAGAAAGATCTTGGTATCCCCGGGAGAAGTTCATTAAGCGTGATGGATTCCTATGCGGTCCCGTCCTTCCACCCTGGCCACGACTGACCCGGCCTCTCATTGGGTGAGGAACGCCCCTCCCCCTGTGGATCATGTGGCCTTCTCGGTTAATGTATCTCATGGGGTTTGGCCTATCTTTTGGAGTAGGGCTCCTCCTCCTGTCTCTCCAATTTTCTTGAAAATGGCGTCCTCTTCTATCTTCCTGATCCTCTAACCTGCTCTCTGATGCCCTGCAATGCTCCTGAGGTGAATCCAATCGACGGGGACTCCTCTGTCGATTAAAGTCAGGGTCAAGATCTCTGCGGTCACCAAATTCTTCCCACCGTGATGATCCTCTACCATGTGCGCCATGATCATGTTCAATGACAAGTGGTACGGAGTGCTGACTATCTACACGGCTCTCCTGAAAGTCTCCTTGAATCCCATCTCTGGGTGTGTCCATTGAGTAACGATGTTTTCCAAAGTCCTCCTCATTTCTGTACCTGTGACAGCATAAGAGGAGTTGACATGGTTCAACAATACTAATGAAAAACATCTCAAATGGTTTTAAACCTAGACTCGAAGTCTGCTTCGGACTTAGCTCACAGTCTATATTAAACATCTCATTTACTTATTAGCACTGTCACAAGCATTTTTAAAAGTACTGAAGGTCACATTAACAGGTCACATTAACAGTATGTTTACTATAGAACATGCAGGGCTTTTTAAAAATCAGAAGAATTTGCCAGGAAAGAAAATTTAAAGCCATGCAGTGTTTGTTTTTTAAATATTATGGACCATTTGCCGCGATGACACTGAGAAATTTGGCTCTATGGAAAAGATGAGAATCTTCTGCATTCTTCATATCTTTTTTCCCCTGTGATAGTGCTGCAAAGCTTTTTGCTTTAAATTTACCCAAGGTGATTGCCGTCATCCATTTCTCTTCTTTGGCTTTTAAAAGGGGGCGTCCTTTCGTGATGCAATTCCTCTCCTTGTCTGTCTCTATTTGGACCCTGTGTGTTTCTCCTTTCCCTATATGCTTCCCCTTTCTGATCATTTAACCTTGCACTGGGACTGAGGTCTCTGAACCTCCCACGACCTCTGCTCTGCTCCCCTCTTCTCCAGTCCTCCGGCTCTCTCTGTTGGTGGTCTGAGTGAGACCTTGGTATTGGCGGCAATCTCTCCCTCGCAAATCTCACAGGCGAATGGGGCGACCTTCTCCTGCTTTCAAAACTCTTCGAGTGTTCCCTAAACCCTCCTCCGTCATGCAGAGGCGAAAGCCTACGGTCATCATAGCCCCTCATGTCACGTTGGGGCGATGGCGGACGATAAAACTCCTGATTTGGATGACGCTGACGCATAAAGTGGCGGTCATCTGAGAAACGAGGGGATCTTCTACCACCGCCTGGGTACATATCTTCCCTTAAGTAACCTGTTCTTCGTTCTTCATGTTCCTCTCTCGGGCGAAGGCTCCGGTCCATCTGTTCCCTTTCCAGTCCTGCAAGGGTTTTGTAAGAGTCAAAGCTGGGTTCTTCCCATGGGAACTGCCTGAAAAATTAATATTAGGGGGAAACAACACACAAGAATCAATTAAAATTACATAGGTCTTGTTGGAAACAAATAATAATTATTAACAAGAAACAAAAATAATACTTGAATAAGTATTTACCTGCAACGTGGTGATCTAGAACGTGGTCTTGACATTTGGTCAACCTTCAAAACAAAGGAGAGGTTTTTATTTTAAGATTTACAGCTGCACACAAAACAGCTTTAACTTCCCCTAGTTATCCAGGGAAATCTTTTTATAGAATATGACTGATGATTAACTAGACCCTCCAGCTACTGACAACAGGGATAACAGTGTCGAGTGCTGTTAAGTTAAGAAGTTCACCTGTTATTTCTTCAATGGAGTACACATATTTCAGTGTACCAAGCTGAGCAAACCACAAAGCTTGATGCCAAACAGCATAGTCGCAAAATATAGTTATTATGTAATATGTAGACACATTATTAATTTTTAAACAGAAAAACAAAAAAATCAAATAACTGTTAGGTGACTATCATGCTGTTCTAGGCATGTTGCTCAGTTCCACCCAAAAGTTAAGTCAAAATCTGTGACACAACCTTTGGACAATAAAACCCTCCTGACAGCAGGGTTTACTGCAGGATGTTGTGTGATTGCTTTAGCTTCAGCCGGCGAACATTCAAGTAGCAGGCAGAACTCGTAAAAATGAATGTTAGTGTCAGATTGATCCGATTTCTTGTTATCTCTAAACCTAATATAGTCAGCAGCGGTAATACTTTACCCAATGCAAGAATGCAGACAATGCATGAATGTTAACCTCCTTCCAAACATCATGTCAAATATGAAACATTTTGCTTTAGTAACGTTACACGATCTAGCCACAGCTCTGGTGAACTTAGCCGTTGTTTTGCAAATACATTCAGAGACCAGACAAGCTAACTTTCTCTAAAACCTCTGCACATCCCCTATGTTTCCTGAATATTTAAATCACTAGCCTGTAGTTGGTATTATATTAAATTCACCCAAAACATCCACAGAAAATTAAGCTGTCCAAGTAAATAAGCTAACTTTTAGCTAGCTAACACCAAACTGATTAGCAGCGTAATGTTACGCAGTTGTCTTACCTTCGTCCGCGACACGCGACACACCTACCGCGGCTAATGTTAGCTAAAGCGACGTTAAAGACAGCAAAAGACCGCAATGAAACACTGTGAATGTTAAAACATAACCATATATATGACCAGATATAACCAAAAGCTAGCTAAATGTGTTGTAGTTCTACTTGACCATGCTAGGAGATAGCTTTGTTGACAGCAACTAGCTACGCGTGATGCACAAACCCTCAAAGGGAACAAGTTTCAGCGTCCTTTCCGGTCTTTTCAAAATAGAAGTGTTTTTAAATAAAGAAAACCCCAGTCTGAAATACTGAAATTAAAGGCTTCCCTGCCATTGGCTGGATTTATCTGACTTTGTGGTAGTCCAGGCAAAAATAAATATAACCCTCTTTCCCCCCACTCTCTGTGCGCTGTGCATGGCTGCAGATTTGTTTGAATACAATAATTAAAACAAAACCACTTATGGTCTTAAAAGTAGTTTTCAACACAGTGTCTCAGAGAACTGCTAAAAATCTGGGGACCCAGGAAAGTTTCATGGTTATATTTCAGACTAAATATTTGTTTTGTAACTTGTAACAGCACTAGAATGCATTGTGCCCTGTCAGATCATCTACAGCAAACTGTGCCACTACAGAGTCACATATTATAATTTGTGGAAGTTTTGAATTTTTGTGTATTATTGCTGATAAACATTAATTTAGACTGGTCATGTGTTCAAATGATTGATGTATGCAAGACTATTTCCACAGGAAAAAGGAAAAAAAAGTTGAAACACTGGGACACTGGGAAATGATATAATGGCTTATAGCTCATAATGTTGTTTTATTAAGTAAATATTCAATTCATCTCGTAATTTCGACTTGAAAAGTCACAATTTTTATTTTTTGATGTCTTTTGTTAACCTTCTTTAATCGTTTTTTTAATAACACACAGGAATATGTGCTGTAGGTCTCATTTATTATTACTAACTTTGGGATCCATCTTGAACTTCAGCTCAGAAACGAACAGCAATGTAACCGCTCTAGACTAAAATTCACAGTGCTTTTGGAATCTTAATATGGGTTCCCACTCCTCTCAAAAGTCCAAGTCAAAAGTCAATAAAAGAGCGAATCAGGATGGTTCAAAAAAACATGATATTCATATAATAAAATATGAATACACTTTGTCCGTAGCTCTGACTTGGTGACAAGTTTGGGTCAATCCAGACATCAGCACTGCTAAACTCGTGTCCTCCTTTCTACTGTAAAACTAACAGATCAGAAATTGTTTTATTTTGAAAGCAACAGAGCCAACAGGAAGTTGCGAACTGTTTGACATAATATTTATCTGTACGCATGTGATAAATGATGGTATAATTGTAGAGCGACACAACTGGACAGGAATCTCATGTAAAAAATTAATTATTCACTCCAGCTTTTGCAGTTCAGTTTTAATTTCAGTGCAGCATTAGGACACACACAGTGAGATATAATGAGAACTAAAAGTGGCTGCATTAAGCCCTACGCTAGATTTGTCACTTAATTAGTCACGTTATAAATATCAGAGACTATAACATCTTATACACTTTCAAATCTTTAACATTTCCCTTTATTTCAGCTCCACAACCAAAACTGTCTGTTTGACATTATTACACGTTTATTTATCCAGCTCACTGACACAAATGGCTTGATGAAGTTTATTGTTTCTTTTTCAGCAGTAATCCATGCACCACATCTACAATGATATATTCCACCAAGCTGCAGTGTCAGAGTTAACTTTAATTATTAGGATAAACATCATGTCCTTTATGTTTAATTTCATATATAAGGGGACCCAGGAGACCCTCTTACAATCAGTTCCAGCAGATCTGGAGGAATAATGAGCGGACAGAGAGGGAAGCTGTCATGGGAGTGAAAAAATCAAAACGTTGCGCTGAAGGGTTGCAGCAGTGACGGCTAAACACCTTAATTCCTTCAGTGTGGCACCTTGGAGGAGGAGAACAAGGCTTTCCCAAACTTTCTTTTATAGCAGGATCTAAATTTGATTACTTCCCCACAGCATTTAACACAAGTAGGTGTTTTTTAAAAGCTGATTCCAATATGTTTTCTAGGATTTAAGTGTTCTTGGCATAACTTGGCACCAGACCATAATGTAAGACAATACTGGAGCATTTAAAAATAAATAAACAACCCAACTAAATCTTAGAATAGATAGAGTAGAACATGATTTTTTCTGAAATACTAAGACATTTGTACTGAGTTTTTGGTTTGGTTTGTCAAATAAATTGATTCATTTGTCTTCTTCACCAGAATCGAATCAGCCGGCACTGGACATAATGAGAAATAAAAAATAAAATTTACAAGAAACAACTTGTTTTAGTTGGTTACAGTTCTCCTGGGGGAGTATGGACTAATTAACTTAGTATTTATCCAATTCTGGGTCTGATCATCCACGCTGAGAGCCTGGCACCTTGACGCAGTCGCATGCTTTCCCCTGCTGGTAATCCGCTTTGTTTTGACATAATTGCCATTTTTCTGTCACTTCCTTCTGATCTGCCTGATCAGGTGAAGCTGAAACTCAAACACAGGTGTGCACAGGGGACGGGTTGTTTTAAAGGAAGATGTTTACTGTGCAGAGGTTTAAGGCCTCAGAGGTGATGAGCTGCGAGATGGTGAGCGCTTTCATACCAGAGTGTGTTCTGCGTTGGTGAGGTATATTTTAGTTGGGTGGGGAATTAGACTTGGGTGGAGATAGAAGCATCTTTGAAGCAGTGAAACACACAACTACTGTAAGTGCACAGTGTAATCTGCAGCTAGCGCGGTTACAGTCAGTGCCAGACAGACACACAACACATTGTGTCGATGTTTTTTTTCCTGACTTGCAGGTAAAAATACAGGACATTTGACTTTTTTTTTGTCTCCCGTCTCGTTTTCCCTCTCAGTATTCTTCATATCCTCGCTGTGGATTGTTGAACCTCCACGAAACATTTCAGGAGCAGCAGAAAAACCAAAGCTATAGGCTAAGTGTAATCGGTCAGCAGCGGGGTTATAATATCAGGTGCTGATGTCTTTCTCCAGCATCAGGATGACAGGAAATCTACAGCAGACTGGGTTTTAGAGAAGAAGGAGTCGCTGTCAGCAGTAGAGCAGGTCAGAGGTGAGATAAAGGAGCCGTCAGAAACACCGACAGAAAGAGAGAAACTCTCACACACTGTTGAAGTACACAGCTACGACCATAAACAGCTCAACTAGCTAGTCCTCACCGAAGATGCTACACAGTATTCACAAAACAGTGTCTGTTTCACGGCCCCCTCCGGATACACCGCTACAGAGCTGATCCCTGCGCAGGCTCTCCCGCCCAGTCAGATCTATTTACATTGTTTTACAAAAGCAGGGATGAAAGATTTAGAGCGGAGGATACACAAGTGATAGTTTGCGGCAGTGCAGCTGGGCAATGCTAGCTTCACAGGAGCAGATGTGCAGGAGGTGCACTGTTTTCAGAGAGCTGTTAGGATCAAAGAGGTCACGAACAACAGGGAATTTCAGGGAATTTTGTGGGATGTCTTGAATGCAGCACATATATCATCTGTAAAGGAAAGGGAAATTGGTAAGTTGATCTGAAACTAGCTCAAATTCCAACTGAGAAAAATAAAGAAAAGAATTTAAAAAGAAA
This sequence comes from Datnioides undecimradiatus, assembly GCA_008933995.1. Taxonomy (NCBI): domain Eukaryota; kingdom Metazoa; phylum Chordata; class Actinopteri; order Lobotiformes; family Datnioididae; genus Datnioides; species Datnioides undecimradiatus. Next base: position 11,828,039 of record WARS01000010.1, read on the forward strand.
CATAAAGCTAAGGGACAGTGATCGAGCACAGGCAAACACCTTGGTAGTGTCATACAGCAGATAAATAGAATTGTTCCACAACCAATTAGGATCCGTTCAACACAGAGGTGTATATACAACTGTTTGTGTCCACACATGGTGCCCAAACCAACAAAATACTAGTTCCTTGTAGTTTGCTTACATTTACATTTTCAAACCCAACCTTAACATACGACAAATTTGCCAGAAAACGGATCCCACTTCCTGTCGCGTTACCACATCGTACATACGCTTTGCACTGTTTGCTTAATGTTTTCGTTTTGCGTTTGTGAGAATCCATATTGCCCATCTGCACTGCCTCAGAATGGCAAAAGCTTTACTGTTATAAGTTTGCATGGTTTGGTAATACAGATGTGAAGTGAGCTGTTCAGCATTTGTTCTTTATGGAAACGATGATTGTTGTTGTCGATGTTGTTGTTGTTGTGTTGACGGTCTCTTGATCTGTTTCTCCTGGCTCCTGGTTTCTACCACACCTACCAGATCCTGAAAAGGTCCTAAAATAAAGAAAGACAAATAATAAACTGTCATCAGATCCCTATGTTGGAATGAGAAAATCCACTGCTTCCTTCGCTGTATTTCAATCTCCGCTGTCTTCATGATTCATTTAAACCCTGTAAATGCACGTACGCCATACACAGCAGAGTGTCTTGTGAAACTGTGGATGTTAGTCAGGAAGCTAATTAGGAAAGTCAGTTAACTCCCTGCTGTGATTGGCCGTTAAATGCCATTATCTCTCTGCAGCTTCTTATTGTGTTTACAACTTTACATGTCAAACAATTTCCCATATAAAGCTACTGAATATAAAATGAAATATCCATACATAACATTATGCTAGGACAGGAAACGAAACAGGAATGGATTGCAGTTCAGAAATACAGTAAATTAATACAGCAACTTGGTAGCATCGTTCATGTGACTACTCTTGTCTGGTGATTTTCTGTTGGAGATTTGAAGTCGCCAAGCCCAACTCGAGATAAACCTGACATGCTATTTCCTAAAATATGTGATATTATAGGTAATATTCTCCAGAGGCATTGGGGCATCATACAACTGTGGTCACAGGGAGAGTAGTGCCAAGAAGCGCTGTAAGAAGTGGCTACCTGGCTACTGGACATCCAGTTTGTTCGGGCCGACACTGTGGATCAGCTGGGCGGACTCTGAGGCGGCGCTGTACGCCTGAATCAGCAGGTTCTTGTTGAGGTCTCCAACCGCGCTGCCGGCCTGTAGTTTGGGGTAGGGTGGTGTTTCCGCTCCCTGGCGCTGTCCTCTCCCGTGGGCATCGAGGTCCATCAGATGCTCCAGAGGGCAGCCGTCCGCCACGTCCGTCACTGGGGAAAACTCATGAGCGCTCGCCTGCTCCTCCCTGGACACTGGACTGATGGAGACAGATGGAGAACTTAAAGACACAATGATGACAGAGACAGAACATTTAATTAATATGCACTTTTCAATACACGGCTGCAATATGACATGAATCTTGCATCATTTGACACTCATTTTTAGGATTCATGCTGCCAAATAGGATCTATGAACAAACAAAACCTGGAAGGCACACTTACTGAAATGTGTACACTGCACAAGCAGTACATAAAGCCAGAGTCAGCTGAACATGTCAGACGTCTCACCTGACGTCCATGGACTGGACTCCGTCCGACAGCTCGTCCACACAGCTCTTATTCTCCAGGGGCCCAAGCATGATGACGGGGGCCTCAGCCGGAGTCGGGGCGTCCTCCTCAGAGGGGGCCGCAGTCTCTGCCTTCCCTTCAGACACTGAGAACAGACGTCATTAGAAAGAGATTCTTCTAGGTAATTCATTGGTGAATAATACAACAGAGGTGCTGCTGGCTTGATTCAGAAGCCTAAAAACAATCCACTGTCGTCTTGTATTCAAGCCATATAGCTATATATATAGTTCATTGAGTTCAGCTCTATAGCAATAAAAATAAAGAACTCCTCTTTTCTTCAATAATGTATAAAACTCAGACACAATCAGCTGTTTTGAAACATCATTTTATATATAAATGGATGGAAACAGAAAGCCTGCCAGCCCCCTGAAATACACTATGTGACGTTTCACCTGTGGGTGGCTCCCTGTTAGTATGTCTGATGCTCAGCTTTGTTTCAACAAGGCAGGATTTGTGAGTCAGCGTGTGATATTAAAACAATAAGTGTGTTTCATTTTCTCCGGGGCCGCCTGTGGTACGGCAGTAACGTCAGACACTTTGGGTCAGAGAGTTCGACAGTACGCCGCAGAATACTTGGTGTGTTAACCATCAGGAGGCACTGTTCCCCTGCACGCCTGACACTGCTGAGTCACACTGCAGCTGAGCCTGATCTAATTCACTTTTAGAGAAAACCAATAACCCTGGAAGAACAAGATGAATCCGTTTCATAAGAATATTCCACACTCATAACAACACAGACAAAACATGATGAACATCACGGCATGAGCGGCAGATGAAAAGAAATCCAAGATAAAAGTAATAAAACTGCCACAGTGACGGAAGTTCAGACATCAGGCTGATGATATTTTGAGCTTTGCAGTGTCCAGGACGCTAAAGGAGGATGATGTACGTAACATTCACCTGCAGCTCCAGGCAGGGGCTCCACATCGTTCTTCCGTGTCCTCTTCATAATCTCCTCAATTCTCTGCAGAAACACAAATTCAAAAACAGACACTGCTGCTGTGCCTTGTGAGGGAGTAACACAGGCTGAATGGCACTTTGTTTCTAATTAGCTTCTGTTCCTTATATTTCATTGTATCCTTATTTTATGATCGCTCCTTTCGCCAAACTCCAAAACAAACAATATGTTCCAATCTGTGATACCTTCTTCCTCTGCAGCCTCTCCTGCTCCTCCTGGATGTGCAGCAACTCTCTCTCCTGTCTCTTCCTCTCTGCCTCTCTCTGGGCTCGCAGGAAGGCCTCCTCTCTCTGGAAAACATCAGATCACATCCACATTCACATTATTTAGAAATCACTCTTTCTATATTTTATTCTGTCCGTGGAAGCAGAAGGGATAAACTGCCTAAAGAGCCTAAAAACAATTTGATATTGAGAAACGTCTCCTCCAGTTGATGCAACCTCAGCTCCTGTTTGACATATATTCAGCAAAACACATTTATGCCAGCTGACCTCTCTGTCCAGCTGATCCTGCATATCCTTCCATCTCTGCTCCTTCTGTCGTCTCTCCTCATCCTCCTTGATCCTCCTCTCCTCCTCCCGCCTCGCTCGCTCCTCCTCGGCCTGCTGCGCAGCTCGCTCCTGTTTCTCCCTTGCCTCCTGCTGCCTCCTCTGCTCCTCTTGGACCCTCAGCCTGAAGGAACACATTAGGTTTGAGCTGCACGGGCCACCATACAACAGAGCGAAGAAACTTCTGCAAGACTAATGTGAGCGTGTTTGGGAAAAATGACTTTGTCTGACCAGGTGATTAATCATCAAAGTAGCTTCTGATCAGTTTAAATGTAAAACTAGCAGTGTCAGCTCTAGTGCGCACACACACACCTCTCCTCCTCCTGCCGTTGCCTCTCCTCCTGCTCCTTCTGTATTCTGGCCAGACGCCGTCTTTCTGCCAGCAGTCTGGACGCCTCCTCAGCATCCATCGTCCCGCCAACACTCCTGCCTGTGGGTGTGCCTGGGGACTCTGTGGGTGCAGATGTTCTGGTTTATCCACAGTACTTGAGTGAATGTACCGAGTTGCATTCCACCACTGACTGTATAGGACCATATGATTGTGACACACACACACACACACACACACACACACACACAGTGTCTTCACCTGCATTCAGTTCTTTGCTGGTGGATTTGGGGATCTTTTTCTCTGACGTCTCAGATTTGGTTGATTTCCTCTCCAGAGTGCTGTGACCTTTGACCTCAGTGTGACCCCTATCATCAGTGCCCGGGGTGGTGGCCCTGTGCCGCAGCGGGGAGGGGGGGTACTGGCCTGGGGAACAGGGTGACTGGGCACGACTCCTATTCGACCTCACCCTGAAAACCAATACAAACACATCAGATCACCGGCACATTGCGCGTGTGTATATGTGTGTACGCCCGCACGCATGCATGCGCGTGTGTGTGCTGTACCGTTTCGGCGTGGCCGGGCCCTTGCTGTTGGCCCTGAAGGAAGAACTACGGACGGGCGTGCTCGGAGACTCACCCTGCAAGTCACATGCACAAACATTACTGTAAACACAGCAGGAGCCAAGCAGGACTTGGAAACATGCAGCATATTGACATTATTAACTCACTACAATGTTAATATTTAATGGTGAGTTTACAACCTCACCAATCCCTGATCCATCAATCCCATCCTAATACTGTAACCGCATGGATGACATCTGCATCTTGACTTGTTGATGTTGAGGTTGCAAGTGTCTAGTTCTGTGTGCATGTACAAGTGTGTGTGTGTGCGTGTGCGTGCAGGCTGACCGTGGGTGTTTTGGCTCGAGACGTCTCTTCGGGGAGCCCAGCAATGCTCCTGCGGTTGGAGGAACTTCTGTACTGTCTGTGGTTGGGGGAAGCTATTCGATGGGACACAAAAGACACTGCAGGGTCACGACCAACACACGCAAACCGACACCTCCCCCACAACCACACACACAGCCAGATTCAATGACCCACACAGAAACAGAAATGCAAAGACCATGGCAATGACACAGGGAGGGGAAATCATCAGAGGACACATTTGAGCAAAATATTGAAAACGAGCGAGAGCAATACTCCAAGCGCTTCCTGTTTCGCTGATTCAGAGAAGACGCATTTTACCTGTTGGGTACTAGAAGCTTGTATTTGCATTACAGTTACAAAATCAGGTTAACAACCATGAGTTCCTCTCCTACAGAGTCACGCAGAATCAGTGGAATCAGAATCAGTAAATTACGCAAAACAATCGATCTGAATATGTTGTTTTCCCGAAAGTAAAACTTTCATATTCCAGATGAAAAACATATGCAAGTAGAGGGAGATTATCTAAACACGTTTCAATACAAAACAACATGTTCGCTGTTTAGAAAGTTTATAATAAATGATATTATTTTGAAAATAGTTTGCTACAAAAGATAGTGTGGATCAGATGAAATATAAGTGAATGAAATGAGTTGGGGGTTTTTTAATTTCCCATCCCATTGAAACAGAGAAGGTTGTATCTTTATTGACATATCTTTGGGCCACTCCATTCATTGTCTCTGTCCTCTTATCTTGTCTGGGCAGAGGCCTAACTCCTACTGGGGGTGGGGTTTACTGGGGAATTGCTATTGTTGTTCCCCACTTTAATTTTTTTTTTTTTTTTTAAACATCTTACCTGCAGCTTACGGAATGATGAGAGAGGACATGTGTGCACTCGGAGTTATACATTCATTACAATAACAGCTTTTTGGCCCTCGCTTCAGCCAGTCAGGCTACATACGCTCTGCCCTGAACTGAGGTTGTTGAAGCCCTGTAGAGCCTGAGAGGAGAAGTTCAGGCGCAGTTCGAGGCTGAGGTGATCACCACCTTCTCTTCATTATCTTGGGTAGGCAATTATTTCTAATTTTTACAGGTAATAATCTAAAAAGATGCAAAAGCAAAAAAACATTTTAGGCACAGTTAGAGCATTTGTGAACTAAGAACCATGTCCTAGTGAGGTGCAGCTTCCCATGATTTGGCCTGATTTTCCATAATTTCCTGCTCCAAACACCAAACTGGATACTTGGACCGCTCTTACAGATCAGCTCTACTTGGCATTCACCCTTCAGCAGCTACAGCTTGTGGCCTTCTGCGCTTGTCACTCAGCTCTGTGTATGTTGGGGTTTTTGAATCACATCAGAATGTGAGCTCTCTCTCTCACCTCTCTCTGGTGAGTGGAGGGCAGCTGATGAGTTGGAGAGCTGTTTGTTGATTGGCGGGTCCATCGCGGGTGGAGACAGGAAGTCACCAACTGATGAATTAAAAAAACAACAACAACAACAACAACACACACACACAGATCATTCACATACCCATCATCGTTGTGCTGATCACTGCTGTGAATGTAAATGTTACAAACATGTTCAAAGAGCACCCAGATCTCAAAACAAACACGCACCACTCCACAAAGACAAAGCTGCCGGCTCACGCAGAAAACAATCCTGCCGATCGATGCGCCGTGCGGCCTGCTGAATGCATTAACCTTGGTGATGCAAGACGGAAAGCGGCAGGGCACGAGGCAGACGCAGACACACAAAACTTGCTACATCATGGAATGGGTGAGACACAGCAGCGGAGGGCACTGTGACAACATCTGCACAGCGATCACAGCTTACTGGACGTGTTCGATAATATTCAGGTTAATATCTGGAGGGATGCTTGTAGTGCTCCTGCTAACTCATAACGCCACAGTGTAATGTTGTTCTGTATAATCCTTGTTATCTCTTCTAATAAACATAGGTCAGTGTGGAAAATAGGCTTATCTTCTTTAAGCACAAACAAGATATAAGGTGTTAAACATAACAATGATATATAATATCTGTATTTCCAGATTACGCCCTTTAGTGTGTCCAATAGACAGCAAAACAAATATGGAATGATGTCCCATGCGATGTGATGGTTGATCTGTCTCATAGTGCAGATAACCGCACTATTCCATCTAGAACTGAGGAAAGTTAGACTGTGACTCCGACGAACTGACTTTAAATATTATATTTGGTGTCAGCGAAACAAGCAGGGACAGGCTGCAGGTCTTCAAGAGCTAAACAGCAAACTCAGAGGCACCTAGACTCAATCGTTACCCTCTACTTGACACTCAATACTCAATAACCTCTACTCAGCACTTTTAGCTAGTGTATCTTTATACAGGCTCTTTTCATTGTGAATCTGAATGTCGTTTCATTTTTTATGTTGATAAATTTGGCAAAACAAGCTGCAGTAGCATCTTGTATTTTACAAAGAAGGCTGTACTGTAAAACAGCGTTTGTGTGTTCTCAGCCAACTGGTGATCAGGTGTGCACATTTCCTGGGTTCGGTGAAATTCATCCTGGGTTGTAAGCAGAGCTGCAAAAACACATCATCAAAACAGCCGGGATGGTTCCAGTGGCTGCTTCTGTACAGGACAGATATTGGAAATGTCTGGTGCATGTTGTGTGTGTGTGTGTGTGTGTGTGTGTGTTGTGAGCTGATTGCACTTGCCTGCGTGTAGCTACAGGGTAAATGTCTCGTAGGATGTATGGTGTGTGTGTGTGTGTGGGTGGGTGGTGTAGGGGAGTGGGGTGGGTTCAGACTGGGTCCCCTGCTGAGAACGACATGAATGCATCACTAAACACGGCCCCGGGCCGGGCAGACAGGAAGTGGAGCAGCCCTTTGTTGTGATGAGGGCATGTGCATGTGTGTTGTTTGTTCATTTGTAATGTTGGGAGGGGGCATCCAAACTGGGCACTGATGAACTGTACTGAATGTTCTGTGAACTGTTGATGGAAATGATGAAGAAGAGCACTAAAGTTTTCTTTTAAACAGATGAAGACTCCATCAGAATTCCAAATCTCGTTTCTTTTCTTGCAGTATCAGTATTTGACAAAGAATAAAGATATATCTTTGGCCTTGTGGCATTTTCACTCATGTTACTAGTGCAAATAAGGTCACAGTAGTAAAATCTAAAGCGTAACTGGTTATAAAAATATACAAAAATGACCAAATATGCACGGCACACATTTCAAATCAAGCCTGTCGCTCACAGTACGGTGCATCTGCTCAAATAAATGGAAGGAATTAGTGCCTGAATCATATTCTCAGTTATTTTTGGCTCAAACTGTGTATTTCTTCAGCAGGTTCAAAAAGATAAATGCCAAAGACTCACAGAGCCCCGCAGTATTTCTGTCTGTCTTCGAGACGTTTTTCTGCATCAGCAGTTCTGCCCAGATTTTCTGGTGTCTGCAGACATTCAAGTAACATTCATCCGTGCACTGGAGGCTATACACCAGCTAAACTAAACCAACTATACTGTCCATTACAGTGAAAAGCCCCGGAAACAGAAACCTGTATTTCTGTTTGCAACCCTTATTACAGTTGTAAATGTGATCATCTGTGTGTTTACTGTCTGATTGTTTGTCTCTCGCTCTGTTTTTAGGTGTCGACCCTGCACAAATGCTGCTGGATCTCTCAGCATGTGTGTTACACAGAGAACTGCAGACTTTGGAGAAGAAGTCTGTGCAGTTACCCAGGTCCACTCCTGCTGAATCTCTGAGGACACAACAACACCGCACTGAATTCTTGAGCGGATACAGTTACACAGACGTCATGGGCACGGTGAAGGATGGTAGAACAGCTAATGTGACCGCACAGAGACATCCACGCGCATGCAGACAGGGAAACGGCTGCAGGTGAGACAACAGGATTTGTGGCGAGGGAGGATGGTGGCATGAGCGTGGCACACACACACACAGCCATGTGGGTCTGTACCGTTACGGGACTGGCTGGCACTTCTAGCAGCAGGAAGCTCATTGGGCTGTGCGGAGCCAATGGCATGGCAGGGCTGGGTCTTAGAGTTACCTGGGCAGCAGGTGAAGCAGAGCGGAGAAAGCAAAGCGTTACGCACTCTCACATCCACATGTCGACGGACGCCGCGTCACCAACACATGACATACAAACAGGTTAAAAGCAACCAACCTCCATCCACACACACACTGACAGAAACAGAACTCATTTAGGCTGGAAAACCGTTTTTTACGTGGCTCATGGCAACAAAGGACACGCAGACATTTTGACCTGGCGATGTTGCTCGATGAGGACGATTCTAAAAGCCTAGAATGACCGTGATTGTCTGCCCCACACAGCTTGGTAACACATCCTAAATCTGTGGAGACGCTTCTGTCTATGCAACAAAACTCAACCTCACGGCGCTGCAGGAAAAGTCATTAGGATTCATCCTCTGGGAACCATGAATGTCATCCAGTTTTATAGGAATCAATCCCGGAGTCGCTGAGATATTTAAGTCAGGAGCAAAGTGGTCAACTTGTGAAGAGTTGCCAGTATACATCTGTTCAAAGTACAAGAATGGTTTTCTTAACAGCTGAGGATACACATTTACTTATTTCACATAATTCCACACAACAGGGTCAAATAAATTCCAATCAGCTCGTCTGATGTGGTTTCTATAAAAGCTTAAAGATCCAGATAAAGCTCAGAGGTTTAAACAATACTGTCTCCACAGCAGTTTGTAATGGATGACCATCAGTTTACTGTTGTATGTGCATTAATCATGCTAGGGTAGCCAGTTGTGGCTAGTTGATTTACAGCATGGAAGGCCAGCTTATTATTGAACAGTCTTTTGCCTCCATATATCATTTTTTCATAAAGCATGTTAACATGAGTGAGTCAGTAGTGATTTATCCCTGGTTCAGGTTAAGTGTTGCTGCAGAGGTTGGAATCCTGGCTGGCAGCTGTTATCAGCGGGCCGCGTTTTATCTGGGCCGCACTGAAACAAGAGGAAATACGCAGCACACGTACACACACTTTGCGTCTTTATCGAGCCTCTGTCCTTTAATCAAGTGGAGCTGTAAGATGAGATGCTGCTGTTTCTGCTGCAGTGAGAGTTCTGCTGGGTCTGACAGATCCCAGAGCAGCCTCTCTGCCAGTCAGCCAGCCCGGAGCCAGAACGAGCCGGTGGGTGGACCCCGATCCCGTGTCAGTGCCAGGACGGCTGAGCTGATGGGCACTGTGAATAATTGATGGTGTTATGAATGCACCACAGGATCTACAGCCTGGCTGGTGGCGCTCTGGCTCACGCCGGCCGACATGACAGCACAAACATCTCGGAAAGGACGAGGGTTATGTGACGGGAAGGGAAAAGACATAAATTAATAGAGATGGCTGTGACGGAGTAAACAGCCTTGTGTCGCACTTTGTCTGTGTTTATGTGCGAGGCCTTGGTGCTTTCAAGGTTAACGTGTAACTCCAGGCTCTGTGGGAATTAGACCTGCCAGAAATGACACATCGGGGCAACGACGTACATACTAAACACACACCTGTAGCACATTTGGCAGCCAAAACCAGCTAACACCAACTTATAGCCACTAAAGCTATAGCAAAGCTTTCTACACACACACACACACACACACAGATTTACGAGACTGTGAACACACACAGAGCCTCTCCTAGCACCGGTGAGGTTTCGAGACAAAGCACTGAGCTGCTCCTGCATTGCAGCCTCCACACCCTTTTCCATCCACTGCCCCTCTCCTTTCTTCAGCTCCATCACCTCTCCTCCTCACATCCTCACCTTCTCCTCTTAGTCTTCACATCACCCACTCTTGTTCCACCGCTGCTTTGTCATTCCTAGGCTTTTACCCCACCATCCCCCTCTTCTTCCCTCCCCTGACCTCCAGACCTCCCCCTAAACACCTCTCCTCCCCTCCTCTCCTCCCAGCCCCCACCAGCACACGCCAGTGCACTCTCTGTTCTACATCTCGAACCAGCCCTGCACTGACATCATCATGACGGCTCTGCTTCTGTCTCCATCACCTCATCAACACAACCACCACCTCCCGTCACACTCACCTTCAACTCCATCAGGCGGTCCTCCCCATGTCCAGCGTTTAGGCCTGTTATCCAGGTGGTCCCGGGCTTCCCCCCCTCCCCCTCCTGCTCCTCCTCCTCGTCTCTCCGTGCCTCCGGCTCTCCGGCGGACCAGGGCCTCTAGCCTCTCCTGCTCGTTGCGTTCAGAAACAGGGAAGAACAGACACTCTCTCACTGAGCCATCGCTACGGCGACGGGCACCTGGCGATGCGCCCAGAGACGGCTGCGCCATGGTTACCGCATGCAACCGCAGCAGCCTCGCCCCTCTGTCTTCCTCACACTTGTGTGTTATGCGTCTGCTGGCGGTCACCAGCGCTCAGTCGCAGGCTCGTCTATCACTCAGCAATACATAATACAGCAGCTGCGCTCCTCTCTCTCTGTCTGCCGCTCCCTCTAGATACCACTGACTCCCCCTCTATCTCTCTCTCCTACCTCGCAATTGTTTACCCCACCCTTCCTCTCTCTCTCTCTCTCTCTCTCTCTCTCTCCCTCTCTCTCTCAGTCTCTCCCTCACTCTCCCTCCCTCTCTCTAATAACTGAGTCTATTTCACAGAGCAGTTTAGTCAGACAGGAAGGGACAAAATGCGGCCCTTCAACACCCCCCAACAGACATGAACACACACGCACACACATGCACTGAGGAAAGAGCTTGCACACACACATCCTGCTAGGTGGATTGTATACTGATGCTGGTTTCATCCTCTTGTTTGATTGTTTCTTTCCTTATCTCCTTCACTCTCTGTAGCTCTGCTACAGGGTAGATTCATAAAAAACACCCTGAGGAAAAAAAATATATACAAAGACAGAAAAACAACACAATACACATGATACCAGATATATTAAATAATTTACTATTAATTAAAATAGTATCATAATCATTTGTTTAATTGATTTTAATTTTCATCTAGTAGAGAAATGAGTGAATCAGCTGTTCTGCTATAGTTCTCATCCTTTTTTTATCATCTGTACATATTATAAATTAAAATGTATTCGCTTTTCCTTTTTCCTTGGTGAACAAACTAATTGGCATATTCATTTTAAAGAGTAAAACCCGTCTTCATCCGTGAGGAGGGTGTGGCTAAGATGAACATTACAATCCAAGGCTTTAGATGCAGGTATTCATTGTTTCATGAGCGCACCTTCGCCACAGATACACAGCCCCTTCCCTTCTCTCAGGCTCTGGAGGCCTGTATCAAACCAAATAAGATGAAATGTAACATCTGTTTTAAGATCGTACTTATGAAAGTATTACATAGAAAAAGGCATGCTATGGTCCCCCTATATTTACCACATCTTCTCAGTACTTCATAACGCCATAAATAAGATTTAGCATCATCGTGTGCACATGAAACGTAAAAAACACTTGATCTTCCGTGAGAAAGATCCTCTGCTGAATCCAGCATTAAAGTCTCTGGTTAAGAATAAAATGTTGTAACAAACATGAGCTCATGCATTCTAAAATTACACCAACACGTATCAGTGGGGTGTCTGATCTGCATATTGTTCATTTTTAAGTAAGTGACTCCTTGATTTGAAATGTAAGTGCTTTTTGGATATATTTACCCAATATGTTTTCTAATTAGTGAATTAAATTATATCATATGAAGTAAATATGATTTTATTTTTTTTAGTTCTAATTATTATTTGTTTATTTCTTGATTAGTTCATGATTTCTGTATTTTTACTGATTGGTATCTATGACCACGTGCCAACATCATTTTGTCAAGACCAAAAAGAGGAATGAAGATGTGTTCAAAGACAGCTCTGATTCTCTATTACTGTCTGTCTTTCTCATTTGTATATGTACCAGCTCCTGATTTACAACCACTTCCCATTCTGCTTTTTCAATCAACAGCCATTAACGTGGTGATGGCAGTAAGCAGACAGCAGCTGTATATGGCACAGCATAAAGCTGATGCACTGCTGCGGGATGCTGTCTATATATATATAAAGGGTGGAAATGCCCCACCTCAGCATTGTGGGTGGGTTTTGCTGAAGGCACATGCAGAGTCACGCACAGAGACTGCAGAGGGGAGGAGAGGTGATGGGAGAAGGGGGTTTCAGAGTCGAGAAGAGGGATTCAAAACGGGGAGAGCAGAAATGTAAGCTGGGGGAGGGGGGCCGGGTACAGGTGGATATCGATAGATGAACAAAGACAGAGAGACAAGACTGCAGACTGCAGCACAGCCATTAGCTGTGACTTGATTTAGGGCTGTAGGAGAATCTTCCCAACACTAACAGCACAGAGTGATGAAGAACATGGTGTATTACTGTGAATGTGTCCTCGTGTGTCTCCTGTGCGTCTTGTTTGGACGTCGTGGGCGTGGCTTCTCTTGTTCCTGACCTCCAGCAGCTGTTACACCTGACTCTCATCACCCGATAACCACGTGCAGTACATCTACCCCAGCTTTTCTCCCAGTCTCTGCCAGAGTATCCACGTCTGCTACAGCGGTAGCCGTGCTCTCTGAGTCATCTCTGCCTGTCAGTCTGCACTACTCCAGATCCTGAATGCCGGTGCTCTCTACAGCTGCCTACTCTCAGCTCCTGGCTCCCGTCTGCTCAGCCAACGGATCGGCTCAAAGACACTCGCCCTCGATCCCGCCCGCCCGCTGTTGTCTACATTCAGTAAAGACCTAGTCTGCAATGCATCTGTTAAACAAGTCTGGGTCCACTCTCTCTACTGCACTACAAACATCACACATAATAAAGAAAAGTCTTGAGCTGAAAACGATTAGTCAGTTTTGATAAACTGATCGTGAGAAGATTCATTTGCAACAATTTTGATGATCACGTGAGCGTCTTGAGCGTCAGACATTCCAAATATTCGCCAGGTGTTTTTCCACAAGTTTTTAATTTGGCTCACAAAACCAATGACCGATTAATCCAGGAAATCATCAGCAGATTAACTGATTAATTGCCGTTTTTGACGAATTGGTACAACAAAACAAATAACCTGAAGATGTCAGCTTCTTTGGGAAGGTGTGATGGGTGTTTTTTTACTTTTTTCTGCTATTTATTGACGAGACAGTTAAAAGATGAATCAAAATACATAAAATAATCATTGCTTGCAGCCCTAACCGTGAACAACATAGCTTTAGGAGTAAGCAATAACTTATAATAAACAACTGCATTAAAATTAGGTTTACATCCTGTATTGATGCCTTCCATCTATGTTTTCCTCCATATGATCTGAAGCACCTTGTTTCTGCAGACGTCTTCACCTCTTGTGAAATATGTGCTTGTCACAGCACTGCGAGCATCGACTGTCTGTTCCAGTAAACGGCACATGATACGCTGCCAGTGATGTCATCGCCCCAGGAGACTGACCCATCATTATGTCATTAAGCTATGCATATGAGCGCGTGGAGCGAATCGGGGGGAGAGGGCTGTTAGCATGCAAACAAAGCCCTTAAATCAATAGAGACCCTCACCCCACCCCACCCCACCCCACCAATACTGGGGCGGTGACTGGTGAACTCTCTGTGGATCAGACTGGCTTGTTAACCCTTTGTGTGCTGCCTCGATTTCAAAGAGGACTAATAATTCATATTCTGCGTGTAGCTGAAGGGTTTATCACACAAACGCAGCAGATGATTTATGTTTGATTAGAATAATATGAGTCATTGTTTTTCAGCAGGTGATGCCCACTCATGACTCATGATTGGTGAGTTGTGTTCCATCTTACAGGCTCCTGCTCCGCTTCCTTAAAAAGGAGCACTAACCATGAACAGAACAGTCTTGACTGTGTGTCAGTGCTCGGGTTTTATTTGAATTATAATTAAACTTATTTTGCTCTCTCCTCTCAGTCTATTATTTGTTTCTATAGTGACCGTGCGGGGCTCTGAGAGCAGCTACGATACGGGTGACCTACACCGAGCGCTGTGCCCTATGGCATCCTGTAACTGCTGCTGCTCACCCTACGCTTCCTGTGAGGACCAGGTGCGAGCAGCAGGATCCCACATGACAGCCACTGCCGCTGTAAAGACGGTGCTGTGCTCAAGAGCACTTCACAAGTGGTGCTGGTGTTTTTACATATGGTAGGACAGTATGAGCTGAGGTGTAAAGCACTTGCCCTTTTGTATGAACGCATCACCACCAGAGCCTTAAAAGCTCCTACCGTGGGTAAACTGAGTCATGGCTGTCTGAAGAAACACTGGGGATTCAACTCTGAGCTAAACTGTGTCTTGTATATGTGAAAACAGTGTCTCCAGATGGAGCTGTGCATAGTCCGATGAAGTCCTCATGAGGCTGATGTGGTTGTGTTGCATTTTGGGTAATGTAGGCACCGGGAAGAATATATCTCTGCTTCTGCTGCATTTGTTTTTATAACTGTCCATCATGAGTCTGACAGTCACATAGGGCTGCCCTCATTGGTGGACTCGTTTTACTTCCTCCTTTGAACCTACTTGACCTGAATGGTTTGATCGAGTGCTAACTAACTTTCAACACATCCAGCTCTCAGTCTCCCTCTGTCTCCTCCTATAAGCAGAGAAGGGACTGTCTATGATGCCAAAGCATTTTCTTGTGTTACACACTGACCCATCTGTGCTGATGGTTTCCTATGATGTATTATATGGTATCCCACAGCATTTTGTGTGTGTCGTTCTGTCGGGGCAAGGGGAATTTGTCAGACTGTTGAGAAATTCAGCGCAGAGTCTGTGATCCGTGGCTTTAACTCGGATGCAGAATACACCTCATGTCATTAGAGCGCTTGCATTAATTACTTGATACTACAGCTGGAAATGCGCTGACTAAGTCAGGGATCGACTCAATTAATTCAGTGGCAGAGAGCCGAGAGCTCAGAGAGGGAAACAGGATAAAAGAGGAAGCAACCGCAGGTTAAAAAGATGCTTCACTTAGAAAACAATGTTTTCTACGTTATCCTGTGGCTCTTTGTTAGAAGTATGTGAATGTGATGTGAGGATAAAAGGGATTCAGTGGCCATGGACAAAGAGGTAAGATGATGTCTATACATGTCTATTTTGATTAATGTACACATTTTATATGAGGTGCTAACATGGACTAGGGCTGATTATTCATTATTGTTTATCTACCTCCAGTTGAACTTTAGCAAAATGCTATTGTATGGTCAAATATTGTTATAGATATGATGATTAAAAATCTGTAAAACATAGCTATGCAACACTGCAGAGAAAATCAGTGTATTATATAATATCATATCAATATTCTCTCTCCTTCTCTCTCTCTGCACACACACACACACACAAACACAAGTATATATGAAAAACATCTTATTTTGCTTTTAAACATCCAAAAACCTAACTTCTCGGTTGTTTTCTGTCTAATTATATTCATTATTTTACAGTTTTTGCACCAAAGCTGACACCAAAGTCTCGTTCAGATCTTTAATCAAGTTCGTTTAATTTGGATTGAAGCGTGCACTGCATATGTGTTCCTGTTTTCTCACTCCTCATAATGTGCAGTGAACGCATCATTGGCGTGCTGCGGCCTCTGACCTTCTCTGCCTCTTGCTGCTGCCGTCTCTTCTGCTCAGCCGCTGCCCTGCGCTTCTGCTCCTTCCTCCTCTGCTCCTCTATCTTCCTCCCGCGCTCCTCTGCTTGACGGTCCAGCTGCTGCTGCGCACGCCGCTCCTTATCCCGCAGCACCTCCAGCATCTCTGAACACACACGGGACACACAGGTGTCAGAGGCGAGTACTTTCACTCCAGACACTTAAAGAGACTGACATTTATGTTGAACCTTTGAAACAACTGTTTCCAGAACAATCGCAACTCAAGGTTCTCTGAATTGTTTGTTCCGGAGGTTTTGGCTACATAACTAGGTCCTCATCAGTTGGCTGAGTTTTCCCAGTTGCCATGGCAATGTAGATGTCAACAGAGAGATTCTCAGAGTCCCAATCATCATCTGCTATAATTTCCATGGCAACTGTGCAAACTCAGCCTGCTGATGATAGTCAGAATCATTAGTAACTTGATTTACTTTTAGATTTGTTCATACCTATCATTATTTTAAATGTAGGCCTTGTATTCGAGTATTTTCCCGCCCGAGCACTGACATTTTCAGTAAAGGATCCGAATGCTTCCTCCGCCATGAGCGGGTGCACACCCACGCACACATCAACAGTGTGTGTGTGTATGCCAGTGACAGATGAACAGGACAGACCACACAGAGCTCCACCAGCTGGAGAGTTATTCATACCTTGTGTCTTCTCTTCGTCCTCCCGTCGCTCTTTTCCTGAACGCCTCAGGGAGCCTTTAAACAAGTGAAAGACAAATTAATTAGTTAGTTTAGACGTATGCTTATATTCAGGGAATTATTGTAATTTTTGTATTTTGTAAGGAATAAAAAGATCCTAAATTTTAGACAGGAGGGACCCAGATGGGGTTCAAACATCACATGCACGTTCATCGCCGCCGCTCAGTTTGTTATGCTCTGGATTGTGAAGAGATTGGAAGCACATCAAAGATTGTGAATACCATTACAAGTTTACCTGGAGAGGTGCTGTGATCAGATGGCGATCGGGAGGGAGATGCATTCCTATTGGTGGTCAGCAGTGTGGGAGGAGGGGCGAGCGCTGTGTTTTCGCAGAGAACAAGCAGACATGATTCATGCCGTGCTGGCCAAGAGGCAAACAGAGCTAAAAATGTAAAGCTGGAGTGGTGAACATGAATCCGGCAGTTGTCGATATGGAAGAGAATTCAATACTAGCAATCACACGCGCTTGTCTTAGCCTGCAATAAATCTCCTGTCAGTCAAATGATTGTCTTCGGGGTAAGGTGTCAGTGTAAGCTGTCAGTGCAGGACCACAGAGTGTAACCCTCAGCCCGCTTCCTGTTGAGTTTTTGTTTCTCAGTCTGTCAAGCTGACATAAAAGATGCCAACTATTGATGATAACTACACATACAAACATACACTCAGCACATACACACACACATTAGATATGCAAATACATGCAAATCTGAGCTAGGACGCAAGTGTCCCCTGGGTACTGCTTAATCCTTACTGAAGATGACATCACATGCAAACATAAATAAATAAATAAATAATAAAAATAGCTGAATCACATGTTTTAAAGGCGGTGAGGGCTTGTTTCAGTTGGGGTACTTCACATATGAACATCAAGCTGATCATAAGCAGCTGCATTAATAATGAAACACGGCTGATTTGAGGAACATCCCTTATGACGATTAGCAGCCGGCCTGGCAGCCAGTAACCACAGTGCTGCAGTGCACGGTGTAAATGAGAAAATATAATGTAAGATGAGCTCAAAAAGAATCTATAAGAGGACTACTTCATTTGGCAATAAATGTCAACATATTTGTAACAGAATATTAGAAATCAACCTACACTATGGTAACATAATATATGCTGACCATACATGCCCTGCTTTATTCTTCTGCAGCAGTCAGTGAAATATTGCATATTGCAGATTTTCACATTGCAAAAGGTTTTTCTGCACGTCCTGATGTCAGTGTTGCACAAGAAGCCTGATATGTGCACATAAAAACCTGCAGCAAACCTATGCTGCTTGCATACCAATAAAATAATAATCTGATCTCTGGATTCTCAGTGATGCATTGGAAATTACCCATTTGATTGGTAACAATGTTAAATATCAAGTACAAGGCGTCAAGAGAGGTGTCAAACTGTGTTCAACCTTGCTGCTAGCAGAGTCTTTAAATGGAAATCCATTTGATCTCATTATTGTCAATAAATCCGACTCAGAGGCTATAAAATATAATCTAGAGTTTATTAATCTTGTTAACATCAGATGTCAGTGTGCAAGTGCGTTGAGCATCCATTCACTGACATTTATTCCGGGAATGAAGCAGCATATTTTCCTCACCTGCTGTCTCAGGGCGGCTTGAAGCTACTTCAGTCATGTCTCAAAGGTCGTCGAAGATGCGTACCGGAGGGACGTGACAGGAGTCGGGAAGCCGTAGAAATCCACAGAGGAGACGGCTGATACAAGACAATGACTCAGGAAAAGACGGAGGAAAATGGGATGCTGGAGTGGAGGAGAAGCAGAGCGGGGAGGGGAGCATCCATACGTCTCTGATCGCTTCTAACGTATGGCTGTGAATTAGTGTGCACTCTGCTGATCTGAAACAATCTGCCTTGTTGAAACCATGGCAAATCATATAAACGGACCTCGTGTTTTGATTGGCTGTAAATGTCTCGTTTTTCCTAAAAAAGGGGGGGGGGATTTACGTGGAATGTGTTCAATCCACGTTGGATATCAAACCCGTAACTGCTTCAGTCGGCTCTTTTACATATTAATACGCCAAAAATCACCACTCACGCCGTTCTGCGTCGCTTAGCAACCAGGTAGGCGACTGCAAAAGAGCTGCGAGCGAGAATACAAAACGTCTGTTTGTGTTTCCCCTGTTTCAGTCAGAACATAGGTGTGTTGTTGCGCTGGGCGGTCATGAGCGCCCTTCTCTCACCCGCACGTGCCTCACTGCTTCATTTGACGCGCACGTGCAAGGCGCAAGCGAGACCCAGCGGCGGTGTTACGTCATGCTCGTAGCAAACTCTGGCTGCCGCTGACGCGCAATATGGGTCAGTGCTGTTTCTCTCTGTCTCTGTCATGTACACACACACACACACACACACACACACAGAAACACAAACCGGCTGTACTGAGTAATGTCAGTGGCAGCTCTATAAATAAGCACGACGCCTATTATGATCACATGCTGCAAGTCAGTGGTGGAATGTAACTAAGTAGATTTACTCAAGTACTGTACTTTAGAATACGGGATATGTCTTGTTTATTGAATTGTCCAGTAGCCTCTATACAAGTTCCTAGAACTGCAACAACAAAAGAAAATCATTATTTTGATAAGTTATTAGTCATTGTTAGTGGGGAAAACATGTGATGTTTCAAAATGACAGAATAACAAAAAAGAAACAAACTGTAAATCAATCAGTGCAGAAAATGAACAGATGAATCTCTCAGGAGAATAATCATTAGCTGTAGCCTTATGCACAATGAGCTCCACCTCAACCAACAGTAAACTACTGTTAACACATTAGCGCGTGACTAACACTTATTTAGCGGCAGACTAATTGAACACAGATGCGTTATATGGGATGTTTGTCTGGGCTGAGTGCTTTTACTTTAATAAGTACATTTTTATGATACTGTTACTTAAGTAACATCTTTAAATGTGAGTTTGTAACATATAGTAACTAGACAATGTTAAATTAGTACTTTTTAAAAGTAAAATTTAAAAACAATAATTCACTTAAATCATTATCTGTTTTGCAACCTTTACATTAAACTTATGTACAGTTGTTCAGGTTGATGACAGGAATTAAGCCCATTAACTCAAGAAAGTGGACAAAAAACAACTGTGAAACGTGTGTTTTCTGATATATTGAGGTAATTTTCTCAGTAGAGAATTAAAACCAGGCAATTACTAAAAAAAATGTCTTGTGTTGGAGAAAATTTGGGCAAAGCAACAAGACACAATGGGATGTTAAGAAAAGCAAAACAAGGAAAGTCATTTTCCATTGTCATGCCATTACTGGAGAGAACGAAGTGTGACAGGTCGGAGTTTATGCTCAGACACAGAGCAATAGCCCTGAAAATGGACAGGGCAGGTTTGTCCTTAATGACAAAATAAGAAAAGATTTACTGTCACCTGCGAACACCCAGCAGCTCTGGCTGGTCTGGGTCTTACAGCTCTGAAGGGCTCGAGGCCGCTTCGTTAGATCAATCTCGCCACCTTCAGACTGGCAAAGGAAGTGCATGTAGCACCCAAAAACCACCATGCCAGGCCAGTGGAGTTAAGATCTTTATTGGAAACCCAGCCTTCAAACATCATAGTACATTTTTATTAATTCAGAGTTACAGCAAAAGCAGCAGCAGGCCCTATGTGATCTAGAGCAGTGGTTCCCAAACTGAGGTGCTGAGGAGTAATGTATGTTACCATTATACGACCACATAGAGGTTTACAGGACATGTGAGACTGACTGCTCTGATGTGAGGTTTTACCGGTGTGTGAGTCTGTGGTGGAAAACGTTTGGGAACCGCTGGTCTAGCATGAGACAGAGCGGCTGACTGGGCCGAGCTTCACGGTGTGTTGAAGCCACAGAGCAAGCAGCCAGGAGTTGAGGACATGGAAACAAATACAGACGGAAACACAAATAAGGGAACCAATAGAAAAATACATTTAGATTCTTCTCTTGCTTTCAGGGGGAGGGAGCGCCTTCATTCGGCCATGGTTCAATTCAAAACAATAGATTTGTTAAAGGTGTCAGTGGAATATGTTTTTAATCAAATGAAACAGAGCCGTACACGGTACTATCTACACCTGTCAAACTGTCTGAAAGGCTACAGCTACATGACAGACTGCCACAGGGGGAGCGGGAAAAGCACAAAATGGTTTCTCTTTTTAAATCGGCGAATCCAGAGATTCTGTTCTTGTTGCTAAATTCCACATAGTGTGAAATGAATATAAATATTTTAAAAAGCTGACGCGTTTGGTGTGATATACCCTGCAGTCGTGGTATTGCCGTGCGCCTCCTCCCAATACTAAGTGAGTGTTTCTTTGACAATAAAGGAAGAAAAAAAGAAATCAAACCCTCCATTAACAAGGTAGAAAACTTGCCGTTTTGTTGCTGTTGGAAGCAAAAAAGTGAAAATCTAGCGGTGCTCCAGATATTCACCCTACATATGATGCTGGTGATCAGCCTACTCACATTCTCCAATACAACTGCATGAAGGCAGAGAAAGCAAACTGTCTGCATCATCATCATCAGTCACTAGGCAGCCTGCTCCGTCGCCCTCCAGCTGCTCCGGGTGATAACTGAGACAGTCTCACTAAAGCAGCGTTCACGTTCATCCGTGTATCAATAAACTCAAAGTACTGATGCCTTTTTCTCCTCTACCTAAAATGCACTTTAAGTTCTCCAGACAACAAAAACTTCTACAGATGGTTAACAAACTGGAATAAACTGAAACGTATATTAATAAAGTGTATTGGATTGGCATAGGCTGATCTTAATAAAAATAATCATTATCGGTGCAGTGTATTGGCTCAAAATATCCCAATTGGAGCATCTTTAGTAAAATCCCACGTTCCCCTCTAGCAGTAGGTCCTTAGATCTGAAAAGGGAGAGAGAACAGATTATTGTTATTAAAGCTTTGTCCTGCACGTCTCATAATACTGTCACCTGTGCTTTAAAGGAACTGACTGGACCCCTGAGCTCACTTCCACCTAGAGTTCATCTCAGCAGGGGAAGGGAAGAATGTTACAGTTATTTTAGTCTCAATTCATCAGTCAAAGACTGTCTATTAAGTTATGACTGTTCTATACGGGGTCAGACAGTTCTGCATCCAAAGATGTTCAGTTAACCATCTCATCAGACAAAGAAAAGCCTAATATTCTCTTTTGAGAAACAGATGAAAAACAATGAACATAAAAAAATTAGCCATTGTTGTTGAATTGTTGAATGAGTTTGAATTGTTTGACTTAGGAAATATGATCTTTGCTGTTGCCTATTCAAATAGTCAGATGCCCTGTCAAATCGTCATGTTTCTTCAGTAGAGACCAAAATGTGTCTATAGCTGTGTGATATATAAAAAAGCAAAAGCTGGCACGAACCCACTGTCAGATTAATCATCTTGTTTACTTCATTATTCATTATGTATTTATGTTACTGCGTTTTGTTTAGTTTCGCAGAGCTGAAAGCGTTTGGATTAATATTTGGAATTTGAGGACTTGTTAACAGAAAAGAAGAAGCTGGTTTCTGAGACAATGAATGGAGCTTACATCATCAATGTCCTCATCATCATCACCAATGTCATCGAACTGGATCTCATCATCGTCTCCGGGACCGAACGTGTCTGTCTCATTGATTTTGGCTGCAAGAAACAAAGAAGGGCACATGTGAGAAAAGAGGAAAGACACTGTTGGTTCTTTGTTGGAATGAAAGTCATCACTACACTGACAGGTATGATTCTATGGTGCCTTCACTTAGTGACCATTTCTACAGACCAGTACAGGAGACTGGTGGAGAGCTTTGTTACATGGTGCAATGACAGTAACCTGAAGCTTAATATCTAACGACCAATGAGTGTGTGATGGACTGCAATGCTTCAACTATGTTGCTGTATATATAGATGCTTCACACACCCACACCTTTACCTGGCAGCACAGGAGATGGAAATAATGCTTTATCTGTGATTTAAATATGTTTCTGCTGCACTGTGATGACATGACAGCTCAAGGTGACGTGAACACTACATGCTGATGATGATAACTAGAGGAAATCCCCATCTTATCTGTCAGTGCTGAGTAAATGTTTATTTTAGACATTTCCCCCGGGCACTGATCTACGTTACCCCTGTCACACCTCACCCAGACACGCAGTTTAACTCACCGTGCTCTGGCAGCTCTCCATACGCTTTCAAACTGCGAGCCTCGTCTGCATTGTACTTGAGGATGACGTCAGCTTTGTTATCCTGAAACATAAGTTGGAGTATGAGGCAGCCCTGTGTTTGGGTTTAAAGGTCTTGCGTGATATCAGAAAATGAGAGCGATCAGTCAAAGTTGAGTTTACTGAAAAGAAACTGGAAACCACTGTGAGATGCTAAAATAATGAAGTACTGATCCTTAGTTTTGTTAAAAGTTGTGCAGCTGCATTCTGTACACGCTAAAGATGATTCAGGCCTTTTTGTCTGTCTGTTAAATACAGAGTTACAATATTCAAGAGTGGATCCATGGCATATCTAACTTTCTCCAAATAAACAACGACAGTAATGGTTTGAATTTAAAGATTAAATGGTTAAAAAAAATACATTTCACAGTTCTGATCTTAGCAGAACATACACAACCGATAAAAGCATGTGGCCTCGTCCCTTCATCTGTAACTGGATCAGTGTTTGTTGAATCTGAAACTAAATTAAAACTTGAGACGTCTTTGTGCCAGTATCTGTTCCTTCTCTCGCTTTCAGGACACAAAACTCTTAGAATGTTGTTTGCTACAGAAACGTTTCTGCTCATTTATCTGAAAACAACAACAAAACGTGTGCCTTGCTCTCACAGCGAGGATCTGTTCAGTGTTAATAGTCTGATGTCATGATGGGCAACCAACACACCTGGTAATCTCTCAGTCCAACAAGGATGATGTCTGACGTGTTAATCCAGACCTAGAGCAAAACAAAACGGAGCAGATTACCCAGTGTCACACAGCACCACACTGCACTTTTTGACCCTCTGACACTCGGTCAACTGAATCCATACTGCCACACTGACAGTGGCTGACTGACCATTGACAAAACACCGATTCAGCATTACATCAGGGGGTTTCCTGTGTGTGCTGCTGGAGAAAGAGGTGTGAGAGGAAAGTCGGGACATTCCTACCTTTTTCCGGAGCTTTCCTCTGATGTGGCAGAGCCGCTTGGTTCCATCAAAGCACATGGCCTCCAGACGCCCATTCCCCAGCATTTTAATCACCTGAGCATATTCTGGAAGACACAAGAGAGCAGTGGATCATGAATCCAAGTGCTGAGTAAGAGTCGGCAGCAGAAACTTCTGTTCACACAACAGCACAGGCGGGTAATAAGACATGCTGCTTATGAAGCTGATGAAGTGGAGCTGGATTTTAGGATGACTGAGAATGAATGAGTGGACACATAAACACTAACTGGTGGGAGATAGTAAAGCTCAGCTGAAATGAACAGACTCTGCTCATGAAATTAGGTTAAACCTCAGTGATACTATGATCTATGGAGGCTCCCAGTAGCAATGTCCACTGGATGTAAAGAAAATAACAATGAATTTATGAGGGACATTGTGTTATTGTTCCTAGTTTTTGGCCCAAAGATTCAATTTCATCAGATGTTTCAGGCCAAACCTGTAATACAAACCATTGTTTAGGTTTTACTTTATTTATGAGAGGTAAAAATGTTATTAAGATCTCTAATGTATGTTTTCAATATCTGAGAACTGTAGGCACTTTGGCACAGGATGTCACTCAGGTCATGATTTTTTATTTCCCCACTTAAGCACTGGGCACTAACAGGTATAACGGCAGCGTACACAAACCATGTATGAAGCACATGACCCCCATATTACTTCCTGAGATGTGCCTCCACTCATCTACATCAGTGAAACCAAATACTATGTGGTTAGTTCTGTTACCGTGGTGACCTATGTTGACCTTTTCAGGCCAAATGCAAAAACAACTTCATTCTATGTGTTCAATTTGCCTATAAGGAGTATAATGAAACAATTTCAGATAGAAAAACCCATCCAGTTCAAAGCCAGGCAGTGATGGGGCTTTATTTAACTGTCTTCTGTATAAATTGTGTTTTCAGCAGCTGGATCGTTTAACTCCGCTCAGCTGAACCCGGCACCAGAACTAGTACTTACCCTGTCCATCCTCTTTGAACACCAGCTCTCTCTTCTCTGATTCATTCTCGTTCTTTCCACGTCGCCGATTCTTTCCTCCCTTACCTATCCAAATAAAAACACACATGGAGATATCAGTTAATGCTGTACATTTGCTCTCTTATAGATCCAACTCACTGAGGTAGGGGTGCTTATCGGTTGGCCCTCAGTTTCAGATAACGTTAGGTCCACTTCGCGTCGTTTCAGATAATAGTTGGCATACTACTTCTACAGATGATCGGCCTGTAAACGGTTCACGCATCTGTTTAAATGCCTGCGTCCGTCCCTCTGGAGGGACTACAGAAGATATGGATGACATAAACGGTGCCGAACGTTGAAGTTGACGTTTCGTTGGTAGTTGGTAGTCTAGCTAAGTGACCCAAGAACGTTGCATTTTTATGGACACTCAAATAAGATCCACAGTGGTGTTTAAAAGCCAGGTCCAATGTTACCTGGAAATATCAAAATTAGTCGCAAGTGTCCAGGCCAGATCGGGGTGGGGTTTAACTAGCTAGTTAGCTGTGTCAGCTTACAACGGTAATACAATAGCAAGTACGTTAGCTAGCCGGTTAGCAGGCACAAAGTGCTGAACAACTTTATCAGGCCTAAACTAACTTCATCGTTATCTCGGCTAAATTTCTGTCTGGTGACCAAGTTAGCCGTAGACACCACTGACCACTGTGTCAATGACTCTAAATCATGTTGCTAACTAGCGTTAGCTAGTCAGTGTCACGTTTTCACTGCGTGTGTCTTCGCGGCGGGCTCGCTAGCGAGAAGACAATTAACAACACCGAAACACACGTTAACGTCTTCCTCCGTCTCTTACCTTTATTTTTGGGCATATTCTGTCACGCTCTGGTCACGTTAATCCCACTCGGTTGAAACGACTCAGTGTTAAACAACAGCTGTTTATACTACTCAGCGAAAGCACGGGTCTAAATTAACAGTACGAGACGCTAGCTAGTCACTGCTTAGGCTTTCCGCCAGTTTGCGCATGCGCATAATAAGACATTCAAAACTCTGGTGCTTTATTGTGTTACGCGATTGTTACAGAGACAATCCACGGTTTATGGCTCTGTAATGCAGCACAACGTGCCTTTGATATTATAAAATAAAAGTATGCCTAGCTTAAGGACTAAAGATATTGTGATGAAGTTACGCAATAGTTTAGAAGAAGCAGTTTTTTTACTCTACTATATCAAATTAACTGCTTTAGTTACTGGTTAATTACATATTATTTATCCAATCAAATTCTGCACCCATGTCAGGGTATTATAGTGATTATTATTTGTAATTACATTGGTTCAAACATTACCTGGCAGTATTTAAAGACGTCAGAATTACCTTCACCTTTACCAGCTGCAACATAAAATCATTGACACATTGACACAATTTGCAATATCAATAATTATAGTCTAATTATATATATACATTTATATATATAGTCACTCTGTATTGATACTTTTACTTTTAGTACTTTAAGCAGGTATATTTTGTTAGGTTGGTTAAGAGATCGACTAAGTATATAACTGTAATGATACTTTTGTATTTTTACAGATAAATACTTAAATTAAGAGGAACTTCTCAAACTTGGACTGAAGTACAGTGGTTGATCTGAGCAACGTTAAAGTGGCGCTGTATCCCTCCGCGCCACGAGGGGGCGCGGTGTCCCACTGCGGCGCTGCTGTTGTTTTTATTTTCCAACAGAGAAAATAGACATTTTGGTTGAGCTGAGCTACTGTACGAGTTACCCCCCAGTACCGAAAACTGGCTTCCTCTCTTCTTTGTCTGAACATTTAGATGTCCGTTTCAACATTTTGTTTTTTAACTGAGAAATAGACCCCTGGTGCAAAGTTAAACACGTTACATAATATATATTATTAGCCGGAACTTGCCGTTTCTTTGCACGTTAGCTGCCTTGTCGCTAAGCTAACGTTGGCTGCAGTCTTGTTTCCAGCTAACCTGGGCAACGAGGTTTGGCTGTGATGGCTGACTTCAGCAGCAGGATCATGGTGAGTGCAGCTGACTACATATTTAACAAGTTCAGGAAAAGAAGGCATGCTTTTTCTATTTGAAATAAATGAATCATAGCATTACTCGCATTAGTAACAGGTATTGTTACTAGTATTGCAGTTTGTATTGTAAGAACATGTGATTTTAAGCGCTAACACCAATTAAAGACTATGTATAACGATCGTTTCTTCCACTCTTAAGTAAAACAACGTAAATACCTCAAAATACAAACCGGACTAATCCTACACGCTGGCTGAGCTCACTGTGTGCAGCGGTGCACTGGTTTTACCTGCAGCCCCTGTCCTGCAAGCTCACATGGCTGTACCCGCTCAAACCCGCAGGTCCGTTTGTTGTAAACAAATACTCAGCTTTCTTCGATTGCACAGCACCGTCCTCACTTCTGATGTCTGAGTCCTTGACGTGGTCTGTTGGCTGCATACAACTGAAAACAATGCAACACACGCGGCTCTGTAGCCATCATTTATTTTATCATCAACGAATCTGCGATATGCTTTACTCCATTAATAAACTAGTAACATGGTGCAGTGGTTAAAGAGCTGCATCATGGATTCCCAGAGCCCAAAGTCAGATGTCTCGATTTGTCCGACTATTGGGTCAAATCCTTGGTACAAAGCCTTTTCCGACTTCCTCGGTTCCCTTTTACTGTGGACTGATTGTTGTGATGTAGAGGACTTCTCTTCCTCTTCTCTCCCACAGCGAACTTTACTGCAAAGCATGTTCAGTATACCATCGGCTACGATCCCAACCACACACACAACAAAGGTCATCCATCTATCTAAACATCGGAGTAAACACAAAAGGACGTGGACTAAACATCCGCTGGTTTTGGATCCTCTTGTGCAGCAAACTGAACAACGCCTGGTCCCACATCAGTTTCCAGCTGTATATATATGTAATGTTCTTTTACTGGGACCTGGCTAGATCTT
Source organism: Datnioides undecimradiatus (assembly GCA_008933995.1). NCBI lineage: Eukaryota > Metazoa > Chordata > Actinopteri > Lobotiformes > Datnioididae > Datnioides > Datnioides undecimradiatus. The sequence continues at coordinate 11,855,947 of WARS01000010.1, forward strand.
GGCGTGCTGACCGTTTCATCCAATCTTGTGTCTTTTTCAGATTTTTAATGCAAAGACTGAAGAAACTGAAACGCGTCACTGTAATTGTATCCCATATTGAAAGCATTTATTTAGTATCAGGAAACTAATGGTGCAATATATGGGGATGGATTGCAGTGCATTGTAAAGCCAGTGTATTGTATAATATACACAATTAACTTCATTATTACAATTCTATTGTAACTCTGCAAATAGTCCTACACGCCTGACATCTAAGGTTTGTAATATGCAGGAAACACGGGGGAGACATGGGTGAGTTCAGAATGACCCGTCCGTTTGACACCAGCTTGTCTGTTTGTCTTGTGTTAGATGTCATCTGAACATCTGGCGGTTGGAGGCAGTCCCGCAGGAAAAGCCACGTCGTCCTCAGGCGTACCGGGAAACGGAAACTGGGACGGTGCCGGTGGGATGGACCAGATAACAGTGGTGAGAATAGATGACACCCACATAGCAGAGGAGCAGTCTCATGTCAGGGCGAAGGTTAAAGACGGTGGCGCGGAGTACTATGACGTGGACGAGTACCCGATGCATGCAGAGGAGGTGGAGGAGGAGGAAGCTGTGGGAGAGGAAGAGGAAGACAGCGTTTATGTCATAGAGTATTCAAATCCTGAAGAGGAGGGAGAAAGCTATCAGTTCACAATGTCCGTAGACAGGTCGCTCCAGTCCAGAAGGCCAACGATCAAACATCCTGTGTTCGGAGGGAACGCCAGAGCTCCTTTACCCGTGCTGTCCAAGGCGCCCAGGTCACAGAGGCCGAGACACATGGCGAAGCAGAAGAGGAAGCTGATTACAGAAGAGGAGGTCAAACAGGAGGAGGTCATGAGCAATAAGTGTGTGCTGGAGCTCGGAGAGAACTACAGCGACGTGATGGCGGTGAATTCAGCCTCAGGTAAAAGACTGGTGTGCTCTCTGTGCCCGCCGCCCGGCAAGTTCTTCAAGAGGGGCTCGGGCTTGGCCGTGCATTTAAAGCAAATGCACCACATGGTAGGAAAGAAGACCTTCTTCTGCACGTCGTGCCAGCAGTCGGTCCGCACTCAGATTGAACTGGACGCCCACACGAAACGCCACGCCAACCAGGACGCCGTGTTCACCTGCCTCCTCTGCTCGGCGGAGACGGAAAACAAAGCGGGGAATTTAGGGTTCAGAGGGTCGAGGTGGGGTCTGAAGAAACACCTGGAGAAGGAGCACCCGGGCGTCATCCCGCGCTGTGACATCTGCAACAAAGGCTTCAAGTCGATCGTGTCCTACCTGGCGGATCAGTTCAGGCACGTGGGCGTCTCTCCCTACTACTGCGCCAAGTGTCAGATCTATGAGATGACTGAGAGGGGCCTGAGCGTACACATCAAAAACCACGACAAGAAGAAGAAGAAGCAGGAGTCTGGCGAAAACCTCCCGCAGGCGCTCGCGGCCCCCGCCCCCGCTGCCGCCGCCCCCGCCGACAACTCTGCCACAGACGACTCCGACTTCTGACACGTTCAGTCTGGTCAGATTAAGCCCGGCGCGCTCAGCTCAGTGGCCTGTCTGTCAGAGTAGCGTCTGACGTTTATGCATCTTTGACTCGACTGAACTGAACTTTCCACACAGTTGTTGTTTTTGACAGTTCTCACGTGTAGGAAACATGTTTTTGTAATCAGCCCTCTCGTTTCAAAACGCGTGCCATGTGAAGAAGACCCCACGTCTTCTGCCTGCAGCACCGTCGGTGTCGTGTAGAGTAACTGCAGATGAGATGACGGAGGCTCATCTGCAGTTACTCTAAAGGAAAGGGGGATAAAGGAAAATGCTGTTTTTTCACAGCCTGGGTTTCATTTTTTGGCGATCAGGCCAAAAGAGTAGATTTAGTTGCATCTGAGAGCAACATTCTTTGTCAAAGTGACACTGCCACACTGCTCACACTAAACCCTCCGACCTGTCTCTTCAGTGAAGCTTTACAGCTGTAATATATGATGGCAAACGCCATCATCATCAAACACTACTGCCCATCACCATCCACAGACCAAAATGTATACAGATATTCAGTTTATGATGACAGAGAACAGAAACGCTGCAGCTCCTAATCCTGATTGGACTGATTGTCTCAGCTCAGATGTAACGAAGACCCAGGTTGTGAAAGACATTTTCACTGAATGCCTCAGCCCTGCACAGTGTCGATGCTGTATTTGTGCCAGAGTCGGTGTGTGTGTGTGTGTGTAAATACTGTATATTCTGCATTACTCATGAGTTATTCCAGTTACAATAGAGGAAAGGACGCGTGTTTTCAGCTCCACAGCACAACAAGCTCACTTCATGTTTACATACGGGCATCATCTGGCTGTTGATGTGGATTTAAGAGGTTTTCCGACAGTTCACACTCACACACTTCCTGTCTACAGATTTATCACTTCCTCGACTAAAAGGCTGCAGGCTCCTTCACACAGCGAGGGACTAAACCGATGGTCCCAGGGGGGACTGCTCAGCATTAACGGCCTCTGAAGCGCGCACATGTTGCTGTGTGCACCCAGACGTGAGGGCAGTGCCTCGAATGCCTCACATAACCTTTGTTTTACCGCTGCTGCTTTCCAAAGCACAAAGCAGCTTTTAAGATCGATCCACTTTGAGCTGCTATTTTAAGCTACTTTGATAAAGTTACACGATAGGTCGATTCTAATAATGTATGATGAAAGATCTGCTGACATCAGACGCCTCAAAGCAAGAAGCAAATCCTTCTAAATAGTTTTTGACATTGACTTTTATGTTGAATAACAATGATTCACTTGATCGTTTCCCCCTTTAAAAAGCCTCTGTGTGGAGTTTCTGACACTATATAGTAAAATGTAAATGTTTCCCGCCTGTCCTGAGGTTGCGTAAACTGTTCTGGAGCCTGCGATTGCACCACAAAGCCTGCTTGATGATGATGGTGATGGTGTGATGTGATCAAAGGCTCCAGAGTTGCTGCTAAACTGTGATGAGATTGTTCCGTCGGATCGTTTTAAAAACCATAAAAACGTGACCCTGATGTGGAAACGATCTAGAGAGGTTGATTTTCATTTAGCTCAACAGGAAAATGAATAGAATAAAAGTATTTTATAATCTTTAAATCAGTCATGCAGTAAAAACACCAAAAGTCTAACCAAACTAAAACTACTAAAAGTAAAAATCTACGTTTTTAATCACATCTACGTTAGGACCCTGTTTGGGGTCCCACCCCACAGATTGGGACCCACTGCAGAGTTTGTGCTTGTCTTGTATCTCTTGTTTTGTCCCTCGTTGATTCAGTGTGTCTCCACAGGTGAACTGATCTCGTGGAACCTGTTCAAACGTAGATTTAAAAACGCACAGCTGATCAAAATACTGTACACTGAGCTGGTTCCACATGGGGTTCACCTGTTCATGGATGAAGACTGGATTATTTCAGCAGTTTAAAAAAAACACACAGGTCTATTTGTTTTTTTCAGAAACAGTCAAAACAAAGAATGAAGCGGCAGCTCGCATCAGGAATATTCTACTTCTGGAGGTCGAACCGAGTATTCAGGATGCTGTAACATCACCTGAGTCTGGTTCAGAAACACCGAGATAAACAAAAACACAAATCTGTGCTCCACGCTTAGAAGGGAATGAGTTTTTCTATAAAAATGTCACATTTGAATGAAACCTTTGTGTTTTGATCTTGTTTTTTTATTCTCTGCCACAGGAATTTGCAACATTATCCTTTTCTTGTTTGTTTGTAGAATTTTCTGACACTATTAAAGGGAAATGCCACTTATTGTGTATTTTTTCTAACCGTGAAACGCTGCGGCGCGCGTCAGTGCCTCTGCTGATCTCATTAATGCAGAGCCACCTCAGTGTCGAGGATCAAGGTCCTGGCTCCAGTGTGCAGGGTTTAGTTTCACTGGGTCTAAACAATTATTAACATACTTTTTAAATCAGCTGCACTGCAACACAGCAGCGATTTGAGCTAAATGCTAATACCAGAATGCTAACATACACAATGGCAATGCTTGATGTGCTCTGTGGGGACATACCTCCCAGTTTTGTCTTGGCACATCTGTTTTCTTGCCTGTGAATCAAGGTGATCACTGCTCCTGGTCTCTGATCTGGGATTTAAACTCAGCCCTGAGCCTGAGGTCTGAGGTCCTGACACCACACTGTAAACATAGTGCGTTACAAGTTCGAGTCCTGCATTCTAAAGTATCAAAAGCAAAACGTTCACACCAGTCCCCTGTGACTGTCAGACTGATCTGCAGCAAGCAATCATAGCTGTTTCAGTATGGATTATCTGATTACATCGTTCATGAACGACTGCTCAGTTTGTGAATTCTGAAAACCGTGAGATCAAATATCATTTCAGCTTCACTTGTGCAAACTGTTGGGCGGTTTAATTAAGAACAAAACAACATTATACGAGCTGCTTAGCTTTCAATGAGAGTCAGGCTGCATCGATCAGCTGATTATCCTTTTTATTCATTTTAATAGAAAACCCAGCTCTCACTGCAGGTGCAAAAAGAGAGCCGGCAAAGCAGCAGGGCTGGATGAGTCTGACAGGATCAGATCAAAGGAGAAGGACAAAGCTATTCCCATGTTCATAAATGCAGAAAGTAAATCATTCCTTTTACATTCCTTTATCCCAGAGCTTTACATTGATACATGAGGCAACGATCAACATTTATATAACACATCATATTATATAGAAAACAAAGAAAATCTAGAACTTTAGTCTCGAAGCAGTCAAAGTTGAATCCCTTAATGTTGAGGGACACTCAGGGCGACCGCAGGGAGGAAGCAGGTTGCGATCACGCGCGAGGATCAGCGGTGTGAGAGGGGGAGGGGGAGGGGTTTGTGCTCGCTGATTGTCTCCGGCCTGCTCGTAGACGCAGGTAAATATCAGGTGAGAGGAGGCACAAACAGATACAGGCTTTACTTCACTCTATCCACTGAAGAAGGCAAATCACTAAAGTCCTGAATACTGAACTCTGGGATCAGGTCGGGGCACGGGGGAGGAACAACGGGCGGGGGGGGGATTCAACGCTGTGGCGGCCTTGTTGCGGGGTTGTTGGCCTAACAGCTGGGGGCTTCTGCGGAAATGACCAACGTAGAAGAAGACGGGCGAGTTTTTGAAGACGTTTGCGGTTTTGCGATAGTTAACTCCAATTAAAAGTAGAAAACGTAGTAGTCTAAAATTCTCCACTGTGAGTAAAACAAGGTTTAAATTATTACTGATATCAGCAAAATGCATGGAGTATCAAACGTAGCCGTTTGCAGAATGGCTCCATTCAAAGTGTAGAATATGATATATTCTATTTATCCCCTTTAAAAACAATAAGCAGGAGCTTTTCAATGCTGCCTGTGGACGTGGAGTCACATCCACAGGCAGCATTGAAATGCTGCCTGTGGATGTGACTCCACGTCCACAGGCTGCAGTGTTTCCTGGGTACGTCAGCAGTACAGGACATGTCTCTGCAGAATCAATACTTTAACTTTTCATGTTGTAAATACACTCTGCTAATAATACTTCCAGACTTTTACTTGGGTAGAAACTCGAGAGCGGGACCTTCACTTGTAGTGGAGTACTTTTACTCAAGTAAAAGCTCTTTGCATTCCAAAATCACGCCTTTTCATCTCTTGTAATCTGGATGAAACTGAAACCTCTGGAGGTGCAAGTGCTCCGCAGCTCTGAAACCCCAAGTCCAGCCGGGAATGTCGCAAAAGTATCCAGTGAGGGGTTTGTTTGGGGGGGGTGGGGTTTGCTGCTACGCTTGTCATCACAAACATGAACACGTGACAGGTCGTTGCATGAAGCGCTCGCGGTTGAACTGATGCGCCGGGAAGAGTTTGATTCCAAAACAGGAAGTAGATGTTCGCAATGCGATGCGGTGAGGTTTTGCGGACGGGACGGGACAGTGGCTGACCAAACATCCATCAGGTTTTGGAATACAACCCTCCTGAGTGTCCTCGTGTCCCACCATCACTCACGCCTGTGTGCTTATTATGTACATCTCTCTCTGGCAGACATATAAAAATGCATTGTCTTGATTCGTAGAAACCTGAGTTGCTCAACGTGTGTATATACAGTTCAGCTCCTTCCTGCTGCACATATGGAGATGATCAGCCGGCTCATACAGAGGAAGGTCAGAGGCTGATCCTGGCGTTCGAGTCTTCTCACACTGGTGATTGGTTGTGGAAGCAGGAAGCTCTCGCGCCTCCAGTTTGATCCACTCGCTGTTAACAGGTTATCCGACATCGTGGTGTCCAGCAGCAGCAGCCACTTAAGTCACCAGTCACCTTGTTTCCAGGTAAACAACATCCTCCTAGTAAATGTTGTACTGTTATTACAGACTGAGCCACTGGGAAGTAAACATTTAAGTGATGTTTGCACATTAATGCATTTGTAATTATAAAATCAGCTGACTTCTTCTGAATTGGGTAATTTTGCATAGTGATTCCATTTACTTTTGGTACTCTAGGTGTATTGTGACGTAGTGTACTTTTACTTGAGTAAAACTGTGAAAGCAAGACTTTTACTTGCACCTGGGTGTTTCCATACTGTGGTATTACTTCCCAAACAGTAAAAGCTGCGAGTCCTTCTCCCGACAGTGATTTTTGCATAAGTAAACTTCCTATGCTGATGCATAATCTGTTACACTAGTGCCAGATTAAAGGGTAAGAAGAAGAGTATATTGCCGGACCACAGTGCGTCCAGACTAACACTGACTCTGCAGCCCGCTGCCTTCACATGGCATCGTTTCACTGCACGTTCAGAAAGTCAACCGTTGCTGCCACCAGAGGGCACCACAGAATGCAAAGTTGCCCTGTGCAGTAAAAAGTACAGTAGAAAGGCAGAATCTGCGTTCTGTTCATTCGTGTGCTCTGCTCGCAGGCATGTGACTTGTTCTAATGAGAATGAATGGGCAAGAAAACACTTATGGTTTGCTCCATCACACAGGAGACGCAAATATCTGAAGTCAACGAATCCCATGAAGAGGTCAAAACCAACGGTGACGGATTCTGATAAAACATCCTGCGTGTATCTCTGTGCAGCAAAGCTCCACTGTTCTCCACAAATATTAGAAACGTGTGAGCCACAGGTGAGCTCCTTTACCATGATTACACACTTTCTGGGGGGGGGTGATCTCATCAGTAGGAACAAATGGACTTGGAGCACAGACAAGAACACACCTCTGGTTCTGGTCTCTTCATGGGATTTGTTTTTTACTAAGACAGACAGATTCATCAGCCGTCTCATGGTCAGTCTGAAAACTACAGCTGGATGGACTGGTTTTCTTTTTGTTCCTTGTGTTTTACATGTGAAAGGTAGAATACTGGATCCTGGAAAGGCGAGATGTATGAAATCATGCTGCTGAGACTTTTCTGTGTCCCCAAACCATCAAGACAGAGCTTCAGTGTGAGTAAATGCTTGTGTTTTCTTGATTTCGGGGGTTTTGCAGGTAAATCACGAAAGCAAACAGCAACAGTTCGAGGTCGAGGCTGCTCTGAACAATCAGGTCACGCCTTCCTTCCTTTTCTGTAGACGCCGTCATCTCAGAGGCTACTTGAGGTTTAAATACAGGATCAGCGGCTACGCAGAACCATAACGACAGTATAATAACAATGATCCTAGCTCTTTAAATGCATACATTAGATTAACATGTTCCTATGTTCAGATTTCCCCGTTTGAAGTAAATAAATACAGTACTTCTATTTTCCTGACGCGCGCTTGTTCTCCGGGTGTATGAGCCAGCACTGATTGTCTGAAGCAAAGACGCCACAGGAGGACTCCGCCTCTGTGACGGGAGAGAGTCGACAGGTTTTTCATTATAGCTCGATCTGGCTATCGATCAGTGATGCTAAAGCTGAGAAGATCCACGAGATCCAATCAGAAGAGTCCGTTAAGGTGCAGGGATGGCGGGCTGGATCAGAGCGAGGGAACCGGGGGGGGGGTCTGGCCGAGGTCAAGGTTGAGAGGGCGGGTTATTGGTCACAGAGCGGTGGAGGTGATCTTCTTCATCCCCCTCCGCTGGGCCAGAGTGGAGCAGCCCACTGGCTCCAGGATCGGAGGCACGTTCCTGTTGAGGGCCGAGTAGGTGGCAGCCATCGCACCCTGGGGGGGGGCACAAAGAGAGTCAGTGGTGAAACTATTGATCTGTTAATCGATACTTCTCTGTTGCATGTTTTAATGTGATTTCATGGACTGAACTGGACAGCAATCGGATGTAATCAGATTTCCTGGAAACACATCTCAGAGGAAAACTACATTTCGTGCAGACTCAGGGACACGTCTGACACAGTTGGAGGAGGAAAAGAACATTTCAGAGATGAAAACTGTGTGCGCTCACCTAAAGGGCTGAATGTCAGGATCAATAAGTCTGCAGCATTGAAAAGAGAGGAATGAACTTGGTTCTTAGACACAGAACTTTGTTACCAGATGACTCAGGAGAGATAAACTGAGTCTCCCCTTGTTGCTGGACCTGACCATGTGTTGGAAGGTTCTTATGTGTCGAGCTCACACTCATAAGCGCGCTCTCATTATGAAATCATTCTTAATTTGCATGGATTTGTGCCTGGTGTGAACTGGCTTTCAGTCAGCAGCACGCAAATGCTAATTGGCCGTTTCCACGACAACGATGTAATGATTTGACAGCTCTTATTCGTGCGTTTGTGCGGATCAATGCAGACGCGCTGAAAGGTGAGGTGTGAAGAACAAATAAGCAGAGAGACGGTGTGTATAAGAGTTTGTCACCTTGACCAGGTGCGGTGCGTCCTGTCTGTTGAGGGTGTATTTGGGCAGCTGGTCTCTGTGCGTCACCCAAGGGTGTCGGAGGACCTGACCAGCGGTCAGCCGCCGGTGAGGGTCGACGTGCAGCATCTTGGACACCAGGTCCTGAGGGTGTGCAAGGTGACACATTAGCTCAGGGTCAAACAGCGTACCAACGAGCAGTGAAACGGACCAGAATGTAAAAAGGAAAAGAGGAGGGAAAGACCAACATCTCTATCTGCACACTCACTGCTGTGAGGCAAAAAGGTAAATTAATAGCTCCACTGTTGCACATCGTTTAATTAAAAGAGACAAAAGTAGTCTCAGCACGAAGAACTCACAACTTCAGCTCCTTCAGGTTGTTTTTGTTCTCGTGTCCTGAGTGCAGATGCAACCACTGGTTTGTTACTTCAACACATGAGAGAGAAGCAGCAGCGCTCTCTATTAATCAAATACGCCAAATACATCAGTGTGTACACTGGATGAGCTGGTGAAGGTGTTAGGCTCCTTTGTCTGTGTCCACACCTTAGCCTCAGTGGAGACGGAGTTCCAGTATCCTCCAGTGAGGGAGAATTTCCCGCTGCCGATCCGAGCCAAGATCTCCTCCGGCGTGTCCTCCGGACCGTTAGCAAAGGGGGTGAAACTGGAGATGGACAAAGAGGAAGAAGGACAGGAAGGAAAATAATAAGATGAGAAAAATATTCAAATTTTAAGTGTGGGCGAATTTCTGATGAGTTATTTTAACCCCTGTGCTCCAGTCTGGGAAGCCTCACTGCAGTGTTTAATTAGGAAACAAGAGGCCATTCACAGTCACAGCAACCGACCTAAGAATGACATTTGTGTTTGACGTGTTCTAGCATTATCTGAGGTGACACCATTCTCAGACAACGCTGCTATGATGTGATGCTATGATGTTTCAAGGCTAGTAACTTGTTTCCACCCACCCTGTCAGCATGGTGTAGAGCAGGACTCCCAGACTCCAGATGTCACAGGCTGCATCGTAACCCTGCTTCTTCAACACCTGCCGCAAACACAGAGAACACCCGTTTCATGTCAACAAACCCGGTTTCAGGACATATTTATAAATGACTCATGCTGCTTTAACAAAGAGCTTCAACACCAGCGTGTTCCCACACACTGGTCACTGAGTTGCATTTGATCTGTAATTCAACAGAGAGCTTGGCTTCAGCTTCATCTTCATTGGTTACATGATGACAAATCAGCCACAGATGAGAAACTCTGACAAACAGAAACAGAACACTGCGGTGTGCCTTCACCACTTTGACAACGCAAAACACAACACGATACACAAAATACAACTTAATAGAGAAAAGCTGCTAGCAGCTCAGACAAGGGGAGCTGTTCTGGGGGACATTAAAAAGTGACGCACGCGGCTGCGACAGGCTTGTTGCCGTGGCTTGTGATTCATGACGTTTTTGATGTCTGCTGCCAAAGAGACGAGTTAAGGAACACTGAGAAGACCGAGTACCTCTGGTGCCACAAAGTTGGCGGTGTAACACGGCGTCATGAGCAAGCCGTTCTCAGCCCGCAGCTGTTTGGCGAAACCGAAGTCGCAGATCCTGATGGACTCGGCGTTCCCGCTCTCGTCCACGTACAGGATGTTACTGGGCTTCAGGTCTCTGTGCACCACCTGCAAACACGACAGAAACGCCTGAGTCAGATGTAGTTTACTAACATGAATTAAACATAAAAGGATAAACAGCAAAACCTTCAGAGGGCAAACCTCTTCACCATAACCCCACCCCGACAGTAACGTACCCCCTGTACATGCAGGTACTCCACGGTCTTGGTGATGGTGTACAGGACGGCGCTGGCCTCCCTCTCAGAGAAAAACTTCTGTCGCAGGATCTTGTCCAGCAGCTCACCTCCTTTCATCAACTCTGTCACCAAGTAAACCGAGCGGCCGTCATCATACACCTACGGCGTGAGAGCAACACAAACAACACTTCGGTCACTCGCTCTGCGGCATCGTCCGTTCAAACCAGGATAAAAAGTTCGGCCACTGGTTAATAAAACATGCAGCGTGAGGATTATGTGCCTGACTAACAGTTCTGCAGGCGTGCATCAGTCACCCAATTACAATACAAGCTAACTTGTGATGTTGCTAATGTTCAGTCTAAAGAGTAGGCAAGATAAAGTCACAGCAGCAAAGAAGAACAACCACAGAGAGATGGTGGCAAATAAGAGAAGTAAAGTCAAAGCGGGATATCCTGTATGGAGATAACAACAAGCAACAAGCTTTATTTAGAATCTTTACATGAAGCTGAATCATCTCCAACGGCCACCAAAAACACATGAGCGCAGATTTAGTTGTTATTGGAAACGCTTCAACCGAGGGCATTTTCACCCTTCAGCAGGGTATTTTTAACTCTAATTAAGAGTGAGTCACCGACGGCTGGAAGCAAACTCGAACCATTCAAACTGCAGCAGGGAAATTACTGCCGTGTCCACCAGACGTGCAGACAAACTCAGAGGTTCAAACAGAAGTTGATTTACAGAATAGAAAAGAGCATTGAAGAGCGTCATAGTCGTCGGAACCGTGGCACGACCGACCACTGGAATAGCTCCGTATGCTGCACTGTTTACTCTCGTTTGCTCAGAGTTGGATCACACATTTCGTTGCTCTGACTGCTTATAGCACTCACATCCTTGAGGGTGATGATGTTGGGGTGTTGTCCGTATCTCAGCAGGATCTCCACCTCCTCTGTTGGGTCTCGCTTGGCCTTGTTGATGATCTGTAACGGGGACAAACAGTGTTTAAGGCGCCGGGCAGCCGGACACAGACGACGTGCTGCACACTCTGTGGACGGTTGTCTTCTACCTTGACTGCGTACTCCATGCCGGTGCCTTTGTGTAGACAGCGCTTACAGATGGAGTAGGACCCGACACCGATGTCCTCCTTGATCTCGTAGGTGTCTGAGAACTGGGACGTGCTTCTGTGCAGCTGCTACGGGAACACGAACGTCAGCATAAATATTACTAATACTACTTATTCCTCTAGAAATCAGAGCGTTTCTTCTTTTGAGACATGTTAAATCACAGTATGGAAGTGTTTGCACCTGAACAATAGTATTGGGTAGTGGTTGTGTATCTTCTTCTGTTATGGCCACAAAACTGAATCCTCTGAACAGCTGATGGGCGTTGGCACTGGGAGGAACCCCTGGAGAGTCTGAGGCGACAGGAACAGAGACAGCTGTTGGAGTTGCTGCTCGACAGAATCGTACTGCTCAGGATCGGTGGTGTGTCGGGGGAGTGGGAGGAGGGGGGAGGAAGTGAGGTACGGTACAAACCTCTTGGTGTTTTTGCAGTGAACTCTGGATCAAAATAGAAAGTGTCATCAGGTCGCCCTGCAGCCGGTTTGAAGGGAGGGTGGATCTCTCTGCGGAAGAGTTTCTGCAGGGAAGAGGAAATGTTAGAAAACTCTCTGACACACACACAGAAAGACAAAACCATAAAAACTGCTGTTACTCGAAGCTCACTGAATGGAGACACTGACATTCCAGTCGATGGTGTTGAAGAACTGATGCCTCTTGATCTCTTCCACGCCGTCTGGTCCAGCTCCTGCAGATAAACCCAATGTCAGCTGTCGGTAAATGTAACTGCTTAAACCCACTGCAGGTCTCAAAAGCTCACAAATGACTCATTTTGCAGTCCCTCGCTTTTGTATCGCCGGTGAAATGAGAAGCAGGTTTGATTTGTTCATCGGCAGGGCCAGCCGGCAGCAGCGGGGGGTGGTGACAGTCAAGTCATCAGTTTCCCGCAGCCTTCACACAATATAGGCTACAGGAAGTCACAGATGTATTCTCATCCTGTTGGATCCATCTGTTGCATGGATGCATGAAGTTCTTTGGGTTTTGCATCCTGGATGTGCAGACCACAGTACTGGCATTTAAAAATCACATGACCCTAAACCTAACAATGACTGGATCATCAGTCCTAACATGGTCAAACATACCTACATGGGCTCCACGTGAGGAAACTCAAACAAAGATCTGGCTGGGCTGTTTGCAGATGACTGAGTGAAGATGGAGTATAGAAGAAATTTGTGATGGTACTGTACTGGGTCCACACTTTGGTAAAGGTAGCAAAGTTGTATCATGTACAGCTATCTCTATCTCTAGCGATTTTTCAACTTTAGACTTAATTTTCATGCACGGGAAGGTGGATTTCCTTAGAAGGAGAAGACGAAGAAGAACATTTCAAGCCCCAGTGATAACTGAGTGCACGGCTTCAGCCTCTGTGGACCATCATGGAGGCCACAGACGCCGGCATATCTGGGCACGAATGGACAATGATTTACCTAATCTGTTGGCAGGGTTGCGTTTGAAGAGGTTCCTGAGGAGGCTCTGAGCTTCTAAACTCAAAAACTGTGGCATTCCCAACTTGGCTCTGCAAAAACAAGAGAGACAGCATTGGTATGAAAGCTTCAGTCTGATGACGCGGACAGAATGACAGCAGCGTTTTCAACTGTCCATATTATGTGTCCAAACTGAAAGTATCTGAAAGACTAGACAACAGAGCGACACAGAGAGCGAACGGGAGATGACGGAGGAGGCGGGGGAGTGATTTCTTTCTCTCCAACGTGATTCTCTCTTTCACCTCTCATCCCTCGTTTCTCCTCCAGTCTAATCTCCCCTCACTGTCTCCTCCCTTGCTTTTAGACATTGCTTTCAGAACACACTCCATTTCTCTCATTACTGCGTCTCTCCTTCGTAAGTGCTGCCGTTCATCTCCTCTAACATAAACAACATTCCCCTGGGCTGCCTCAGAGGAGGGAATGAGGGGCGGGAGGGGGGAGAGTCTCACACTGTCTCTCAGAACTTTCTCCCTCTCTCTCTCTGTGGCTTCTCAGATGAACAGTAGCTGTAATAAAACCTGGAAGGTGGTGATGGGAGAGGAGAGCACGGGCAGTATAAAGTGTCTTACTTGAGGATCATGGTCATCGTGTCTTTCCGGTCTTTGCCTTGAAACGGCAGCGTCCCCGTCAGCATCTCAAACTGAGAGAAAGGGCACAGCATGTTCACCCGCGCTCCAAACGTTATGCTTTCATTAAATAGACATCATTTCAAAACCTGTGTTTACCTTTAGCGTTAAACAATGTAGAGTGATGAAAGTTTGAAAATAACTACAACTCAAAAGTTGTTAAAAGTACTGAATCTCAAAGGTCATACGTATTATTTTCTAAGCCATAAGAGACCAACCGCAGCTATTATCGTATATTCTCTTAAGAGTTTAATAGACTCCTGTTGACCATGTGACCACATAGCCCGCACTCCTCACCATGAGCACACCGTACGACCACCAGTCAGCGCTGTGCGTGTGTCCTCGCCTGTTCACTACCTCAGGAGCCATGTACTCCACCGTCCCGCAGAAGGAGTAGGCCTTGTTCTCGTGGTCTATGGACTCCTTACTGAGGCCGAAGTCTGAGCCGCGCACACAAATACACACGCGCGCGCACACACACACACACACACACACACACAGGATCAGTAACTTAAGAGTTACCAGACTTTACAGTAGCTTAAACTAGCAATAAGAGCAACAGACACACACCAGTGACCAGTGGTTTTGTCTTGTTCTTGTCCGTCAGTCAGCAGAGAAACACACACACACACACACACACACACACACAGAACAGGTGACATATTACGCACCTGTCAGCTTGATGTGTCCCTCCTCATCGAGCAGGATGCTGAAATGATAGAAATGATCCAAATCAGAAGGAATGTCTGCAGGAATGCTGAATGACCCGTGTGTGTGTGTGTATGTGTGTGTGTGTGTGTGTGTGTGTGTGTGTGTGTGTGTGTGAGAGAGTATGTGTGTGCATCCATGCTCCTACTTTTCTGGCTTGAGGTCTCTGTAAATGATGCCCAGGCTGTGAAGGTGATCGAGGGCCAGAGCGAGCTCTGCCAGGTAAAACTTCACGTCCTCCTCAGTGAACATTACCTACAACACACACACACACACACACACACACACACACACACACAGTCACACACATGCAATTTAGTTTATTACATTATACCTCTGTGACGGTGAGATTAACAATGTGTTTACTGCTCTGACATCTCTTGGTATATGCACCAAAATGCATACTGCAAGTTAAAATGTCATATTTTAGGGAGTCATCCCACAGTGTGAGACAGATTTGTATCCAATCAAATGTGATCTAGGGAAACTGTTTGAAAACAGACTGTTGAGCAGCTCCTTGTCACTTCTGCAGGAAGCAATAAAGTCCTGCAGCTGGACTAAAACGTGCCCCGAGGCAGAACCAACTGCTGACAGTCTCTCTTCGCTTTCTCCCATTGGTTCCTCTGTGTCTGTGCTGCACTGAGGAAAACTGTTCAGACAGAAACATGATGTGTTTTGTTGCGGCCCGCTGCACACCAACTGCTCTGCGTTAAAGGCATGATAAAGAGGCGCTCTTAGGAGAAACTGTTGTTATATAATTACATCAGTGGAATATGACATAGACTGGTCATCAGGAGCTCTCATGACTACATTTAGAGTTCATCTATTTAATTAACTGTAAGTGCTGATCAGGCAGCAGGACAATAGTTACATGCTGTTGTGTGACCGCACGTCACAGATGTTCACCGTCCACAACCCAAAGGATAAACAGCAGTCTTAGCCGTGAAAAAGACTGAAGTTGGTGAGGAGGGCGTTCTGGTGGTTTTCTCAGGCTTTTACAGGGTCGTGCTTTGTGATGGTCTGACCCTGTCCCCCAGGACTGTGGAGAGCTCTACTGCACCACTCTGACGCTTTTGAGGGAGAACATGGGGCACAAACAACTGGAACTGTGCAAGATGGTTGGGTTCCCCATCATGACAGTGCAGACACAGCGGCTGGTTGCACCATTGTCGACAAACAACTATTGGGTAGTTCTCTACGGCAACTTCTTCCTCTTTCTGTTTGTTTAAGAGTCTAATGATGAAAGCTCTTTTAAATGCAACTCATTCAACACAGTCTGGAGGGTGACAGGTGCCACAGCGACAGGACGATGTGTTCACTTCTCCTGTCATGGTTTTAAAGTTGTGGCCGATTGGTGTCGCTTCTTTAGTTGTTACATGAATTTTTTCAGACTTTCTGTGGAGCACAGTATGTCCATGCCATCGAGCTCAGCCTTTGTACTCTGTAAATCACAGGTGAGGAGATGTTACCTCCTTAGACAGACGAGTGAAGAGATCTCCTCCTCTGAGGAAATCCAGGATCAGGTAGAGCTTCCCCTCTGTCTGAAACGCTGTGGATAACAAGAGAGGGAAGAGAGAGTGAACTCAGATATGATCCAAGACATTCGCTGCTTGCTGAACATTTGCACTGCGAGGTCTGTTGTTTGCTAAAAGAGGAATCGTGACTTCTGATTGGCTGATGCAGCGCCGGTGACTCATCACGGATGTCTGTTATTGGCTCACTCACCGTAGTGCAGTTTGACGATGAAGGGATGGTTGACCTCCACCAGGATGTCTCTCTCCATCTTCGTCCTGACCCGGTCACGCACTGGAAACGTACACACACAGACACACGTGAGCACAGTGGAAAACACATAAATCACCATGTAATGCTGTGAGAGAGAAGTCAAAATAGAACAGGCTGCTATTTGGTTTTCGGTTTTGGCAGGAAAGACGACAGCAGATGACTAAATCTCACGGAGGGAGGAAGAAAAACAGTCAGGAGGAATTTCAAAACAAGACAGAGAAGGCCACAGTAAGAAATGGTTTATAAACACAGGAGCGCGCGGCAGTTTCTCCACCAGCAGATGGTGTTTGACTTCAGCTGAACAGCTCTTTGGGACTTTGTTTCTCCTCCTCTCACCCGGTACCTCTTCAGCTCTTTGTATTTGGTCTCATGTTAAGGTGTAAAGTTCTATTTTGGACAATGACGACTGAGCGAGCAAAAAAGCCACTTGCGAACCAAACGCAGCCTGAAAAGTACAGATGACTTCGTACGCACAGCTGAAGGATGAGGCTGGTGTGGCCCCGCAGGACCTGAATGCACCATTACAAACTGAACAGAATCTGAAATGTCAAAGCTGGTGTTTTCAAAGGACAGGGTTGGCGTTATTAAACATTTGTTTTGTTCTAAACAATTATTGTGAATTAACCAATCGAATGATCTAAATCTGCTTTTAATGGTTTTTCAGACAGCTATGGAGCTCAATGGTACAGAGAAGAAGATAATGTCAGACTCTGATACACATTAGCTGTTAGCGGATTGAATTTGCTGACCGTAAGACAACACATCGTTTATAAGAAGCCAGAAGAAGATCGTTGTGTCAGACAAAGTGACCGACGGTCTCGTTTTTACCTTTCAGTGTAGCCTTCTTCAGGACTTTCATGGCGTACAGCTGACCAGCATCTGGCCCTGTGATCTTCCTCACCAGAAACACCTACACACACATGCAAACACACACAGTGAACAATTACTCAGTCGGTCGCTGATGTGTATTTTATGTAATATGTGTGTGTAAGCAGTGTAATGTACTGTGTGATTGCTCAGTAGTGTGTCTAAGTATTAATGTGTGCAGGGATATTAGAGCAAGCATGCATGTGTGTGTGTGTGTGTCCATGGTGAATGGTGTGTTTAGCGAGTGTGTGTTTGTGTCTAAGAGTTTGTTTGGGTTAGCCCCTTAATCTAGGTCATACTTATGTAGTTAAAGATACACACACGCGCGCACACACAGACACAGCTCAAGTGGGAGGCTAATTGTTCATTCATAAAGACGATGATACTGAGCGGGAGTGTGAAGGGCCCTCAGACTGCCGTCTCCATGACGACGGGCTCTCAAACACTGGCACAAGGGAAACATTATGGAGATGTGAGTGGAAGTGAAACCCACTCTTACACACACTTGCGCCCACTAACACACAAGCAATAACAGGTATAAAGACACACATAAACACACACACACAGAGTTTCCATTACACTCAATTCCATTCTTGTCCTAACCCAAACATACCACCTGCCTAAACCTAACCCTGAAACTAACCTTAAACCAAGTCTAATCCAAGTCTAAAGTTGAATGAATGATTTATGTTAAGTGTCCTGAGATTGACAGGTTGATGTCTCTACAACATGAGTAATGCATATCAAAACACACACACACACACAAATGCGTACCTTGCCAAAAGAACCCTGTCCCAGGACTTTGCGCAGCTCAAACTGTCGTGGGTCGGCCTTCTCTGAACCCTCCTTCACATGGTGAGTGATGCTGATCTCCTTAATTGGTACGTCATCCTGTAACACACACACACACACACACACAAAACAACAGTGTGAGGTCATTGTTTGCGTCTGAACTTCCCAATCTTAAAACTATATATTTGTTTGTGTTGGATAAGTCAATAAGGATGATTGTTTCCAACATCACAGCTTTAGAGCAACACTGGATCTTTCTATAATCTTTGTATTAATGTGAGCGAGTACTTTTACCTGATGTGCACAAAACTGGGCCATCACAATGTAATGCAATTAATGTACACACTTCTATGTCTGCGCTGTCCTGGGAATTAACTGGCCTTGAGTTAACAGAAGGCTCGTGCTGATGTATCTGACCAGATCTCACACATTCACGGTTTCACACTGCACCACATTCACAGGAAACAGCAGTGAAACAGGAAGAGTGAAATACTGTACATTTAAAACATATTTTTAGAAAAACTCATGGCGCTGTTATTAATGCATTGGTCTTCAGTATAAATATTATACACCCAGGTAGTTCACCTGTATGTGAGAGGCCTGAACAGGAACACTTGTTTTTCATTCTGTAGCTATCAACAGAGAACTGTATTACAGCACACGGCAGACAACAGCCAGATCCCACAAATAACAGGCAACCCTAACAGCAAGTAAGTGGCTATAACTGATTGATTGATTGATATTTCTCTTTTTTCTCTTTCCCGTCCTGGTGACAGCTCAGAGGAGTCCCACTCCTCCTTGTTGGTGTCCACCGGACTAAAATATCATGGTCTGCTGTTCTATTAAGAAGTCCCTTCACTGGAACTAGGACATCTTGCCAAAAAGCAGAAGTAATAGATGAAAAAGTATGAAAAAGTATGTGCATAGGAGTGTCCGCATATTTTGGCTTCATGTTAAGTTTCGTTTGAGCAACTCCCTGATAGCTTGTGCTTTTCAGACCAGAATGCAATGCAGACAGTGCACCACAAGACAGGGTGGGGTACCAGTACGTCTTTCCTCCAGTAACACGGGGTCTCGGGTATTTCTAAGCTCCAGCATTTGAAAACAACAACAACAACAACAACAACAACAGCTGAATGGAGCAAGTTCAGGCATGCTCTCTGTATAACGCAGCAGGTACGAGCAGGTAAATCCAAAGGTAAGGTACAGCATCTAAAGAGTGAGGTTATCAGTTCCCTTCAATCCACTCTCAGATCTCAGTGAATCACAACAGGTTGAGCAGGGTTCCCGAATGTTCGTCATCTGCTCAGTGGGAAATTTCGACAGACACACACACAGACACACACACACACACACGGATGCACAGTTGTCATGGAGCCACCCCCGATACCTGCTCCCGCTGTAGCTGAGTGACTAATGGTCCCATACTGTGTCAATGTGTGTGTACGTACTCGGCGACAACATCCCTCCTTGAAACTTTTTCTGAAGTGTCCTAGCTCCTCGTGCTGTGTGCACTCACACAGGTAAACACATCACGACTGCATCTGCATCAAAATCCTCTCCCTGCCTTCCCATCATCCTCTCTGCTCTGCGCTCCCCTAACCATCCTCTCTCTGTCTTTCACTCCTTGCCCTTACTTCTACTGCTTCACTACCTATTTCCTCCATACCTGTAGCTCCCAGGTGGATGGCTTGCTGGCTGTCGGATGTCCCAGTGCATTGTGGGTCCTGTAGTCCCGATTGTAGCCGAGGCTCTGTGGCGCTAACATGCTCCTGCACAACTACTGCCAGGCTTGTGGATGGAGCCGACGCGCTCTGCTGCTTCTCCCTGACACTTCTTTCTCTCTCCTCCTGTGTTTCTACCTCTCTCTCCCATTTTCTCTCTCCCTCAGAGAATTCCTCACTTCCTGCCCTCCCCTTCTCCTTTGCTCCCTTGTCTCCTCCTACCTCCCTCCTTGCTTTTTCTATCTTTATTTGAACCGTTCTCACCTCTCCTATTTGGTTTGCACCTCTCTCTTCTTCTCCATCTTCCTCACTCCTCGTGGGAATATGTCACAGACTGACGCAGGAGGGGCTGCAGCCACATGTGCAGTGACGGAGGCAGTGTTTAGATACATACTAATGGAAAACTAACAATACTCCATTGTAAAATACACATGACAAGTACTTTTAAAGTACAATTACTTCAAAATTGTACCTCAACTGTACTTAAGCAAAAGTGCAAATACACACACACACACACACACACACACATATGTTTGAGCAATGTGTCGCTGTCGTCAGGGCTTTTGGTTGAGACTGCTGACGTGTTTGTGGTCAGATGTGTACTAATGTGTAATAAAAAAGGTTTGTTCAAAACATATTTCTCAACGTCAGGTGTCAATAAAGTATCACTGCTTTCTAAACTGAGAAGCATGCATTATACTCGCCCTGCTCGCAGCCACACACAAGCACGTAAACGTGTTTTTTACACTGCATGTCATCAGAGCCAAGTGTGGAACATCACACCACCGTATGTAAATGAGCTTCCCCAGACTGAGTGGATTGCAGATGGAGCCGCTGGACGCGGCGCGACGCTCGGAGCTGCAGACAGTTGATAAACGAACCGAAATGTTTGGACGCGGCGGTGCGCAAAAATAGATTGCGAAATGTTTGAAAAGCTGAGGACTTTAGGAAGGTTGACATTTCGAATGTGTGTGTGTGTGAATGTGTGTGTGTGTGTGTGTGTGTGAGAGAGAGAGTCAGAACACAGATGGAGCATCAGAGCAGAAACGACAGGATGCTTATGTAGCACCTCTTAATCACAGGATTAAAACTGCAAACCCTGCACCTGTGCTCTGAACACGCACACACACAAAACCATATATACCCACTTGCTTGCACCTACACAAATGCTCACACACACTTTACCTGTCTCTCTAACCTGTTACTGTCCCTGTTATCCATGTTATCTATCTTCCGTCTCAGTTGTGCACAGAAACACAAACAGAAAACACACACAAAAATAGAGAGCACGCACAAAAAAAACGCACGCACCGCCTCCGACTCAACTCTGCCTCTGACTATTAAAGCACCTTTTTCTCTCACACACACAGGAAATAAAAATATTGTGACTGTTGTCCTGAACAGTTGTCCTGCTGATTGCAGGCAGTGAGCTTTGGGTTGGTCAGTGAACAGGAAACGCCGTCCCCTCCTGCAACAGAGACAGGGAAACAGGTTTTTACGCCTCATTTCTGCTCGGTAGCTCTTCCCCAAAGCTTTCGATGGTATCACATCAGTTTCATCAGCAGAAGGAGTTTGTCTGATTTTGTCTGGAAACTGTAGAGTCTCAAATTTCCATGTTTTTCCAGGGACTTTAAGGAATTCTTTAAGGAATAAAACTGATGCTTTGATACAGAGAAAAGCAACAACATCTTCCAATATTAAATAGAAGAACTGGGCATGTTTGGCTTCTCCACCATTCTATCAATTAACAAACTGCTTAGCCATTATTTTCCATTAACTCCATAATTGTCCACCTGCCATCAATGAAGGTGATGCTGATCAAACCAGATCAAAGTCCGCTGCTGCTGCAGGAGTTGCTTGAATCCTTGTAGGAGAGCTATGGGCCAAAAAGAGTTACCGCCGCAGACACTGTGAGATCTCATTGTTAAAAAGTGTGACTCAGCAAAGGCATGTAAAAGATATCAAAGGCTTTGGGTGAACCATGGAGCTCTGTGAAACCAACATCAGTAAGCGGAGACGATGTGGCATCAGGAGACGGAGAAGATCAGGACGAGCCTCCGAAGTTGATGAGAGGACGAAAAGGAGATGAAGAGGAGCTTCACAACACGACAATGACCCAAAGCAACACATCCATGCCGACCAAGGCTTTGGCAAAGGAGAATCAAAGTGGTGGAATGGCCCAGTCACAGCTCCGACCTCAATCCCATTGAAAACATGTGGAATGACCTTAAGAGAGCTGAACACAAGAGACCACCTCACTGTTATTTATTCTTGTCTGGACTAAGATCGCATTAAAGATGGAACAAGGCTGACATTTACACTGTACAGTTCTACAGAATAGGTACAACACAAACACACACACACATTTCAAAAACCTGCTGTGTGTAGTTTTCCTGTCCGCCGTATATTCACCCTGATATCTTCCTAACACACACAGCTCATAACCGGTGCGTTTAACAGCCGTCAGTAGCGCAGCAGCCCGGCAACACTTCACATCATCTGTCCACCATCAGCTCTAATGAAGAGGTCTCATGAGCAGAGTGAATCAGTGTGATGTTGTTACGCTGTCCGGCGCACGGCAGCAGACCTCCCCACTGGGCACATTACAGCCATTATATCAAATTAACGTAAACTCTGCACACGTTTCTTACCTCTGCCCAGACGGGGAGATCAACACGTGTGCGCCTGGCTGCGCAGAGAGCTGCACACGATGAGCAATTTATAATCGCGCAAACACACACACACAATGTCACGCAGGTATGTGGGTTCCTATGTATCACAGACAAATTCATGTAAATGGTAAAAGTAAATGTACTCAGAAAGGACTTTCAGGAGCTTTATGCTACATGTTGGCATTCACACACTGATGGCAGCTGCTCATCAGGGAGGACAGCAGCTTTCATTCAGTATCACACACCCATGGAACAGCCAACAGGAACAATTTGGGGGTCAGCGTCTTGCCCAGAGATGCTTCAGTACGCAGCCCAGAGAGGCATTCGTCCGATAGGTGGACGACCCGCTTTACTTCTGAGCCACAGCTGCTGTGACATGTTGCCGTACTTCTTCTTCTATGGTTCCTATGCAGCCCACAGGCTTTAAAAATGATCAAATCCACATTTTCTTCAGAACAAACCAGACAATTCATGGTAAAAAAAAGGGTATATTCTGTCTGTGTGCCATCTGGTTTCTAAATAGCCCCACGCCATCAGCTGATCTAACAAACACCTACCAATCAGCCAAGCTGAGATCCAACTGTGATCCAACTGTCCAAAAGCAAGAAGCCCGAGATCCTTCGCTTCTCCCTGATCTGACGCCAGGACTGCTGATCCCAAAATGAATAGTCATCACTTCATACCATTGTTCCCACCAGCTGAATCTCCACTCTCAGAGGCGACAGGACCGTCTCCTGACAGCTCAGCTAAACAATATTCAAACAGCTGCAGCAGCAAAGCCCTCGATGTGTTTCTGGTCACAGGTCAGTATCATGGGCCTGAAACTCAGCACATATTTACCTCTTTATCAGTGGTTGTGTAGAGATGAATACAATGCACATACATGGAGAAAACTATGTGGAAGTGATCCAAGCAGACACACCACAGCTCAATTCGCACACCCAGTACTACTCACAGCCATACTGGAGTGTGTTGGTCCGCAACAGCCTAGAACTGGCCCCCCATTTCTTCCATATAACAGCCCGGGTTGCTCCCAGCGGCCGCAGTAGAAGGTCTGCGACGTCTGGTCATGGTTGTCCGTCTCTGTGCGCAGCAGAAGACGTTTAAGCGCCTTTAGCCAACTCCTCAGTGCCCTGACGAGGCCCGTTAGGGCACACACACTTGCCGGCTTGGCCTCCAGGACGCAAAGTGTCATCACTAAGTGAACTGAGAAGCCTGGAGCTGTTGTTCGCAGCAACACTGAGGCAGCCAATGACTTGGACAGGGACAGACAAACAGTATGTGTCAGTGCGAGGGGATACCCAGAAGAAGTGGAGGAGGGACGGATTGGAATGGGAAGCGGGATCTCCCCCACCCCTCTCCGCTAACATGCAGCTGTAACCTTCCACCCAGTGTTTCCATCAGGTGTCCCGGAGATCCCCGTTCACTCCACACTCACATTACACGCCGACCAATGACTAAATACCACGAGGAAAAGAGCTCCCGATTCTATTTTCACACGCACTCACTCCGGTTTTTAGGACCATACACACACACACACACACACACACACACACACGAAATGGCCTGTACTTGTACAGTGTCGTTCTAGTCTTCCAACCACTCAAACAGCTTTTACACAACACATCAGCATTCACCCATTCACATGTAAGGGAACCAACTCATTCATGCACCCATGGAAAAGCCATATGGAGCAATTTGGGATTCAGTGTCTTGCTCAAGGACACTCCGGCATACAGGCCAGAGGAGGTAAAGATCGACTCTCCAATGGTCTGATGGGTGGAGGAGCCGCTGTGAGCCACATCTACTCCCACCATGGGGCCGAGCTAGATACATAGATAGATTTGAAACACGGGTGTATAGAGGACGTGTCCAAACATCTGCAGCTTCTTTGCAGAGGATCCTGGAAAATCATCTTTACATTGTGATCCTGACATGGGTCGTGATGCTGACGCACGAGGGACTGGGACCTACGCACACGCGAATCAAACCTCCTCAAATCGCATAGCCAACATAATGAAACCAGTCCAACACACAAACACAATGTGGATGCAGACCCTCCCCACCCGATATCCTCCACCTGTCGCAGCACCCCCTCCCCGCGCACACATACACACACAATGTACACAATGCCGACGGGATGCGTGACATTTCTTGGATTACCTCCACCTGTTGTCGCCTTCTCTGACTGTGCGCTGGTTATAAAACACGCCGCCGAGGTCAAAAACAAGGTGCACTGAGCCCAAAAGACACAAATTCAAAAAACAAAAGAACACTGCCGCCGGGTCGTTTAGTCATACCGTCCGGGACAGCCACTCACCCGCTGCACAGCTAAACCACTCATCTCGCCTTCTTTTAGTGATTTCCCCACTAAACCCACTGTTGGACTGCACATATTTCAGATCTGTCATGTTTCTTAACTTACTGGTTAGTGGTGGCTTTTAAAGTTACACAGCAGGAGACATGTCAGGCTGCTGCCCGTGTCCGGAGTGATTACCATGGCAGCGGGAATCATGAGTGTGTTTATTTGCTGTGTTGCACGTAGCTGTAAATGAGGAAGTCTGCCACTTCCACTCAGTTCAAAACAAAGCAGACAAAACTGAGGGAGTGGACAGAGTGAACATGGCATAGGATAGTTTATAAACCCACTCGGTGGGCAAAGTATTAATGCTATAACTAAAGCGGGCCACTGAGCAACCACATTGTATCTACTCCATCACAGGGGGCAGCCCCCGAGGGTACCCTGGTACCAGCTGGGGAAGAGAGTGGAGGCAGTTTAGACATTTCTCTTATGAGTTGGTGGAGACCAAACCAGAGCTACAAGGTGAGTGAATCTGGGGCCCACGTCCACACGAGCTCCAAATGAACTGTACCATTACTGTGCACACAGCTGGGTGTGTGAATTAGCTACTGTTTGCCAACACATTAGCCATTTCTAAAATGTAAAATTCCAACAGAAAGAGAGAAAATCAGAAACTTGGGTATTTTACGTGGCTTTATCAGAAACAGTATTGATTTTTCCCGCAGTCTCACTGCCACACCGTTGCGCTGATGGATAGCAGGTGTCGGAGTCTGTGAGAGCGTATGTGAAACAGAGAGAGAGAGAGGAAAACAGAGAGAGTGACGCCACATTTCCACTGACACTTACATATTATTATCTCTGCTACTGCAAATAGAAGCAAGCGGGACTTTGGTAATAATACCAATGAAACTATTATGTATTCTTACTGTGTGTGTGTGTGTGTGTGTGTGAGACAGAAACACACACACACACTGGTTGCAGTAAACTCCTGGTGCTCTTAAGCTTTTTTCTACTGTTGCTCTCAGTGTGAGACGCTGTGGGTAAGAGCATCAGCTAAACGCCTCAAATGTCAACGTAATGTAATGTAGTGTGTGTGTGTGTGTGTGTGTGTGTGTCTGTGGAAAGCTTCTCCATGGCAGCAACTATCACGGATTGAGCGGACGGGATGCCATTCCAGACAATCTGTGCCTCCTAAGCCTGTTACGCAATCAAATTAACAGGCCGGATGGACACCCCCACCGCCACCCCCGCCCGCCCCCAACCACCCACACACACGCACAAACGCACGCACACACACACACACACACGATTTGTCAGGTTAGAGTTCATTTCCGCTGGCCTTGCCAGGGGCTCAAATAACACACACAAAGGCACACAGCTAATATTCACCTGTCGCACATCAGAGCGTCACTTCAGCATTTTGATGTCGCCATAGAAAGTGTTTGAGTTCATCAGGCGCTGACAAACACCTCAAACTCTCCACAGAGAGCTAAATATTCGACTTTACGAGCCAAACCACGCGCGCGCGCACAGAGCCCGCTCCTAAGAACAGTGGGAGCCACCGTCACTGAATATAAGAAAAGAGCTCCACCTACAGAAACTCACACGGCATCAACAGAAAATCCAGTGAAAGAAAACATGAGAGGCTTCCACACTGTGGACGTTCAGTGCAGTGTTTTCCAATCAGCACAGACACACAGGCTTAGCAGAAAGAACACTATGGATCCTGCAGAAATGTCATTTACTTCAGCAACGTTTGCAGTTAAAACCAGACACAGGAGGCCTCGCCGCCTTTCATCTGGATTTCAGATTTGGTTTTGGTTAAACCAGAAAATTAATCACTCCCAATTAACCCAAATCAGAAAACATATGCGTGCATGTACTGCAGTGCTGCTGACTGATCTGCTAAACTGCACAGAATGAAGCTGCTTTGCATAAACAGAAAACACACAAAATCTCTGGCGGCTGACAAATGTTTGATGAAGAGGAAAGAAGATACAGCAGGATAAGAAATGGAACAGAGAGGAGGGATGATTTACAGCATGGGCCGAACTTCATAGCGCAGAGAGAGAAACAGATAGAGACAGAGAGAGATAGAGACAGAGAGAGAGAGAACACATTAAGTATAAATGAGGAGGAGCAGAGGGAGGACATCATCATTTATTTAGTAGCTGGCAAGACAAGATCTTCAATCACAGCTCTGCACAAACACACACACAGAGTCTCAGTAGCAGCAGAGATGAAGGTGTGTGTCCTTTCCCTCAATCTGCTTTTGACTGATGTACCGAGAAGTGTGCGCAGAGGTAAAAGGCCTGCAGGAATCCATAAGATTGGAATTAACTAGATGTCGGCGCTGGAGGGAAGTGATTCTCCCTGTTCGGTTTCTTTTCAACGAGATAATGCAAGGAGATGTTTTCTCTGAACAACAACAACAACAACAACAACAACAACAAAGCAATCTGAGTTTTATAAAATATCTGATTACTGCCTCTGCCCCCTTCACACAGAACCATGTCCTGGATGTCATGGAGTTTTGGGAACATAATGAGTTTAATCTACAGTCCTGCATCAGGTTGTGATTCAGTGGGTTTTGTGTGTTGAGGTTGATATTCTTTAAAGTGAATATCATTAACCCGGATTGTTTTGAGGCAAACAAAAACAACAGAATTATATATCTGCCAATATGCACAGCTCGGCCGCAGCACTTCCGTTGCTCCGTGGATTTCAGATGTTCACGGCACATTCGGCAGAGGACAGGGGTCAGCATGGGCACTCCGGGCTGCAGCTCGGACATGGAAAAATGCTGTCGCCATGCCAACCACATTAGCATGGTCATCTGTTTATAACACAGGCACACACACAGTGCAGCGACTGTCTGCCTGCTCATTCGCCCCTTGCCTGCAGTCTTTCTCTACCTCTGTCTTTACACATTCTCTGTGCTCCCCCTCCCCTCATCACAGGAAATCAAGGCATCTGTTGCCAGTCGAGCCCCTCTGATCAGAAAGTGGGAGCCCCTTCATTAAGTCACACACAAATGCACAAGTATGCAACATGTCACAGTGCGAGCCATCGCTGCGCTACAAGTGGAAACAATAAAAGGTCACTGATGTCTTTACTGTGTCCTCTGTGGAAATAACACAGCAGATTGTGCAGCTGAGACCTTATGGAGTATGAAGTCTCCCCGTGTTCACAGCAGTCTGGCATGACAGCAACATCAGAAAACATGAAAACTTTATGGAATCTAAAAATAGTCCTTTCTGTACATTTTGAAGCATCGACAGGGACAGATGTTGGAGGATAAGCAGCGCCAAGGCACAGACTGTCCCGTCAGTACGGTTGTTACGGTTTATCCCACTGACACTCGCTCTCTCTGTCTATATATCTGCGGTGCGGTGTTTCAGAGCAGAGCTCCACTATCACTGCACTTTGGTTAAACAAAACAGTTACAATATTTAGGAGCAAACAGCAGAAAACATTCACAGCGGGTATGTCTGTCAGCGCTGCTATTATTTTCATTATCTTTATAAATTCCAATAAATAAACTGTGGCTCAGAAAACTGTGGGAGATGCTTATTTCCAGTTTAGCCAAAAAGGTGACATGCTTGCATCTTCATTTGCTCAACAGTCCAAAACCTAAATTCCTTTAAGAGCAAATAAACAAATGCTTAATTTGGGTGCTATGGATTAAAAAATGCAATTAAATAATTAATGAGTTATCAAAATAGATGCATATTCATCAACAAACTGATCAACTGACAAATCGTTCCAGCTTTGCTGCTATTTACACTACCAGCACTGCCCACGATTTAAGATCAGCGTTGCATAACACCTGTTTTGTTTTTAGCACTTAGATGCTATCTGACTATGTATGAATAGCCTGAATTACGCTACCGATGGCACTAAAAGGCATGTCCAGTTAAGGCAGTCGGCAAAAACAGGCGGGGGTTCAAACGGTTCGAACTAGATTATTTTACACTGTTGCCAAAGCAAAGTTACATATCTGCTCACAACATCCTGCTGGACCTGGAACACACAGCCTCACGCCGACTCCAACAAGATGAATGGACCAAGAGCAAAGAATCTGTGTGAATCACAACCAGTGAAACACACAGCGACAGCCAGGAAACGACAATTTGTAATAGCAGTCTGTTTCTCTGCGTGGTGTGTGTGTGTGTGTGTGTGTGTATAACTGTACCTGAAACTGCCTGTTCCTAACGTGAAATAAAAGAGTCTTCATGGTGCTCCTCTCCTGTCAGTGCATTGCTCAAACTGATGAACTTGTTACAGCACGGAGGGGGGAAACACACACACACATGCATGCACACACACACACACACACACACACACACACACACACACACACACACACACACAGCTGTTCATCGTGGCGATTAGAGCATGTCCTGTCATTGTTTCCCTGGCAACAACATCTGCACAGGAAAGCACACATCTGTCCTAAGAGGCCCCCCTGCTATCTCCGCACAGGCCATGTGACTGCGAGCACAGGCAGGAAGACAGTGGACGTTACAAACTTCAGTTAAATGAACAACTCAGTGTTCGCTTGTTTTTGTGCAAAGCATCATAAAATAGATCCAAATACGAAGAAGGTGCCTGTGAGCCTTGGTAGCGTCTTTTCCCACAAGGCTGGCGATGCCTCATCTGTCTAATCCACACACAACCTGTTGTAATAGGTGATAGCATGATATATTCTGCAGTGAAGCTACTATTAAACAAAAACAATGTAGATTGTAGAAAGGAAGGGAGAAAAGTAAAGGAAACAACAAGGCAGGAAAGGAAAGGGAAGGACAGGACAGTAAAATAAAGTGGAGGGGAAAGGAGACAAGTGGAAAGGAAAAGAAAAAGGAAGAAGACGGGGAAAAACTGGAAAAAACAGAAAAACGGAGAAAAGAGGAGAGGGAAAAATAAAGGACAGGATAAGATGAGAAGAGATGAAAAGAAAGAACAGGAAATAAGAGGAGAGGAGGAAATGAAGGGAAAGGGAAGTGGACAGGACAGGAGAGCAAATGAAGACAAAGAATATGTGACAGAGAAAAGTAAAGGAAGTGAAAGGATAGACAGGAGAGGAAAGAAGTCATGAGAGGAAAGGAAAGAGAGGAGGAAATAAAATGAAAGGACAGGAAATATGAAAAGGAGAGGAGGAAGGAGAGGAGGCAAAAGGAAAGAATATGAAAAAATGGAGGAAGAGAAGGGGAAAAGGAAAGAGCAGGGGTGGAAGGAAAGGGGAGAGAGGAAAGAAAAGACAGAGACGGCAAAGACGAGGAAAGGAAAGGTGAGTGGGACAGGAGCGTCACACGTGAAATTCCACAGGAGACAGAAAAAGAGGAGGAGGAGGGAGAAGAAACGAGGAGGAGGCGGCGTTGGTTTGGAGTCTCCGTGTCAAATTCCAGCTCGGGTCAGGTAGACATTCAAGTGGGGGAGGGTCTCTGCTCCCTCTCTGCACTTCCTCCTCCTGTCTATCCTGACCACGGCTCTCAGTAACATGAATGGAACTCCATCATGCTGCCCCTCTTCTCCTCCATCTGACTGCGCGTGTCCTTCTATACACCCGAGATTTAAATCAGACACAGATCATTTGGTTTCAGCTCGTCTCCGCGCGTGCAGCACCTTCCCTCGTTGCTCCCCGTCAGGCCGACAACAACAGGATGCTGGTTTTAAACAAAAGCCACTAATCCGTTCACAAGCTCAGTCCGCCGCCGCCGCCGCCGCCGTCACCAGAGGATGTCATGTACCTATTTATGCAACGGCTTAATTGCAAGGTAAAACACAAAACAAAGGCCTCTGACAATTATTTAGATATGGATTAATCTGTCTGAACTTGGTGATGAATCTTTTTTTTCCTAAAGTGTCAACAAAAGTGGAAAAAATCCTGAAGGCAAGTTCCAACAGCGCAACATAAGTCTTCAAACATCTTGTTATTACAGTCTAAAGCCAAGCATTTTCAGTTTCAGCCAAATATCTAAGATAGAGTTTGATAACTTATGATGGGATTTTATCATTTACCATATTCATTTATTGATTTATTGATCAATTTATTAGAAAAATGAAAAGGATTATTGTTAGTATGAACAGTTGAGTTTAAATGAGGATGAATCAGGATCTGAGACCAGGGTATCCATGAGGGTCCTCACAAGTATAATGATATTGAAGTGCGTGTGTGTGTGTGTGTGTGTTGTTGCTCTGTGATTGGTCTATTCCTGGGGAGAGAGCTGCATTCAGGAAAAGCGGCGCCGGGTTACACAGATTACATCATCACTCCATGACCTCACAAAGCCAACACTCACAATGCTTCGTTCACAACACAAATGCCGAGGCCCAGAGATCACACACGCACGCACACACACGCACGCACACACACATATACACACACACACACACACACACTTTCCCTCCCTCCCGTCATGCCTCTTCCTATCAATCAATATTTCCTCTCTCCCTCGCTCTCTCTGCACCCATCAATAACCACTCTAGCAATCGTGGGTGGGGCGGAGGTTTCCATTTTAGGTATTTATGCCTGAATGCACACACGTCCGTCCTCCCTCCCTCTCAAACACACACACACACACACACAGGGGGATGACCACAGATGCAAACAGATAGCCGCTAACTCCTGAACCCAACACACACTGAGGACCAACAAAACGCCCCCTACCTTTTGTTTCTCTGCCCGTGTCTGGAGTTTAACACACACAGACAGACACACAAACACACACACACACACACACACCTGAGCATGTTGAATAAGAGAGTAGAGTGCCATGTGTTTGTGTGTGTGGGCGTTTAAAAGACGCCAGAGAAAGTCAGTCCAGATGGCTGGTGAAGATTAAACACCATCTGCCAGCAAGGGCCGGACACACACGGACACACACACACACACACACACACACACACACCGGGGGTCGTGTGATGATTAATGGAATCTGAAAAATGACTCCTAATAAGAAAATCTATTACATGTTCACATTTGTGATAAAGGTCTTTTCTCTGGGAATATTCATTATTCTTATTATAATTTAGCCTTAGTGTCAGGAAAAATGGGCTGCAAAGAGGAAATGAGGGTCCACGTTATGTCAGATGGATTCTGTGGGTCTGCAGCAGCAGCAGCGTGTGTGTGTGTGTGTGTTTGTATTTCCACTGCACTGACCTTATATTACATTAGCCTGCTTAAGCTCATGCAAGCAGACAAACATCCAACCTGTGCATGTTGGGTTTAAAGGAGAAAAGCTGTTTTTACTGAAGTCGACTTTGCTGCAAACACATATTCATTGTTTAATGGATGGGTTGGCTCGCCGAGGGACAAGTTTAAAGGTGGCTGAGTCCTTCCCCTAGCAGAGACAACTCACTGGTTCCAGCTCCTCAGATCATTTTAGATCAATTCAGTATCTTTGGGTTTTGGACTGCTGGTCAGATAGAACTCATTTTAATATGTAATTATGAGCTCTACATATCATTCAAATTAAAAGTGTATTTTATGAATATAGCAATAAAAAAAAGAGAAACAGCCACGATATAAAACCTCCATGATGCTGATATTTATATAAGTATGGACATGCAGCCCAATACATCCACTGTCACTGGCTTTGTCCTCCTGGTTTATGTTCATGCAGCAATTGTGAGTAGCAAAGAGTAGCAAGGTGAGCTGACTACTTGTGGTTGCTAGTTCAACCCCTGCAGGGTTAGTTCCATTGTGCAAGACACCCAACTCCTTCATCTGAGCCAACTCTAGGTTCGGCTGCAAACCACGATTAGTTCAACCAAAAATTATAAAGGAGGTCAACAAAGCTGCCAGCTCCGTGACCTCGAGGCAACACAGGCCTCCAGATGAGTTTAACAACATACACTCAGCCCGGCTGACACGGGACGCGTTTTCTTTTCTCTTAAGCCTTTCTTGCTGCCAGGTCAGCCAGTAAATTCAACCAGCGCTTTCTCCAGATGGTCAGCTCGTCCCGCTGCTGCGCTGACTGCCGCTCTGCCCTCTGAGCTGAAGTCAAAAAGACGACTGAGTCAGGCTCAAACACACTCGTCTGCGGTCCGGCTCGCAGAACAGGAACAGTAAACACAAGTGACATATAAAGGTTCAACCAGCCACAAGAGAGGCCAGTGTAAGTGTCTGTTCATGTCAGCTACACTGTGCAACAAATGACTGGCGCTTCTCTCTTTTACTCAATACTACATCTATATGAAATCAATGTTTTTATTCAATATAAAATGCAATCTTTCCTTTTAAACTTAGCGTATTCCCTCTCTATTTCAGCGAGGCGGAGCAACATAACACTGAACCACAACAACGTTTATTAATAAGGTTCTTCTTCCTTGTTTGTATCACAGTAAACTGAATATCACTGAGTTTGAGCTGCTGGTAAGAATAAAACATGATTTCCATTACTTGACTTTGAGCTCAAAGAACATGCAACTGGAACTTGCAATTATGATCAATTTGTGCGATATAAAAACTACTACTACTAGCAATAACAATAACAATAACTATTACCAAGTGGGTGGACTGAATGTCAGGCAGTTCTTATGAAAGCATGTATTGGGGAAAGCATGAACCAAATTAACTGACACGACCAAGATTTAGTCAGTGACAGTTACGATTCATTCAGGTTTGATGTGTTTTCCATTTACTGTCCAGCCCTAGTGGACTTTTCACACTTGCTCTCTTGTAGTAAAACCCCCTCTTTGCAGTCACATGCCTCTGTCAGCCAATCAAGTTGTAGTTAACATCCATGTCTGTCCAGACTCAAACGATCTGCTACAAGATGTTCTCCTGATTTAACTCTAAATTTTGTCATAATTTGGATAAAAATGTGTGTAATTGTGACATTTGACCTCCGAAATCAAATCAATTCATCCTCAAGTCAAAATGATCAATCATGCCAGGTGTAATACAAGTCTCTCTGGGTATGGAAGAGGAGACCCGGAGCTCTCAAGGCTCAAAGCTGGACATTTAGAAAAAAGCAAGTCTTAATCTGAAATTGAATTTAATGATAAATGTCTGTCACTACAAGTCTTGTGTATATATGTGTATGTGTGTGTGTGTGTGTGTGTGTGTGTGTGTGTGTGTGTGCTGAGGTTAGAGTCAGACAGCGTCAGTATCTCCCACAGTGAATAAGTGACCTCATCCTGGGCCCAAACATGATACTGTCTATCCAACACACACACACACAGATGTGCACACATGTGCGCGCGTGCTCGCACACACACACACACACACACACACACACACACACACACAGCTGAGCAGAGCAAATGGCAGCAGATGTTAGTTGGTCCCTCAGAGGGCAACGATGTTCACAAAGCTGTCTGGAAAACATTTTCCGCCTCGCTGGGGGCATCAGTGTATGTGTGTGTGTGTGTGCGTTTCAGACTCAATAATGAGCAGTGTAATGGGTATGTGAAGTGTGTTTCTGTCTTGCAGCCATATCAAAACTAGTAATGATGATGTGTGTGAGGGTTTATGAGTGTACGAAGGATTTGAAATTGAGTGAGTTAATATGTCTGAGTGCTGATGTTTGTTGCGGTGTGTGTGTGTGTGTGTGTGTGTGTGTGTGTGTCCTGTGCTTCTGGCTCTTTGAGAACAGATTAGACCCATAAGCCTTTTGAAAGGCTGCTGTTTGAGCAGTTAGGTTTGGTTTGGAGGTGAATGTTAGACTTAAGAAGGCTGGTGATCTTGATTACTTGATTAATCATTTGCTTTATTAAATGTCCAAACCCAAAGATAAAAGTTTTAATAAGTTCTGTGACAATAAACTTGTTTAGTCACTCTATCATGTGTGAAGTATTTGTGTCAGTTTCAGTTGCCTGAGGCAACAGAGAGACAGACAGACAGAGAAAAAGAGAGAGAGACATGTTTCACTCACTTGAGCCAGTGGAACAGTCTAACTGCTTAGTAATATATTCATACACACACACAGACGCACTCACACTGACGCTTAGAGCTTTTTCACCTCTAGCTTCTTGCCTTAGAGCTTCTGTGTGTGTGCTGCAGACTCTGGAGAGTGAGGTAATGAGTGCTCAGCTCTTCTCAGACATTAGATCTATAAGCCATCTCCTCTGCATTTAAAAATCAATATCTGCAGCTGCCCTGCCTGCTGCCGGCACACACACACACACGTATGAATGCACGTATGCACACACACACACACACCCACACACTTCTTTTTCCACCGAAGTTAAAGAGAAATCAGTAGGCAGCAGAACCTGTTGTGCAACTTGACTTCACATGTAATACAATAAATAATGAACCCATCGAATAAAAAAACACACACATCTTTCTAAAAATATCATAATTCAGATGCACAAAGTCACATGACTATTGGCCATATTTTCACTGTGGCTGTGCTGAGGATTTCCTCACACATGTGCTGAGTAATTCACCCTCCGCAGCAGCAGGTAATCAATTTAAACGTGCCAGGAGGCTGAGCAGAGCACAGTCATCAGCCACTGTGGACAGGCTAATGACAGCGTTCTGTCCAGCCCCGAGATGAACTTTAATCAAGTGTGTGGTTGTTGCTGGTGAAGATACAAAATAGAAGATAGAGGATAAACAGACAGAAGATCATGTCGCTGTTAATTATAGTTTTACTCTTGGCAGGATTCTGGTTTGAGCATTACTGACAATGAATGGATCTCCAGGGAGGAACTATGCAAAGTGTTCAAAGTGGAGTTCTTACCATAACCGAGGGGCTTGCACACTGGACTGAGCAGCCCTGAAAACCTGATCATCACTGTAGACATTTGATGAACATATCCCACTGTAGGCTATACACATCAAGACAAGATGCAGCCTAAAGCCACATCTCACACAGAGACACGAGTGTAATGGGTGATGGGGGGGGGGCATGTTGCACAGGTCATGTGAAATCATCTCTTCCCATCAGGAGACTGTGAGAGCTGTTCTGAGGTGGATTCATTCATATCTGTTTCAGCTGATGCTAATGTTTTCTTTATTAAGCTTGCTAGTCAATGCCATTAATGTTTATGTAATTAATAATACATTCATGTATGAAGTTGTGTTTGTGTTTAACTGTATTATATCATTTACCAATACAGTTTGGTGGTGATGATACAACAGGGTCCAGCAGTTTTAGTCTGCAGCCACTATTTGTTTTTCCAGTATTCAGAGAGTTTAAAGTGAATTACATGGCACTCAATACATTCAATGAGTATAATGTAAATAGTTAAATGTGGCAGTTCTGTTTGTTTGGCAGAAAAACCCCATAAGCATGTATCCATGAACTGTGCAGTCCAATGAAGCAATTAGCTTGCAGCGCAGGACTAATGATACCAACCGCCTTAGATTCTGATGTTTGGAAGGTTATGTTCACTGTTGTTGGAGTCTTACTTTACTGTGTTAGCATGCTAACATTTGCTAATTAGCGTGAATACAAAGCGAACCTGAGGCTGACAAGAAAGTCATTAGTTTTGCAAGTGTTTGGTCACAGCCCATGGTGCTGACTCAGTGATATGTTCATCTGATGATGGTGTGAGTGGAAACGTTCAGAGATGACCAGAGTTATTGGAATCCTTCCTGACAGGGACATGATCTTCCCTCTAGTCCTTCCCGGGGTGGCGCAGGAGGATAAATCAGGGCTCATCAAAGTCAGTAGGACTCATCCTGTGGGAACTAAGGATGTTGCACTGAATTGCACTTGTAAATACGTCCTGTAGTCGCGTCAGTCTGCGCCAAAGTGATGACTGAGCGACCGACACTGGCAGCATGCCTACAGTTAAACACACGTTGTGCAGCAGACATGTTTTTCTTTAATAATGAGCTCATGAGCCTCCAGACGTGACCTCTTGTTGTGAATCACTGCTCAGGTTATTTCGTGTTCAGACTGTGTAATGCTTTCGATTAAAACCCCGACGTCACACTCAAACAGCACCTGTTGACACCTGAATTTGCTCTGCTTCTGCTCAGACTGTATGCTTGCTCTTAAACATATTGCTGCGTGTGCAGATTTCCTGCAATTCAACGTCATATCAACCCAAGTCTGGTTGATAAAATACTAAAACTGGAGCTGTGCGTACAACTCTCTCCAGAAAGCAGCTGCCTGCAGTCCACTGCATTTAAGTTTTCTCACTGTGTCAGTCTGATGCAAATGTCAATATTAATATTAAAATGTCACACAGATTTGCCCTCAGTCGGTGGGTTCGTCCCCTGTAGTCAAATGCTGAATCACCGCGGCTTCTGCAACTTTCTCATAAACTGAGGGATAAAGAGTCCGTCCTGATATTAGCTGGCGAGGAGGCTGCATGCCACCTCATGGCTCATCAGAATAAATCCCCAAACAGCCCGTCTAGTTTGATAAACAGGTGGTGACGAGTGCATCAGCGCGGATCTAAATTTAATTTGGTTCAGATTTCGGTCCGTCAGAGTTCAATGTGACGGCGATATCAGATTAGCAGACGTGTCCAGACAAACAGAGGGAACGGATCAGTGTGGATGTGATGCTGAGTCATGGGATTCTCCGACTGAGAGCAGCAACTTGTGTTATCTGCAGGCTGCTGAGAAGATGCAGTTCCAGTCCCAGTTCCATGCTACATGGTATTTCAGTGCAGGTCTTGAGCTGCAGCATGTTCAAACTGGAGAAGCTGCTGACGACCAACAACGCCACGCACTAAGTAAATACATTGGCGAGCAGCTTCCCCTGTGTTCCTGTGGCCATCCCTACTCTGCCATTTATTCTTCTATTCCAAATGACAAATGAAGTTTGTGTGTGCTGTAAAACTGGGACACAGGAAGTGACTGAGAAGCGTGTGATGTAAGCTGAGGGGAAAAAAGGTTTACCTACGGAGTAAATAACAACATCTAAGCCAAAAATAACCCGGGATCATTGCAAATTGATGATGATCTCGCGTAGAGGATCTGAAGGAGAAATTTTGCTTGAGATGACTCACGACTCTAACAGTGAGCCGCACCAGGCTTCACTTTCATACCAGCAATTATCCTGCAAGAGTAGGCGTCAGTTTTCCCAAACAGTGGATATATCATCAAAAAGCAAAACTGAGCTCCGCGTGAATGCAACTGAAACTCTGGAGCCGCACAAACACACGAGGTCGCAAACGTGTGAATGCACAAATGAGTGGAAGGGGCGGTTTACTCATCAATAGCAGCCAGTCAAACACATGAATGCACAACTGCAGCTGACACACACACACACACACACACACACACACACAAAGCTGCTGTCGCTGAGTTCAGGCTGTCACGTTGTCAGTACAAACAGGGTGCTCGCAGCGTTTACAACTCAAGCCTGACAGGCACGGCTAACCCAAACCTGCCCTGTGTGATGTGAACACAAAACCAAGAGCGGGAGGCGGACTTACGGTGCAGACAGGCATCGAGTCGTCCTCGCCCACCGAGTCCTCAGGATCGTGATGCGCATCCTGCAATCACACACAAACACAGACGTCACGTGTTGCATATTAACGCACACCTGATGCACGGTGGCGACACGGTAATTAGCCCGTGCTCCCCGTGTGCTCTGCAAAGCAGCTGCAACGTCGCTGCTTCAGGTTGAAACACGTTCAGCTGCCGTCACAACTGAAAACACCTCCGCACCGCTGCAGATACTTCCCGTGTAGGCTTGCTCCACACAGGACATTCAGCAGAGAAGATGTTGTTACTTTTATTTAATTTGTAAAACATAAATGACAGCTGTGATTAGGAGCACAGACTATTCTGTAAACTTGGGACTCAGCTGAGGACATAAAGGGTGCAGGCGATCATGCTGTAAGGCAACATGGAAACATGTCCTCACGCTGTGTGACGGCTTTAATATGAGGCGTCTTTGTTTCAAATGGAATCTGAACACTTTATTTAAAGTTGTGGAAACAGGATAATACAGTATCAGGTATAAGTAGCTTCCTTCCAATGACAGCCATTCATTATGATGGTGTACTTTGCAACCCAGTTCTCATTAGCCGTCAGCATCTCTATACTGTATATCTGCACTGTAGCATGGGGCTGTAAAGACTTTCTTTCTTCTTCTGTCACATCAAGGACTTCTGCCGCCCACACTGACACTTTGTTCCAAACATTCAGATGTGCAGCACGCTATTTAATGAGTATCTGCGTTTTATTTTGAAAACCCCTCTCGTCATCTGCCTCCCGCTCCCCGCGACAGAGCCCCTACGCGGTCACAGCGTGAGATTCATCGGCAGAGCCACCAAACTCTGACCGCTTCTACCTTAGCTGCACGGCCAAGAAGAAAAAAACAAAAGCAACACATATGAATTAGCATTACGTAAGGCAGATTAGCAGTCTGTCTGCTTCCCTGCTGGAGCAGCAGCTGTGATTCAGACACTGATGGCACTGATACTACTGCTTGACGAAAACAATAAAAACAATAATGGTGACTATTTGTTTTGCCGGTAAATGTGACATCTGAAGGATGAGCCTGAAATGTGCACAGCGGGACGAAAGAGAGATAAGAGAGGAGAGAAAGGGAGTGGAGGAGACAGGTGGCAGACGGGAGGAGTGATGGATTGTGATTAGGAAGGAGGAGTAAGATGAAGAGATGGGAGGTGACGGAGAGGACAGACCTGTAGATGGAGAGGAAGAGGATAAACACAGGCGACACTGGGGACAGCATTTAATCTGAAGACGTACTTTGATTTGGGTGTTGATCAGGTTCATTTTAAGTTTTGGAACTATCATGCTGAATGAACCACCCTCAGTAGTTGTTCCCACCGACGTCCAGGCAACTATCATCTACTCTGAGAGTGAAGGAACAGACACAGGTCCATGGTTCTTTAACTACCTTCATTTGCTAAATATTCAGTTAGATAATTCATTAATTCATATGTTTTTAATAAATGATTTTCTTTTATTTGAAATCAATTGAGCTGTTCAGATGAGAGCAGAAGCCTCAGCCTCAAACCTTGGTAACTTGGGTGAATTGGCCCTGTAATGCAATATTGAGCTTATTAGAAATGATGAAATTAAACAATTAATTCGTCAGATTGAGAGAAACTGAAAACATCTTTTTTTTAAATTAGTTTGAGCTACTTTTCAAGCAAAACGGAGATGAGGCTTTCTCATGAGATCGTATGATATTAAACTGCATATCTTACGGTTTGGGACTGTTGGCGGATAAAACAAGCTATTTTAAAGTGTTGCACTCTGGGAAATTTCATTTCATTTCATTTGCTCCCATGAAACAAGATAATGACACCAACAATTAGCTGCAGCCCTAAAGGATATTAAATTCTGCCGTTTCCATCTTTGTTTCCACATTTCATCAGATCAGGTGCCGGCCCCGTCTGCTTGTGTTGAGTGATCTCGTGTTTGCTGCATGAATCCTACGGAGGCACATCTGCTCTCACAACTGCAGCACTCACTCTTTTGTATGTGCGACTAGACAAAAAAAGCCGGTATGACGAGCTCAGGCTCTGCTATCAGCCCCGATCCCTGCATGTCAGTCGGTAGGTGTAACCCAGGGTCAAAGATCATCAGCACGTCCCTGTCTGGTTGAACGTGTGTGCGTGAGGGGCTGTGCTGCGTGGGTAAAAGCACGAGCAGGTATGAGCTTGTTGGGAGGCTGGAGGGTAAAAGAGAAGCTGGCTGTGACTCAGTGGACCTCAGCGTTGAGCCGATCATGAATCAGGCCCGATTGTTCACAATCTGCCTACAGAGTGACACGCAACTATTTCTCCATGCAGCCCTTGTGACACCTCATACAGGAAGTGGACACACACACACACACACACACACAGAGACGTAAGCTCTTCCTGAATCATGCAGTTGCTTTGGCACCGCCTCCTACTCTTTATCAAGATTCAAAAATTTGTAGGAAGGGAAAACACACACACACACACACACACACACACACAGGAAATGTTTTTGTTTCGATCTTGTATCGATGTGAAGACAGGTCCCTTTTTAGAAAAATCCCACACCTTGGCTTGGGCTGTTTGCTTCTCTTTGTTCTCCACCAAGAGACAAAAACAATCCCCACAAAAATCAAACCAAAGCGCAACAAAGGCTTCCACACACTCCTGCTGCTTTACTCTGCACCAAAGATCAGACAGAGCAACCCCAAAGTGACTCGCAGTGACCTTGTGACCCACAGTGGTAACTTAGTGCATCATTTCAGTTAGCATTTATATTGTGAAAAAGCCTTTGTGCTTTCCAAGAACGACCTTACTGTCAAATCGCTGTCGAGCTGAAACAAGTCCATCCACTTTTTAGAGCCCTCAGAGGACTTTTAAAGCCTTTATTTAAAGCCTTTTAAATAAAGTCAGTTGCAATACATTCCTCTGAGCGTTCACCACTGTATATTACATGGCTATAATACTACTGTGAGATCTGCTGCTCACAAGTGGAAATGAAGTGACTTTTTGGTCATTTTCAACCTTGATATTTGGGGATTTGTAGCAAACCAACAGTGCTTTACTAGTGAAATGCAATGATCTCACATCCATATGTAATGTGCTTATTCTGTGCCTTGTAATGTACTTTAATACTTGGGGTACAATGAAGGGTATTGTGGTATGTAAGCAAGTCTCGAACACTCTGCAGTGAACTGAGCCTTCACCTCTGGATGTGAGTAAAGTTAATAATCTTTTTTTAAAACTTAGATTATAAAACATATTTCTACTTTTTTCCTACTTTAAACTGTAGAATTTGGCTGCAAAACAGTTTGAAATGACTAAAGAGAGTTTTAGCACATATTTGTCAAACTGTGACAATATGGCAGTTGGAGATATGTGTCTCCTACAGCACTACTTCTATATTTTCAGTACAGCGCCACGTTTCCGTGCCCTCGGTGTGATCTTCTGATCTTAATCTGATCCGGAGTCCCGGGTGGGCCCGGCAGTCTCAGAGTGGCAGCAGCGGTCAATAATCAGCCTGTGTGATAGTGACTTTCAGGTGTGTGATGGTGCAGCGCACTCCAGCCCAGCCCGCACCGCGGCAGCTGTCAGACCCTCTGTGGTTCTGTCTGTCTGGGTGGGTGTTATGTGACCGGCTCACCTCTCCAGATGTCCCCGCCAGTGGCATCTTCTGCCAAGGGTCTGCCAACTGAGCCAGAGGCATCCCGTCCTTCTTCTCCCTCTACTTTTCTCTTGATATTCCTCTTTTCTGCTCCGTCCCGTCGTCCCTCCCTCGGTCAACACTCTCGCTTCAGCCGGCTTCTCTCTTTCCTCTGTCTTTTTCTCTTTTTTTTGAAATGTTTAGAGCTAGTTCCGCGTCTGTTTCTCTCTGCCTCTCCGTGTCGGTGAGAACCGAACCGCCGCGGGAGACCACCGACCGTCCGAGCCGTGCGAACACCTTCTAATTCCGGATCTGCT
This sequence comes from Datnioides undecimradiatus, assembly GCA_008933995.1. Lineage (NCBI taxonomy): Eukaryota > Metazoa > Chordata > Actinopteri > Lobotiformes > Datnioididae > Datnioides > Datnioides undecimradiatus. Next base: position 11,897,881 of record WARS01000010.1, read on the forward strand.
TCAGCGCTGTGACCGCCCCTTCCTCCGAGAAGACAAACATGAGCACAGCGAGGAGGACGCCCTTTTTCGGAAACTGATTAACTCAATACACACACACATACACACACACACACACAGTTATCTCTCAATCTGGTTCTCTTCTAGCTCTATCGCGCTCTCTCACTTCCGTTTCTCCCAATATGGCGGCCGGTGTCGGCTTACCTGTCCGTCAGACGGCTGCGTCAGTACTGCGTCACGTCAGGAGGCGGCATCCTCAGTTTGCAGGAAAAGTAGAGTGAGCTGTGCGTACGCAGCGCCCGAAATCTGATTTTTACCCCGCAGTTCAGACCAATACATACTTTCAATCGAATATAAGCAGGACGAACACATTTAATAACGTAAAATACCCTTTACACCAAAACGCAAAGAGCCCATATATCAATGTATACACATTCAAAACCTAGTTGTGTCGCTTACAGAACCTCAACACCATTAATGGGATGTAACTAAGCTGATTTACTTAAGCACTGTGCTTAAATGCAGATGTTAGGCGCTTACATTAGTCTTTTGTTTATGGCAGAGGGGGCTATTGAACTTTTTACTTCACTACACGCAGGCTATTAATGACTTTTTGCCCATAAATCATATGAAGGGTGCTTTGGGTAGGTGTGACTGTTTTCATAAATTTTAATAACCAATCAGTTAACAGAGAGAATAATGAGCGGATAAATCCATAATGATTACTCCTCCACCACCGCCTTTATTTAAATGGGTAGTGCATAGTTATAGTGTAAAGTTTTTCAGAAATAAACCATTTCACCCTCTCACTCGGAAAAAGTTATCAACGCTTTCATCGAGAGCTGTGACAATTAGTCAATGGGCAGGAAATTAAATGTCAACTATTTAGGTGACGATTAATCATTTAAGCCACTGAAGTGTTTTACAATCACTTTGGGAAAATCCTAATGGGTATTTTTCATTGCACCGAAACCAAAATTGATCAGTTGAGAGTAGTCTGCAGATTAACCCGTGATGTTTACCTGCCTGAGAGGCAGAGCGGCTCCGCCTGAGCTGAAGAGGGGACATATGAGACAGGTCCTTATACATCATCTCTCACTGCAGCATGTTAGCAGAGGCATCTAGCAGATTTCTTTTGACAGACTCAAAGATGTTATGTATTACATTTATCAGCGATTAGTGATTTTAAAAAAGGAATAATATTCTAAAATAAAACACTTTCTGCAAGATAGGAATTTTATTTGGGTTACTAATTTTATTTTTTTTTTCCACTATTACACTTTTGTACTTTTAAAATTGACCTAAACTTGCAGTGGGGTAATTTTAGACCATGGTATTTCTACTTTTACTTAAGCAGAGGATCTGACTCTTCCGGTGCTGTTTTAAATGTGGCCCTCTACCAAAGCAACTTTTTTAATCTTTACTGAAAATGCATTTTTAGCAAGTTGCATTTCTACATTCAGTGGTTTCTGTGTTCTGTCTCTTTGTGAGTCATGATGAAAGTGGGTAATTCATATGGAACAAGTGCATTTGTAAAATATAACTTAGCACATTTACTCAAATACTGTCCTTGAGTACATTTTTTTAGATCTCTTTGCATTAATGAAGTTTACTTATGCTTTACTATAATTCAAAATGTATTGTATTTATTGTTCACAGCTAAAGTTTTACTGCCTTGTAGTGACATCTGGTGGTCAGTAATGGATGGTATATTGCAGTCCTTCACTTGAGTGAAACTACTAAAACTAAAATGTAAAAATACTCTGGTACAGGTCCTGTATTGAGAATGTTAGTCAATAAAAGCATTTACTCACAGAGAAGTATCCAAGTATCGAACTGAGGCTTCACAAAAGCCTTGGAGAGGCCCAGTCAGAGTTAAGACCGCAATCTCAAAACAACATGACATAACCTTAGAAATCTGTGCGAGGTCGCTTAATAATTTTGAGGAATTGAAACTTTTTTTTTTTGCATAGAAGAGTGATATAGTTCCTTCACACCAAGTGGACTAAAAGTAGAAGGTTGCATGAAAGAGACAGTATTAACTACAAGTATCTCAGTCGCACTTAAACACTTGAGTAAAAGTGTCCAGTTACTGTCGTCCTCTGGATTAATGTGAAGCAGAATCAGGATTTCTAGTCAGGATTTCTTTATGCATTTATTTTACAGCCAAACAGTCTTTCAGTTCAACATACCCATAAATAGTCAAGTAAAGCTTTAGATCTGTACAAGCTCAGGTTCAGTAAGGGTAAACGTCCATGGAGAGAAACAGGAAACATGACACAGCGAATCTAATCAGCGCTGCAGTCGTTCATTTTCCAATTAGTCAAATTTCACAACGCAGATCTTTGTTCAAGAGTTTGAGCTCGTCTTCACATCTGGCGGCCACATGTGAAGATGCCAAAAAAAAAAAAAAAAAAGCTTAACATTGTTCCCTTTGAGCTGATCAGTGACTTCCTGTAAAACCTGTAAAAGCTTTGCTAAACAACAGAGCTCAGAGTTTAACACTGATAGTACTGATCAACAGTCACCTTCACTGCAGCATAATGTACTTGAAAGTACTAAAGTCAGAAAGTCCTCATTATGCCCTTTCAGAGTATTATACATTATTAGACTATAATTAGCCATACATTTAATGTGTGTATCGCTTCAGGGTCGCAGCTTGTAAACGTGGAGCTTATTCAGATCTTTCTATGCTGCTTGGTAGCTTCATGATGTCTTATTGCAACAGTAATTATAATTTGTTTAATTAATCTCAGTTGGAAAGTAATGAGTGACTGAATTTAAATAAATGTAGTGGAGTGATGAGAACAATGTCCTCATGGAATAGTGGAAAGAAGCATAAAATGGAATAAGTACAAGCAGCAAACACGTGGTTAAATGTACTTTCCTGCACTACTACAAACCCACTTTACCCTGCAGTGCATTTCCAGCTTACTGACACAATAAGTGTAAGCTGGAAAAGAATGAAATTTTAATTAAGTTCATAACTTAAACTTGTGCGTCAATGTGCAGCCCTGCCATGGTTTAAAACCTGTAAATAAACATCCTCAGTGTCCTCAAACACCACTAATCACACAAACCTCTCTGGCAGCGACACGCAGCGGCTCGATGACAGTACGGCACTAACAGACGTGAGGTTTGGTAAACGTACAAAATAAATCTGAATTTTCTCTATATAAAACTATAAATACATAACACTGAGGTTTCAGGTCAAAGCTGAGTCCCGATAAGGTGCAGAATGCTGAGATCTAACATCGAGGGAGGAGCTGCTGGACGTTTCTGGGTTGTTATTAGTTAAGAGGGTCTCCGTGCAGTTCAAGGACTCTACTTCTGATAAATGTCAAAAGGTCGGTGTGTAAATGTGGACTTGGCGTGTGCGTGTTTGAGTGTATGCATGAGTGAGTGAGTCTAGCTGACGGACTTGAGTAGGGCCCAGGGGTGCGTCCCGCGGACGTCCAGCGGCGGATCGTTGTGGAAGATGTGATTGCACAGCTCCTCCAGCGGCGGCTCGGGGTCCGACGTGGCAAACTGAGCCGCCTCCTCCACCTCCTTACGGATCGCAACATCGATTTCCTGATGAGATGGAGAGGACTGTTAACTCCTGCAGCTGCAAAGGTTGTGGGCTTTTGTTTTTCCATCCAGTGAACCAAGGTGAAGGTTGTCAGAGCGTGTTTCCATTTCACGCAGCATGAATCGAAGCGCACTACTCTTTAAATGACCCTGCGTCCTTGCAAAGTACATACTGTTGCATGTAACTGGCACATACTACGCTGCAACAATGTGCCTTGCCCTTGGTAAGGAGTATTTTGAACACAGCCATCATGTGTAAATCAGCTGTACTCTGACTGTGCTCTCACTCTCAGCAGCTCAGTGGATGTGACAGCTGCCAGGATAAAGAGAGAAGCACGCTGGGTTGCACGCTGCAAAGTGGAGGAGGCAGAAGTCACCGTCGCCAAATCCTGTTAGACAGGCAGGTGTGGAGCGATGACAGCCGCGTCACTCGAGGTGATCATGTGACAACTTGGCGCGCTTACCACAGTTATAACTAGCAGCTCCTGCATGCCTGTTACCAGTCGTGGTAGATTAACGGCCAGCAGACAGTTTTACAACAGCACCTCATACTGCACCTGACAGACGATGTACTGGAACATGCCCAACAGTATGAATGGGTTTAACTCAGGCACCAACAGCGGAGGCCAATCACCACAGACCGGACCACTGACACAGGAACAGCTGTGCTCTGTATGATGCACTTCTTGTGACTGATTCAGGACAATGTGTCTTTTTAAAAACACACATCACTGCAGGATGTCATGTAGCGGCCTGCACTCACCTTGAACTCCTCTGCAGATGCCATGTTGTTGCTGAGCATGCGCTCCTTCAGCATGGAGATGGGGTCACTCTTGCTGCGCACTTCCTGGATCTCCTCCCGAGTGCGGTAGCTAAAGGAAGTTACAGAGGCCTTGTTTAGAAAAACTCCTCCCTACCGAACGGAAGATGCCAAACAATTTAGGCTTTTTAAATATTTGACAAAAACAGCTCATTTACACTTAAAATCAGAAACCGGTGCAGGGAGAAGAGCGACAGAAGAGCAGAAAGATAATATGAAGTCATTCAGGAGCCGCGGAGGTCACCGCGTTGAGGTTACTCACCTTACACCTGGGTCACTCATGCTGTGTCCGTGGTAACGGTAGGTCTGCAGCTCCATTACAATGGGACCCTGAAACACAAGAGCGCAAAGTTAAACTCAGGAACCTCAGAAATGTGCTTATTGTCACAGAACTTAATATCCATTTCAAGCTTGTGCCTCACTCTAATGCAGCGCAGCGGTACAGCAGCCCTGCTTCCTCTGAGTGCCGACATTTACAGAAGATACAGAAAATGAAACTTGAGGAAGATTCAGGACGCTTTAGCTTCGAGGATAAATGTGTGAACGTGTGACGCTAGAGTTTTGCGCTAAATGCAGGGATAAATTCACGTGGAGCGGCTCGGCTCACCTTTCCAGACCTGCAGTGGTCCGCAGCAAACTTTGTGGCCTCTCTGACACACAGGACGTCCATCCCATCCACCTGCAGGACAACAAGGCACGAGAAAAACGAGCTGCAACATTAAAACTGTGTTAGTGAAGATGAGCGTCCTTTCAGCTGCTGGGACTACACAGTCACATGTAGGTTCATTAAACAGATGTTGATGACAGTGCAGCGTTTGCTGTTTGTTCGCAGTATCATACATGAGCATCAGACAGCTGTATGGATGCTCACACCTGCAACTGCCAGGACAGACTGTCAGCCTCCTCCTGTTATAGTCTAGGTCCATACAGGCAAGCTGCAGCGTACAGCCGGACAGACACGCAGCAGCTACCGCCCAAGACCCCACTGCCTCGCCACGGCTACAGTCGGCATCAACACGCAAGACATTAAGACGGGGCAGCAGTTTGGCGACCGTGTCTCACTCTGATTCCTGGTACGAAGTCGCCTCTCTTGTAGTAGTCCGTGCTGGCCGAGGCCCTCTCTACAGACGTCCCCATGCCGTACTGGTTGTTCTCGCAGACGAAGATGCACGGCAGCTTCCACAGTGCAGCCATGTTGAAGGACTCAAACAGCTGTCCCTGCACAGATCACAGAGGGCAGCGGTAGATACGGGGGTGACCACCTATATTTGAAACACTATATAATGTAAATATACACACGGCAGGATATTTACCTGATTGGCCGCTCCGTCCCCGTAGAGCGTGACACACACCTGATTGTTGCCTTGGTACTGGCAGGCCAGGGCGATGCCGGCTCCCAAGGGAATCTGGACAAATGATAACTGAATCACATTTAACGGCACTAGAACAAAATGTTTCAGTGTCGTCTTAAAAACTGGGTGACTTTCTGCACAGGGCGTCCAGAATGCAAGCATGCCTTGCATTGTGTTGTATAAATGCAGTATGCGGGCTGCGGATCCCGAGTGTCTCTCTGCCTGCCAAGCTCAAACGAGGTTAATTAATTTGGGATCCTACAGCGGATATAAAAAGCCTACGGGGTTGTATGAAAGCACAGGTTTTTGAAACGGAAAGACAAAGTTAGCACAAGCCCTGTTCCATCTTTAAAGTGATCTTAAGATAAACAAATCCCGAGGAAAGATAGATAATATTTTGATTTTCAGTAAAAACTAAAGGTTTTATGACGCCAGCAGCCCAGAGTGCAGCTCATGCTCCTGGGATATCGCATTCCCAAGGCAGAAGACATGTTTTGTGAAGTGACAGATGAAATGAAATTACCTCCGGGTGCTCCCGATTTGTCTCATTTACAAGAAAACAAGGCCTTGACACTTAACCTTCAAAATATAAATCAGCTCATCCACAAAGCGAACGCCCATGTTGACCAAATGCCCCTCAGACCTTCCTGAGAAATGACGTTCGCACAGATGAGACACACAGACAACCCAACACCCTCACTATACAAGTCCGCACAGCCTTTCATAAAGTGGCTCCTGCTGTGTTAACCAATCACACTCAGAGACCCACGAACAGCAAACACCTGCCACCAATCACAGTGATTCTGACTGAAACCAAATCAAAGTCAGCTGTTGCTGCAGAAGGTGATTGTCTGGGGTTAGTCTCAGTCCGTAGCTGCCAAAGAAACGCTGCGTTCTGTGTACTGACCTGTGCTCCCACGATGCCGTTGCCTCCGTAGAAATGCGGTGCGTACATGTGCATCGAACCTCCTTTGCCTTTGGCCACGCCGCCCTTTCGACCTGAGGGGGAATGAAAATGAGAGGAGCGGTGGCACTGGAGGCGCGTGAAGGAACCATTTATCCACACTGTTGGATGATTCAAACCCCTCTCTCACCTGTGAGCTCGGCAAGGATCTCTTTGACGGACACGCCGCGGGTGTATGTGTAGCCGTGGGCGCGGTAGGCGGTGATCAGATGATCGGACGGGTTGATGGCTGCCTCGATGCCCGCCGCACACGCTTCCTGTGGGAGGGACAAACCTTAGGACAGGACGTGTGGAAGAGCATCGTAGTCACACTTTCATTTTAACTAGTGGTGCAACTTAAATGCAACAAGTACACGGCTTTAGTGCATGAGTCAACCTCTGTCGTGACGTTTAAAGACATAACCAAGCGGCTTTGACATCGCCTGCGTTAATACCCAGGATGTGCCTCGACTAGTCTGACACCTCACCTGTCCATCATACAGGTGGCAGAAGCCTCTGATGATCTTCTGTTTGTAGAGCTGGTCAGCTTTGAGCTCCATGCGCCTCACAGTTTGCATGACGCGGTAATACTGCAGGCCCTGCTCCCGAGTCAGCTCTGCCTTCACCGGAGGACACTCCTCCAGTCGGTGCACGTCGCATTTCTACGGCCCGGAAAAGACACTTTTCAATAGAAAGATGTTCCAGGCAGTAAATATCTATGTTGCGTTTCTTTTATTTTTGAAGTTTGTTGGGACTCACCTTGATGTCAAACGTCACCTGAGGGGTGAAGTCAGCGAAGGAGCGGGAAACCATGACTCTGGCACCCTTGGGACCGAAAACACACGTCAAACATTGGCCGCTCGCAAATCCCGGACACACAATGACAAGCACAGACGTCTGCCCTCTCAGTAAAGAGGCTACAGGGTGTCGGGGATCGGGTCTTTGGTCACGTGATTCACCCTGGACTGGACAGCTACAGCTGAAGTGGGGAGGGTCAGTAACAGGGAGGGTCAGTAACATCAGCCAGTTCTCCAGCTGTGGCTCTGAACACGGTTTACTTGGTGGAACGGGCGGCTCTTTACTCACTAACACTAATAAAAATGTATAAAAACAATCTAAATTTTCAACTGTCAACTATGATCTGTCCATTTAAGGACATGTTTGGACAACAATTGTCAACATGTGGCGTCACAATCGTCAAAAATAGTCTCAAAATAGTATGAACTCGCAAATTTTGCTGCTGCAGTCGGGAACATTTTTGTAAAATTAAACAGAAGTTATTCTCATTTCTGCTGGTTTCCATGGAGATAACGGCTGCTGAGCCTGCACGTCAACAGGTCTGGCCCAGTTGTAATCGGGTGATGATGGTGCTGATGGAGACACGTAATGAAGCACTAGCAGGAAAGTGCTAGTTGGCAGACATCATGTTTGTCAAATCAGCAAATCAGCTGACTAAAACTCAGACAACTGATAAGCTGTTTGAGAAGTTTATCAGGCGAATGTTGCAGATGCTGTTTCCTCCGCCCTGCAGCTTAGGAAACGGATTACTTCAGGAAACAGAAGTGGGATATTTTAAGCTACATCAAATCCAGGAATTGATCACTGAGAGTGCTAATCACCTGAAATCACAGTTATGTACTCAATACCTTCCATTCTTGATTGATTCGTTATGTGAACATAAACATTTCCAGGAAAAACAACAACAAAAACACACAAAAGATAAGATAAGGGCTAAGAACGAGCCACAGTGGGGTGCAGACACACAAGATAAGCTTCCCACCCCTGTTAGTGATCAGGCAGACATGGAGGACTCTACACATGTTCTTACTGGTCTGTCTAGCTGGTCGGTCTTGCCGCTAACTAACTCTGCGGCAGGTGCTCTAGTACTGACTGAAGGTGGTTCAGGTGGTTCAGGTGGCTGCCGCTGAGTCTTTGCCAAGGCGGGCACTGCTGGTGAGGTTAGATTGACGTACTCTGACAGGTCAATCAGCAACTGGTGAACACAGGAGCCAACCAATCAGACCAGAGCACAGCACAGCCAGACGAACTCTACAGAGTCTACGGTGATGAGACGTCTACGGGCGAAAAACAGCAGAGGCGGCAGCTAAATGGAGAACGCACGCACACACACACGCGCACACGGACACACACGCACAAACAAACACACAAACATACATACGTATACACCTGACTTGTACAGGGTAAAGTAAGGAGAAACACACTGAGGGAACAAGGAGACTAGCACAAGCCCAACAGTGTCTCCACTCCACCTGCTATTTTAACTGACACAACATTTGAAACAGTGTTCAGGGGAGATTGACACATTTAACCCTTTAACATCTCTTACATGGTCATGGGCTAATCAACATCAACCAAGATGATTATAGATCAAAGGTTAGATTATACTAGAGCTAGCTCAAACCACTGGTAAATGTTGTGCCCATGTGAAACATCAGGGGATTGGCTCTTTACCCAGGTAACAGGCTTTAACTGTGCTAACACAAATATGTTGGTGATAGTGTATCATTAATAACAAACATGTGTAAAAACAAAAATACAAACGATTGATGACTGGAATGAACAAATGACAACTTGGCTAATTACAGTGGAACAGTTGTAACTGATTGCATTCTAGGTAGGTAGGACCGAGCCTACGGACACATCAGCACGGCAATGAGCTGCTTACCTCCGACACTGTTTGGGCTCCCTAGGGTTCAGGTGAGGGGTGAAGGGGGGAGGGGAGGGAGAAGAGCAAGAAATGAATAGGGGCTGCTGTGTGTCTGTGTCTGTGTGAGTGAGAGAGCGAGCGAGAGAGCAAGAGAGAAACAGAGAGAGAGAGAGAAGCAGAGGCAGTGAAAGCCAGAGGGAGAGAACAAAAGCTGTGAACAACTGGGTTCCTACAGTGGCACATTGGTTTGATTGTATTTATTTATATATGTATTAAGTAAGACGACAACGCACTCATGCACATTTGTGAATGTCTAGAATCATAACAAATCATAATAACAGCTGATTGATGCCAAATTGACTCCGCTGACCGTAGGATCCCTGCTGCCACTGACACATCACAACACAGACACAACATGCTGTTGCTATGGGTTTCGCAACTGAGCAAGCATCTGGACAATCTGCACACACTGACATATCAATGCCTTCTACTCACACCAATCTGTCGATTCATTTTCCCATTAACGTGTTAAACATGAAGTTTTACTTGTTTTTAAGCAAAATCACATTCGTGCCATCATATTATATCATGTCACATTTGATTTCTGCAGTTTGAGCAATCTGTGATTAGAAGCTAACAAAACTAGTTATTATAATTTTGCATAAATGAAGTGCAAAAACTGATCTATGGAAAATTCTGTTATACATTATAGAAAATATTCAAATGTATATCTATGTTTGGAATGAACCTTTTCAACCACACTGTGAAGTACTATTATAACGTGTTTAGTATTACAGACAAGCATGATTTAACATCAACATGACTGAGGCTGGTCTTTCTGTGTAGTACACATTTCTTGATTGCGCTACTCAGCTAAATCTAGTCTTGGTTTAATCTTACCACAAGAGTTCAAAAGTGGTTTAACATGGCAAATTCAGCCTCGATCGCGTGTTCAACCCGGTATTGGCCGTTAATGATCAACTCAGTGTTTCTCTGTCAGTGACGTTAACGTAACGTCAGTTTAAGACTAAGTGAAGACAGAGAAAGAGTGTCAGTGTTGGTCCTGGGATTTGACCATGTTTATCAGCGCCCATGCTAAAATTACCATTCAACCGACAACGTGCAACAACAAGTGCATGCAAACTGCAAAGAGTCAAGCTAGCCAATGTAGCTAATGTACTGTCCGCGAACAAGGTCAGTCCCATGCCAAACAAACCCAGGCTAGCTAGCCGTTAGCATCAGCTCAGAAACGACCCCCAGCGTCACTTCACACCCCCGACCACTCACCACATTCCTGCCAGTGATCCTGCAAAGTGCGTTAGAGATAATGGCTAACATATTTTTCATGCTACTGAACGACGACCTGCCTCTGAAGGGATTATAACGGCGGGTGTTAGTGATTGCCGAACGCTAATTCCGTGTTAGTGTCCGTCTGTCAAATAGACTCGGGTGAACACCGGCTCTGTCGAACAAAGGTTCCTAACGGGTTTCATAGCTGCCTGAAAGTACAACATGCAATTGAACACAGAACTACATTGATTAAAAATCCCGAAAAGATTTTTTTTAAAAAGCAATAGATAAATAAATAAATAAATTTAAAATGAAAAGTAACCATAATAGATAATGTCAACATTTAAAACAATAATTAAAAACAAAACAAAACAGGGAAACCTGGGGACTGTTAATATGGACTAGTTTAAGGAACACATTAACACACAAGTGTCACAGTCAAATTCCTCTTGAGCAGAAATATATATGTGGGCCCACAAAATGTGCTTAGTGCTGTATAATTAAAATTACAAGTTACTTTAGTTTAGTCAAGTTAGACATTTTTGCTGGCCTTTATTCCCTGACAAACCAAAGTTTAAACAAACATTATAAAACAGGGCAATTGGGTTTTTTTCCCCCCAACTCTAAATGAAAGAAATGATCATCTTCTTTTTTGACAAAGACATTTTCATTTCATTTTAATTTATTTCTACATATATTTCTTTATTTCTAATTTTATAGCTGAATCTTCACAACTACTTTCAATAAACAGTGACGATATAGCTCAAGCCATGGTCTCTTTTGGCTATTTACCCAGGGTGAGGTGTTATTAAATATAAATTTGGCAAACTCTTTACCTACCAACAATGCCACCAGTAACAGCAGCAGCCTGTACATATGAGGCGTTTAGGAACATCTTTCAATCATCTGCATGTGAGGCCTTTGGGGTCCATGAATAATCAATATAATCAATAACTGCTGAATTAATCGTTAAGTAATAGTTATGGATATGGGGCAAAACTTTGAAATAGACAATGAGAGCAAAGACACAAGGACAACTGTTGAGTCAGCATAAATAAGAATTCATTTATTGCGTTCAGGTAAATACACGATTTAAACCCAGAAAAGATGTTTCCCTCCTCCCTCCTGTAGCAGACACATCCAGAACAAAGCTTCCCACTCAACATAAAAAAGAAAAAAACAAAGTTTTGTGCGCGTAAGCGACGTTTGAATATAAAATGTAACATCACGAAAAGTCATGCGAATCGGGAATACATGAGGTTATATCAAGGCCACGAAACCAAACGTTTGCTTCACTTTCACCAGTTAAACGTGACTGTCGAGAAGCTGTAAACGCCGACTGGTTGTGAAAGTAACTGTCTGGTAGTTGCAACCCAGTAACTGTAAAGCAAAGACTATACAAAAATAGAAATGAATTCAAAAAGCTGTCTTAGAGTTGCACTGTAACCGTCCTTCCTTCACCAAAATGTAAACCATCCAAACACGTACAGTAACAGACATCAGGTCAACATGTGGGCTGTGGAGAGTTACCAGTGTGATATAAAGAAGATGCATGCTGTATTAAGTGCATTCAGTCTTTCCAGCTGACCTCCCACATGCACGTATGCACAGACCTACACACACACACGCACGCTCCTTTGCTAAAGGTCCGACAGGTGTGTATGTGTGTGACTGATACAGCTTTGGTTTTCCACGGAAACAGATGCATTTCCCCAGGAGCGTGGACCAGCATCACGAAGAGAGCGGCGGTCTTGACACGGATCAGCTCTGGCATCCCTCTACGCATTAATCATCCACCTGCCATGAATCCGACAAACTACTTTGTCTATTTAGAGACCTCCAACAGCACGTTTGGACATTTGAAAACAGCAGAAACTCAGTCTGGAAACAGACGAATGCGTTTGTTTCTGGGGAAAACTGGGTTTCTGCGGACCACGACTGAAGTGCATGAAGTGATTTAAAACTTAAATACTGCAATAAAGAGGTGTTGGAATAAACGCGCTTGCTTGTGCTTGAGCTGCACACACATACAGAACTGTCGGCCATTTAGTAAATTATCACACAAATGAGTGTGTGTGTATGCAAACGTGCACACACACACACACGCCCACACACACAAAGACCAGATGCTGAAAGGCTTTGGCTGGCAGTGTACATGATGCTTCAGCGCTCCACGGTCTGATTGAAGTGTCTCTTCCCGTCCAGGTACAACATCGACTCTGTCAGACAAACACAAAACACCGACATCAATCCGTCACTGTTCAAGTCACCTGCTGGTTAACCGCCCGCACCCCGTCTTTATGTCCATCTTTGTGTCTTGCAGCATGTTTCTGTTACATGTCTCTATTGTGCGTTTGTTGGTTTGTGCGCTCACCTCCATACGTGTTGGGAATGATGCTGGGGACGTCGCGGTCTGAGATGAAGGTGAAGTGGAAGACGTTGGTGGTGTTGTGCTGGCGGGTCAGCGGGTCGAACACCTCGCTGTGAACCCTCACCTGGATGTGCTTCCCCTGCGTGTAACACACCTGAAACACACACGGACACAGACGAGGCGCGGGGCAGGAGGTCAATCGCTGACACACAGGCACGCTGTCATACACCTTCAGCGTGGTTTACATGATGACACACTGTCTGTACTGACTGCATGAAGCAACATTAACATCCCACTGGAGTCCTGTTCATGCTCATGTGATGAACGTAAGCTCAACATTAACTCTCTTTTAAGTTACTGGTGATATGTAATCGGACTCAGTCCCGCAGACCGTCTGACCTGTGACGAGAGCAGCAACAGGGAGCCGATCTCCACGGGCTTCTGGAAGAGTATATCGTCAACAGCCACCAGACTAGGCCGGCATCCTCTGCAGCACAGCGGGGGAGGGACAACACACACTCAAACATCAAACTGATTCCTTAAACGTGACGTTCTTCATCTGTGCACCTCGTCTTCAAAGCTCTCACCCGTAGGAGCAGGCGTTGGCCCAGCCCAGCTCGTAGGCTTTCCTCATCAGAAAACCCCCAAATATCCTGTTGAAGATGTTCCTCTCCTTGTCAACACACACACACAGAACAAGTGGTTTGAAGATATTTTCCAGATGGAACTTTAAGACAAACACTACATAACTGCACAAAAACTCCAGGGATGGTTTGAAATCACAGAAACACCGACTACCATGATCAGAGCTCCTAATCCTGCATAAAAGTGGATTGCAGGATGAACAGAGCACACTAGTTTTCCAGTTGCTGCAGGTTTCGATACACAAAGCCTCTCACCTGAGGGTGGCAGATCTCCAGGCCTTTGAGTTTGGCATCTTCCATCCACACGGAGTTGGGGGGGAGAACCCTGCTGCGGAAACTGACTGTCCTGTAAGAGCACATGAGATATGACACACGGAGAGTGAGACGTGTAATGCAGCGGGTCTTAAAATAACACACAAAACAACTTTTATAAGAGCACTGCAGCCTGAACTCAAATGACCCCCCCCCCCTCCCTTGGATTGTATGCGTCACCAGAACTTTCACAAAAATGATTATTACAGCCCACCCAAGGGAAATGATTATGATTAGTTTTAGGTTTAATCTGACAGCCTGTCCGTCATACTTTGTGTCCAGCGTGTTGAGGAACAGACTGTGTACGATCTTCCTCTCCTCATCAGTGGGAGCCACCTTCAGCAACGACGCAGTGCTGAGCTCCACACGGCGGGACTTATTAGCTGCAGAACACACACACACACACACACACACACAAAAGGTTGCCATAAAAATGTGAACAGTGATGAAATGTAACTAAGTACCAATATCAAATGACTTTACTTTGCTCAAATTCAAAGTATTTTATTGAGGTAATTCATTTCATGCAGCTGTGTACAGCTGCTGCATTACATCTCAGAGTCAAAGAATGTACCTTTTACCCCACTACATTTGTCTGACAGCTTTAGTTACTAGTTACTTTTCAGATTACATTTTCCAGCTCTTCCTGTCCATTGAAAACCATGGACCTCTACAGTGTTTGCTCCTTTCTGACTCAAGTTCAAATGAGCTCAAGCTGAAAACATCTACAGCAGTAAAATGGACAAATGAAAGAAGCGCAACAGTAATAAAAAGTTCTTTTGCTAATGAAAGTTTTATTTAAATAATGATTTGAATGCAAATGTTTAAACAAAGTTCATTCTTTTATTTTTTTTACCACAAGTTTGCATCTTGACTTCATACCTTCTCCCTTCTGGAACAGCCTCTCCTCCTCTGGGCCCTCCGGCCTCAGTGGGTTCACAAAAGCTGCTCTGAAACGAAGAAGAAGAAGAAGTGAGCACAGCTCCTCAGGAGAGACGGGAGACAACATGAAGGCACAATCCTGTAAATCTGAATCCATGACTGTTATTATTTAAAGGTTCAAGTTTCACTAATGAGAACATTTGCTTTTCCTTTACATAATTTAACTGATTTGTAATAATTTGGAACTTTGGATAGTCGTTCGGACAAAACGAACATTGTGAAGGTGTCACATCCATAAACAATCAATTACATGGCAGCTAATATTGCAACTTTAACTTCAATCATTCAAGCACAGCTTCCTGATTACGCTTCCATACTTTTACTTCAGGGTTCAAAGCAGGACTTTAATTTAACGTTCATACTTGACGCTCAGTCTGCGTGGTTATGCCTCAGATTTGGTGAAAGGTCTGGACAGAGACCCCTACCTCTTGTTTTCCGGATCCCGTGCCACCATGACGAATGTAGCATCCAGAACGGGGGCGTAGGCTCCATCACAGTACTAAAACGGGAGAAAGATACTTCCTGTAAGCCGTGGGCATGACGCTCCATCTTTGTTGCAGCTCTGCAGTGGTTCTTATATCACAAGCGATCAGTACTGGTGGGATGATGAGAGATATCTGATCTGGATTTTGGTGAAACTTGGGCGGCTGTAAGTGGTTTCATTGTCTCCCATCTTAATATTATTATTATTAAATGTGAAATAAATGTTTGTTTAATTTCTAAAATGATCCTTTTTTGCTTATTTTCTGCTGACGTGCCTTCGCAGCCACCTTTGGGTTTCTTCTATCATCGCTTCTAATGAATTCTATATTTGTTGCACCTTGACAAAGCTAACCTAGAACAAACACAAGTGCAGTTCCGTGTGTGTGTGTGTGCATGCAAGTACACCCAGACGTGTGTTTACCTGTGACATGTGCATCGTGGCTTCAATAGAGGTGTTTCCCACCCACGTTACGTGACCAGTGAACTTGATGTCGCAGTCCGGGTAGATGATGTGCTGCCTCATGTCTGCCCAACAAAAACAACATTAAGACAGTGTATGTTCAAAACAAGCAGGCTGTTTGTCGAACCGATGAAGACTGTGAATAATTATTATTTATCCTATTGATAAAGATCTCAGGTCAATGTAGTGGATAAAAGTACATTAACTGTCTCTGAATTAGAAGAGTGATGAATTGGAAATAATGGAAAACACAGATGCTTCAGTCCTGCAGAGTTCACTTCTTGAGTAGATGTTCTTAGTTACACTGAGTCACTGCTCAGACCTTAAAGCTGAGGCCCTCACCGATCTTATCCACCAGGGCGGTGACTAAGGACAGAGGAGACCTCTTCAGCGCCGGGTTATGGGTGTGAGAGTAAGAGATGAGGACTGAGGGAAGAGAGTGAATCAGTGTTACTGCACGTTCTGTCTACTTATAGTGGAAATCAGAATTGTGTGTCACAGTGAGACCTGCTAAGCTGTCCAAGTCCTCCAGGATCCTCCCAAACCTGGAAAGGTGACAGGTTAGAGGAAGATGTTAGCTGTTGTACATCTGTCTGTGTATCTCGCTGGCGCTGGGGAGTGTGTGTGTGCTTGCGGACCTGACAGTGTTGTGGAACGTCAGGTATTTCTCTCTGAGCTGCGGCTCGGAGCCCAGAGGCAGGTGGACCTCCAGGTAGCTGTCCTTCATCCTCTTGGCCGGGAGCTCGTTCTGAGACTTTGCCAGCATGGACGACAGCGACACGCGCTCTGCCAGGGCCTGCTGGTGGTCACTGGGGACATGAGCATTGAACATATTACTGAATATGGATTAAATACAACTTTCTATCAATTACTCAAAGGTTTATATGTCTCACACACACGTACAGCGCCGTGTGACGTGCTAAGGGAGTCCGGTGATTACAGACAAGGTCCAGAGATGTACAATATAAGCAAATATCTAACATATGGAGAAAAATTCAAAATTCAAAATATGAAATGTAAATAGTGATAAATGTCTTCTTTTCATTCACTTGGCCAGGAACAAAGGGCTCAAATCTACATTTAGTCAGGAAACCTTATCTCTAACAGACAAATCTAAGACAATGAAGTTTTGAATACTTTGTGTGCTACTGGGTAAATTACCAGTATATGTACTAAAGTTGTACTTGAACACATTCATGAGTAAATTCACTTAGTTAAACTGCACCACTGGCTCAAAGAAATGTATCATACCCGTGCCAGTATTATGATATTTGACATTAGAAACAATAAAAAAACACAACATTAGTCAAAAAAGGAAATTAACACAAGACAAATTATGATCATGACTGTTGGAGTTCGAGACGGATGGTGCAGTACCTCCAGTTAGTGGAAGCTCCCACAATTTCTCTCAGCCTGTTTCTCACTGGAACACACAGAAGAGAAAGTCAGATCTTCTGTGTGTGTGAATGTGAGTGTGAGTGTGTGTGTGTGTATGTGAGTGTGTGTGGTCGTGCAGCGGAAGCATTGAAAGTTGAAGGACGCACATTTCATACTGTCTCTGTCAGAGCAGCCTCTCATCCAGAGTTGTGGAGCCAATCATTACGTAACAAGTAGCTACTTAACGAACAGACTAATAATAATTATTAATGCTTGCTGTAAATGAACAACTCGTTTCTCAGTCTGGTCACATTTAAATGCACCACTCCTGCAAAAGAGGAGCCAACTGCTTGCTTACGACTTAAACTGCAGAATACCCATAATTCTTGCTTCAAGCCGACAGGTCACTGCGGCCCTGTGAGCTGCGAGACAATATGAAACAGCACAGAGGAGACAGGCGGTCACATGGAGACAGCTATAACGTGGGAACCAGCTGCAACAAAATACTGAAGCTCTGTGTAACAGAGGGAAGGAGAGGAAGGTTAACAGACCACCAGCTACTGTTACGCGGAGAGACTCACTCGTCTGTGGTGCGGGAGCAGAGAAATGCAGCCGGTGGGATCACTGACTCCCAAAAAGGAAGAACGTTATGAAACAAGGTGCGCTTCAGGCAGCAGAGAACGAACGTTCAGTCCGTCAGTGCAGAGACATGCAAGAGGAATTAACGCGCGGTTAGAGCAAATGAGGAAAGAATTATTACAGGTACGGGTAATGAGGTTTAGATAATGAGGATTTATTCACCAACACACACCATTTGACACGTGTAAAAGTGGATTTCCTGCGGAGAAACAAGAATCACAAACAACAAACGTTACAGGGTCAAAGATCGGGGGTGAGGCTGGATGTGAGGATTTGATCCACAGACAGTACACGTCACACCTTTGACACTTTGTTTTCAGGTGTTAGTGTGCTCTTACGTGGGATGTCTAGGTAAACAGAAGCAAAAAGCCATCCGGTTTATAATGATAAGAGCCGTTGCTTGTTGCTTGAAGTGCCTTCACAGCAAACTACTGGATTTCACTGTGTGGCTCAGGGGTACATGGCTCATCACTGTCCCACCTGATGGTAAAACGCTTATCTAGTCGCCTGACCACTAAAGCGCTTTAGACGACATGTCTGCATTCACCCATTTACACCGTATTCATACACTGCTGGCAGCTGCTCACCAGAACGCAAAGTTACATTCACGCATTCATTTAAACGCCGATGGCTCAGCATCAGGAGCAATTTGCGGTTCGGTGTCTCGCTCACGGACACTTCAGCAGGCAGTGCATAGGAGCAGGGGATTGGACCGCCAGTCCTGTGGTAGATCTGAGCCACAGACACCCAAAGCCAAGACAATCACATCAAGCGAGAGGTATTTTTTACTAGTCTTCCACTGTGTTTGTGTTTGATGCCAGGGGATGTGAAAGGAGCGGTGGCACCACATGTCTGAACTAGTCTGTGTGGCCGCAGCTGAGTCTTGACCCGGATGCGAGCTGCAGCAGGGAGCCATCGTCGTAAACGAGGAAAAGAGAGTCATGACAAAAGTCTTGAGAGTTTGACAGCCAACAGGTGGCAGGACCAGCTGCAGAGTTCCAGTGTCAGATGCAGGGGTTCCATCCCATAGTCTGGTATGGTCGATCACTGAATACCTGCAAATTTGATTGAGCCCATGCAACGTTTACATCGAGGCTTACCCTCTATCATGTCCGGCGCTCTGCCCTGCTTCGACGATCCCGCTGTGCAGAACGACCTGGTCACGAAGGATGCAGCCGACCGCAGCAGCAGGAACCTGCAGCGCAGAAAAACAAACGCACCCTGAACCAAAAAGTTAATTACATCCACCCACTGTCTTTAATTCTGCTGTGCTGTTCCACAGTGAGCAGCCGAGCAGACAATCCACAGTTCCCTAATGAACTGACTGACCACATCAGTACGTTAAAAATGGCTGTGGGAGTGTTACTGCAATATACATGATATTTTCTGCAGTAACACTCCATAATTACACTGATATATCATCACTGTATATGCATGAGTTTAACAAGCAACAATATTTCAGCAGTGCTGTGACACCGCATGGGAAAGTTGCATTTCTTCATAGTGACAAACTTCTTTGGGCACTGTTTCTGGCACTGGTATGAAGTTGCCACACCTATATGGACACAACGAAAACACACTGGGTCTGGTTATCTGTTCCCCAGTGGAGCTAATCTCTTCATTTATATGTCAGAATGTCAGAACCAGCTCCACGGTACCGGGACTGATCATTAAGACGAGAAGTTTACGGGGGATGCTCTGCATTTCCAGCTGTAGCTTCTAACATGCTAACAGTTAGCACTCCTTCTGTCATTAGCAAGTTAACGCAGGCGGCGTTGGCACCAACAGAGCTTTTGAACACCGCTTGTGAATCACACTGACCTCTGTGGGAGCATTGTGGTCTGCGGGATGCCACAGGTAAAGTTTCGGGGTGGTCAAGCTGCGTAAAGCAGAGAAAAATAGTGAATTCCTCTTCAGGGGAGAGCGGCGGCAGCAAGCCAAGGGTAGACCACTGGACAACTTCCGTGTTAGCACTTGGCTCCGCCCACTGTCACGTCACGGAAGACAAACGTCAAACATCTATTCATATTTATATTTATAGTTATTGTTGTTGTTGTTGTTGTTGTGTAATAGCTCTTACATGTATGTTAATTACAGTTAATTAAGAATTAAGCTTTACATTTTTATTTAATACATCCATTATCCACCACTGGTCAGAATGATAATTAAAGATATTTACAGTAATATTCTTACATGCAGAAACTGTATTTCAAGATATCTGCAACTTCAACTGCACTCGTCAAAGTTAATTCTTAAAAGTGGCTGCTTTAACATTTACTTGACTTCTTATAAGTACTTTGACTTTGACATCCTGTACAGGATGTGCATTGTACATTATCCTTAATTCAGTTCTTCCTGGTTAAATTGAACTTTGCAGACATCCAAAGTGGCATTCATCTTTTATATAATTGTAATTTAGATATTTACAATGTGATTCTTCATCTGATGCCAGCTTTGCCACTCTCAAAAGTCACCCAACTTTGTGGAAGTGCACCACTAAACTGCAACTAATGCACCAATGATAAAATCCTGTAGAACAGATTTGAAGCAGTCTAAATATTTGTTTCCATCACTGCATTAGGCTGTGGGAGTGAGTATAACCTCAGCCTATAGCCTCACTGCTCTCTCTAAGTGGTGGAAAATTCCACTTGTGGGGTGTGTTTAGATACTTATAGACTGCATGGGTTGAACACACCTTGGAGTTGTTGTTCTTGCCTTAGAAGCATATAGAACAGTGCATTATGTAATTACTGTCTGTAGCAGTTTTAGTAAACTTGAGTAATTTTATCATGACGAATTTCTACTTTTACTTGAGGTAGAAGATGCCTTTTGCCAAAAACAAATATCTTGTGACTGAACCGAAACAGAGGCATCGCTTGGCCCCTATTGGCTACAGAAATGTCCAGAGGGTGTCGCTGATTCGTAAGTAATCGGAAAGCTGTGGGAACTGACCAATCACATTCCACCAAGAGCCGGGTATAAAATCATCGATGTAAACAAAGGAGACAACAGTTGAACGGCAGCGACCCAGCCGAGGGTGATATTTACTGGATGTTCTTGTCTCGACAAACGCGTCCGGACCAGAGGCTGACTGTGGGGATAAAGCCACTCTGAAGCGAATGAAGAAGCATCTTATCTTTCACTTCACATACAGAGGACTTCTAACGAGAGGAAAAAAGAGTAAAAGAAGAAAATGGAGTATAAATTACGAAAAGCTGAACCCAGAGATGTGTCTGATATATTACGACTGGTGAAGGTAGGCCAGGGACCAGAACCGGTCATAAAAATGTTCATAAAAACGATGTTTTTAATATTTATTTAATATTTCATATTAATAAGACATAACGGTCGAGTTCAAATAGCTAGCTAACTGTTGGCTAAAAAGTTAGCCATGTCCTTTTCATGAACTGAAACTACTGTCGCGTTAATTCTAGTTCCTCTGACACTGACGCACGAAGTCAGACGAAACCTTAAACGACCAATTGCACTGACTAATGGTCACCAAGTGGCAGGTGGAAGTGTCAGCAGGATATCCGAATGTGAGGGCAGTTTCTGGGGCCTTTGTTTACAGCCAGACGACTCATTTCCGGATTGATAGTCGGTTTTCCATATATGGTCAGTATTACGTTCAGCGCCCGTTCTTATCAAGGTCTGATGAAATGTTATGGCACTACTGCCTGACATGAAGAACATAATCAAGATCGCAACCAATTCATATTAGAAGTCGAATGATTTAGAAGATCATTTGGTCAATTCAGTGTCGATAAAGTTACATTTTTCCCAGATCATATAGGCAGGAGCAGGAAGTATTCAAGTTAAAGACGCTGGAGCCGCACAACTTTTTTTTCTTGATTATATTTAAACAGCTGACCAATTTGCTGTGATTAATTGCAGTCTGATTAATGAATTGGAATACATATGCAGCAATTAATCACCAGCTGCATAGTAGTTCCATGCATATATAACAATATTATCGGTGGCTTATTAATCTCTTTGTCAACAACTATAACTACTCCATAATTGGTGTATAGATGACATAATATATTCTAACTATTATTAGCTTGATTATTAAAAGGGGTCAAGACAACCCTGTTGCCAGTACATGGTTTGCTTCGCAGGGAGCACAACTTGTACTTTTTCTTGTCTGAAATGTCCCACACAGTACATATTTTATCTGAAGTGTTTTATATGCTGTGTTATATTTATTAATAACATCAAGACTATATAATCTTCAGATATTTACTGTTTTTAGTGTCAAACATCAGTATAACTTAGGCGCTGGTGTCATCTTGTCAGCACTTAACATGTTGTTTCTGCCTCTCTTGTCCCAGGAACTTGCAAAATACGAGGATATGGAGCATCAGGTGACACTGACTGAAAAAGGTGAGCTTTTTATTTAGAGTCATCTGTCTATACACTGAAGTTAGCAGCATTCTCAATCTTGAGCATTTCAATTTTTTGTATATTTGCAGATCTCCTTGAGGATGGATTTGGTGACACCCCGTTTTACCATTGCATCATCGCTGAAATCCAAGGAGAGAACAGCAGTGACGGTACGAGCCTGTACTCCTCGTGACGTGCTTTTACCATACCATCAACTGGCTTACTGCAAGCTAAAATGACATATATGCCAAAGCAACAATCAGCTCATACAGCTCTCTGTGTTTCTGAATGTTCGTGATGTGTTTGGCGCCCCCCTTCGTTGGGGAGCGGTCTGTTTAGCCAGGTGTTTTACAGCTGAGGATAAAACAAGAGATTGCACGTTTGTCCAGCTTTAACCTCAAGTTCCTTTAATAGGAACTAGTTCAGAATTAAGTGACACAAACAGATCCTTCAGGTTCATGTTAAACTGTATAAATGGTGTTTATGCCTTTAAAGACTCTCAGCAGATATGTGTTTCCTCAGGGGAGGCACTCACATGCTCAGACAGCACAAGAAGAGGAAGTTATGTATCTCACCAGAAACACAGAAGACATTTAGAATAAACATTAAATACATGTGCAGCCCTTATTAAATATGATGTACATAAATATATGAGCATATGAAGCACACCTTGTGTCTCTGCAGGTCTGAAAGTGGTTGGTTTTGCCATGTACTACTTCACATATGACCCCTGGATAGGCAAACAGCTCTACCTGGAGGATTTCTATGTGATGGAGCAGTACAGAGGTACAAATCTAGTCCAGTCCACATGTAACGGCTTCTTCTTGACTCTTTGTTAATGTGCTCTGTGTTTATCCTCTGTCCAGGGCTGGGCATCGGTTCAGAGCTCCTGCGCCACCTCAGTGATGTATGTATGTTTGCTGCACTAAAGCTCTTAGACTTGTCTCAGACCACAGGAGTATTGGGGAGATTTGCTGTAAAGTTGTTGTACATGTCAGTCTCTTGTTGCACATCAGTCATGTGGAATGAATGAATATCCTGCAGCGTGCTGTGCATCGCTTCTTGTCGTAGCCTGTGCATTTTGGAGATGAGGGAGAATAACACCTGTTAAGAGTCTCCTCAGTCCTGTGATGCAACCTGAGTTCAAAATCCACTTCTTATCCATTTTAACACTCCTGTAGTCTGAGCCAGGAGATAAAATCATCCTTTATTAATCCTTTATTAAAGATATAGTATGTAAGTTACAGTTGCATTCACATTATTACATAATTAAAAATACATTGCACATGAGTGTTTCATTTTGTCATGTGCTCTTTTTGGTGCACCATTGATTTTAAAATATAACATAAAATCATTGGAACATTAAAGAATATATCACTTAAATGGGAGTGGCACCTCAGTGTTCCAGTGTCAGATCAATAAAGTCGAATCTTAAGGCTAATTTAATGCGGAAGAATGAACCAGAAGTGCAACTTTGTAACATTTTAAACCCCAAATGCTTATAAGGCACAAAGTTTTTTATTATAAAGCAGCCACAAAAGTCAAAACACAATGAGAAAATTAAGCTCAAGTAAACTGTCACAAATAAGAAGCCATAAATAAAAAGAGAAGGACGTCAGCTACGGGGAGAGTAAGCTATTTTTAAGCAGAAGAAGTGAGAACAAGGCGAGTCTCTCAGGCCATTTTCACTTCTCTGCTTTTGAGTTTGTTTTGCATCTTAAACAGGAAACGTTGCACTTTGAGTTGTATTGTAGGAAGTGTGTGGTTCAAAGTCACACAGTCGTATAATTTGCCCTGCTGCTTTGATCTTGGTCACACTTTTAAAATGTCTCTCTAGTGAGTTGCAGTTGCAGCCTCCGTGGAAGTGAATAAACTGAATCTAACTTACATCTCTCTTACAGCTGGCGATGCAGACGCGCTGCTCCGGCATGATGTTCGTCGTCGCGGAGAACAACGAGCCATCCATCCAGTTCTACAAGCGGCGTGGTGCTGAGGACCTCTCTCAAGAGGAAGGATGGAGGCTCTTCAGGTTCAACAAGAACAGCCTGGTCAAGATGGCCAATCCGGCTGAGGAATGACTGGAGGCCCAGCGCAGACCACAGGAGGGAGAGGAGGAGACAGGAGACAGAGTTTAGCATCTATCCATTCAGACATGGATTCATGATTCACTGAAGTTCAGCTTTTAAAAAGGGGAATTCTGTATCTCAGTATTGTGATTCTGTTTGTAGTTCACTATGTTGATGAAGCCTTTCATCTGTTGACACTCTGATTTTATCCTAAAGTTTCATATTTACTATTTCAACTACTCTTTGTTTGTATTGGTGCATTTAATAAACAGGAAGTGTTAGTATCACTTGCGTTTTCAATAAAACAATCACTAAGCACCTGTGGTCTCATCCTTAGCCATTCTTGGTTCTACAGTTCCACAGTTTAGATCAACAGCTGCTCATTTTAAAACCAGTCTGCAAAAATGACTTCATTGGTGTAGTTGCAAGAATATAAACAAACAATAACAGGACACAAATAACAACATAAACATAACATGGAAAAGTGAAATAATAATCAAACACAGCAAATTCAGCTTTGGCTCATTTCGGTGGCTTGATCTCATTATAACTTGTAAGCTTGAGTTGGGCAATAATAAATCTACAGTGACTGTGGAAAATAAAATGCCTTTAACCTCACAGGTGTAACCACAACATGTTTCCACAAAGTAAACACTTCCTGTGCTGCCTGAGTCGCAGCGGCCCTCTCTTCCAGCTGAATTTGAGCTGAAGCCCAGATCGCGGTCAGGGTTTTGATTTGGGAATGCTTGGGCTGTTCTAGGTGTTGTTGAATGGGCACATCTGCAGATCCAGAACAGTCTTCAGACATACATCTCTGACCTTTGGCCAACCTGTGGCTCTTGTTTATGTAAAGCTGTTAGACTCTGGTTAAACATTCACCAGATGTGGTTATGAAAACAGGTCAGTCGGTGTAATCCCATAAAACCATCCAATTGATCATTTCTGTGCACAAATAAGATTTTTTTTTTTTCCCCCTCAAATCAATATTTTGTGTCCTCACCCTTGACCCCTAAGGGTTATAAATCAACAGCATTATGATCACAAAGTGAATGAAATTATGTGTTGAATATTAATTATGGGTCATTTATCACTTATTACTTTTCCCTTTCCCTCAAATTCTACTTATATACACAGAAGTGAATGTTTATAGCTTTTCTTGTAATTCAGTTGTGATCTGATGATGCAGCAGCGGCACACTACGCTATGTTAGCTTACTAATTTTAAAATTTGACACCATGTACTAAAAGTCGGGCTTAGCTCGAGTTTGAGATTAAATTAAACTCATCCTAAAGGCAATCTTTGCACCCCAAGTGCTTAAAATACAAGAAGAAATAAATACAAAAGTACAAGAAAAACGCTGTCTTTATGTCCGTACAGCACGCACTGACAGTGTGAAGTTTGTTCCGATGTTCATCTGTATTAATAATGATAATCTCAGTTTTGTTTCCTAAATATCTTAAAAAGTCCTAATCATTTCAAATCCACTATTCCAGCATCACGCACCTCCATAACAGTGTTTCCCACAGGCTGTGACGTGCTGGTGCACGTTCAGATGTTTGAGAGGCTCAGACGAGGACAGACTGCTCAGTTTGACTCAAATTCACACACTTTTGTCTTTTTTGGGACGACTAAGACAAAAATCTTTTAGTTAAGATGCAGCATCTTGAAGGGTTTGAGACAAGTGAAACTATTTTTAATCAGCTGATGGATAAAAAGCATGTGATTTGATTCAAAGGTCAAAGGGGTCACCTTTTTGGCCTCACGAACAGGAACGTTTCCAGAGGCACATTCAGCTCTGAGGGGCTTTCAGTGTAGGCGACTGGGCACAAGAATCCACAGGTTTAACATGGAGCTACATCAGTCCACCACCAGCTTGCCCATGTAACACCTTTGCAATGGAAATTCTTCTTGCCCCACAGTTTGTGTTTGCTGCTGTGCACACTGATGTTAAACCCCCAGGTGATTTCACACTTGTTGGTTAGAGCTCCTCTAAGGACTGTGTGAGCATGCACAGACCAACATTGTCCTTATCTTCCCCTCAGTCACTCAGCTGGACTTTATTAGGAGGCACCAGGACTTAATGTACCAACTGAGCCCTCCTAATAAAGTCCAGCTGCAGCCTGTAATCTCTGGCTGCACCCCCCCTCCAGAAGAGTCTGTTATCATTCAGCTGCCTTGGTTGCCACCCATCAACACCCTTCTTTACACAAAGATGAAGGGTGTTGTTGCCAGTTTTCTGGACGTTTAAGGCCCATTCTTCGGAGTCCCTGCTCATTACACGCCTGCCATTATTCAGTAAGTTTAGCTTTATATATTCATTCATTTATTTACAACATCAGACAGTGATCATGACATTCACCCATAAAACCACCAGTGACATTCAGACCCAGCTCCCACAAGCAACACTAACCTCCCCACAGGAGCCACTGGCAGCCGTTTATGGTGCCCACCACTGGGTGCTACCTCTGATATCCTCTGTAACAAATACACACAACAAAGTACACTGATAACTTACAGTGACATACAATAATTTCATATGTTAGCATATGAAATTATGCTCAGCATCTCTGTCTGTTAGTCTGTCCCACTTCAGAGTAGGTGCGAGGAACTGAAGTGAATCAAGTGATGTGGTTTCATGACCATCACCTCTGAACTCAACTGAGCATGTTAAGTATCTGTATATTTATGTATGACTTGACCTATTCCTAAAGCATTTCATTTTCATCTTATTATAATTTCTATTTATTTTGTCAAGGACCCACTGGTTAACTGCCCCACTAATGATTCTGAGGGTGGTTGTGATTTCATTAGAGACCTGGAATTAACAGAGTCAGTCGATAACCAGTTCCATGATAATCTAGGATTGCCCATGTTAGGCTCAGTTAAACCAGGATTACCCAAAGAAAGCCAGGTTTAGCTGAACTTGACTCTCTGCATCTTTAAAAGAAAACTGAATTCACTGCTCTGAAGAAAGACACAGGCATCACCTCAGTCCAGCACCAGATTTAATTAGATTAAGACTAAACCTCATAGAGTATGTACAGTGCATTGTTAGACATGGAGAATAAACACATTTGCTTCCAGCTCATTAAGACACAACCCAAGCAGGAATACACACATTATTTGGCCCGTTACTGTTGTAGTATCTGTTTCAAACTGCAACACTGATACAGCAGGTATGGAAACAAATCAAGACGCTTGAAACAAACAGTAAACATTCAGTGTGGAATGATTGTCCTTGAGATATTATACTGCTGTCACAGTTGTACTCAGACAAGAAGAGGCTGTTTTCATGATGCAGGAATGTTCTCTGTGAGCTGCACTGACCTAACTAGATCCTGACTAAGATATCATAGGAGTGACGGTGGCCACTCAGTTACCTTGCTGTTGGACGGGGTCCAATCAAAATGTCCTCAGACTGCTCCTACTACAATATGGCTATATGAATCCTTCCCAGGGTATTATGAGAAGAGAGAAGCACTCTCATACCTTCACTCTACATATCTGTATCATTTCACTGTTAATATATTTATCAAGGCTGACCTACAGTGGATGTTTAGTTTGAAGAAAAAAGCCTACAGCTAATTGATCATCCCCTAAATCACCAGTTAGCAGCTCTGTCTTTCTAACAGCTAAAAATGGTTTATATGTAAAGCACAACTAAAGCTAGAAACTAGAAGCAGTGTTTCCATGAAATGCATTTTCCAGTGCACATTAACTGGCCAAGACAATCGATGGTTTGACCTCCAATATGACGCAAAAGCCAGGAGCTGGGTTAAGCTTAGCTTAGCATAACGACTGGAAATAGGGGCAAACAGCTAGCCCGGCTTTGTCCCAATCCCAAACTCAGGAATAACTACATTTTACCAAGAAGTCAGCACCATCAGGTCTCCCAGCAACCGTCTGAAACAGGTAATTACTGGTTCATGACCAGCAATGTACTGGGTTTTGAACAGATTCAACAAAAAGATCAAACATGTTAGTAAGTGATCTTAGGAGGTGCTGGTAAGTGGATCTTGTCACTTTTGCACAGAGCAAGGTTGACTGTTTCCCCTGTTCCCATCAGTTTTGCAAAGCTAAGCTAACCTGTAGCTGGCACCAACCTTATATTTGCTGTGCAGATGCGATGAGTGCTATTGCGCTTTTAATCCAACTCTCAGCAAAATACAATGAATGTGTAAATTTCCCAAAATGTTCACATGCTGTCTTTCCAGTGTCAAATACCCATAGTACACCGCATGGTGGCCACAAGTCACTGACCAACTAGAGAGCGCACGTACCTGTCAGGACTGTATAATCGTTTAAATGTGTTGCTTCACTATCTGACATATCTCACATATTCTCCTCATTACTTTGAAACCTGTTACCAAGCTGTTAAGATGATCTACTAAGGCCAATAAACCAGACCTCAGTAGCAGAAGGAGCTGGAAACAACATCCCCTAATGGCTTTTAAACAGCAGGACAGACCAGGAAGAGAAGGAGCAAACTGACACATGTAGGAGTGTGGAACTATTGCAATGACCTCATGATGACTCCATTTCAAAACGTTTTGATGCTTGATTTATCTTTTAATCTGCTAATTGTTCCACGCCTGACTTTACCTCTGAGCTCTCAGTTGGTGAACATGTCTGTGAAGTTGTGCTGTGTAGCTCTGGGAGCCAGCGCTGTGGAGACTTGACACTGGGATGTTTTTGTTAATCAAACAGAAACTGGAAACAATGACATCATCAAAAAACAAACAAGGAAGGAGTTAAAGAGGAGGTTTGCTGAGGACCGTTCCGACAGACCTGTCTTGGAAACTGGAACATGGGTCCTGTTAGTAAAGACCTACAGAGTTACTGGGAGGAACGGGCAACGCTGAGACCTGGGACGGTTGGTGCTGTTCAGGAGTGATACAAGGCGGGGCAGGAGGGGTTTGAGATAAAGCCTCGGGCTTCTGGGAAATATACTTTAAATAACGCAGTTTACACAACTCCACTGGTGGCTCTGGGAGTTTGGGTGTGTGAACAGTGCAAAGAGTTGAATTACTGCAGTCGTACAGGTGTGACGGGGAGGCGTGTGTCTTCGTCACCTCAGCTGTTTTTGTCGTTGCTCTCTGTTTGCTCCTTCATCTCAATTCAAAAACAAACACACAAACACAGAATAGTCATTAAAACTGACCACAAACATTAATATTATTAGTAATGATAACACTTGACACACAGAGAATATACTGTGTTGCCGGTGGCAACAGAAGACTCACCTTCTTTTTGCCAAACGGTGGCTCTTTCCATAGAGTCTCCAGGGTGCTGCTGCCCTGCTGAGCCCAGGCGTACGCCACGTCCCGACTTACCTGGTGGAGATACATGAAATGTAATTAGCAAACGCACCAATCAGTCAGTCAGAGAAGAGACCACATCAGCTGCTGTTGCACACTAAATTTGGTGCCAGCACGCATTAAACGATATTAATTTTATTATTTTATATTAGGAGATTCTTTTTCTTTCAAAGTGAGTTATGCAAACATACATCTATTTACAAAACACCTGACTTTACTATTTACAAAACACCTGACTTGCACAGTTGATATCACAAATCTACTGGCTCCATTGTTACTGGATATAAGTGAAAGTCTAAGTTTACAGGCTGTGTGTAAATGATCTATAACTCATGGTATAAAGTGAATGGTGCAGGTGCATTTAGGAGATGTTAAACTCCACATCAGAGTGAAGCTCTTAACTCATCACTGAGGTGTAACATGAATGAAACCAATCAGAGTGTCATCTCATTCCCTTGAACAGCCAGGTGGGCACACACCTGGCAAGATGCCATTTAAACGTCACTGAAGCTCAACCACGTGGGACCTTGGCCAATGTCAAACACCTTGAACCTCTGTCTCTGCCATCTCCCGAAACTCTGCCCAATCAACAGTTCCGTTCTGTCTGCACCGATACTCAACTGAAGAGCAGACGTGAGGGTGCACGTAGTCACACCATGACCTGTAACTCAGCTGGCGATCACATGACAGAAGCCTCGCTCGCAACAGCTCTAGCTGGCAGCTGCTACTTCCTTGTTGTGGAGTCCTGTTGTTTTTGGGAACAGCAGCCAAAATATTTATATAGTCTATCTTTTATTTTTATTTTCACCTTTTCTGATTTTACAGTTCGGCTCAACACCGCCTTTTAACCTGTCGGCTCATGTGTTTTTTATACCCGCGTCCAGCGTGTGATCGGATCAAGTGCGTGTCTCTGTGCTGGTGCCCGTCGGCCGGAAAGCGTCTTGGACATGAGGGAAAATTATAAATGTGTTTCACAGCCAGCTCTTCCTGCAGGAAAGCACAACCCTTTCCTAAAAGGAAGCCAGCCAGAGATCAAACACGCACCAGCACTGACCCAACACTGACCGAAGGAAGCCTACATGGAAGGTTTTAATATAAATAACGTCTACCAGAGCCTGATAGACGCAGTTTATTGGGCGTGGGTGTCATTTTCCATTTTCCAGTTAAACCAGCTCTTCTAGCATGACCCCTCTCGCCCATGACAAATACCTTTCTACCAAATGTAACTGTACCTTAAAAAACAAACAACAACAAAACCTCAGACTAGATTAATATCCTGTTCCTGCTTTCATTGCCGTTTCCTGAGCATATTTCAGCAGAAACTCTGGAGAAAACAGAGCTATTGGTTTAATGTTCTCTTTGTCATGCCAACACATGCCAATCCAAAATGAGTTCACGGCTGTACAAAACTAAAAATATCAGTCAGAGGCCGGAAATCAATCCACCTACAGCACTGTGGTGTGGTGTGGTGTAGGTGGATTGATTTAGCCATCTTATCACTGATATCCAGTAGCTATCTGATCCGAGATAGCTACTGGCTATAAAAACCCTGGATAATATCGCTGAGTTGACACTGAGATTACGGGTCACTTCTCTAACTCAACAGTTCAAATCATCGCAGTGTAACACAGTGACAGTGTGCTCTGAACATGTGTGTGACCATTCTGGCTGAATGCAGCTTCAACACGCAGTATGCAAAACCGCTTTGCCAAGTTGACTGTCCATCAGTTTGGTTCACTACGTGTTAAAGCTATGAGTGGGACTGTCTGTGCATTCCTGTGGACAGCAACACCTGGTGATATATTACAAACTTTCATTTTAGACATCCATTATACATTATGTCTACTATTATATGACTTTATCACACAAGTTCTGTTACCAAGTCTTTGGTAAACGCACTTCCAGCACCGAAACATTTCCCTGAAGCAGGTTTTCACACGGCCTCTGGATACACACTGTTAAACGTCCCAGAACACCTCTCGACTTTACTCAGATCAGTCAGAGATTCTCCTGTTCGGCCCACTTAGCTTCAGATCTTGGCTCTCAATCAGCTAATGTCTCCTTTGATTCTGAGCCTCGTTAAAGAAAAGAGGGTTGTCCCATCTTTTCTCCTGCTCCTGAGAAACGTTTCTAAAATAAGATGCTTTTATCCATTCAGATCTTGACAGAGTTGCTCATGCCCTTGTCACTTCTCGCTTTAATGACTGCAATGCACTTAGGGCAGGTCTCAGCCAAAGTTCACTGCGTTAGCTGGAACTGGTTTGGAATAGGGGGCTGGAAATATAACATTTGGCACACATCACCCATGTTTTAGTGGCACTTTGCTGTCTGGCACCAAGCTATCTCACACAGCTCCCAGCTTATGTATGTGCCACGCTGTAACCTTAGGTCTGCTGACTCAGCTTTACTGGTTGCACCTATGTCTAGGTCTTGTGTTTACAGCTTTTACAGCTAACATTTTGCTGTTTGTTGTTTCTAATTTCTAGTTTAAACTGCAGCTTAACCAAACGCAAGTGAATGTGTGTGTACAAAACAAGGCGATTGTGTAGGTATGTGAGAGGTGACATGACACACCAACGTACACACCTTGAGCAAGGATGCAGCCTGCTGAGGGTAAAACATGGAGGCACTCAGGGCCATGAGCCCAACTGGAAATACCAGTCGCTTTACCTTGGAGCCTGAAAGAGAGAGACATGCTCAACAGTGAGGCAGCTGCTGTGATACTGAAGTGAGCTTCTGTTTCGTTCATCCACCACCTTTACTTCAGATTTTATTGATTTGGGCTCAGTTAGGCTTGCTGTAACCAAAGCTTTCAGTATTTTCAAGTGTGAGTTGGCTGCCGCATCACCACAGGTTTGATCTTTATCGGCAGGCCTGCTATCTGTGACCTGATTTGTCCCTGTGGGTGAGTGCAGGTCAGTGTTTGTGTCTGAGTGCAAGGGCACGCAGGTTACCTTTGGCCAAATAAAGCCCCAGGAAGCCAGAGAAGCTCACCACCGCCACACTGGGGTAAAGGTCAGGAGGAGGGTCATTGAGGAACTGGTACACATCTGAAAAAGGATGTAAAGGGGGAAGGAAGACCAAAAGAAGAGAGGTGAGGGAGGGAAGGTTGTGAAATAAATATATCATACATATTTAAAAAAAAAAAAAAAAAAGACAGTGGAGTCAACTGTCGGTGCCTTTAAAGGCAAATGATTTAAACATGGGCGTGCTTCTGTTGGAGAGCATTAATGCACACGTGGAAACTGGTATTTAGTCTTTTGTGTCTCTCTGTTTATGTTGAGTTTAAAGTCAGTTCCTCTGCTGCAGGTGAGAGGTTGCACCCGACTCTCTGACCGACCTGTCGCCGGCCGTGTTGCACTGCGCTGGTGCCAGGTGCCATTTCTGACAAGGTCATGGAACGAGTGGAATACAGAGAGACTCTGGTTCTGCTGCAGTACAATTTGGTCCCTTAACATCCATTACCATTTATTTTGTCGACTCACCCTCAGAGATATAAGATCAAACAACCGGTCAGTTATTCTCTGCATCAACATGATTCATCATTACAGCAAATATGAAGGTTTGTGAATTCTGAAGTTTTGTGTGTCTCAACTTGCATTGCTGATAAGAAATAAAAAGTACTTTAATATGTAAAACTGATACTGATGGGATCACTGAGGAACATGACAGGAACATTTATCATGAACCATCTTTCAACCAACTGTCAAACCGTCAGCACAGGAGGATTGTGCTCACAGCACACACAGCACTGACCCCACTGACTGATGCTGTGGATGTTTTCTCACCTGACACTGTCGTTATGGACGCATTGATTGTGGGCTCCACGGTCCTATACACTTGCTGTGGTCCAAAGATCATCAGTAGGCACAAAGAGAGAGGAAAGAGCAGGCGCTTTCATCTGATAACAGCCTTTATCTCATTTAAATGTGCAATCAAACCACTCTTTGGTTGTGTCTTAATGAAGCACTTTACACACGGGATCATTCTATTCCGTATTCTTTTTGTCGACTTCCATGCACAAGTAAAGGGCTGCAGCTTTGTCTCTGATGGTCTGGATACATGCTTTTGTATTGACTGTCAAAGTAAAGACATGAGTCACTGAGCTGCAGCTTGCAGCTCTTACTCTCAGTTACTAACCTCAACTTTCTCCATTGCAGTCTGGCCCATTTCCTGTAAAAACAGGTTAAAGGTTAAGGTTAATTTAATCATTCAGCATTTTATGTTGCGCACCATTTTTACCTTTTTTTAATTGAGAAGAGCAGCGATTGGTCATAACACTGGATGAAATTGTGTGAGTTTAGCCATCTATGGTCAGAGGTTCCACAGATCCACAGACTTGTGAGGAATGTGAGGAGGAATGTCTGGACTTTGGACGGTTGTCTACAACATCTATGAAAAATGTGAGACTGGTGTAAGATGAAAATAAAGTAAGGATATTTATATTTGTACTGTACTGACAAAGGGCTGCTGCGTCCTTTCTTAAAAAAAAACAAAAAACGGGGGAATTTCTTCAGAGGAGACAGGAAAGGCAGGGAGAGAAGGAGGGGATGACCTACAGGAAAGTGCCCAGTCTGGAACTGAGCCCAGCTGCTGCAATAAGGATGTAGCCTTGACACACTGAACACGCTATACCAAAGGGGCTACTGGGGCACTTGGGTTAGGAGATAAGATGGTATATACCGTGTGACAGTAGATCTGAAGGTACCATCTCCACCAAAGGAGCTTTCCCTCAGTGCCTCTGCTCTATATTTGAGGCAGTCTGTAAGGAAATGTGATTTAGGCAGCAGGTCTGACTGCCATGAGCGCATAAAACATCAGTTGGTGGCAATAATGCAGCTCTGAGCTGGTTTGCCAATCACCACAAGCGTGACAAGAAAACATGGGTGAGAGCTGTTTGTGGTCGTATAGAAATACCAAATAAAATCAGAAACTAATCAAATACATATGTTACAGTACGGTGAGTTAATCCAGGAGGCTCCATTCACAGTTAGCCGAGAGACGGTGCTTAGAAAGCTCAGATTTCACTCCTTTCTTGAAACTTTGAACAGAAGTTGAGCAGGAACGTCTGACGCGAACACACCTGACACTGGTTTGTGTATGGTGATGCCCATTTCCTCAGAGATCCAATGCTCTGCACCAGCGGCCCAGCCTCGGGCTCCACATACTGAGGCTGTGCTTCAGGGGTGGTATATAGTGATGGCAACTGAAACGAGAAACAAAGCGACACTGCATCAACACTAAAGAGATATTGGTGTCATGTATTGGTGTGATTAAGTTATCTCTCTCTAGACATCCTTACTGACTGACAAAAATGTGTTTGCCCAACTAACAGATATCAGAAGTATAAATGAAGTATTAGTGATATATGCTGTGTTTATGATAATCACATCCCAGTTATGATCAGAACCAGGATAAGGCTCATGTGGGCATATAAACACGGGTGAAACAGCAAAACAAAAGCACACTGAAGACAAGGTCACAGGAAGCATTCAGCTCAGGTCTTTGCTAACACACCTCATCGATGCTCAGGGCAGTCTGGGAGTTCTTCTTCTTCTCCTCACCGGCAGCCAGCACAGACCCGCAGAGCAGGCCCGTCAGAGCCGGAGCTCCGGCACACAGCGACACCTGGCGGCCAACCGACACAACACACAAACTACCAGTGACGATAAGGCTAACTAATAAAGCTAAACAAGGCTGTACTGTCACCTTAAACACCTAATTATTCTTAGTATACTCAGACACCATAGACTACGACAGCTAAATAACATACACGCTTAACGCCACGTCCCCGCACTGAGGCGGAACGCATACAACCGACCTGTCAGTTAGCAACATGCTAATGTTAGCGGGCAATGTAGCAACGCTTGACTTTTTTTCTGTTCTTACGTTTTACTGTGTAACACTATAAACACTATGAACAGACGCTCCACTACATGGCAGCTACTGCTTCAGTATGTAATATGTAAGGTGAAGGTCAAAAGCAACAGAGCAGCTACCAGTTTGACATATGACATCTTGGTCCAGCAGTTTGGAGAAGAGCGTCTACGGCAAGCCGGCAGACAGAAAAAGCAAGGGCGCATGCGCGTGTTACGTCAGCACCCAAAACACAGGTCTCGCTTAATATATAATAACTAATATTTGTCTAAGTTAAATTGAAAAGAATGTCTCCTGGTAATATTTTCATCCAGTAGAAGTAATTATGACAGGATTATCATTAGTGACGCATGTAAAAATCAATTTAAAGTCACAGCTGGAGCTAAGGTGAAGCTTTATGTACTTCTTTATAGTTTAATCAATTAACAGTGGATAACTGATGCAATGTTGTTTGCATTTTAGGTTGCTGGTCTACATTGGTTAACAAATCAATATGAAAATGATCATTACATGCATTTCTAGTCATCGCAATTCAAACATACGCCTAAATACATGCTGTTCTTTTCTATTCTGCATGATCCCAATAATTTGGGGATGGACAATATTACTTGCGTGAACTGTAATGTTTTCAATCAACTAATGACTTAGTTACCAAAAGGATCTTTATTTCAATCACAAATAAGATATAAGAGGAGCCAGAAACACACACTGCTATAAAAGCACTCAGACAGCCAGCTGAAAGTTGACCAATATGAACATTTATTTCTGGAAAGAAGTTACAAATCATTTCCAAAGAGTTTCTACTCAGATTATAAGATATGTTAATCTGATTTTACTTTCTTTTTCAGATACAGTCGCTGTTGCAGGGTATGTTTTTTTTTTTTTTAAAAAGTCCTCTATTCTGTTTTCCTACTGACAGACTGAAGATGGGTGGACTACAGGATGCTGCGCTATGACTGAATGTGCCTCAGAACAGTAGTAGTTTACTGGTTACACTTTTGTTCTTTTAACAGCAACATGAGAGGAGCGGGAGCAGCAGGAGGGCTGCGGAGTAGCAGATGTGTTATTGATCATGTCAGCTGCGGAGTGCAGCGACACATATGGGACATAAAAGAGAAGTGGAATCAAAGAGGTCTGGTCCCCCGACCTGCCTCTGACAGTGTGATCATTGCTGTGTTTACCACATGTGACACTTCTGTGATTCTGAAGGTTTTGAAGGCTCAACATTTGAAGCGGGAAGGGCAAATGATTTAACAATAGAAATGATTGACAGCTGAAAAAATGTTTTCAAATGAGAGGAAATACAGTTTGAAAGCAAAACGTCTTTTGAATTGTACTCATTACTATTTATTTTAATTGAGCTTCTTTAGGTTTTCACTGGCTTAGACTAGCAGAGCTTGTAAAATGGCATGTAGCTACAGTGAGATAGCATATTAAACATGTTTAACCTAAACGTTTGCAGCATGAGCTGGTTCCAACTTCTTAAATGGGAGGATCTGCTGGTTTTCTCTGTCACATATGATGGTAAATTAACAAATCATTGAGTTTGGACTGTTGATCAAATAAAAAAAAAAAGACATTTAAAAAATTGGGACATTTTATTGACTACAATAAACCAATCAATCAATAGTCTGGAAAATACTGTTCACTGTATTTCTTGAAAACTTTTTTTTGGTGCCAAACATTTTCCCCCTTCTGAAAAGAAAGCTGCATTAAGTCAACAGTGAAATGGACAACCTCTAGCTGCGGGAGAGCCGTTAACATGAGCAATCTGCACGACCTAAGCTTTCTAACTGTGCCCAAAGGCATTTAAGATTTCCACACAAAGCCAAATCTCAGTGGCATAGCATGAACACTGTAAAGCTGCAGCTCAGGACTCCAGAGGTCTGAGTGTGGACCATGCATTAAAGGATGAAACACGTCAGGGAAAAAAAATTCAAGTTTGATCAGACACTCCACCTGGAAACAGGTGCGAACAGAAAGGCAGAACGAGTCGAATCATCCTGAAAACAATTTCCAAACTCAAACGAAAATAGCCCCTCTCTGTAATCCCTTAAAGCGTGTGGTGGTGTATCTGCAGAGCCCCTGCCCTTGGCCTATATTTTGCTGTGTTGGTGATGTTTCTGGGCGTCAAACCTTTGGGCTGTGAAGAAATGATCAAAACCTGCAAAAGTAACATTTTTGTGAATGACAAACCGACAAAGAGGAAACCTTGAAGTATCCCGAGACGACAGAGTATGGACTGTAATATTACACGATACGGGTACTCCCCTTTAAATGTACCTGTTGAACTGTTAAGAACCATCTACCTTTTCTTTTTCTTACACCAACCCTTCTTCAGGGCAGTCTCAGTCAGTTCACACCAGAAGACAGACTGTCCTCAAAGCATCCATTCATTAGCCACATGCAGTGCTGCTGCGGTAGACGGGACAGATGAGCCGAGAATGAAGCCACACGGTACAAGTCGAAATCAACACGATTCACAATGAAATTCTGGTCATAATAAATATCCCTACTTCTGTTACTGCATAGCTCAGTGAAAATAACACTTCAGAAAATAAATAACTTAAATACATGGCGTTACAGAACTTCATCGGTATGTGTTCTAGCCCTTTTCACAGTTGGCTCATGGGAAAGGAAAAAAGGAAAAAAACAAATATCCAGAGAGGACGAGGTCAGAAACATCGAGCTGGTAATCGTGCAGGGCTTGCTTAGCTGCAGGGTCAAGGCGCTGGACTGCTTTGATGTGAAACCTGTGAGAGTGCATTGAAGCTGCTGAATGAATGACGTGACTGAAGCGCTCCATGTGACAGTCTGGTGTCTGAAATTAACCCAGCTGACAGAAGAACACTGGTTCACTCAGCTTCTCTGGATGTACAGGTAGGACTCGTCCAAAACACTGGCTGACGTTTGACTCACTGACAGCTGAAAGCCTTAAATGAGCCGGTTAACAAGCTTCACTTCTCTTCACAGGTAAATAAACTATTGTCCTCATTCTCTGTCAGCTCTCTTCTGATCATACATGGTTAACAGATGTACTATTAATGTTAAGTGTTTCTGCTCCTCTGTTAACTCGACGCTGACTCTGCTAAATGTGTTTGGCGAGTTCCAGCAGCAGAACGCTCTGCCGTGAGAACGTCTTTGTGGCATTTCTGTGAATGACACCTTCCCACAAACTGAATATATTGCCCTATATGGCAATTTTAGGGCTGTTACTATGTTGGCTGACATTTCACACACACGCACCTCCACGTGTAAAAGGTGGCGCTCGTCAGGCTGAAGTGAGCTACAGGTTTGTGCAGGGAAAGGACTTTGGGGAATCCAACTTGTAAAACTCTCATGAGCAAACCTCACGGGAAGGAGAAGTTCAGGAAAACACTTCAAAACTACTCTTCGATGAGTCGGCTGATTCCTCAGCCACAGAGTTAATTTCAGACACTGTTAAATGCGCCACAGCAGCGCGCTCAGCCGGTGGACTGCGCACGTACACCGCAGAGCCGCGGCAAGAGCCACTAAAGTGCAGGGAATGTCGACGGGAGGAAGTGAAGCACTGCCGGTGACCAGATGGATAGACAACATCCTCTGACCTGTGTGGTGCACGGGTCCCTGTCGCCATCATCGTATGACATCATCACTGTATGAAGTGGGAGCCCTCATGTAAGTTACGTCTCTCTCAGAGGAAGGTGAGGGGACACAGAAAGACATGGAGACGTTATGAAGATGAGCACAATAGAGTGGATATCTTGGAGTAAAGAGCGGGATTGCGGCTGAAACGCACGGGGCACGGGCGCGGCGCATCACGCTGGCGGGGCAGAGCTGATCGCTTCTGCACCTGCTACACTGACGGCGTATGCATGTCTATTGAAGCCAATGTAAATGTGGTTTGCGGTGCTTTTGTTGTTTACGTGGATGTTTAACTCTATGGTGCATGTTATAGAAAAGAAACAAGATAAACAATCTAAAACTTGGGACCGACGTGAGTTTAATCTGTTCTCTCCAGTATAAAACCCCACTGATGCTGTCATGGATCAGGTCAGTCCAATCAGCTGCAGCCTGCCATTAATAAATGATATCCAATAAGTGGGTGCGTCGGCCAGGAAAAGACTTCCCTGAAGGATTCACCCGTGTATCAGAGCAGACTTGAGGCGTCCTTCGATATGGCGACCAGAGCACTTCTGGCTCGAGCGAGGAGCGAGGAAATATCTAAAACAGACCTGGGATGCAGAGTCTGTGTGTCTCTGTGTTTGGTTTTGCAGGATTTGGCGATAGTCTGGCTACATTAACAGTTCTAGTCAGTTTTTATCAGCTGAAGGGGGTTTTAGCTGCATACAGACGGAAAAAACCAAAACCGAGCCGCACGAATCTAGAGACAAGCGGCGTCTTGCCTGTGAGGGCGTGTGCAGCTTTTGCGGTCACGTCAGTGTAGCAGCTACAAGCGATTTAAATAAACACACGCGTTGCTGATGCACATGCGTCATGTCGCGCCCGTGGCCCGCGCACTTCAGCCGTTGGGACTGAAAGCAGGAACGCACTGGAAGCAAACGCCTATCAGTGAGTGAAGAATCTGACGCTTTACTGTTGGGAGCAGATTGAAGCAGAAGCAGCATCTGTTACAAGATGGTGATTGGTTTAAAGATCACTCTCTACTGTCTTTGTACAGCTGGAGACAGGCTAGATAGTTAGCTACACTACAGTATACATAGTGTTCATAGTTTATTGGTTGTCCTGTTTATACTTTAACTTGCTGCTGGATATATCTTCTAGGCATTTTTGGATTGTTGGAGATAGCTGCAGTCACGTCTTGGCTTTCACTAACCTATTCCTGGAGAGCAACTTGATTAACGACATACAGGATGGGTCTTCTGTTAAATCAGTCAACGGACAGTGTGACGACTCCTTCAGACTCGACTTCTGTTTGACTGGAGAACTAAACGCAGGTCGATTTGTGAGTGCACGGGTCCGACGCTTCCAGTGTGTTTCTGCAGTAAGCCTCACTGGACAGGCTGAATACAGTTGGTGAGCAGCACAATATGAAACTGACCACAGTCCGAACATAAACCAGCAGAATGAAACCTTTTTTTTTTTTTTTAATCCTCCACACAATTTGTTTTCCTTTAGTTTTCTGAGAAAGCCAATTCTGAAAATGTTCAGGCTGACTGTTCGCACGCGACGTCTCACCAACGCCACGCTTCGCCTAGCTTCGTTAAGAACAGCGTATCTATGCCCCGGGCTTCTCTTTCTCACCTTAGGTAAGTGCTGGTCTCTAGTTTAAAAGCCTGCGCATCAATAGAGTGTCCCACCTGTAAACACCTGACCTCCCGGCGGGACACTTCAGTCCTCGAACAGTGCATTCCTTTTTCTATAAAAAGGAGGCTTGTTGTGGAGCAGACCTCAGCTGCAGTGTCTGACGTGCTCTAGCACATACTCTGGGAAGTGTAGGCTGCACACTTGCAGACCGTCCAGTTTGCAAGGCATCCTGGGATACTCATCCTCCTTCCACTTGTTTTCGTCGGGGTCGAAGGTGAGGATGGAGTCACTGTAGTGGCCGTTGTAACACAGGCCGCCCAGCACCATGATTTGTCGGTCCAACACTGCCACCCCGTGGCCGCTACGCCCAATGGGCATGGAGGCGAGGATGGTCCACTCATCGGTGTCTGGGTCGTACACCTCGGTGGACGGGCAGCCCTGCGACTCAAAGGAAGCCCGCAGGATCACGCACACGCCTCCGAACACGTACAGCTTCCCATTGTGAGAGATCATCTTGTGGAAGCAGCGGGCGTAGTTCATTTTGGATTTGTTCTCCCAGCAGCTGGCATGGGTGCCGGGCAGCAGCGGGCCGCGGCCGGCGCGTGTCCTGTGTGTGTCTGAGCCACCTGAGCTGCCTCCCCCTCCCCCACTCCCAGCCTCCCGTCCGGGATCGAACACACACACCTGTTTGGAAGTGGAGGAGGAGGTGATGCCGCCGGTGATGTACAGTTTACCGTTGAGGACCGTCCCCTCGTGACCGTACTTGTTCACAGGATACGGGTCCACGAACTCCCAGCGGTCCTCTGTGATGTCGTAGCGCTCTGTGGAATAGAAGGTCTCATCTCGCGTGCGGCCTGCTACGGCGTAAATGAACTTGCCAATGACGCCTACGGCAAACTCTGACCTGCAAACAACAAACACTATGAATATGTATTGACAAATGAATAATGCATTCAAATTAATTTGGCACAGGGCCTCAGCATCTGGAACATCTGCCTTAAAATGAACATAAAGCAACAATGAAACAAACCACTCAGTGAGACAAACACCCAGCGCCCCGGGCTCCTCTCACCTGGGCACAGACATGTCGGCCATGCGCAGCCAGGAGTTCTGCCGGGGGTCGTAGCGGTAGACTTTGGAGGAGGCGTGAAACTCCCCGTCCGGCCCGAGCTCCTCTCCACCCAGCAGGAAGGCAAAGTTGTTGACGATGGCCAGGCAGTCGGGTCGCAGCGGCACCTGGGGTCCCTCCAGCTCCCACCACACCTGAGGGGATGAAACACAGGTAACTGGCGCTGAGGTGAGCTCATGAGCCTGAAATGATATTTACCAAATCCAAAAAACAAACAAACAGTCACAGATGTTATTGCAGACAAGCAGACCTTTGGCCGCTGCAGCAGCAGGATCTTGCTGTTGACC
This sequence comes from Datnioides undecimradiatus, assembly GCA_008933995.1. Classification (NCBI taxonomy): domain Eukaryota; kingdom Metazoa; phylum Chordata; class Actinopteri; order Lobotiformes; family Datnioididae; genus Datnioides; species Datnioides undecimradiatus. Next base: position 11,940,056 of record WARS01000010.1, read on the forward strand.
ATACTATGACCAATCATTCCCCTGAAGACGGCGGTCTGCGGGCGCACAGAGCGGATGCGGTTGGCGCGCGTTGCCACCAGAGGCTGCTGGTTGACATCGTGGAAGTAGCTGAGTGCCTGATCTACCTCCTGCCTCAGCTGTCTGGAGTAACGGTAAAACTCTGACGTCTTCACCTGCGACAGGAGGAAGAGGACAGAAGACGGGTTTCAGCGAAAACAGCGGGAGCACTGTCGGGATTACTGTCCCGGACGTCTGCCGGCAGGACTCGCCTTCTCGAAGATGTTGGCCGGAGTCATGAGGCAGAAGCGGATGGACTGCACGATGGTGTCCGTGTGCCTCCAGCGCCGCCGGTCGTGTCGCAGCCACGCCTGGACGGCTTCATACAGCTCAATTTCAGGGAAGCGACTCAGAGCGTCGCTGCTCAGGTATGCCTGCAGAGAGAGAGAGACAAACGAGTTTAGAACTGTGTCACTGATTAACCTGCGACTGCGCCGCCAAACAGTGCTGGAGGTAATTCAGTAACCATGACACAGTTTGCCCACCAGAGAGCACTTGTAAGTTAATTGAGTTTTAAACGTCCTGTTCAGATGCATCTTTGACACAGTTCAGGCAAAGTGTTTCCTGCGTTTGTCTTATTTCTAAAGGCAGAGTCATTAACTCCGTGCAAGCAACCACCGAACCTGCAGTCTCTCCAGGCTGAGGTAGGACAGGAAGTCGGGTCGGCTCATGAGCGGTACGAAGTTGTCAAGTAGGAAGTTGTCGAGCTGCTCCTGGACGCCCTCCACGCCCACGCTGAAGTCCTCCAGGAGGCGCATGACCTCGGCACAGTTCTCCAGACAGATCTTGGCCAGCAGGAAGGAGCAGCAGAACTCCACCGCCTCCGTCAGCTGGACGTACATGGCCGCCTGCCGGCACAGGAGGAGGGTACAGGACGCGTGTGTGAGAGTGTTTTGTCATACTGAAGCAGGATAAACCACTGTTTGATGCCAGACTGAAACAGCAGCACAGTTATATGACATAAACACGCTCTGGGGGGATATGGAGTGGCGTGTGACACTACCTGCAGGATCTCCTGGACGGTGGGCATGCTGAGCTCCAGTGAGCCGTAGTACATGAATCGGAGAATGTGGCCGAACCCAGCGGCTGTCAGCCCCTTCATGTGGATCTTGTCCTGGTCCCTCTCCCTCATGTCCGCTGTGAACATGACTCGGAAGTAGTCGCTCTGGGTGGCCAGCAGTGCCTTGTGGGCCTGCAGGAGGACAGACACAGCTGAGGCACTGTACAGCATTCTATTTATGAATGACCCGCTCTCTCCACACTGTTTGTTTTCACATGAAACACCCTGCTCTGATCCTGGACCGCATACAGTAGCGAACTGAACGCACACCATCAGTAACATCAGTAACTGAAATGTCCAAATGCAGGCTGTGTTACGACATACGTACGACCGCGTGTTCGTCTGCAACTCCGTTTGTGTACCTGGAAGTGATGCTCCTCTATCAGCAGTGTGACATCCAGCAGCAGACGCTCCTCGTAAAGCGCCCGGAAGCCCGATGACACACTCCCATCGTGCACCTGGGATAGGTACACCTCCACATCTGCCCCCGACATAACACACCTGGAGGCATGAAGGAGAGCAAAATGCAGGTGTGTGTGTGTGTGTGTTTTCCCGGAGTGAGGGGTCAAATCAAATGTTTCCCATGCTTCAGTATCTGAAGGTCAGCAATTTTTGGCAGGTACGGGCTACAGCGTCCAGGCAACATTAGGCTGAGGTTGTTGTTGAAAGTGTCCTGCAGCGTGATGAAACCTGCTGGTCTGTGAACTGATGCAGGTCAACACAGTAACTTCAGCTAATAGCATTAGCTCCAGCCTGTCTGCAGCAGCTCTCTCCACTCTCCAACAGTATGTATCTTTAGGAAGCTGTGCTTCGCTTTAGGATTGGTAATAGTAGTCGTCCCGGTTAAACTGCTCCCTGCAGAGCCCATGGGCAGCAGTGACAGTGTGTGGACAGGAGCGTTAGCAACAACCAGCCACAACTTCAGCGTGTCCTTATCCAGCAAAGGCAACCTCTGAAAGCCGAGCTGCGTGTCGTGGGACGTTTGTCGCCGCGGTTCAGAAATGTGCAGCTATGAACTGTTGAACCACGAGCGTTTCCACAGACGCCTTCGTGCTAGAAGTGCTCCCACAGCTCTCAGGATATTCAGAGCAAGACTTCAGTTTCTGACTGCCGGTGGTAAAAACAAAACATTTTTTATCCCTAGCAGTCATTCAGACACCAAAACATGGGAAAATGTGGTCTAGCATGGTTGATATTTTCCTTTAATTATTGAAAACAGAAGAATTCAGCAGTCACAACACTGCGAGTCCCTCTGAGGGGAAGACTGTGTTTGGGTTGGTGCTGCTGTAAACAGTGAGCCTGGGACTGACAAGGCATACAACAGAACGTTCAGCATTAAAAGCTCAGCACTTCAGCTGCTGCATCCTAACAAACCATCCCTCTCTCTCAGCCGGACATGTGTGTTCCCGTGCTGACACAGTGGAGCAGGAAATACGTTGCAGAACAGCGAAGGTAGTAGAACTAGAGAGAAACTGCAGTGTCCAAACTGTGATCGTGTTCAGTGTCTTCAGCATCAAACTACAGTCATGCACACACATGCACACAAACTGCAAAGGAAAAAACAAAAAACAAACGAACCACAAACGCACACGTCATCTGCACACCTCCACAAACCCACAGTCGCTCGTTTGTTACGAGCGCAAGTGAAAACAAACGCACATACACACACACACACACACACAGACACGCACATACAGCACACTCACCTCTGATTGGCCACGGGCATGTCAGAGGGGGTTGTCCGAGCCAATCAGAGGACAGTGCCCCTTGTGTCCAGAAGATGCTAACAATGTCCCTTTTCTGAGCGCCAATCACCTGGACGACAAAGCCAACACAAACCGCCACATTAAAAGCATGCCTGCAAAGTGCAATAACAAAGGCCGCATCTGAAGTCACGGCCAAAAGTATGTAGACACCCAACTACGACAGTTCCCATAAACAAAGTGTGTCCAGTGTCCACATAATTTTGGCTCTGTTATGCATTACATGCCAATCAGCATCTCTCCACCTCTCGTGTTTTAATACAGAAGAATATAGTAAAAGTTCATTATGGAGGAACATTATGGCTGTTTATTAAATAAATATTAACACTAAATCCAATAATATAAAGAAGGGATGGGATGAGATGAAGGTTGAATGCTAAATTATTATTCCAGCTTATTTCCTCACTGGTGACTGATGTAAGAAAAAGGATGTACAGACAGTCACAACGTTGAACTATTACTCAAACTGTCCGTTAGTAACATCAGTCACAGTTTCCAGATACACTTCATCTCCTGCACTTGCTGTACTCACAGTTTCCTTGTACAGTGGGGGATCATTATCAGCTTTACCACATGAAGTGCTTCAGATAATGAGTAAACTCTGTTTTCAATGTGACTGATTATCTGACTGTTACTGTTCCTTAGCTGACGCGATGTCACCGTGTTCACCGATCTCTGATATCAGTTTGGTTGATAGAATGTTATCATAACCAGTAGGCATGTAGGCCAAAGCTATAAAGAGCCAGACCATGTTGTAATAAGCTGGAATTTAATTCTACAATCCATTAAACAAACAAAAACATAACAACAGAGCGGTTAAGGATTCAGTGTCTTCCTAGAATACAAGTCAGCTCTGTGGGGACTGCGCCGACAACGGGCTCTGACCTTAAACCACTCGTCTACTCTGTCAGTGCAAAGTACAGGGTTGCAGGAAAGGAGCAGATGGTCGGGAGGAGGAAAGAGACAAGTGATGGGGAAGAAGGATGCTGGGTTAATGAAGACGGACAGGGTTTAAGTTTAACATGCAGTGCTGCAGGATGAAACGTCGTACCTTTTGGAGCCTGGGGGAACAATCACAGGCTTTAACGGCTGAGCGCTAAGGGGCCGCTCGCATTTCCTGTGTTTATGTTTCCCTGGTTCTGACAGAAAGAGGAGAGAAACATCCATAAGACGGCAGAGGAGGAGTAGAAAGCACAACGCCATCGCATGTTCCACTGCACAGGAACAGAAAGTCATACTTCGAAGACATGCACACCCTTCCAAACATTCAAGGGAATGACTTTTCTTTCCTTTGTACTTCGGTAGACCTACAGCTAATGATTTTACCCAGTGACATGTGCAGAAACTGACTGAATATTTAAAATCTGCTACAATTGATTATTCACATTTTCAATTAATCTGCTGAATATTTTCTCAAATAACTGTTGCCAATGAAACACGAAAACCCAGCAAATCATAAAATTCTGAAACTGACACATATTTGGCAAATTAATTTCCTATTGACCCTGATTAATTAATAAACTGATTAACTGTCTCGGTTCGCGTTAGTTTGTTGAACAAACCATCTTATAATCCAAAGGTTTCATGTCAGGTTGTCATGACCGAATGGAGAAAAGCATTTCACAAGCACCTGTGAGCTCTGACCAGCATAATGTTTGTAGTACAACTACCGTTCAATCTCTCTCAATCGAAAAACAATTGAATTGAATATACAAGATCAGATCATAACAGTGGAAAGGTTAGAAAGCAAGACTAAACACAGTAACCACAGCTCCCTCAGTGGAGAGCAGACAAGCCTACAATACAAGCTTTCTAAAATTGGTGTAAATCTCAGTGGAGCTTTACACGAAGAGTGTCGGTGACTGACCTGACCCGTTATTCCCTCAGTGGCCCACAGCTTATTTGCCGGCTAGCTGTCATTCACAAAACACTGGGAAGGTGTAACTGTTCAACTTACTGCCCAACTTTAACTCACAATGACACGGGCAGCACAGCGGTGGATTAGATTAGCTAGCCTCTACTAGCTACCTGCTTTGGTTTTCACTACAACACCGACAAAGTATGCTACAGACGCTCTGCGTGGTTGGATTAATGCCCCAAAACAAAGGCTTGGGATACACATGACGTTAACGTAGCACGTACAACTCTGGTAGCGGAGGATAAAGGCGACGGTGTTAGCTTATCGTCTGAGTCGTGTATAAAGGAGATAGCATGTTGTTATACTCAATAGCGAGTTACCAGGCTAGCAAAATAAAGTGTCACGATTCTCTGTTGGTGGTGACAGGAGCTACGACGGATCCGACACTGACAGACCGGGGTAACAGCTTTAGCTTAGTGGCTAAAATCCAGCCGTCTCACCTCGGCGGTGCGAATCCCCACAACCCCTCTTCGACCAGGCAGCTCTGGCTCCTTCGGACATGAAGTTGCGGGTTCGATGCCAGAATCAAGAAAGGAGACGGCAGCGGTGCACTGCTGTGTTATCACCCATCTGCCAGACGAAGTGACCCCCCACTCGGCTCTAAATTAAACGGTTAACAACCCACCGCAGTCCACAGGCTTTGCGGACGCCATTTTCTACAACAGCGTCATTTCCCTTTTGGGCGGAACTGAAGGGCGTTGTGCGGTGCAGCAAAGATCGTATATACTCAAGAGGTGCGACTTTTCAATGTTTTGCAGATCGAGAATTCCAAAACGTGTGGCACAAGCCGGAACAACGCTTAATTTGTCCTAAAAACCCAGTTTCTATGTACCTATAAGACTCATTATTATTCAAATACATGCACAAGCACTGTACCTAAGTACAATTTAGATTTACATGTACGTAATTAATTTAATCTTCATAAGTCTTTCTGCCACAGTTCAGAGACAAATATTGTACTTTTATTTTCATTACATTTACATTTAAACACCTTTAGCTACTTTGCAGATTCAGATTATAAGTACAATATAAAACAAACAAATATATTATGATATATTGTTATTGGTTAAGATACGACTGTATTAACCCCTAGGTGAAATTAACATGCTGCCTTGAAGAGTAGTAAAATCAAGGGTTACTTTTGTTAATTGCAAATGTCCACTAAATTGATAAGGCGGTTCTTAATTGTTGTGGTGTTTGAAATGGGCATATTATCGTATTTATATTGAGATAAATTTCAAAGTAACCCGGGCCAGCAACCCATTGTTCCTTTATTTTGTCTTGGAGAAAACGTTATAGAACTACAAACCACGGCAAACAGCCCTTTTATGACGTCATTAAACAACGACGGACCCGGTGCGCGGATAAAACTGTATTGATTTAATTTTTGGAGTAATATAACTTAAGTCCAAACTAGTGCCCCATTCTGTGATAAATAGCTGTTCACTGTTCACTATAACCAGCAGCAGTTTGCGGCCCGTATTGAAAATGTTGTTTCATAGCGTGAAATCAATTGCATCAGCCGCTAAGAAAGGACCCAATAGCTTCGACTTCGGAAGAGTCATGCGAGTTATAAACCACGTCTTTTCCGTTGTAGGTGAAAAATGCAGTTTATAAAATTATAAAGAGAAGGTATGTTGGATAACATTGTTGTATTAACACTAGAAAAAAATGTTAATTGTGTAACGACCGACAGTTGGCAAATAGAAAAAATAGTGCGTATCGGTTGTTCCGGCATTCGCCTCGGTCGCTCCCTTCATTCTTTTTCATCCAAGATGGCGGGTGACGAGTCTGGTACAACGCTTGGTCAGCCTCACCTGGCAAGACAAGACCTTAGTACTCTGGTAAGTGTTAGTTAAATAGACATAGCAGGTTTCTACATTTCTGTGAGAAGCTGTCTCTTTGTCATGTCGCCCGAACGGCCTCAAAAGAGAAATTTCTTAACGCTACCGGTCTCCGGCGGTGCGTCGCCACCACCCGGCACATGATGGCCGGCCTGGAGAGGCGGAGAGACAACACAGTCGCTTCCCATTGAACAGGGATCCGTATTAGACTCATTTGTTATAATTTCAAATTGACACCGTCGTTTAAATGTACAATATGTACTCGCAGCGCCGCAGTAGTCGTTGTTGTGTGTCATGCCAGTGATGACTGCGTAAGTGCGTGTTGATTCCGAACGTTAGCATGAGTTGCTAAGTTAAAGCAGAGTCTGTTTCAACATCAGTGGGATTTATAACTGTGAGGAGAGCGGCGATGTTTATACGAATAATCGGACTTAATGGAGTCGTTCACTCATAGCCAAATTATGAAATACGCGTTCTTTGTCGGTGGGTGCTGATGATGCTCACAGGTGTTTTCATTCAATAACAGACAGTAGGACGAGTGACAACACGTTAAGTTAATCACTTAACATTACGCACTGTAGCAAGCGTACTTGTTATCTACATCAAAAGGTGCATTTTTGTAATTTTAAGACTGAAATCTGATATAACTGATATAAAGAAGCAATAATGGCTTAGCCCATTTTTATATCTGCCATTTAACTGGTTAGCTAAACCTCTACAGGACAGTGTTTGCATGTCTGTACAATGGAGGCTCCCATTGTGTCTGTTCACCCCCAGGATGAAAGAGAGAGCTGCTCTTGTAGCTCACTAGTCTTGTTTTTCAGCGTGTGGTCAGTCTAATGTGTATTGTTCTGTCGGCAGGATGTGTCCACCCTGACGCCTCTCTCTCCAGAGATCATCAGCAGACAGGCCACCATCAATATAGGTGAGGGAACATTTTATCACATTTTGGATGTTTCAGCCTGTTATCTTGAAGGTTGGAGATAAAAAAATTAGGCCCGGCTGTTTTCTTTTTTTAACTCCTGTCTTCCTCTCTCCTAGGCACCATCGGACATGTGGCGCACGGGAAGTCCACAGTAGTGAAAGCCATTTCTGGTGTCCACACTGTCAGGTTCAAGAATGAGCTGGAAAGGAACATCACCATCAAGCTGGGATATGCTAACGCTAAGGTGAATGGGACCGTGGATCGATTTCTCTGACGGTAGTCCGGCCTGTCTGCCGGACTCAACATTTAATATGTTTGCCTTTAAAATGAATTGCAGGTCTATAAGCTGGATGACCCCAGCTGTCCCAGGCCAGAGTGCTACAGGTCGTGTGGCAGCAGCACTCCAGATGAGTTTCCCTCCGATATCCCCGGCACCAAGGGCAACTTCAAACTGGTCAGGTAAGACTGAAGAGAGAGGGCGGCCATCTTTAAAAGCACAGATTAAGGCTTTTCAGTTAAGTAGATGTCTTTACGCATCATTCAGAGTTATTCTTCTCTTTCTCGCAGACACGTATCATTTGTTGACTGTCCTGGTCACGACATTTTGATGGCAACCATGTTGAACGGAGCCGCCGTCATGGACGCAGCCCTCCTACTTATCGGTAAGGGTCTGATTCTCTTACTTCCACCAGCTACACAAACTTTGTGTTAGTGTGTTTACTCCCAGTTTACTCTTGAAGTCATCAGATTTTGTTCCTCCCTCTGTCTGCCAGCGGGTAACGAGTCGTGTCCTCAGCCTCAGACGTCAGAGCACCTGGCTGCAATAGAGATCATGAAGCTGAAGCACATCCTCATCCTACAGAACAAGATAGACCTGGTGAAGGAGAGTCAGGCCAAAGAGCAGTACGAGCAGATCCTTGCATTCGTACAGGGTGAGTCGGCATGAACCTACCCTTGAGAGAGCTGTCCAGGTTCAGGTGCCTCCAGGTCACGCTTGTCTTTCTCTGATTTTTAGGTGAAGCAAGCTGATGTTGTCTGTCTGTGTGCGTATCATTGTTTTGCAGGCACGGTGGCAGAGGGCGCTCCCATCATCCCTATCTCTGCGCAGCTGAAGTACAACATTGAGGTTGTTTGCGAGTACATCGTCAAAAAGATCCCAGTGCCCATCAGAGACTTCACCTCCGAGCCCAGACTCATCGGTAAGAATAATGCCCGAACAATAAGGCCTGGACAAACGCTGACTGGGAAATACACACATCCAACTCCAGAGACATGGCTCCTGTTTGACCACGTGTTGCCACCGCTTTACTACACATGTTGATGCTCGTTATAAAGCTGGTTTATCTCTTCTACAGTAATCAAAAAGGCCCCACCATTCCTGCCACAGTCGCATTGCTCCGTGCATGTTATGTTATGGTAAAGCACTACCTGTGATGTGTGCTGGATTTTCTCTGGGGCCTCAGTGTCAAAGAGGTGACGCTTGAGCTTGAATTTCATTTTGGAGAAGGAGAGAGTTCACTGTGGGGAAGTTCAGCGAGCAGGGCAGATTCGGAGTTATGATTTTGTTTGTGCAGCCAAAAACGGAACAAGTGTGTTTTCAATGCACTGTGCCATAATGGCTAGTCGATGAGCCACCACATACAGCTTGCACACACAGCTTGCACTACAGTTGCACAACCCTGCAAATGTCGGAGAAAACAGCCAGCATGTCCTCCAGACATGATGCACGTAATGTCATGGAGCCCTGGTCCTGCAGGCGATTGTGCAGTATCGATATACTGAGTTAGACCAGTTCTAGCTCCCAGCTGCTGCATGCTCGTTACTGGGCCATGCTGCGTTTAGAAACAGCAGAAACCGTCAGGGAAGTTTTTGATAGCGCCCTGTACTCGTGTTTAAAAATAGTGTTGTATTTCCTGCTGAGACTTCATGATTTTGTTTCCTAAAATGCCCTGTCAATCAATCTAACTTTGTAAACACCCTTTTGTTTCAGTCATCAGATCTTTCGATGTGAACAAGCCCGGCTGTGAGGTTGATGACCTGAAAGGAGGTGTGGCAGGAGGAAGTATCCTGAAGGGTGTGCTCAAGGTGAGATATGTTGAATTGACACATTTCATGTGTTGAGAAACTGCCTTTGGCTTCTGTGTCAAAGTTGGAATCAGAGAAGATTGAAAAATATGTTTATCATAGATGATAAATATAAAACCTTTTAAAGGCCTCTCACCAAGCTAAGTCACCTATCACGGGTATCATCTCTGAACTGTCCTCATCTATGTTTGTCCTCCAGGTGGGTCAAGAGATCGAGGTGCGGCCCGGTATCGTGTCGAAAGACCAGGAAGGAAAGCTGATGTGCAAACCCATCTTCTCCAAGATCGTGTCCCTGTTTGCCGAGCACAACGACCTGCAGTACGCTGCACCTGGAGGCCTTATCGGTATTCTGCTCTCACACATCTTTGCATAGCATCGAGCACAGAAGCTGTAAACTTAATCACGTACTGCTGCAGAGATAATAAAGATCCCGTGCTCCACACTCTAATTGTACATGCCTAATCGTGCTGTCAGTTCTCGCTCAGACTGTTAGACTGTGACAGAAAACAGCCACATGCTTCAGCTACATGCCAAACAAAAAGTCATTTAAATCAAACTAACCATGTCTGTGCAGGCGTGGGCACCAAGATCGACCCGACACTGTGCAGGGCGGACCGTATGGTCGGTCAGGTGCTGGGGGCCGTCGGGGCGCTGCCAGAGATCTTCACTGAGCTGGAAATCTCCTACTTCCTGCTCAGGAGGCTGCTGGGAGTCCGCACAGAGGGTGACAAAAAGGCTGCCAAGGTTAGAGGTGCATTATGGGAGATGTGGTCCCAAATATTGATTTAGTCATCTATGATTAGGTGATTTCAGTTGTCCAATAGCTCAGTTACATTATATTACAGAGTAATGTTTCAAAGCCAGTCTCCATGTCTCATCCTCATAAACACTGTGATCCTGAGCTGCTGTTTGTTTTGCATTGCTTACCTGTTTGGGACGAACCGCGTCATGACCACGTCCTCTTATCAACTGCAGGTCCAGAAGCTTTCGAAGAACGAGGTGCTGATGGTGAACATCGGGTCTCTGTCGACAGGCGGCCGCGTCAGCGCCGTCAAGGCTGATCTGGCCAAGATCGTCCTCACCAACCCGGTCTGCACAGAGGTCGGAGAGAAGATCGCTCTGAGTCGACGTGTGGAGAAACACTGGCGGTAAGGATCCACTAAACAGAAAAAAAAGACATAAATCAATACATTTTTTGGTTGTTTCAATATGTATGTTGCATTATTGTGAATGTGTTCTTGATGATAAATCAATGATGTAAGCTTTCAGACTGGGACTGGAAAAGTGAGGAGTGTTGTTAAAAGTTTGGTTATTCTCCAAAGTCAGGACGATTATTAATAATTATAAAGAACGAAGGACTGAAGTCATCAGGAAGCACACGGCGCATTTCTGAATGAGCGTGTTCGGGTTAAGCAGTATGAACAGTGTTGTCTTCAACTGTCTCAGCTCACTCACTGACAGTTATCTTGACAAGTGTGGCTTTGATGCTGTCATCTAATTGGCTTCCCTCATTTCTCTTCATCCTCCCAGTCTAATTGGATGGGGCCAGATCAGGAGAGGCGTGACCATCACACCAACAGTGGATGATGACTAAGGAGAAAAAACAGGACGTCACCATAGCAACCATCCCATCAGCTGGACATCGCAACCATCACACTTTTCTTGGTTTTATTGTTTATTTTGTTATGTTTTTCAAAGGAGGGGAGGAGAACAGGACATGTCAGTGGTTTGCCTCTTCAGCCCTGTCACAGGTTTTGACTGCAGATGAGGAGAAGAGGCCCTTTAGACGATCATCACAATCCCCCAGAGAAGGTTCACGTGTAGCCACTTTCAGAGCAAGAATGGAAATTCAGTCAGCACAGAAACGCTCCTGTACTGTCAGATTTCAGCCAGAACTAATAAAATTAATTTGGAAGAAATGTGGTCACGTCTCAGGTCTGTCTGTCTGCAACATGTTGTTAGAGCTGGAAGTGCACTCAAATCAGATGAAAAGGTCAAAATCATTTATAACTTCTGCCAGGAGCAGAAGGATTTTATACTTCAGCTGTATTTACTGGAATAGGCTGTAACAAGATAATACAGCTTATTCAAAACGTTAATGTCCAGGTGATTTCAAGCAAAGTGCAGTTAGTCAGCCTGCAACGGTGAAACTGAAAAGAGTTTCATAAGTTTCCGGTTTATTTGGTTCATCCAGCTGTTAATCCTGGATCCTGCAGTGTTTCCTAAACCAAACCAGTTTTAATCAAATGTCATCAATAGTGGTGCAATAAAGGTCACCGCAATAAAATATGATAATACACTATAATCAACAAATGAATACTGATGCATCAATAAGACTAATAAAATGCATAAGCGTTTTGGGTGCAACATAAAGTGATTAAAATTATATGTTTTTATATATATATATATTTTAAATATATATTTGTATACTCTATTATTTGCAACATAAAATGAGTGCATCAATTATAATTGAATAATCATAATAAATATTCTTAAATAGGACGTTCTTTATAATCACGTGGTCTGTTGTGATGCTTCCCCTGGTCTAACTCAGTAATTTAAGTTAACAACTCTTTCCACATTGTAGTGTGGTTACTCTGACTCCTTCCAGCACTGGCACAGGATCAGTTTTAAGGTTACACTGGTGGCACTGGGGAGCAACTGAAATCCTCCAACATGTACTTAAGGTGTTCCCATTTCCGGGATGATGCACCTGACGAGCACGGGACATGACGTCATCAAGGTGCTCGACAAAGACTGGAGCGAAGCGAGACCTGCTCTAAATACAGAAGAAATAGAGAGTGTCTGATCCCAGGACAGCTCGGATCGACTTCACTCTGAGTTTTGTTCATGGTCACACCAGGTTTTTGTCTCATCGCCTCGAGTCGGCAGCGTCCGCACCGCGTGACGGCGGACCCACACATACACACTCCAGCTCATACTGCGCTCACTCTTCTTCTGATCATCACTTCGTGTTGGAGCTGAACCCTTCAGAGCTGCACATGGAGTCTGCAGGTAAGATGAGTTCAGTGTGGACGTGAATCAAAATCAAAGCACGGCGCAGAGATTTTATTACAGGGCTGCAGCCTGACAGGTTCACTGTCTCCACCCAGGAGTAACATTAAAGTCACATTTACTTTTGGAATGGTTACAATTACTCAAGTAACGTGCTTAAGTATGAATATGGGGTACTCTGAACCACTCCACTACATCTCAGAGAACTACTGTACTTTGTACTCCACTACATTTAGCAGCTTTAGTTACTTTACAAGTTACTTTTTTTTGCACAGAAATCACATGAAGAGCTCAGAACATTTGAGGATTTGCCTTAAATTAAAAGTTTGTACAATCACAGCTGAAACTGGATCATCAGTTAGTTCATTTACAGGAAAATGTTTGGCAACACTATTTATTTTTAAATGATTTTAAATGTAAAAGCATTTTATGGGTCCAGCTTGAAAAGTACAGTTTGAAGATTTGATGCTTTTTCTTTCAATCATTTGATAAAGGTTAATGTATAGATAATTACTGGAGAAAATAATCAGCGCGGGGAAACAATAATGAAAATGATCATTTATTTGCAGGCTGAGGCAGTAAAGCTCAAAATGAGCTCTGCTCCACTGACTGCAACAGTGAAACTTTGCTCCTACATTTGTGCAAAATATACAGTTAAATAAAGATTGAATATATAATAGTATAACAGCCAGAGGGGACATTTTCTGCAATGAGTACTTTTACGTTTAATAATATTAATACATTTTTATGATTGCACCTATTTTTATTTAAGTAACATTTCTAATGCTGCAACTTAACTTGTAACTAAGTGTTTTTACAATCTGGTATTTGTATGTTTTGTACTTAAAGTTATTACCAGTGCAGATTTCACCAGGCCTTCTCTCCCTACTGACTGTGACTGTAAGCATGTCTGTAAAGCAGAACATCTAAGTTTTGATCGTTACTTTCCTTTGAAACGCACTAATTACTAATAACTAATAGTTTTTTGGTTTGTAGTGTTGTCAGTTCATTTAAATACTGATGTGTGTGTTATGCCTCTCACTGGTCAGATGGTCATGGGGGGCGGGACAGCAGCAGCCAGAGGCGTTCCCCTCTCAACGTCATCATGAGCCAGATCCGCAGGAAACGCACAGCCTCGGACAGGAAGCCACTCGGCCGTCTCCTGTCCTGGAGCTCGGACCGGACAGGGATCCCTGAGGATGGAGAGATGGAGGGCAGAGCTGAGAGAGGACAAAGCTCAGGGGTGGTTTCACAAAACGGTGAACCAATTTGTTTGCTTGTCATTAGGGTGGAGCCGCAGGCGATGAAATGTTTGTAATGCGGTTTTGTTTTTCAGGTATCGCTGAGACAGCGGACAGCGAGCGGAACTTGGGCTGGGGCCGAGTGTGCGCCTTCCTGCGGAGGCTGGGGAAGAAGGCCGACAGCAGGAGCCTCAGCCTGGCTCACTGTGATCTCACTGCCACAGACCTGCTCGAGCTGGGTGCTTGGAGTTGCTTCTGATTTTGACTCTTATTTGTTGCATTATGTGGTTATATAATCCAAAATGACTTCTTTATTTCAGTTATAACCAGATAACTTGTGTGCATTTAAATTCCACAAATATAAAACCTGCAGTTGTGATAAAGTAAACACAGTATACAGTAGGTACAATGCTGCTATCTATTAATAATGGATGCTGTCGGGTTTATTCAGTAGTTGACAAAATGTTTACTTTACTCCCGAGAACCACCAGCAATGACAATGTGTGATTACTTAAAGATTTATTGAAGAACACGTTTTTTTAGAAACTTTACTGGCAGTCTGGGCGATAGTGGAGAGACGAACTGTGGAAGCTGGCCTTTAAATGGCGAGCCCAGAGGCTGGAGCCAATCAGCTCCCTGGAACAACCTCCCTACAGTCATCCAAACAACCAAACCAAACACACCTACAGCCCATCCAAAGCACCACAGCAGTGAGAGAAAGAGACGGGGCGATCAAGTGGAGATTTAAACACATGCACGTATACAGAGAAATGTTGAAATACAAGCTTAGGGCTGCAACATTAGAACTATATATTATTTCTAGAACCTAAAGTGGGCAGAGAATCAACAGTGGGAACTCTGAATGTTTGGAAGTCCTAGTTAAGTCCCATTTCAGATTATAGAAAGGCTACGTTGCCACCATAGCCACAAGTGACTATGAAATGTCAGTAAATGCTAAAAAGTGGTTTAACAATGGGACAAGTTGAGAAGAATCAGAAAATCAGCAAATATAAATAAAACTGACACAAAACCATGGTGTTGTGATCATGTAAAAGGTCAACTTCCCTCTCTGCCCTCCAACATCCACATCTGTTGACAGCATATTTCTTGTCCCCTCAGCGACGTTGCTCCAGTTTCTCCCTCACCTGGAGGAGGTGGACATCTCCTGGAACGAGCTGATCGGAGGATGTCTGAGAACGCTGACCTCTCACCTCCAGCTTGTGGGAGGGATCAGAGCGCTGAGGCTCTGCAGCTGTAGGCTGAGCGCTGATGACATCACTGCACTGGGTAGGTCATTATTTGTATTATTTCCTACATTCTACAACGTGTTTCTTCAGGACTTGGTGAGCAGACGGGTGGTCAATTGGCTGCAATTTGCAAGCTGACCACTAGATGCCACTAAATCCTCCACACTGCTGCTTTAAACCTGTGCGTTGTATCAACCCGCTTGGGTCGTGATGATTGGAGCTTCTTCCGTGCTTTGGAAGTCTACCAGTGGCTAAGACTCACCAGATATCTTCTCTTTGAATGCGAACAGAATATTTCTTTTTACATCGACACCTTGTTCATATTTCACCATGGGTTCAGCTCTTTTGGTTGAAACAAACCTATTACATTGCAGGAAAACTCCAGACAACACTTAATCATCTCTGTGCTCTCGTAGGTGAGTCTCTTGGCTGTGTGCCGCTCTTGGAGATCCTGGATTTATCCTGGAACAGTGGCGTCTGGGGCGGTGCTTTGCAAGGCCTGCTGGGTAAACTTCCACCATCAATGAGGGAGCTCCACTTGGTGGCCTGCCAGCTCGCTGCGGCTGATGCTACTGTCCTGGGTACTGACTTTAACTTATATATACTTTGATTAGGATGCGTATATAGAGACTAAATGACATTCTCCACTTTGTCTGTTGTCTGTGTCTTGTGTCTGTGACTCTCAGGAGGAATCATGTCCACTCTCCACAGTCTCTGTGTGCTGGACATTTCCTGTAATCCTCAGCTTGCGCAGGAAGTTGAAGCTGGCAGCTTCAGAGAGTTTGCTTCCCATCTCTCTCACACTGCCTCCCTCACCACGCTGCGATTACAGGCCTGTGGTCTGACGATGAAAAGCCTTGAAGATCTGAGTAAGTCATCTACTGTTTGTTGTGACAGCTGTTAGGTGTAGTTTGGTGTTGACTCTCATCCCAAAAGACAGAATTCAGATAAAAAGGCAGGTGATATACCTTCTTTGGCTATGCTAATGCTATGAATGCTACCTAACACTCATCTACTATTACACTGACTTTTCATACATTTTCAGTGCATCCTGTCTAGTTAAATCAATGAGTCAAGACTAGCAATGATGGTTCATGATCTGATGCTTCCATCTGCTTCCTCCCCTACCTCTGTTCCGCAGGTGGTTCGCTCCGCTCCCTCCCCTCAGTGCGAGAGTTGGACCTGTCCTGCAACAGAGGTCTGGCCGGAGGCCTGAACCGCCTCACCCTCCACCTTGCTCACCTCACACACCTGGAGAGTCTTGACCTTCACCTCTGCTGTCTCACACGCACTGACCTGGAAGCCCTGAGTGAGTGACAGTGAAGGACAGTGAGCTGTGACGGTCATCAGGTACCTGCAGCAGTCATGTGACTTTGTCATCTCCAGTCCAGGTGCTTCCCTGTCTGACTGCACTGACGGAGCTCGACGTGTCGTCCAACAAGGAGGCAGGGGATGTGGTCCACTCGCTGGTCTCCGCTCTCCCTCTGAAGCAGATGAGGCGCCTGCCGCTCAACAGCTGCTGCCTGAACGAGGAGTCCTTTACCGCGCTCAGTACGACGCACAATAACCAACCACAACCAGTGCTCTTACAATAAATCCTTTTATAACTCAGTCACTTGTACCTTAAAAATATTATTAATATTGAAAAAAAAGTAAACGTTACTTTTTTATCTGTGACAAAAGCAAACTGTGTGTGTTTCAGCCCTGGCCGTGCCGTACCTCCGCAGCGTGAATGTTTCCTGGTGTAAAGTGGTTGGCGGCCGTTTAGGGCTTCTCCTGAATGCTCTGCAGCCTTCAGTCATCCTGGAGCTTCGCCTCAGCAGCTGTGAGCTCACCACAGATGACCTACGTGATCTGGGTAACTATAAACTCTTCCAAAATACATAATCTTTTTCTTCTGAGATATGGTAAGATAGATGGACTGAATTCAGAAAGACAGTGACCATACTGCAGCTGATATATACAGTATAACAGATACTTATATGACTAAGAACTCAACTTCAATGATTTCTTCATTGCTAACATTATTAGCTTTCTGTTACATCCCACCTTCACTTAATTCTGTTTTATCATCAGTGATGAGTCGTCGTCTGATTGACTGAGTGATAGGTCTTTTCTCCTGTGCAGCTGCCGTGTGCAGACGTGGCTGTCTCTCCTCTCTGCGGGTGTTGGATCTGTCCTACAACAGCTCAGTAGGAGACGATGGCTGGTCTGCCCTGTTTGCAGCGGGAGGCCTCGGCTCGCTGGAGGACGCTGACCTCAGCCTGGGGCCATCAGCTTCCGCTCCCTGCGCGGCCTGGCTGCCGGCGCTGCTGTTTGCCCTGCCTCGACTGCCTGCGCTCAAACGCCTGGCGGTGCAGCGGTGGATTATTGGCTCTCAGGACAGGCAGCAGCTGAGCCACTGCCTGAGGAAGAGGAGTGTCCTGCTGGAGTGGGATCCACCAAGTAAAGACACAGTATTGTCATATAAGGCGACTGATAATGAAAACACAAAGGAGGGTCACCCTGAGGAGTAGGAATCCAAAAACCTGGAGGTGCTGCACAGAGAAGGTGACCAGCTCTCATCACTGAACTCTGGGATGTGAAAGGATAGTTTGGGTCTTTTGAAGTGTGGTTGGATTGTAAGTGTAGGTGGCGGTCAGCAGAGAAACAGGGAGATGTCCCGGAACAGAAGCAACATAATGCTGCAGCTGAGGTCAGCAGCAAAACACATTATAGCCACCTAATAAAATCATCTGGATCGGTTTAAGTGCACACTGTATTTAGATCATTTCCACTGCTTTACACTGAACTTTCAGAGATTAGAAGTGAAGATTTAACTGATTTCATGACATCTGGGCGAACAGGCTGCCGAGGAACGTTTCTATTTCACTGTGAAATGTGTAAGTGTACTTCACTACTGCATTCGTCAGCAAGCTCATTTTAACAGTTTTGAATTGCAGTTTTCTTGGAATATTAATGGATATATATTAAATATGATATAATATTAATATTAGAACAACTCATTAATATCCATAAACAATAATGTTGATTTCTCATTTTATTTATATAATTTTGTGGAGCACTTATAGAATACTTACATTTGTTACGCACCCTGATTGATTCACTAAACACTTCAGTGTAAATAAGACAGGATGTAGATTTTAAATGCACCTTAAAATAAAAAAATCTCTCGTTTGGCAAATTTGCATATTTCATTTTGTTGTTTTTAGTCTTTAGTTTTGAAATCTCTCTCTGCGCTGCTGATGTGAGGAGGTTAATAAGAGCCTAGCACAGCTGCAGGGGAACAAGTGCAGTGCAGACACTCAGCGTGTGGTGGAGAGGTTGATTCGGGGCTGGAGGCGTGTTCTGTAAACACGTCTGTCGCAGTGTTAGAGTTTAGGGATGCGGCTGTACTGCGACTGTTTGTCGTGTTGTAGTGTCTCCTCAAACTGTGGAAGACCTCAGCAAGAAACACCTGACCGTCCACCTGGTACGGGGTAACATCTGTCTGCTCCGGAGGCAGGCGGCCGCTGGCGATCAGCTCACTGAAAGCCTGAGGGAGGGCAGTTTGAATTATACACACAAAAGCATGAGCTTGGCGTGTATCTTGTGCAGTTCAGCCAGGTGAAAGGATGTGTGTGTGCTTGCGTTACCTGACACACAGGTTCCTCCAAGTGGTTTCCCCAGATGTAGATGTGGTCGAGAGTTGTGTTAAGTGTCATAGCCCGAGCCAAAGACAGCAAACCATCTGTCCTGATGTTGTTACTGCGCACAGAGAGCCTGAGAGACAGCCAGAGACAGTGCTTGTATATCTTATAAGCACATCAGCTGTTCTAGTAGTAATAGATAATAGTCCTGTGAACTAAATAATGTAAAATAAGCTACACCTGGGACATTTTGACATCTTTAGACCTAGAAGAAATAAAGGGTATTTTCCATCTTTAAAGCAAAGGCGTGTTTGAGAAAATGTGCCTGGAGGCAGAAGGAGAAATACCCTCAAGGACCTAATATTGCAGAGCTGGTGTTTGATGGTGATGAGTTTGTAGGACTCACTCTCTGAGGACACATCCCGGCCAGGCGACAGCCTCACTCAGGTACAGGGCACCTTCATTTTCGATCCGATTGGATGACAGATCTATGACCTCCAGGGTCGGGTTCTGCTTCAGCACCTCAGCTAGATGACGCACGCCGTCGCGAGTCACGCGGTTACTGCAGGCAACATCGACAAGATCAAGAGGAAGTACGAGAGACGGTGAGTAATGGATTGAGAACTTTCACTTTGTGTATCTGCAGATCAGAAGGATTTACAGTACGAAACATCCAGCGATCAGTCAGCTCGATGTAGAGGATGCGTTTGCTCCTACCAGCGGAGGTCCAGGTAGCGCAGGCTGCGATTGAGCCGCAGGCCCTCGGTCAGTCTCTCCATGCCGGTGTCAGTCATCCCTGTCATCCCCAGGTGGAGCTCCACCAGGCAGCTGTTCACTGCCAGCATCTCAGAGAAGTGCACCACCCACTCCTCCTGAGAAACCAACAGAGAGCTCCGGGTTGGAGTTGTACATCTGTCCGCTGAATCATACTGTGCCTAGTACTGTATATACAATGTAAGAGAAACTAAGGGAAAGACTGAAAATCAGCTGAATGCTTTAATTTTACCTGGAAGAACGCTCAGCTGTGTGTCAGTGAGTTTGTACCTGGTGGCTGAACAGCAGTGGCCGGCTTATATCAATAGAACGAAGGGTCTTGTTGCTTTTCAACATGATGGCCAGCGCTATCACACTCTGAGTGGCCTGCAGGGACAGAGGCAGAGAAACGGGCATCTCATCGTCTGGTTGTTAGATTGAAATCCTGCCAGGAGGGAAGGACAATTCCTTTTTATTTTGGTGAATGTTAAAATAAGATATGAGCATTATCAGGGGCCAGGCAGCAGAAGCTCTGGTCCTTATTGTTTTTCAGAACCTTTTTCTTCCTCTGCATCTTTTCCTCCTGCAAAACTTCCAAAACTGGGTATCTGTTCTGACGCTGTAACGTTTTTAACTTTCATAACAGTTTATAACAAATCAGCTCAACGTGCACCAAGGCATCTTCCGATCCACACAGACACACAGAATAGAATAGAACTGTGGACAGCAACTGCAAATTCACACTGAATCAATCTCCATTCTTCATTTTAAAAAACTAACGTCATAGTAGCTGTATTGGGATGAATTTTAGAAGTTTCAAAAAACAGAGTGTTGATAGTATTATAATTATTTGATAATATCCAGCATGTTTAAACATCTGTCTCAGTTATGGAGGGAACTTTAATAATTTTTGAAGTAAACACATCTCTGAGTCGTCCGGATAAAGTGCAGTGATTCTCAGAATTTGGCCTTGAAACTTGCCTTTCCTCGCAGTTTTAAATAATTACGCATCAGGCGGCCATCTTTGTGAGAATACATCGGAACATCTCTTTGCTGTGTAGATCGGTTGTGTAGAACACCTGATTCACACGAATGGGTCGTTATCAGTTTCTGCTGGGACTGAAACCGAGCTGATCATTTGAATCAGGTGTGTCATCCCTGCTGATGAAGTCAACTCATTCTCCTTGTTTTCTCTGGATAACTGGGTTGTTGACACCTCACACGCTTATAAACTTGAAAAAAGCAACTATATATATATATAAACTTATAAAAGCATCTCATACTCAGGCATTGTGCTGCGTTCATGAGAGACACAAGGCTTCAGGGTTTAGTGATTACTCTGGTCTGGACAGTTGTGCAGATGGGCACTGCTGATGTCTTCCTCCTCATCCTTATAGCGCCCAGCTATGACTCACACACAGCAGCTATGGTTGTGTGCTTAGTTTCTCTGGATCATGATGCTTTACAAACTGAAGAGTAAGAATTTGAAATGTCTCTGCATGGTCAGTGCTCATTGTGTGTGTGTGTGTGTGTGTGTGTGTGTGTGTGTGTGTGTGTATACCAAGTCACAAGCAGCCAGCTCCATTTCCTTCAGGGAATCGTTCACCTGCATCATGCCGGCCAGATGCATGCCTCCTTTGTTGTTAATCTTATTACCTGACAGTCTGAGGGAGAGCAAGCTGCTGTTACACTGCAGAGAGAGAGAGAGAGAGACAGACAGAGAGAGAGAGAGAGAGAGAAATGGATGGTTTTAACTTGCCCCATACACCACCCTGCTGCCCCAAAGACACATTAGAGCAAGAAATGTGAATTAATCTGCCATGTCAACAGCTGTTTAATGAAGTAATTAAACAATATTAGATGATTTGCATTGCACCCAGGAGGCTTAAAATTGAGTGTCATAGACATAAAGTTAGAATGCAGTGAGAGTAACACATGTAAGCACTGGTATTTTGGGGGATTTCTTGACAACACTAAAAATCAGATTATAAGGATGCCCTTAATTAGTAGTCGCATGTGTGTGAGGGACAGAGGTAGAGGGGTGTGAACCTGCAGGCTCTTGGCCAGAATCTCTGCCCCGTCTGTGCCGATGTTGTTGAAACTCAAGTCCAGTGAGCGCAGAGCTGAGCCGCTGTCCTGCTCAGTGAAGACACAATCATAAAACTACAACTAGAAAATAGATCATATGAAATATTAAAAAAAGTAAAAGAAAATGGAAAAAATGCAAACCATCTAACTAAATCAGATAGAACCCCCCCATTCTCTGCTTACCTGCAAGAGGTCAGCTAGGTGTCCAAGCCCTTCCTCTGTTATGTTATTATAGCTGACATCAAGACCTGTTGATCCAAACAGTCTGAAGCTGTTAAAAATGTCCCCATTAAGGCGTTCACCTGAAATATGACGGCTCACCTGTCACACACTTGCTGTCTCTCAGACATCGTGAGAGAGCGTGGATGTCTCTGTCATCGAGTCTCTGGTCGCCACTCAGTCGGTTGTTTCCCGGGAGTTTTAGGATGACATCCCTTCCACACACACAAGAGCAAAACTGGATTTACCTTGTGAGGACACCTGTGCAACGTTCAATGCCTTGACATCTGAAATTGTCAGGTCTCCTACTGCACGTTCAGAATGGAAATAACAGATTGCGCAACGAAAGCTGGTGAACAGCCGTTGTTTAGCTGCAAAATGATTACTTTCAGTTGCTTACACTTGCTTTCTTAAGGTGAAAGTATTGAGAAAGTTCTAAATATATAAATGTATTATTATCAAGTCAAATGTTGAATGCGTCCGTTTAACTGTGTTTTGGATCCCTCACTGTCCCTGAACGTCTCACCATCAGTTAGCTACAACCAGCAGCATTAGCTCCGACGCTTCGCTTTGAGCATTAAAACTCAAACTTTGAATCGTGTGAGTTTGCACGGAGCCGCTTACTCTGCCGCCGCCGTGTCCTCTAACGCGTTTAAAAGCCGGGCTTTGGTTTGAATCCCGCGCTCCGCGCAGACGGCGGCGTAAAACTCTGAGATATGTTCGCCGGCCATCCTCACACCGGACACCTGGAGTTAAAGTTAGAGTTGCTATGGCAACAAGGACAGGCGACGTCGCAGACAACGCGGGAGAAAACACATTCAGATTTTAACAGTGTTCTTAACAGTGATGTTCTGTTCATGGTTAGAACTGCTGTGAGCAGCTTAATGTTATATAGTTAATATATATATCAAATATAGTTTGATTTTTTAGTATTAATATAGATTTTTGAAAAATACCTTACATTCCGTGCAAATTAAATGTATTATTTATGTTGTTTGAATGGATATTCCTGTGTTATAATATCTTTGGTCTAGTGTATTCAATGTTTTGGGAATAAAACTATTTTAAAAAAAAACCCTCAGCCATGCTGAATCTGAACTTATGAACAATTCATATTTGATTCTTAATCCATAGATACACCTGGAACATCTTAGTATACTTGCTGGTACGAGTAAACATGACGAATTACACCTTCACTATGTTTTTTATTCAGATTTTACTAAATGTAACATTTTAAACAAAACATATTGAAAAATGAAAATATAAAAACACATTCTGGTTCCAAACAGATGATGCACAGAAGACATAATGCAGATAACTTATTCATGAAATGAACGTAAGCATATAGTGAAAGAAACCTGACACAGCTTTGGACAAACTGTAATAATCCTGAGTAACTATACTTTTATCTGCAGCAGTCACAGAGGCGAACACTCCGATTGTCCCTTTTCATTTTTAATTTTGTTTATTTTGTCTTTATACAGCAGTGAACTTGGTCAGATTCACATTTCTGTACAAATAATGCAGACATTTTATCCAAAAGAAAAAAAGAGACATAAAACAAAAAACAGCTTCTTTTAAGTCGATAGAAACACTGTATCTAATGCAGTTTCCAAACCTGAAGCACAAACACGTCTGCTAAGACCTAAAACAGCTGCTTTAAAAACACATGAACTATATTACACTGAAACAAAAACTGTAGTTTGCATCAACAGGGCTGGGTTTACATTATAAAGCCACCATCACATGTCAAACACGTATTAGTTGAAACGTTTTGATTAATGAAATCATCTGGTGGTGATAACAGGGCTCCTTTAACTACATTACGTATTAAAACAATGCCAGAGTTGTACTGTCCCTGTTGAGCTGTTCTTCACATCGATTACTGATCCAACCAGATGTGCAACGGAAACGTAACTGCAGTCACTTGTTAATGTCTGAGAAAATGCAGTTGAATGCAGGGTTTTTGGCTAAGCGGTAGAAATGAAGTGGCTGGTAAAGTCTGAAAGCCACGGTGGATATAAACAGCAAGCAGAGAGCAGTTTCTATCTAACGTCAGTGATGTTAACGCCATGTTCTCTGATGCCACAGCAGCGTTCTCCTCGAGAAACTGATTTCTATCAAACTCTGGCTGCGGAGGTAAAGTTGGAATTGTGTAAAAGTAGTGAATGTACACAGCTTTTAATAATACAGGTTTCACACTCCCACTTTCCATAAATGCTCCATGTGGGAGCAACAACCTCAAATCATTCCAGTTTGAACTGAAAATGAGGCTGAGTTGCATCTCCAACAGGCAGCCGTGACTCCGGGGGATGGGAGAGAGGAAGTTAGATAAAAGAACAATTCTATTTTTTTAATAACTCATGATTTATTTTGGTAATAATAATAATTACATTATCATTACTTGTAATCTGCAAGTAATGATAATATCATACTAAGTTATAGTACTAAGAACATCACCTCTGTTTAGTTTGATGAGGCCAGAACTCGACAGTCAGGTTGTTGGTTGTGAACAAACCGGTAGTTTATCCAGATTATCCTCCCCACTTTGTTTGGAGGGTGAGTAGTGAACATTTAATGTGTGTGATGCCCCTCACTGCACGGGAGAGCATGGGCACACAACATCAAGTGTGTTTGGTCAAAGCTGACTCAGGTGGTTGGGGAGTCTGTCTCACCTGGAGGTTTGCTGGTTTGTTTACAGCTTGTCTGATCATCTGACTGTGTTCCCTGATCTCAACTGCCAACCTGGTAATGAGTTATAATTACAGAAACAGTGAACAAAACTAGGAAATAAAGGCTCAATTTGAATATAACTGAATTATCTTTCTTCTAAATATAATTTGTGTCTGAACGCCTGCGGTCTGAATGATGCTGTGGCTGGAAGTTAAAAAGTGAAAATGCTCCATCAGGGTGACACCGGTGTGACTCGGGCCTCACTGCGGAGGAGGGTTGTTGTCGGCGTTGTCCACTGTCCTGATGATGACGATTTGCTCCAGGCTCTGCGCGGGGGAGGGCGGCGGTCGCAGCTGCTCCACCAGAGCGTGGAGAGTGTCTGAGTTGATTGTCTGCTCCTGGTCGGGTTCAAAGGTCACCTGGTCGTTGGTGTTGATGGGAGGGTGGGCAGGCTCCACCTTGATGATGTCCTGGATGATGTTTTCTGTGTTGGCCGTGACATCAGTGGTGGCGGCCGTGGATGGCGCTGTGGCTTTGGGGTTTGGGGTGGCAGGTTCGGGGTTGGGTGGCTCGCCTTCGGGGATGGAAGCCATGCCTTTGTTTTCCTGTGAGAGTTTGCTCTGGACAAAGGCCACAGGATGACTGGAAGCCAGGAGGACGACTGCTCAGACACACAACCACAGAAACAGGAAGTTAACATGGGGAGGGAAATTCCATTTCCATACTCCCATTTCTGTTATGGCCTATAGTTCCTGTATTGATGGGACCAGACGGTGTAACATCCGTATAACTTCAACAGTAAATCAAAATGAACATAGCCGCACGCTTTAAACACTGGTTTCCAGACTACGAGTGGCTAGGAGAGTCTCTTCAGAGCAGTCCAGTGTTTCTGCTGCAGTCAGGTTATCCATTAATAACGCTCACCTGCTCTGGCTCTCTCCTTGTGTTGCCGCACTTCGTCTGCGTGAGCCCTCTCCTGGTGTTTGATCATGTTCTTCACACTGGCAAATCGATTTCCGCACAGCAGACACTGCACGCCAGTGTTCCCATCTAGGCCACAGACATTAAATCCTACTGTCAGGAGCAGCTACAGGGCTGAACAACCAGGAAAAGGTCCTGGTGTTCTTTCCTTTGCTTTTTACCATCTTAGCATCATGTTATGTTACAAGAGACAGCTCTGTGTCAAAACTGTAAAATACATATTATTTATGAACTATTTATGAACAGTGCATTGTAAATGTTAGACATGCAATCCTCAAAGTATGAGGTTCTTTGCAGGCCCTGACCCCCCCCCCATTAGATATTAAAACTTCAATACTTTTTGGTATTTCCCACGATCTGTAGGCAGTAATACATATCAAAGACTGCCATAACTGCTACAAGTTAATGATACTCAGCCTTTCACTCAGGAACACTGACAGAGTTTTAAACATTAGTGTATTTGGGAGCAAACTCCTCTTCACTGGCTTTAAGGTCAACGGCCTCACACCAAACTCACCAGGGTGAAGTCGCCGCATGTGTTTTTTCAGTTCGGAAGACGTCACAAAGCTTGAGCCACACTGCGGCTGCGAACATTTGTACGGCGTCTCACCTGAAATACACATGCAGTCACACACAAAGTAATATACTCAGGAGCGTGACAGAGCAGCTGACAAAAGCAAACAAGACTTAAATGTCTTAATGTGTCCAAACAGTGTGTGAGGAAACTAAACCAGTCAGACTGTAAAATTCTGGCTGAAATCCGGGTAAACGTTCTCACCTGTGTGTTTGCGTGCATGCGCGATGAGAGAAGAGGAGACAGAGAACGACATGCCACAGAGATCACACTGGTACGGCTTCTCTCCCGTGTGTCGTCGCTTGTGATAGGTCAGTGTGCTGGACTGAGCGAATGCCTGACCACAGATGTCACAGACGTATGGTTTCTCCCCGCTGTGCAGTCTGTAGTACACAAACACACACACACACACACACACACACACAAACTATTAAAGTTCCGAAACTATTGAACTATTAAAGGTCGGTAAGTTTCAGGATATTAGACAGTGTGAGATGAAAGCAGAATCATCAGGATAACACACCAGTCTTTCTTTATAACCCCGGCATATGGGTTAAATATGGGCAGCAACAGCTGAGATGCCCTGGAGAAAGAGAGAGCTGCTGTGCATACACCAACACAAAAAGCAGTGGATGTACCTGATGTGTATTTTATAGTTGGACGAGGTGGCGAACTTGAAACCGCAGCGCTCGCAGGTGTAAGGCTTCTCCTCTCCATGGTGCATCCGGCGGTGAGCGACCAGCTGACACTTCTGAGCGAAACACTTGTCGCAGTCAGAGCAGCTGAACGGCTTTTCACCTGCAACAAACACCAGAGAGAAAGAAAGAAAGAAAGAGAGAGGGACAGTAGAGTCAAACTCGTGGGAAAGGACAGAGAACACAGTGACGACGCTGTGCCAAACCTCACTGACATTGGAACACGTGTTTTAACGGGTGCTACAGACTGAACGACTGATCGGCCAATGGAGAAACTAATCAACAACAATGTTATGCACAAGCCACAGCCATATGTGATGGATTAGACCTCTGCTTTGCCTTTGCTGTGAGGCAGTTACTTGTCAGCCAGACAGACCCCAGATCAGCAGACTGACAGAAAACTGGAAACTTTGATTAATGACAAACTGCTTATCAGGAAAAAACGCTGAGCGCTCACTCGTTCATCTTCAAAAGAAGACACTGCTGCTTTTCTGTGTTAATGTAGTGCTAATTATTTCAAACATTTGTTGTTGAGACAAAACAAAATATTATTTATATTCTGATTAAGTAATCATGAACTTACGAAACTTACAACTTAGAAATTCCCTGGTTTTATTCTTTCTGTGCATGCTGTAACCCTCAGCCACTTCTGGTGTAAGAAACCCACTATCTGGTGATTTATTGATCATAACTCCACTCACCTGTGTGTATGCGCAAGTGTGTTTTCAGCTGAGTAGCTTGTCTGAAGTTTTTGGAGCAGAAGATGCAGACGAAGGGCTTCAGCCCCTTGTGGATTTTCTCGTGTCTGTGCAGGCTGCTCACATCTTTGAACAGCTTGTTGCACTCAGAGCACGACAGCTGCAGCCCATCCATCTCTGATGGATTCTGCTCCTCACCGTCACCCTCACCGTCACCCTCACCGTCGTCATCATCTAGCCCCACCCTGTCACCCTCCTCTGCTTCCTCCTCTGCCCGCCTCATGCTTCTCACTCTGCCCCTCCCTCTGCCTCTGCCCCTCCCCCGGCCTCGCCCTCTCTGTCCCTCTCCGCTGCTCAAGCGAGGTTTCTTGACTGGGGTGTCATCGTCCTGTGAGGGGCTCCAGTCTGCAGAGGTGTCCCCGAAGTCCCTCACACTAGTGTCGGAATCTTCCAAAGCCAAGTCTTCAGTTTTCACACCACCTCTCCCTCTTCCCCTCCCTCTCCCCCTGCCTCTCCCCCTCCCCCGGTGGCCTGGGGTTTTGGCGGTGCCTTCAGCTGAGCTGCTGGGCTCCACCTGATCTCCACTAAAACTCTTGGGCCTCCTTCCCCTCTTTCTCCCCTGTCCTCTTCCGAAGTTCTTTGGCGTAGTGGGAGTGTACTCTTCATCACTTCGCTCTTCATCTTCCATATCTATATCTTTGGCTGCATTCCCCTGCTCTTTGCCATCCTTCCCGTCCTCCTGCCATTCCCCTGTGATGGAAACAATAGACAGGGGAACCGGTGAGCTGGGGCTGCCAGGAGAAGCTGGACTGGAGGGCGAGAGACCAGCTTCTTTATCTGCCTCTGACTGGGATGTTTCGCTTGGCTCGGACCAGTGGGGGATTTCTTCCAGATACTTAGTGGCCTCAGACATTCCCAGGAACACAGCCGCTCTGCGCACAGCCGCCTGTCTGGTACTGAAACCATGAAAATCAACATTTTATTATTAAGTTAGTTGAAAAACAGAAAAAACCCTCCACAACCCATATTCAATTCAGTTATACCTGCTGACGTTCATCTGTCCAGTGTAGATAAATTCCAAAAGCTTCTCCAGAGCGTACCGGCTGACCTTATCGGGGTCCAAGGTTGTGACCTCTTGACCCTTTTCAGCCTGGGAGGAGAAGTACTTGCTGAATGCAGCCAGGATGTTGCGATGGGCTCTGAACTCCACGTCTCTCACCATTATGGTTATATCACACAAGAAGTCCATCTCCCGCTGCTGATGCAGGCGCTGCAAGAGCAGCTTCCCATGATTGGTTACATGAGCCATGTCTGCTGGATACAAGAGAAGAGACTGTCAACTGATGCCACTGATATTAACTCCGCCCCCTCTATGAAAGTCCTCTGAGTGGAGCTGTAAGATGCTAAAACTTAACTGATATCATCGTTTAAAGAGCAGCCTCATGAAGCACAGATCAGTCCAGCTCCACAAGACATGTGCACTTAACTAATACTGACTCATCTGCCACCAGTCAAACTACGGCACCATTCTAATCATACAAGTATAACAATCTGCAATAGTCAGTTAATTATGTTTAAGATGATCAGAGTTTTTTTTATATTAAGAGTTCCAAAGAGTTCCAGTTAGTTTAACTGGAGATGAAACTCAACACAATAATGCAACCAGGAGGCTAGCAGGATTGGTGGCAGTGTCTCATTGGTGTGTGTTTAACAGTCTGTATACATCAGAGGAGCTGTATGGCACTGGAATCAGATACACAACGCTCCACACTAATAAAAAAAAAGAGAAAATGACTCGACTCTAACTCTGCGTCTTGAAGAACTTCAGTTACACTTAAATGACTGGATACATTTAAGGAGAAACAAACAGCAAACAGTTTGAATAAAGGCTCGGAAGTGTGTTTCGTTTGACTCACCTGATGAAAATCCACAGTCAGGGCTAGAAAACACAAGCGGGACATTCCAGTTAAATCGACAAGATATCAATAATAGCTGAAAACAGAAAAATCACAAATTCCTCTGGAACTATAAACATTCATTCTAACACTAACTTACTCTCAGCAGTGTGTCTGCTTCACCTCATGAACTCTTCGATCTCTACTACAGGCAGTTGTGAATGAATAAGAGTTTAATTGGGCAATCCACGTTGCGTCATCACTGTCTAAACAACCATTTAAAATCTACAGAGACACTTATCAGGAGATTTATTCCTCTGAATGAACAGCCCTGACAGACGAGCAAGAGAAGCAGTTTTGGAAAATAAAAGCTCCCGCCTGCTTCCTGAGCAGGCCTTGCAGGCGGGCTAATGCTAACGGCAGCGTCGCACAGCGGTTAAAATGACTTCCGAGGCTCGTTTGTCGTTTTATATAATTTTTGAAAACTTGGAGTAGCGTACAAGCCGCTCCTGAGCCGACTACAGACTTTCAGTGTTTAACCACAGAGGACAGCGCGTGAGGCTAAAGCTAACTGTTTTCGCCGTGGTAAAAAGCGCGGAAAACATTGTGCTCTTATTTCGAAGGTTTGAGGGTTTGCACCGGCGGTGCCTGGGTAAGTTGGCACAAAATGCTAAAAATACTTATTTCAAAGACAGGGCGAGCAAAACGCGTCGTCGCTCACAACACAGAGCTGATATAAGTGCACTATTTCAATCCTGCACAAAGTAAATAAAGCAGAAAAGTACCTTCTAATAACCGCGATCTCCAGCCATTATTATCCCGTGACGTCAGGAGTTCTCGCGAGAGGTTGCCGTCGGGCAAAGTTGATCGGTTGGGTCAAGATAAATACCGCCGCGCCTGTTGGGTGCCACAGCTATCAAAAAAGTGCAGGATCGCAGATATAAGAGGAGGTTCTCCTTGTATTAACCCACGCGTTTCTTTTCACCAGTCTTTATGTTACAGTTTTCTAAAACACCGGATTCTAACTATGATGTTTGTTTGTTTTAAATTGATTTTTATCGTGAGCTCTTCCTGTGCAGACTTTTGAATCAAGACCTTCTCCTCACATTCACATGCAGAATCTAAAAATACCATCGCAGGGTACTTTGCATATTCAGCGTACTATTAAATATATTTTTTAAGCAAACTAAGAGGTGAACACATTATATGGAATTGGAATCCAATAATATTTTAACTGAATATTTTAAAATTGTGGTATTGCAAATTTTACTCAAGTAAAATACCTTCCACCCCTGGAAAATACTGTGTTTACTATTAAAAAAGAACTCTTCTTCATACAATATGACGCATTTCTGAGTTGCTCCAAGCAGTCCACAAGTCCAAGATCCAGATTTTTTGAACGCTTAGGCCACTTTAAGGTATTTGTTGGTTCTTCTTACAAGCTGTTCTGTTTTTCATGGGCTACAACCAATTACATGTACAAGTGCAATGCCAATGCGCTGGGCCAGCATGATGTAAAACTACAGCTTTAACCTCCACCATAAGAAGGCAGGGAAAATGACCAGCTGGTGCCCCGTCATCACCACCTCACGCACATGACATCACCTTGTTGTGTGCATGAACAATGTAAATTAAGTGCCATCTTCGTGAGGGAGAGTGTTACATCCTGTTTAACTTGTTGACCCCTGTAGGTTGACCATTTGCCGAGCCATTTGTTCAGCTCCTTCTCTCACTCCATCCCTCTGCAGCAACACACTGGTAGTCTCTAGCATCTCCTTTCATTTATTTATTCCATCATTTCAACAAATGTCCTGTAGGAAACTTCTCTCTTTGGGGCAATAAGGTGTTTGAGCCTGTCGTATCATCTTCACTTCTTCAACTGAAAATAAAAGTAATGTCAGAATTATTTTGCTTAAAACAAAACAACCATGTCAAATTGAATACATCTAGTGTAATAATAAAATAAATTATTATTATTATTACTTTCTAGAGTCCGATTACTTCTCAAGCAGGGAAGCCTATGTGGCGCTGCATCATGTTGTCTTCTCTACGATAGAGGGCGCTTTAGCACGTGTTATCCATCATAAAGACATCTGTACAGAACTTTTGCTGTGCTGTTTAGCTGTGGCTTCATAGGAAATCGTGCATAGTTGAGTCAATCTCTCTGTTATTATTGGGTAGAAAGTGGCCACAGAGCTCAGACATGTACTTTTTTCTCCCCTCTTGGAATTATCTCCTCTTGCTGGTGTACCAGCTACCTTTTCCCTTTACGTCCACTGTATTTTTTATTTTCCTTTACCTACTGTCGCGATGGTGGTATAGTGGTGAGCATAGCTGCCTTCCAAGCAGTTGACCCGGGTTCGATTCCCGGCCATCGCAAGTTTTTTTATAGAGTATCTTACATCACAGGCACTTTATGAAGACTCCCATATAACAACTGTAGAGAGTTTGTTGTCTGAAACCTGTCTGCGCTCGGTCTGTGCAAAATATATGAGACACATCTTTTATTTAACGTTCTTTGAAAATGTTAGGTATGATTTTACATTATCTTTGTCTGAACAGCAGCAGATGGAGGGTCCAGCTGTGGAGCAGTGATACAGATCACACCACGTGAACATTTGTTATGTCTACTGACAGTAATACATGTCTTTACATAATAAGTAAAATATGTATTACTGGTAGATAGTGCTCTTACTCTGGCACATTATTGGGAGAGTGATGATTACTTTAAGAGCTGTTTGTACTGCATTAAGATAAAAACCCAGACTCAAAAAAGCACATAAGCCACTCATATATGATACTAGAAACAAGGAAAGTAGGAAAGCATGAGCAGAGAAACATATTTGCTGGAAGATTCACATGTGTTTTAACTAATATACAGTGAAGACAGAGATTAAGTGTTTTTTATCTGCAGCAGCACAATATATTCCTGAAAATGAATGACCTGAATGATTTACTATTTAATGCAGTTGTGTTCATCCACTTAAAGCTAACATGTCCTTATCAGTCATCATACTGTAAACACTTGGCCCAGCCACTTTCTCCTGCATCATCAAAACAATGCAAAAGCATGATCAGTTTTAGTCAGTACATTTTATTTGTTAAGCTAATTTACCAGTAAATTCACCAATAATTAACATTTCATTACTGATTTGATCAAGTCATTTACATTAAAGGGTAAATTCACACTTAATCACACAGCTACTATTTATCCTGTATATCCTCATGTATATCTAATCAGTCTCCCAGCTAATTACCATAGAGACATAGAGGCACTCTGCCATTGTTTTGGAATAAAATGCTGAGGCTGACTGTCTTGTGCAAGTTAGGACAAGATAATTCTTTCATTTTCCCTTAATGTATTGCCTAATGTATTCATCTCTTCTAAACAAAGCTAAGTTGATGAATATCTGTGCCTAAATGGCTGGCTATGCGAGGTGGCCTTCTCTTTAACAATATTTGAACTGTCCAAAGGGGTTGGCTAGGTTTTTTTCTGTCCTTCATGGACACTACTTTTTCCCGTGGTCATGAAGGCGATTATTATCCCCATTCTTACTGCGTTTGTTTACACATTTTAGTAATTTAAAATGTTATGTTTAAGGCCATGTTGAATTACTACATATAATGCAGCCTATTTTTAGCTCAATATGTTAAAAGTTCCAAAGTAGAAAAAAATGTGAAGACAAATTGTTGTATAAGAGCAATATAGTATCTCAGAGCTGATACAATATCACCTCAACTATACAAATTTTTGTGGATATGCTCTGCTCTGTAGATTGCATTAATATGACTAATAAGAGTGGATTTGTAGCAGAGATAGATAAATACAAGTAGTGCTGGCCAAGATGTTACCAAAATCAAGAATTAATTTTAAGAACAAATAGATTATATTGTTTTCACTATGCACATATTATGTATGGCAATAGCAACACTGGAGGAAACAGGAGCCACAGTCTCTTGACTACTTCCCAGCAAAAATCAAAACAGCATATTGTTTTTCAGTTTTTATTAAATACATGCATATCCGTCCAAATATCCTCTTTACATCAAAGTATATATAATGCTATTAATGTAACAAAATCAGAGCCATTTTCATATTTCATGCAAAGACTTTTATTTATGAATACTCTGCAATACTGTACAATAGCACACATTTGCATCTATTTCTGATCACTCTTAATGATCATTTCAAATATAGACAAATATTGTGCCTTCACGAACAGTTCCCTTTTCACAATAATCTAAAAATACCTTGTTCTGTTTTAAATATGAAGCATAACTTTTTGAAAATAAAATATACATTATATGAAATATAACAGTTGTTTATTGGATAGACTATATAGTACCAAATGCAATTATATGCAAATACATTTTCTCTCTGTGACCTTTTACGCATTTCATGCACAAAAAAAGAGAAAGAAAAGATGCTGCGCATACAAAAGAAGCTGTACATACCTCTGTATGAAAATAGAAAATATCAAAGCAAGATGTGCACCAATAGTCTACAGTATATCATGTTACAAAGAACTTGCAGTACAAAAAGACCTATGAGAATGACCAGATAACACATTACCTGGAACACAGAGGTACGGGTACTGGGCTGGTAACGGGACAAAGACAAAACCTTGCAAAGGGGCTTCCACTCCAGGCAGAGCCCCTTCCATGCAAGTCTACAACCAGACCGGACAGGTTCAACATCAAATACAGCTGGTTCAAAGAATGACAGTGTCAAACAAGCAAACCGGAAGTTGCAGTTTTAGCTTTGAAGTTTGGTTCTAAACCCAGTAAATGTAGATGTCCAATGCATAGCGTAAAGTTTGGTTTGGTATGTTTTTTAATTTCTTGTATTGCTACCCCATAAGTGAAGTGAGTGTAAACCAATTGCCAGTTATGCCCACAACTTATAAAGCACTGATATGTCAACATTAAATTACTGAACATGTTCAGACACTGTGATTAGTATCCAACACCAATGTTCTGTACGGCATCAATATTAAGCTTCTTTAGCTAAACGTTATTTTTATTGCCAGAACAACTCCAAATGTTTCTCTTTTCATATAAGCACAATGAGCTACTGATGTTAAAATCAGGATTTGTCAAACGACAATACTGGAAGTGTTCACACAAATGAAGTTCTCCACAGAAACAGTGTGTACAAGGCACACTGCGATCAATATAGCTACATCTATTAAAAAGCACTTCTGAAATCACACAGAAACTGAGATGTGAACAAAGAAAAACTCCACAGATAAATATAGACTTCTGTTAATGCCACAAAATATAGATTCTTCTTCAACAATATGAGGATTAACAAAAATAACACTGAAATCAGACATTTCCGATACACGTTGCGATTGCTGATTGCTGAGAATGACGGCACCAAAAAACACGGAGGGTGCAAACGTGAATCCGTCCAACTGTAATCTCTTGAGTATTTGAAGAGATTACCAGAGGTTCACTGGTAACATAAAGCCAGTAATCTCAGCAGTGCAAACCTAACACTTGTACCGAAACTTAGAGCTTTAAAGCAGACATTTAAATGCGATCCACTCCTCTGAAATGGAGACTGACTACTCACATCGTGTCACAAACATCTCGTGAATGGACTATATTGCTCTTGAGTGAAACTATTCAAGGATCACAGTGTTTCTCCTTGCAATCCAGGTTCTCTGAGTACATTCTCTATCACACAAGTACAAGAATAAAGAGCACAGGGTTCCATTAGTAATACAACTAAAGACTACACTTCCAAAAAACTAGTCTTTTTGTAACATATATAAGAAAATATACATTTCTTCAGCAATTAAATGTCTTAAATTGATTTTTTCTACTCATAATAAAATCTTATAACTTTTTCTTATTTACATTTGGTGTATGTTAATACTGATTGTAATGCAATACTGTTGCCTTCTCTTTTTTTTACCATTACATTTCTTTTGTTTGTTGAGCAGAAGCACTTTTACATTCATATTTCAACACCCAAGCTCGAGAGGGAGCCTAAGTGCAAGTGAGAATAATGACATGCATTTTTCCAAAAGCAAAATAAGACAAATTCAAACGGAGGAAGTCTGCTTGCTTGAGCAAATTAGCTTTTTGAGAGGTTGAGGGAATGGAAGGACAAGGATGCCGAGGTTGAAAAGGCCTAGAGAATTGGCAGCGGCGATGCCTTTATTTGGCTGTAAAAATGCTCTCGCAGCACCAGGACAGTCAGTTCTGTGAGAAGTAATGTGTAACAATATTGGAGGGGTCACGGCTGACTGAGCCATGAAGTGAGATGAAAGCCTTTGTTGTTGGAAAAAGCTGTTAACTTGAGAAAGACAGATTTCCACAGTGGTGGAGGTAGTGTCAGAGGTTACACTCTCTCCACTCGACTGGGGTCGTAGGAGTCTGATGAGAAAAGTGGAAAAGAAAAAATGAGACAACACAGTTGAAAACAAGTCAGAACAATGAAACATCTAAGGAATTTTTAAGTTCCCTGTGGAGTTTTTGACCAAAAGTGACACAGTAGAGCAAGTAGACGCAGAGCTGTAGAGCTGTTTGTATTGTGTGCACCCAATAAGGGCACAGAAACACATGGGAAACTGGATGACATGATGCACAGTCTATGGTTGCACACTATTTTGATCTATAGGTGGATCAATGCCAAGAAAATATGCCAAGAAACACGCAGTGCACCAGGAAGGGTGTGGAGAGACTGTTAGCAAGTAAAAATGGAGATAAAACAGTTTCAGATTTCAAATATTTTTGAATGCTTTATGGGGACGGAAGAGAATTAAACATGTTTATTTGACCCCAGGGATGCACACAATACCTGTTGGCAGTGGTGAAAGTTCTTATGTAACAATGTACAAACACTGGAAAATAACAGTTCTGCATTCAAAACCTTATCTCCGTAGTAAGTAAAGTGGCCCCTGTCAGTGTTTTACTATTATATTATATTATTATATGTTTTGAATTGATAGTACTGCTAAATAAATGTGTATTTACATTTAGTGTCGCAGATGATGATGGTTAAACTCA
Organism: Datnioides undecimradiatus; assembly: GCA_008933995.1. Taxonomy (NCBI): domain Eukaryota; kingdom Metazoa; phylum Chordata; class Actinopteri; order Lobotiformes; family Datnioididae; genus Datnioides; species Datnioides undecimradiatus. The sequence continues at coordinate 11,976,436 of WARS01000010.1, forward strand.
GTTTACCTACTTTCTATACTGTTAGGTAATACAGTGCACCAATAACTAGTGACTGAATCTGTGAAATAAAGTGAAATAAAAGTAAAATATTTCTTTAAGATGGAACAGAGTTGAAATCTAAAGTTGCATAAAATTTAAACACAGAAGATGAGTATAAGCACCTTTAATCTGGACTAAAATGTAGTACTTAAGAAACTGTACTTCCTCCCTTCCTTCAAACAAACAGCTGTTTACAAGAAACTCCACAGGGAACCTTTTAAGGAATTGCTGACCATTTGGGAATTATTTGTTTCCTTTTTAGAAACAAGATGACAAGACTGATATCAGTCCTATGTCTGTGTATTCATTTCAGAGCTGGAGTTTGCTGTTATTCTCTTGGTTCCTTTGTACCCACCTGAGACAGAGAGCATCTCCTCATCCTCCATATTTGAGGGGCCACAGGTCCCAGTGTTGAGGCTGACTGGCAGCGTTCTTTCTCTCTTGGGAACACTTCGAGGTTTAGGAAGCAGAGGCGGCTTCTGAAGCCTGGTGCGCTGCTTTGGTTTGGGCAATATTTTTCCGTCGGTGCTTTGTACGGCCATACTGATCTCTGCTGTATCCTGTCCATCTTTCACCTTTTCCACAGGCTTTTCTTTGTCATCCTCAACGATTTTCAGATCCACCTCTCCTCCTGGCTCGTCTGTTTTCAATTCAACATCTACTTCTTTATTCCCTTCATTTTCTGCTGGAAATGCAATCACATCATCCATCTTTTCTGTCTCCTTCTCTTCTTCTTCTTGTATTTGCTCTCCCTCAATAGTGTCATTTACTTCTTCTTTAGGTTTACAAGCTTCTTCACAATCTTCCAAAGTGTCATGTGTTTCATGTGCATTCTCACGTTCATGTTGGATTTCCTCCTCCTTCCCTACTTCTAACTCCAGCCTATTATGCTCTTCCTCTTCTCTTTGCTCCACAACTTCTTTATTTGCCTCTTCCTGTATTTCTCTCTCCTCTCTGTCACCTTCCCTCTCCTCAGACTCTGAACCTTTGAGGCTGAGGCGTCTTATTCGAGACACGGAATCCAGCTCTTTAAGGCGAGCCATTCTGTCTGTGGTCGACCTTCCCAGAGATGTAGCAGATGAAGAAGCAGAAGAGTTTAGCTTATCTTGCAGGGATTCAATTAGTTTGCATGCTGCACCTCGCCCCCTTTTCTCCACACTGCATGTGCTAAGTGCTAGCTTCTCATCAGGGCTGATGGGCAGGGATAGGTGAAGCTTACTGGGTGGGAACTCCGGCAGGTCGAGTACCACCAGGGGCTGAATCTCAGCATTCTTGTTGTCCTCACAGTCACTGTGGTTGCTGCTTTGCTTCTGTTGGTCTCCCTCCTCGAGATCCACTCTTGATCCTGTCTCCTTGACCTCCTCAGTCTCTGCTTCCTCGACCATCAAGGTCTTTCTTTTGACTTGCTCATACTCTCCTGTTACCTGCGGTGTCTCTTCATCTTGACTTTGTTGCTTCTCACTTGCACTGGTGTCCTTACCATCTTGGGAATTCTCTGACTGTTTGTCAGCCACACCCAAGGCTTCCACTGGAACAGATATACCCAGGATTCTGGCAGCCCTCTGCTCAATTGACTCATTCTCAGGGATACCTTTTGCACATTTGACCTCATACAGTGTACTGAGGTCCTCTGCAGGTAATGAATTGGCTTTCTCCTGAATAAGTAAGTTCTCCAGGTGCTTATCTGCTATGGTTAATTCATTTGTATAGGTCAGAGGCTCAGAGATGGCGTGTCTCTGGTCATCAACATCACTGTCAAGTACACTGGAAACCTCCAACTTGGTAGTAAGTGGTGAATGTTCCTTCTGAGGTGATCTACTGCTTTCACTCCAGCTTCTACAGATACATACATTTCCCTCACCTCTGAACGGTGGAGTTTTGTTTGATTTAGTATTTCTCTCACTCTCTGTCTCAACTTGAAGCTCTTTATTTGAGTTGTGCTCAGGGCTAACACTGTTTTTAATAAGTGATGTGTCGCTTTCCCACAAGTGCCGCACTGGCTTCCCAGGACCACAAGGAGTCTCAGTGTAGACTGTTAACCCCACATCCCTCAGCAAGGACTCTTGAGGGACTGGAATGTCCTGTTTGTAGAGCCGGTTCGAATCATTGTGTGTGGGCAGTGAGTGCAGACTGTGTGAACTATCTCCACGGCCTGGGTTGAGTATGGCTAGCTCATTTGTCCGTTGTATGTTGTTGACCTGTGACCTGAAGAAAGCACTCTTCATGTCAGTGGAGTCTAGATCAGCAGTCGAAGTCAAGGACTTTGATCTGACTTTTATGTTGTTGGGTTTTTCTATGTGCATTGAAGGAAGACTGATTACTTCCCTGCCTGGTTCTGGACCAGCAGTGAAATGTGCTCCTGATTTTAACTGGTCAAATCTCTTTTTCACCCCTTCTAAATTGCCAATGCACTGACCAACATTGGGTCTCTTGCTGATTGTGTCTTCCATCTCCTTATTGATGCTCTCCAGTTCACCAATGGCATCACAGGGTCGTCGGTTCACTGGCTTTAAGAGAAACTGACCAAAAGCTACTTGCTCTGCACTTTCCAGGGGACTGGAGTTGCTCTTTTGTGGAGATGTTTGCTGCTGGTCCCCAAGATTCTGGGTCTTTGATGCCGAAGGTGGGTCTTGTTGTAAGAGTTGAGTTGATGACAGCTGTGTTGGGCTGAGGCTGAGACGGGAGAAGGCGCTGTTGCTGGAAAAGTTAAGGTTCTTCTGGCCTGCCATGGGGTAACCATAAGAAGAGCTACTGTCTGTCCCCAGAACACTGTCTGCGGTTGTGTCTGACACAGACTTAATAGGCTCTTGTTCTCCAGGAGGACTCTTGCATTCTGGACTTTTCATCACTGTCAAAGGTGAGCCAGTCTGGGTTTCCTGGTTACGGTACTGGTTTCCAGGCCAGGACCCAGAGTAGCACAACTCTTTGTCTTCACTGGCTTGAAGTGCCCAGGCATCTATTATCTCCTTCCTTAAAGGGGCTCTCTTGTAGTTTCTCATTGAAGATGTGCTGCTGGTGTGAGAACGAGAGTAGTGGGGTTTGATGGGTATCTCATTTACAGACTTGCTCCGCACATTCGGGCTCTCTTTGAGGCCCACAGCAAAAGTCTCTGTGTTGGTGACAGTCAGACTTGGTACTGTCTCGTTGTTGTTCTGATCTGCCGCTAAGTCTTTGTTAATGTTAGTCGGTGTGTGAACAGGGACAGACACAAGGCAGAAGATGGTCTCACTCACTCTTCTCTTTGTGTTTCTGTTGTTCTCTGGCCCTGAATCTGGAACAATTTTCTTCACTTGAGTGATGGTTTCTGCAAAGACCTGATCTGAGCTGGAACCCTGGTGAGAAGAAGTCCTTGTTAATGGAATCTGGAAAGCAGAAGAGGGAGATGGAGGAGGACGTTGGATTTTAGGATATCTACTGTTGCAGTTTTGGTCAATTGCTGGGAAGTTATCGACAGTCTCTTTGTGCAAATCACTGTGCCACTTGTTATTGTCATTGTCGAAGTCGCTAGAAGATGTCTGGTTAGCATCATCGGCCAGTTTGGCAGCGATGAAAGGCCCCAGTGGTGGGGGCAAAAAGGCACTGTCGTCGGATGCAGGTTCCGACACGGTAACACTGGGAAGCTCATTACGGATGTGGCGGATCTTGTCAGCGTCCGTCAAAGAGTTGCCACCCAGGGCTGAGGAAAAATGACGAATGCGAGGGTCGTCAAAGGGGATATACTCGATCCCTCCACCGGGACACTCCTGGGTAGTATACACAGGGTAAAGTTGTTTATGGCCAGACATGCTTCTTTCTCTCTGGGGATCAGACCAGGAGCCAGCTGGATGTCTGGTGAACCAGTGTGATCCATCTGGAGCCACTTGTAACTGCTGATATACATCTCCTCTGTACCTGAGAGTAAAAGCAGCACAGTTGCACTTTATTTAACCAACGATGACTTCAACAAGACAGACAAGACAGAAAAAATAGGCAGAAATAACTGAAGTGCCAACCTAACTATATTGCACTATTCTAAAATCTGCTACCTTTGTAAATGTGGATTTAAAAAAATATGGAACTCAATTTAAGAGTACAGTACAGAGTTTACCTTCATTTGACTGGACAGATACATTTATAAATGCCAACTTGTATCATCTGAGAACATAACAATTTCAATAATCCCGAGAAGACTGGAGCCTATCTGTTGTTATTGCATAACATAAAAGCCGTTCAGAAGGATCAAAACTAAAATAGAGTAAGTAGTGTCAAGTTGTGCTTCATGACTTTGCCTACAAGCAAAACATTATTTGAGCTCTCATATTTAGATATACACTATAAAACACACAACTAAAAAAAATTAGAAAAATGAAGACTTATTTTAGTCTCAAGATTACATTACAGAATATTATGTCTTTTGAGGTCCATCCAAATAATAAGCACTTTGGTAAACCAAAAGTTGGCTTTTACATATTTAGTGTTGAATGTAAACGCATGGGAGATTGTGAAGGTGAAAAAAGTCTTGGATCTATTCATTTAAAACAAAGAAAAAAAGTAAATTACCTGTAGTCAACAGCAATTTCACCATATCCCCGGCGCCCTCCTCCCATTATAGGAGCTCTTTTATATGATGGGGGAGGAATGTATCCTGGAGGTCGAGAGTCCTGTGCAAAATAGTCCAGTTGGGGGTCACCTGTTCTTAAAATGGGAAGTGGTGTTCTGTCCCTTGCCTGTGGAATCACTGAGTCTCTCCCAGACAACACCTCACAGCTTCCCCTGATCTGCTGGTGCATCTCATAGGAGGGAGGTCTTGGGGGTCGGGTGAAGCGGGGCTTTGGTGTCATCGAGAGTTGGGTGGCACTAGCTGGCCTGCCATTCTCTGGCCAGCGGGGTGGCCTATAAAGTTCATGGTGTGACAGTGGATGGCCATTGACCCGCCTGTACAGTTCCTGACCAGACGAGGCTATGTCAACATACTGCAAGCTCTCGGGCTGCAGCATCCTGGGCAGGGACTGGGATTTGGCTTTAGTCCTGGGGTGCACTACCATGCCCTCTGGTGTTCTGGCATAGACCCGCTGTGGCTCCTGTACCCAACGTTCACCTTCACTCTGTGATAGCTGGCGGCCAAAGCTCACAGCTGGGCGCCACTCATCTGTCCCCAGGCTCTGGCACTTCCTCTCTGCCAGCATCCTCCACTGATGGAAAGCGGCTTCTCGAGAGTGTGCCTTAACCTGAGCGTGAGCGTGTGCCTGAGCCTGAGCCTGGGCCCTGGCTACCCAATGCTCCCTCTCCTGAGCTGCTCTCTGACGTTCCTCTGCAGACAACTCTTGGCCTCTTGCTTGTTGAGATCCCTCTGGCCTGCCGTAACCGCCTTGCCCTCCTTCATGAGACTCTCTGAAGTCAGCATAGTCCAGCAGCACAGTGAAGTCCTGGCCTCTCCTCCTCCAGTAGGACACATCCTTGGACTGTGACTTAGGACCTCTGTTGCCATCACAGAATCTGTAAAAAAAAAAACACACACACAAATAAATGTGCCTGTATGCTTCAACCAAGGTTTGCTTTGGCCTGCTAGATGTTTCTTGCAAAAATAATTACAATAATTTAAACCCAATATTAAAATATACATTGCTCGAGATGCAGTTGTGTATTGCTTTTGGCCTGTGGCCCACAATTTAATTTAAGTTTTGACTCTTCAAGACAAAAACTTTGCCCACCTCTGACTAAGCCCAGTTCACACTGTGACTGAACAGGTGTGCAGAATTAAGTGGGGTATAAAGCTCTTTCAAGCGTGAGGTAAATGTGAGGTAAAATGAACACTGGTAGTATACAGTGTAGACAGATTAAAACAGGCATCTTCTTCCACTAGATGGAGACAGATAACCGTGAATAGCAGGGCTGTGTCTAGTAACTGTGGTTTTCTATGGGACATAATAATACATAACATATTGGCATGCTGGGACTGTGTGTCCCAGATGTCGTCCAAGACAAATCAACAATTTAGAGAATGGTTCATTTACAATCTTTCTATTGCACTGTACTGTAGAACTCCAGCTTCTCATCTATGAAAATTAACATTCTATTAAACCAGTGTTGGGAAATGTCCAACAACATCTCTGAGAAGATGTAGGATGGTAGACCTGATGGGCTACAGCAGGATACAGTGGGTCTCAGCATAGAGCCTGATCATTTCAGGCTATTTGTGGAGTGACTGACTGACTGACTGACAACACAAACAAGATGGAAGCACATGTGTACACCCGCTTGAGGCTGAGGCCACTGAGCGTCCTTGACATTTCAATCCATGATCATCACTGGCTAGAGATGTTCGCTGAGGGGGGTTTAGCCATGCCAATCTGCTAAATTTGAGGCCATCTCATGTAAGATGAGTTCCCGTCATTAGTCTAATTGGGTCTAAGTAGCGTTGCCTAATGGGAGTGCCAAGACAGGCCCGTTCCTTATCTAAACTAAAGCTGCCAGGCAAAACGGATTTGGATGTGAAGAAAAAAAAAGAGGGATGAACAAACAACAGACTGAAATCGCAGAACATATGTCTTTGCAATTTCCACATTCCCAACAGAATGCTCTGATAGCACTGGCAGAGCAGCGACATGAAAATACGGATTACTGGTCTCAAAGAACAAAAACCGAAAAGTGAAAAAACACTAACACAACCAGTGACATTATTCAAGGTCATTTAGCTATTTTCAGACGCTCTGTCGCTGACTGGTGGCAAAAAGGATTAGAGAAAAAAAGTCAACCAAACAAAATGTAAGGAAAAGGGAAAAAAATCTGACAAGCCTGCTTAATTAAGTGGTCATGGGAACAGCTGTATTAACTTTGTCTCAGCACACCATCCCTCTGGTGCAACTAGGCAAACTAAACAATCCTGTTTTCAGAAAAACAAAACAGATTGGCTGCAGCCTGGTGATGTCTCTGGAAATATCACACATTCAAACAGTCCCTACCAGATAGAGTTTCAATTGCATAACTCACAACTGAGCTAAATATAGCCTATTCTGCATATAAATATTTAAATAAACCCTATATGAATCCTGTATTATTAATGGAGTTTGCATTATATGAGTAGGTACAATGCTTGTGAAATGGAGGAAGCCCGTCCCATACACTGGTTATGTTTGGGGTAGAATTGAAGGAGGGGATATGGACAAATCTGGCAACCTGTGTGTAAGACTGGGCATGCTCAAACGCGGTTCATAGGTCTGCCAAAAGCTGTTTTGATTACAACTCCAAGGTCCCATGTGGCAGATTAGGACTCTAGTACACATTATCCATCCTGATGCAATGTCCTCAATACATCAGTCTGCTCCTTCAAAGCCCCATGACAATGAACAATTGTGTCATTTATTAATAACAGGCGAGGACAGCCATATTCAGGATACAGCATGCAAAGGGGTCGATCAGACAGGAGAACGCCACTGGTCTCAAGGATCAGCAAAGACTATGTCTTACCCGCTGTCTGAGGTCAGCGACTCTCCCAAGGAGTGGGTATCAATTTGGCTCCGGCTCTCACCCTCCCGCCTGGACTGGCTCCTGTCCCTAGGTTCATTGTTGTTGTTGGGACAGCTGCCGCCATACGCTTGGGGCTGCCTGGACCCACCACTGTTCCCATAGGGCACCCCGGGCCCTCTTTCATAGCCGTTCACTGTCCTAGGGCCGGGCATGTTCTCCAGGATTTCATTGTGTTTGTTATAGGATGGTGGTGAAGACGAGGAAGCCTGTCGGGACGAGGATGCGGGGGCTGGGGTAGGGGTGGAGGAGGAGGTGGTATGCTTGGGCAGCTTGTATCCATGAGAGATGAGGAGGTCCTCCACGCTGTACATGGTGCATTTGGTTATGCTGGTGTGTTCTTGTTTTCCTTTCTCTGCCTATTTTTTTTGTGAGGGAGGAAGGTAGGTCGGTTGTCAAGGCGTCTCTGCTTCTTCCCTACGTGCAGTGGCAGGATCACCGGCACAGCTGCGCAGCTGGGGCCATCACTGGGAAAAAAAGACAGAGGGGGATGACATGAAGAGACAAGAAGAGAGACAGAGAAAAGAGGGTGACGGTAAAACCATTATCCCCACAACCCGTGTCCAGTTTTCGTCAAGGGTCCCAACCCATATTGACGATTAAAAGGACGAAACAAAAAAAGAACCCCAAACCAAAATTCTAAGCCGCCACGACAAAACCGAGATCACCCGCCTTCCCAGCAGCGTGTCCCTCCCTCCTCTCTTCTCCAGTCCTCCTAGCAACAACCCTCTTTCCATCTCACTCGGAGATCACCGGCACCAAACCCGTCCGTGTCCAGAACTCAGGAGGAAGGGGAGGTAAAACAAAACACCCTTAATAATCACCCTAAATAGCATGATGGACACTGGACACAAGAGTTGCACAGAAAGGCAGAAGAGAAATGTCACTGTTTAGAGTAAGCTCCCGATAGACCTCCATACACTGGCATTAAGGTAGCTGTTAGCAGCCAGCCACTGCTCATGTTTTGCATCGTGAGGCAACTGGGGGACTGTATTTCTCCCTGCTCACTTCCACATCCTCTGTCTCAACATCTTTTCCTCATATCATCACAAGGATTTTCTGGTTATAGTCTGACAGGATGAGAATTTTTTTTCAACTTGAAAAAAAATGTCCACTCTGGATAAGGGTTTGCATATTCCAAGGTTAATACCTTCACTTCGGAATGCCAGGAAATATCAGAATCGATAGGAACTGAACTAATGAGCATTAAGCTGCATGGCCCCTTTTATGGTGTGAATCTTTAATTGGAGCAAATTAATCAACTGGCTGAAAATAAATCACTGCTAATAATTTGATCTAATTGCTAGTTAGAATAATAGTTGTTTTTTTGTGAGTGGTGAGTGTTTTCACTAAGCTCGCTCAGTCACTATGAATGAATAATACTGTAAGGACACAGCAATCGGGCCAGGGACAATGCAATAACACTGTGTAAACTCTAATTATCTATAAAGACTGTAAGGGTAAAATAAATCTGACTATTGCTTTCTGCCCAAAAAACACTTTCAGTATTAGTGAAGCACTGACGAGGAAACAAATTGATGATACCCTGGATGCATTTGCTCATGATGCAATGCCCTTGATGAAGTCACGCTTGCTGCCTTGTCAAAAGGACAGATGCTGCTGCGGCCCGCTCGTTCAATACTCTCTACTCGAACAGACTGCCAACAACCTGGCTCTCCTTAATAAGAAATGGCATTCAATAACAGCAATGTGAGACTTGTTGCCAGAGTCAAATGCTGTTGGGATGGTTTAAAAGCCAATCATACTATGATCGTTAAACGGCAGGGCCAAGTTGCTTTTTTTCTGTGCAGAGAAACAGACAGTTGACACAGCCTTACTGAAATGTATTCTATGAAAGGAGTTCTGACTCAGAGGCCAGAGTCACTAACCCACTCATTTCCTCTTGCTCCCTTCCTCCTCCTTGTACCTGAACCCTAGGATAGCCTACTAGGTGATTAACAGGATCCAAGACCGTGAAATGCTCTTCTCTTTGTATGTCTGGCTCTCTAATACGATTATCCTTTTCATTTAAAACCTTAAACCTGTTAGTTTTGGAGGATTGACTCTTGGCGCTAACCCAGTTAATACTTTTGTTGAGTTTAACTATTTCCATTTGCATTTCGAGTAATCTCCTCGAGTAGAGGGTAGCTCCTAGCTTGGTATGGAGGTTCTTGTGGACAATGTCAGGGCAGAAACATGGCTCTTGGTTTGCTTTCTTTGATTCCAGATGAGCATTCAGACCTGGGACGTGCACAGTTTTTCTCTGACTGTTATTTAATAACCTGACGTTGCGTGGATGTGGGCTGCCTACCGGTGAGTATGAGTCTCTGTTGGGCACATGGCGTCACATGGTATCTCTGAAATACTAGTAATGACAGTAAAATGTGAAAGAAAATGTATGTTCTATAATTAATGACCCAACACCAGGTCTCTGTGGAGTGAAAGAGAAGCCCATATCAGACTTCTAGATGAGATGCAGATTGGTATCACTACCATCTTCTTCCTGGAGATGAGGACTACCCCTCCAGCCAAGCAAAGGCTTAATTAAGTGTTCCTGAGGTCTAGGGCTATTTTCGTTAATATCATAATTAACTTTCTTCATGATAGTTTCACATTTAACCTGCACATCTATATGCTGTGTAATCTAGCTAAACCCTTAATCTGAGGCAATTGCTCTCGGTGTCATCACTAAATAAGGATTATCTCCATCATCAGTAAAAGTGAGGATTTCCTCCTGCAAGTGACCTGCCCTTATTCAGTTCCCTATCATTACCCAACCCCCACTCTTTCCTTTCCATGACAAGCTCGGTTTAAATACTGCTAATGCCGTTATGCAATGGAATTACCCATTTTATATCAAATAAAACCTTGGATTCAAGCAACGGTATGCAACAATGGTCTGCTTTCATCCACATAAAACACAACAACATTGTGTATTGCTACAATGCCTTCTTGTGTGAAAAGGACTGGCAATGGAAGCTCTTGAATTTGGCAAGTGGAGAGACAGAAATGCATTTCTGCTGCATTTTAATGACACTGCTCACTCAATCAGAGAAATTAATGATATAGTTTATGAATAACATATGCTGCAAAGTAAGCTAAAAATAAATAAAACCACATGGGGGCAGGCATCTCCCTACTCTCACAGCAGCCTCCACATTTTGTCTAATCAGCCACTGTACACTACTGCTCTAACATCATTTACATTTACTACGCAGTGAAGTTTTGTCAAGGCCGAGGCTTGTTTATTAAAATCAGATACAAGCATTTTTGGAACTGTGTGAGTGGGGGCTGTGTCCTTACTGGTGGCTACACCAGAGGCAAGATGCAGGGGCATGACGGCTTGCAGGTTGACAGTTTGGTGTCAGCTCCTTATTCATGGCCCATCTGAGATGAGGGCATAGTGTGGAGGAAGGGAAGCAGAGGGACAGCATGGGTGGCAGACAATGCAAGAGAGACCTAGATCAGGCCATAAGGAGAACAGGACTGCAGAGTTAGAGGGAGTTAGTAAATAGTCAAGATTCCAGGCATGGGTGACAGACTATGCAAATAAACTTTACAGACAACAAGCAGTTGTGAAAGTCTTATGCACTGCAAAACAAACACAAAGTAGAAAAACTGACTTTCTGTTGTGTGGTCAGAACAAATTGAGAAACAGTGATTGATATTTTCCTGAAAAAGACACACAGATGTGTTACAATAGCACATCCCTCCAAAAGTGAAGACAAAAACAAATCTGGATTTTCCAGGCTCCATAAAAACACCACAACAAAAGAAATCTCTTGCACCAGAGCCTGGAACCAAAAAGACGATTAGCTCCCTTCCTAAAATATTCCACAGGAGCCACACCTCTCCACTACATTGTTCCCAGTCTCCTTGGATCTATAACAACTGACCCGAGTGGGTGTGTGCTTGGTTAGTCTCTGGCCTGCATCTGTTAGGACTGTGCACGCACAGGGTTTTCACAGGGATGACAGCGCATCACATTCAGCACACAACAGCAGTCTGCAGATTGTGTACGTATGTGACATCACAGTGTCTAGCAGAGGGGACGTCTCTCTTCCTGAGGAAGTGCCTCATTGAGGAGAGCCGCTGGTGTCGCAAATGTTTCCAATCAGGCTCTCAGTTGGCTCCTGTTTGTCCCGGGGAAAGAAGTCGGAGGCCTGTTTTCGGCTGGGGCCAGAGGGGGAATTAGAGAGAGAGGAATTAACAGCCGAGCAACCTCAGGACATATCTTACCCCACCCTGACTTGTAAAAAGTACAATATTCTCCACTTCAGGTGGACTGAAACTCAGCAACATTAGCATATGATCTGCAGAGCTATCTCCCCCCTGGACACTCATCATCCATTAGAATAATCCCACAGGGCTCGTGAGCTATGCAGCTATAGTTTAGGACAAATGTGACCAATCACAACAAGGAAAAGTTATGCTTTTAAATCAGGTATGTAAGTTATCAAATGAGCATCCGTTTAAATAATAGTAAGAACAAAATGATTTCACTGACATTTACAAAAGACAGCTTATCAGCACGTTGCAACCCATGTGCTTGCTCCAGCATCCACACCCTTCTGGTAGAGAGTAGTCATTTAGCTCATGTGGAAAGGTTTGGCCAAGAACACCCACTTTTGTTATTTTGTTGAGCATATCCAATGGCAACAGTTGTTTTGCTTTTGTGAATGGCAACTCATAGACAATAGCATGTGGGCTGCTAAGATATTCCCACTGCATTGCCTCGGTCCAAAACTTATTACAGTCAAACCCCACTCGCAGCGAAATCAAAGGCAGGATGGGGGTGGGGGGTGGGGGGTGGGGTGTGTGTGGGTGTGTGTGTGTGTGTGTGTGTGTGGGGGGGGGGGGGTTATTCCACCATATTCCGACACATCACAGACTGAAACTGCACGGTCTGGTTCTGATTCATTTCAGGCGCTCAAACAGCGGTCCAGCCAAGCATTTGTCTAATGCAGATTCAGTGATCTGGCCAAAATAAAATGTTCAATAACAAATGAGACACAACAGTGATATACCTAATAGGTCATTATTATACAAGGCAAAGCCGTGCAGCAACCAGCAAGACACTGGCGATGCAATGGTAATTATATATGTAGGATATGAATGGACTCATTTTCCATTGTATAGAAGGCTTAGCTCAGTTCAGCTGAAATCCCAGATTTCCTGCAACTGAATGCATTTAACTCTCATATGTGAAGAAAGATTCAGGGTTACACATTCACTCCAACTCACCACAGCTCTTGGCAGTGTTTGAAAATGATAATTTCATATGAGGAAAAAACATAAAGGCGAGCTTATTAAGCACGCTAATCCTCTGAGGCCCAGTTCTGAAACACAGTGGGCCTCACCTGCAACCAACGCATGCTGTTTCTGAGCATGCCAAACTGGCATGGTAATTACTGTCTTACAAGGTCCAGGGCTCGCTGGAGATGACAGTGGCATGGTTTATCAGCCAGAAACACAGTGATCAAAGGGTTAGCACACTCTGGCTTCCTGCTAATCAGATGGACTCTGCATGACTCTTGCACAGTACTATTGAAGGCGAGGTAAAACACAACATAAACATTCCAGGACAAAGTTCTCACACTCTCTCACACACACAAACACATAATTACAGGTTTCAGAGATGGACAGACAACAAACAGTACTGTCAGCCTTGTTTCATCCTTAATGTAATCTTATAACACACAATAATCTAAAGAAAAAACACTTACTTATAATCAACACTTGAAATAAAATGAAATTCTTAACTGATTGCTTTAGTCTGCACACCAAGCTCCAGAAATAGTTTGTGGAAGCAAGTTTACCAGAAGTCTTTGTGAGTATTAACTTCACACATCTGAAGTTTGGAGTTTTATCCCACTCTGTCTTTGCAAAAAAGTTCCTTTCATTTGTAAGGGGATCTGTACAGCTCTCTTTGGTCCATTCCACATGTTTTCAATGGGCTTGAGGTCTTGGCTCTGACATTGATTTTCCTTTTCTGAAGCCTTAGCTGACTTGGATGCATGCTTTGGGTCATTGTCGTGCTGGAGTGTGAAATTCCTCTTCATCTGCAGCTCTATGATAGAGGCCAGCAGGTTCTGTGCCAAAATATCTTGATATTAGGAGCTAATTATTATCGCCTCTAGACTTGACAAGAGCCCCTGATGCAGGTGAAGAAAAGCAGAATCATTTCAGTTATGACAGGTGTATGCTCTTAACCTACAGGTCAGATTTGAATGCGTCTGGTCTTTCAAAATAGCAAAAGTCCCCATTGTGATTGGGGTGCAGACTTATGCATTTATGGATTTGTAGTTTTTTTGTTTGTTTAAAATGCTGCTTATAGATAACTGTTTGTTTTTCTCTCCGTTTGTTATAAGGTCACCTTAAAGATGGAACAAGGCTGACATTTCATTGCTGTTACTTCTGTCTTTACATTTCAAAAACCTGCAATTACACTGGGTGTGATAGCCACTGTGTGTGTGTGTGTGTGTGTGACAGCTGATAGGATGTGGCAAAGGCAAAATTATGCTGACAGATGACTGTGATGCAGATTACAGGTGGGATGAAAAGGCTCTCCCACACGATGTAATTTAAGTGTTGCCGTGATGGATGGTCTGAATGTGAAAAACTGCAATGTAAACACATGAAAATGAATAGTCAGGGTTATTTCAAGGGCTTCATCAGAGCACTGGCATAAAACTGACACACAGAAATCACGAGGCAGGCAGTCCAACCATCTGCTAAACATATGAACATCCTCAGTGAGCCTCCAGCTTGAACATAAGACTATATATCATGAAAGTGCATTTCAGGCTTCAGATTCACTGCCCCACATTCTCACTTTAAGGGACGCACTGGCAGATATCAGTAGCTTTCACACATTTCTGAGTGGCTTCATCCACTAGCCTGCTTCCTCCTGCCTGCGTCACCTCTGCTCTGACATCACATGTGACATCAAGCAGGACCTCCGAGGGGATCCCTGTAGCCGGGCAAACAGCAGATGACTTTCAAAGGCGTTAGCTATACTTTCTGGGTGCACTTAGCCCAGAAATAAAGCTGAAGACAGGCCGAGAGTGGACAGAAGGAGGACCGTCACACATGCTACAACACAATGACTGAAAAAGGAAGGTCTAGTCCCAGGGTAACCAAGCCTTGCCTGCAATACCAGGACACCATCCCAGGCCACAATTATTGCTGGCTGTGTGGACCACTCCTTGTTGAACTGCTGTGACTCATCTCATGGCTGTGGAGGGCCCCTCCAGTTTCACTGACCTACCCTTTCCTCTGCTGCACCCCCACCTACCCACACGCATGCACACAGTTGGGCTTGTGTTCACACACCGTCCTGGTTTAAAGGACTTGTGAAAGACCTACCGCATAACACACATGCACCCACACAAGTGGTATATTTCTTACCTATTCCTGTGAAAATGCATATTAACTGGTGCTGCATTTTCATTGGCCGCTGTTATCTACAGCGCCTCTGTAGAAAATGCTTCCCTTGTGACATTTACTAACAGCTTCTGATGATGCTGAAGCTTACTGAGGTATGAAATGTCTTGGTAAGAATGAAGTGATGTCAATAGGACTTCCATATTAACTACCAAAATAATCAGATCAGAGGCTATGACAGATCAGACCACAGAGAAGTGAGTTGATCTAACCTAGGACAAAAAACACAAAATCATAGTTGCGACGATGGCAGCACATTTGTTCATTGCCACAGCACTGTCATAACTCAGTGATGGCATATTCTTGAACTTGAACAGATCAGGTGGAATCTTGGCTTTGATGATCTATCCTCTAGAGGTCCCTAAGTGACAGTAACAATCTATTAGCAAGACCTTCTAAAATTAAAGCCATTAGGAAATTGCAAATACTGTGACATAATTTGAGCTCTGTGTAAAGGGCAGAACAGCAGGAGTGTTTAACAATCCAGTCTAGTGGGTTATTAAATATCACTACAGTGGAAGAACCTTTCAAGCACATAATGTTATTTACCAGTTTGAGCAAACTGACAGAAGGAGAGCTGTATGTGACAGTGTAGTCATGCAAGGTTATGAGGCATTGCGTGAAGGAGGCGCATGGGGTGGGGGAGTGGGGGGGGTCAAGCAGCAGCCATTATCATGCAAACAGCAGGTGTGACAAAGTGACAACACGTAAACATCAGAGCAACCTTAACTTGGCATTCCATTTGCTACGGGCTACCCGCAGCTCATTCCCATCACCATTTGGCGTTCCTACGCGTCCGATCGGGACCAGCTACACGGTGCTGGAGCCGAGTGTTGTCATCATGTCGTTATGAAATGATTGAGAGGTTTGTCAGGATCCTAGCCCCGCTGGTTCTGTTGCAGATTGCTGCCGTAGCATACTAGCCTAGCCCCACAGCGCGCAGTTCACAGATGCACAGAAACCCCACGCCAAATTCCATTAACACATCTGTATGTTCAAAAAGCTGCTTACAGTCGGGAAATAGATGCATACCTAACTTAATACATCAAGACATTGCGCGGATCAGGAGATGTCATTGGTTGAATTCGGCGGGTGGATGACCTACTATATATATTGTATTTCAATGATACATCTGTTCTGTAACTCCAGCTACAACTACCGCCTATCACAGGTCACTGTTAATAGGATGCCACCTGGGAAATTAAAGCCAAGGCAATTTTAAAACTTAAAATGACACACAAGTAAGAAGTGTTGCGGTAACACACGGCCATGGAGGCAGCATTTCCTTAAGTCTTTAATTAGTGTTGCTCTCTGTGTCAAGCTCCGCTCGTAAGCTAGGACATATAAAACTGCGTAATTTGGACGGAGTTTGGCCTCTCGTGCTCAAGCAGAGAGAGCGAGACATGACGGGGCTAACGCTAGCCTGGCTAGCTCCATCAGCAATCTTTAACCTTCAGCTGACAGGAGCGCCGCCGCCGACAGTGGCAGTCCCCTACGCACACGCTTCAAGTTAAAATGTAACGACCAGCATCCTCCCACTCCTTCACCTTCTAATGTCGGGTCCTGAAACAGCCACGGCGTTGTCCCAAATCCTCTTACCGCGGCAGAGGAGGCAGGGACAGTCGGACAGGAGAGCGCCGAGGTAGCTGGCTCGGCTACAAGTTGAGGAACCGCTGGAAATGTTGAACGCAGAGCAGATGCGGCTCTCCACCTCTGTCTGCTCCTCACATTAGCTGCTCTCAGACTCTGCCGCCGCCGTCTATCAGGCGTCGCAAAATGTAAAGAAAAATAAACAAAACAGAAGTCCGACCAACGGCACAGTTACAGGCGGTGTGCCGCTCGACGTGTGCCCTCTCTTACCTGTGAAATGCGTCGTCGGTCGCGCTGCCTCTGGTCCCCAGCACTCACTCATAGCCGCTGCTCTGGACAGACTGAGCTGGGATCTGCTCAAGTAACAGCCCCTCCACACCTCACCACAGCACGGCACTGAGGAAACATCCCACTTCTCCAGCGGGAAGGCAGCTGGATGCTGTTCAGCAAGACTCACAGCATTGCAAGACCAAGTCAATCAAAGTCTATCTATCTATCTGATCTAGATTTTTTATAATCCTCAGTTTTCCAGGAGAAATTCCATACATTTAAAAAAAGTGAATATATTAGGGCTTTAGCCTGTTGGTTGGGCACCAGCGAAGACATTTCATCATGTTTATTGACCAAACTATTATATAATACATTGAATTAACTCATGTTTTGATCAATTGATAATGGAAAACAAATCATTAGTTCAGAGCTGAATGATAAAAGTGAAAATAAACTCTTTGCATCTGTTAAAAATTACTTCACAGGACCTTTTTTGTTTTTATAGCATTGTTATTATAAAATATTGTTTACAGGAGTTAATCAACTTTGTTCTACTTTTTTGTTTTGGTTCTCCTGTAAGGCTCTACTTTACTCCTGCTTGGCTCCAGGCCTTCAGAGCATGAAGTTGCACACCCTTCCCACCTCTTAAAAGGAACAGAGGACCCTAAAGCCTCCATAATATTGACACAGATGTTGTGTATAACTGAATTCCCCTGGAACGGAGAGAGGTTGGTGGGCTTTTGTCGGCGCTGGTTTGTGTACTCCCACAGTAGAAATAATTTCAGTTAACTGCAGTGTCTGACAATTGAAATACATCTCTCTAATTAATTTGCAACAGATGTCCATTGTCCACTTTGCCTGATCTCAGTTGTTAACGTGTCTCCTTGGAAATAGCGGCAATAAATATGATCATGTTTACATTCATTTACCAGGACGTAACTTTGAATTACCTGCTTGATCATTTACTAATTTCTCCAAAGCTAGCCATTTTCCAGTTGTTGACTTTGCATTTCCTCTGGCCACTGGTGTATATAAAACATCCATAATAACTAAATAAAGTGGAAGGAACAGCAGTGTTGTAGGTTCCTGTGGCTCCTGTAAAAAGTTTGTCCAATAGAATAAAGTTTTTAGATTGCAGAGGTTATGACTTTGGACTGCTTGACATGTGGATGCAAAGACAAACTGAGAAAAGTAAAAAGACCCTGACAGGAACAATGGAAGTGATATGAGATACTGTAACCACCCGGCTGCAGTAGTTTAGAAAAAGCATATCATTTAATTTGGCCAGTGACTGACTGGGAACACTTTTGCTGCTCCCTGTGTTCATCGAGTGCACGCTGCCTATGCTGCACTTCACCCAGCGCTCCAGCTGGGTCTGTTTTCAATTGTGCTGTGCATATGCAACTCATATGCAATGCACTAAAATGTGGTGCAGAGACACTGATGTCACTGCTCTGTTTGCCAGTTGTGGTTTTGAGTTTGAGAGTTTGCGAGCTTGGTGAGCAGCGCTGCCCACTGTGGGCTGGCCCAGTTGCCGCTCCCCAGAACTCTGGTGTAACATCTTGACTTTGTAGGTGTGTGTGTGAGAGGGGGAGGGTTAATGTGGATGTCTCCAATGTGGATATCTCCACTCTCCTCTAGTCAGTGAACAATACCAACAAGGGAGAAATCTTATGATTGGATTAATATACTTTACTCGATGAATATGGTGGCTGGATATTTCAAAAAGCAGAGAATAGCAGGAGCTGAGTGTGGGCAATTTTTATATGTATGCACGTAACACTTTGGATATATGTATGAAAACTAAACTTAAATAGCTGGGACTTTGGTCCAACGTGTGGAAACTCTGCTCTAAGTCTTCTGCATTTGTTAACATGTATCGCCTCCTTTGTGATTGGTGCAGATTAAAAGGAATGCTTTGAGGGAAGTATGATTATTTGCTTTGTTATAGAACATTAGATGAGAAGATCGCAACCACTCTGATAGAACAGAGTGGTATCAGTTTTCTCATCCAAATACTGACAAGTGAGCAATTCAGCATATTTCTGAAAATGTGAGACTCTCTATTTTAATAAGTTAACAGATCTAAATAATCAATTCATTGTCTTCATAGCCAGGTTTCACTGAAAAAAAACATTCAGTTCGTTTAAACTATGTCTGTACTCACACATATATTGTTACTTTGTCCATTTTTCCTGTGTTATATTTCCGATATATTCTACTTCCCCACTCAGTAGTGTGGAACTTTTATACCTAATAATAATCTAAAGGCATTGAGGGTAAAATACTGGTGAGAGCCATTAACAACAGATGTTTATTACTCCGACATGAACTCAGTGTCCTCAGCTCTACCTTCATCATGTCCAGTCAGTATATACGGTGTATTGTGTAAGTTACCTCTGCTGAGGTGAGGCTCACATTAACGGTGGCTGAGGAAAGAGACTTGCCACAGTAGCTTTAAATAGATCTGCAAGTAATGGGCTTTGGAAGACTGTAATTGTAGCAATCCCAGCGTAGCAAGAGTGGCCACCGTTTGAGGCTTGGCATGGGCCAAACAGATTACCGTCAGGGTGCCGCCTGGCAAACACCATCCTTTCTTTGATTGGTCAAATGTATGGCTACGGGTCAGAAAGGAGCCAGCTTGCAGGCTCCTGTTTCAGCATTTGTTCTGAGTTCTCTCATGACAAATAACTGATGATGTTTAAAATTTTCTTCACGACAGCAAAAAAGAAAACTTTCAGGGTTGCGAAACTGTTTCAAGATGGATTGTATTTAACATCAGGATGATGCCTGGGTTTGAAAGAAAATACTAAAGAATGAATTTTGCCGTATGCTTCTCTCTCGCTGAATTCAAGTGTTGGACTTTCATACAGAAAGAATGTGCTAAACTTGGCTCGGCTGTAATAACTGCGCATTTGTGGGCCTTGTGGACCAAAATTGTCCATTTCCCATCAGATTCCATCTGCAGACCTATAATTAGGATTATTTTAAGAACTCCAGTGTATCCAATGGTCACTGCATCCTCTGATCTATCTCACAGAGCCACAGGAGCTGCCCTGAACCCAAACAAATGCACCACAGTGTAACGTAAACACATGTGTTACATTCCTCCATCCATCACCACCGTGTCAAATGGAACTACGAATCAACAACAGGAAATCATTGTCAACATTTGGGGTATTGTTGGGCAGTGATCATGAACATGTGCTCCCTGTTTACTGCTGTGCAACACTGCTGTCTGTCTGTAACAAAACGTCCCAGCAGAAAATTCATTTGAAAACAAAACTTGTTATTCAGTCCTCACATGCTACGAGATCATTACTTTTCAAATACACACTGAGGCCATTACATCATATCCCAACACTGGCTATCTAATCTACTCAGTTTCTTCCTCCAGAAAGCTTTTTGTTTTTTAGGATGTGATCCCAAATGGTCAGCAATGAGCTGAGAGGAGAGCAACTCTATTTAAGGAATCAGCACATACAGTCCTCTGCTGACACACAGAAGCACTGAATCTTCTCAAATGTGATTTTAAGGTGTCTTTCCACATAACACAACCATGATCAAACCAGCTCTGCACCAACAAAGCAAATCCCTAAACAGCTGGATTTTGACGGAGTAAAGTGCCTACCGTAACTCAGGACAGATGTGGAGAGCGCCTGGCTATATGAGGTCTGAGCCTACCTCATGGTACTGCACCACCCACAGGCATCTGCTCAGGAGATCTGAGGGTCTGACCGTGTATTTTCTGTGTTTTGGTCCAGCTGTGGATTGTGGTTATTGTTATAAGGTAAGAGATCTGTGGGGAAGAGGGTATGAAGGCCACGATCAACACGTGAGGATCATGTAAAGCCCCCTCACCTCTGAACTCATGGTGTGAACAGCTGCCTTGTGTTGATGCAGAGATTCACTTTGATCCACCTTTATCCAGATTCATGAAGACAGCTGTGTTCATATTGTTTGAGGGGGTTGCTTTTGGAATTTACATGATCATCTACCTGTTAGATGAAATATTCTCCCACCAGGGCTGAACTAACCTGCTGCAGGGCCATGAGGCAAGGAGTGAGCTATGGGCCCCCAGAGTCCCCCCAAATTACAAATTCACACATCACAAATTGAGATGATCCACATATCCCTGCAGTTGGAAGTTGTATTTTACTTTTATGTTGACCTCACTGCCCTCCCTCAAACTGACTACTTCTACTGAATACCCGGTCTTTCAAGCAGTAAGCAGTGATTCACAGCCAGCTAACGTAGGTGTTCCATCAACATAAATAAACTCGTCACTGATATCTGGAAAACATCTTTCGTAATTGAGACCTCTTGCAATCTCAACCTCAAGCAGATCTGTGGCATTTGTTGGCAGACGTGTCAGCTGATACTGACATGTCTGAAAGAAAGTAACATCAGATTGTATGTAGGCCCAACCGATTCACCAGCTCTTCAACTGTCACAATGATCAGCTGCCAGCTCCAAAAGGCTGACTGCAAAGGACACAACTCTGACCAACACCCTCACACCAGCAACAGATTTCTGTAAAAAAACAACCCATAGTTATCATTGTTCCAACCCAGTTTAGATGAAACCATGGTCACTTCCATATAACAAAAGCTCCTACAGCACATGACAACGAGTAGTTTGAAATATAGCGATAATTTGGTGAATTGGCTGTTTATCAGCCCACAAATGAGACAAGAAATAGGTTGGAAAAATGATAGATGCCACTGAAAGTGAAGTGGGGGGTCTCACTGAGTACTGTACAGAGACAGAGACTTTTAAACGTCCTATTCTCTGATTTGTGTGAAAGTGGTTTTGTGGAAAAAATATGTGGAGGTTTTCCCTCCGATGTCCTCTGGCTGCTCTGTCTCGTCTCTCTCTGTGATTTACAGAGTTTTCTGACAGATAGCTTTGCTTGTTGCTCAAGTAACCCGCTAACTGCTGCTGTCTATGGCTCCTGCTAGCTCGTTAGCTCAGTTAGCAGTGCACCTCAGTGGCCCACCAGTTAACACAACCAGGACCAGCAGCATTTCTTGTTCCTGCACCGCACTTATTTCATCTCCAATGGGTGGAGAGAGTTTTATGCCAAGAATGCACACAATGCAAGTCAACCAAACAGTTTTTAACATTTGTTACAGTGTTTATTTGTCTTAGGTAAAATTCAATCACAGCAGCTTCCTGTCAATATATAGACCTTTGGGTTTGCATCAATACAATCCTGGTAGTTAATTGCTTGTTTCAGCAGATCCCAGATATTTAGCCAAGCAGAGCAAAATAGGGAGCCATCTGGCTGCAGACCTCATCAGCCTCTCCTCTTTGCCTTACTAAGATTTCCTTTAATCTGGTTTAAGCTGCTTGTTTAAAATTGGTGAAATAATTGGTCAGAGTGGAACCAATGAAGTGATGATACACCCATTCTCTCTGTGCTTTAATCAGGGAATGAAATGAATCCACCCATCTCTCCCCTGTTGCCAGCCTCTTTAAGGAGCCTACAAGGTCACCAGACCCCACTTGGAATCAACTTTTTTTTTAAATTTTAGCGAGGCTCAGGATGATCAGCAGTTTGGTGTCTTTGCACAGAGACAGAATGGACACATCAGATCAAACCACAGGGAGCTGATAAAGCACAGGGCACTTGTCTGCTGCTGTCTCTGTGACACGTCACATTGTTTGAATGCAAAAGCATGTCCTCCATTATCTGAATAAGATAAGATATAAATGTTTTGTGAGGCCGGGAAATGAGGTGCCTATGGGCGAGATATGTGGCCTCTGTTTGGTCCATGAGTCATACAGATAAGTGCTTTCATGCAGACATCATGGCTAATTTGTCCATATTGAAGCTGCTCATGTCAGATATTACATCAGGACACTCCTCAGAGTGACAGCTCATGAGAAAGCCAGCGTGACGGTTGTTTTCCCCTGTGCTTTTACAGATGAAATACAGGGGGGCAATAGCAGAGTCATGATGATCCAATTCACTTTAACTGTCTGTGCCCTGGATACGGAATCACACTGCACACAACAGTCCATAAATTGTTATGTTGACTTCATTTCTCCACACAAATCATCTGGATGACAGATCTTCCCAGAGTGTATGATACAAACGCAGACACTCAAAAAATGCTTTCCAGATTTGGTAGACAACAGCTCAGTGAATCACTCTGGGTGCATTTTGCCAATCCAGTTGTTTGCACTCGTCCCTGCTCATGTGGGTACGACTGGGCTGTTATACAGCAAAAGACACAGTTCCACTGACACACACACACACACCAACACACACCAACACAGCTAGCAATACAATCAGTCCCCGATTTCTCATGGGATCTGACTGGAGTGCAGCAGATACAGCCTCACTGAGCCAGACATGGAAAAGCGAGGGAAGACGGATGGAAGGGTGCCAGAGGGAAAATACAGGCTTATCGTGTCGAGAGCCCAGTGTTTCCAGTCTGCAAAAACTTTTTCTACTTTGCAGTTATGCGTAATTACACCGTGGCTAGCCTAATTACCAGTCTGACAATGCAGGGAAGGTGCATTATTTCAAGGCTAAATGGTGGATGATATAAAAGTGGCTGAACAGCCTTTAAAAGGTTTTTTTTCACCCAGATTACAAACCCCCCAATATGTTCTAACTCAATTCTTGTGGTACGAAGACACACAGACGATTCTTGTTATTTTGTACTTTTCCAAAAAAATACAACAGCAGTGTGTCTTTCCAGAGAATGACATCACCGTGAATAAACCACAGAAGACATTACCCACAGTTTTCTGTAGACACAATACCAAAAAATGGTTTTGTGTTACAGAGCAACCAAGACATTGTTTAAGAAGTTTTGCAGTGTGGATTTTCCACGCTTTAAGCTCTACAGAGCAAATTCCATTCACTTTTGATTAAGAGAGCTGACGTTGTGTTCACCCAGGCAAGCCGCTGTTCCACTGGCTAACGCAGTCAGCCAAGGGATCCCAGCACTCCTTGTCCTCTCTGTCCTGCTGCTGAGCTCTGTAGAGCCGGTGACATGTAACCCCAGAGGTCTTGAGCTTGTGGCAACTAAATGTAAATGTATGAAATATGAAATTTGCTTATCAAATGAAAAATGAGGTGGAACGTATTAGAAGCCAGGTTTTTATCTAAATATGGAGCAAACCTTAACAACCGGGTCAATTCAGTCTTCCTATCACTCCACACATTGGATGGTTGACCACTATGTTTTGTGTATTTTCCGTGGAGTTCAGGCATCAGTGAATGTTTTCAATGAATTAATTATTCTCCAAGTCTGTTTCAGTTGTATTTTTTTTAGAATTTTTTTTTTTTTTTCAAATTATC
The DNA here is from genome assembly GCA_008933995.1 of Datnioides undecimradiatus. Taxonomy (NCBI): domain Eukaryota; kingdom Metazoa; phylum Chordata; class Actinopteri; order Lobotiformes; family Datnioididae; genus Datnioides; species Datnioides undecimradiatus. The sequence continues at coordinate 12,000,602 of WARS01000010.1, forward strand.
AACCTTTTTTAAACACAAGGACTACAAGAACATTTAGTCATTTTGAGCAAGGTTGTGTTTGAAGGCAATGAATCCTTTTTTAAGTCAGTTTGAATTTCCCTTTTTTCTCTTTTTTGCCTTCATAAAAACACTAAAATTCCTTTTTCACTTCAGCTCTCTGTTCAGTGGAAGCAATAGGAAAGCAGAATTATTTGCAGGACCAGACACCATCGAAAGTAAGAAAAACAAGGCTCTTTGTCAACTCAGTCAACTTCTTTAAACCTGATGATATGTGTGGTAATGAAGCAAGTCCTGCCCCGACCAGTACTAGGCATCCATCTCTACCCATCAACCCCCAGTTCACCCCGGTCCCCCTGCCAAGTCCAGCAGGGGAGCAATGATGAGCATGCTGGGCCACAAACATCAGATGAGATAACTCACAGGAGACACAGACAAACAGGGTCTCTGCTCAGCCTTTGCCGGAGACACTCAGGCACTGGAGAGGAGGACAAAGAGCCCCAATTTGAGTCAGCTGTAAAGCTAATAGTCTCTCAGAAAGCCTCTCCATCTGACCTACTACACTGGGCCTCTCCTTAGTCACTGTTGGGTGGGTGAGCAGAGCAGTGTTTCAGTTAACAAGAGGCAAAGATGGAACATTCAAACTAACCAAAACCACAAGATTCCAGAGAGTCTGTAAAATCTTTTCTATCAAAACTGAAACAAGATTCCGGAGGGTGTTGATAACATGTTTTGTTGACTTAAAACCAGGCTTTTTTACAGATGGTACACGTGCAGGTTGGGATTTACACTCAAGTGCGTACCATAGAACCTCCTTCATGGGTTACTCACACAAGGCTGCATGTGCACAAGCAGACAGAACAACATCCATCCTTCCCAGAGGAGACATTAGTTGTATGATTTTTCTCCGTGGGGGCCAACAGGCACAAGAGATGGATGAGTGACAAAGGAGAGTGCACACAGACACACACAGAGGGTAGACTGGGTTGGAATTCCTCAACAGGTTCCTTCTCTCTTTTAACATGTTCAGGGTTGAAGGAACTCTCTTCCTCCTCCACCGTGAGTAATCACAGCGGTCACCTCTTTTTTGTTTTTTTTGTTTTTTTTACAGATTATAGTCTGCATAACTGCACCCACTCCTCCTACAACCGGCAAACATACTCCTTGGCCTACAGAGGAGAAAACTTTACTTTTGCTAGATGCAGGAAACAAGTCATATTTCTAACTTCTAATGTTATCTTAATGGATAGGTCCTGTGTGAGTGGAGTGGAAGCCGATGGCAAGAGAAGCACTTCCGATACCATTACATAAGTCCTATTCCACTTAAAAAGGCATACTATTGTGTTCTGCTCCAAGGAACATTTGGATATTTGGAGTTCTTGGCCAAAGTTGCCTAATCTGAATGCAGATATTTGAGAGAAACTGAGCCAAAGAAAAAAACATAGAATTAAAGACAAAGAAAGAGGGAGAGAGACGCAGGGAGGTTCAGCAGGGGGAAGTACTCCCACTTACTGGTGTGTCCGAGTGTGTCAAAACAAAACCACCTGGCTTATTTTAAGTGTAAGTGAACATTTAATCACTTTGTGCAAGGAAAATATGACACAGTGTGTTTTCTGCTCAAATACAAGACAGACGGTATAAGTTGAGCCAAATGGACCAAAAGCATTTGGTGTTTTTCAGTGTGCTGCTCCTGCGTGGAATCAAACATCTCTTAGCTGCTCTGTTCAGCGCAGCGTTGGCAAGGAATCACTCAAGGATGAAGTTAAAGGCTCTATCATATCATCGGATTTATAATTTGTGCGTCTGGCCGACTGATCCCCACCACTAGTTTGCGTTTGTGTCAACAACGTAACAGGGGACAGCAGGAAGCTCTGTTATCATACCCGGATGCTCCATTGCGATACAAGCCCCAACTGATTAGCTCTGCGTCCAATCAACACGCTGTGAAAATTCGGAGACGCTGCTGCAGCGCCCGACGTTCGACACGTTCCACTGACTTTTAGCAACCCATTTATTATCATCGTCAGCTATTGCCCAGTCACTGCGCTTCCATTGACACAGACTTGAGGCAGCATGCACGGTCAAGCACACTGCATCACCACTGAATCACTCTTCCAGAGTTTACTCAGAGCCATAAAACCAAAGCTGCTGACTGCAGACGTAGCTGTAGTGAATTACTGCTGCCTAAGCTGCTTGAACTTCAAGCTGAACTCTTCACTCTTCAGCCTTTCCAGGTGCATGTACAGTATTATCTATGCACAAGTTAATTAAGAAATACTGTGATATATTAAACACAGTCTGTAATGCCAGAGGTTATTAAGTAAGCACAATAATTAGCACACACGTCCAAGTCAACACACTTCACACGACCTCTATTAATATAAATGGATCTCAGGAGAAGATGTGCTGCTTTCCAAGTATCCATTCCGCTCACCTGCTCTACAGGATGAGCATGCACTGTAATATAAATTGCATCTAACATGCATTGTTTTTCAGACGACACAGAGAGAAAGCACCGTGATTACATAACGTACCATAGCACTGGGACAACAAATCCACAAACTTGTTGACTTCCACTAAATAGAGTGCCGCTCCCATTTATCTGCTGTGTCTTCATACAGTTATCTAGGTGTAATCTTTGCCATCAGATTGAAGTAGTCACTGATTGAGCCTGAAAACTGAAATTTCAGTTTGCATTAAGTCGCTCCAACATTCATCTGAATGAGAAACGAGGAGAGATATACAGCATTCATGCCTGGAGTCACAAACTGACTTTGCCCTGCTTTACTTTGTCCTGAATTCTATCTGACCGTACTATTAAGCAGAAAATCGCAAGCCTCACCCTTTGTCCAATCACTTTGCACGACTGGTGCTTATTTGACTTATCATTCAGAGAACACAGATGTTTTTATACTTATATCCTCATTCATATAACCTTAAAATGCATTCCAATTACTTAAGTGTACTGTCCACTGTCCATCCGGCTCTATGTCCTGCAGCTGTTACAGCCATGTCTGCTCTAACCTCATGTAGTGTAGCTAGGTCTTGCAGTGAGGGATGCAGATGTTCATGCCATGTTGAGACCAAATTTAGCTGTGCATGGAGACACCTGGCCTTTTAAATCTTTTTAATTGGGCCCATACGTTAATGCATTGGGTGTGCATTTGCAGCAGGCTTCAGAGACAATGCAGGGTTGTCCAGCAAAAATGTTGACCTGGCCCAGTGCCATCTAGCAAGGCACTGTGTTGGCGAGTCAGATACATGCAAGCACCCGTTTTTTCTGATTGCTTTGTAATGTTAAAAGCTATACCTCGCAGTTTACCTGTTGACAGAAGATGAAACAGTTGCCGCCCTGATAGATCCTGAATGGAGGAGTGCAGGTTGAGAGCTCTGTCATGTTGCAGCGCTGATCTGGGGCTGCCTGGCACAACCTCTGATCTGAAGCCAGCAACCAATCCAACCAGCCACCCACACTGTGTCCTCCATTATCTGTAAACAGCAGTAACTGTAAAGGGAAAGTGGTGGGAGTCATGAGGCTGGCATGGAGACTAGACACTATGGACAACAAATAATTACAGAAGCTCCACTTATTAAGCATCATCATTAGGTTGTTCATCCTCTGCTTTTTCCTAGTTTTATTACACTTCAACTTTTAAAAAGGTTGTTTCTTTCATGCCAGAACAGCTGTGAGAAGCAGTGCCTGCTTTACAGGAGGCACCAATGCCATCAGCGTTTCACAGAAGAAGAACAGACCTACATACACATCAGGGAGCTTGGCCCACATGCAATCTATTACAGCATTCCACTTTTACTTGACCATTTTGCTGTCTAAGGAATCCTGGAAAGAACTGAGTAGACTGTGCCATAAAATTTGAGGCGGGGAGGACCACCAACATAGTCGGGTCTGAGGGTCGCTTCCCCACCCTCCACCAGTTAGAGAGTATTACAGAGTTATACCTTCCGTCTGCATCAACCTCGCTGAGGTCTGGGGAAATGAGACAAGGGAAAGTACAACTATAAAAATATTGACCCAAGTGGTTTGATGTAGGGGTCGACAGTGAGGTAGATTCAGTGATTAAACTTCTTTCGGAACAAATACAACTGAATCAAAGACACAGATCCTCCTTGTCAGTTCATCATTTAACAAAGCTCAAAGTAATCACGAAGAGAGAAATTCGCTGTAGAAACACATACCCAGTTTCTTAACTAGCTGTAGCTTCAGTAAACTGTGAGCCAAAACACACGTTGTTTCGGCTAAGGATCACAGCTCTCACCTGGGAAAACCATCTCATCACACTGTTATGCTTCGTTATTTAGAAAGGAATTTGGGGATTTTTGCATTGCAGGGGCAGCTCACATTTTACAGTTCAAAGCAGGACTAATCAATATAGTCACAATAAAAAAGACATATCAGCAGCTCCTGTCAGCTGAATGGTGAGTTTTAGTGTCTTTCAGCTTGTTGTCTTGGTTTTGAAGCCCATATCTTTTACCTATAGGCAGGTGATTCTAATGTCTGATGTGACATTCGTGCACTGTTGAACTACTAGTGATGCGTTTTACATCAGCCAGCAGTGCCTGGTTTGTCAGAGCTAAAGGGAGGAGCAACTGTAGCTACAGAGTGGGCAACAGCAGCCGGGAGCATGGCTGAACCAATGGCGTCAGAAGCATGTTAGCAGTGTTTTTGTAATTACTCTCTCTGCCAGAGGGGGAAAAGTAGCAAGATAGCTTTAAGTGTTTTGATTCAGACTCATCGCTCTTATTAGCTAGCAACTACACACCACCTGCAGAGCAATAAACAGTGAGCACAGACTAGCTGGTGAACATAGTGGCGCACATAACAGCCAAATAGTCATGTTTCCCTCAGGGTTAAGAGTAAGAACTGAGATTTAATCATTTGGATACAAACATGGCCTCAAATGTTCCTCTATGCTTGCCACAGTACATATGTAAACAGGCAACTGTTTGCTAACTGTTCTTTAAACTTGCAGGATCTCTCATTACTAATTGTTTATCATAATCTGAGCACAGCAGGCAGAGTGACACTGCACAGGAAGTCAGTCAATCATAAGGACATTTGCAGCATTTTACATCCTCTGTTCTGGCTATTGAACAGAACAGGTTTGGGCACCTCTGTGTAGAGATTACAGTTTTTCAGAGTTGGATTTAAGAAAACTGATATTTGAATTAGAAAATCAAAGACACTGCTATTTAATCTCAATAAACAATGACATTTACATAAAACAATTGTTTAAACTACTGAATAAATGAAACCTTTAGAAATTCAACATATGGTTTTACAGATATTCGGTGTGGTCTGCAGAGGTGGGGGTGGGGGTTGAGGGATTGTCACTCGTGTTTAGGAAATCAGTTTTCCCGCTATCCTGGCCACTCATTAAGTTGATTTATTGAATGTTTTTTCATGGAATACACTAAATATTACAAGCTGGTGATACACTCTGTTTTGAAAATGTCTGGAATTCAGCTTGAATTTTAATTTAACTTATTGCACAGCCCACACACTCAGTGGAGTCAGCCTCTACAGCCTCTACACAACTTCAGACAGACCTCTGCAGCACCCTCACTCACTCTGGATATTGACTCTGACGGGAGACACACCCATCCTGTCTCTGTGGGAACCCAGCCAGTGACGATCCACATTCCAAGAGATAGCCTGGGAAAACTAGCACGTGTTCCCGAATCCTCCAAAACAAACCTGATAACACTCTGAAAAGACGAGATTTCAAGACGGCTTGCTTCCATCAATAAACAAGTTTTGCCTTTGAGCTTCTTTGAAGAAGTTATAAGGTAATAAAAGGCATTCATCATAATTATAGCATGGGCTTTTAACTTTACACCCCCATGCTGATTATGTTGAGAGTGAAGACATTCAATTTGTCATGTCAGTTTAATAGGCTACCATGTAGGTTGGAGGAGGGTGTATGCTGTTTTGGGCTGATGCAGGAATCAACTTTCTTGGAACACACCGTCACACATTAATAACATATAGGCTGCAGTCAGGAGTTTAAGCTACTTGCCAAGTCCAAGTTGGCAACCGTATGCTACATCCAGCATCCATGTGATGAAAACATGATATCTGTAAACACCACACCAGTCCCAAAGAGGCCACTCTGTCCCTGAGTGGGCCAGCCCACGTAAACAGACAGCGGCTCTGCATTTGGAGAGTGAACTGGATCGACTGTGATCTGTGGCCTTGTTAAGTTATGAAATGGGGGGAGCTTGTTGTCCCAGAGGTTAAAAGGAAATGATACAATAAATTGCTCTGGGACAAACAGAGCAGACTCGTGTCTTGAACATTGCAGGTCGTGCATGCAATCCGAAATGCAGCGTTTGATCTGGCCTGAACATGAGCCCGCAGCGTCGGTCTGCCCCATGAGCAGCCAGAGAGTTCATCATCTGAATGGGCCTCTGTTGTGTCTCTGTGGGGTTGGATGAGGGTCAAATATTAGTGAAGGTAGAGGTCAGAGGTTAATTTCAGAGGGCTGGGTGGCCTCTTTCATGAGGTAGGGCTCAGAGGGTCTCCAGGCCTCAAGGGTGGTGGTGGTGGGGATGCATCCGTGCAGATCAAGGTCACCGTTTTGTGCATTACATGCACTTTAAGCCTGTCCTCAGGAGAGTAATGCTTTGTACATTTTGTGTTCCACAGAGAAATCGAGATTTTAAGGAAGAATCTCGCATAAAAAGCCAACTGACTCATGTTTTAGAAAACCTCATCAACCATAAACAGTTTTCTCCTGTGCATCTACACAGCTAAATGCAGAGCGACACGAATAGGTATGATTAAGACGTGATTACACATAGCAGGTATTATATATCATAACCCATTCCCACCCTTGCAAATACACAACAGCCACAACCTCCACTCACTCACTCACACACACACACACGCCCTCTTCATCTTGCCTGCCTCTACAGATTGCTCACACATGCTCCTGGCTCCTGGCTGCCTGCCACCCGCCTCCCGCTGTAGCTCTCTTTCCCCTCCGCACAGGAAACCCAGCAGGGAAGCGAGTGGTGAAGGTCTGGTGAGACAGCCAGAGCACGGATCAGCAGGCCCAGTCTGGACTGAACCAGTGAAGTTCACACTGGGTAACTCCGGCCTCCAAAAACAACAATGGACATGTCCATATCACTCACTGCAGAGCACTTTTTCAACTTCGGTCCAGATCCTGAATGGACACCACATGGCAAGATGAATGGCACACTTCACTGAGCCTGACCACCTTAAGACTTGTCTTGGAGTATATTAGTTTTAGAAGCGGCTGGAGATCTTTGAGTGTTTAAGTCTCTGACTTACCAAAGCACATGCTTTCACTAAATCCTGCTCGACCTCGTGCCTATTCTGCCTAAACAAATATTTAAATGTTAAAGGTGAATAATAACAATTGCTCTTCTGGGAAACAGTTTCAATAGTGCTTTTTTTAAATCTTTGACCCAACATTACATACTAATTTTACTTTTTTTACTTTTACTTTACCATTTTAAGTTAAAAAATGCACAACAGTTGTGTTTTGTGATGAAAACAGATGCATTCAGCCATCTGCCGCACACTAGCATAGAGCACACGGCTTAATAAAAAAGTCAGAATATTTGTTCTACTGAGATAGGGAAAGAATTTTAAAATGATACTCTTCTTGTCCATCAGCTAGATGGTCAACTGTGATTGGTAGTGTTATGTTACGTGATATTAAATGTGGCCAGAACCCAGAGAATCAGAGTTACCTTCAGCTGTTTCAGATGTTTAATCTCTTATTGATTTTCTTGGGTAGTGATTTTCAACTTTAAAGGTGCATGAATCAAACTTTTTAATCTAAAATGTGACAAACCCAGAGAGAATTACGACGCAACTCGTAACTCTCGTTAAATGCTTTTGGTTTTACAACAGATAACCGTCACGGCTGTCACAGTGTGACGGGTGTGTGACAAGCTGGTGAGCACAGTGGACGGCACACGTTCAGATCTGTTGTTTGTTGCTCCCAGAATTTCTTTTCTCGCGCTTTCAAATACAATGCAGTTGTCTGGTTGCAAGGACACCTAAGAAAGTGCTGTCGCTGACCAAACAGAATGGAGGGAGTATGATAGTTTGCGCAACACAGTCAAAGTAGATGGGGGTTACTATGCCTTCAAACATATGTTGTTGTGTTTTTAACTTAAACTATGAAGGGAAAAGGTTTATGCAACGCAACCACAACCGCAAATAAAAACACTGACAGTTTGCCAGTGACTGGGAGGACGCTGGGAGACAGATGAAACAGATCTGCTGTCTGTAAGTGTAAAAAAGACAATGAGGTTCAGGTCAAACATAATATCTGCTGTATTATCTCTCCTGGTTGGGTTTTCTTGGAGCACAGATGGACTACCTCTAAAAGGCTGTTATGTTTCTTATATTGCATAAATGTCCCTGTGCAGAACAAAAGCAATCTTTCCAGCGACGGATGATTTCAAGGTTCATGTTCTAGCCGCTAGGTTTAACTCAACCACTGTGACCCACTATTAAACCTTCTCCTCACAACTTGACGAGAAGAAAAACAAGCAGAGGTTTCACACCAGTTACCCATCACCTGAAGAGCATCCACTCCTTCATCCTCAGTTCCTCCTCGTGTGACGTCTAACGCGGTTATTGATGTTGACTGTTGAGAGGCAGATGGCAGTGTCACCTCCTTGTGTCTTGAGTTCAGGAAGAGGACACAGACTCTCGATGAGCTGCTAGCTGACCCAGACAACCCACAGCACGACTGCTCACCTCTCCTTCCTGAAAACGCTGTCTTTAGTCGAACCATTCCTCCGCCTCTGTCTGCTTTTCTGTCATCTCATCCTCCATCTCCCACTCCCATCTCCATAATCATAAAATGATTAAAAAAAAAAAAAAAAAGGCTTGTCACCACATTGTTCTTTTTAAATCTCTGGATATCCTCAATAGCAGGACTAAAAAAAAGAGAGATTTGAGAAAAAAGACAAATATTTCTTCCTTCCTTCCCTCTTTCTTTGGCTCACACCCATGTTTTCATTTTGCAGCACAGGGTGGGGAGCAGACGTTGGCCAGACTACACGGGTTGGTTTTATGTGACTGAAACTGGTGCAAAGGGTTCAGAATCGTACTCTCCTGACTTCCTCCTCACAGCTAATTGCAGCACAGTTGTACATTTTCCTGACTACGGGTGACAGAGAAGATGACCGAAAAGTGTTGTTACACCCTGAGGATCCGCTTCCTATTTGTAATATAAACCAGTAAAGATAGAATCCCTCTTGAGGATCCAGTGTATTTTGGAGCTGTTCTAAGATTGTGACCTGGACAAACAGAAACTAGAGCAGGGCCGGAGCGTAGCCTACATTTCTTACAATGCTGATTTGTGAATTCTCTTTTTAGCTGCGCAGTGGGTGTAGTGCCAGTAGAAACTGAGGGAGAGATGGAGAAGATCGTCATTAGATTGTATGTCAATGAATGCTTCAAAAGAAGGTTTTCTCTCAGAGTCTTGGAGTGACAAAAAGCAGTTCACGTGTGGAGCTGCTCTGGAATAAAGATCTTTTCTGAGCATCAACATGGTTATTATTCAGAAGAATGGGAAAACGTTCTCTCAATTACAGAGCAGGAGGCTTGATCGTGTGCTCCCAGTATCCAAAATATCAAAGTGTTAGCATAATTACTATTTCAAGAAGAAGGGACCCAACTGTTTCCCCACTCTTCTCCACAACTGCGGGAAAACTTCAAAGACCTTCCGTCACTGTTCTTTTTATATCCCAGCTTTTTCCTCAGCAGTGAGACAAAAGGAGCAGAAATTAAACCAAGGACGGGAGTACAAAAGCAGGCTAGGCGGTCAAACATGGAGCCAAGGATCTAACGCGCCCCACAGATCTATCACGCAGTCAGTGATTGGGTTACTCATGGCTCGCAGAACACCCAGGGGAGTGGGAGAGGGATGGAAGAGGAGCTGTTTTGTGGTATGAGGAAAATGTTGTCTTTTCCATTTTTATGTAACAGTGGTCATTATACTGTCTGTGTCGGGCGGCCTATTAAAACGCATGACTCAGTTGAGATTCAGGTCATCATGTGAGGGGCGATGGGCAAACGTTCTCTAAATGAGTGAGGGATGAAGTGAGGTAACAAGCAGGGGTCGCATAGGTTAAGATAGAGATTCTTACACCACATCCTCTCGCAATTCATCCTCAGTGCTCGCGGCCCCTTTAGAGAGCGAGACTCCAGAGAGGACTGCAGCATTTATCCCTCCATCACCTCTCACTTCCCTGTCGTTATCTCTCCATCCTGCCACTCTCACACACACACACACACACACACACACACACACACACACACACACACACACTCTCCGGTAAACACTGGCCTGGGCAAACAGAAGCTGGTGCTGCATTTACTCATTCACAGACAGCCATCTTGCCGCTTTTCCAGTCCGATAATACACCCCATTCCTCTTTTTGCCTAATTGCTTTTGGGCTCGCGCTGAAGACAGGAGTGGAAAATTCCACAGCGGTAAGATAACTTCACTCCTGAGCTGCCTCGTTCCAAATTAAAGGCATGTGTGGAATTCCATGCCAGAGCTCTAACACGGGAGGGAAAACGATAAGACGAGAAGGGGGCAAAGATGTCAGGAGAAATAGAGGAGAGGAGTCTACAACCTCTTCTTCCTCCACTGCAGTTCCCGCTCTCCAGCTCCTCTCTCACCTCGTCTCCCTCTGCTTTTCTTTCCCCCCAGCCTGGAGAATAAAGGCATTATAGAGCCTCGAGGCCGGCTGCACATGCCCCAAATGCCTAGTCAATCAAAAGAAAATAAACGTAGACAAAATTCACATATCGGTGTCTGCATAAGTTAACCTGCCTCGCTGCTGGGAATTGAAACCTGATGTTGAAGCGTGGAGGCTCTTGGCACGTGTCTCTTTACACCCATGGCTGCTACCTAAACACGGCAGAGGGAGGAACGCCCCGCACTCAGTTCCTACCCTCTGTTAGAGAAAATGGAAAACGAGTCCAAATGAAACTATGGCTCTTGACGCGCTTTCTTATCGAACAAAAGTTTCAGTATGTTTGCAGAGAATAGATCCATTCTGGGTGTGCCTTGAAATATTTTTCCTACTGTATCAAATGAACTTTCAGTGCACTCCAGCATCCAGACAATGACCACTTTCCAAGGCATCCTTTCCGCTCCCACAACAGCTGAATTCACACAAACCCTCCAGACACAACAGCTTTCGGAGCTTTCTGGGAAGCCCGATGCAGCTCTTTATGGGGTATTTAAGTCTGGATTTTTGCGGAAAACAGCCTCCGTCCAGGAAAAATGCATCAACATCACGCTGTTCTCAGTCCTTGCCGGCATGGCCTCTTCCTCTCCATGATCCCAGACAGGGCTATCGTGTTACAATAATGAATCCCTTTTGAGGAAAGACCTGTCCCTCCCAGGCTCCAAGTTAGCCTCCAGTCCCCCACTCTCACTTCTCTACTGTCCACTTTCTTTCCTTCTGTACTTCTTACTTCTTTCCCTCTTACTTTTACAGTTTCCCTTTCTCCATTTGTCCTTAAAGAAGACTTGTAGACTTGCCCCAGCAGCAGAAATACAACTTAACCAACTTCAGCATCCTTCAAACTCCCAGACAGCATTGCTCTATTTCAGGGGCCCCTTCAGACCAATGCTGGGATGAAGGGATGCTCCATCATGCAATGGGCCACTGGGCCAAAAGGAATTAGACATGCATAACCTAAACCTACCTTAAAGCCAAGCACTGAAATGAACAATAATAGACTGGTTAATAGGTTTGCCTGACATGAATGCCCCTGGGAGCTTAACCTGTATAACCTTTCCTGATGTGACCTACTGAGTTTGATTGAGGGCAAAGTAATGCATGAGACTGACTGCGACTATTAAACATAGCCGTGCAAAGGTTTAAACGTTACAGTATAATGATATTACAGCCATTTTTCAGAGTTTACAGCGATAATACCCTGTCCATAAAACACTGAGTGATTTACTGAATGATTCATTGCTCAGGCATAATCTTTAAAGAGCAGTGTTCCTGCGCTAGCTTTCCCAACTGTTGGTGATTGCAGGGCAGCTTCACCCACCTCAGAGTGTTAAAGAAAAAGAAAACACCTTCCAAAAAACGTTAAGCAGTCGATAATCCAGAGAAAAGGCACACATTAAAGTCATTCACTCAGTATGCCATGCAGACAATGCAGTCACAATGTTTGAAGTGACTGGGTTGACTATCTCATTGACATCTCAAAGGAATCTGGAAGGCTTCTGGACATTAAAGCAGAAACACAGTGTTTTTCAACCTGGACCCGATTTCCTCATGTTTTGGTTCCCAGGATACTACTGAGGAAATCTACTTCTGAGAGTGGCCCAGTACTGAGTAAGCATTTAGTCAGGAAACTATAATGTACCACACAGAGCAATTGCACCTTGTCAGTGTACGTTCACTACAGGCGCTTGTTTTGACACTGGGGGGCTAAGATTGCTACTAAGTGCTACTAAGAGTTTACTGTATTGGAGACCAGAAACCAAAGCTTGTCATTGCAGATTTGCAAACTGGCAGCATACTGTTGCCAAATGATTCTGCTTTCACATGCTGAAGCTACTTGTGCTACCAACAGATGCCAACACTCCCGTCCATACGCTGTACCTTGCGGACCGTTGGGTCTACAGTGACCATTTTAACTAGGATGTATACTACTAGCCAAAGAAGGGAGGAAATCCTGAACCATGGGACAACTTCCTAAAGAAATGGAATTCAGAAATTTGAGAGGTCTGCTGAAGAAAAGGTAGAGGGAATGCTATTAGCTGAAATTATTGTCTTGACCTGATGATTGTGTTTCATAATGTTGCTGCACGTTTAACAACAACCTGTTCTTTTAGAAGATGAACATTTGACCGGCGCAAACTGTTACCCTGAGAGACAAACCTTAACCGGAGGATTCTGTATTTTTCAATCTGGACCTTATTTTCCTATACTTAGCTGTGCAGTACTGCACAAGCCAACAGCCTGGAAACAGTTAATCATTTTCCATATAAGGCAAATGCATCAGTTGCTCTACATGGTGCAAATGGCTTTACCATTTACCAGAGCCCACATAATGCAATTACTGTTGTACAATCAACAATCAACTTGCATTTTCCTTCTACACTGTGCAGATTTTAGTGACTTTCAGGTCAATGTTTTGATTTTATGGCCGTCAGCTTTACTATTTTGGCACTCTCACCCTTCTCATCAGCATTTTCAACTGCAGCAGACAGCTGTCTACAATGATAAGACAAACCCACTGTAAACTACCCACACAGAATTATTTGGAAACTCATAGACAGAGAAAGTTAATAACCAGCCGGAGACCATTTATCAGCCAACCTTTGCTGTTAGCGTGGAACATTTGCCTGTCAACTTACAAGACGTGGGATTATTTTTAGTCCATCTCTAGCTACAAATTAGAAAGAGCAACCTGAGTAAACAAGGAAAAAGAGAAAAAGAAGATACAATAAAGAGTAAAGTTCAGTCAGTCTGGTCAGTTAACCAGTCTATCACCCAATCATGTAGTCAGTCTTCCTTGTACAGTAAGTGGGCCAGTACAGATGCTCCCTAATGAGCCAGCAGCCTCTGATCCAGTGGGCCTCGCTACATTCCACTGGTTCTAATAAGACCATGTTCCGCTCTGCAAGCTGATAGCAGCTTTATTAACCACACTGTGAACCTGTACAGGAAGCTGATAGGGGGGTTTATTACGCAAGAGGAACTGAGGCCAGTTTAATCAGAGCCAACAGGGAAGGTGGGAGATGGTGAGAGGTGGCAAGGAGGAAAAGAGAGAGGAGAAGACAGTAAATTGCCTTTCATCTCTGCCTTTTCTACTGATCTCCCTGATCTTGTGGAAATCAGAGGTGGGGGCGTGGGGAAAGATAAATAAAACCGTGCCACAAGAATACTCCTGAGGATCAGTTTGTGTTAGTTCCCTTTCTCTCAATCCTGCACAGCTAACCTCAATCCTGTTGTGCTGATGGCAGGCATCGGGAGCTGTCTGAGGCAAGGAGTTGTGAAGTTTGACAGAAGTAGGCTTTGGAGGTATTTTCAGATGTTTTAGGAATTTGGGTTGATTCTAAGTATGGATACCTCCACAGTTAGTTCAGGGCCTATATTTATCGAAGCTCTCAGTGTAGAGTTTTCATGTCAGAGTGCAAGAGGTGAGACAACATCTGCACGGCTAATTTTAGCTGCTGAAATAAATATCAGGTGCAGGCCTTGTTTCCTGTGACAGCAGACACTCGTGGTGATGCTGTGATAACGCAGGCCCGGTACTGCTGCCATGTTTTTGGAACTACTTTGAGCGAAAACGTGATTCTCTTATGTTTTCAACACATCTGGATGTGTTGAAAACACATTGTAGGAATGTGACTGTAGACCGGGTCCCACGGATTACACACAATACTGATCTATGTGCGCCTGCCAGCAGACCCACTCTGAGCTCATGCTGAAACACAGAGCCGCTTTTGTGGGTTTTACCATCACATTCATATTGTCCTGAACTACGCCCACCAAATGCTTGATCGGTCCTTCCCTTGTGGCATCTCCACATTTCACGAATTTGGAGAAAAGGCACCGATTCATGTTTAAACTTAGCTGAGACCCAAGTATTGTCATATCAAAGCTTTATGCTATAAAAATGTGCAATTCAAAGAGATCAACATACCAGATGTGTAGTTACAAGAACACACAACTTCAAACCGACATTTGACATATTTAAATCCAGTTGGAGTGACCTGGGGAGAACCACAGCTATCCTTAACAAAAGCTAGTTGCAGACCAAGAAAAACACTTTTCAACATGTGACAAATGAAAATAATGAATATTACACTCATTTGTTCCACTACAGATGTCTGTGGAATGTGGAATTATTATAGACTCTTAATGGGCTATTTCCAAGAGCTTGTTATATGAAAACATGATAAACTCTGTAAAGGGACTTCAGAATCATGACAAATTCAAATACAGCGAATAATTATTAATGGCACATGATAAGTTGAAATCAAGCTGACTCTGATTTTGTGTTGTGAAATCAGAGAAATGAAAATAAAAAGGGTGTGGAGAAGAAGACATGACATGCTATACATTTGTTACAGTTGCCCATTCAGCCCCAAAGCTTTTCTGTGGTTCCTGGTGTCAGCTTTGTCGGGAAGTATGGTCATTTGACCGCTGTGTCTCAGTTGCTCTGGATAGGATGGCAATCAAAATAACGTCAAATGTAGCTTCAAGTTGAGCGTGACACTTTGAATAAATCCCTCTCCGTAGAGCACCGACAGCACAGGCTTGTTTTCAGTCTGTCTGATTTCATTTCCTTTACGCCTTCTTGATGCACAGTTCTCCAATTTGTACTTACTGGAATACAGTGGGGTGGAGGGGGGAAAAAACCCCACACTCCAGTATTTCAGGATTCAACATTCACCTACAAGTGACATCTGAAATTAATTGGGCATGGAGGAGTGGAGGGAGGAAAATGTTTTCTGCTGAAGGGAAATGCGTGGAGCAATACCGTTGAAGGAAAACAATCCTTAACGCCGAGGGGGAATGAAATACTGTGGCCTTTATTGGAAAAAATAACAGAAAAAAGAGGAGTCCCTAATTTCTAATAATAAAACTCCCTGAATTGTGTCTTTATGATTTCCTGGAAGGAATACCATTATATCTAAATGGATGGAAGCCAGAGGAACTCAAAGACAAGAAGTCTGGCCTGAGATGTTAAAGGCGTATGCAGTCCATATTCACATGTGTATATGCATTATTTCTGTGCTGGTACACAGTTCACTGTTTGTGAACTTGTACCGGTTACAACTGGAACTTAGAAAATAATAAGAAGCAGGACTCACAGGCTCTTGGCACATAACAGAGTGAACAGAGCTACTGCGATTTAAACGCTACTACAGTGAAAGTTGAGAAAAGCTCAACTTTATGCAAACGTCCTTTGATGCACAAGGACACAAGTGACAATGGCATTCTTATTAACGTGCACGGAATCATAAACACAGCGTGGAGTGTTCATACTTGAGAGAGGATTTCCAGTTTGGACACCAGGGTTGTATCAAAACAAGCTCATAATGATGGCGCCAACATGGCGATAGGGAAGCAGACCCTGTTTAGCGTCTAAGTTTAGCATATTAGCATGCTAGGAATGTCCTTAGTTATGCAGGCATTTGGTCAAAGTTATGTCAAAATGAAATTTTGACCTCATTATGGAACTAATTGGAAGGTCACGGGTTCACCAAAGTGACTGCGATTGATTCTGGGTGAATGTCTGGATGATATTTCATGACAATCCATCCCGTTATTCAGATATTTCAGTCTGGACCCAAGTGGCAGACACACTGACAAAGCAGTGCTGTAAACTATTCAGCGGGCTAAAACTGATACTGTGTTATATTTGGTAGCCTTCATACCATCTGTATCTACTCCCCCTAAACACTGCTGTGCTCCTCTCAGAGCTGCCTGTGAACTTGAACTAGCCATGCAGCTGTGCCTATATGTGAGTGTGTATCCCCTCAGCCAGGTCGATTCAGTGAAGGGAGCCAAGGCTAGAGTCGACATGCAGGCCCTCGCGGAGCTGATAAGGCCCTCTCTGGCTGCCATGCAGACTGTAGATTAAACTCTTATAGAAAATGGTGGTGAAATCTGGCTCACAAGGATAAGGGGGGAGAGGGGGATCTTAGTGATCAACCCCCCCAGCACAGGCCAATGTTATTATCTCTATAGTCCCAACACTGTACAATGAAACATCTTTTCAATCCTACTGTCCCTGGAATAACCTTGTCAATGTCCTCTGTTAGGGGCTGGCGAACATATTCTCAACAGAGGACTGATGCTCAGTTCAGGGTCCATATCCTTTACAAAGGGCTAAGCTGGTCATAGAAACGGTACATTTTAAGACACCGCATCGATTTGTTTTCATGACTTTGCTTTCAAATGTCACGCGAATGAAGGGAGCTTAGATAAAAATGAAATTAATCAGATCTTTGCAGGGAGTCGCGAGGGCTACGGCTCATTTCCATAGCATTATAAAAGACGACGTTGTGATTTGGATTTGTCATGCCAGCTCACTTTGGTGCAAATACAACACAGAAGGGTGGGGTAAAAATACAAAATCTGTGACCTGAGGAGTGAAATTGTCGTATTTTGCATGTCAGCGTTTTTAGCAGAATAGAGGACAGTTTTGAGTGAAGGAAATGTTTTAAGAATACAGTCACTGTCCTTGCCCAAGGTGAGCAGGGATAGGCTCAAGTCCTGTCTAACTCTCACTCTGAACATACGACCCCGTTTTTTACTACGACTTTATTCTCAAAATCTGATTCCCTTCACATTACCAAAGCATCTTTGTGGCAAACTGTCCTATAGCAAACACAGCTAGTCAAGCCGTGATGCTTGTGCTAGCTACTGCTATCTTTGCAGGCCTATATGCATGAAGCATACAGCACATGATTAGCGTACGGTAGCAATCAACTGGATTTCTTCCAAGGGAGCGCAAAGTAAACGCCGCTTCTATTCTGTCATTGTAATTAGTACCACTGAACACAAGTCAGCTATGCACACAGACATCACTTCAATGCAAAGTCATGGAAGAACCTGAAAAGAGTTGCTGTAGTGAAATGCAGCTGTTCAGTCAGAGCGCTCTAAAGATTGCTACTTACAGAACAAGATGCACTTGGAGTCTTATCAGTTTCTAGCAGGTCAGCTGAAAATGAACTGAACATTTGTACTGATATTAGGTTTTAGTTAATGAATGAGCTGATATTATTATAGCTGGGGAACAAAACTACTGCTTTAAACTTACCAGTTTATTTTGCTATTTCCAGTACACTTCCTTTAAAACTGTTAGGAAATTACAGACTTGCAAAAAGGCATTATGTTTAGCTGGAGATAGAACTTAACACTCATTGCCTATGTACTGTACATCAGATGTGTTTCAGCCTCCTCAGGCTCACAGTGGCAGCTTTGACAAAACAACAAAGCACGTGTGATGGTATAAATGCAGCAGTCTCCGCTCTGGGGACTTTGTCACTAAAATATATGTGCCATCACATGCATTCTCCTGTGACAGTGTGAAGGCACCCATTAGAGCTTGTTGCAGTGCTGTATATGAGCGTGGTGGGTTGCCATGGAGACCCATGTCTTGATTGCAGTTGCAACACTGGCCATTTGTGGCTGTGTCTGTTTGCATCCATGTGACAGTTTCCGTAACAGCATGCAGTCACTGTCTCAGTAAGGGCCTGATCTGGCCAGTGCTGAATGGAAGTTTACTGTCTAGTGAGAGAAAGAATGTGCAAACCACCGCGACTGCTGACTCTCAGAGGCATTGGTTACTAGTAACTCTGTGCCAAGCTCCAATTAGGCAGCCATACATCTGACACTCTAACAATGGCACTGTTGGTGGGTACAACAGTACCATTGTTTGCCGCCCCAGGCATTCCCAGGCAGCGTAAACACATAGCTTAAATCAAGTTGGTTGCCAATAGTGCATTTCAGCACTACCTCTGCTGCCTCTGACAATGTCCTGCGCAAAGCCACCAGTGGGCTTGGTGAGTGGGAAACTCTGGGAGTAAGGGGGAGGTTGGGGTCACGAGGATGCTTGTCCCTCAACCGTGGAACTCAGTGTAATGACTTCTCACAATGTTGTGGAGACAATTCATGGAACTGCAGGGGAAGCGCTTGTGAGATTACGTCCAACACACTGCTCTTAGGTCTTTGTGTAGTCGGTTGAGGTAAGTGGAAGGAGTGGCGTGGAGATCGGATGGCTTGATTAAAGTAACTTTTGAAATTGCTCCAGTTGATAAGGTTTCCACATCAAACACCATGTTTCCAGGAGCTGAACCCTTTTCCACAACAGCCTGTGAAAGAGGCTGCTCAAGACTTTTTTGGGGAGGGCATTTAACCTCAAATACATGGCAAGATCTTTTTCGTTTCTTGTTTTCCCTACTTTTCCTCCCTCGTCGTGTTTCTGAAATCCCTCCCATGTTTTTCAAACCCTCAGGCCACCTTTTTACATTCTTTCAGGCTCCGAAGGCGCATTAGGAGCCAAGAAAAAGGCAGCAACATAAACTCCAGCCATCGCCCCACTGAACCGTTGGACTTCCTGAGAGAGCGCCATTTCATCTCGGACTTTTGGTCAGTTTTCCTGCTAAATCAGAGCCCATGGTGTGCTGCCTGCAAACACCCTGGAGCGAGGTCACTGCTGGTCGGGTTAACCAAACAAAACCTGGGTCTCTTTGCAGATTTAACTTAAAGATGGTCATATAAATCACTGACACTGCAATGGTTGTGTGAGCTGGAAAAAAAAAAAAAGATTAACCTTGACATTGACTTGTGCAAGGAACCATTCGCAAGTAGTCACTATAGCTACGTACTCCTGTAATTACCCCATAAACTGTTCAATTATTGGACAGAGTGCCAGCAAAGGTGGTGTCTCTATATAAACAGCAGATCATATTCTAAACCAGCAAACACTTATCAGAAGATCCACAGAGCTCACGTCTAGCTTCACACCCAGCAGCCCTATTTCATCAAATTCTCCTGAGTTGCTCATTTCCTCACCAAATGCTGCTCTAAGCATTTCATGACCATTTTTTGCTCCACCAGAGCAGATCCACCAGTCATAAACTCAAGGAAACTCAAGGACTCAACAAACTCTGGGAAGTTTAAAGCCAGGGGCAGTGTTTAAGGCAGCGTTGAGCAGGCGTGCATCATTTTGTCATTGTTTCATGATCATTTGCTGCTATAAAAAAAAACTTTAATCCAAAAGTAACATTTGATTAATTGCTGCTGAGTGTTCTGCTCTCTTTACCATCGTTTTATCACTGAAAGCATAAAAAGGCAGCAGAAGGTTATCGGACTAATGAAAAATAAGACATTGACACTAGTAGTCATTACATGTCAGTCACATTTCTTCCTTTAATAAAACTATTTTCTTTTTATCACTATCTCATTTTATTTTTTAACTACTCCAATTTCAGATGTTTTTGGTATTTAGCACAAGTCTATACATTCCCTTTGCCGTGTTCTGAAATCCGTCTTCCTAGAATGAGTAATGGCTGAGTATGAGGGCATTACTGTACAGATTCCTGTTACACGACCTGAAGAGTTTCAGCCAACAAGCTGACAATGACAAAATTGGCAAGTCTGTGCCAGTTATTAGGTCTGTATTGATGAAGAGGTAACTGTTAATGTGGCACAGAAGTTCCTCGCATTAGCATCTTGATTGTCTGACCTAAACTCACTCAGTCACCACCATGAGAGATGATGTTATGGAGACAGGGTGTGAATGGCTGAGCAGCGACGAGGCTTGTCACCATTACTTTAAAAACTAAAAAAGCTACTCTCCAATACGCTGTACGGCTAATTGGCCACAATAACATACAGTATGGACGATTAGCGTCACATGATCTGCTGCTGATTCTTGATGAACGACAGCTTCAGCTAAACAGATATAGGTGAAAAGCCTGCAGCTCGGTGTTAGCGGTGATTTCAGGTAAGCTAGTTACACATCAGAGGTTTCAAAATAAAGTGAGCTGGTCAGAGTCAAACAACAGGAGAGGCATAAATAAAGGTTTAATTTAAGGTGGTGAAGAAAACCAAAGGCTCCTCTTGACTGTTTTCCCTACACTCCTGTTAACTGTTTGACTACTAGTATTAATGTACTCAGCTTTATTTGTGATGTGTGTGCTACCTTTTACTGCCTTTTGTCAGTTTTGAGATGCAATAATAACCAAACCATTAAAATATGTTTTCAGTAAAAACACAATATTCTGTGTGTATTATAACATTAATATAAAAAGTATAGTGATTTTGTTTGAGATGTAAACAGATGTTTGTTATGAGTGGAAACAATATCTACAACATCATCTATGACAGATTTTGAATTAAATGAGCCTGTGTGAACTTACAGTATGGGCTGGTTTTTAATTATAACAGGATAGGTAGGTCCACAGGGAAGAACACAGTTAGCACTTAATATTGTAGGTTCCAAACCTTATGCACACATTACTTCAGTAACACCCTCCAGTGTCCATGTTTGGACCTACAGTCTAGTGCAGAGGCTGCTCCGCAACTCCTCAGTGAGGCATCAGACAGTATCAACACAACGTGTCCACCAATGTGTTGGAGCAATAGTGCGAGGATGGAGCTGATTTACGGGATCTCCACGTGTCTTAGCTTTTATTTGTCTGATTGTTATTCCTCAAAGATTCCAGCAGGCTCTTGATCCTCTCACTGGCCGGCTCCTGTTTCCTTTTTTTGCGACTCCTGACCGCCGCAACCTGGGAGGGCATAAAGAGGGCGGCGAGTCCCCAAGGGGCGCGAGTGTTGCCTTTTTTACTGCCTCTTGGCGCACTGGTATTGGTCTGCTGCAGCAGCCAGGAGCTCTCCTGACACAAAGCCACAAAGCGGTCGAGCTGTGTGCTGTTGACGTTCTTGCTGACGTTCAGAGAGGTTTCGAAAGGGTTCTGGATGTACAGCGGGGCTACCTCCGGCTTGTTGTGCTCTTGGCCCTGAAGAGAGGGTAGGGGACAATACCGGCAGGTGAAAACACATTCCTGAGAAGCAGCAGCTATTAGCCAGGTCCTCTATATACAGTATTTTATGGTTTATCTCATTGGTTGTGGTTTTAGCTGCAGTGACTGGTGAGCTCAAAGCCGAGTGTATAGGCTAACAGATCGGACAGAGAGAGGCATGGACATGGCTCTGGAAGACATTCTGAGAGTCGTGAAACGTGACTGGAATCTAATATGAAAACTTGTTATGCATAACAAATGTGCTAGCAACAAAAGCGTATATGATCTTGCATTTATGATCTACTGTTTAGCAGTCATAGCCATCAAAAGAACCATCAATATAGAACTTTGCACACCATTTCCCGTGTAAAGCCTGACAATACAGGGGCGGACAGGAGAGAGGATGGCAACATAATGCCATCAGTCAGAGGAGAGGAGCGTGCAGGAGAGTTGTTGCACAGTAAAGCAGATTTATGGCTCCTGCTCCGCTGGTGAAAGCCTTTAGGCGAGGGTCACGGCCACAGTCTACCTACAGGATTCCTCTGCAATGTCAAACTTGATATTAGTCTCATATATTAGGCTGCAGGGTCTCGGTTTCCCGGAGACATCAATTCATAAAACTCCGAGCTCTAGCAAAGTCCCCGCATTTCATTTGTAGGGGGCAAACTCACACGGGTGGGTTAATTAACTAATCTGTGCAGCTGGAGAGAGACCTGAACACCCCCACTGCTACCTTGCAGACAAAGCGTGACTGGGAAACAGATTTATATATATGGTAAAATAACAGTAATATAAGTTCCTGTGATGATGCCCTTTCAGTGCCTTTAAAGAGTACAAACAGACTGAATGAGGGTCTAATTAGAATAAATATACCCTTGTTCACATTTAGATCGAGCTCATGGGGCTGGATTTAATCAGATGTGACGTGTGTGGGAGGACTTCGTCCACCAACCTCATTACCAACAGATTTCTCTGCTGGACCTCAGATCTGGTTGAATAGAGAATGAACTGGGTTTTGTTCAGTGCTGAAGTTCTTCCTGAATGGATGTTTCTTTATGTTCTGGCTTCTCTGTGATGCAGAAGTTTGATTTTTATGCCACATTAGATCCAAGTGGCCTGAGGCAGTCCCACCCGGCATACCGAACACAACCGAATTCAACAAATGTGACGCCTCTAAGTCTCAAGCACTGACCGTGAGCGTGTGAGTTAACACTTCACATGCTCTTGAGACACATTTCTTATGAAAGCAAATCAGATACTGGCACAAAAAGCAGACACTGACAGTGCTGGACAAGAGTCATTGGCTGCATCGCTTCCTTCCCTCACTCCGTGCAGGCAATGGTGCTTTGGTTACAAGATAAAACATGGCTGTGAATAATCATACACACCTTTCTGATATTTATGGACATCTTGCTGAATGAAAAGGTGGAGTAGAACTCAAAGAATTCCCCCAGCAGTTGCTCTGAGGCAAAAAAAAAAATGAAATGTCAAGTTAGGCTCGAACAGAAGCACAAGTGTCAGTCAGACTAAACTGCGGCCGCACAGCCCTGATTCCACCCTCACCTAGTGTTTCTGTGTTGCTCTCGAGCTTGATCTTGCTGAAGTCGCTAACAAACGTGCAGTCGTTCCCCTCAATCACACTCACGTCCGCGGGACCTTGTAGGAAGAGAGCAGGGATACAAGGTAAATGACGGCCTTAACAGGCCTGTGATGGTCATAAACAAGACACTGTGGGATGGCATTGGTGCATTCAGGGAGAGGAAGCATGAAGACACAGCGCAGGTATATGCACACGTGTATGAAGGTGGCCAAAGACAAAAGAACATGGATCTTGTCTTTGATTGATTGGTTTTCTTTTCCAAGAATGTCCTTTTAACAACTCTACACCACAGTGAGGCTTGTGGTGGTGGCCGTGTGTGTCTGTGTGTCACATTGCTGCTCAAATCGCAACCCGTATCCTTGCATGGGAGTCTAGGAGGAGGCGGGGTCATCGACCTTCCCAGAGTGATGGGCCCTTTATTGTCCTGTAACCACTCTGCGTGATAGAGTCTGCGCTAAACGGGGCAAACGTAGACGAGTTGGAGAGAAAGCGGCGTAGATTGCTTTTGGAAGGCAATTATCAGGCAGCCAAGGTGACAGAGAGAGGGAGTACGCTGGCACGGAGGAGCTGCAGTGGACTCGCAGGCAGACCGGTGCAGCGGCGGTTCACATTATCACAGGACACATTCATTATAGGTAACAAGAAGGCAAGGTATGCTGCCTGCTGCCATCTGCAGAGCCAAAATGGAAACCACTGGGTTTGTATGAAACACATCAAATGACTGCACACGCTCATTTACACCAAAGATCCGTGCATTCAGACCGACTTTCATCTCTGTTTTTCGTAAACGATTGCACAAATTAACCCTTAAAAACATGGAAAATTGGTAAC
This sequence comes from Datnioides undecimradiatus, assembly GCA_008933995.1. Lineage (NCBI taxonomy): Eukaryota > Metazoa > Chordata > Actinopteri > Lobotiformes > Datnioididae > Datnioides > Datnioides undecimradiatus. Next base: position 12,024,569 of record WARS01000010.1, read on the forward strand.
GACACTGGAGGCTCACAGAGCAAGACAAAATCCTGTGGAATCCTGTTTGTATAATTGCCCACAGAGATTTAATAAACTCATATTACAGAAATGAATGCCACAGTATGAGGCAGTCGAGCAAAACTCCATAACAAAGACACATCTGCATGATCTGTCTTATTGGCCCTGTCCTCAGTTTCACTTCTTGGTCGTAAAGGGACAGTAAACTACGACGGGGAAGAAATATTTGAGGCTCGCTGTTTGGTGAGGGATTATTCGATATGTGTTGCTATATGACACTTTGACCTTGCCATGCTGGACCTCCACAGTGTGTGTTTTAAGAAAGTGGAATAAGAAATAAAAAGGTGGATCACAGATTATAAGAAAAGTAATCTAGTATGAGTGACAGCGGGTGCTGGTTGCTACCTGCAAGGTCCTTTAGGTGGTCCAGGGTGGGGATGATGGGAGGGCTCCTCTTCTGCAGAAAGAAGAGCACCATGACGGTGAGGGAGAAGTTGGTGATCCATGCCCCGGGGATGCTGCTGGTGACGCCATGAGCTCGGGCCCAACAGCGCACGGTGAACACCAGGTAACGCACCCGAGGGTCGAGCTCTCCGTACAGGTAGAGCAGCTCTGTGCTTTTGATCGCCACCCTGTGGACAGCATACAGCATTACCGCCGACGTTCCGCTGAGCCGCATGATTTGACGAGACTCTGTTGTGCCTGTTCATTTCAGCGTTGCGAGGGTGAAGTCTTCCGGCACAAGTGCAGGCGGTATGCTTTGCTGGGTGGATATTGACATATTTCACATCCTACGACTTTGAATGGTGTAAATTGTAGAAAGACATCTGTGTAAATCTGTCAAAGTGTCTTTGTGTTCTCCAAACCTTTGAGTGTCTGCATGGAGTACACATCATCAAAACTAAAACACATGGGAATACTTTTCTGCACTGTCCTTTGCTGTCCTCTGTCCTCTATTATTGGCATAATGTGGTGACAATTAAATACATCTGATTGCAAAACTTTACATGTGTTGACTGGGAAGGGTCACTAGAGCTAAAACCACTTTAAAAGCGCCACTAGAGAGCAGCCTTCAGCTTGTCTCAGTGACCACCTCACTGCTCTTAGTTTCCTTTTTCCTTAACACGTACGCACCCACAGCCCTCAGGCAGGAAAGCGGTGAGCGTCAAATACCTCAGTATGTTAGAAAAGTCCCCTTCACATCCACCCACAGTGGGTGGTTCAAGTCCATTTCCTTAGAAACTGCAGCGTGGTTTTCAGTACGTTATCAGGCATGTCATCCCCTCATCAGAGACCAATGTAAGACCAATAGGGCTGAAAGAAGTGAAACGAGGCCCCTGTATGGCACTCTTGTTCAGTTTCACTGTGGCAACGTGCAACTGAAACATTGCAGCACTTCCTGTGTTTGTTTGGGGCTTTTGCAGTGTCTGTATGGTCAAAGGATATTGTGGACAACATAAAACTATAACCAGCTACACATGACATTTCAGTACATGACCTTTTCAGCAGTAGGAAACTGACATATAGCTGTTGTGTTTATATATGGAAGTCTTGTAACTACACTGCATGCGCACTGGGAGAATACCTGTTGTTGGCCGTGAGGTCACACTGAAAACCAGAGGGCTGGTGGGCAAACCGGAGCAGGGGGCATCGCGCGTTGAGAATCTTCTGCACCCCGACACACCCAGGCCCGAACTGGTCCACGCACTTGCCGATGACAGACAGGATGCTCTGAGTGACAGCGCGCTCCGAGTTGGCCCTCTTCAGCTGGTACTCCAGGGACAGGCCTGATCTGGGCTGCATACAGAGAGTTTGCAGATGATTAAACCAGCCTCAGTTTGCTACTTAATTCAGTTTTACTTACTGTGCATTATATTCTGACTTTAAACCTTCCAGTAGGGTACATTTATCAGCAGTAGATGTTTGACATCACAATTTACTGCTCCCCATGGGAGGAAGTTATTCATTATGTAGGAAAACTGGTAGGGACTCTTTTTGTCTTTCGTATCAGGATTTGAACTAGGCTCTACTTTACGAATTGCTCCACGTTGGTAAGCCTAAATAATTATTTTTAAAAGTACAACTGATCACAAATAAGATATACATATAGGGTTTCAACCATTATTTTCACATTAACTTTATCTGCAGTTTATTTTCTCAATGACAGTCAGTAAAATGTCAATAAAAAATCATTTTCAGCATTTTCCAAATGTGTGGCCAACCAGTCCAAATCCAAAGGCGTTTAGTGTAAAACAACGTAAAACACAGAAAAGCTGATTATCCCCAGCAAATTAAGTTCATTCGTCTAGCTGCATATCACTGTGCACTGTGCTACCGTAAAATAATTAAGCAAGAGTCAAGCTACAGGATATGTTTGCTGACAAGAACCATAAATGTGCGCTTTTGCACATTTCGTGTGCTGCTGAAGGCTCATGTTTTTAAACTGCGAGGTTGATATTTAATGTGACATTTCATGTGAGTCACTGTGATGTGACTACAAAATGATTTTGAAAATGAGACTATTAGGTGTAGTTTTATCATTACTCATCATTACTTGGTATCATAAAGAAATATCATAAAGTATCAGTGTCATAAACCTTCTCATACTTCAGTCTTTATAAGTCACCGCTTCAGGTCTAATTAGTATGAATGGGATTTACAGTGCTGTGAAAAAGCATTTGCCCCCTTACAGGTTTCTTCTGTTGTTGCTTTTCTGTCACACGTACATGTTTCAGATCATCAAATGCATTTTATTATCAGACAGAGATAACCTGAGTAGATACAAAATGCAATGTTAAACAGTAACTGCCCCCCTTGTTAAATCATGAATTAACTGTGATTAACCACATTTTCTGGAACGCTGAGTTCAATTTCACCAGCCACACCCAGGCCTGATTACTGACAGAGCTGTAGAATCAAGAAATCACTTAGATACAAACAAAGTCATTGACATCTAACAGTCTGGAAAGTGTTACAAAGCCATTTCTAAGGCTTTGGGACTCCAGCGAGCCATAGTGAGAGCCATAAGAAGGCCGCTCATGCTCGAAAACCCTCCAATGTGGCTGAATTAAAACAATTCTGCAAAGAAGAGTGGGACCAAATTCCTCCACAGTGATCATAAAGAAAGACTCATTGCCAGGTCGCAAACGCTTGATTGCAGTTGCTGCCGCCAAGGGTGGCACAACCAGTTATTAGGTTTAGGGGGCATTCACTGCTTTTGGTATGCAGGTTGGTATGGATAGCTTTTTTTAACCTTAATAAATGAAATCATCGTGCATTTTGTATTAACTCAAGTGACAAAAGTGTGACCAAAAAAAGCAAAAACAGCAGAAATCTGTAAGGGGGCAAATACTTTTTCACAGCACTGTACGAGCTGCATAAATCCCGTAATATAAAGATGATGTGGAACATTACAGGGTTTGGGACAGAGTTTCTGGTTTAAAGCATGCATGGGTAGTTAAAGGTCTAAAAGAGCATCACTAGTGGAAAAACAAGTACACAGGCAACACACGATGTACACAGGGAGATTAATAGCCTTACTGGCAGCACTACCGCATAGCAATTAAGTGAAAAAGAAGTTAAATGAATCTGAAGTAGAAGCTTAAAAGAACTTGATGCAAAGCAGTATTCTGGAGTTTTTTTTTTTAAAATCCTTTCTAGACCTTGCTGTTCACAGTTGTCCTCAGTTTCAGTCTGGAAACCCCCCCTCTGCAAAAAACTAAAATGACTTTGGCCACATCAGATGGTAACATGTCCGCGTGTACAGAGGTGCTTTTTGCCTTTGTGGTCTTTCGTCCGGTCGAATATGATCCTAATCAATATTAGCAAACCATATACCAGACCAGTACCAGTAAGAAGACGACAGATGTATCAACCAACGTACATATTTATATTTTGCTAACTGAAGAGTTATGTCTGGCACTATTAATAAAGCATACCCCATCAGCTGATGGCTTTTATTTTCACAAATAAATCTCACAGTCTAAAGACGCCCATTAATTGACCACCCCAAACTCTCATTATTACCATCTTTGCCTTTCTCCCGCTGATGCCGTCCAGGTCCAGGATCATGTCCAGGTCACAGCCCATTTTTCCAAAGCCATTCACTGACGAGCCAAACGGTTTGACGGTGCTTTCGGGGAAATAAGCGGTGACAATGTCCTGGAGCAGAGAGCAGACGAGGAAACGCAGGCGGCTGTTCTCCTCTGTTAGCTGAAGGGCTTCTGTCAGGCTGATTATCTGTTGGTCTATCTGAGGGGAAACAAGGAGACAGGTAACGATTGTTGAATTACAAGCCACTGGATTAGTCCTTCATCCTAAACTCAATGTGTGGGTGTGATGTCTGAACTACTTACACTTTCCTCTGTGGACAGCCTCTGTATGAGGTCATTGATGGTAATGGTGGTTTGCTGCTGACACTGCTGGCCTGGCAGCTGGTTTGGAGACTCGGTTGAGCCATGGGTCGTCAATGAGAGCAGTCTCGATTTAAAAGGCACCATGGCTTCATGACTGACACTGGGGATAGCTGCCTCTTTGAGTAACGACGCAACACTTTCCTTGTTAGCAAATTCCACAACGGCATGCATGCCCTGGAGAATAACACCCATACACACATTTTCATTATCCAACTGACACCAAGCTTTACAGTGAAGTCTGTCATACATGCGCCTTAAATATGTTAGGAATCAAAACACTCAGAGGAGCTTGAACATTCACGTACATAGCTTTCATAAAAGAAGTATTTGTTGATATCGCCATATCTTGATAAATGCTTGAGGAACTTCTTCTCATTAGTTGTGGAGTGGTAGCTGATGAGAACAGATCTCTCTGCCTGCGCTCGTCTCTCTGCCTGGACAGCATACAAAGATTTGCGTCCATCCTTTTCATCTGATAACAAAAAAAAAATAAATCAGAAAATCAGTCATTAATGTCAATTCACAAAAAGCCATTTATTTGCATGCATAGGCTGCAGTATCAGCTGTTGAAGCACTATTTGTTACACGTGATCTGCACTAATCCAAGAAGTCAATATCAAACTTGTTACAAAACTGTCAATTTTGCAGTCTGTTGCACTGTTAAACAAATATAACGCGATGTATACCACAGATCACAACAACCACTTCCACAGGTGACGTGGCATGTTCTATTGAGAAACACAATAAGAAACATTTCTACATTTCGGCAGACTAATCAATCACAATGCAGCATCTATTAAAATCAGTTCTTATCTGAAGCGACCCATAGAATCACTTTCGGAGAGGATTTGACTGAAATACAGCTGCCGAATTTTTCCACGATACTAATGAGCTGTTATGTTTTTTTTATTTCCCATAAAATATTTCACAGATTCCGATAATAGCCGAGGGAATTAAAATGCAAGGATATCTGCGTGGAGTTTGGGGAGAGTTCGTGTCAAGGCTAATCAACAGGATAACTTGGTTTGACAGCGTGACGTACGAACCAGTTTCGTCTTTCCGAAGCACTTCACGTCGCGCAGCACCAACACTTGTCTCAACATTTCTGCGAAGAAACGTATCGACCTTCTGTAAGCACCTTAGCAGCCTGTCCCTTCCCCTTATTCGTAACCTGCACATTGCAACGGAAGACGCCATTGTTGCTCAGAAAGAAGTGGAAACACGCATGCGCAGAGCCATGTCTACGGCAAGTGACACGTACCAAACTTGTAGCAATAAAAAATACGCAGCAATATGCACACGTATTAATAACAGGTTTTTTTTTTATCGTGGGGGCTGTGACATTTAAAACTACATCAAAATTAAAATTAATTCTATTTATGACCTATTCTAGCGTGACTTATTATGTGTAATGAACTTAAAAGTTCCTGTTATGTTTCAATTATCAGTTTGGATTTCCCTTTACAACAAACAACAAGGCACATTTCCCACGTGAGAAAAACCCGACGATTCTGTGGAACCTTGTGTCCTGCGTTTATGCAGTGAAGCCACATCATATGTGCTTTTCATCTGAGAGAACTGAAGGGAAAACGAAACCTACAGAGAAAAACTCTGGCACCTGACATTAAAGCCTGCACCACCCACGCGCGGCTCGATTGCGCTTCCTCTGTTTACTTCCTTCTGAGCGCAAGCTCCTCTTAGTCAGTCAGTGTGAGGACGCTGGAGACACACAATGCAGAGAGGACAGTATCGTTAGGCTTCTGGTGTCTGGTTTCAAGTAACGGCAAGTACGGCATGCTTTTTTCTCTCCAAATTACAGCTCATCCGACGTTATGGATAATATATTCTGCTAGAATAAAACAAAACAAAAAAACAAAAAAACATCCAAATAGTTTAGAGATTGGCTGTCACTTATGTACTTATATTCTGCATTTGCTCATTTACTTACTCATTTGTTTAATTTGATCATGTCGTTTGGTTGTCAGAGAGCCCTTTATTCTCTTTAAAGATATCTTGTAGTTTTGTAGTTGTACATGATGAGGTGTATGAATTGTAAGAGTTGGATTCACAGCCTACTGTCTACAGTAGCCTTTTGTAAATGTTTAATAAATGCTCAACAGTTGGGGTTTTAGAGATGTAAGATAAGGCTTTCTCTGGAGCTCTGGAACTAGCTTTACTGTGAAACTCCCTTCATTTGCTTAGAAAACAACCCGTTTAGCTCCTCCCACCTGTGTGACCAGCCAGCTGCATCAAAGCTTTAGTGCCTCAGTGAAGTGTCACTGGAAACATACTTCATGCGTGGGCTTCAGACGAACTGACTGTCACTGACTGACTGGTCATTTACAGAATCTCTTGCATGTCTGAACTGAAAAATGTCTATAACATAACCACATGTGTCATTTTAGAGTGAGCAGCACAAGTTGGCCATCAAGATGGATTACAGATATGATGGAGTAGAACTGCTCTTGGCTCACATGAATATAGAGGACATAATCAATGCTGCAGAAACACTGTATCAGCTTGAAGAAGTGGAAGAGGAAGAAGAAGGAGGCTTGTCATTCGAAGAGGAAAGTCTCTCCCAGGAGGAGATGGATCAGAACGAGGAGGTGAGGGACTTGGAGGGCTCTGGCAGTCAGCAGAAGGACTATGTTGATGTGGTGGATGGTGTTCAATACGGGACAGTGACAGACCTCCTGTCCTTTGTCAACCGGCTCTCCAACATGCAGGCAGAAGCCCCTCAGCACCTGCCAGATGAGATGGGAGTCATACTGAATAAGGTGAGAAGTGTATCCACAACAGGACCGAATGTTTGTGCTCATGAAAATGTTTTTACTGTGTTAATTGTGTTAACATTAACAAGTATTTCCTTGTTATTATTTAAAACCTGACCTTTTTGCTTGCAGCGATACATGGCTATAAAGAAAGGTCGCTATCAGATCAACTTGGATGTGCTCCTGTTTCCGTGGAAACTGACGTACAAGAATCCAGGGCCTGGCCTTGTTCCCAAGGGGTCATTTGGGAAAGTCCACTTGGCTCAGGACACCACCACCAGAAAGAGAATGGCTTGCAAACTGGTAAATCCTGCTGAGCGATGACTGGAATCCAGTCTCTGCTGACTTCTTGAAACTCCCCTCCTCTTTGCCAAGTACTTCACTTGCCAAGTACTACAACTACACTAAATGTGTACCGTGTCTGTACAGCGAATATTAAGGTCAACATGACATTTTCCATTTTTGCTTAAAGAGACAACAGAATAAAAGAGAACAGGAAGAGCTCTCTGAAAGGAAGAACCAGTTTAAACTTGCAAAACAGACCAATGCAAGAAAGGAAATTTCATAGTAACTTCCCACAGCTCCTCTGGATGTTTGTAACACTGGTAAATAAAATAAATATAGGCATGTTGTTATACAAGACTTTTCTAACAAATAATATTCTTTTCATTTTTAAATTTGGAGTATCCAATTGTTGTGACACCAAAAGCACAGGAAATTTCTACGCATGGCCAGAAATTTAGCAGTGTATAACCGCTCATAGGATTGCAAACTGTTGATTTAAGAGACTAGCACACAACACATGACATGTTAATTAGCTGGCCTTGGGCGTGTTGGTAGCTGGTTTATTTACTTTTACAGATTGTCCAGCTGTTTCCCCTGCAACCTGGTCGCCGTGCTAAGCTAGATGAAGTAGCTTTATGTCTACAACATGCATATGAGATTGGTTTTCAACTTACTCTCGGCAAGGAAACAAATAAGAATGTTGAACCAACCAAAATGTGAACCAACTATTTATATAGAACAAAGGTACTGGCTTGTGATAATGCATTTAATTATATCTCATTGTCATCCTTACAGATTCCTATAGAGAACTTTAAAGCAGCCGATGTGGAATTCCAGGCCCGGTTTCACCATGAGAACATCGCTGCGCTCTACGGTGCTCTGCTCTGTGACCAGAGCGTCCACTTGTTCATGGAGGCTGGAGAGGGTGGCTCTGTCCTGGAGAAGCTGGACAGCTGTGGGCCCATGAGGGAGTTTGAGATCATCTGGGTGACCAAGCAAGTCCTGAGGGGCTTAGAATACCTGCACTCCCACAATGTCATTCACCATGACATCAAACGTAAGAGCAAAAGATTGTTGTTTATGGATGTACTGCGTTGTACAAAGCAAGTCAAAACGGGTCAGGAAGTTACGCAATGTTAATTTTTACCCTCTTCATGTCATAGTCAAGCCACAGACCAATACACCTCATCTGAACAATTCTAGAGAGTCTTAGCCGACAAGCAGGAAAGAGGTGAATCAGCCCAGACAGCCACAAACAACATGTGTTGTGAAGCAGTGTTCAAAGGTAGCCAGGTCATATTGACAAGAAATATGGTTGCTAATCACTTAAATCACAAAAAGGCACGCTCATTTCGTTGGGTGGACTCAGCCGAGGTTTGATGTGAGGTAACTTTAGTTAACTGGGCTGCAGCCACACAGCTGGGATTAAATCATTCTCCAGACCGGTCTGTCTGCCTCATGACTGAAGGCGGCCTGGTGCCTGGAAATTCCAGCCTTCTTCTCATGCTCTTGCAAGGTTAAATGTAGGGTTCAGAATGTGTATTTTTAAGTGCAATGATGATGCTTTTCATCACGTTTGCCTACAAATTCAGTCAAATGATTCCGGGAAGCACAAGACATGCTTAACTTAAGTGGCTCATTTAAAATCAATGCAGTGCCATAATAGTTTGTCTGAAATATGACCTGAAATCTGAACCTGCACAGTAAAGCATAACCACTGGAATCATAACTATTATTTTCTCTGTTTTCTTTAGCCAGTAACATTGTCCTGATGTCAGACAAGGCAGCGATTGTGGACTTTGGCCTGACAGTGCAGATGACAGGGGACATATATATTCCCAGAGACCTGAGAGGAACAGAGGTAAGAAAATAAGCTTCTAAAAGGGTTGTCCAATCAGGACTTGTTTTTTCTATTTCTATTTTTTCTATCTTGAGTGATGTTTTTGCAAGAGAGGGCAACACTTTCCTAACTTGTGACTTAGGCTGGACATCCCCAGGGACTGGAAGAGACACGTTTTGTGACTTGTCAGCACTGTTTTGGAAATGATTATATTAAGTGAGTGATTGGCACATATTTCTGTAGAGCCTTCTGTGCAATCGCTGTCCTCACTGATGCTAATTATAGTCTGCTTATCCCTAAGGTTGTCGGTGCAGATGTAATCAGCACTTGGGAAATTTTACAATTAATCCAAGAGATTTCTCACAAGCCTTTTCTCTTGTCATGTGTCTGCCCTGCTTTTCCATGTTTTGACCTGTTTTTGTCAGTCTACATAGATCTTAGCACATGCACCCTGGGCCTCTAATGGCCTGGCTTCTGGAAAGCCCCAGGGCAGACACCCAGCAGTAATAAGGGAGAGCTAGCAAATACAACTGGCTGCTTAGGCTTACATGAACATGGGAGCACAGCCTGGAATTTCCAGCTGAGCAAGAGATGAACTCTGGTGGTGTGTTTACTCTCCACACTCTACAGGCCAGTCCACTTCTGCACTGCCTTTACCTAGACACACAGAGAGTGGGTCTAAAGGTTAGCTTGTTGCTCGAAATAGAAATCCCCTTTGTTTACAGCAAGCAGTCTTGTTTTTAACTGATAAATACAGTTCAGTGGGAAACCAATTGGAGGACCCACTGTCACACCTTGTCCTGCTATTATCCTCTGTAGCCCCAATATATCTAATTCATATTACGCTACTTCTGTTTCAACTAGATGTATATGAGTCCAGAGCTGGTTCTGTGTCGAGGACATAACACCAAGGCAGACATCTACAGTCTGGGCACCACCATCATTCACATGCAGACTGGTAGCCCTCCCTGGGTCCGAAGATATCCACGCACTGCCTACCCATCTTACCTCTACATTGTAAGTACTGAACATTTTTAATAAACCTCGCAAGTATAAGTGTGTTGACTTAAACTGTGTTGACCCCTCTTAGTGTCTTTTTCAGTCGCGGTGGGTAGCTGTCAGTGAAAAAGCTCTAATACCCACTGACCTGACAGAACTGCATTCTGGTGTAAACAAGGGTCTATTTTGGAAGACTTCTTGAATTCTACATTTACTTCACCAAAATGGCCAAATTCAAGTCAACATCCAATCCATCTGACCGTTTAGCTTTCTTTCCATTTAGCAATATACCCACACAAAGTCACTAGGAAAGCTAGGATAGTTACATGCTGCAAGAAAGACAGTATCTTGTCTTGCTACCTTTTAAAAAGTGACACACCTTTCCATGACCTTATTCCATGGCCCACAGTCACAATTCTCATGACATTAAAAATGCTTAACATGACTGACTGCAGTGTCTGTGCCCTGTGATCGATTTAGTCAGTTTACTTCTGTTTTTGAATTTTCCATGACATGGGTTTCTTTGCTTGGTCCTGCTTCTGTTTTTGAAATGATTATCAGTTCCTGTGATTTAGACTATTACTCACTTCCTTGTGAAACTGCTGTCATGGAGAAGTGATGTTGTATGGTTAAGTCACTTCTACAGGCTGAGCTTTGAAAGTTTTGCACATTCCTTTTTAACCACAGCCAAACTTATTTTACAGGCTCTTGCTCACAATGATAAAAATAAAACTGGGCCACAGCTGCTAGGGGAGATCTGTGTTGCCTGTTGTTTCTTGTTATAGACTTTGTAACTTTTGTTTTTTTTCCTCTCATACTGCAGTCTTCTAATGCCAATTTTGCTTTATCTTTCTCCCAACAGATTCACAAGCAGGCCCCCCCTCTGGAAGACATAGCAGGGGACTGCAGCCAGGCAATGCGCTCCTTCCTGGAGCGAGCCCTGGAGAGGAACCCTGCTCTTCGTAGCTCGGCTTCTGAGCTTCTGAAGGACGAGGCAATTAACCCACCCAGAGAGGATCAGCCACGCTGTTGGAGCCTTGACTCAGCCCTGGAGGAGGTCACCCACACCATGCTACGACAGCAGAGCCAACATCATGACACCACACAAGGTTAGGAACTAGGTGTCCATTTGGACCCCGTAATTATTAATAAGATACATTTTGTATTCACACATGTACTAATTACTCTTTTCTGCAGAATCTTTGCTGTACTCTGAGGACTCTGGCCCAATGAGAAGGAAGGGCTCCTTGTACATTGACTTAGGGGCCTTGTCAGGTTACTGTAAACTGGTAACAGGTCCCACCACTTCAGAATATGGCTAGGACCAGACGACAGCTCACCATTTATGTGGCTGAGCCTCCGCTAAAGCCAACCCCTAATTTACGTGAGGTCTCAAACTATACCTCGCTCTTCACTGTTGGAGGACTGATGGACAGCTGGGGGAAACATGGCTCACTGATGAACCAAATTGTTTGTCAGACTCATGCTGAAATGAATGGAATTATGACACTCTTGATGCTGAAATGGAATTGCATGGCTCACAACGCTGCAGGACAGTGGTCAGAAGAGATGCATCACCAATGAGCATTAACTGTTATAATTTACCAGAGCTCCCTATTGTACATGCTGTATATTTCAGTGTGTTAGTTAATTGTAATGGATGTATGTTAAATTTTCTTGAAACTGTCTCTAATATTATTTTATCACTAAGCTAAGATGGTGAAAATGCAGCAATGCATTATATGTAGTTCTTTTTGAACTTTCTGTTAATTCCTGTGGAATATTGATAGCATCACAATGTATTAAATGAAGCTTCTGTGGAGTTCATGTGATATCAGATTTGTGCTTTGTACATCCTCTGAGATGCATCCTGCTTTTTAATAAAACACAATAATGAAACATCTCTGTCCCTTCTGTTTTCTTTCTTTCATAGAAATTGCCCAGACTTTGAAAATGTGTCAATCATTATACAACACAATGCCATGGAAATGGAAAATGGAAATCCTGTGCTCTGACAGTTCACAAGTACCCCGTGTCATCAGTAGCTTTTAAAATTATTCATTTTGGATTTGCCACTTTAATTCTGGCAATTCTGGTGACATTAAATATTTATGCATAAATATGTCAAATCTGTCAGTATTTCATATTTAATCCATTGCTTGCATTCTTCCTCTAACTCAGCATCCTGACCTCACTTCTCAATTGGTGTGATAGGCAGTATGTATTTTACACTATCTCTGAGCAAAAAGAGGTTTTTGATTGAATACCCAATTTTCAGAAGTATAACACCGCAACAATGTAGCGTTTCATACAGAAATGGCAGTCTTGACACTGATCACTTTGGTTCGTTAGTTGATAAAGCATAATTCCATGGTACAGCAACAACCATGGGACACTTGATTTTCCTTCATTTTTGATGAAAGAAAAGTATTTATTTTAGAGCAAGAGTCTATAGGCATGCTACCCACTCTCCGGGGCTATTTACAGTCACGTTTTGTCCTTTTTGCTCAAAGCACAGAGGTGCTGTTAACTTAATCCTAATGTCAACATGCTAAAATGCCCACAATGACATGTTTAAGCAAACTTAACTTTTAGCAGGCATAAAGTTCAACATGTTCATCATCAAGTAGATCTTGTTAATTTTAGCCAAGTGCCAAGCAAAACTATATCTGTTAATGTACCTGTTACATATTCTTCAGTATGTCAGCAGGAAAATGCTAAATTAAAATTTTGAAAAAAATTGAAAAAAGAAAAAAAAATCCCCAAAGAAATATTTTGGACATTGTTTCATGTTTGGCCTTCCTGGATTCCCCAGCCAGAAGATAGATGAGTAGAAGGTGCATGAATCAAGTTTTAGTGAAGCTAAAATTCCTTTTAATTGTTAATATTTAGTCATTGGCAGTATCTGCTACTGATTTTGCATTAGGGAAACCCAAGCAGTTCAAATATGTAAAACATTTTTCTTCTGTCTGTAGCTCTGACCTACTCTTCCTCTTTCTAAAAGCACTGCATGTGAGTGGGTGTCAAGTTCTGCTATGGAGGGGCTTAACTCAGTATGATCTAAAAGTGGCAGCGTTTGCAATGCTATTCAGTGGGGCTCCCGGTAAATGTGAAAGACAAATACTACCATCTGCTGGTAGAAGTTGATGCATCTCTCCTTGCACCATTTACTGTAAAAGACAGTTAACACACCATTTACCCCCAGAGCTGCTGCCCAACAAAAAAAGGCTGGGAGAAACTAATTTACAGGAAAAAAACACAATAAAAAAACAACTGATTAGGACAGCTGCCTTATGTAAAATTAGGTACTTTCCATCAGACCTTGTTAACTGACTTTCCTGTAGACAGCAGCAAGACCTTAACAACAGGACATGTGTCACCAAGAGGCAACCAGGCAAATCCAGCAGGTGTGAAAAGCAAAATTTTCAACTGGGAAATGAGGGAGGGGAAGGGTGGAGTAGAAGAGAGAGTAGGTGTCAGCACGAGGCAAATCTCTGCTGGGAGGAGGGGCAGAAGAATCTGTGAACGGCTTTCATTTAAAAAGGCTGGCAGCAGCAACACAACGATTCGATACACAGCAAGCCCCCTGCGGTTATGGGTGGGATCTCTGCTGGAGCAGTGAGGTCAAACTACAGCTGTGTTTATTCTGAGGTGGTACAGCTCTAATAAGCTGATTAAGGCTCCCTTGTTGTCAGCAGGATGCAGCAGGACCCCAATGGATTGCTAGTCCATCGCCTTAAACACGAGACTGTGGAACCCAGTCTGCAGCGAAATTGCTTAGAGAGTGGCAGCAGAAGAAGGAGCAGCACGAGACAAGCCTCTGCTGTCTGAGCCTAACCTGCCGAGAGGGGGCACTGTCGTGCCCACCAGAGTGTCAACAGAATAAGCCTCAGCTTCGTTGGAGATGCCAGGGATTGAACCCAGGGCCTCATACATGCAAAGCATGCGCTCTACCACTGAGCTACATCCCCCACGCGCACCTTGCGAAAGACAGCAGACAGACGAACGACAGGCACACTTGACTTGAAATATTAGCACAAGCTCAGCAGTTTATGCCAGCAATTGAACTGGGAAATGAGGGAGGGGAAGGGTGGAGCAGAAGGTATCAGCACGAGGCGAACCTCTGCTGTCTGAGCCTAACCTGCCGAGGGGGGGCACTGGCACGCCCACCAGAGCGTCCGCAGGTGCGCTCACGTAAGCTGAGGAACAGCTGCGGCTGTTCAAAAGGCTCCCTCGTTGTCGGCAGGATTCGAACCTGCGCGGGGAGACCCCAATGGATTTCTAGTCCATCGCCTTAACCACTCGGCCACGACAACACACGGCGCCCTGGGCAGGCCCGCGAGACTGCGGAAGCCAGTCTGCAGCGAAATTGCTTAGAGAGCGGCAGCAGAAGAAGGAGCAGCGCGAGGCTGAGCCTAACCTGCCGAGGGGGGGCACTGGCGCGCCCACCAGAGCGTCTGCAGGTGCCACTTCTTTTGGCTGAGCGCAAACTGCACCCTGAATTCGAAACGCAAAAGCAGCTGGATTCGCTGTGGTGAGTACTCAAGAGGCCCCTTCCGAAACTGATGGCTTCTTCACAAGCCATCAATTTCTTACCACAAGATGGCAGTGGTTCCCTTCTTTTTTTTTTAAGTAACAAGGTAACATTCAATGTATCACAACATTAACTCACCCACACTGACACTTCGTCATGAAAAGGTCTAATTTGTTTCTTGTAGTGTGTTCGCTGATTATGAAATTAAGTAGTACTATGTCTTCCATGGGCTATGTTACTGTGTATTTGATTGAAAAAAAAATCTGCAAAATTTAGGAGATACAAGTGATACAACAGTCTTAATTTTACTTAATTTCTTGCTAGCTCATGGTGGGAACTGCTGGGTGTAATTAATATAGAGCTGGACCGTATTATTAATAAAAACCTCTCTGCAGCTCAGTCACCTCTGTCTTATATAATCTGCTGACTCTGGAATTTACCTATTTATATGAATTTCGTTGCCATCAGTTTTAATCAATTAGACCATATCTTGTCAGCATACGTTGCCATATCATTGTGTTATTAATGTTGTCATGTCTGCGCCTTTTCTACCTCATCTTTCTGATTGAAGTTTGGATGTAGGGGAATGTTGTGAAGGTCTGAAATGGTTGTCATGCAGCTCCTTCATTGATGACAGCTGACCTGGAACTCCCCAAGCAATTGGCTGTTCATTTCAAGTCTGAGTAATTATACCATAGTGTTTAATTTCAATTTATGGAGTTATTAAGGGGTTAAAGACACTGAAGAAGAAATTACCTCTAATCTTGTATTGTAGTCAGGTTTCATTCTGCACAGGTTTGTTCACTTGAACATGTAATCCGTCAACGCAGTTGTAAATGTTGGCAAAATGTTTCCAAATTTAAGTGAACATACATGTTGTCTGGAGGCTAACAATAAGTGAAAAGTAGTGAACTTGTGGTGAGAATGCACTCTAGCTGCCAAACACCTGGATATCGAGCAACTGGCTTTAAGTCCTGCTCTCACTGATGCTAAGGCCACTGCAGGAAATTTTGATTTCTGTTTGCAAACAATTATGTTTTTCAGCCGGTAGATGGATCAACACACTGTCGACTTCCTTAGTGTTACACAATCTCACACAAGTCTCTTTTTCTGTTCCTAACCAATGAGATCCAGCTGCTGTTAAACCAATGTGGTCTTTCCACTGAGGATTTTGACAGAATGTTTCCAGCATCTTAATCAAAGGGGTCACGGGCTTGGCGAAGAGGCTATCCAACCCCTGTAACTGACATCATCATCCTCCTCTCCACCCTCTCTCTCACATACGGCCAAAAATCACAAAACTTGTTTTTGTTTTGTCTCTATCATGGCTAAGCAACATGACAAAGAGTTTGTTGATCTGGTTATAGGGTCTAAGAGAGAGCAGAAAGCTGGACGGGCTGTGCAGAGGAGAAAATGCAGAGTGAGGGCAACATCTGGCTCAGATCACATGAAGAAAATGAAGGACAATTGTTTCGATTTTCTGGAATGAAAGCTTGCAAATTAACTGCACTAGAAATGACAGTGCAAAATTATTTTCTCTGAGAGTTTTGGAAGAGTGGATTGCAAAACATTACCTCACTTAGTGAAAGTACACCCAGATGAACATGAATGCTTGGCCAGCCGAGAAACTTTACATAACATTCTGTGTACCAACACCAGCTGCTACATTCTTAACAGTCTATGGTAGCTTCCAAGTTCTACAAAGCCAGCTTCTACTTTGTAAGAACCCTCTCTTTTGTATCCCCACCTGACCGATTACGTAAATTACAAAGGTACACACTGCATGGCAATGGAGGGGAAACCTCTGTCTTTAATTATTCAGCTATGCTAACAGTGGGCCACAAACAGCACATGGCCTTCCAGCACAGGCTTAGCCATGAATTATGGATGCATTTGAGAGTCTTTATTTGGCAGCACCATACTGGAATCAGTTTAGTTAGATGGAACATTCAGGTTTGTCCTGTCAAAATTATAGATCTCAACCTATTTTTTGGTATCATAATCATAAGATAGATAGAACAGATCACAGCCTCTTACTCTGTTCAGTTTCACTGTTGGCCTTCAGGAATTTCCCATAAAAATACTGTGGTTTCCCAACACTCCAAGTCAAAGCTTTGTAAACTAATGACCACTCCTTTTTTTTAGTTTCCATAGCAACATTCTCCCACAAGTACATCAACTGTAAGTGCATTCATGAAGACCACACTTCGGCATCAACTCCTGAAATGTGAGAGACTGAAATTGTTCAATATTTTGAAAAAAGACACAGTGAAATATGCCAAGATATGAACAAAACAGACAGCACATTACACAACCAGGATTGATGATTACAATTCAAATTCTGTATTTCTTACTTAAGTACATTAGTTTAACACATGGTCTTGTCTTATCTTTCAGTCCATTTTGTGTTTGTATATTGGTTTGGTACAATAATGAGCTGAGATTTCAAACAGTATGAAATATATTCGTTTTTGTGTCTGTTTTAATAAACATTAGGTCTCCACACAACCCGTGTCTTAGTGTTGATTGATTTAGCGTTCAAGCAGAAAATATCATTTAGCTTAACTCCTTCCTGTTAGATCCTACAGCTCACTGCCTACATAGTGCACTCTGCTCCATGGACACCGAATTCTTTTTTCACATTTTGCACATACGGTACAATAGGTATAGCATGTGCTGTGCAGTAGTCTCCTGTTCATGTGTGCTATGTGTCAGTGTCGGTTTGTATGCAGTGGAAACTGAACTGAACAGTGAATTCCAGCAGTTGTGCCTGTGTGGTCATTTAACTTGGATTTGACTTCTTTCCACATAAGTGGCCACTAAGTGGGTTGACAGTCTGAGTCCTCCTCAGCTTGATCATTTGTTTTCCTGTCTGCTGCACTCGAGAGACAACTCTCATGGGGCACCATGTCTCTAAAAGCTCCACTCGGATCCTGTTTAACTGACTTTCAGTTAAAAGCAGATAAGTAGACGTTAACCTGAGAAGGTTTGTTTGACACTTTACTTACATGGATTTAACTCTTGCAAGAACATTAAGCACCATATGGGTTTCGATTTTGTGTACTTTTCAGTTAAAAATCACACTAAATGGCTGATTCAGGTGTTGTCTGCGGTTAGTCTCAGTAAATTTAAACCTCAGGCTAAGTCACTCTTAAGTTACAATGACAGAGGTGTCTAGAAACTTCTTGGCCAGAGAAACAGTGAGGCCAAAAGTTCACTCTAGCTCAAACCTATGAAACTGTTTTTAAAGATGGAGGTGTGTGTAGCTGTGTATCTGCTGACCAAAGGGGCACTTCAAACACACAATGTGTGTGATATTTACCCCAAGCAGAGAAGCATGAGGAGCCAAATACTGGATTATTGGAAAGGGTATTTCCTTTCCGAATGGCAATAGAAAGGGATGAGAGGAGGACAGTGAAGAGAGGATGGATGGATGGTGTGAGGAGAAGTGGATGTGAAGCTGGACCACCCTGGATCTGGCAACCCAAACAGAAAAACAGTGACTAGACAGGGCAGAGCTGCTGACAAGATCTAACAGACAGGCTGTGCAGCGCTAGTACTTAGATTTGTGCGGACCACAGTCTATTTGCGAAACACACTCATACATGCACAAGCAGAGGACACATAAAAGTTCACACAAACGGCACAGAGGAAGATTAGCTTGCATTTAGAGTTGTGTTTCAGTTTGTCTGATGATTGCAAGCCCAGTCTTCACTCTACTTTTAAGCTTTGTTTTGGTCCCCATCAACAACTGAGGGGAAAAATCTGGCACTTTATCTGCTACATGATTAACTCTATTGACCCACTAGGTAGCTTTTAACATTATTTTAGTGCGGGGCAGGCAGTATACAGTGGATTCTGTCAAACCTTTTATTATGTTTTGCTAAATAGGGAATGGGGAACAGGGAGTACTAGGAGTTGGACCCATATGCAGAGCACTAGAGAAGGCTAGGTTTATTATACAAAAAGAAAAACAAGGCTTACGGGGTGACGAGGCTGAAAGGCAGTCCAAAATCTAGAAAAACATAAATCCAATGTAACGTGGGAAACCCACAAAAAGGCACATGCATTTTAACACTCCGACACAGACGGAGGGAGGGACAAACAATATATAGACCAGGGAGAGGGGGGGGAATGAGACACAGGTGACACCAATCATCCAACGAGACACAGGTGAAAAGGACACAGGAGGGAACAGGAAACACGCACGCAGATACACGGGAGGAAAACACTGTACAAAATAAAACAGGAAATGTTAAAAACAGAACTCAAACTCAAACCATTACACTTCTTTGCATAAAAATGAAAGAGTTGATGATATTTGGAGCTGTGAGACTGAATGAAAATAAGAACAATGTAGTTTGTGTAAACTAAAACAAGCAGCTACAGTCCTGTTATGTAAGCTCATAAAGCAGCATCTGCACTGTGTGGTGGATGTGTAAAGAGAGCATAATAACTCCTTCTTATAGAAAGACAAAAAACAGTAAATCTGTCAAATTATTCAGTCTGATTCACAAACACTGCTGCAGGGAAGCATTTGTGTATTTGTGAAGTGTTAACTTTGACAGCCACGGCAACATCCAGACTCTACCCTTGACCCTCGCTGCTACTGCACATGCCCAAACGTAACATTTACACCATGAACAGGCTCATAATGAGTAAAAAAGTCCTGACTTTTGATGTTTGTGTAACCTCACATCTGGTCTACACAACTGTAGAAACAACAGACACGCACACACACTGTTTTGGTGTCACACATCTATCTCTCATTTGTGTGTCCTCCCTTCTTTCCCAGTTCTCATCTTGTTATCCTGTTCACTCTTTCATGTTTTCTCTTGTTGTGTCTATTGCGTGCGGAGCCCTCCATCAATACAAGTCCGACGTGTAAGCAACAAGCAGATTGCTTTGCTGCTTTCTGCGCTCTCTAATCTGCACAGCCCGCTGAGCTGTTGCATTATTTATGTTTGTCATTATTCTTCCTCTGAAGCACAGAGACACAGGCTTTCCCAAATATTGTTCATATTTCCATGTGTCTTTGCTTTTGCTGGAGACGAATAAAAGGTGTGGTTTGACGGATATTGGTACACCATGGCGTGTCTGCAGGGTCACAAAGGCTGAAAAGGTTGAGCGTGATGCAGAAATGGCACAGTTAATTACTGCCATGCAGCCATTTGCATTAGATCAGATGGAAAGTATATCCAGCTGGATCATATTAAAGACAGAAAGCAGCTCACTTTTTCCTGCAACTTCTGATGAAACCGGAGTTTGTCGCTTTCATCCACCCTGCTTCTTTTGTGAATATGCTTAATATTTAAATGTATTGACTTTTTAAAAGCATGAACAGGCCTCCTGCTATAAGCACAGATCAAAAGTTTATGATTATCTATGAACCCTAACCTTTTGAAAATTACTCCGTGTTATATCATTCATACTGGCTCGCAGCCAAACCGTCTCATATAATTTGTTGTTACTTGACAATAATCAGTTGCAGATGTGAATATCTCATTGGTTGGCCTCCTCACAGGTCTTAGTAATCTTGGAAAAACAAATCCTAAAAAAAAATCTTTCTGATATACAGTTTTAGTTCAACAGCTACGATTTCGACAAATGTTTTTCATTTCTACTTCCACTAAAGGATGACTGTACAACAAAACCATGACACATGTTGTTAATGACGTGAATGTTCTTGTATTTCTACAATCACAACATAAACAGAGCATGAGTGGAACATAGTGACAGCTTAAAGTGCCAATTAACCAAATACAAAACCAATGACTTTCCTTATTATAGCGCTGTCCATATCCAAAAACACAAGTTACATTGATACCACAAGTTTTTTTCTGTGTGTTCTTTACTGTGTGCCGAAAAACTGCCTGAACTAAAAAGTATTACTTTTACAAGTATTACATATTACAAGTAGAATAAAATAAAAAGTATTATTCAGATTGAATATGTTTTCTGTTTTTTTTTTCATAGAAATGAGTCACATGATCTCACCTTGCTGGGACTGAATGAGAAAGCAAGCTTGGACATTTTTGCAGTTGAACTCCACCTTCCTGCCGGGGCTGTTTCCAGAGGCCACTGAAAGCATGCACTTTTAATTAGCAAGGATTTAATATGGACCGGAAATTTATGGGGTCAGTCTGGAATGAAATTGTACCAGCCAGGATCACATCCATCCTGGAAAAGGTCATCCTACAAACATGCACACATGCACACACACACACACACACACACACATTGTATTACTACCAGTCTGTCTACGGTGCCTTTTTCCTCCAGTGAGCATTACAGCATATTTCTGTCAAAGCTATCATAGTGACAGATGTGCATATAAAGATTTGGCATTGTAGGAGATATGCATATTGATTCGAGTGTTAAATGAGTGGATTGATACCAAGTACAGTGTACAAAGCTGGAGGTAGGAGGTGATTAGCCTTCACTACCAAGGAACTTGTTCCCTAATATTGACTGTAGACACTGTTTTCCTATTTTCCCATCTTTTAGTGTCTAAATGATCACTGGGGAGGTACTGAAACAAGCCACTGTGTACAAATCAGGCATTGGGCTAATTTACGCCCTATAGAAGTGCTTGTTTTGCCACAGTGACTCTCAGACAGCTAATCTCTCCAGCGGTGTCTCACAAGGTTTCACCCTAGGTCCCATTCTTTTCTCTATGTAAATGCCTCAGCAGATTCCCTCTCAGTATAAACATCTTGCTACTGCAGTTACGGTTGTGAGCAATAGTTCAGAGTATGAGACAATCCTCAAAGCTTAAGCTCTTTTAATTGTATTGTCTGACCCAGGAGTCACTTTGTAGTCATCACAACATCGCAAAATTGAACCGCAGGTGGAGACACGCAGCTGGATGACATTGCTGTTGCATTTAGCAAACACTTGATTGATACTTCGTACTTCATGTGGCATCAGCAGCTTAATGGTAACACATTGCAGGGGTTACGTCCACGCATTTCAACATTTTTGACTAAAACTTCCAGTCCAACCTCTACAAAAACAACATATTTTTAATCATTTGAGCACAGCAGGCAGAGACAGAGACACTTTGTGCACTCGGTCAACTAAGTGATTTGGATCCATGTATCTACTGCTTCTTAAAAATAAATTCAAAAGATATCTGCCTTTGTTCAGTTTTGGCCCTTCAAAGGAAAGATTATGCTGACCCCTGATCCCTAAGACCAACCAGAGCAGGGACACACTTTAGTTAACTGCACTTGGTGGATTCAGTTCCAGCATGAACTGACACTTTCTGAGGACACATGCAGTAAGGTGGCTTTTTAAAGAGCATGGTGGTCCATTTTGAGTTAGCTAAATAATCTCTAATACATGTTTTTCCACTTTAAAATACAATAAAGTGCTTGACTGCAGTGCCTTGAAAGAAGACTAACTAATTAAACTAAACACTGAAAAAAGAGATTTTTAATTTTCTAAAACTTAATCCTCAGCTGGCCTTCATGACGCAATGAAGACAAAGTTCGAATTCACACAATGTCCCGTACAATCAAAGCTTTTCTGACATTCAGAATTATACCAATTAGAGAACCTTGTTGGCCTAAAATAACATCTCATTTAGCCATCTTGGACATCCACTGTAATTAAAACACAAGATACAGACTAGAGTGGGTGAGGATTCACTCACAGTGAAATGGAGCATTGTTGCCAGCTCTGTAATTTCCAGCAAGCAAGTTTTTCTCTCAGGTCATTTCCTGCTCTCAGGCTGATGCAGTCCATCATTAGGCATTTGGATGATGGAGACGGTTTTTTCACAACCCTTTTCCCGTGTCTGTTCTTTCATGTGGCCATTATGAACACTTGATGGCATGCACTGCATCCTTCTCATCAACTAAAAGGCACAGCTCCTCGCAATCAATACTGATGATGCAAAATGCAATTAAAAGTAATGGCAGGGAGGAATCTGAAATATTAGATCTGCAGAGTTAAACATGGTTACAAAGCAAACAACACCAGAGCCCAGTCCAGTCCGCTCAGAGATATAAAGAACAATGGAATGAAAGAAGGCTTGTTAGTGTATCCAGAACTTTCAG
Source organism: Datnioides undecimradiatus (assembly GCA_008933995.1). NCBI lineage: Eukaryota > Metazoa > Chordata > Actinopteri > Lobotiformes > Datnioididae > Datnioides > Datnioides undecimradiatus. The sequence goes on from WARS01000010.1 coordinate 12,047,476, forward strand.
AGTACGCTGCTAGTTTGACCTCATTACTGGGGCTTATACTAGTCGCAGAGCTGCTGAGGGGTGGAGCGGCACAGCTAAATGCCCTCTACAGACACGACAACCCCATGCCAAGAATGCACACTCATTTGGCATGCAGCAATGAGACAGACCCACACAAACTAAGGTCCCATATTGTTCTGTATCCTCACAAACGTCAGCATGTTATCGAAATAAGTTAAATATCACCAAATGTTTTGCAAGGCTTGGAACTGAAGCTGCAAAGCAGAAGATGTGAGGGGAGTATTTGCATGTAGTGTGCAACTTGTTTGCAGTAACCTCTTTTTAGAACACATTCTTTGCCAGTATTACTGTGCTGATTGGTACTTAGAGGCATTTCGATAAAACAAAAACAGATGCATCGCAGAGAGCTTGAAGAGGCTTGTTGTAGCCTCTGTAACTGATTTTGGGTTAACAATGTTATGTAAAAGTTATGACAGTATTGCTATTTCCTTCCAGCATTTTCATTGAAATGTCAAATGAGCTTCATAGGAAAAACTACTAAGACTGAGAGACGTTGCAGATGTGGCTGTGTGGATGGCAAAGTCATCTGTTGTGGTCCAGAACAAATATCTCAGCAACTGTCAGATGGATTGCCTTGAAATTTGGTACAGATAATGCTCGTGCATGGATCTCAACATGTGACTCAAAAAATATCAACATGATATGGGCCAATTGCCACATAGCTTACTAAGCAAATTCATAATCTTTGAGCATTTCACTTTTAACCCTTATGAAACAATGCTATCTGATCTAAAGACAGCTGTCGGAAAAACATATGTTACTGCACTGCTAATGAGTGCTAATGAGTGTCATGGTTTGAGGTTTTAGTTCCTTTATTGTGTTTTTATTTTCTGGTGGGCTGAAGGTGAGATGGTGGCTGTAGTGTGGACCACCTGCACAAAGTATTATTACTTTGATAAGTCGTTTTGGTATTTATTCCTAGAAAGTAACTTGTATGTAATGTTTTCCATCTGATTTGCTAAAATGTATTAGTTTTTTTTTAAATGTATTCTTCTTCTATTCAAGCAATAAAATGTTTTCTAATATTTTGTGTTGCATTCAAGGCAAGGCAACATTATTTAACATATGCTGAGTGTAAATTCAAGTGTCACGTTGACTGACACACCAGAGGCATGTAGAATCACCTTGTGGAATGTTTACATTGTCGTAGTACACTGAGTAGTGTTTGAAGGTGTGGGATGGGAAGTCCAAGTTAAATAGGATTCAAACTTTACCCTGTTATTATGATTATTTCACAGATGAACCTGGTAACCCCCTGCACCCAGATTAAAAACTATGCAAAGAACAATGACCCTTTCTTTTGAACATCAGAAACAGAGCCATATCAGCCAGCTCCCCTCAAAGAACCTAATTCCCATCACCACAGTCTTCCTTACTCACTTTGCTGGTCCATTGCTCTTTGTAGCTTTTGTGTCAAATGTCCAAACCTTTAATTGTGTGTTCTTTTGGTCTATTAGGTTTATGGTTTGTTCTTTTTACTTGGTTCTCGCCTGCTTCTTACATAATTCTTTGCCTGTTTTGGATTGCCTTTATTTTGGATTTAACTTCCCCTGTCAGTGCAGTATGCTTTTGTTTTGCCTTTGTGTATTATTCAATTACTGAACTGGACCGTCTTTGCCTCAGTCTGCATCTGGGTTCTATCGTTGTTCTTGCTATCTTTGAATATTTTTCACACCAACCCTGCTGTAACTGACTGACTGACAATCCAGAGATCTTCATTACCACCTCAGACTGTCTCTTAATTCCTCATCTTTGACACAGCTGTGAGTTAATGATGTTTTTCAGATGGTCTTCGCTCTGCCTTTGTCTGTTTTATGTGATGTCTGAGAATCTAATGGTTGCCCGTGCCATACAGAATAAGCCAAACTCATGTGTGCAACATCACAACCTCAAAGGCCTGCTGGAGCCACATGTGTTTCTTGTGTCGAATGGAATTGCCATCAAACCACTCCCGAGGTGCTAAAGGAGAACCTGGACCTGTTCAGGGAGCAGCACAGGCTGTAATTCTGTCAGAGGGGCTACATTCAGAGCAACAACATGGATCTCATGACACGCATGACTCCAGAGCAAAGAAAATGAAACTATTACTGACCTTCATCTTACTCAGAAAGAAACCATTATGGGATATCTGACCACACATTGACCCAGGAGTCATGCAACAATGTAGTGAAGAGCACATTTGCACATGCCAATCATTTACAAATCTGATGGACTGAAATGCCTGAACAACATGCAACAAGTGGAGAGTGAAAAGAAAAGTTACAGTAACCTAATGTTAATAACTTGCTGTGATTAAATATTGTTTAAACTGCTTTAAAGCTTGCCATAAACCTACTGGTAAACTTCATTCAAGTCATATAAGCCAGTATGGACTGTATGACCTACAGTTTTGGATCATTCAGCTCATTGTTTTGGTTTTACACTCTTCAGCTTCACTTTTTCGATTCACTTCCACCGCTCTGGCAGCAGCAGGAAGCTGTTTTCTGCAAAAAGCACTTACCCACTGTACACTACTTGTTCTACACCAAATGGCAGATGGAACCAGTTACTGCCCAGCTGATGATAATAGAGCATTAAGCAGACAAATGCCAGATTTAATTCTCAGGACTTGGCAAAGACTAAATTGTGTATCAGAGCTAAAGTGGTGGGAAAGTGGTGGGAAAGTTCCAAATTCTGAATATTAATGCTGACCTGCATCTGTTGAATGTACTTATAAAGTGATAACATGACAGTATTGTATACACAGTTCGTTAGCTGCCCTTAGGTGGACAAAAACCATTTAATCCAAATTTAAGGACATCATTTAAACACAAGAGGAGCAGACAAGTGATGCTACTTGTAGCAGTTATCTTGAGACAACACATGATTTAAGAGCAGTTACTATGAGCAAAGATCCAAAGATCAGAAACAGACCAGGAAGCAAATGACGTCAAGTCCCAGGGAAGAGGAAGAGGAGCAAGAAGGAGAAAGGCTGATGGAAATTCCCGAGCTTGACGCTGCTTTCACACACTGTGGGCAGAACAGAAAGACCAGGTCAACCTTCTTCAGTTCTGACTTGAGAGCATTCATGCAAGGAGGTGCCCAACCCGTTGATGACACTATCACAGCTATTGGGTTATTGGATAATTAATTTGTTGCTGGTTTTTTAAAGTCCCGTATGGTCTAAATACCTTGAGCGCTCACAACTTTCAGCTAGCCAACATGGCTGCAAGTTGTACATGCCATGAATGTATCAGGGAGAACTGGATGCAGCATTGGAGGCAGGGCCCCATTTATTCTTAACAAAGTTTCTCAGTGGTGCATGAGGCCAAAAAGCCAGCAAACCTACATCTTAATCATGTAGCGCTTCTTCATTTTTCCAAATATTGTCATACCAATTGGATTCTGATGGCGAAATGAGTCATTTCACAGCAATTGTGACTTTTCGGGCCAGTGTCCATCACATGAAATTGCAATTACACAGTTTGGCCACTGTGGTAAATTGGATTCTAAGCCTAGTGCACTATGTGTCTCAACTGTCTAAGGGAATTGACCTCAACCAGGAAGCAGGAGTTAAACCATTTCTTCTGTTTTTCTGTATCTAAAGCTATCTGTGACCTCACTTTTTACATTTTATCTTTTAATTGCACACAAAGCATGTATGTGCATCTTTTGTGGGAAATTACAGCAGTTAAAAGTAGGGTTTTTTATTACGATGGCTCATATATTTTGTTTCAGTTTGCCCTCATACATATAGTTCAGTATGTTCACCCCTAAAACTACTCAGTTTGCTTGTCTGTTGTCTCTAAGAGGGAAGCTAGGTTACTTGGCAGTCTGATGTCCACCCTTCTGCCTTCTGTATGTCTCATTTACAACCTTCCCATCATAGCTAATGGCATTTATGGTATCTGCTATTCAACAGCACACCCGTCATCCTTTTCAGCATTGTTAAAGGTATTTGTTGGCAGCTCAGCATCAACAAAAGCATTGTGTATGAGATCCCTCATTCATAAACAAAGGGTCCTTTATCTTTCATAGTTAACACATGATTGAGATGCTGAGACAGGGAATATATTTGCAAACATTATGCCGCATAACTTCATCACACTGGAGAGTAGGTGGCCTGAGATGTGTGGGCCTTGTTACTGGGTCCACTCCCTCCTCCTCCCTATTAACTTCTCCTCTGTGTTTTCCATATGGCTGCTGGTGAGTTTCATGTTCACTATAGGCTCATCAACTATTCTGGCTGCGGTTGGGATCATTTGTTTGCCACTAGCCTGTTTCCCTTAGCAACATGCTTTGAAAGTCGCCTCTATGAAGACTATTCAAAGGAGCCACGGCGAACAAAGAGCAGAGGTGACAAGTTAGTTCAACAGAGTCACATGGTTACCTTTCCTCCTAAGCCACTCACATGTGATAGAACACCGCGCCCCAGACCTCCAAATAATGTGTCCTTTCTTTCAATAGGGTTCGATGACAACAGAGGGTGAGCTATTCCCCTTCAGCATTTTGCATTTTACAGGCCTATTAAGAGCTGCATTTGCAGAGATAGGAGCAGCTCAAGCTGTGGTAGAACTGAATGTTTATCTGGGCTGGTTTTAATGGACAGGATATGCGGACTGTTAACTTTGCCATTAGAGCAGACTGAGAATTGATTGTCTGCTGCACCAGGGCTGACCCCATTCGTCACTGCAGGAGAAACACTTTAAAGTGTTTGTGTATGACCATGTGTGTCACAGAGATGACCATCGGGCTTGGGAATATTTTATAGACAGATAGGGATAAAGCTGCACTTGCATGTTCAGGTAAACACCTGCGGCAGAGAAAGGAGACCTGGTGTATTACAGAGAGAAAAATTAAAGGTTTAGCAGAGAGACAGATGAAAATAGAGATAAGCCACTGGCTCGGGTTTGTCTCACTACAGGTGAACAGAATGTGGGTCTATTGGAAGAAGAGTCAGTTCCTTTAAGAGGAAAGAGCTGAGTCAAGCCAGACTGCTGATTTCAACCACAATGTTCAGATCAATACTAATGGAATTGTGCCTTCAAAATAAAAGTCTAAAATGACTCACTAGAGACAAAACGGAAGCAGCTTTTGTATACAAAGCAAAATCCAAATCCTCCATGACTGCTCCTTTTACAAAGAAAAGAGCCCCTGATTGAAATTTGGCCTCCATCCCCCTCAAAGTAGTCACCTTGCACAGTGACACACCGCTCCCAGTGCTTGCGCAACACTTGCATTACTCCCAGGAAATCCTGTTATGTCTCATGGCTCCATCTGTGATGTGGCTTGATGGTGAGCCTTCTGGTAATGATGTGATTGCACTTAGTATACTGACTCACAACTGTTACAGCCAGCAGCTGCTGCTTGCTCATTGCTAGACTATGCTGCGTTTAGGAGCAGAAAAAAAAAAGTCACAGAATTTTTTTTTTTAAGATATGTATACAACACATGTATGTTTTATCTAATACAGACAACCTTTTGTTTGTTTTTGTTTATATTTACAATATACGCTTACATTATTTAAAAGGATATTAATAATTATGGCTTAAATAAATAAATAAATAAAAAAATATGGCTTCAGGCTATGTCTTTTTAGTCAGTATGCCTTCTTTTGACCTTGATTGAATATTTTGTGGTTGTTTGTGCATTTCTGTTTTAAGTTTTGTCGTTGTTGTTGTATTGAATTTGTACATTTAAAGAATTAAGAAGAGAAGATAAGATGGAATATTCTGCTGATTCTGATGTGCCGACTTCAAAACAAGTTGGTTTTATTCAGGGGAGGGCACAGTTGTTCGTACAGGAAGTCAACACTACCTCCAGTTCAGTTGGGCTTTTATTTTGAAGATTCCCATCGGCAGCTCGGTGTGTTATTCCTGCTGCGTTGACAGAAGTAAAGAAGTTCAGGGCAGTCGGCGGGTGTGTGTGAACGACGGTGCAGTGTGCGTGCTTGTGTGTGTCCGCGGAATATCACAGGAGTTTGTGTCCGGTGGTGGTTTCACGGCCATCTGAGGGGCAACTGTTTCCCGCAGGAGCGTGACGGTAAGTACGCCTGAGTGTTTGTTGATCTCTGTTGTTGTGGAACGCGACTTAAACACGTTGTCAGCGTAATGTGTTTGTGCACAAACAACGGAGAGGTTTGAGTTTGTCTGTCAACGCGATAAACTGCAAAGCAACGCGTCGCCTCACTCCCCGGCGTGCAGGTGGTGCTTTTAAGGACGCTCCGTGTAGTAGGCAACTCTTAAAATATTATGCAGTTTGTCACGTGGGCGTTGAAACTTTCAGTACAGTGTCCATCCAGGTGAGCTCATCCTTCCAACAGGTGGAGACTGGTCGTATTAGGCGACAGCATCCGCCCCGGCTTACATCACCTAAAGCAGAGAAGTGATGACACCGCGTTTAGACCACTTGTGGAACTAAAGACCCAGACCCAAGGCCACAATACACTGTTTTATTATCTCTGAATACAGGCCACGGCACCAGCTATATATTGTGTTACATTGTACATGACATCTAATACCACTGCAGGGAGGAGAGGACATTGGTCTGCGTCCGTGCGTGCGCTTCTAGCTGGGGAGTTAACGCAGCGCCAGACTGCTTTGAGAAAATAAGTAACTGAGAGATGCCATGCTCATCGGTAAAGATTCACAGTGAATAGTATATGACTTCCAGGATTTGCACGCGTGATTCCCCACGGTGTTTTCTTTATGAGGAGCAAAGCAGTTTAAAAGTGTTGAAACTGCGTCTGGCGCAGTAAATGCACCCACTCTGCCACAATGTGTGGATGCGTTATGGTTATGTGTTTATCTTAAAGTACACACTGCGCATTACCATGCTTTGCAGCAGTGCATTGAACACACATCATCGCAGTACAGCGAGTCGGTGCATCTGTTGCAGCTCCAGCTGAAAAGTCGAGTAAATGCTCATTTTAAGATTAAAGCACAGACTTCACACACGCACACGCACACACACACACACACACACGCATACACAGTTCACTGTCCAAGTGTTTTTTCCGTTCATTCTTATTGGCACGTAGTCTGGTGCATGTAATCTGCCAATATAAATAACCTGTAGGTGAATGGGAAAGCTGCTTCTGTGTGTTCCGCTCTTGGAAGTGCACGCGGCAAGCTAATTAGCCATTCCCCTCCACCAAACCTTCAAGATGTGAGGTCAGTGAACCCAGAGGGATTGTGGCAACACTTGAGTACCTTGTGCTTGATCATTTTAATGGCTGGAGACTGGAATGACTCCAGATTGACCATGCCTCCTCTCTTACATCTTGCCCTTTTCACTGGGTCAGTTCCATATGCCAGTGTTTGGTGTTTTTCCTAGTAGATCTGCTATGATATGATGATGATATGAAGCTGATATGATTAAACCAAATCCTCATTAAACATATCCCTTTGTTTATGCCCATTTTTCCTGGATGCCGTTGTCTTACTACCTATAATTATTTCCACTTAAAGTTCGGCACAGATATGGACACTTGCTTGGAACGGCATCCAACGGTTCTTTTCATTGTCGCTGATTATTTTCTCCATTGATCAATCAGTTCTGCAGACGCACACCAGAAAATATTCACATTTAAAAAAACAGAAATAGTTGGAGATAAATTTAGCAGTTGTCTATTGTAGTAGTTGCCAGATGAACTGACTAATTTTTGTAGTTCTAGCTGACAGCATCAGCTAATAATTATATCAGTGTATGTTTTCAGATGAGAAATGTACAAAGATGACACGCCAGGTTGGAAGCTCCAGAATCATCTTGTGAAGTTTTACTTCCAAAGGCACATCAGCAGAGTAATTACATTTATTATGAAGGGTTCAAGGTTATTTTGTAAAAATCCCCATTCTGGACTGAAACAGATGCTGGGCTATCGGTTTAGAGTAACAATAGCAGCTCTGTCCTGCTCTTTATTTGTTCTGTGGAAGTTTGCATCTAACGAACATTACTACAGGATAGCGCTGTGGCTAAATAGCTTCACCTGCAATACAGGAAAGTGCAACAATGCTGTTATTGTTTTTAACCAATTCACGGTGTGCACTATCTTTTTAATATACATGTAAGCTGCTACACTCAGTAACTATGATGATGATGACGATGAGCAAACTTGCTGGCAGAAACCTGACTGAGTGGGAGTGGGATTGGTCCCCTTTTCACTGAGGACATTTTGACATATCGCTGCAGAAAAGGCAAAGATGTAGGTGATGACATCAGTGGTGGGTGCATAACGCCCTGGTATTGAGCACAATTATTTAAAAAGAAGCATAACGGACGCTCGATGGAGTTATGCCATCGCTGCTGTTATTTTGGACACGTTATTATTCTCCTTAAGTCAAAATGTGTGCTGCGGGATAATAACAAGGAAGCACCAACCATGTCAGAGGCAGGCTATTTCCTGATTTGTGCTTATGTGACAAATCTTAACCAGTGAAGTGTTTGTAATTGAGCACAATTAGAGAAGGGTCATAAAGCCAGTAAACTGACTCAGCAATGACAGTTTTAGACTGATATCTAGCTAACATTAGCCACCATAGGCTAATGTATTGGTCATACATGGCCATGTGGCTGTACAAGCTAAAGTCCCATGCGTTTAGATTTAAGCAAAGTTGTGTTTAAGGTCCTATAAATGTGACTTTTCCTAAAAGTGGGAGTGTGCTCTCTCTCTCTCTATGTGCAGATGGATGAAGTGTTTCCTGACCGGCCTCTTTTTTTCTGTTTACATTGTGGTGCTACGATGCAATGCTATTTAAAATCCTGTTGAACAGTCAGTACACTGTGGCACACTGACTATTCGCTGTCTGTACCAGGCCAATAGTACCAAAAACGTTACTGTATATATTTCACACAGTGGGACATAAGCTGAATCTGTTAAATGGCTGTTATCAGACTGACTGTCTTGGGGCTCAATACAAGACTTGGGGGGGTATCTACAAGACTTGCTCAATAGAACAAAGTGTCAGTGAAAATGTCAGCACGGTTGCACCATCCCTTTAGTGTGACTCATCCATTGTGTCATTGTGTGTGTGTGTGTGTCCATTTGCAGTGTAAGTAGGTGCGTGCACACTGAGAGTCCAGTTTTTGTTCCCAGGGTCTCCACCTTCTGTGTTTCATAGTGAGAAACTGCCAGCAGAGGTTAGTTACATAAGCCTGTTGGGTGTTACATCATTGTTTTTGGGGCCCCAGTCCGGAGAGCTTGGGCTCAGGCTTCAGATGGGTCCGATGGGTCTGCTGCCTCACTCCGACCCCCTCTGAGGAGGAGGAGGAGGAGGAGGCAGGGAAACTATTGGAAGCAGATGCTCGGTGAGTCTCTCCTGCTGGGAGACACGGCTCAGTGCTGGTGATGAAACGAGGCTCCACCTGTAACATAGCTCTGCTTGTGTTGTGCGGCTTTTTTGTTTGCCGATTAGCCGACGTGCGTTGGAAGTATGGTTTGGGTGGGCTTGGTTGCCGTGGCATCAAAGGGAAAACATGCAAAACAGGAATGATTTATAGGTCTATAATTCCCCCAAACAACCCCTCCTCTTCAGTTCATCGCCAGTAAATCAGTCTCAAGAAAACTGATATTCATAAAAACTTTGTGGGCAACAGTTGAGTTGTTGTAAACACAGGATTGTTTGGGGGGGGGAAAAAAAGAAAATAACTTCAGCACTCGTACGATCTGGAGAAACCATGCAGATATCGGACGTGCTTTCCAGTCACTGCTTTATTGCAACAGCGCTGTGGGGGCCCACTGAGTTCACGGATCTTCTGTGTTGTGGCATCTGTCATGTGTAGGGTGAGTATACTGTAGGCTGATATAGGTTACAGAGACAATGCTGCAGTGTTGCCCAGTAATTGACAGGCATTTGACATGCTAGTAGCTGCATTCATGTTCACAGTTATTTGATGTGAAAATATTTACTGCGAGTCGTTGACCAAATGGGAATGAAATGAGCTTCAAGTGCATTATTATATATTATGGACATGAACCAGATATTTTCAGGTTTATTATTGGACAATGAACAGTAGCAAGTTGCCTGTTGTCCAAACCCTTTTGTTTTGTGCAGCGGGCTCAGTTTCCATGATATTGTTTTCCTGAAAAGCAGATATACGCCAACCAACATGAGGTTAGTACAGCATGAAATGACACACTGAGCCACATAACTACAGTGCCAAACATAAATCAGGTGGAGATAAAACATGCAAAACACAATCTTTATATATATGGATTTATACCATATATTTACATCCTTCTCCTCTTCCTCTTTATGTTTTTTTCCATACATGTAAATGGCAAAGGTTAGATTCTTGCTCAGCTTCATGGTTTTACCACTATACCCACAAAGATGCGTGATGCATGCGGATGGTATTTTATTTTTTCTATTGTATCACTAAACTTGTGCCATTGCAGCACAGGTCAGGTTGTTAGGTCCTAATGTCCTCACAGTGCTAACAAGTCTGACCTTAAGGGATGAGTTCACAGTGCTCAAGCCAACAAATGTCTGAGAAAACAGCCAGCATGTCCTCCTGATCTGATGCACAGACTTCCCTCTTTGACACTGCAGCTCCTCCACAGCTCAGACTGCTGTTTGCACTCTGGGTTTTACCAGATGATGATCTGTGACATGAGGTTTGGCTTTAACACTGATTTTGATGTTTGCTTTGTGCTGAAGCTTGAGCTCCATGGTTACGGTGCACACCTGTGAGTGGTCACACGACAGCCTGTAGCTCTTGTTCCACTGGTGATCGTACAGCAAAACTCGATATGTTTTCCCACAACAGTTCTAACTAGCAGCTGCTTCCTTTTTGTTATCAAGCCATGCTGCATTTATGAACGGCTGCCACTGTCTGAAAACATTTCGATCGCACCTCATAAGAACGCTGAGGTTTCATAGCTTCTAGACAATGTAAGGGGAAAAGGAGGCTCTGTCACAACTTTCATATTAAGTTGAACTCCTCAGCACACTGTTGTGACTAAGTTATTTTACTTTCAGGACCAGGTGTTCAGGGGTCAGCACACTGGAGGAGCTAAGCTGAACTCTTGACAGTATGTTGGACCATTGAGTCATCTCATACAAACAGATTCCTCCTTCTGAGTTTGTGAATGTTTCATGGAACACAAAGAGGCATCACCTGCAGGCAAGAGGACATAGCGTAGATTACTGAGCAACACAGCCCATTGATCACAACAGGAAAGGGGGGATTCAAGCCTTTTCCTCTCCTGGGGTCAGCCAGACATTAGCTGACCTTTACAAGGCCTCTCACTCTTCTGCTGGTTCATGTCCACTCTGCTAGTGGTAACTATTAGCCAGTGACATCATCTGTAGCTATGATGAGGTAAATCAACTACAGACCCTGGCTGTGCAGACAGGGCCTGACTTTACGTTCCTCACCATGGTAACAGCTTGTTGATTGGTTTGCACATTTATATTTTTGGTGATTTTGATACTACATTTATCATTTTTTTATATGTGGCTTGGTGGTGTTGCTTCTGCAAATGTTAACTTATACTGATGGCTGCATTCTGCCGTAAGCCTCTTTGTATTTATTTTCATGATACAACGAGAGAAACTCCAATCATAAAATAGTTTTACCCCCTTAAATTCAACTTTTGGTGTCACATCACAGCCTCATTCTCTAGTTTTATTCTGCTTGCTCAAGAATTAATAAAAATATTTTGTGTGAGTTTTTATATTACAGTTGCCAGTCCAGCAAACATATTTATTTACTGTTTTCTATTTGTTCATCTTTAAAAGAGCAGTTTGTTGTTCTTGGATTCTCTTATTCCTAAGAGCTGGTTGAGAGTTACACCACACTCCCAATCCCATTGTCCTGTAGTGGTAAAAGAAAGTCCTAATTCTTTGGCTAGGGGGAGCTGAGTTTACAGTGGAGAAGAATCACCGGCCAGAAGACCTCTATAATTCTCTCCCTGTTTGCTAAAGGTCTGGTAGTCTTTAACAACCTGCAGAAACTGGACCCAGCAGCCTGTTTGTCTTTTATTGTTGGCCGTTGGCCGGTCCACTCCAACAGTTTGTTCTGAAGAGAACTTGGCATGCTCACCGAACCCTGACATTCTTTCTTGTCTACAGGGATACCTGGGTCATGTAGATCACATCAGCCCGTGTGTTATCTCATCCTGCTGCTAGCGTTATTGTTGCACTGAGCATTTGCATGATGATATGACCAACTGGTTCTCGAATCTGCTGTTTCATAACAGTAGGGAAGAAGGCAGTTCATACTGATTACATAGTCTACTAATATTAATAAACCAACACCCTCACTGGCACCATTTCCACTGTTTCTAGATGCTAGAAAGATTAGAGCTCAGCAGCTGTTCTGTTGACACAATGGGCAGCTCGTTGGCAAGTACACACACGCATACAAGTACACATCCACACACACACATTCAGAAGCTTTAGTGGTCCAGTGTAGATAAGTGGTAGAATGGATGGACTATAATGGACTTTGAGCCACTCACCAACATGTTTATTTCTTATCACACCAAGACGCTGTTCAGCATTCTTCAGCAATGTTGTTTATAGTTGAATATCCACGGATTAAGCAGGTCTGCTTTGATTTTTTTTCAGGATCTCTGCAAAAACCAATAACTGCATTAGTATTAATAAAGCAAGGGAGCAGTGGGTCAAAGGCCCTGGACGGACACAGTAAACCTGCACGTGGTATCACTTGTATTGGGTGATTAGTGCTCTAGAGCTCAGGATTGGTGACTGAGACTGCGTTTGATTGACATCTCCCTTGCTCTCCCTATAGTTTACTGATTACTACCTAGAGTGTCTACTATAAAAAGCCTTTGTAGATTACAGACTAATTGTATTGTGCTCAGGTTTCCTGTAAAATGAGGAACTTTCTCTTGGTTTTACCTCCACATAAAAACCTTTTAGTTTCAAACCTTCATGTGACCTCTTAAACTGTATTGTCATTTACCTGAGTGTTGAACAGATCCACCGAATTCACAACAGAGTTAGGTCTTTCTGAGTGAGTGCGCTGGTATCATGAATAATTGAGTCACATCTGCTGACAAGTTTGTTACAGATTCCTGCTGTTTGACCAACCTGTACTTTTCCTCCTTAGGCCCCTGAGATCCTGAACACTTACACTGACACATGTAAAAAGAAAGAAACACTCCACCCGCTGTCTTTCTCTGTAAAGTAAGATCATTTGTGTGGTGCGTGTACATGAACATTCTTATAAACTCACCATTTTTTGACACATACCCAGCAAGTACTGATGGGTAAGTGACACTGAACTGTGTATTTGCTACATCCTGCCTTGTATATGTTGGTGAAAGATTCTTCTTGGGTGCTGATGAAGCCTGTTACGCGCAAAATGAGATAGACGTGACTCATGCTGAAACAGGATTCTCCCATTGACAGCAGGACTAAAATCAAATAGAGGCTGCAAATAGGTTCTGCCAGTTGTTTCCAGCCAGATATTTGAAAGTTTACTTAGTCACATCTGATTGACAGCCTGCTGCTATTACCCCTGTGCTTGGAAGGGGAACCCCACCCATTTGGTTCTCCACATAGGTTTAGTCATCCAATAAAAATATCAACAACATGCCGTTTCACTCATGTCTAATTCAATAAAACAGACCCTTACTGCATGAAGTCACAATGAATGACGTGATCAGGTGGTGCCAGGTGCTGTTTGATCCCCCTCGTGTCTAACTAGTTAGCACTGATCACAGGAGGGTGATGACTTAAAGAGGAGTCATCATTAAATCTGACTGGGTGACTGTTTTGAGTTGACAGACGTCCGTGAACACACACCTACACCTGGTGCTGCTCATCACAACCCCTGGTCTGATGCCATGCGTGTGCTAAGAGGTTGCCTTTTATAGGAAAGCATTCACACAGGATGCCGGGGATGGTAGGCCACTGGGTCTGTAGGTGTGTACTTATGTAGTCACGGCTGCACATTCCGACTATGTGCAATAACCTTGGTGCACAGTCACAGAGCGGCCTAGCATGTACTTAACCAGCGGTACGACTCAGCCAGAGAGCAAAAGAAGCCCAGTGTTGTATGGAAACAGTATGTACACTGGGCTGATTTAAAAACATTAAAATCTGAAATGGTTTTGATTCAAATGTTCAGTTTTGGGATACTGGGTATCACAAAATGCGGTGTCAATATTGACCTTTTGGTATCAACTGTTGACTGCAGGCAAATATTCAGTTGCTTCTGAAGTCTGGTATAGCACAGTGCCTGTTCAGTGTAGGTAACCTCTGACCTGCAGGAAGACTACCTCTCAAACTGTCAGAGGGAGCGGTGCAGCACTGTCATGAATCTCTCGCGGGAACTGGGATAGTATTTGTTTCGGTGTTTGTCAGTTACGGCTGTTGGCTCTTCAGTCATATGGGAAAGTTGTTCCCTTTGAGCTTTTCCTGGTTTACCATCCCTCTGTTTGACTCATCAGAACTGCTGGAAGGAACAAAAAGGAATTCCTCTTCATGCTATCTCCACTGGATGATTCCGTCCAACCGCCTGGCCCCCTTCACCCTCATCCCTCGTCAGAGCTCATTAGGACAAGTTCCCATTTCTATTCATTGTCATAATGTCTGTTAGTGCCGTTAGACACGCTCTGGGGTGACCCACTCCCAGATGCCAGGCTTACTCTGACTGCAACTGTCACTGCCTAAACAGGCCAACACTCATGTCACCACCAAATCCACCCTGTGGTTTTGTGGGCCGTGGTTGCTGGTGAACCGCCAGACGCTTGTAGTCTGGTCATGTGACTCCTGGTCCTTCTAGTCCTACCCTCGGTCAGTCTCGCTCTGTCTCAGTCCTGTTCTTCTCCGTCTCTCCTTGCTATCTCTTCTCCTTCCTTCCTGACTGTTGGATACTGACTTTTATTGGAAATAATCTTTTCTACAATAACAACCAGAAGCAGAGGAGATATGAAAGGTATGGTCCCTTGTTCATCCATCATCTCATCTGTCAACCTCGCCCTCTGTTTTTCCCATTTTTTGTCTCGGAAACACTCTGCGACTGCTCTCTGCAGTGGATGCGTCCGCTCATTAATGTGCTTTGAAAGCCTTTCTATCTGATGGCAGCCTGGATGGCACGCTCTGGCAGAAAAAGGGGGTCTGGTTTGTGTAACAGCAATTTTGCTGCCGTTGAGTAGATATGTAGGTCATGGCCGTATAGGTGAAGCCTGGAAAGGCTGATGGCTTCAGCTCCTCCACTCCCTCCACCATCCCCTGGTGCTGTCATTGATGGGTGCTGTCAAGATAAGGTGCTCTCCGTATGAACAGAGCTTCCATTTTCGAAAGATACCTTTTTATTGTCTTCTTTCTCTCTCCACCCTCTTGCTCTGCTCTCTACCTGTTGCTGTGCTTCATTGACACTCATGCACCATCTACTCTCCATTTCTTTTTCGTCTTTCTGTCACTCTAACCTCTTTATCTGCCCTCTCAGATGCTCTTGTCTGCTCTTGCGCTGTCTATTTGTGGCTGCAGAATGACACCTTGAAATCTTGTGTCTTGTACTGTGCTCAGAGGTTCTCGCGGATAAACTTTCCCCTGAGGCCTTGTGTGCAGGCCTGATGTAGGCAGTTTAGTTAGAGGATGAGGGTCTGGGAACTCTGGTACATCTGAAGTCTTGCAGTGCTGTCTGGAAAAGCACAGCTTGGTCACTAATGAAGGCGAAAGAACTATAAAATAGAGGTAAGTTGTTATTCTCGCGGGCACCAGTTGCTACTCCAGATGTTTGATGGGGAGGCTTTTTGGAAGCCCCAGAAAAACACACATTGTGCTTGTTATTATATGACTACTGCTAAACCTGAGGTTCATTTAAGTTTGAGCATTATGTTGTTCCAGTAGACTAGTTGCTGTGGCTGCAACAGTTACTTTCATTGTAAATTAATTCAACCCAGTTCAGTTTTATTTGTTAGCGTCAGCTAATAGCAGAGATTATTTCAGTGCACTTAACATCAAAGCCAAGTCTAGACCGAACTTTATATTAATTACACCCAACTGTTCCCACAGACACCTGCGTGTGCGTTTTCTTTTTCTGTTATTTCTTAGATTGAAAGTTGTGCTAATAGGATAAAAATACACGCAGATAGAGGGAGGGGAGGGCAGAGGAGTGCGTTTTCATTTCACAGCACTTTAAAAAGACTTTTATTGTGTTTCTGTTTAATTGGTGCTGGTGGTTCATGCTCAGTGCTCACTGTGAATGGCATCTCATGCTGCTGGATGGTTTCAGAGCTGAACCATCCCAGTCCAGTCCAGTCCAGTCTGGTCTGTTCTGTCTCAGGAGTCGCCTTGTTCACAGTCTTCAGCGCTCTGCATGTTATACAGAACATCCCTTTTAACCAAAGCTGCTGAGTGTGAGTTTGCCTGCATGGCTGACCCTCATCAAAGGCAAAGTGAAGGAGGGGAGAGGGTTTAATAGTACGCATATTTCCAGTTTTTCTGCATCCCAGGACATTGTTGTGGTCTATCTGCGACTGTTTATGGGAAAACAGGAGGCGAGTTCTTTTGCCCTCAGTTTTCTGTGTTGTGCTGACAGTTCAGTGTGGTCAGGGCATGTTAGCAATCAACATTCAGCTCTTGCCTAACAAGGGGCTAAATTGAAATCAGATTTGCTCCAACATCTCTCTGCTGGCTTTGGAAGAACTAATGTTCCTCCCCTGCTAATTAGCTCTGGAGTGGCTGAACTCTGTCGCGTTCAAAGCTTGGCCCCATGCCCGGGCCTTCTTTTCTCAACCAGCTGGAGAAATCGTGAATCAGTTCCAGGGTTTACCTTTTCACACAGCCATAAACAAATCAGTTGGTGTGATATCTCGAAGAATGAAGTGGTGCTAAGACTAACAAAGCCAGCAAAGCAGACCAGATGGCACAAAGTCTGTGTGAGCATGGTGTTTGTACCTTGTTGTTAACACTAGATGGTGCTCTTTACCGTGAAGATCCACACCACAGTTGAAGACAGAGTTCCTAGTAAAAGTGAGTGCATGCAAGTTTAGCTTCAAATGATTTTGTTTACAGATAAATATCCACATAAAATAATAAATAGATAAGATATTAAAAATGTCCTCCTCTCCTTTTATGTGCCCCTCTCCCCTTCTACCCTTAAACTGGCTGTGTCCCAGTGTCCCATCCTTTGCCCAGTGTGTCCTTTGTTTGGTGGCCAGCTGAAAAGGAGCCCTGTCCTTATCTTTGGGTCTTTGTGTGTGGTAGATTCCTTTCCTTCCTCTCCATCTGTCCAACGTTGTCCCTCACGGTGCCTTTGAACCTCGAATGTGTAATCGGCATGATGAATGGGACGTTGTCTGCTTGTTTATTTGCATGTCACTTTTTAGCACATATGAACTTGAATCATTTGTTTGATGTCCACAGGAAGAAAGAATTATGCATTACATGCTGTAAGTCAGACTGAGACTGGATTTGGTTTTTAACTAGGAGGTTGATGCCTCCCTCCTGATCTTTGGTGCCACTTCTTGTTGGTAGAACTAAACTAATAATCTGTTAATGGGCCAAATTGCTCTTTGTTTGAAACAGCAAGAATTGATGGAACTAAAACTGTGTATAATCTGTTTATGCCAGCTCTAGATGGGTAAAACCCCTGTCCTGATGGAAGCAAGGTAATAATGTACTGGGAGTCCAGCAAGATGACCTGAGGAAGATATCATTAGAATTTGACTTAATGTTCCTTATGAATAACTCTTAGCTCTTACTTTATAGTAGCAACTCACTCATCACAAAAGGAACATTGGTGTGAGATGATTGGTCAAACACGTGAGCCAGTGCTACACCAGAAACCACCCTTTTTAAATGTAAACAACAGCAGTAGGACTGACAGTGAAGTCCCAGCTTGTTAATTTGTACGTTGCACAGAATCGACATTGCTCTACGATCTGCCGGCTCAGCGTTCCTATTGATAGGGTACAAGTGCAAACAGATATAAAGAAGTGAAGGGAGTCCCTAGACCTTTTTGGCCTGTTTAAAAATACAGTGAGTGGTAAACATACCTGTGCTTACTCAGGTGGTAGCCGACCATCTTGCAAACCATCCAGTTATTAGTACTCCTGGCCTGCAGTCACAGGCTCTCAGGTAAAAGAAGTTAACCTCCTGCAAAAGTGAAGCATCTCTTTGTTGTTGTAGAAAAGATGAGTTTGTTCCTCTATCATGCAAGTAACCAAACTATTGTTTTTTGTAAAGGATTTGTAGTTGGTTATATTAAAGGGATTAATGGCTTGACAACTTATTTAACCCCAGAGACCAACAGAGGTCTATCTCAGAGAGGCTGAATGCTGTCAAAACCTTAATGTCTTGGTCCTTAAAATGGTTTTGTGCTCTGAATTCAATTTGGGACACCCTCACTATAAAGACAGTTACATTCCAGGGGTGATGTCTAATGTCTCTGTTATTCAGAGGAGAGCTTTTTTAATAAGGTGCTGTATACAGTGAGGCCAATAAGTATTTGATCACCCTGTGATTTTGCAAGTTCTCCCACTTAGAAATCATGGAGGGGTCTAAAATTTCCATCGTAGGTGCATTTCCACTGTGAGAGACAGAATCTAAAAAAAAAATAAAATCTGGAAATCACATTGTATGATTTTTTAACAATTTATTTGTATGTTACTGTGTCAAATAAGTATTTGATCACTTGAGTCAAACAATTTTAATATTTGGTACAGAAGCCTTTGTTAACAATTACAGAGGTCAAACGGTTCCTGTAGTTCTTCACCAGGTTTGCACACACTGCAGCAGGGATTTTGGCCCACTCCTTCATACAGATCTTCTCTAGATCTGTCAGGTTTCGGGGCTGTCGCTGAGCAACACGGAGTTTCAGCTCCCTCCAAAGATTTTCTATTGGATTTAGGTCTGGAGACTGGCTAGGCCACTCCAGAACCTTGATATGCTTCTTATGGAGCCACTCCTTGGTTTTCCTGGCTGTGTGCTTCGGGTCATTGTCATGTTGGAAGACCCAGCCACGACCCATCTTCAATGCTCTGACTGAGGGAAGGAGGTTTTTGCCCAAAATCTCACAATACATGGCCCCGTTCATCCTCTCCTTAATACAGTGCAGTCGTCCTGTCCCCTGTGCAGAAAAACACCCCCAGAGCATGATGCTTCCACCCCCATGCTTCACTGTAGGTATGGTATTATTGGGATGATACTCATCCTTCTTCTTCCTCCAAACACGGCGAATGGAGTTAAGACCAAAAAGTTCTATTTTGGTCTCATCTGACCACATGACTTTCTCCCATGACTCCTCTGGATCATCCAGATGGTCATTGGCAAACTTCAGACGGGCCTGGACATGGGCTGACTTAAGCAGGGGAACCTTCCGTGCGATGCATGATTTTAAACCATGACGTCTTAGTGTATTACTGATAGTAGCCTTGGAAACGGTGGTCCCAGCTCTCTTCAGGTCATTGACCAGCTCCTCCCATGTAGTTCTGGGCTGATTCCTCACCTTTATTAGCATCATTGATACCCCACGAGGTGAGATCTTGCGTGGAGCCCCAGTCCGAGGGACATTGACAGTCATCATTAGCCTCTTCCATTTTCTGACAATTGCTCCAACAGTTGTTCTTTTTTCACCAAGCTGCTTGGCAATTGCCCTGTAGCCCTTTCCAGCTTTGTGAAGGTCTACAACTTTGTCTCTGGTGTCTTTTGACAGCTCTTTGGTTTTGCCCATGTTGGTAGTTAGACTTTTGACTGATTGTGGGGTGCACAGGTGTCTTTATGAAAGCTAACGACCTCAAACAGGTGCTACTAAATTAGAATCATGAGCAGAGTGTAGTTGGACTATTTAAAAGCAGAATAACAGGTCTTTTAGGGTCAGAAGTCTGGATGATAAGCAAGTGATCAAATACTTATTTGACACAGTAATATACAAAAATATTGTTAAAAAAAAATCATACAATGTGATTTCCAGATTTTTTTTTAGATTCTGTCTCTCACAGTGGAAATGCACCTACGATGGAAATTTTAGACCCCTCCATGATTTCTAAGTGGGAGAACTTGCAAAATCACAGGGTGATCAAATACTTATTGGCCTCACTGTATGTATGTGGAGTAAGTTTAACCAAAGATCCCTTTAATGTTGCAATACAGGAAATGCAATTTTGTCATTTTGATCATTCTTTTTGCCTGCAGGTCTGCGCTGCTGCAAAACTGTAGTACCTTTTAATGATTTGGGTAAATTATAATGCATGAAACACATGTCATTATAGCAAGTTACTGAAATTTGAATTGGGCGTAGGGCTGTAAATCATTGTAGCTGTCAATTAATGTGCTTTATGCATTTTTCTAATGAGGTCCCAAGTACCCAAGAAGTTCAGGGTTTATTACAGAATTTGGTCTATGGTCAAATTTACAGCCAAAGCATTCATCCCTTTACGTTTTATAAATAAAGTTTATGTCGAACTAAAAGTAGCAATCACTTGTCACATTTCTCATTTATTAACTTTTTAATGACTGACTTATCATTTCAGCACTTATCTAAAGTGTGTGTTGTGACTGTAGATGTTAAATTCTGATTTTGAAAATAACACTGGCTCTCTGTGCAGAAGTGCCAAAATACTCTGATGGATTAAAATGGCCCTTTATGGATGTAAATACATTATTCAGAGCATTTGAATGCAGCAAGACTTCCTTCCTCTTGCCTTCCCACTGCCCCAGGCGCGATTGGCCTCATGACTGCCACTTGTCACTTTAGTCATTGGGTTGATCTGGCCTGGTGCTCATGGAGTGGGAAAGCACCGTTCTAAATTTGTCACACAACTGTCCACCCCTCATGTTCATGCCTGCTGTGGATCTAGCCACAACACATGCGCCTCTAAAGGGGGGGGTTGTAGATAGAAAGTGGGTGGAGGGTGGTGGGTGTTGACTGTCAGGGCCCGTGGACCTGTCAGTCTATCTTCATGTCCCAGTAGTCCTGTCCCACAAGCCTCCAGAGCTCTGACCTTCTCAGGGACGGTGGAACCAGTAGACTCAGGAAAACATTTGACACACTTCACACTGTACCACTCTGAAACACGTCAACATTAGGATTCAATGGCCTCATGAGAAGATAACCAACATCAAGAAGGTATGTAGCTTTTCTTTGGTCTGTGACTGAAGAAACTGTTCTCTGTCAGCCTGGTTGAATAACTTAATTGGTGAAACATTGTGCCTCCATTTACATTTTGTCTTTTTGTATCAATACTCATTAGGAGTTTGATGGTTTAGGGATTGATGCCAATAAATGTATATTTATATATGTTCTTAAAAAATATCCTTTTAATTTTGTATTTTAAGGAAATTCCATTTTGGGTTGTGTTAATGATTTAATTACAATCTGATTCATTTAACTGCCTTTGGTCTCTTTGATCTAGTCTGCCTTTTGACCTAGAAGCAGCTCAGTTACAACATATAGCAAACTGTCATTGTTATAGTGATTTATTATGCATTCACATATTTATGTTCAATATGGAGATTCTTCCAATCAGTCAACTGCAAGTGCTTCATTGGATATTTCTGCATCAGTACAGTAAGTGCATTGATCTGTGTATATGTGAGTTGAGGAAACCGGTCTAGTCTAAGTGAGACTTGGATTTAGGGGCTACTGTTCTCCTCCATGTGTAATTCCTTCAGTGGTGAGTGACTGGCTGTGGGGACTACAGTTGTTCATTGTGCCGCACCTGCTCTCACTCTGTCAGGACACTCAGACATAAATAGAGCGCTGCCTAACAGGGCAACAAACACGCACGCGCGCACACACACTAAACATTTAGCGTCAGTTCTTCCATTAATACAAGCCTGTCTTTAATCATTACAGATATGGTTTTAGCACTATATTTAACACCCATTAATTTAAATGCATATATATATATATATATATATATATGTTTGAATTTTTTTATTTAACTGTAGAATCAGTGATTGATTATTGTCAGGAGGCAAAAACCAAATCAGAAGCTATGCTAATTTTTAAGAGTTTACAACTTTAACAGATCTTCCTCCATGCATCATTAATCATGATGCCCTGAGCAATCGGTTTATTTTTACCATCTGCTCCAAATATACATGAGCTCTAGTTCACAGTTACTTAATTGGCTGAGGTCTGATCTGATTTCCGGCTCTGGCAGAGTGGAAGCGGAGCGGTGATGTTTTGACTGTCTTCTGTTACACATTGTTGGTGGTGAACTGTCACTCGGGCTCAGTCACTGTCACCTTTTTTAGCTGTTTGTCATGGCGTCAGACTGTCATGGGGGCAATTGTTCGGCCCCAGAGAAACTGATCTTTCACTGCTGTTTATGTGTCATGCTTATTGATTCATCTGTGATGAGTCTGGGTCCATGTAGTCATTTGGAGAGCTACAGTTAGTCTTTATTTCCTTTTTCAGAGCTGATCTCAGACTAAGTTTACTCACTTGTCATGTTGAAGCGTTTATCAGGATCTTTATTTATCTTTATCTGAAGGTCAGTTTAGAATGTGAACACCAAGCGGCAGAATCTTTGCAGCTTTCTCATAATAAAGACAACAGAGTGTGTGTCATACTGTCTGAAGCATCATGACTTAACATGCCTCATACTGCTGTTCAATGCCTTATTTTAGCCTGGAAGTCCTTTTGACCAGTCACAGAGTGGACCAGTTAAATTGGGTTTAGATTGACCTGATTTGTTTTATTTACTGTATCATCACCATAGCTGGACATGTACACTGTGCCCCTCTCAGTTTTTAATGGAATTCACATCCTGTTTATTAATTTTTTAAATACCAGCATTTTACCGTCTTGGGTCTGTATTTCAGCTGATATTGTGCTATCATGGTGCATATCCATAAGCATGCATGCGTTAAAGCCACATTAATGGTTGCTGTTCAGTGCTGAGCATGCAAAGTATACAAATCTGTGGGGTGTTAAACCGAAACAATAGGCTGGATAACATGCTGTTGAGCTAAAGGAAACCAGTGATAATCCTCTGTGGGCTCCTTGCTATGTGTGACCCCTTTCACATTCAACCCAGTCATCTGACTGTATGTGAATAAAATCAAACTACCACCAACCAGCCAGATGAGACTACACTGTCCCACACCGGGACCTGCACCAGGCTTTCTGTAACACCCAAAGTCTTGCAGGGGGCTTAGTCCTGGTGGTCTCCACGTGGTAGGTCTTAAGTGCATATTTACTCCTCCATGACAGCTTTTCCTTTATTTTAAACCCACCAAACCCCAGTTTAAAATCTAATTAGTGGTGATTTATGGTAAACTAATAATAGCATATAGGACTTTGAGCTTGGGTCTCTGCCCCCAGACTTGAGCTCTGACAGAAGCTGCAGTGGCTGAGATGCATCACTGACCTTGGATACGCATCCATGATTCAGCTGCAGTTAAACACCCCGCTAAAATACAAAGAAACAGAGAGACGACCATACAAATACATAACAGTCGTAGGTCAAATCGAACACAAAGTGACATGTTTCATGTGTCTGAGTTCAGAGCTTCTCTCAGAATTGTCGCCGTTTGACGTGATGCTGGAATGACACGTTGTTTTCTGTACAGCACCGTTCTTCAGCGTGGGTTTTGATGCATTGAATGAACAGCGGCTGGAGAAAAAAGTCAGAGTGAGAGAGAAAAGACCATCTCATGTGATGCTTTAGAAACATAATGCTAGCTGTGTGATTACAAGTCTGCAGGTAGACTCATGAGCGACTGATACAACCTTTGATTGGTGGTGACTGTGGACACATGGTCTGGATTGTAAAGATATCTGGGTAAAATGTGTAAATCTCAGCAGAAATCACATACATCACATACACATCACATTGCTTTTTGAAGCAATGTATTCTTGACTTGACACAGAGCCAGCAGCACTTTATAAATGGACTTCCAGCCTTTAACCGATCAACATAACTTCTTTTAACATTACATGAGATTACATTACAGAAGGCTTTTGGGTTGTGGATAAAGAGCAGGACGGTGCTAATGTTAGCTTAGATAGATTCCAGGACACACATGCAGAAACTGTCACAATGCAAGTGCCATTCATGGACCTGGCCTTTAAGCCTGAGGCCCACCAACTAATGTAGTTAGTTAGGATTTGTTCTTTGGCTTTGGAAGTAACACTTATGTTCAATCTATTTGTAACACTTTCACTTTTGTACTTTGGGCTTTGAAAAGGCTTTGAAAAGTGCCCCTGCCTTTAATAATATATTTATTTTACCATAGGAGGCCTGCATTAAGGAGCTCCTTGTCCTCAGAGTTTCCTGCGCTTACTCCTAAAAGAGTTGTATTCTGCCAGGCGTTGATCACTGCAGCAACATTCATTTGGAATTGAAAGACACAAGCTTTCCACCACCGTCTCTCCATCCCGTTACATGTTCCCATCCTCCAGGATAACACTTCTTGGTAAGGTGTCCGTGAGGGCAGGGGGTGGAAACGAATTCCCTGGCATGTGGGATCGATGAAGAATTCTGGTGATGTAGCTCTCTCTCCTGACCAGATGTGCTGCGTGTATCACACTGAAGTGCACACATGTCTTTATTTAAAGGCTGTAGAGTGCATATATGTGTGCACTGACTTGGGTATATATATCTTTCCACATGGCTCCATTTGAGCCAGGTGGTGTAGATATGTGTTTCAGGACTTCAAGGTAAATGACATGGCCAAGGGTCAACTCATCACTGAGGAGTAAGCGGTGGGATATTGATTTATATATTGCAACTTTACGATGATTACAAGTATAGGAACCTAGAGTTTGCAATCCACTCAGTGATTGTATTTAGTCAGGTACTTATTAAGTGGCAGGAAAATAAAACAATCACAGTGAAATATGTTTTTAGGCGTATCGTTGTTCGGTTTCCACCTCAGTCCTTCGTCGATCTAACTGAGATAATGTCCACGGCCAAATGGACGCTCTGTGATAGGCCTTAAGGCGCACATCACCGGACCTCTTGGAGCATTCCATTTGGAGTCACTGAGTTCCTTAGCTTAAGACCCCTTGTGTTTTATTTTGGGAAAGTAATGATGAGGTGTGTCCCTGTGTGTTTATACACTGTACAATTGCCAAAGAAGGTCACCGTTGTCCGGCCGTATCTATTTGCAGTGCGACTGTAAAGTTTCAAAGACTTAGGGCAGTTGATAACGAGGTTTGAAACTGTTGCTCAGGAGTGTCTCTTGAAGTAGATCAGTCATATCTTACATGCAGGAGCCATGGTGACACTGAACATACAGATTTATATGACATTTAAGGCGGCAAACTCTGGTTACACTTCACAGATCGGCTCCCAGATTGTTCTGATTAACAATTTTTTATTTCGCTCTAAGTTTTACAACATATCTGGATATGTTTTATTCAGTTATTACAATTATTCAGATTTTTTTAGTACTGTTGTTCATTGCGTTTGATCCGGACAAAGGAAGAAAAGATACAATGTTACATTTTTTGCTACGATCAATGTCATGTTCGTTGATATTTTACAAATGAACCAAAAGTTATAAACATGAAGTCAAATGAGCTGACAGATCTCATTCACTGCAACGTTTTCACGACTGTCATCCTCCATCGTCAGTACTACATGGAGGACACGTGAGGAGATCAAACATCTGTGATTGAGAGCAGGTCATGTAGGTCTTTAATGTGCTTCATTTGTCTTCTGTGGGGGTCAGCATTAATAGTCTATGGGGGGAGTAGGACCCACTCTCAGTTGCTTTCATCTGTCTCTTAAAGCGATCCATCAGCTGTTTTCATTTTCTTCATGTCGTCACCTTTTAATGAGGAACTACCAAAGCACATGGAGTATAACGCGAGTTCAACACAACCGCTCACTGAATGAATATTCCGTGTGCTGTCACTTTCATATCAGTGGAGTTTGACATTTCTGTTCTACATACTTTTCACTGTCTGATGTATGTAATAGTGAAAATCCCAAACGAACCAGCTCAAGACCCTTGTTATCATGTGACCCTGGTGTCGCTGTTTGACGCTGTTGCAGGAACTCCATATGCAGATCCTCAGAGATGTCACTCCCACGTTGTAAAGAGCATTTTGTTTCTTAACACACCATTTTTACTGTTTTAGGGTCAAAAGGCACATCGGAGAATCTGTTTTCTTCATCCTGAAATCCCATCATGCCTAGTAAAAGACATCAAACAGCACTGCAAATAGCGTCTCAGTTTTCCTCCCTCTCACTCCCTTTATGTGCACAAATGAATATCTTTACCTTTCATTCTCTGTTCCCCCCGCCCCCCATCACCCCCCACCCATCTGAATTTATGGCCGTGGTACAGAGGCTCGGGCTCTGCTATGTGTCTGCAGAGACAGGATGGCTGTACGCACTGGATCCCTCCGCTGCTCTCACACCAGACAAGACTGATGTCTTTTCTCCGGGATGCCATAAATCTGGACTTTATTTCTAAGATGGCTGTGAAAGAGCCCAGTGCAGGAGACGAACCCCGCTAATGCTTCTTTCTCTTTCTCACTGTTCTCTCTTCTCAAACTGTGAAGGTGATGCGGCCATTAAGCGGCTCTCTCCTTGCAGGCCTGTCAGAATGCCTCTGCATGCTAGAGTTCATTTGAAGTGCAAACATGGACTCTCTGGAAGTGTTTATCTAATAATGACCCACTGACTGTCTGCACATGTGAGCTTGTCCAGGCTAAAATAACATCCACGCTGAATGTGTAGCCGACTGAACATCTGGAGGAATGATTAGTGGAGAGGTGTGGCTCCGTTATGACGATACTCAGCATAACCTGTTTGACTGTTTGTTGCTGTTATGTTCAGAAACTTGAAATCCCTTTCCCGCACTGTTTAAATGTTATCCTGTCAATATATCAGAGCAGCAGAAACCCCAGACAGGCTATGACTGTTTTATATTAATAACTTGATAAGAACACCAGTTGATGGGCACCGTGTCTCCTCCAGGTGAGGAAGTGCTCATGCGACAGACTGGGAGGCAGTGTGTCCCAGGCCCCATTCTTCAATTTAAGAGAGCGTAAACTGAAAAATTCCAATTTTCCATGTCGATTTCCAGTTTTCAGCTCCAACACTTCATCTCCTCCTTTTGGTGTTTACACTTCAACATATTTGAACTTTAAAAGCAAATCCCACACATCTCCCATGCAAGCAAGTTGTTTTCTGGTCTCTGTGCTGTCATTCCCATAATAAAACTTAAACCAACAGCAAGTTTTATCACATTTTAACCTTATAAAAGGTTAAAATCAGATTTTGAAAGCTAATGTGCATAATCAATATCTAGACTAACTCTCAGTGAAAACACTCAGCCCTTTCCCACTGTTTGAAGTTTGGCTTCCTGTCTGACTGGCTGTGGCTGTTATGTCCAGCAAAAGTAATCTCTCTAAATGCAGCACTACCTGTGCTTTCATTCTTCATCCCTGCTGCAGCATACTCACTAAATATCACTCGGTGTGTGAGCCCAGGGCTGAAAACCAAATAGACATTATGTCTTAGTCCATTCACTCTTTGCTCCTGTGCATGTTTCTTTTGTTTCTATTTGCTTTTTCTGTCAGCGGCATTTAGTGCTGACTGAATAAATCATCTAGTCCACCACAAAGATTAGAGAACAAGCGCGGTGTTACATCATTGCAGCAACCTGTAAGGTCTTGCCCATCCTTGGCAGTAAAGACACATCACTGCTAATAACAGGGTAGAAACCGTGGAGCGGTTTTGTGGGTCTGATGTCATCCCTGTAGAGATGAGTCAAAAGACAAACATCGCATACAAGTCAGACATCCAGATGGTGGATGGTAGGTGGTAGGTCTGGAGGTGATGATGATAGCCTTGATACTGAGACCTGTTTTGGTTTGCATTTGATAATCCGCGATTGTATTTTAGGCCATTAACAGTGCTTCACGGTGCGTTTTGGCTTTATATCACAAAAGTCTTGCTTGTGTACTCAGAATAGATGTCAGATGTTCAAAGATGGGCTGAAATCAACCCCTGCAAAATGGTAGCTGCTTGAAGGCAGGTAATTAAAATGGCTTATGACATTACGTATGTGGCAAATGACTGGAATTACTGTACGTCTCCAACAAACTAACAAAGAACAGAGTTCTCGTAAGTGTTTACAAGACCAACATCAGAACATTGTGAGCTAACCAGTGCTCACACCACTCTGATACGCCTTCATATACACGTCACATGGCAGCTCCCGAAGTATTTCACAGCACAGTTAAATGGATATTTCACATCCATGTAGCAATATATGCCAAAAAAAAAGACAAAAATCAAATTCTCTCTGTATCATAATTAAAATTTAATCATGTTCTTTTTCTTGTAAATCAAAATGCGACATGCACAAATGAATGCCAATACATGCACCCCTGGATCGATCTTGAAAATGTATCAGTTAGCAAGTAGGCATCTCAGTTAGCTTCCTCACATTTCCAGTAAGTTGTGAGGGAGTGCTCTGAGAAGTGCGTAGTCTGAAAATCCCTTGGAACGGTTTGCGACCGTTTCCATCCATTCGATCTGCTTTGTGTTGGAGCCCGGGTGTTTGGTGCTGACAGCTTTCGCTCTGCACGCTGCCGAAAGATAAGATACTATTTTTCCCAACTGAGTATAAAAAGCGGCGCCGGGCTCCGCGCCAGCCTCCTCGCAGTGCCCTCTTCAGCGAGGTGATAAGCATGCCATCAACACGCTGATGCATAGGTGGCACGCGTATATGTGCGCAGTCTTTTTAGTCAAAGCCTTGGGATTCACTTAGACCACGATCATACTAAGAAACAGGTTTATACCCTCCGTGACTCACAGAGAATACGGTTTAATGGGTGCTTTGGGACACACAAACACTTTTGATGAGTGTGTTAAGAGGAGAGTTGCAGGAGAGTTGCAGGAGAGTCGATAAATCAACCTGTTTTTCTTCCCCTTGTGCTTCTTATTTGCTCTAGGAAGGATGGTGTCGATGTTACTTAGAAGTGGACATAGCAGAACTCCAACTTTCAGTCTGCTTTATTACCGTTTGCACGCTCTCTCTGTCTTTCTCTTTATTTCAATATTGCTCTCTCTCTCTCTCTTACCCTCTCTTTGTCCCTCCCACCCACTCTCTCTGTCTCTCCCTCTGCATGCTGTTTCTTTTATTTTGTCCCCGCCGAGAGATGACTGGAATTTCTCATCTGGCCGAGAGGGTCATTTTAACTTTCTCCCCTTGCCTTGCTCACTTGATTTCCACTCCCATCCACCCTGCCCGTGCGTGCAACTCTCTCCCCTCCTTTTCTGACGCTCTGCACCGGTTTCTTTGGCATCCCGCTCGTGTGTGTGAGCCAAGGGAAGGCAGCACTCTCCTGGGACACTCCTAACTATCTCTCTCTCTGTCTCTCCTCTCGCTCTCACACGTACACATGCTCGCTTTTCCCCTGTTCTCTGTGCCTATCAGGCTAATTCTGTACTGTAGCACGCAGGACACTTTTCTCTAATCTGTAGTAGGGATGGGGCCTATTCTGCTTTCCTTGGCTAATGAGCTTAGCTGAGCTTGCTGAGCAGCTTTAGCCCTGCAGGTTGTTGTAGTGGGCACTGGTTAGCCTTAAACAGTTAGCGAGTTGGACCAGAATGGAGCAGTGGATCTTGGAAGGGGCAGAGCTGTAGCCACAGCTTCACCACTCCTCTGTTTGCCAGCAGGACCACCTCTACTTGTACCAGCACTGCGGCTGGGACGTGTCTCTCTCTACTCTCTCCCCTCCTTCCCCCTCCCTCCCTCCCTCCCTCCCTCTAACGCTACCTGACTCCCCTCTCTGTCTGTCCTGAATCACTGACAAACTGCTTCTTGTGGCTGCATCACCTCACAGGCAGCAGCCCCTCTTTCAGCCCCGTTTTTCCATCCCTTTCACCTCTTTTCTCTCGTATCCTCTCCCCTGACTCTGTTGCCAAAATGTACCGGAACCCGTGGATCTCGAATTACCTGACTCACGTCAAGTTTTGCAGCCAAGGTAAGAGCAGCGACTTGGGGCTCTGGAGCAGAGGGCAGAGCTGAGATTTGAGGGCAGATTACTCTGGTTGTGGAGCTGGGAATCTGAGCTCTTAGAAGTTGGCAGGCAACAAACTGCAGGCTCCTCTCCTCCCTGCTTACTGTTCTGCTTTCTAGTCAGCTGTCCTTGCACTGCAGCTGTAGCCTCCAAGGGCACTACGTAGCACTGATAAGGGACTTGTTACAGTGCAGGGCTCAGATTCAGGAAAGTGCAGTTGCATTGACGTACTCCCACAGCTGCCCTATTGCTGCGTATGTGTGTACTGGAGCTGGATAACAAACCAAATGTATTGAAAGGCTGACATTAGGAATCTCTTACTGACTTAAATACATTCATATTACAGTTGAAAGCTTTATACATTCTCTGAATTGCAAAAAAGCTAAACCTGCTGTTTGAACTTAATTTTAACAAGCCATAATCAGTGATATTCCCACAATCAATGGATTGCAGTGCAAGGACAAAGCTAGTCAATTGCAATTTGTTATTCATATTTGAGCTGCTGACCAGTGGCACATCATCCTTAATTTGGCGAGTCCAAACTGCAGAAAGCTATTTTATCTCTCTGATGGCGTATAACCTACTAAGCAAAAGAGCCCTGATTTTTAGATGCAAATGAAAAAAGGAAGTTATTGCAAAAATGTGGAATAAATAGTGGCCTAAAAGTTAGCTAATGTGCAGCGTTTTCAGGACCGAGACATTCCTAAGAAGCTTGGGAAGCTACTGGCTAGCGTTTCCCTGGATGCTAGTTTGCCAATTGCAGCACTGGGAGAATTACTACACTACAGCAGAACCACAGGTTTCCTGAAGCTGTGCATGTTCATTTTGAGTCAGCATGAGAGAGGAAAGATGATGCAATAGATGTTTTTTATAATCGCTTATGTAAATGCGCAGGTCACAGCGTCCCTTGTGTGTTCTATGATGATGTAGTGCTGACTCGTCGCAGGTCCGTGAGTGCGTCTTGGAGTGCTTCTCATTCCCACTCTTCTTTTAATATTTCCTGAGTGAGAACCCAGTGCTGAGATCTGGCTCCTCCGTGCTAAACTGGCTGCGATTCCACAACAGGTGGCTCCGTTTCAGGCTCTTACATGAGCAGCGAGACTGTTTTTAATGTGGAAGGAGGGTTTGTTTTAAGGTTTGTTTGAGAGCCTGCATGTGTCGCTTGAGCAGTGCTTTGCTCCCCGCTTCCTCCGCAGAATTGAATCAGAGACTGAGCCTGCTTGTACGCTTATTGTTCTTCAGGTTAAAGACATATAATTGGCTTGTTGTCACATAAGTCTACTGTTTGTAACAACAGCCTCACCTAATTTCTGAATCTCCATCTGTTTTTAATGCTTTACTCCCTAAGCCTTTCTGAGTGAGGCTTTAGATACTACTTGAGTCTCCTTGCAGGCACTGTGAATGCAGAGTAGGTGGGTGACCAGGTGGGGGGGGGGGGTTAGGACTTAAACATGCACACACACACACACACACACAATGTGCTGTAATGCAGACAGACACAGAATGACACATTTCCTTTTGGGCTTGCTGTAATCCCAGGAATTGAAGTTAATCCTGTATCTCAACTTGGACATATGCTCAGCCCCTGATGCCTCTTTGGTTACTACACAGGCTATTTTGTGTGCGAACACATGGACTGAACACTGCAGTTTGATTGACAACTTCAGTTTCTTTGTGTCCAGTGTCGCACAGTCTTTGATACCTTCACATAAAAGTCTTTCCTCACTATAGAGCCTGAATGACACTCCACTGAATCATGAAATCATTTTATCCTCATGTTTTATCAGTGTCAAGCCGCTTTTACAGCCTCATCAACACACACGGGGCATGTGTGTGTGGAATTCCTGGCGTATTCCCTCGCGGCTATAGCCGCCATAGTGTTTCTGTAGATTACAGCCAGCATCAAAGGCTCTGCCACATCTGTGATCATTGTGGAGGTTTTTATGCCTGTGTCTGGAATGACGAATGCATTGAGGCGCTTTCCAAGGGGGTCGCCCCGGACAGCCCGCATGTCACCACATATAGACTGTATGAGGTGTAAAAGGAATACAGGTCTGGGTTGTGGAGAACTCTATATGCTGAACCTGACAATAGCCCCAGACAGCTGCCCCCGAGGGATAGATGCTTGTGTTATTTTCACACTAGCAGCTAATTAACCTTTACTGTTGCATCTGGTTTTGTTTCAGACTCTCGCTTTAAAGGAAGTCTTGGTATTTGTCAACGTGGGTGTTATTCTTACATTTTTGACCCTTATGACCGCTGATAGGATAACATTTTGTTTCCCCTTTTGCATTGTGGAGATCTGGGAAGCAGAAACAGACACTGGTAAAACAAGTTGATTGGGACAGAGCGCGTGAGGCTCCCACACCTCAGTTCACCAGAAATCAATCCAAAGTGACGATTGAGTCCGAGCAGAAGTGAATGGATGAAACAGTGCCCTTGAAAGCTCTGTAGCTGCTGTGGCAATCTGCATAACAACTGTTGCACGATTACCGTAGCTTCAACTGCAGTCTTAATTTATCATACAGTGGCATTCAATGAAACTGCACTTTGTGCACTTCTTCTTATTTTTTTCCCAACTTTGAGCACAAGAACCATCTCATTAATTTGCTACTACTTCATGAGCATTGCACCCATACTAGTTCAAAGGAGAACCACAGTCTGGAACAAAAACAAACTGGTGTCAACCTTTAACAAGGAAGTAGATCTTTTTATGGTATGACGTTATGCAGAGTAGCTACGGGGACCTTGTACCTGTTGCCGTTTTGCATTTGCAAATTTTTACATAGCCATTGAATAAAATGTTCTGAGCATTAGAAAATGGTTGACCAATTTCTTTTGCAGGTCTGGTTTGAGTCCTCTTGTCTTGCACCACGCCAAAATATGCACCGCTTCCTGTCGGAGTCATAAAGCAGTCAGAGCTGAACATACAGGCATCATGAGCACAGCGCCAGAATCTGCATGATTAAGTGTTTGATGTCATTCAGGATTGATGCTGCTTATAAGTTCAGACCTTGCTTAGTCATCATCTTTACAGGAGTTTTTAGTGATGTACATGTTATTTTATGTATTGTGTCAGCTCTTTCCTCACTTCATTAGAGTCATCGCAGGCATTTAACTTCGTCCACTGTGAACACATTAGCTGTTAGAGATTGCTGCACACTGATATGTCACTGTTTCAGTCAGTACAGGATATGTGTGCACAGGTTTTATACAAGTATGTTTTATGTTCTTAAATATCTGCTAGCATGCTGTCAACCTAATCTTTGGATCGTTGTCAAAACAGACAGCTCAGATAACCGGGATTATCATTCAAGGCTTGCAAGGAATGAGCAATGTTTTCACCAGCCGTATTCCACCCAGCTGAAACAATACACGACTATCCCCAAACACATCCAGGCACACCGCCCTCTCCAAATAAGCTGTCTTTCTTCTCAAATGATGTTTTGCCTAAGTAGGAGGGATTTAAAGCGTCACCCCAAACATCCTTAATAAGGACTAACAGATCTGGAATGGGTGGTTAAGGGTGGGCGGCCTCAGGGGAGAGGTTAGAGGTTTGGGTGGAGCAGTGGAGGGAGCTGGGGGTGGGGGCATCACGCGGCCCTGAGGTGAACTCAAAGAGGATGGAAGTGGGACCACATGTTTGTCCTGAAATTGCACGGTTCTGGCCACTCTGAGGTCCGAG
Organism: Datnioides undecimradiatus; assembly: GCA_008933995.1. NCBI lineage: Eukaryota > Metazoa > Chordata > Actinopteri > Lobotiformes > Datnioididae > Datnioides > Datnioides undecimradiatus. Next base: position 12,081,119 of record WARS01000010.1, read on the forward strand.
CGCAGCCAAAACCGCACGTTTGCGGTTTGGAGCCAGTAACTGAAGCAGACGCAGACATTCCTTAAAGGGATGTTTCACTAAACTCGCATTCCATCCAAATCTGTTTATGATGCTTGATACCCACTAATGCCTGTTCTTCTTGGTAATGAGGCTGTGTTTCTCTGTAGGCAGGTGTTTATGTCACGTTTTGCCCTTGTTTACTGACGTTGGCCATTTTCTTAATAGACACCAGACTTTATTATGTTAGATAGTTAACTCTTGATTGGAATAGTGTGTTTGCAAGCTTTGGGTAACTTGACAATATGGTTATTGTGTCTCTGCATACTGTTCACTATATGTAGTCATGGCAACAATGATAGACAATTAATGCTCCATCACCCCAGCGACATGTGTGATAAGACTTTACAGCGCCTGCCTTGGTGACACACATGCAGTCACTCCTATCAAACCCTTTAACTTATGACCTCATGCGCAGCGCCTAGACTGGTACTTTAGGTGGAAACAGTCACTGTCTGTGGATGTAAGTGCGGCGCACATTTGTGTTGCTGTTTGTGGGGGCTGCAGGGTGATGGGGGTTGGAGGATGGCAAGCCTTTCAACTACACAGATCACTTATTATTTGATGTGATTCAGTCAGGCAGGCACATTATTATTTTCCACATCATTTGTTTTCTCTGTGGAAGTCCACTTAATTAATGTGGTTCTGTGCCAAGGACCGGCACACATGCTGGATGGTTCACCTTAAGGTGCCTCGCTGTGTGGGTTTGTTCACTTCAAGGTAAAAACTTAAAGGTTCTGCTGTTAAAGATGGAGTAAATGAGCACGGTGACAGGACTAAATGTTGCACTCTTTTCTCCTCTTCACAGGACTTGGGAGTGAGACCCCAATCAAACTAAGTAATCCTAGATTGCTACAGAAGAGAGCTTTGAGGTAAGATACTAAACAACGTGTGTGTGTGTGTGTGTGTGTGAGTGTTAGCTAATCCGTTAAGTTTTTATTACATGTTGTTTGAGGTCACATTGTTGAAGACTTGGTGTGTAAAAACTGGGTTCCTTTACAAAACATCTTGTAAACCTGAAACATGGAACTTGTGGCTCCCCCCCTTTGACAGTGAGAGTAATAACACAAAAACACTGTGACACGTGCTTATGATGTATACTTCCACAATGCTCCTAGTTGCCGGAGCCGCTGACATAAAATGCACCACTGCCATTGTGGCAGTATTAGAATATAGCACTAGCATTTTACACAATATAAGAAAAGATCTGACCTGAAGAAAAAAAAACTTTGCTTGTATGAGCTAACAGTAGCCACCATACATTACTTGTAATATCAGGCCAAGTAACACTATATCAGCGAAACCCGTGAGTGTGCTGGACTGAGCAAGTGTGTGTTTTGATGCTTATGAACTCTTATTAAGGTTTGCTTGTGTCGCTGACTGAAACAGAAATACCCGTTGGACCCATCTTTATTGATTGTGCATAATTTAATTGTGAAAACAAAAAGGTAGCAGAGTATCAGATATATCAGTGTGTCCGAGCTCAGTGGGGAACTATAAAACTCTAGATATGCTCACTTTGTTCCTTGGCAGCGTCAGTGCTCCCTGCTGCAGCATTAGGAGGATTGGTCAGCGTCATGTTGTTGGCCCGGCGTCAAATTCACCATTGGCTCTACACTTTAGCCCGCACATAGAAAGTCTCCTTTACGGCAGTGAGGACGTTGGGCACAGTGACACCCGGCTGGTGCCAAACTGTGTGGGTGTGGCTTTGACTTGAAAACATTGTGCATGTTGGAATTAGTTGCTAGAAGGTTCCAGTCATGAAAGCAGATAGAGAAGGATCAACACTGTATATCTGTGTGTTCACGACTGGTTGCTGGAATGAGCAGGACTGCAGAGTCATGGTTTCCCAATCCTTGCCTGTCTCCTCACATGAATAATGTACGGGCAGTTCTTTTATATCTGCATTGTACCTCTGTGGTTTTGAATCAAACCCATAATCAACTTCAGCATGTTTACAGGAGAGAAGTATACTGTATATGTGTGTCGGGGTAAAACCATCTCAAATTCCCAAATAAATATTTGATTTAATTTACAGGTTCATATCCAAATGTATTGTTTTGATGACTAATAGCTTGTTTTTGTTACGACCATTGACGAGACTTTTGAACATCATTCATACTGAGGCTGCTTCCGGCAACAGTTTTTAATGATTGGGACCGTTTGGTGAAATTCAGTTTCATTCAGTGAGCCACTTACATCTGCTTACGCTGACGGTCCATAAACAACCCAGTTTCCCACAGCTCAGCCCCGGTTCAATAACAGTTGGTATTTTTCCTGCACCCCTCAGCTTCCAGAAAGAATTCTCCTTCGACGAAAAAGACGACCCAGCCAAAAGCACCAAGGATATAGATGTTAGTCTCTTGGCCAATCTTCCCAAAGGTGAGTAAGGGGTATTTTATTTCTGCCTGCTTGCAAATAACCCTCATAATGTCAACTTTCCCAAGGTTTCTGAAAGTCACTGTTGTGCAACTGCAGACTCATTGCCAGGTGGATTCTTGTCAAGATTTGTCTAAAACCGGTTTGTCTACAGACACAGTACTCAAATATTGTTTGCTGCTGCACTGTCTACCTCACAGGCTCCTTTACTCCAGAATTTAGATATAGATGTAGAGGTTTGTAGGTCAGTCAAGTACCGCCAGATAATCAATACAGTACTTTGATGAGTAAATTGCTTAATTTGCCTGCTATTGAGTGCAGAGCATTTAGTGCACAGTGGGCTTTTATTGCTTTTACAGTTAAAAGTAAACCAAACAGTGAAGTTGCAAGCTTGAAAACCAAATCAGCAGTCAAAAAGATGTGCACATCCTCAGAGAGCTGCAGGAGGAGCTGCAGAGTCAGGCGATAACTCTCTCTGGGTTCACACTTTACATCTCATAATAGATTTGACTTGAAATATTGAAAGCCAAACCTACTTAGATTTAAAGAGGTATTCAAAAGAATGAAATGCAATGCAAAAGCAGGATCTGCGTTGGATTCATTTTCAATAAACTGCTACTGAACCCCAGCCTTAAGAATAGCTGATATTACAGTCTTGATCAAGAACTTTGCAAACCACCAATGCACAACCCAGATCAAGCCAATAAATGGAGTGTGGTTTGTTTAAGAAGACACTGCTAAGACAGATGAATTCCTTTTTCAGAGCTGTATTCATTTTATGTTTTTTATTCTTCCTTTAGTCTCTGAGTTGAGGAAACGATTTGAAGGCATTACCACAAGCGCAAGTGACTGGGAAATGAACAGGTAAGAGGCTGATGATACATGTATAAAATGTTTTTGATGATAATGCAGTCCAGGATTGTAAATAACATGTCTACGTTTGACTACTGCTTTTCCTCTTTTCGTGTGTAGGAAGGAACGTATCGCGCGCCGGTTGGAGGGCATAGAGGGTGAGGTGCATCCCTCTCTGCTGCCTAGCTTGGTGGCCAACCGGCTTCTGGAGGAAGACACACCACGATACACCAGGGCCTCTGACCCCTGTGAGCCCTGTGGCGGTGAGACAAACACAGTGCCTATACAATTTTCCTGACCCCTGGTTAGATGGAAGCACAAAACATGACTTTTGTTCTTCAGTTCCAGTCCAGCGATATGGCATGGAGGGATTCGAAAGCCCAGAAATGCATCTGACGGCTCCAGAGCGCCAGTCCAGAGCTCGATGCAGACCAGACCCTCCGGCCTCCATCCACACAGAGCCCATCTACAGCTCAGGCTCCACCACCAATGCCCCAGAACTGGAGTCCAAGGCTGAACGCATTGCTCGCTACAAGGCAGAGCGCCGCAGGCAGCTGGCCGAGCGCTATGGCATCTCTTTGGATCAAGACCTGGACTTGGACTGTCCCTCTCGCTATAGCCGCAGTCGGAAGGAGTCGGAAGGTTCAGAAAGGCAAAACAGAGGGGAGTTGTTGGGGGACGAAGGGAGGGACATCACCCTGAGTTCTTATACCAGTACCTCTGCCACTAGCCCAAGGGTGGGACGCACAGCACACTATCCTGACCCGGGTCACGAGATCGGTCAAAGCAAAGTGGACTCATTCTCAGAGAGGGAGAGACTGATGAACCTGGAGAATCAACGCAGGGCTGCTCCGCCCGAGCCACCATCCTCTGCCTCATACATGGATGTGACGTCATCATCCTCAGTTGCCAGGGTGCCCGCCAAGGACTATTCAGTCGCAGGGATGCCACCCAGTTCACCCAAGCTGAACAGGCAACTTTCCCTCTCCTCTCCCAAGCATGGGGCGTCTCCTGGGGACCTTTTTATCGAGCAGCAGGCCCACAACGTCCTCAGCAGGCAGGGGTGAGTTTCTCTGTTTCTACGCATTTTTTCTGATACCTATTTATCCTCTAAGTAGTTTCTCCCTGTTGTTTAAAAAAAGAAAGAGAGTAGATTTGAATCCTTTCTGTGGAAATAGCCACTCTACCCTGCTCTGTGTTTTGATTTTGGCGGGCCATTTCTTTGTAAGTGTCCAGACCCTGACTTCCTTCAGAAACATGCATACGGTATACATAAGGTTTCACACCTTTCACACCATGGTTTCCATGTGGTCAGAACACTGCTGTGTTATTGATGGATTTGCTGTGACAGTGTCATCCATCAGACCAACTCTTGCTCCATGTGTCTCTGTCCCACTCATCTACTCATGTCCAAGGTCGTCCTGTTGACAGGAATGCTGTTTCATTCCAGATCAGGCAATCTGAACTTTCTGTGGAGACCAGTTCCACTGAGACCAAGAGCTAGGCTGCACTATATGAGCAGAATAATAAATGTGTTTGTGTGTGTGTGTGTGTGTTTCGGTTGTAAATTCCCAAAGGAGCTATTACAGGCCCAGCTGTTGTAGGGGAAAGCTAATAATAAGGCTGTTAGGATGAACCAAACTTCTTGCTACTAGCGCACAGGAACACAGTTTTTAGGTTTTGGGAAAAATGGGTTAGGGGAACATGTAGGGGGAGCGGGTTAAGGGGGACGTTGGTCATGATCATTCATATCATCCATATGTAAACTACATGCAGAAGACCCAAGAAATATGCTTGTGATAAGTTTAGCCATTACCAGCAAGCAGTCGCAGTACTCACTAAATTAGGCATTCATTGTGCTCGACGTTTTCTCCACTACAGAGGGTATTTCTCAACGGAACACTGTAAAATAAGGCACTGAAGTGGTGCCTCGAGTATTGTATTCCTCCCCACAGACAGCAAGTGTTAATTTCCCTAAAGTGCTATATTTATTTGCAGCTTTATCTGAAGCAGCTGAGTGTTTTCTGCTCCACATGATAAGCACTAAGAAGCGTTTGGCTCCACTACTGATAAAGTAAACAATAGTATCAGTATGTGCGCTGCTATATATCTCCCTTTCTCATTTATGATGTAACAAATAGGTCCAGCCCAGGTCGTGTCCAGGCTTTGGCCCTGTTGTCTGTATTTCTAACGAACAGATGATGCTGATTCTACAGTTTACACATGACTATGCTGTCACTCCCTATCCTGTGTTCTTGTCTGTGCCGCCCACTCTCACTATTCCACAATCCCTTTCTCAGGTTTCAAAACTTGGCTGGTGTGTGTCTGTGTGTGTGTGTGTTTGTGGTGCAGAGAGGGTGTTGTGTTACTTGGCGGCTCAGTGTGACTCCACGGTCAGATCTATGACCCACAGCTGGACTTGATCAAGACCAGCAAGTCCTGTTGGGAAAGAAGCACATATGAAAGCATCCCCTCCACCTCCTCTCAGGGCATCTTTAGGCCCATCAAACTTCTTTGACAAGTGTGATGCGAATAGCACTCAGCTGGGGGCGGCTTTTGTTTAACCATGTGATGACCTTGAAAGTCAAAGTTCATTCTTGATCTTGGAAATTGTCGTTGTTAAAAATACTATTTCTCAAAATGGTGGTTTGAAGATCAGAAAAGTATTATGAAATGATTTTGCAGTATATTGACAGTTGAGTTAATTTTACATTGGTTGTTGCCATGAACTCGATCATTTAAAAGACAACACGTGATGCATTTGCCTTGATCGGATAGGACAGAGGTAGTAAGAGGGAAAAGGGATGAAATACAGCAGCTAGGATCCAAACAGGGACATTGCCCTGTCCTGCAGTAATTATGGTGTACCATGTGGTCACTGCTGAAACTCTATCCACTTGGATCCATTTGGTTCCCTGGGGTTATAGGACAAATTGGCGTGCAGACCCACGATACATAGCAGTGAAAACAACCAACCTGTGTATGATTTGAATCCTCTCCTTCTGTATTCGTGACTTACAGACATTCTCTTTGACCTGAACTCATGCCTGTGCTAAATTAAACTGATTAGGTGATTTGTCTTTGGGCCTATTGGCTCTGAATATCTGCTTTCATGGATAGGACCTTAGCTAAAAGGGTCTGGCCTTTGTTAGCCTTCTCTTGATACCCTGTAGCGTCAAAACATTCTATCCCTTGTTGGTGGCCTTGTCTGGTTTTCAGTCAACAGAGTGATTCGGTTTTTCTAGTCATTGTTCTTAATTTAACAAACAAAAAAGAAACATAGCGTGGCAACTCTCTCCCAAAACTACAAGAACAATCAAGTATCTCATTAGGAAACTGTACTTGTATTCGTAGCTGGATTCTGCTTGCAGCCAGGCCTATTCTCACTCTGGTCAAGCTCGACAGGAAGTCAGTGCTGAGTGTAATGTTGTGGTGTGTGTTCAAGAAGAAAAGCTGAACAATGACTTCAGACTTTTTGACCCACTCACATGTCTTCCAATTGGTTTCCATTGCCACAGCGAAAGGGCGAACTTGAGCACTGATTGGTTCTTCCAGACTGATGCTGAGGGCGACACCCATTCCCTCATCAACTGGCCCTCGAGGTACCCCCAGGCTGGTTGTGTCTCACCCCAACCTCACCTGCCATTTTTGCCATTCAGCTGACCCATCAACCCTCATGAACAGTGCTCATTTACAGTTTGTGTCTTCTAAATCTGGGCTGATTAGAAGGCACAAAAGTTTAAGAATATCTACTTCCTGGTTTGAGAGTCAGCTGACTTCCACATCATGACTATCCTCATTGCCGCAAGCTCCTGTTCGTTTTGCTTTGGGCCATAACTTCATTTCCCATGCGCCTGTTGCTGTGTTCAGTTTAACCCCCCATGTCAATTGTTTAAATGAACACATTATGTTAAGCATCTTGAGGATGCAACATTGAGTTGTGTAATACTTTTTTGTGAAAGTTATTCTGACCAGTCACCATAGGTTTGGGAACAGTTTACATTCTTGTCTTGGCCACTAACTACGGATCTTTACCAGTACTGTTATAATATAAAACAAGATTTGGTCCAAATACTTAATTAACTTGTTGTAATTCAATATTAGTAAATACTCTTTCGAAGTCATAGAATAAAGACACTCTTGTAACTTCTGATCTTGCCTCCACATCAGCAGGTTTGGGTGTTTTCTTCAGTATCAGATGAATCCAGCAGCAGTTGTCTGCACAAATATGGGAGCAGTATGTCCTACCTGCATCCCCCCCTGTGGGAATTGCAGTCCAAAAATGCCAATAACAATAAGAATAAGAGCAATACTTCATTCATCAGAGTACAGAGTACACAAGCCAAGAACCCCCTTAGAACATGTATGGTACAACTGACATGCAAATGTACAGCAGTTGTAAGGAGCAGAACCAACCCTGTAAATATCAATGTATGGCATAAGTAGCCATGACATGTAGTGGCTTATTTAATTAATTGAATTAATTTAACTGAAAATTAAAATAAACTGAATGCCTCTTCTACTTCACTAAACATGCCGAATTCATCAGTGGGTGTGCATTTAATGCCTTAACACAAGCAGCTTAAACACAGGAAAGGCATCCAAAATAAAATCAAAACTAAAAAAAAAAGCGACTAACGTTGTGATGTGTAAAATATTTGGTCCAACAGGACTATAAATGCATTTAGGTTTTAGATTTCAATTTATGATTTTTGACTGAGACCTTTAATGAACCTAGCTACACAAATGATCTTTACATATAAGAGACATTTGTTCTGTCTGTTGCAGTAAAAATGCTAACCAGCTATTTGTTTCCCCTGAAGAATCAGAGTTAGGGAGAGGCTTGCCAGAGAGGAGGGCCGTCAGAGGAGCCCAGAGCTGGGGCATGTTACAGAAACCCCAGTGTACCGCAGGCAATTTCAACATCAGACCCAGCCTTCTGCACAGTACCACACAGACCCACGAGGGCCCCAGCAGGCTTCGTTTCATCACCACCAGGCTCAGCTCAACCGACCTGGGCCACTGGGAGGCCAAGAAGTTGGGGGTTACCCTAGTTACTTATCCCTGGCCTCTGGTCCTTCAAGCAGGCCTGGGCTGCAGCAGCAGCAGGAGGAGGAAGAGACAGAGGAGTCAGGGGACATAAAGACAGAGGGTCTTCTGAAAAGTAGGAAAGCAGTCCTGCCCTCTGAGATCCGCCGCAGGGAGAGGAGCACTGAGGACCCACGGAGAGGAAGAGGGGATAAGGAGCCAGGTATGTCCAAGGTGCTAAGTCTCAGTCAAGCAAGGGAGGCTGAGGCTGAGGATCCTGTAAGAGGACACAGAGGCAGAGCCAGGCTGGATGAAGCAGAGCACACCTCTCATCTGCCAGGATCAGAATACAGGCCTAGAGAGCGTGAAAATGCCATTTATATCCACAAAGGTGTGGCTGCCACCCACATCCAGCCCAGACCAGCACATGCAGACACAGGAAACGGCTCCTCCGGCACAGCCCTGAGCCGCTTGGTGTCAGATACAGGGGATCCACGAGTGTTCACTCAGAGGAACCTGCAGCACCACACCCACGACCCCTTTGAGGCCAGGGAGAAGGACGCTTTCAGTAACCGAGAGAGTGAGCCGGACACCCGCGTGTCCGTGGCTCAGCTCAGACATTCCTACATGGAGAGCACCACCACCCCACCAACAAGCCGCAGGAATGAGCTGTAGGTGGCAAAGTGACATGCTACTCACTGGCTGGCTTCTCTAGAACTCACACAGATGCTTGTTACCTAACATTGGCTGGCTGCTTAAAGACTAACAAGCAACTTAGGCTGAAGTGAAGCACACATCAGTAATAGCTGATCCGTGCACAGTTTCTCCTCTGTAGGAATGGCATTAATATGTTAATCACCCGGGCTACCTATGATGTATGTTTTGGCACTGTGACTTGCTTGGTTAATTTCTGGATCCAATGAACATGTGCATGCTTTAACCATTAATGAATCTGCATGGTCGTGCTCATATATTTGATTTTTCAAATGCAGCGGTGTGAGCCAACACCTCTGTTTTTAAACATTTGAATTTTTGTTATCAGTCCCTCTCTATCTCTCCCTCACCATGCTCTATTTTCTCTCTCCTTTGGGTACTTTATCTGTCGGCCCCTCTCTTTGGGTGGCCCCTCCAGTGAAGTTGAGGGGACCAGGGCACTCGCGGGCTACGAGGCCCCATGGAGAGGGGATAGGGACAGGGGGCGCAGGCCCCGGCAGTATATCTGTCCCGGGGAGAGTAGAAAGACCTCAGAGAGGTTTAGGACGCAGCCCATCACTTCCGCTGAGCGCCAGGAGACTGATAGGTACTGCTCCAGACTCAAGAATGCATGGCCGAGAGTGAAGATTGCTGGAAGATCCTCATAATGTCATGCATGTCAAAAAAGTCCTAACAGTATGTTGATTTTGTAATATTTGATGCACAGAAGTGTTGATTCCAATCAGGTTTTGATGCAATATACAGATTAATCATCAAATATCCCTTGTTTGGTGTACAGTAAATAATTCTCTAGCATGTAGTAAATCCATAATCAGATTAATGCTAAGAGCTGGATCATAGTTTACCACAGGCCAATGGGCGTGACACAGACACTCACACACTTACACACTCTCTCTCTCTCGCTCCTTGATTTTGCCCCTCATTCTAACAACATTAGCAAACAGAGAAGCTTAAGGGCCAAAGGTCCCTCTGATTGGGCCTTGGCAGTGGTCATCACATGTGACCACACTAAAGAAGTATGAATTGGCCTTTGTTGGTAATCACTCCCTGAGACCATGGAACCGAACAGACTTCTATAATGCCATCTAATTCTCCAGCTTAGTCTGCTTTACTAGACTATGTTTCCCTTTTTCATTTCTTCACCTAACACTCGCTGTCACATTTCCAGCATACCAGACACGACTGCCTCTGACTGCATCTCCTCACCTCCTCTGTGACTGTAGCTTTCTCGTTCTCGTCTCCAAACACCCATGCCTGTTTGAGTTTACTGAGTTACGCACTGTTGCATGGACACTACTAGCTTTTGCTAATTTTCTTTTTCTTTTTGCACTTCTGAAGGTCCTGTGTGAGTTCTGATCTCGCTTCCGCAGAGGGTAAGTTGTTTTATAACTTGTGTGATTTCAGGGTTTAAAGAGAATACACAGTGCATTTTGCCTTTACTGCACTCGGCTCATCATCTGCAAACACGTGTACCATATTTACAACAAGAGAATGTAAAGCTCATGAACTTCAGTGCCTTCTGTACAGAAGTGTCGGTGAAGTAATTGATTGAGCATGGCTAGCTTTAGTGGAATTATCGGCATGGCTGTGGTACATATTTGACCAATGAGATTGCTTGGCTGGGACTTCCAGTTGCATAAGGTTTAATGGTGCATTTACAGGAGTTAAAGCTGTGCAGACGTGTTTGTGCCAGAGGAATCATGTGTGGACTGTGTTTTTTAGTTTAATTGTGTGATTTAAGCTTCACTGCTACCTCAAATAAACATTCTCAATCATTTTAGGTTTTTTTAATGTGTAGGAGTGTCTGAGCGGAGAACTAGTAATTCACAGATACCACCACAGCTTCGGGCAGAGCTGATGACATCACGGTGATGGAAAAAGCACCCAAATAGGTTTATGATGCTTGCACAGTTTCAGCACAGCTCGAGCTCATTGTTATTTGCTACTTAGTGGTCCAAACTTCACCATACTAAACAATATAAAGTGCATTTATACAGTTGCCAATGAAAACAACATGACTGACATGATTATCTGGAGCTTCACAGTTGCAGCCAGCCACAAATGAATAAAATGTGACTTTCCAGTGGCTTTGTATCAAAGCTTCAAGAATAAACTGGAGGGTGGAGGCCAAATGACTCAAATCTCCCTCTTTAAGGACTTGTTTTTTCACAGGAGAGCGCAGCATTTTGGAGTGGAGTTTATAGAGTCGTTACTGGTGCTCACAGTAGCATAGCAGCACGGCAGCTGAGGGCACAACCAGCTCATCTGCTTCTCATAAGCACACATTCAACCGGGACGCTTTTTGTACTGACAGAATTAGAGGGAGCAGAGCTCAGTAGAGCGGCGGTGTCAGTCAAAGGGAATAGTTGTTTGGTGATGTCATGTGTCTTGCAGAGAGAGTGTGTGAGTGTGTATGGAGCCATGCCTCTCACACCTGTCTGGCTCTGAATAGTCTCCCCGATGACGCCACTTGCAGGTTTTGTGCTTTATCTTTGCTCCCTGCTATGCAGCCAGATGGTGTTGGGGGTGTGTGATGATGAATGATAAAGGCAAACATAGTGATGTGGATCAATGCAGTTAAAAATGCATTCCACTGAAAAAAAAAAAATTAAATAAATATACTGAATATACTGATCAGGTCCTGTCCCCCCTATATTACTGTTGCTACATGCTTTTCAATTATTACTGAAACTAAATGATGTTTACACTGAGTAAAATATCAAAAGCCAAGAGTTCTGGTTGCACCTTTCAGTAGATTTTAAATAAATGCTATTTCATACATCGTCCCCAAAAATCAAAAGCATATATATATATATACACACACATATACATTAGATTATACATTAAATGACTCTCCCACCTGTTGGACACTACTTCTTAATGTCGATGCTGTTCTGACCATCACGATTTATGCAGAAGACCTCCAAGGTTTCTAATGTCGTAATGTCTTCCTCGCTCTCTGCCTCTGTCTCTGCAGCTGATGAGGAAAAGCTAGACGAGCGGGCCAAGCTGAGCGTGGCAGCCAAGCGCTCTCTCTTCAGGGTGAGCTTCAACTATCAACCCCATATTTTTTCAGGCCTGTCAGACAACAAGTATGGAGCAATGTGCTTCCAATCAAGGACACAAACATTGACATTGTGTGATTCTTTTTTTTTTTTCCCTGTGCGGATACAGAGTTGAAAACTTGGAGGTACACATGATTTGGTTTCAGAGCACTCATTCCACTGGAACAGGCATTTTAATGGAGCACATTTCACTCCACATCTGTGAAATTGACCTCAAACATGCTTTGTAGGCTCAGTTGCAGTCAGTAAGCACATGCTTGAATGTCCGAACAGCTTTGATAAATAATGCACTCAATCACATATCTTTAATCACCCTCATGCTAATTTCTTCTTCATATCGTAATCTGCTCCAGTAGCAGCTCTATTCTCAAACCTATCGTCACACAATGTAAATATCTTCCAGTTAAAGTGTGAAATTATGTGTTTTACTTGTAACGGAACTTCTCAACAATCAAATAACCCTATCTTGTTGGAGCACAGAGGTAAAATAATATTGATTTTCCTTGTTAACCTCTAAATCTCCTTCCAGGAACTGGAGAAGAGCATAGATGGCGGAGCCCCTAAAGTACGGTCCAGAAACACAGCAGTGGACAGGAGACTAAGACGGACACAAGACCGATCCAGGACTCAGCCAGTCACCACTGAAGAAGTTGTCATCGCTGCCACGTAAGTCCCTGCAGCTTACTTTGTTTCATGCTGAATTCATGCTGAAGTCATAGTTGAACGTCTTTGGAAATGCACTTTTATGAGTTCAACGAAAATAATAAGTTAGCAGTGCATAACAAGTGGAGAACCGCTACATGTAGATGTGTTTTTTCACTTAAGACCCTGAATTTCAAGTCTATTGTTTTTCATTTCCTCACTCTTTATGTGAAATGGAGCTGTTCGGGTCTGACACCTGAATAATGTCTGAAGTCTTTGATTTTTAATCTGAGGAGCTAGGATGGGGGGTCAGGGATGAGAGATCTCTGAGGAGCTATAAGTGCTGTTACCAGCCAACAGGCCCTATGATTGGATATCAGTTATCCTGATTGGATGCTGCAGCTGATCAGACTGATCTGATGCAGAGGGTATAAAACTCTACACACCCTAATGGAACTGCAGGTGTTAAAATATAAATGTCAGCTGTGTAATATATTAAATGTGATCTTAAAACAAACCAAAATTCAGAGAAAAATAAAACCAAGTGGTTTATTAGTATGACTATTTTAAATAAAAAATAAAGTACAACACAGACTGAAGGTGATTCTGAATGAAACTAGATTTAAGTCAGCTGCTGCAGGCTTGTCTGAATGTTTGGGCTTGAATCCTACTGGGAGAGACATGGGCCACAAAGAGTTACCAAAGACACTGTGAGATCTACTTGTTGGGAGGTACAAACACCCAGGAGACAGAAAAAAAGAAATGGATCAAGTGTTTTGGGTGAACCATGGAGCTCTGTCAGAACCATCACCAATAAATGGAGAAACTGTGGCTCCAAAGATCAGGACAAGCCTCCAAAGTTGATGAGAGGACAAAGAGAAAACTTATTAGGGAGCTAACAACAGCAACACTGAGGGAACTACAGGAAGCTCTGGCACCCGTCAGTCCTTAATGTGACACCCATCTCCTGTATTCTGCACATACTTGGGCTGTGGGGTAGGTGGGTCCTATTACTGAGGCAGGACAGTAACAAGTTCTTATAGGAAGTATCATCTAAACCTGCCTGAACTATGGCAAAAGATGCATTCAGGTAGCCCATACTAAGTGGGAAAATGTGTTCTCGTCTGACGAGACAAAGGTTGAACTTTTCAGCCTTGGTTTTAAAGAATATATATAGTGCATCCTGTCAAACATGGTGGTGGTACCTTCAGGCTTTTGGTGCTGCTTCTCTTTGGCTGGGTCAGAAGCTTCAGTTAATGAAAAACTTCAAATATCGAGACATTTGGCCACAAAACCTGCTGGCATCTGTCTTAAAGCTGCAGGTGAAGAGGAATATCACATTCCTCATGAAATGACAACGACCCAAAACACACATCGAAGTGGACCAAGGCTTCAGAAAGGGAAAATCAAAGTCTCTCAGTGGCCCAGTCAGAATCCAGACCTCAACCCCATTAAAAACACGTGGGTGGGTGTGCAGATGTTTGCAATATGGTTGTTTTTTTTATTATTTAAAAAGTAGCCAATAATTAATTATTTGTTTTGGATTGTTGTTGGATATAAGATTACAAAAAACGGAATTTTTCTAAGTGTGTGTAGACGTTTGTTCCCACTGTACGGTACAGTATCTCCAGATTTAAACACGGTAAACATCCTGAAACATCTCACGGTATGAGGCCATGTTTTCACAAAGCAGTTCCCATTACTCTGGATTATCCACAGATGCAACTCTGAAACAATGTTGGAATGGGGTTTTGCAATTTTGCAGTAATTCAACAAAATTCCATCCACCTCACTTATGTTGTCAACCTGATGGCTAATCCATCACACTTGTGGTTCGGACTTGATTCAAAATTTCATTTTCCTGTGTGAACTTCCTCACAAATTTTTTGCAATGATCTTGTTTAAAGCCTCCGGCCATCTCTCTGAATACCTTCCTGATGCTTTATATCCCTCTCCCTCAGCTTGGATCAGCTATTTTCTGGAACTAATTAGCTGAAAGTCCTGTGGGTCATTCCCGTCTGTCACCTGTGTGCTCTCTCTCCCCCTCTCTCTCTCTCTCTCTGTGACCTTGTACGTGCCCACTGTAGCACCCACACTCACGCGCCCCAAACAGTGACTGTTCACACTGCTATGGCACGCGTCCACAGCCCCACCCTTGTTTGCAGCACTGTCCCGCCGTACAGGTACATAGCACGGACATGAATGCTCGCTGCTGACCGACAGTGTGTGACTAACACGATTGATTTTGACCGAACGCCTCGCTCATCATGTGATCTTTTCAGAGCGGTACCCTCACGTGTGGGTACTTCTCTACAGGATGTGAATAAATACAGTTTTTAGTCTAACTGCACGTTGCTTATTTGACTTCTTGGTGTCATTATTGTCCCACATGACTTAATTATTTATGGACTAAGACTGTCATAGTGCTGTTTGTGGTGGTCATGAATCACTTTGTGCGTATAACAATCCATTTGGCTCTATGTTGACCCTTTATATCAGACATCATTGTCATTAGATGCACTCTGCCCCACAATGCTGCCCGCCACGTAGCACACCACTGGCTTGCATGAGCTCCTGCTCACCTGAAGTCCTTCCTTTCTTCTACCTCTTTGTCTCTTTGGGTTATCCCAGCCTGCAGGCATCCTCGCAGCAGAGCGCCACGGCCCGGGAGAAGGGGTGGGAGTCCAGGCAGGTGCAGGATACTCAGGAGGTCCAGGGTTCTAAGCCAGCGTCCACAATGGAGGGAAAACACCAGAGCCAGGTCCAGAGCCAGGTCCAGAGCCAGGTCCAGAGCCAGGTCCAGAGCCAGGTCCAGAGCCAGAGCCAAAGCCAGAGCCAGGGTCAGGGTCAGGGTCAGGGTCAGGGTCAGGATGAGCCTGACCTTTGCACCCTAAGCCTGGCGGAAAAGATGGCACTGTTCAACAGACTGGCTCAGCCTCCCACCAGGGTCACCCGCACTAAAGGGGATACACGCCAGCGCAGGGCCAACGCTCGCTACCAGACGCAACCCATCACACTGGGAGATATGGAGCAGGTAGGGAATGTCCTCCTCTAGGATAACTCAGTCTTTTTGCTTGATTTTCATTGGAAGTCTGTACTTAAACTGAAAGTATTTAAACCTTCCTCCTGTTATTCCATTGCCAGCATATTGTTGTTTCTATAGTTTGGAAAGTTTCACATTTCAGGTAGGAGTCAGGTAGGCAGAGGAAGCTGGAGTGAGATTTAAAAAGAACGGACAAAAGAGAAACTATTAATATAAACCTGACCCATCCCTGCTTTTATAATAGAGAATACATAAACCATGCATTGTAGCATTGTACATGTTTCTGCCCCAGGACATAGACATCAGTGATGAAGAGCAGATATGTGACAGCCCAGTAAATCACCTCCAAGTAAGGCTCCTCTGAACACTCACCGTGCATTTGCCAGAAACAGCTGGAGCACTCACGTACATACACGCTCTGTGGCATCTCACGTGTGGCCCGTGTCAACATGGTGTGGTTTCATTCTAAATGTCCTGCGCATGGCTCCGCGTCTGAGTAAGTTCTGACTCAGGTCTCATCATCCCGCTGTGTCAATAAAGGATGCTGTGGTGTGTGGACGGGTGACGCTGCCAGCCGTACTTCAGCGAGGCCGTTAGCATTGAATGATGCTTTACAGAGAACAAAAGCACTCTAGCTCTCATTCAACACCACATGGGCTGAAAGCAGCTATTTGTCATTGGCTCGTTTGAAACTGGCAACTGTGTCAGGGAGGGGAAGCATGAGAGAAGCAAGCAGAAGAAAGGAGTTGAAGAACTCGACATAAAAGATTTGGCAAGACATATCTCAGCAGTTCTGTTGTTTCCATGTGTGTTTACTGGCGCTTCTCGTTTATTACTCAGGAACAATGTCGCCATAGTTCACTGTATTTTGATTTGAAGTGATGGTTATAAACCTAGAAAGTCTTGTGTCTTATGGCGACAGCTTGTTGTTGTCTTGTGAGTAGGGTGGGTTGCTGGCATGGCTTTGTGATGTGGGCTGCAACTGACTGGCGAGATAGGCTGCCCTTTGATACTCAGGAAGTGCAGTGAGTCAGGCAGGCGGTGATTAGTCAGCATGATTCTCTCGATTGTGTTTGTGTTTATGTGTGCGCGCGCTCTTTGCCAGTGCTGCGTCTCCGCCTCTGTGGCGGACTGACCCACTTCTTCCCTTGTCTGTGCTTATCTCTGCCTCCTTGTTCTACAGCTGCAGAATGGTACAGGCTCTGGGCTCAGAAACCTCCCTACTTCATCATCCTCCTCTGTCCTGAGAGCAGGAGGCACCGTCTCCACTGACCATGCTGGAGACATCCATATAACCAGATCATCACCCCACATAGAACACCTCCCTCCCTCCAAGTCTGATACGTCTCTGCCCCCTCCCCACTCCGACAGCCTGGCCTGGAGGTCCCAGGACTTTGGGGACCACCAGAGGTACCAAAACCTTTCCCAGGAAGAAGACAGATCTGATCTGGGAGGAGGGAAGAGGAAGCTGCCTTCTCCTGAGGGAGAGGTCAGGCAAGCTGCTCTGCCCCAGCCCAGGGCTGGAAGAGAGAGGAGCAGGGACAAGAGCGAGGAGGAGGAGGAGGAACAGCAGTGGCTGACTAGACAGGGGGGAGCTGGGCAGAGCTCAGAGAACCGCACGCTCCAGGAGTGGCAGGAGACGCATCAGAGAGAGGAGGGCCAGCACCCAGAGAGTCAGAGGAGCAGGGGCATCAGTGCAGGTACGAACAGCAGAGAGGGAAATGATCTCATCTCTCTTTCATTTGCTTATACATCTTTCACAGTATAAGCATGTTAAAACCCTGTACGTGAAGTTTGAAAATACTTTTTACAATTTAACAAATGCCTAAAATGACATCAATTAGAATACTATTCTGCTGTTACATGTTTATCTGTTCTACTTCTTCATACAGTATCGGGCTTGGCAAAGCATTTTAAGCAACACTCACTGTACTACTCCGTTTTACGATGGGTGCTGATCAGCAAAATTTAGTGGTGAACCCTTTAACCACACCTGCTTTACATTACCAGGTTATAATTGTCTTAATATTGTCGGATTTACCATTTTAAATATTTTTTTATATACTGTATCTACACAGGGTTTTGTGGCAGGAAGGTGTGCCATATTTGCAGAACAGAACCTTTTTTCAAGGTGTATAAATGAGCAAACATTATAATTTATTATAAAATAATAAATGTTATTACTTTTAATTACCACTGCATTAGTATGCAATTTCATTTTTTGTGTTTTATGCATAAAATTAGCTTTTTCTTAGTGATTGTAGGTTTAAAAGGTAAATAACCAACTGGGTTTTGAATGTTCCAAAAGCAGAGTGCGAGACCAAATGAACCCCAGTGTCACTTTCAGCTGCAGTCAACAATCATTTCGCAGTCACACACACTTCCTGCTTATGTGTAAATGTTCCATTCAGTCGGTGGTTTCAGGCTTCCTTTCTGTCTGAGCAGCGGCAGACTTTGATTGGCTCCCTATCAGTGCACGACTAGTCATCGAGCGCAGATATCAGTACCAGATGACTGTTGTCGCTGAGCGCAGTGGGGACGGAGCGGAGCAGTATGGGTGCCCATGAAACAAGTGAACTTCAGTGCTTCTGAAAAACAGCGTAGGTTATTTGATTACAGCTGTGGCGGGGAGGTTTAAAGCTGTGAAAAGCATCTACGCTGCTTCTCACAGGCGGATGAGAACTTCTTGGTAAGCATGAAGGAAGTTTTCTCCCACGCTTACTTTGAACTTTGAGAGTGATGACTGTACTTTAGTGCAAAACCCTGTTGTCATGAGATTTTTGGAATGATGTGTCATTAAGAGGGCTGTATCTGAATCAGGGAATATCAGAATTTGAGAAATGGACCAGTTATGTATTTTAAAACCTGTTTCACACCTTTTCTGTGGTTTCTAAGCAAAAGAATGATGCTGTTTGAGACCCAATCCACTGCAGGAACCGTGTAAACATTTGCGGCGCTGTTGTCGTGGTATTGATTTTACTCTCTCATTTGTGTGCGCCTGTCTGCTCGTGCTCGCAGAGCTGCCGGAGCCTGCTGTGGCAACATCCAGGGCAGCAGCTGGTTTGGCCAGGAGTGCGTGTCAACCCCCAGTGGCAGACGAGCACCCAGAAGGCAACGGACACACGGCGGGCCCAGTTCAGCTCGAGCAGGAGCAAGACGATCTGAGCGACATGATGACGGCCAGGCACATGTCCATCAAAGAGAGGTGAGCCCACTGGCGTGCTCAGCTCCAGTGAGTCGAGCTGTTTCAGTTTTTCGCTCGCTAGCATACACAGCAGAATAGTGATAACAGCATTATGGAAACACTGAATGGACCTAATTCACTGGGTTAATTAATAGGCTCCTTAATGCTGCTAAACTTCATGCACGAGGCTACAAAATTAATTTACACTGGAGAAAAAGATGCTGGAGTTTAGCAGCAAATTTCATCTTGTGATTTCATAACAATGTTATAGTATAACATAGCAGAGCAGAGTATAGTAGTACGGTATAGTTATTACATCAAAAATCAGGCTCCTTAATGTATTTAGGCCCTCACATCAGATGTGTCATATTCATAAAATCAATGTGTCTGACCTTGTTTCTCCATTAAGAGAGAGTTACAGGGTATTTTAGTCATGCAGCTTATGAAATTGTTTTTAGTGAGTTATTAAATTTTCATTATCCAAGTTATTGGGTTTTGGCCTTCCTGACTTGCCTCTGGTTCTCAGGTGAACAGCCTTTGTTTTCTCTTGCAGGTGTATTTATTTAAAACAGCATATGTGTAAATATGTAGTGTATTTAAGAATGCATTGGGCTCGTTGTCTGAAACTGCTGCATTCCCTGAAGCAGCCGCTGCTGAAACACTGCAGCTTTTTAGGTGGCTTGACTCAGACAGGAGCTGTATCAACAGTTAAATAGTACATTTGACTATAGTTGCCGAAGCCCACACTGTGCTTCAGTGTCCACGCTGATGTGCATGGCATACAGTGCATCTTAAATGTACTTGTCCATCGTGCAACTTTGACTCTGAATTAGCCGACGAGTGAAATGATTACATAAGCAGTTGTGTCACATTGTGTTAACAGCCACACTCTGCTGGTCTGGCAAACTAAATTGATTGATGACATAATGGCAGCGCGTGTAAACTGGTGTTTAAGGGGTTCTCCTCCCTAATCCAATCTGCTTGTTGTACCTTCTGTCACACTCGTCCGCCATGTCAGGACATCTTTGAGTGTCTCAAGAGGATTTTACTGAGGCAGATCCCAGATACAGCTGCCCACATCCATCCAATGTTGCTTTGATTTGGAGCACCAAGGCAGAACAGAGCAGAACAGAGCAGAACAGAGCAGAACAGAGCAGAACAGAGCAGAACAGAGCAGAACAGAGCGTCCTCTCACTGCAGTGAGGTGGCTATGAGAGTGGCAGAAGGAACACTGACCCATCCATTATGGGTCTTGTCTGCTCCCTGCACAGCTCATGACTGAACCTCTTTTCATTTCACACTTTACTTTGTAATCTTGTGATTGTATGTCACCCGGTTTTCCACCACTCATTGTAAAGGCTGTGGATGCAAGCAGTGATTTAGAGTTAGGATTTATCACACAGCCCACTGTCAAATCCGCTCCTAGCTCCAGTTTCTGACTCCAGTTTGTTTATTTGTGATCCAGAGCCTTGTGGTATTTCTAACTGCAGCTGCTAAACAGCGTACAGTCTGCCTCTGCTTAGTGTCTGTCGTCTTCACCGTAAATGTTCCCATGGATGAAAATGAAGGCTGCGTGGCAATGGCCCTGTTTTCTGTTGGCTTCGCTGCTGTGACAGTGTCAGCTAAATTTGTTTTAACAAGTACTAATCTTGCAGTTACCAAATCCAGAGGGCTGTCTGTCTTCTTTCATGCGCTGTTGTGTTGGCTCTACACTTTAAATCTCTGTGAAAGTCTAATTTAATACAAACCGTATCTGTCTTAAGGGAATAGTTTTAAGAAATACGCTATTTGCTTAAGTTGCATTGCACCTATATAACTAAATTACAGAAATGCTAAATATCAGTTGTGTACCACTTTCAACAATACAATGACCGTGGTATCAAACTGAAAGCGAGAGGGCATTGCACTTTTATAGGTCATAGAACTTCTTTAAACAAAGCTTGTTGTCTCAACCAAAAATCATCTTTCATACCACTGAAGCCGGATCCTTGGTGTCAATATAGAAAATGTTTTACCTGTTGTTACAGTGGAGCGCTGCTGTTTATGTGTTCACATAGATAAGGTTTGCATTTGCATCTCTCCCTCCTCAGAGTGGCCTTGCTGAAGAAGAGCGGCGAGCAGGACTGGAGGAACAGGATCAATAAGAAGCAGGATGTGGTGAAGGTTGCCGCGGGTGACCAGCAGGCTCCACTCTGGGAGGTGGAGCAGTGCTTAAAGATGAAGGTAACCACCTGACTTTCACACTCACTGCTGACTGGCAACCTGAGACGGCCAGGGGTGGGGTGGGGGGGGGCGCTCTGTGGATGCCGTCTGCTCCATTCATGTCACGTTTAAATGGTGGTGTCCTGTTTGAGCTGCTTTCCTACTATACTTCAAAACAAGTTGGAGCACATGAACACCTCCCTGGAAACCGTTGCCCTACACCTCTTTAAGCCCATGAGATTTGAAGCAGCACTAATACAGTGGCGGTGACAGACCACTGAGGCTTCTGTGATCTGATCTGATCCCCACTCTCACATGATAACAGCAGGTATAACCCTAGTTTGCAGACGGTTTTGCTGTTTTGAGACAAGGGTGACAGCCAATGAATGATCAGATTTTTAGTAGAAACCTTTAAATTGCACGCGGTAACAGTTTAGGATATCTCTAAACAGAGAGGTTGTGTATTGTCCGTGTCTCTGTCTTCTGATCTCTTTGTCTCTGTCCTCTGTCTGCCTCATAATCAGCTGTTTTTGTGCTTGTGAATCAATAGTCAGACATGAAATAACACATTTACTTCAGTCAAGATCGTGTCAGAATAGATACTGCTGTGTCTGGATCAGTTGCACGTTATTAACACTGCCATAACGACAATGAATTGAATGTAAAATCGTGTGTTCAGTTTTAAACTGGTAGGCTATTTGTATGAACCACTTTCACAACTTCCTTTTAATCTTCATTAGAGATGAGACTAAATGAAGACAGAACTCAAACAATTATATCTGTAGGTTCACGTTCTTTATAGTATGATTTCATTGCTCTCATTGCCATTTCTTTCTCAGTTATGTCAGTATTTTATATTATTCAGTAGTTAGTTGTAGTTCTGAATCTGAATTTTAAGATCTTGATTTTGTCATACATGATCTTTACACCGACTGGAAAATGAAATATCATTTAACATTTGCAGCCGTAGACTCTCATACACAAAGGTTTGATTTTGTCCATAGAATATCTGTTGTATATTTGTTACAGTTGTTCAGTTGTTTTGATTAGAGATTCTCAAGATGGGAGTACAGCGAGATGAGACTGAAAGTCAGATTACACACGCACGCACACACACACACACACACACACACACACAGAGATCTGAAGTCTTTTTTTTTTACTCAGAGCAAAGTTAATTACTTTATGTTCACTTTTAACAACAGCTGTTCGACTAACCGTCCAGAGTCAGCGGCGGTCATGTTTACCTGCCCTCTGTATTATGTCTTGCCTGGCTTCAACCTGTCTTTCCACTGAACTGCATGTTCCATGTAATCTTTCCTTCTTCTGTTTTGCCTTTGTCTCTGTTTGCATGTCCTTTTACCTTTTCAAAAAAAAATAAAAAATAAAACCTCATTTCATCCTCTGCATGTGGACTGGGTTTCTGTGTTGCCATCTCTTCTTGTTTTTGGAGGGGGGGGGGACGGGTTGTGCCTCTCTGTTTAGACATATTCTCAACAGCTACCACCCACACCCGCTGGGATCTTTGTTTCCAGCTGCTTATCAGGGTTTGTTCAGCTCGGCTCCACAGCTCCGCCTGCACGCATTCAGGACACGTTCAGATTTTAATGAAGAGTTTTGCTTTTCGTGTCCTGACGCTGTGAATGAAGCGACATGCGTGTTGAACTGCCTTTTCTCAAAGTTCTTGGTTTAATTGAGTTAGTGATAGCTTTTCATCCTCTCATACCAGGACCAGTGGACACAATTCAATCAATTTCCTATTTAAGATTAAAGAGCAGCATAACTGAAGACCAGGCAGATGCAAAACTCTGCAGAGTGAAGCAGATACCGACAGCAGAACAAATGAAGAGTACCGTTATTCTAACTAAGCACATGATTTTTAATAAAAGTGCCATTCTCATTCTATCATATACTTACTGTATGCATATTTTCCATATTTTAGAGCCTATTGAAGGGCCTTAAAGTTAAAGAAGCAGTCCAGAAACAAATCTAAATGCTAGATCTCAAATGTCCATTTAGCATTTTTACAGAATTGATCATGTGATTAGGCTGTGATGTCATTTTCGGGACAGCGGAGCCTTCAGAAAACATGTTCCTTCTCTCCCGCGGCTGCTTGTCTGTAGGACGATGAAGCGCCGATGATGATCGATGAGTACGCTGTGTCCGACCAGCTATGGGTAAGGCCACCGTGCGAGGCCCAAGTCGCACACAAACAGACGCGCACACTGCGGTGGTATTTATCGAGTGCACTTTAATTGGATTGGATTAGTGATCTAAATTCTACAACCTTAACTCCATTTCCGGGCTGTCAACACGCCCTCAGCATCCTGGATACGCCACAGACTCCCACATTTGTGCGTGCCTGTTTGTGTGTACATGTTGTGATACCGGTGGTGGTTTCCTTTACGGTCTCGGTGATGGTGTGCTCCTCTCTAATTCATCCCACCTCTGCTCATAGTTGCGTCCATGTTTTCTCTCACACACTTTCGGCGTGTTAATGTGTTTACATTTTTATATTTGGTTCAAACTGAATTGAATCTCTAGACATCTAGAGACAGCTTTGCTTGTTGACATGTAATTTCAGTTTAGCACACTTCTTTGCTTCCACCAGTTTCTTCTTCTTTCCAGCTGTAAAGGGTTTGAACTTCCTCTGAGGTTGTGTCCTTTGTAATGTTCCCAACTTTAATTACATGTGAAGTGCTAACATTCAAATAATTATAATGTGTGTATGTGTGTGTGTGTGTGTGTGTGTCCCCTCATGGCAATATGTGGCCACTGTACACTGCTACTGCAGGACCTGCTGCAGAAGCAGTACGGAGTGCTTTGGGAGGTGTTCCTGTGTCTGTGGACAGTTTGTCTCCATGATAGCGTCACCAGCGTGCAGTCACACAAGATGCATCTCAGTTTTTGTAAAATCCTGGTTGCAGCCCTACAGCTGCTGTGCACGTGATGATGTATTTGTGTGTGTTTCCTCTTCCCATGGCCATGCCTCTATAGGAGCCAGTCTTTGCCTCTACTTTCTCTCCTCCTCCTGAACCTCCTTTCACTTCCTCCCCTGATGAATCAGCCAGTCAGGTAGGAAGCTGCATCAGCTCCTGCTGCATGCGTTGCTTGCCCCTTAGCTTTGCTGCTCATTTCACTGCCTACCTCACTAAGCTCTGTAATCCATACACAAATCACAAACCGCATTGTTTTAAAGTGCAGCATCATTATTTGGTTTGAGCTTACTTGCTGACGGAGAGAATCTGTTAGGGAGTGTGGCTCTCCAGAGTGCTCCTCAGCCATGCTTGTGTTGCTGTTTGGCACTGCATTCTGCAAACCCTTTCACTCTCAAACTGCACCATGTGTCCCTCGGCTGCACAGATGCTGGCAAAACAACTAGGACATATGCACATCACGATCAGAAGCAGTCCCTCGCTGCCACCCTGCTCCTGTTTTATGCCACCAAATCTTCAACCCTGTCCCAAAGCTTGTTCACCCTTCCTGTAAAGTCAGCATGGCAGCCCCTGCAGCTTCTCATGCCTGTGCAGAGTGTGGACATTCTCCACCATTATTTCACCCTTATCTCTAAATCCTCATCCTTTCTCACTCTCCTCATTCCATCCTTCTGGTTGTGAAGGCCACCAGATCTCCCCGACCCATGCAGGTGGATGAGAGACACCCGTGGAGACGGAAGGTGACCCTGTCAACACTGTGTGCAGTAGTCCCTGTAGTCCCCGTCCCTAGTGGCAACCTTTTGGCATGTGCACACACACAAACTGAGTCGAAATAATTGCGTTTTGTCTCTGTCATGAGTGACACAAAACATGAGGCCATGTGCATCCAGCCTACAGGTGGAGGAAGGAATACATTTCCTTGGTTTCTGAACAACTTGTTTTCAGTGAGAGGCAGGGATAAATGTGCGTATGGGTATTAGATACCCCTATGTGGTGTAACTGTTTGGCTGGACTACACACACTGAAACACTGTATCACTGTTAAAAAGGCAGTGGAGGATGGACTTCTGGTTTGATATTGTTGGTGGCCTCTTTTTCCTTTTTGACTACATGCTTTTAAAAAAAGCTATGATGAAGATTAATAGCTAAAAATCTTTTTTCTCTCTGTCCAAGTGTCAGTCCAAGTGCCCAAGTAATTCCAGGAAAGTTCTAATAAGATATTGTGGATATACTCTGATTAAAAGCATTTGATGGAATGTGCCAAACACCACAAGTGAAAAAGCATTTTCCAAGTGGCATTATTCCTTTAACTCTTAGCCTGGCAGTGGTATTGAGTGTAGCGTCTCTCTTTCCGTAGAGAATGGCTGAGGCTGAGATGGAGTGTCAGAGCATCGAGGCTCACATGTCCATCCAGGAGAGGAAACAGCTGATCGTAGCCCAAGAGGAGGCCTGGAAGTCCAAAGGCCACGGAGCTGCCAACGACTCCACCCAGTTCACCGTAGCTGCACGCATGGTGAAGAAAGGTCAGAGCACAATAACTTTGTCTTTATCTCAAAAGGTGATGCACACTCTCATGACACCACAGAGAGTTAAGTCTACAGTTCAGTGCGAGCTTTCTGCCCTGAATCCTCCAAAAGCCCGCCCTCAGCTAGAAGTCCGAGACAATGACTCTCATTTTCCCCAGATCAGGTCCAGATACACTGAGCCAGAGGAGCTGTTGAGGTTTCTGCTCAAGCAGAAAATGATATTATATTTGGAGGGGGGGGTGCAGCTGCTGGAAGGTACATAAGTTTGTAATAACTCCCATAGGCAACAGTGGTCAACTGGCACCAGGCAGTAGGAGATTGCTAACAGTGATGCTAGCTCAGTTAACCCTCTCAGTTAGATTGCTCCCAACCTTATGACCTATTAAAACCAGTAAGAGACATTGCATAGCCACACATGCTATGCAATGTCTCTTCAATAACACTTCAATAACGCAGGAACCTAGCCTACATATATGTAACTGCGTTCATTCATCTACGTTACAAAATAACAATAAATCACCTGTTATGTGGTGTAAATTGATGCCTGTCTGTTCATACAACAGGGTTGGCCTCTCCTTCAGCCCTCCAGTCTCAAGCATCATCCAAACCCAAGAACAGCAGCCCTGCCATCTCCAAACCACAGGAAGGTCAGTTGTACATTTGAAGTACGCTCTGTCTACGTTTCACACTCTCTGCTGCCTACTTTACTCCTGTATCCACTGCTTACCTGTTTTGTGGAGCCACTCGCTTCATTTAGCTGCATTCATAAAGGCTGTAGTGCTCAGCTGCTGCTCCAATCTGATTTAGACATGACATAATAAACCAGACACACATGTACTGAAATAAACACTGCATGCAGTTGATTAACTGAAATGTCTTTAGCTCCAATGGATGGACCCCTGTGTGATATGATTTCTGACAGTTTGTCCACTGACATGGACTAAATTTACGGTTTTTGAAATCACTCTGGGTTTGATCTTCAGAAGCCATTGAGGAGCTGTCTGATAAGGAAGGTGTGTTGCTGTTTTGGGTGTTTTTCCATCAATTGTGAAGTGCAGTAGAATTTTTATTTAGTGTTTTATTTGGCCATTTTATTTTCCATGTTTTCATGTCACTCTCTTCTTCTGTGGTGGTTGTAAAACCAGCTTAAAGGTGCATTACTACCATCAACATTACTGCTGCCCAAATCACATTACCTGTGGAGGCTGCTGGATTCATAAGATCAAGCAAGATCATTGATTGGCTGCACAGCTTCCACTAAGAGACTGCTCCCACCATGGAATCAGAATTGCCAAATCTCTACCAGAGGTCATACTTCTACTGTGTTGTAGTATTGGGCATTATATCGCCCAACCCCACGACAAATTCTTGTGACAGCTGTGGCAATTGATAAATATGTTCAGATTGACGTTACTGTGACTGAATGCAACGGTTCATGCCCAGTCATTGTCTGAAGAGAGCAAGAAGCATCAATGATGATGATGGAATGAATGCCTACTCAGATCTGTGCTAAAATTAGACTCACTTTATGGCTCTAACAGGTGTGTGTGTGTGCGTGTGTGTCTTTGTGTGACTCTGTGTATGTGTGTGCATGTGTGTTTGCAGAGATCAAGGCTGTACCAGATCTGAACCTGGAGTCAGACATGAAGCTGGATAAACTGGAGTCATTCCTTGGCAAGCTTAACAGCAAAGGTCAGTCTTTGTTGTCACACTGTCTACAAGTCCCACGCAATACACACTCACTACAAACTGACCTGTTCCTGAAGCGAGCCATGCTGCTCTTGTCATCATCTACCATGATGTTTCATGGTGGACATTGTTATACAACAATTCAGCAGACATGGCCCAGCCCTACTTCCCACATTACAGACATGATATTGCTCTAATGCATCACATCTTGTTTTATATGAGCAGTTATCATTTCCTCTGAATCTTCAATGTGTTTGTTTGCAAGCAATGCCTGATCTCCAGTGATGCTGTACAGGATTTGTCTGTATTAGATGTTGTATGATCCTCACTCAGCCTCGTCTTGTCCCACCTAAGTGTCCGGACTGCCAGAAGCGACCATCACGGTTACAGAGAAGAAGGTAAAGGAAGTGATGACCCTGGAAGATGAAACATTTTCCAAGTTCTACCGCCAAGTGGAGGAGCTCCCCGTCACCAGCAATAAGGTGGAGATAGACGACGACTTTGATGCCATCTTCGGGCCGCAGGTGCCAAAGTAAGCTCACACTTAACTAAGAGCCCTGATTAAATCATCACCGTGAGACCCTTCTTTTCCCCTGTCAAACACGCCAGTTCACCTCTGACCTCTCACCCCAGGCTGACCTCCGAGATGGTGCAGCACAAGCGAGCGGTGCGCCCTGCACGTAACGTCCAGGCTTCCAGGAACCCTCTGAAGATGCTGGCTGCCAGGGAGGACATCAGGCACGAGTACACGGAGCAGAGGCTTAACATTGGCCTGCTGGAGAGCAAGAGGATGAAGGCTGAGAAAAGTGAGTGAGGATGATGAGGAGCTGCATGACTGAAGAACTCTCAGGGATACAACCTGTGACAAAAAAGTTTCTAACTGTAAAAGTAAAACTAAAGAGTATTGTGTTTGCTCTCTCTGCAGTGAATAAGAACTCAGGTTTCTCTGATGTGGCTCTAGCTGGTCTGGCCAGCAAGGAGAACTTCAGTAACGTCAACCTGCGCAGCGTCAACATCTCCGAGCAGATGTCCAACAACAGTGCTGTGCCTTACAAGAAACTCATGCTGTTACAGGTCAAAGGTCAGTTGAGTGAACAGGCCACACTGATGTACACAAACAGGTTCATTTGCCCTCACAAAGGGCTCTAACTGCCCTCACAAAGGGCTCTAACAATATTAACATATAAACCAAGATTAGATTCACTCCAATATGTGCAAGTGTTCAGGAATGGGCCCTCATGTGTAGATGTACATGTGGCCCACATTTGTACAGGCCTGTCTATTCAGAAATGTACCTTCAATAGCATTTCGTATAATACTGGATTCCAACTGGTCTGGAACCTGAAATCTAAACAGCTAAACCTAAAAAGTTAGCCTCTGACCCATTCATAGGCTCGCAGTATCATGAAAATGTACATCTCATCATCTGCTACTCAGGAAACACTGGCTGCAGTCAGTGCAGCAGCTGTGTGAGGCTGCGTTTGGGTACAGCTGTGCTCTGAGCTAACGAACATCAGCATGTAAACATGTTCATGTAGCACGTATGCTTATGGTGTTCGTGGTCTTATTTAATCTTATTATCAAGCTAGCATTCCTAATTAGCAATGAACAAAAAGCAGGTGTTTGGTCTTAAACCAAAGTAAAGTCTGACCTGATGATAGTGTTAGATGAAAAGTGTCTAGCTTAAAAGTAAAAATGTTGTTCAATATCCAAAACTCAAAATTCTCTACACTTCAGAATGAAGTTCTCCAAACACCTATAGTCAGATGTTTGAGAGGACAGGAAACAGTCACTGAAAGTAAAACAAAGCTTTGGGGGATGCTGCTTCAAGAGTGTCCTTTCCAGAGGATATCTAAAATGGGAGATGGGAGTTGGTCTATTTTGGGGTCTTTGCACCTCCTCCACATGTCTGCTGGTGACAGCTGTGGCTCTAAATCATTGTCCCCAGGTCAACTCACACTATCCTGGACTGATCCTCTTCTCCAAACCCCCCCACTGTCTGTAATCCAGAGTGGATCCAGTACACCAGGGGTGGTGCTTTGTTTGGAGGTTAGCTGGCCCAGCCTTGACAGAGTTGAGAGTGGTGCTTTAGAAGACCTTCAACTTGTTTCGGCTTGAATCTCCTAAAGGACCGAAAGGATCATGAGTCACTGAGAGACATGCAGACCCCCAGAGTTTGTAATGACACAGACTTGTTTGATGCTGTCCTGGCTACAGTGGAATGAAAGGTCTTAATAGGAGGGGATGACCTGACAAGGCAAATGCATGCACATACATGCACAGAGTCAAATGGTGCCGGGCACGCCGAATACGATAATCCAATCATACTGACAGTGATAATCAGAGCCGTCAATGACGTGCCACCCGGTTTTCTGCCTGTGTGTCACCAGGCCGACGGCACGTGCAGACCAGGCTAGTGGAGCCCAGAGCGTCCTCCCTGAACAGCGGCGATTGCTTCCTGCTCATCACGCCGCACCACTGTTTCATCTGGACCGGAGAGTTCGCCAACGTCATTGAGAAGAGCAAGGTCTGGCTTTTGAGCGCTGCACAATAACACACACACAATAACAGAAACCCAGCTACACTGGGTTTCACTCATAATAACACAGGTGGAGCATGGGTGGTGTTATGTAGGGCAGACTCTACGTGCAGGATGTAAACACAACCCAGGGAGGAAGCAACGGTGGCAAAGCACAGGAAGAAGCGTGCGTTGACAGAAAGGAGAGGGGAGTGTGTGTCTGTGTGTGTGTGTGTGTTTTTGCAGGAAATGGACACAAAACAAGGCTATTGTTCAAAGCCTAGAGTGGTCTGATGACTTTTGATTGGCTGAAGACAGCGCTGACCTCAGTCAGGCAGAAAGGAAGCTCTGAGCCATGACCCACATTATTAGCGAGGGCTTGTTTGAGTTCATTAAAAAGTGCAAACTTGTCTTGTTTTGTCTTGTCTGTCGTGTTTTCCCGAGTAATGAACTTGGACTTTTCTCCCCATACAGTATGAACATTATGTTAGCAATGACTGCGGTTTATTAGAAAGCACACAACATCTCATGGTTTTGGAATTGGATTAACAGAACTCATCTGTATACTGTAACTAAAGGTTCTCTCCGTCGTCCTTTCAGGCTTCAGAGTTGGCAAACTTCATCCAGAGCAAGAGGGATCTGGGTTGCCGTGCGAGCTGTGTCCAGGTCATCGAGGAGGCGGTCAGCACACACAGCCATGCTGCCAAGGATTTTTGGAAGATTCTGGGAGGGCAGTCGAGTTTTCAGTGTAAGGATTTGTATCTGGCTTGAAGCCAGCTTTGAGGAAACGCTCCCTCAGTCGATGCAATGCGAACTGACATGTTGTATGTCTTCCCGTAGCTGCAGGAACACCAGATGAAGACGAGCTGTACGAGAACGCCATTGTGGAGACGAACTGTATTTACCGCCTGGTGGATGACAAACTGGTTCCAGATGATGATTTTTGGGCCAAGATGCCCCGTTGTTCCCTGCTCAACCCCAAGGAGGTCAGAGGACCCGATGTATCAAAACATGTTGAAATGTCACGCTGTAAATCTGGCCACACCTTCAGAGTTTTAAAGCCGCTCTGTGTAGGAGACCAAAACCCGGCTGAAACCGTCTTGTTCTGTGTTCCGGTGCAGGTTTTAGTGTTTGACTTCGGCAGCGAGATGTACATATGGCATGGGAAGGAGGTGACGCTGGCACAGAGGAAGGTGGCCTTCCAGCTCGCCAAGCACCTGTGGAACGGCACCTTCGACTACACGAACTGTGACATCAACCCACTCGACCCGGGAGAGTGCAACCCATTCATACCCAAGTATGAGAACATACACTGCTGTCCGTGTGGGTCTAATGTGAGATTAGATACAAATATGCGGCAGATCATTCCCTGGATGCGTACTGTATTTACATATGTTCTCTTTTGCACAATCCTCACAGAGCTTGTTTGAGGAGTGTGTGTAAATAGCTGCTCCCATTATTTTGTACTATGCAAATAAAATTTAATTAAATTATTTGTTTCTTAAAATAATAATAATCTACTGTTATGATGGAGGTTTGTCAGTGGCGTCAACTTAGTACAGTCTATAAAACCTGCATTGTAGTGCGTTATATTGATGTGTTTTATTGTAAGACTAATATTATATTGAATACAGTAGTTGATAATAGTATTGAACAGGCTGTCATCAGTCTGCCACAGATGCCTGCTGCCTCCTCAGCAGTGTACTGAGAACACTTTCAGTGACTGGTGCACTGTGTCATGTTCACCTGTAGGAAGGGTCAGGGCCGACCCGACTGGGCAGTGTTCGGCAGACTGACTCAACACAATGAAACCACTCTGTTCAAAGAGAAGTTCCTGGACTGGAGTGACTCCAGGAAAACACCCAGTCCCACAAAAAGCACCAACGACCACATCACTGATCAAAAGGTATCGCAAAATCGTTGCTTCATATCATACATTTCTTTTTGCTGTCATCACTGTGGTGCAGAGGATGAAACACAGTCTGCTGTAACTCTTCTTTATGTGCTTTACTCCAGGAGCAGTCCTCCTCTGATCAGCCCCATGCGTGCAACGCCTCCGTCATGCTGACCCTCCATCAAGGACCCGTCTGCACCAGACTGGATGGGTTCAATGTGGGTCGGGGCTACGGCCTGGTCGAGGCGGAGGAGTGGCGGAGCTACGAGATCAGCACGCTGGCGGTGGAGGTGTGGCACATCCTGGAGTTCGACTACAGCCGCCTGCCGCGCCAGAGCATCGGCCAGTTTCATGAGGGCGACACGTACGTGATGAAGTGGAAGTACATGGTCAGCACTGCAGGTTAGTGCTGTCTGTTCTCACACGTTCACCATCACTCACACACACTCGTGTCACCGCTGAAGTTGAATCTAAATGCCTTGTCCTGCATGTAGTGTTAGGTAGTGTTGCAAGGGGCTGCAGTCACATTTTGGATAACCACATCAGCATCTGTCCAACCTTCTCTCACCACCAGTTGGAAGGAGGCAGAACCCGGAGCAGCTGAAGACGGCGGGGTCCGGGAAGGAGAAGTGCTGCTACTTCTTCTGGCAGGGCCGCAACTCCACCGTCAGCGAGAAGGGGACATCAGCACTGATGACAGTGGAGCTGGACAAGGAGCGGGGAGCACAGGTACATCAAAGAGTGTGTGTGTGTGTGTGTGTGTGTGTGTGTGTGTGTGTTATGAGTGGTTGGCCTTTTTTTATACTCAGAGCTGTGTGTAGGCTTCACTCCTCTCTCGTTTTGATTTCATCATCCTCCAGGTTCAGGTCCAGCAGGGGAAGGAGCCTCCGTGCTTCCTGCAGTGCTTCAAAGGAGGGATGATCGTCCACTCGGGGAAGAGAGAGGAGGAGGAGGAGAACTCACAGAGTGAGCCCTCATCACCGCTTCTAAACAGTCATTCATTAACACAAACACATTGGATCTTTGCTGCTAATCTGTCATTTTCTCTACACGCTTAGTCAGCAAAAAGTCTGTTTAGAGGTGCATATTGTCTGACTGCTGCTTGCAATGGCCTTTAGACTTCTATTCACACGTTGGTGCCTCTCTAATAATAAAAAAATCTTTATCTGCACATAATGACTGACTCAGATATGAGAAATGTGTTGTAGCTTATTGAAGAATAGAAACCAGTTCCACTGAAGAAGCTCTGGATTTTCCCACACACAATAGAGCCCTTGTTTTTCAGGCTATGAGATTTGTTTCAGTTCCACAGTTCCTGATGTACCTAGATATGATCATAGAGTCATAAGTTCAATGTCCTAAAATGTAAAAAAACAAAACAAAGTCCTGTTTCCCTGATCTCCCGCTCTGCTCCTGCTCCTCTCAGATGACTGGCGTCTGTACTGTGTGCGTGGGGAGGTGGAGGTGGAGGGCCACCTGCTGGAGGTGGCCTGTCACTGCAGCAGCCTGCGCTCCAGGGTCTCCATGGTGCTGCTGAGCGTCAGCCAGGCCCTCATCTACCTGTGGCATGGCTGCAAAGCTCAGGCGCACACACGGGAGGTGGCGCACACCGCTGCCAGCAAAATCAAGGACAAGTGAGTGAGAACTTCATTTTTTCCGTCAAGTGTTTGATCAGCACAAGTGAAAGTGACACGAGAGGTGAAATCGTCTTTTTAATTTGACTGCTGCTTACAAAAATCATCTTACAAAGGTATTGACTTACTTCTGTCATCATGAATGCCTTCGACACCTTTGCCTCTGTGCAGTTGTCCTCTGGAGGCAGGCCTCCACAGCAGCAGCAAGGTGACCATCCGGGAGTGTGATGAGGGAGCAGAGCCCTCAGGATTCTGGGAACCCCTCGGTAGGAGGGACAGGAAAGCCTACGACTGCATGCTGCAAGGTGGGGGAACTGAAGAGTGTGAATTTTTTTTCTTCTCAGCGTAGTCAGCGCTCTGTGGGGGTGTCATGATTGGCGTCCTTGCTTATGTGTGCTGTTTGACCTCTGACCCACAGACCCGGGGAGGTTTAACTTCACGCCACGTCTGTACCAGCTGAGCAGCAGCTCGGGGGAGTTTACAGCTGTGGAGTTTCTCTATCCTGCCAGGGATCCCAAACAGGTCAACTCTATGCCTTTCCTTCAGGAGGACCTCTATGCTGCTTCCCAGCCAGGTTCGCACAAGCTTTTGTCTGATTGTACATATGAAACAAGCAACTGCTTACTGAAATCCCCCTCACTCTGAACATCTCAAAGTATCGTCCTTGTCGCGTCTTTCTCTGGTGTTCAGCCCTGTTCCTGGTGGACAACCACCACGAGGTGTATCTGTGGCAGGGCTGGTGGCCTCAGGACAGTGAAAGCACCGGCTCAGCCCGAATTCGCTGGGACTACGACAGGAAGTGTGCCATGGAGACTGTGCTGCAGTACTGCAATGGTATTCCACTTCATCCTTTGCTTATTGTCTGACACACGCAACACGTTTATTATTCACTGAAACCTCAAGCAAAACCTGGCTATAGGAGACGGAAAGTAGAGTAAGGAAACGAGAAAGCACAAAACCTCAGAGAGGACATGTTGAGCTAGTGACCTACTTTAATGGGATAAGAATGTGTAAGATGGAGAGGAGGAGAAAGGAGCTCAGTGCATCATGGGAAGTCCCCGGCAGTCTAGGCCTTATAGCAGCAAAGCTAAGGAATGGTCACAGAAAAAGGGTTTAAGACTATTTTTAAACACGGAGACGGTCGTTTGCTTGGGAAAATGAGCTTGGTAAGTGAAGGCTCTGCCTCTCGTTCTGCCTTTGGAGATGTATTTAGATGTACTATTGATTTATTTCAACAGAAAAGAATGAGAAGAAGCCTCCCAAAGCTTATCTGATCCACGCTGGTCTGGAGCCCCTGACCTTCACCAACATGTTCCCCAGCTGGGAGCACAGAGAGGACATCGCTGAGATCACTGAGAGGGTGTGTGGATCAAATCGTCTCCTCTGATCATGAAATCATCTTATATGAATATACTGTACTGAAACACATGTGCTTATTGCACTTATTGTACATGACCATGAATGCAGGTGAGTCCAGGTCTAGGCCA
This sequence comes from Datnioides undecimradiatus, assembly GCA_008933995.1. Taxonomy (NCBI): domain Eukaryota; kingdom Metazoa; phylum Chordata; class Actinopteri; order Lobotiformes; family Datnioididae; genus Datnioides; species Datnioides undecimradiatus. The sequence continues at coordinate 12,115,968 of WARS01000010.1, forward strand.
TTATCTATACAATGTAAATTAGTTAAATTGTGTGTGTGTGTGTGTGTGTGTGTGTGTGTTCTCAGGAGGCAGAGGTGTGTAACCAGATCATCCTAGTGGAGGATGTGTTGGCCAGGCTGTGTAAGACCACCTACCCCCTGACAGACCTTCTCGCCCGGCCTCTGCCTGAGGGTGTTGACCCTCTTCGCCTGGAGGTCTACCTGTCTGATGAGGACTTTGAGGTGAGAACACACCATCTCTCACGTTGCTTTGACAGGGGATCTTTCATTTTAAAGCTAAACAGACAATGACCTCTGGGTTGGAGACATGATTAGAAACACTACTTCTAATGAATGCTGATGCTGTCTTTGTCTAGATAAACAACTGTTTTGCTAACACATTAGCCGTATCTGCTTGATAGGCCTCTCTCTCTCCCTCCTCTGTTCTGCAGTCTTGTCCTTCATCATGTTCTTCCATCCTCTGTCCATCTTTTTCTGAACTTATCTCTTTCATTCATTCCACCCTCCAGGGTGTAGGGGCTTATGGGAAGGTGAGTTTTCTGACGTGAGCATGGATGACCTGGACTTGTGCTGCTGCTGCACAGCATTTCTCACTCGCCACTCAACTTTACCATAATCCACACTCTTTCCAGCTCTTCAATCTCTCTTCACTCCTGTTTTATGTTCTCTCTGATTAACCATCTTACATTTGTTTAGCATGCTGTTACTCTGCTGTGGACGCCACAATCACTAATGGAGATGTCAGCTCTTTGTCACCTTTGAAAGCACATGTTTTACTGATGATGAACAACGATGCCTGTGTCCTTAAAGGTGATAGATACAGGAGTTTAAGGTGAAACCTGTATCTCAAGAAAATACTTGAACAATCAAATGATACATCTCCAAATTAAAACCAGAAGATGTAAGAAAAAAGCCTGTATTTTCCCACAGAAACTATATTTTTGGGGGGGGTTTAACACTTTTCAATTCATCCTTTTTTTATTTTGCTCCACTGAACCATAGAGTTATAACAGTAATGTTGACAATACAGAGTGAGTGCCGTGCTTCAAGCCCAGCTGTATGCACTGCAGAATCAAGACACATCTTCACACTGCCGTGCTCGCTCCTTAATCATTGACTACACCACTCAGAGTAATAGTTTCACTTAGTTAATATGGTCAGCAATCTGGCTGCATTACAGACTGCAGCTGTTTGTTGTAGATGAAGTTACATGAAGTTGCAACACCACCACACAAAGTAATTGAGCTAATTCTTTGTAGATAACGCAAAGCTGCATGTTGCAAAATGTGTTTATGAGTTCATTTCTCGCCATAAAAGATCCTTAACATGACAGAGTGGATCTGTCAGCTCATTTCACATGAACTCCAACGTAGTGAAATATACAAAGACAGAGGGAACCTGTGGAGGGAGCGAGCGCTTCAGACAGTTCTCAGCTGCAGTTCTCCACAGAGACACTAGATGGAGGTAAAACACTCACAATCTCGTCTCTGTCGCCTTTAATCTCACCGATGCATGAGCGTGCTCTCTGAGGTCACCTCTCCGTCACCATGCAACCAGCGGGATTTATTTTTATGAAATTCTGAACAATGCTTATGGTCAATATCAGGTGACTGTGACTGTTTGATGCTAACTGTGTTCATGGTTGATCCCACAGAAAGCCCTGGAGATGACCAGAGAGGAGTATGGGAGTTTGCCCGGCTGGAAGCAGGTGAACTTGAAGAAGGCCAAAGGACTTTTTTAAATGTTTGAAGTGGTGAGCTGAGCTGAAGGTGTTCGCAAAAAAGAAAAAAGCCACCAGGAGTTTTAGCGTGCTGGTTTGTTACGTCTGGACCCGTCAGGGGCCGCCCGTCCTGAGTTAACCCCGCCATGGAGGGTCGAGGGACAGATGAGGAGAGCAGTGAAGGTGTGGAAGAGGTGAATGAGAGTCGCAGATTTCCTTCTCATCTGCTTTTCTGTGTTTGTATTTTGCTGAAACGAGTAGGAGACAAACGCGGGCGGAGGCACCTCTGAGTGGACGTGTTAATAGTTCTCCTTGACATCACACTCTGTTCATGTTTGTACATATGTACCATACGCAGGACAGTCAGTGCTGTTACACTGTGAGCCATCTGTTCGAGTGGGATGCTTGTATGCTTGTGCATTATAAATAATTTATATTTATATCAAATCTATAGGAATTTAAATAAAAGTGTCATGAATACTCACTGAGCTCAAATGATTAAAGTGTTTAACGAATGTTGAGGAGGTTTGTGTCATATGTTAATAATAAATACTGGATGAAACCGAAATCCTTTCTCACTGTACAGTCCACCATTTACAGATGAAATGCTGCAGCTTCATTTGGATGTGTTCAGAGTCATTATTGTTTCGCACAGGAGAGCGAGGATAGGGCCAGCGATGATGGAATGTATTTTTACATCCTGCAGTGTATAGTGCCTTTGCTGCGTGTACAGTTTATATACGGATCCTAGTATGCATTTTCAAGACTTTTTGTGATATAAAGAAATATTAGAGAAATAAACTCTGAGCGTTGGATATCGGAACAGTTTTGCACCCTTTTGTTGTCCTTTACTCCAAGGAAGTGTTAAACCCAAGTGTAAAATCAATTTCACAGATTGATTATGCTTTTCTTATTCAGTGTACTGTAGATTTAACCCTTATATGTGACCGCAGTAGGATTCATCCAGTAGAGGGCAGTCTAATACTTATTCCTGTGGGCTCGTGACATGACTGGTACAGAAACTCAGATGACATGTTGGAATCATGGTGAGTCATATTTAAGTCATGTTAGATTATGTTGTTACCATCTGTAACGCTGAACACGCTGTATCCTCACAGCCTTTTCCTTTTCTGTGTTAAAGCATTGAATATTGACTGAGTTGGAACTAAGTGTACCCGGAAAGACGAGACAAAAAGTAGGTGAGCGGTTCTCGATCTCGAGGGCTACACAAACTTATCAAAGGTACAGAAATCAGAAAAATGTGTCTCTTGCACCAAATGATCTCGCTTTTCAAAGTTTTGTTTTTTGTCTTTGGTTTTTTTTTTTTTTGAGTCTCAATATTAATTTAGGGACACAAAAGTTTGAGTTGTTACCTGAGAACAAATGAGTAAGTAACCGCTGGTAACTGTGAGTAAGCTGCTAATGTTTAGATAAGAAACAAATGAGATACAAATCAGAAATGACGGGAAAAATGGTGAAACCTTGTAATTTTGCACACACACACACACACAAATATAGTAGATGATGAGTTATTACAGAAGAATCACAGAAATCTAATAAACAGGAGATAATGATAAGAACAGAAACTGAATGGATGTGATTCATAGTCCAGTTTCCCAGCAGACACTTTGACACATGGGAAATCACTGGTGTTACTTATAACATTAGCAAAGACTCTGCTGTGTTCGAGTGTTGCAGTGAGACATGACAGTGTGCCGGTGCAGCGCCAGGCCTCCCGGCAGCGTCGGGGAACGTCGTTCATTTTCTTGGTTTCCACCTGTGGTTTCCTGCTGTGACATGTCAACACGTTTCCTGTTTGGGAACAATATAGAAACAAAAACGCTGTGATGTAAGGTAAGATGAGAGATTTCTACATTTAACGATGTCCTTTCATCACACGTCGGTCAAATCCAACGTGTAATTTCATGTCAGCTATTGTTCAAGTATAATTTTGAGGTAATTATTTCCCTTTTCATGTTACTTTATGCTTGCACTCCATTATAATTCCCTCTTTGTATTCCATAAAACTTTTTTCTTGGCTTCATTAATTACAGTGTTTTTTCTTTTCACAAGATGAAAATATGATAAAACCACCAGATATTATACGAAATAGTTCAAACAGGCTCAACAATAAAATGCTACCCATTAATATATGAGCAGTATTAAACTTAACTTCAATTAATATTTATTCTATAACGACTATTTTTTCTTTTTAACTAGATTTTGTCAATAATTGTGTAAGTAACAGTTTGACTCCTCATGCAGCCACAGGAGCTGCTAGGGCTTTATGGTTTGTAGTATGAGGACAGATCTGTCTGTACACATAAAGCTGTCACTGTTAGCCCCCCTCATTAACACGTCTGATGACCACCGGTCCACATGTGCAGCAACATCCGACTGTTTGGTCTGTACTGTGAGGCCTTTATGTGCATTTTAGCTTTTTCGCTCCTGTCAAAGCTCAATCACATTGCGGTGTGGAATCACATACACACAGGTAAAAGCTACAATCAGCCGTCCAACCTGTCAAACCATGCAGCCTCATTTTCCAGGCTTTCCTCCAACTCCACGCGCACACACGCACACACACACACGCTGAAAGCTCTCAGATGTTCTCAATATCAGCCATTGGCCTGTGTTGAGGAACAAGAGCAATTAGAGGGGAATTTCATGCAATCACAGTAGAACAATATACACAGCAGGTTTCTGTTCATCCAACTGTTGCTCGAGTGTTGCTCAATATTTTAACAGTCTTACTGACAGTCTGCCCCGAAACAGCTACAACAGAAAGAAGAAGCTGCTGCCTGTTCCAAAAAGCTTGGCAAGGCTCTGCGCGGTTCTCGCTGTTTTTCATCTGCTCGCCCTCTCTTGCATGCTAAGTTGTTGGATTCGGAGCCTGTGCTGGATTATTCTGTTACACATGCATCCTCTGAACTCCTCTGGCCTGCTACGAGTTTGATGTGCGACACAGAGCGTATCCGCCCACCGGCTCCTCCACACCCACTCAGTGCAACTTGTTCCAACCCCTCCCCTCCTCCATCACCATGTATCCTCTCGCTCTGTTTCCAGGAAGACAGCGCGATGTACAGTGCGATGCTGCGCGCACACGGTCAGGTGTGTGTAGTAACTCTGAGCCCGTTTTGACTCCGAGCCCAGTTTCTGTGCTGAGCTCCAAACAGCTTTTCTTTTTGATACAATCCCTTTACAGGATGCAAAGACATGAATGCAAAAACACCGTGACACACAAACACGTACACACACACACACACCTGGAGAAGCTTTGTATATATTAAATGTACTGAAAACACTATCATAACAGAATACAAAGTACAGGTCGATGACCATGACCATTCTCATGAGTAGAAACCTAGTGAATGTATTTAGCTGCTTAAGAGTTATAACTGCTAACCACCTCATTACAGGTCAGTCAGTAATGAAACATGCATTTAATGTCTCATCACGAGTTTTCAGATGGATATTTTTGTGGTAGAAAATATTTGCATTTTATAATCAATTTCCCCTGATATGTGACATTTTATCACTGGGTTCAAATGATTTCAAAATCCCCTTGTAAACCTTTATGTGTCACAGTAAAACATTCCTGCAGTTTATAGCAGGGCGCACCGGCACATTTAGTAAAACTGGTTCCTTTAACTCTTCGTTAGCTCTTAGTTCCTCTAACTGCATTGTTTGAAATCTAGTTGTGATGCTCTGTGTTTTCATGTTAGTCTGTTTATTTATATGGGCATGGTGGGCAAACCCTGTGTCCTTCACATGAAAATACATGTGCAAAAAACATGTCCAAGACCGTAAAGAGCTCGCATCCATCGACACAGGCACACGTACAGTGACTGATCCCGAGAGCTGAAATGATGAAACTGTTCAGTTTACTTTCGAATGAGATGAGAGATGTCAGGTCAGCGCAGCTTGTTCCAGGACCAAAGTAACTAAAAGTAAACCTTCTCCGGATCTGAGCCTTATTCCAGGTACAGTTAGAAAACCACCACCTGACGACCTCAAAGACTGACTGGCTCGTAGTGGGTGAGCAGGTCAAAGACATACCAGAGAGCAAAAACAGCTTTAAAAGCTATGAATAGCTGGCTTAACTTGGTTCTGCATTGCACTAGGTACCAGTGAAGTGAAATACTGTATGCGCTGAGCTTTATCCCTCCTGTTATTCGTTAAAGCAACCTACATAAGAGCACGTTGCATGAATGGAATCTGAATGCATGAACCACCTTCTCACTTTTAGACGAACTTTATAGTGAATATAAAAAGCTGTTGTAGTTATTGTGTTACTAGCAACATAAGGGTGAGTGGGAGGCTCTTGACTTAGAGTCGCTAGTTTCTTTGTATTTCAAGAATATCCTCTAACACACGATCAGTTTCAAATATATGATGCAATCTGACTGTTACTGTTTGGATTCAGTGTCTCGTCAAAAACAGTATTTATCTTTGAGTGCTAACAAATGGGTTGAGCCTTCTGATAAGACATTTGATGAGCTGATTTTTTAAATTAAATGTTCAATATAATAATTATAGCATTTAGTTTTCATAAAGCTCCCACTGTAAAAAAGTTATGTTTTCCTGTTTTCACAGGAGAAGTAGTACTTCTCCTGTCATGTAATCGTAAAAATGGTGGAGTGCTCCTTAGAGGGGGGCATTGTGTGTTGTGACTGGCCTTCATTTATGATATAGTGTGCTTACATTGTAGTCTGGCTCCTTCTGCTGAAGTAAAGGATCTGAACACTTCAGCTCTGCCCTAAGACAAAAAAAAAGGAAAACAATAAGATCCCATCGCAGATCAGTATGTGACAGCACGTCATACTGAGGCTCCACACAACCCCTGCACCTCTGAAGCAGCAACGGGAAAAGGTGAAACTGTAATGTTTGTGATTAATTATTAGATTATGCAAAGGGTAATTAAAATATCAGTCAATATTTACCAGGCCATATGCCATGGGTGATTTTGCAGCCATGGCTCGCCAGTGAATTTTAATATCCCAAACAGGGGGTGAAAGGCACCCTTTGGCAGGTATCTCCCTAATGCTCTTAACCATCTGTCGACGCTCAGCCCACTTCCACACTAACATAATGTTTTGTTTATGATAACAGTGTTAATTCAACACAGGCTTAGGTGCAAAGTGGCACAGTTGAGCTTTAGCACCATTTATTCCACAATATTTGCATTTGGCGGCGTGCCTGCCCATCAGCACTCCTCCCCTCTCCTCCTCTCCTCAATCCACACAAGATGACAAGCAGTGAACAATAAGAGTCCAAAGAAGGCTTAGCACATATTCTTCTGCATGCTGTGTTTCCTTTTTGTTCGCAGTTTCTATTTATGTGTGGATTATCACTAGCTCTCAGCATCACAATGGAGATATGGGTCCTCTCCTCTCCTCTCCTCTGCTCTCCTCTGCTCAGCTCTCCTCTCCTCTCCTCAGCTCTCCTCTCCTCTGCTCAGCTCTCCTCTCCTCTCCTCTGCTCTCCTCTCCTCTCCTCTCCTCAGCTCTCCTCTCCTCTGCTCAGCTCTCCTCTCCTCTCCTCTGCTCTCCTCTCCTCTCCTCTCCTCAGCTCTCCTCTCCTCTGCTCAGCTCTCCTCTCCTCTCCTCTGCTCTCCTCTCCTCTCCTCTCCTCTCCTCAGCTCTCCTCTCTCCTCCACTCCTCTCCTCTCCTCCTCCTCTCTCTCCTCTCCTCTGCTCAGCTCTCCTCTCCTCTCCTTCTCCCCCTCCTCTCTCCTCGGCTCCTCCCCTCTCCTCAGCTCCTCCTCTCCCTCTCTGCTCTCCCTCTCCCCTCTGCTCTCCTCTCCTCAGCTCTCCTCTCCTCTCTCAGCTCCTCTCCTCTCCTCTGCTCTCCTCTAGGTATACTCTCCTCTCCTCTCCTCTCCTCTCCTCTCCCTCTCCTCTCCTCAGCTCTCCTCTCCTCTCCTCTCCTCTCCCTCCCTGCTCTCTGGTCTCTGCTCTCAGCTCTCCTCTCCTCTCCTCAGCTCTCCTCTCCTCTCTGCTCTCTGCTCTCCTCTCCTCTCCTCTCCTCAGCTCTCCCTCTCCTCTCTGCTCTCTGCTCTCCTCTCCTCTCCTCTCCTCTGCCTCCAGCTCTCCTCTCTCCTCTCCCCTCTCCTCAACTCTCCTCTCCTCTCCCTCTCCCCTCTCCTCTCCTCTCCTCACTTTCTCCCCTCTCCTCTCCCTCAACTCTCCTCTCTCTCCTCTCCCTCTCCTCAACTCTCCTCTCCTCTCCTCTGCTCTCTGCTCTCTGCTCTCAAGCTCTCTCCTCTCCTCTCCTCTCCTCTCCTCTCCTCTCCTCTCCTCTGGTAGTGGAAGATGTACAAGTGGCGCAGAGTTTTAAATTGGTTTCTGTCCCGGTTCTCCTCATCTGTTCTATATTTTTAATCAGGTAAAGCTTTTCTGATTTTCTGATTTTTTTACCAACTGTTCGCCATGTTATTGATGTTTTTTTTTTTTCAGGGGGAATGGCGTCCTCTGAGACCTGGAGTGAAGATAGTCCCACCATGGTAACGTTACTGTAGAGGAGGGTCTGTGCACTTGAAAGGTGAGCATTGTCTGACAGAGTGGCGAGTTTATCAGTGACATATAAATGCAGCTTTCTGTGCTGTCAGCTCCTTCAGGTAGGAGTTCTGCCATTCATACCAAATGTATTGTTTGAGGTAGAGCTCCATGGGTTCAGTAAACTTGGCAGTTGATTTAAGATGGTGAGTTTGGGATGTAAAGATTGGGATCCAGGACGGGATATACATTTCCCTTAGTCACAGCTCCAGTTGGCTTCACTGACCACCACATAAACTTGATCTATTCACAGCATTTAAAGGTAAATCCTGGCTTTTTAAAAACAAAGTCCTTCAAGAAATTTTTTGGAAGCAGTGGAAAATAAAAAAAGCTGCAATTCATTCTTTGAGGCTGTGGTTGGAAGTTGGTCAGGCACAAATTTGTGTTTTTTGTCAGCAGTACACCTCTCATTCCACTGCTAAGAACAAGGCAGCAGTTCAAGAACTTGAAGCCAACACCAGGATCATGAAACTCCAGTTAAAGGACACGGATGCCTTGAGCTTCATCATTTCATTCTGGAGAAACTGGTCACACATGAGAAGAAGATGACCTGCTTTGACCCGTCCTTGGGAGACAAGGATGGACTTCTACACCTTCCTCTCTGGAGCACAACAATACAGCATGGAGTGGGCTCTAGAAGGTGTTCCTTGACCTCAGTCCAGAAAGCTGCTCTGGACTGTGAGTTTACATTGGATGAGATGTCTCATGTCAACCAGATGGCATCAGAACACCCTTGGACCTGCTCTATGTGGCGTTCTGTTGTAGTCCTGTGAACAGGCTCTCTTCCTGTCTCCTGTCAGTGAGACTCCAGGCATGTGGCAGTTTAAGCGACCATTGTTTTCCGACAGTTTCATTTAAACTCAAACGCTGCAGTCTGCCAGCCGATGAGCCAATCTCAGAGAGGCTGGCTACACCAAACTGGGCCATCTTATGAAGATGACAGCAACATCTGCAGAGGTGCTGAGAGACAAAAGCAACATCTATCAGGCTAATCAAGCATTTGTAGAAAACTGGTCCCTGTGTGATCAGTGGAGTGAACAGTGTGAATACAGTTTCCCATCTCTGTCTATCACCCTAGCTGTGGGGGAGGGGCAGGAAGGAGCCGGTCAGCTGCTGTCTTTTACAACACTGCACCAGGACATGTTTCAGGCTGCTAGGGAAAAACAATCTACTAAGTCAGCACTGAAGTTCTGTAGCAGTGGTGAAGGAGTCCAGGTGGACTGGGTTGCACCTTTAGTGAAGGGGGAATAGCCACAAACAGATGCAGAGCGCTCCTGAATCCAAAAGCTGGGGGATTAGTGCAGTTTCTGCTCGCGGGATTCAGACTCTGAGGACAGAAACTACATGCAAATAGATAAATAAACAAATTTTGAACATGCTGAACATGTATTTGTGTTTCTAGGATCTTCATATGTTTTTTTAAAATTATAATTTTGTGTATTTGCCTGACAGGTTGTTTTGTACTCTGACATTACTGCGATCTGCTTTCTCCTATGCAATGCTTCAGTAAAGGGATCTTGAAAACCAGACCTTTCCTCTACGCTCCTCCCATCTCCTTTCCTCCCCTCTCTTTCCCTTCCCTTTTGTTTCCTTTCTTTTTCTTTCCCTTCCTTTCCTCTACTCACCTCACCTCTCCCTCTTTGGGTTGGAAATAAAGTTCTAAGCCCCAAACTTCCTGTCCAAAGTCTAAGAAAGCCACTTCAAAGGCTCGGGCCTGAGATGATTTATGGGAAATGAATTTCAGAAAGAAGACTTTTTTCCTCTTTTCTGGTGCCCTGGGCTCTTAGTGGTAAGCTCTGCTTGTTAACCCAGATTTAGATCTCTACCCCGATGGAGCCCATAAAAGTGGTGTGGATTTATATAATGTGGAACGCAGCCACGTGCCTCAGGTCCCTTCGCTCACTGTGTCTCTCTTTTGTCTCCTGTCCAGTTTAGACCTGGACGGTCACTTGTAAATGCTGGATGGAAGCTCTGCAACACCCGGGGCACAGCAGCTCTAAAAGACCACACACTACAGCCTGGGCTCCGCAGAGGTTCAGATGTAATTACACAGGTTTACGATGGAATTAACCTGGAGATGGAAAGTAGTGAGAAAGTTAAAAGTAAGTCGTGGGCACTGCTGCAACCCAGGATTATTTTTTGACAAAATAATCTTAAAGATTCATTTAGTGACTTTTTCCAGAGCTGCTGACTGCATCTTACAATCATGTCTTCCATTCACCAGCTTCTGAGAAAGAAGCTGACTTTAACAGAGTAGAACAACTGAGGAGATTTCAGTGTCCGAGAGACGCCTGAAACAGTGACAGTATCATACTGTAATGTCAGCCCTATACATTTCCTCCTTAGTTCCTGCAGTTTTCCAAGAGGGAACTATGTAATGCTAATTATAGGGAACATCCCTAAACTTCCTAATTAATACCCAAATAATTTGTGATTAATTTATTACTGAGAATAATAATAAATAGCTAGAAAACCATGAACTTTCACACAGAGTTGACTCTGAGTTAAAATTATTCTGTCAAACTATTTTTCCATGTGAGGAATGAACTAATTACTTCAGGGAACTTAAAAGTGATACCTTCCAGAAATCTCATATATTTTTAAAATATTTGATCTCTTAATTATTCAAAATAGAATCTTCTATCAATTAATCTATTTGTTAATTATTTTCATTATTGATTTGTAACACAAATAAAAACCTCTAGCATTAATTTAGATTACATTTTTCGATACAACCGTATCCATAATGCATTGTTTTCACCACCTTACGCAGTTTTTCAAGTCTGAGGGTTTAAGTGTATATCCATCCTAATCTGTTATCCTATGGGTACATCCTTAGTCCATATTAAACCTAACCGATGTTGTTGCAAAAATCCTAAAGCTCGACCTCTGTCCTGTTGATGCAGATCGGGCTGTGCAATATATACATTTTATGGATCATGTCACATGAGTCATTAAACATCCACAAGAATGAAAATAAAAGTCATTTTATCTGTTGTACACAGCTGGGACCTTACAGAGCTGTTTTCTTTACCTCTCAAACCATTTTCTTTCCACCAACCCCCCCCAAAAAAATTCTTTCTGTGGTGCTTCAGCCCACACCCACACAGCTGTGATCCGGGCACATGTGACCCAAACAGTGTTTACTACAGGAGCCTATCCACGGCACCGACGTCAACGCAGGGGTAGAGGGGACAGAGTTAGAGGGAGATAGATGCCTTCCCCTGGGACTTGTGCTTGTGTCGCAGGCTGTGTGTGTTGGCGTAGGTCTTTTAATGATATAAACAAGACAAATTTGGATGTTTACGTTAATGTGTGATCATTTAAAAATGAATTTGTAGCCTGGATATTGGCTTTAGCACAGCACATCCGTTAAACAGGGTTAGAATGAGCTTTTACCAGAACATGTGGATGGAGGTTCAAAGCACAAATCACTGTATTTCCTCCATCCAGGATGAAGAGAGGCAACTGCTGTAACTGAAGATTCTGCCAATCACTAAATCAGTCAAAAGTATCTTAGTAGCCTTTCAGAGGAGCTCCCCTACCACGCACTTCAGTATTAGGTGTGACTCGTGTGTGTGTGTGTGTGTGTGTGTGTGTGTGTGTGCAGCACACCTCCAAATCGAGGCCTTTGGACTGAAGTCAAGAGACTGCCCTCCCACTGCCACCTGGCATCATTAGAGGCTCTGATCCTCTAATCAACACCAACAAACACACTCCCACCTCCTCCCTAATCCTGCTCCTCCATCCACCCCCCTCCTCTACCTCTCCATTCTGCGGCCCCACCCCGGACCTGGCAGCCCGCTGTGGAGTGCAGAGTAGTGGATGCTGTTTTGGGGATGGGGGAGGGTGCTGTTAACCAGGTGGGTGATGATGAGAGCAGAGCCGGCAGGCAACATGCTGTGTAGTGGTGGAGAAATTAAGAGAACTGAAAATCAGTTCCACTCACTACGTGATGCTTTCAGATGTTTTCCGTTCACCAGCTCACTGTAGAAGTTATTTTCTGCTAGACCAGTAGGCCAGAGGTAGATTTTTTGGATTTGTAAAGCAGGAAGCGGTCGCTTTGTGTCATCTAGAAAACATGCGCTGGTCAGAACTTGAATGAGGTTGACATCAAACATTTGTGGGGGGAAAGAGGAGGGTCAGGTGTATAATTTGAAAGGTGCAGGGATCCAAACAAAAACACAAAAAGCCGTAACCAGGAGGAGAGAGTGACTCAGCCCCAGGACTCGCTGTTGTGCTCTCCAAAACCCAAAACTGAGGAAACAAAAACAGTGGACTCCTCTCTTTAGTTCAACCCCAATCCTGCTCCAGCTGCTCTACGCTGAGTGTAAAGAGCGACACTGAGGAAACTCTGGAGCCTCTAGCAGCACATTCCTGTCACTGCTGTGGCACAGTTCAACCTTTAAGTGACAAACAGGTTCATTTAACAGATCCCCCACCCGCCTCCACCCTGATACATGAACACACATTACCATACCCCGGACGCTAACTGGAGAGAAATCTGCAGTGTGGAAACAGCTGGCTGCTGTCTGTAGCATAATTAGTGCTTAATAAAAGAGGCTAATAAGGACTTACCTTCAATGGTCAATAGCTAAATAACATTAGTCAACGAAGAGAAGAGGATCAGCAGAGTCTGGTGAACTGATTAGACTGACACGATGTGCGACCTGCACCTGTCCTCCAAACCTGATCCAACAGGGAAAGTTTTCTATCTGTTTATGTGAGTGCTAGCAGGAAGAGAGATCGTGGACTGTGCAGAATCAGCCCGGTCAGAGTTGCTCTATGCTGCTGCATATGTAATGTGAGGCACAAATGAGTGTATTTGCACTTTTTAGTGTTGGGTATAAGCAAACCAGTATCAGATCCCGACTGGTCAGTGCAGAAACTTGACGATCTCCAGGACACTGGGAGGATTTCTGCAGCATTAATTCATTCCAACATGGCTGGCATTTTCAAAATCTCAACTTTCCCCTAACGATGACAAGGTTGTTTGAAAATGCTCCTAAATAATCCCACAGCAAAATCAGTGAACCAGCCACAGCTTCATCAGCAGACACCCAAGTCCAAGGCGTGCGTCATCGCTAGAGGAGGGAAAATATTTCACACAGTTGTCGTGTAGGTTATTGTGAAACATCCAGAGTGGTTTAGGTTTCCTGGTAGCCAATAGTTAGCGTAGCATAAGTTGCTAAGTGCTAGGTAGCCCAAGTATGGCTCAGTGTGAGCTGCCCTGAAAATGACAATAACCAGTTTTGATCACTGTGGCTGTTAATAATTTCACCTGCAGGGACTGAACACATCCTGTAACCCTTTAACTGCTGAACCTTTGTCGCATCTTTTAATGTGATCTTTTTTTTTTTTTTTGCACCGACTTTGGGAGATTAGTATGAAATAGAGCATTTATGTGCATCAGTATCACAAAGCAGTATCAGTATAAATACTGATAAATCCCAATGTTGCCCATCTGTTTTCCAGGTATTGCTCTAGTGGTGGCATGGTTGGCCAGTTATTCAGCCAGTCAGCTCTGGAGCAGATGACATATCTCAAAAACCACTTGGTGGATTGCATCAGGTTGTACACATATTCATGGCCCCCAGACGATGAATCCTCATGATGTTGTATATCTGTGTTGTATGTTGCATTTAGGTCTAATGAGCAAACACACTAAACTATGTTAGTGAACATTACCATTACCATAATTATATTAGCATTTTGCTTAACGCACCTCTGTGCCTAAATAGCCTGCAGCCTCACAGAGATGCTTCCTTTTACCCCCACCCCAGGAAAAAAATGTTTTTGTACATATGAACTTTTTGTTTTGCAGAACATTTCTAAATACTTCCCCTTGTAACAAGTTCATTATCTGTGTAGAACAGATTCAGCCAAAAAATACAATAACCGCAACAAGGTTTTCAGTTATTCATAGATAGCCATGCACATACTAACATCACATTCCCACTTATACTGACTCTGTCACTTTGTCCTAGTTTCTCACCCTCCAGTACCTGCCTTCATCCCTCTCTCTATCAATAAATCACTGTAATCATCCCGCCTTCCTGCATGCCAGCATTTGAGTCCAAACCTGCCTTTCCTGAGTCGGGACACATCCTGCAATTCTGCCTCTGATCTCTTGATCATTTGGCGCAAAAACAAAAATCCTCATCATCAGTTGCACCTTAAATGTCTTCAGTAAATCATCAAAAGTGTCCATTGTTAAAGGATGAGATGCTCTGCAGTGAGCTGGACGTGCTTTTTCAGCTTTGTGTCAGTATCAGTGACGTAGCAGAAAGAAAACGGACAAACACATTTACCTGCATCCTGCACGCTGTTGCATTACTCTGATATAACTCAGAATGTGGATTCAGCCTTTACCTTTAACACTGGGTCATATCAACTCCATGCAGTAACATGTTTGGTAGATACTCTCACACTGATTTAACATGTTGCATCAAGCTGTGGTGAACTATTTTCTGCCAGTGTATGGCCACAGTCCCAGCTCCACAAACACGTTGATTAAAGCTGCACGGGGAAGCTTGGAGAAAAACACAATACGTTATGTTTTGCACATACATAACGCCACGGTTACGATCACAGATATTACTTCACAAACATTACATTTGAATGAAATCAGATGAAATCTTGATATGCACAAATGCTCTCCAGTGTTTACTACATCAAACTCTGATGAACGCAACAATCATGAACTACTTGATGTTACCATAATGACGGTCTATAAACACCCACCTTATTGACTGTTAACACATCGAGTGGTGCTCGATGATCTTTCAGCTCATCCGCCCGCTGCAGTTCAGGATCTACAGTAACTCCACCTCAAACCTGATCCTGTCCACTCCCATCCTGTCCTCGGTGACCTCATCTCGACCACACCTCACGTCCATGTGTGTGCAGCTCTGTTGTGCTCGCTGTAGCTGTGACCTAATCACTGTTGCGATTTATCCCCAGGACCAGAGGGCCAGGACTCATAAATATATATTTAAAACCTGTAAACTCCTACCATCCATAAAAATGATTAAAGTCCCTGTTTAGGTTAACTCCTTGCCCTCCCACCACAACTGGGTTTGATTTGTCAGTTTAAACCAGATGCAGGTGATGTTTCCTGATCTCCACCAAAGCAACAGTAAATCAAAACCAGGACAGGTCTGAGTCTGATGAGCTCTGCAACAAACCTGACACCCATGCAGGTCTTAGCCAGGACCTGTAGACATATCTAAGGCTTTAGGACTATAGATTCTTTACGGGTCTGGACTGTGCTGTCTTCACCCTGAACGCAATGCAACAGTTTTATTACCACCTAGTAAGCACTAATTCAGCCGGGGACGCAAAATGATGCAAGCCAAAGCAATCCACTGAGTGTGGGTAGCTTTCATCACATTTCCATTTCCCAGAAAACTGTGATCCTGCACCATCAGCGTTAAATAGCTCATCAGCAGGGGAGGCATAGGAGCAGTGTAGGGACAAAAAAGTCAGATCTCATTAATTTAAACAGTACTTAAAATTCCCCCGGCTGCGGTTCATCTGCCCCTTGAAATTAAGGATTTCCCGAATTGAAGGATGAGTTGATATTCATTCGGTCATTTGTTGCTTGTTAAAATCAAAATAGCTACAGTTGTTTTTGGCATCAGTTGTTTTGGCGTCGATATTTTTATATTGACAATGGATCTAATGACTGTGTGTAATGTAAAATGTGAAGTGAGTGATTGACCGATTCTACAGCTCCCTTCAGTTCTGTACCCTTTTAGCGTCTTTCAGCCAATTGTTTTGGCTGTCGCTGTTTGTTTGTTTTTCAGGCGTCCAACTTTACTGTTTTAGTCCAGACTCACTGCTCACATCAGCCTCGTTTCCAACAGCCGCCTGCAGCTGTTTTCAGGGAAAATGTTCTGATAAACCAGCTATACAACACCATCCCAGGTAGCTGAGAAAATAAAGGACTAACTGGTGTTAACTGGAGCATTTAGCAGCTAAAGACCCAAATGTTGTTCTCAGAAGAGGACACTTTATCAGACTTATTTCAGGTTTACGGGAACATGACTCCAAGTAAATGATCATGCTGCCAAACGTCTGCTAAATGTGTAAAACTGTATCTCTTTGTTAACAGGTTAGCGTTTCACAGTTATAGGGTGGTGCTAAAGCTGTGTTTGCAAAAAGTGATCAACAAACGCAGCTTTAAGGTCAGTCAGCTTCAGTCTACTGCTGAACAGAAAAGGCCTTTGGTTACATCAGTCACAACAGACGTACGGTAGAGACAGAAGCATTAAAAACTTGAAAATCTAGGAACTCCAACTCCGCTCAGACAAAACGTCTTACTGATTGAAACTTCACTTGGGTGTTTGACCTCAGAATGCTATTTTCACATCGATCTGCAATAGGTGAGAGTTTCCAAACCCAAATCTGGGTTTAAGACGTAAAACACAAGTGTGACTTTGAGACATCAACGCTAGTCTGGAAGCCAATCACAATCCAATATGCAACTTTTAGCAACGTAGCTTGGAAACTTCCAGCACACTCTCACTTACACAGACACACACTCACACACACACACACGCACACACACACACACACCAACACCATATCAGACAAATTCTAATTTTAAGCAGAGTATTTTTAAATGTGTGATATGTCTGCAGGGCATCTTTAGTGTGTGTTGCTCACCTTGTATTTTGAGTCAGTCTAAATGGAGACATCCTGTTTCGCAGGAAGGTGTCACTCGCAAATCACCAGGAGCCAGGAATCTGGCCAGTATCAGCATCCACCCATGCAGGAAATCTGTATCTATCTTTATTTAAAAATCTTCTATGTGAAGGAAACCACAACAGTTTGTTTGTTCTCTTAACACACTGTCCTATTTCATGCGTTCGTTATTATAAGCGTCCGTCGATGTGTAATTAGGGGTTTGCCCAGAGAAAAGATCTGATGATACATCATATACTGTAAATACTACGCTGTCATGTTCTGAAGGGAATAAGTCACGGTCATACATTTCCACAAACATGTCAGTCAGTAGAAACAGTGTTTAATGAAAGATGACAGAGAGAACTCCTCGGGCAATACAGGCAATTGCGTACCCAAATTAACATAAGCATCATTCCAGTTGTCAAGTCTGTTCTCTACTTTATTGGTATTTATAAGTCAGGATAAACCTGAGGAATGGAACAACCATTAAAACAAACAATGATCCTGTTTTCTCTGGCAGAGAGCTGCTTTTTGGGGGGAAAGGAGAAGAAAAAGAGAAGAAAAAAGAGGGGAAAGAAAACAACTGCGGCTGCTTTTCTGGCAGGGGCGTGAGATGCGGTGGTAGAGAGCCGAGAGCGGTGCTCATGCCAGCACATCCACATGTCATCTCTGTTTAGACACACCTTGGAGAATGTGACCTCTTTCCAAGCCTGGCCTGGCAAGGGGTCCACGGCGGAGGGAGGAAAAGCCCCGGATCGTGGCTAACCTGCGCCAGAAAGCTGCCTCCCACTGTGTGCACGCATGCATATATGGTGCTCATGACTCACTCCATGGACGGTATGTGCATGTTTGCATGCTGGTTTGCAGATTAATGACGTGGGCTCTGGCACGTCAAGCACTCACTGGCTCCATGACTTTATTATGAACCATTGGTGGGTCTTGTCACAGTGTCACCGCCACCATCTTAGCTCAACAATCCTCCCCTCTGCCAACTCAGACTTATGTTTCGGCAATTGTGACGCTTGTTTGGGAGCAGGGGTGGCATGAGCGAACGCACCCTGCCGACGGTGAAGTTCCTGAGGGGGAAACCGTGTCAGAAGTTACCAAGTCACAGTAGCCGATTTGAGATGGCAGCTTAGCAGCGTGGGGGCACCCACGGTGTCCTGGGGTTGTGGGGAGACAGCGGGGGATGAGGTGTAGAACACAGGCAAGCAAAAAAGGCATTCACCTGTGTACAGGACGGATAAGCAAAGCCGGCAGCCACACAAAGTACACACACAGCAGAATCCTGCTCCCCGCCCGCCATTTGGCCTCCGGCAGCGAGGGATAACTGAATTACAGTAGCAGCAAAAAGCTAATCTCACTTCCTCTGTGGGGGTCGCATGTGTGTGCACTTGTACGCCTGTCTGTGGGGTGTTCGTTTGTGAGGCCATGTGCATTCATTCAGGCTCAGCATGGATTTTGGAAAGCACGTTATCCTGACAGTGAGAGTGTATGTTTACTAGATGAAGATGAAGGCTCCCATCCAACTGTCCTGCAGGGACCAGAAGGTGAGGAGTAATAGAGGTGAGGAGCGTGCAATTGTCTGTGCTTGTGTGAATGTGTGTGCGCGCACAGGTTCCTTACAAATTCAGCGCATGTGACCGCTGGTTGTACACACCCACTGCTGTCACTCAACTTGATGAGCTGTCGTCTAACATGAGGCTGAATCAGCTGGCATGGGTAAAGCCTCCACAGATTTCCAATTTCATTTCGATTCTGAACTGGTTTGTTTGCACGTAAAGTCACATTCTTGTTGTGTTTCACTCATCTGACTTTCATACTTTCTCTAGCCACAACCTCAACACTGGCCATGGCCACTGTGAATAACATGCAGTAAAATGTTACAGTTCTCGGGACGAACCTGAAAGTGAGCTGAAACCCACGAAGACTAAACAAACGAGTGTGTTTGTAGCTCAGCTTCTCTTCTTTATTCTTCCAGTTGTGGGAGATCTTCCATGCTGTGTTGTCGAAGCCTTCACTCTTTAGCCACAGTTCAAGCTTGGATTGTCAAAAGTGTTGGTGCATTGATGCTACACATGTTAAACAATAAGATCTCTGTTAATGATGCATTTAATCGTATTAAAAGTCCAGAGGTTATAAAACAAACAGATCTGCAGTCAGATTTTAACCCGAGGCCAGAGCAGTAAGGATGAAGTCAGGTCCTGTTGTTGGGGCTCAGACTCCTCTGCTGCATGAAGCCTATAACAGGAATATTCCAGCTGCCATCATCAGAGACGTCTGCACACAACAGAGGACGAGGCAAACGTGGAGGAAACAGAAACACACATTTTCAAAATAAAAGCCTCAATGTCACAATAAGAGTCTCTGAACAGGAAGAATTGACAACAACTAATAACTTAAGTATTAATTATATACGTGTTCATTATTAATTATTATTAGATTAGAATAATTTGTGTTATATATCAGACTTCATGGTTCTGGTATCATGACAACAGGACAGCTACTTCATACATTCGTGCATACTAATGCAAATGTATTGTCAATGACTATTCTGTTAAAATGAGAAATGATGTTAATGCTGAGCTGACCAGACGTGTTCCATCACATGAGGAAGAATATGATGACAGGAAGTGTCTCGTTAGGCCAGAGGCATGTCCTGGTTAAAACAAAATTCTGGAAAGGTAACTTCACTGAACTAACAACATGCCATTGTTTCAGTCAAATGCAGAAAATGATTTTGAAAAGTTGCCTTTTGGAGCTGTGAGAAGCAGGCATACCTTTCATCACCCCCTCCCCGGGCATCCAGCCTCATCTTGGAGCCTGAACAGCAGAGTGTTGCCGTTTCCCATCTGCTCTAACCGCGTGGTCAGAACCGGCTCACTGGGTTAGGCTGGAGCCCAGGTTCTTGTCCAGATCTGTGAGAAGTGTAGTGTGAGCGTGTGCCGTTCTGCCATCACTGGCTGTAGTTTTATCATGAGTTCAGCATGCAATCTGGTTATAATGCAGAGTTAGGACACGTCAGCGCTCTCCCACACGGAATACTAAGTCAGCTGGCTGAGATTTGAATGTTTGTCTACGTGTGAACGCTTTCTTGTGTGTGTTTACACTTGTGTTAACGTTGTAAGCTGTGATGTTTGCCACGAAATGTCAGCAGCTGGCGGATAAATGAACGCGAGTGAACGGCAGCTCCTGCATTCCACATCATTTGGCTGGCAAAGGTACAGCCGGCCTCTGATTTGACTGTCAGACCTGTGGAGTGGTCACATTTGATGAGACGACACTGGGGAAACTACACAGTTGTAGTTGAACTTTGACATTAGCGGCAAGAAAACCTTGTCTAATCATGTTAGTAACATGTATAAAGGAGAAGAAAACATATACTTAAATGTCACAATGTAACAATTTCTGCTCTATTAACTTTCTTTCAGTCTTCTTGCTGTAATCTGTCTCTTGTGAATCCTCCAACTTTAAAGTGCAGTGCTCTTTGTGCAGCAGTAGTAACGACAGAAAACGACATACATCTCTGAAGCATTAGTCAGCATTAATAAAATGAGAGAACTACCCTCAGTCATCACAGGTTAGTAAATTGCATGTTGAACCCGCCTCTGGTAAGTTAAACCATGCACCCTGACCACAGCGTGCCTGCTTTGATTCTGCAGATCAGCCCAGTGATTACAGATGAACTCTGCTATAGCTAATACTACACATCCAAAAAATAAACCCCAGTTCTAAATTTCATTTTAGAAACAATGCAACTCCAGGGCTGGCTGAGCTGTTTGACTCAAAGGATAGAGGGTCTGCTACTGCAACTGTCAACATATGTGACCCTGTTGGTTAACACTGGGGTCTTTTTGGCAAAAGCTGCATATAAACAGTGTGAGGGTTTAAACTTTTCCAGTGGCGGTTTCAATTCGCTGCCAACGAAAGACACTCAGCGAGAGAGTCTATGTCTTTTTCCACATGCTGTTCTCTGCAAAAGTAGACAGTCACGTGGTTTGTTGCCGGTTATATCACACAGGGAACATGTGTCAGTGTTTGGATCTTATCAGGAAGACGTCACAAACATAACTGTAACTGTAATTAAACACTTCCTGTTCACATTTCAACCCGCCACCCCCCTAAAATCTCATGTAAAAATGATTTAGATGTGTTATTCCTTATTTTTTACAACTGCAATGACTTACTATTTAAGGATGAAATTGAATTGAATTGCCGCTGCAGCGACGCAGCTGAGAGGCGTCCTGTTTGACCGGCAACAGGCCAGCACGCAGGCGAGGTAGCGCTCACACGACGCAAACGCCGGCTGTGTGTCCCAAGCTCAGTTTCTTCCAACAGATTCCGTTAGTCGAGCCGGGCCATGGTGGGAGGATGCTACCTTAAAGAACATGGCTAATATGGCACAAAAAGCCTCCGACGGAATGCACGTTCACTTCCTGCAGACATGATCCTGTGTGCGTGCTGAAAATACGGCCTTACGCAGCTCCTCAAGCACTCACACACACACAAAGAGTTTGACCTCCGCTTTCCTCATTAGCGTGATCAGACTGTTTATCATATGGTCCTATCTGAGTCACACTTGTTTGCACTGCTGGTCATGTTGGCCGGTACAACAGAGCTCCAATCTGTTCAGCCCGTTCTCAAGCCAAGAGGTGAAAACATATCTCCAGGTCGACGCTGTCTTGCTCTAAAAATGCAACTTGTAACGTTCTGTGTCCCTCAAATATGGCGTCCAGCAGGCTAACCTGTGCTTGAGATACTCCCATCACTGAGCATCACTCGACATTTAATGCAAATGTCTGCATTAAAATTCCAGCAATATGGCTAAATCCACCTTCTAGTGAAGAATTGAAGTTTGCATTCATTTCAGTTGTGCCACTAACCGCAGACTGAAGGCACGCTCCCTTTTGCTCATGTCATACAGAAAATTGGATTCAGAAGAAGGGAGGAAGTTGTTTATTTACCTTTGATTTCCATGCTACATCTTTGTAATCTAATTGTATTTATTCATTTCTTTTTAGATGAAACAGCTTTTACATTCACGGTTCCTTCCTCACAGGCTGATATTGGCCAAAGAGTGCGGCTAAGAAAAGCCTTCTGTGTATTTCAAACGGCCAGACTGAAGGCAGCGAAATCACCAGAGGAAGGGAGAGCTAAACCCCGCGCGATAAAAACGTCCTCTTAATCTTACCTTGAAAGCCACGACAGAGGGGAGCCTCCCCTCGGAAAGAGAAACAGGCGGATTATTTCCATTTGAAAGAACATGCCAAATTACACAAACGTGTTCTCAGTCGCTCTTTTCAAAAGTGGCAACAGATGGAGGCCGGTCGGCGTTGTGAGCAGGTTGGAGTTGACGGTCTGCTGCTGCTGTGTTTCCTGTGTCTGCTGCTGTTTATCAGCACACACAGGTAGCGCGAGATTGCATTATACAGAGTGCAGATCTTATTCAGCCGTACTCAGAGAGAGAAGCCTGCCCAGGTGTGTGCTGTCTTTCACTGTTTTGTTTTTTTTTTTTTTTTTAATTTTCCTGTTTTGAATACAGACCATGGACTTAAAATTTAGCAGCTGCTGCATAACTTATCTCTCCAGGAGTTTGGAACAAAGTGCAGAGTGTGATTAGACAACTGAGAGAGGAAGCTGGGAGCTGGGTGAGTGGTGGTGGAGATAAATGAAAGCTGGGGGTTTATTTTAGCTGCTGTCAGGTGGCCAAAACATGTGGCTGAGGTGCCATGCTGACTGACTGACTGAGAGTGTTTTGATAAAGATTCATGAAAATCTATATTTTATATTTTAGTCACATTTGTTTGTTAGGTAGTTTTAATCAAACCTAAATACATTTCAGTCAAGTTAAAATCATCAAAATTATAGCCTAACGAATGCATTTTTATCTGTATTTCTAGCTGTTGCTGTCTTCAGTGCGACATTACCGTGGTTACAAGTGAAAGAGACAGTTGTTACCTCAACTTATGTGTTTGCAGGCTGTAAGTATACACACATGCTCCACACACACACACACACACACACACACACACACACACACACACACACACACACACAGTGTTCTCTTTCCTTGATAATACAGTACAACTTGACTTTCAAAACCTGTGTTAACTTGTTCATCTACTTTAACAAACCAGTCCTGATTTAAATATCAGAGTAGTCACCTTGTGCCTCCTGCTGCACTTAGATCACTCCCTTTAAGTCCCACAACTTAACCTTGCACTGTGTCAAAGCAAACACCTCTCAGCTTCAATTTTAATTTTGGAGAGGAGGAAAACATCTGTCACCAAATCCAGCGAGCAGGCCCAAAAGAGCTGTTTACGGTTTTCAGTGCGCTGTGTCACAGATGAGGTGGTCTGTGCTGAATATCCTCCATCAGAAGCCTCAGAGCAGAGCAGTAGAGCTCTGCGCAGACAGTCCTACTCTGGGGGGTGAATTCACATTGCACAACCCCATGAATGTTGGAAGCACTAAGCAGCATATCCTCCTGATCTAATGCACCAACCACACCTTCTGCCCTGCACAGACTGCTGTTTGCTCTCTGGGTCGTAGCTGGTGATGATCCTCCACTCGGCTTTGACACAGGTTTTATGTCAGCTTTGAGCTCCACGTTGGCAATGTGCAAATGCACATGTGCAGGATCGCGGGCACATCACTGCGAGTGGTCACATGATGGCCTGCAACACAGTTCCTGTTGGCGAACGGGCAACATGACTCCGTGTACTGACTCACAACAGTTCTGGCTAGCAGCTGCTGCTCATTGTCGAGCCAAGTTGTTGTCAAGAACAGCAGGCAGAACCATTTTGATCAGATCTTGTATTGGTCACTTTCCTGATCCAGGAGCATTTACTATCTATTACTGAACTCTATGGATAATCTCCCAGAAATCTGTTACAAATGCACTACAGTAAAATTTGTTATGGGAGGAAAGCAAACTCAGATGCAAGGAACTATTTTTGTGATTTACAGGCTGAAAGGTCATGTTCAAATTCATATATTAATCAGCATAAACACACAATCTATCTAGATTTCTGCTTTAAATCATTCTTGCAACCCCACCACACACACACACACACACAGATCCCTCTTCTTTGCCCTCCATCCATTCTCTGTGCCAGCCTGGATGAAGAGTAGTAATCAAGAGCTGGTAGCAGACAAGAGGCCATTTACTCAGGTGAGGAGCAGGGAGATGGGGGCCACTTCAGGAGATGCAAAGTGTAGCCTAAGGGTGCCACTCAATCATCTCCAATCAGGAGAACCCCCGAGAGGCCTCAGAGCAAAATACTGCATCCCTGCTTTTGTCTGATATGTGTTACCAAAGCAAAACGGGCCTTTTCTGATTACAGGAATCTTATTCACAAAACTTGCTTTTAATTATATTTTCTGTCTCACGTAGAAAAGCAGGAGAAGCAGCGAGGACTTTCCAGCAGAGCTGCCCGGGCTGCAGCAGCACCACCAGGCCCAGCCGATGAAGATACAATCCAGAAGACGCTCTCCTCCTCTTCTCCCACCTCCTCCTGATACTTCTCTCCCCCTTTCTCCTCTCTGTGGCATTTGCCAGGAGAGGAAAGAAGAAGAAGAAGAAGGGGAAAGAAGAAAAAAAAGGACATGCATTGAAGTCGATCCCTCTGTGAATAACGTAGCCTCTGAATCCAAATTTGGCGAAAAGAGACAGAGTTAGCATGAGGGTGGTGCCGTAAAGAGTCAGGTACAGGCAGATGAATCAGGAACAGGAGAAGCTCTGGGTTGGAGAGATCAAAGATAGTGTGGAAAAGAGAAGAAGAAGGAGAGACTGTTGAATTATTTTGGAGGTGTTTGAGGGGTATTTTCCGTCTAGCATGTCTAACCTCAGAGGAACATGTTCTGCCAGTTCTCCCTGCGTGCAAGCCGCAATCGCACACGTACAGAGAGAAACACACACACACACACACACACACACACACAAAAGGGCTTTCGCTTCTGAGTCTTATTTGCATCACTCTTCAGGGAGACTTTACCTTTCTCTTAGCAGCGAGTCAAATTTCCTGGATGAACTGAGACTTCTGAGCCCTTTCAGAGGCCCTGTTCACGTTCACGCTTCTAACGCTGAAGTCGCTCACTGTTACAGTAAATAGCCAAATGAAATGAAAGCATGCGGAAGGTGGGATGGGAGCAGGGTCATGGTGGGCTGTGTCTGTTTAAATCCAGTTAAATGTGTCTAATCTAATGTCAATGAGAAATGAGGCACCTCTGAACCCTGAGTGGGGGTGGTGACCCAGAACAACCATATGGCTCCACGGCACCTATGGCCCTGGAGAGCATCCAACCAGCCGTCATGACTTCTTCTGTGAGTGTGTGTGTGTGTGTGTGTGTGTGTGTGTGTGTGTGTGTGTGTGTGTGTGTGTGTGTGTGTGTGTGTGTGTGTGTGTGTTCACAGACTGGCTGTAACAGCTGTCTCCTGCAGAACTCTCTGGGGAATGGCTGCCCTTATGCTTCTCAGGTGATCTCAGAGGATTTTTCTCTTTTTTTTTTCATAGTCAAAAAATGAATTTTTAAGAATCAATCACTCAAATGTGAAATATTACTGATATTTTGTTTTTGAAGTTATTTCACTGTCCAAATTTAAGCCTCTTACCACTTTTCTAACAGATTGTATTAATAAGGAAAGAAGACAATGTTTTTATGCATGCTGTAAATATATCATACAAATACATATATATCTTTTTCCACTGCATAATAACCAATAACCAGGGTCTTTACACTAAAGTGACTAAACTAAAGTGCTTGGTTAAATCCCTTTTCACTGCTCTGCTGAAGAAACTAAACACTGTGAAACAGATGAAGATGAGTGACTATAGAACAGATTGGGAGAGCAGTCAGTGTGCTCGGCCTCAGCTCCCTTTGCTGAGGGCCCTTCATGGTAACAAGCAGTTTTTCAGCCGCTTTCTGAAGAGTTTGATGCACTTTTTATTGAGGCCTTGGGAAACTGAGGGAAGAATCGTCATTCAGATGTAAGATTACAAATCATATTCTTGCCTAAGTTAGTAGATAAATTAATTTTTATCACTTTCTGTACAGGAGGAACTGAATTATTGCAGCTGAACTGGGGAAATTACAAACCTGATTAAAAGCTGGCACAACATTGCGGAGGCCGAACGGAAACAATCTACTGTTGGCACCTGCACCACAGAGACCCCCACCACAAGGGGTCTGTCTATCAAGCAGAACTTAAGGGGTTAACCGGATGAAAACTGTATGTGCTTATCTGCAGCTGTGACAAAAGGCAGGGGATAGTGCTGCTTTGTTATTGACTCTCAAGTGTGATTTGGGAACGGGATCCAGTTTCTCAGCCTGGTAGAAAACAGGTGCTCCTGCCAGTTGTTCTTTTGTCTCATTACACTTCTTGCGGATTGAAAGTGGAGCCAGCACCTGTTAACATTCCTCAGTGCCTGCGAAGAAACTGAAACGCAGGAGAAACCCAGAGAAACGGAAAGAAGTGGTGAAGTACGAATGTTCCACACAAGAGCTGAGGCGTCTGATATTCCACAAATCCAGTGAAACGTATGAAATACCTGTTCAAATGATGTTCAAATGTGACGTTACTCTTATATGATTCATCACAGCCACAGTTTTCCCTGCTCGTGCTGCCTTAGCGCAGAATTATGATCCCCCAGTTAGCAGTTTGCTGCATTTACTGATGATTAAAAACAAAAAAATAGAAATTTCAGCTGAAATGCCTCCACTGAGCAACGATCCCAGTTGCCTTCATTGTCATTTGAGGACATATCAAGGGTGGATGCGGACCCTGGGTGTTGCTCAGCTCTGCTCTGGCCACAGCTGCGCAGAGCTGTCGAGAGACTCTGATGTCATGCATAATGGGAGTCCGCAGGGATGGAGAGATGAGGGAAGAGTGAGGGGCCGAAACCAGATCCCTGCCCTGTGCTGCGCTTTGCCGTGCTGCTCAGACCGTGGGCGAAGGTTAATGTGGAGCCACCTGCTGCATGCGCACTGCACATCTGATACCGTCGAGCAAGCGGAGGGAGGGTAAATCGTGGACAAATAATGTTTCCTTGTTGATTTCTTTACATTTTGCGTGCAGCGCTTGTCAGTTAAATGGAAACAAATTAACCGCGCGTGATTGTGCACTCGTCCCCGCGCACGCATGTGAGTGCAGGAGGAAGCATGAGGAAGGAAAGAGGCTGACAGTTATGGTGACTTAATACCACTTGATATTTCATGGCTGGGGGAATGTGGCGGCACTCCCTGCTTTATGGAGCTGGCCTGGATTATGTAGTCGGATGGAGTCCTGCCCAGAGGAACAGCTGAATGATGTCATGCAGCACACACACACACTCACACACTCTCTCACACATACACACATGCATGCATAGACAAATATACACACACAAAAGCATTCTCAGCTTGTCCACGCAGTCATGCTGTGGACATGAAGTTGAAGCGTTGCTCTGGTTTACTCTGCAGTTTTTAAATTGTTGGAGGGTTTCTGCAGAGTGGGATGTTGGGTAATTGGGAAGGTGAGCAGAGAGAAGGTGGGTGGGGTTGATTTCACAGAGGGTCTGTGGAGGGGGGGGGCACTGGGGAGCAGATGTGTGTTTGGAGAGCGAGATGAGAGACTGAAGTGGGTGTTTTCAGGGGAGTCTGTGTTCGCCGGTGAGCTGACCTCACAAGGCATATGGTTGCGCAGATGTGTGTGTGTGTGTGTGTGTGTGTGTCTTGTGCTCATGTGCATGTTTGTTTGTGCATGCGTGTTCCGTCCGCGCAAATCAATGTCTTGTTTCACTCTTAATGGATAGAATCAGGTTCTCCCCTCCTCCCTGCCGCTCACAGAGGAGCGTGTTAGCATGTGAGGCCCTCTCTCCTCTCCTCCATATAAGAACCTAAATATGGAAACAGTGATTGGAAATTGTTTAGACAACCTGAAATGGTTTATCCCGAGGCTGTGCACAGCTCGCAGATCAAAGCAGAGGAAACATGAATCATAGAGAGTTTCTGTACGGAAACAAACCCTTCGCCTTTCTTCCTTTTGACATACACACTGGCACAAATAAGAATGTTAAGGGAAAACAAAGAGAAAGAGTCAAAGACATGAGTTCAGCGGTTCTGACTTCTTTGTTTGATCATACTGTACTTGACATCATGTTGCCTGCGACTAAATTGTCTCACATTAAAGAGGCACCAGGAGTGACTTCTGAAACAACCGGCAGAGCAAAGTCTCAAGAGATTCAGCTTTTCGGAGATCACCTTTCTTTCTCTTCAACTCTTCACCTTTCCTTCCCTCACCCCCTTCTCTCCCCTTCCCTCAATACGATCAACTTCTATCACAGGTTGTGCTTCCTTGCCTCAGCGATACCTGATCCACTGTCTAAAAGAGCATCACTCTCCTGCAGCCGTCTCCGCTTACTCTCTCCAGGGACTGGCCGGGAGAAATAGTGCACAGCGCCGATTGAAAGCTGCCAAATGACAGCATCGAGCCCCCCCAGACAATCCACACAACTTCAGCCGTCCTGTCTTACAAAATACCAGAACACTTCCTTCGCTCTCTGCTCGCTAAAACTCTAAAAAGGGCTTTGATTAAGATTTGAAAGTATTTTTTCCTCTCATGTCTCATGTCTCACCCTCAGCTCGCTCACTGTAGTGATGTGGCCACATGCAGAGGGCCCAGTCCCTCAGATCTCCTATTCACCAGCTTTCAGTTTGATCAGCTGCACTGTACTTGTCATCCATCAGGGATGCAGAAAATAAGAGTCTTGAATTAAAAATGAAAATGCCAAACATCAGGATGTGGTAAACAGGATTCACCACTGAGTACTCCTACACTCCACCTCTTTGGTTTTCAAACCTTTCTGATGGGCTTTCCACATTTCTCTCCCTTCTCTCCCTCCGTCAAGTGGAACAGAAGCAGCTGACTCACCCGTTTCAGGGAAGTGTAGCTGCGTCGATGTCATCCTGACGGACGGAGCAGTCCAGTAAACACAGCAGGGATGGCGTCAGACATCGGACGCATCACTCTCTGCTGACAGAGGTGCGAGGTGATGTCAGCGTGTGATGAAATCATTGTGCGGGCACATCTTCCAGCCTGTGATGTCAGCTCAGCCCTGGCATTACTGAGCATCGGGCAGTGCGATCACTGAAAATGGGATGAAGAGACAGAGACATGATGTAAATACTTAGCTGCTTGTGTTTTTATCCATTACACACTGTGAGTTCTCACCGTCAACATATGTCAGTTTATAAACACCATGGAAACCTTGGATTTTGGTCTTATATGAACATTAAACTCAGGTTGTCACCAGTTTGTCAGCTTGGCACAACAGTCTTTTCCAAAACACAATCACATTCCTGTGTGGATGAAAGCTCTAGAGGAACCCAGTTTTTGCAAAACTGCGAAAAAATGTAGTTGGACTGCGATTTGAATGAATACATTTTGAATAAAATGTTTGCGTATCATATTATGAACTCACAAGTCATATAAATGATATCATTTGTAGAGAAGAACCCTGCTGTTCTCAGCCCTATGCAGTATTTCAACTCATTGTTTTCATTTTACGACCTTAACTGCTCATCAACCTTGTTTTTAGCGAATACAGAGGACAAATTAGCAGCAAAATAATCTGATTTTTTTTTTATAATTATATTTTTCTGGTGGGTCAGTGGAGTAAATGTTGATCCTGTTTTTTTTTCAGATGGCCAGAAAAAGGACTTTAATGTTGTGTCTGCCTGTGTCTGCTGGATGTATGGAAAGGCAACTGCTCGCTAACGATGTTAGAAGGTCCTCAAGTGTCCAAAACTCTAATTAATAAAGGTTTAATGTATAATGTGTGTCTTAATTAAAAAGGTAGGGCTGAGAGAACTGGGCACAACTGTCCATGCATAATTTCAAGAAATTTTAGGATCCTTCAAGAGCACATATCCCTCGATTATGGAAAAAGATCTTATCAGAGAGACGAAAAGCTAATTTGCCCAAATGGGACAGTTATTATCAATATTATCATGAAGTGATACACACAGTGCAGAGAAGAATGGCCGGTATCCAGCCAAAGAAAAGTAAGACTTGTGTCCTGACGACTGCAGACGCTCAGGATGTAATCCATCTCTGTTTTGCCAGCCACCGTTTTCTGCGTCTGACCGGCCAGTGGTCGCTGCTTGGTTTGGGTTTGATTATTACGGTAAGAATAAAATGCCAGAGCCAGTCGGAGGCAGAGAAGGGGCAGGTCTTTGCAGAAGACAGGTGGCAAAACAAAACAAACACTATTAGCTTTGTCTGCTGGTGGGAAGCCAGTGAGGGATCACGTCCACTGTTGCTTCACCAGTGATTCCTGCTGGTGAAACAGGAGAAATGGGCATTCCCTGAGGAAACGCACAGAATGAAAAGATACTGTCACGCAAACCAGTCGATTACAACTCCAGTCGTTAGATCTCCAGTGTGGACTGATTGTAGCAGCCTCTTCGAAGAAATCTGGAGTAGATCAAATATGTCCTCCGTGTGAATAAGGTGAGGAGGTGAACAGCACACCTTCTCTTCATATAAAGGCGAGCCCTCGCTGTGATCTGCGCCTCAGACCATATCGTGTGTCGCTTTAAATATACCTCAGTGGATGGTTCATTTCATGGTCACTTGAACATACAAGGCATGCAGGATTTCGCGCCTGATTGTGTCACTTCCCGTGTTGCTCAAGTGAAGCACTTTGAGCTCTAACCGGCTTAGCGTGGAGAAGAGTTGCTCCTTTGTGCTCCTCACGGCCGGCGGCTCAATGCGGCTGAACCTCGCTGAGTCTTGGCCCTGACCCTGGCCAGGTGTGCAGACTCCCCCCTCACCCACCCTCCACTCCCCCCCGCACTCACACAGTTATTTACACACTTACGACACACACATACTGTACATACTCACGGAGGTTCTCAGGTTCCGCTGAAATGAGAGACTGCCAAAAGATCTATCAGCAGAGAAATCACGAGGTAATGACATACTTAACTCCCTGGTGTGTGTGCATATGTGTTCATCTGTGTGTGTGTGAGTGCCCGCACGTTCATGTGTGTGCTCACTCATGTTCACATGTGCACAAAACACAGCCAGAGCACAGCCCCCCCCCCCTTCCCAGCTCTCCTCAGCCACTCAGCAACTTTCGCCTCGCCTCATTTGCTTCACGGTGAAGGGGCTGATTAAATATTTAAAGTATGGAGTACTTTCCCTTGGCATCAGGTGTAACTCACTCCTGTAATCTCAGATAGCCCAGTGCACTGCGCAGTAATTATAGTCGAGTTAACTGTGTGAGGCGGAGAGGGTCTCTGACAGGCAAGGCTTTGTTGTTTACGTCTCCTTACAACTTTCTGTTTTCACTTTCACTTGCTCCCACACGGCCGTGTCGCACCTATTCCTTTAAGAATTATGATACAGCTCTGTGAGAATAATGGCTGTGTGAACATTATTCTGCCATGAACGCTATTATCCGACACGCCAGTGCTGCTTTCTGTACCCACCCTGTAACACAAAGGCCATTTTCTAAGTGTATGACGCAAGCCAGCATGAAAGTAATGTGTGATGCACTTTGAAGTCAAATCCACTAGAAAATCTGGAAAAACCCAAAGCAGTTTGCTGACTTGCATCTGACTTTAGCTCGTTAATGAGTGAAGAGGCAAAAAGCGACATGCTGCGAAAGAAAACAAAAAATTTCATTGCGCTATGACAAGATGCACTAAATTTGTCCTGTATCTTTTTTTGTAAGTGGGTTCCTAAGATAAGATAAGGATTCCTTCATTAAGCCCAGTGCCACAACAGCAGGAAAAAGCCAGACAGGACAGTGCAGTCAGAGCATATACAGATTTACAAGGTATAAAAATATCAGTGGGAAAAAATATACAACAGACAAGATTATGGGATGGAAAAAAAAATAACATCAATTTAAGGAAAACAGTTTGCTAAGTAAAGAAATATATATATGTATTGTTATTGTACATGATGTTCACATCACATCTACAGCTGTTAAATGTTCTGATAAACCAGTAGTAAATTATTGTTAATAATCATTATTAATCATTATCATGAATAAAAACATTAGCAGCACTGTAAAAATATATAGAAACAAAAAAGCATACCTAACAGGTAGCAAACAACAATTTGCACTTGTTCAGTCAGGGAAATATGCATCACTGTGGATCATGTTTTTTTGTATTTTTTTAAAAAAATGTTGTTTTGTTTGGGAAATGAACTAAAATGTTTTTGTTTTTTTTTTAAAAAAAAGAGAACATCCCATAATCCAGTGGAAAAGTATGGAAAAAGTTAAGGCCAGGGTGAGGTGCGCCGTTACATAAAAGTACTTTTACGGAAACTCTGGACAGTCTCCTTTAATCATCAAAAACAATACACTTCCAACTGTGAGGCACAACCTAAGAGCCTTTAGAAGCAGAACAATAGATGGCAGTGTTATGCACCTCCAAGTGTCTGAGCCAAAGCTCTGCTCAACAGACAATTCAGGAGCTGTAAGAAAGTCACAGTGGGCGGCTGGTTGAACATCAAAGCATACAGTCACAAAGATACAGTGAAGAGGATATATGCCTAAATGTCTGTTTTGTACGTGCAGTGAATTGTGACTTTAATCCACTTAGGTGCGTACCTCCTCCAAAAAAGATCCCTTGAATGTGAGATGAGTAATAAAGCAAAAGGAGCCACATCCATGCTTTACCTTAATCCCACACACTCATTTTTGTCACTAATCTGACAGATTTACACCCTTTTATTACCTGAATGTGCCGCCCTCTACATATTTCACCTCACGGAGAATCCTATTTAAAAATGCTGAAGTTGTAGGAGCATTTCTCCATGGCTTCTGGGAACGTGTTATCTCAGACAACAGCTGAATAGGCCGTGTAGAAAAAGGTGAAACAGTACCTAAAGTAACAGCAAAGGCCTTTTAACTTTCAGCCCCTGCCAGCTGTTGAGTTTCAATCCTAAATAAAAGTTTCTTGGATACATTTATTATTCCATCAGGATTTGAAATACAAGCTCTATAATTATCCTTCAGAGGAACTAATGCTGTAAATTTGGGTAAGATGACAGTAATAACCTGCTAATGCATGAGCCCCACTGACTTCATGCTCACGAGGAACAGAATAAGGGAGAGTGACAAATTGCAGTTACTCATGTCACGTTCATGAGCCCATTCCTGCAGGCGTTTAGGTTTAAATATCGCTCTCTTTCCATTACAAACTGTAGGTCCCTCTCGTGCTCCTAGCGGCTCTTGTTCTGCAAACTGCTTTGTTAATCTGTACCGTTGCCAAGGATATTTATGAGTTTTTGGCCGGTGATTCAGTCAAATAAACAAACTTCCTCAGTGTTTCCACAGCAGGGAGAGCGTGGCTCCGCGGTGTACTGTAATGATCAATGAGAGTTTCAGCCTCTGACTAAATGCAGGACCTCGTCGAGTCGAGATGTGCTGCGAGGCCCCTCTGAAACGCAGCTCGTGTGGTCGCATTTGGAAACAGTGTAATTCCTTACATGTGTCTGCGAGGGTGTGAACTCACAGACTTCTTCACTTCTTGCTGGCTTGTCTGTTGTACCTTTTACCACGTGGATTGATGAGCTGATTTAAAGGGAATGAATCTGTCCAGCTTCGGCGCTTCGGTGATGTAAGTGTTTGACTCGGGTTCTTTCCGACGGGAACGAGAAGAAGCTTTCCTTCAGCGTTTTTCGTTTCACCCTCACTTTCCCGCATTGCCTTAAATGCACTCGGAGGTGTATTTTCACATGTGCTTCAAAAGATGATAGAAAATCTCCCAGGTTGCATTGAGTGGGCGGAGGTGAGTTTTTGTGAAACGGCTATGTGAGAGGTGCTTGTTTTCCCACAAGTCTTCAGGGGATTCCCCTCTCCTCTCTCTGCTGTAAACTAGCATCACCGCACCGCTGATGGACATCTCTGTTTGGCAGGTGCTCATATACTTGGCGCCTACGGTTGCCCACAGCGATGAGGCTGTCAGGGCAGAATGCTTCCAAGAGTGCAGGGGAACATTATATTTCACATTATCTCAGAACAATAGGCCATTTCCTGCTCGCTGCGGGCCAGAGAGGCTGATCAGGGGCTGCCAAGCTCCAGGAAGGGAGCACAGACTGCAGGAGAGGTTGGCGTCTGACGGGGGGAACTGTATGAAGTTGATGAATTGTTAGGTAGGTGGTTCCAGAGTGGGTGCGAACTAAACTAACCTGCCAGTTAGTGTGAGCAAGAACAGTCATGGAGTGTATTTCAGGTATGATTTGAACAGAAACGCCAACAATAACTTCACAGCCCGTTTCATTTTTTTCCTCCACGGAGACCTGGCTCTGGGTGAGCTTTGTCCGTCACTGCCGCACTTTGGTCTAGACCGTGTGGATCATGCAGTATAACAATTTAATCAATAGCCATATATTTGGTACAGACTTCCGCAGTGCACAGAACAAATCCTAGTGATCCGCTGACATTCATGTTGCACTCAGGATGAAATTTAATCAATTTGATGAACTTTTTTCAATTTAGCAGCACGGTCATGTCTAAACGTTCATTTTGGCTTGGCTTTACTTTGGTTTATGACTGAATACCTAGAAAACTAATGGCATTTGCATTAGCCTCAGCAGACCATACGTTTAGTGCTAATTGTTAGCATGCTAACATGGTAAACAAACAGGTTAACCATAGTTATTACCTGCTAAACATCACTGTTCACTTTATCAGCTGTGGGTACGTTACCATGACTAGCATTTAGCTCAAAGCACCTTGTGGTCGGGATGGAGCCTCACAAAGCTGGTAGCGTGCCTGCAGATAGTGTAATGCTGTGGTAGTTGGTCAAGCTCACAGTTTTCAACACACTGTACATGGAAAACAACTGGGAGGTCAGCTGGGGTCACTGGCTCACCCCGTGTCCCACCAAGACACATCCAACCATTTAGCGCAGGCGCCAAATGCTTCGCAACCTCTGGAAATACCTTTTCACAGAGTCCTCTTTCTCTCTCTCTCTCACCCCTTTCTTTGGGTTGCGTAACAGCTCTTGTGTTGTATTATTGAAACGTTTGGCTCTGATTAGTGTAGCAGATGAAACTGCTAAATGCTAATGTGTGATTTCCCAGGGGGCCGCCGGGCTTCATGGGCTGCAGGTGTTTGCAGGGGAGGAGGAGGGCTTTTAAAGTGCATCAATGCCAATTACGCCCTGCATTGTTTGTATTTTCTGTTACTCAACAGGGCAGGTAAACACAAAAAAGTATTTTCGTGGTGCCTGTGGATGCCTGGCACAGTCGGTATCCAATCCCTCCTCCCCGTGCCCGTGGTGTATGAGCTGTTAAAATCAGTCAGGCATTAAATATGAGAAATGTTGGGAGAACTAGATCCTCTCCTTGGCTCCACTCTAGTGAATAATATGGTATTGATTATTTTGATGGACACAAACCCTCCCACATATCAGCCCCTGGGTCACAGATCTATTGTTTTCTTCTCAATACGATTTGTGATACCTGAGCATTTATTTCAACAGCTGAGCATTGCAGGTCCAAGGTGATTCTGTTTTGCATTTATGTTGAAAGGGGTTTTTACAGCCCTGGCTCAGGAGGAGTGCTGAAGGCTTCCAGCTGTATGACATCCTATGATCAAACTCAGCTGCCTTCGAGATCACGCATGTGGGATCCAAGGTGAGTAACTCTCCTTAACTGTCCCATTTCACCCTGCCACGCCTCTTTTCAATCTCTCCATCACCACCTTTTGGGATGGGCTATTCTCCTTTTCTACCGTGCTGAGCCTCCCGGCTTCCCTTCTCTTCTCCTTCATTTAATTTTTTTCTACAGAACATCACAGCAGATTTATCACCTCGTGCCATTTTCCTCCTGAAAGCGTTGGAAAAGGAGGGGAATCATTCCTGGGTCCTGACAGCGGGGCCTCAGGCTGGTGGGGAACGGTGTAGGGGTACGTAGTGAAGGAGGAAGAGAGGGAAGGATGGAAAGTGGAGGCTTGAGACGGGGTCTGAAAAATGTGACTCATGTAAACGCTGCCGAGGAGAAAACGGGGATGATTATAATTGATTCTGACGACCCGAGTCGGATGGCGGTCTTCCCCAGGGGGGAGATGGTGAGTGGATCCCAGCCAGAGTCACCGTTGTGGGGGAAGGGACAAGACGAAGGTGGAGGTGTGGAGCATCTCTATCTCTCTCTCACATACACACACACCTATACTTAACTCACTTACCATGTAATCCAACACATCCCCTTCCCATCAGGCTTTGGGGAAAATGCACTGAATCCAGGCTGCCCTCCTTAATCTACTCAATCTGTAGTTAACTGCATATGACATTACATATGCATGAGCTAATTAACCTATCAAATCAGCGATGAGAATTTCCCCACTTGTCTCTTGTCTTAATTGCAGGTGGGAGTCAGAAGAAACAATGAGTGGATGATGGGCTTCAGCTCTTAAATCAAAACCTCTCTGTCTGTTTCTCCTACACACAAACACGCACACACGCATTTGCACACAATTCTGTGCAGAAGAACCTTCTTCCTCTTATTAGTCCACACCCACGGCTCCTTGGAGCCAGACTAAATAAATAAATTACGGATTCAGATGCCTGCTTACTCGCTAACCTCGTTAGCTTTTGTGCCACTGCAAACAGAAACCTCTTTGTTTGTGTGTGTGTGTGTTTCTAGGATGACTGTATTGATGATTGTTATATCTGTGTGTGTACTCACATGAAGGGTCCATTTGTCCTCCAGCAGGCCTGATTCATTAACCTTATGTGTAAGACTGCTCAGTAAATGTAGGTTACTGCTCAGGCAGACGTAATTCCCCAGAGGCGAAGCATCCGGTTATCTTGCTACATTCCCTGGAGCTAAGATGACTCCAGAAAGATGCTCTCTGTCTCGTTTGAGTTCTGCCGGACACACACTAGTACAGTATGTTACCACACACACACACACACACACACACACACACACAGGTAGCAGAAATAGAAGCTAATGTGAGAGCGAGGAATGAGGACAAGACAAGACAGGGGTAAAATAGGCCCATGATGACAGAATAAAGACATTTCTTCTGCACGTTTTGATCAGCTCCTGGTACGTGTGTGCAGATGTTCCCATGTCACGGTGAGCTCGGTTTTATTTACTCATCAGTCAAGGAGAAACACGGACAGGACAGAATCAGACCTTTGTCCTGATAGATCCGAGCCTTTGCATTGAGTGGATGGAAGCTCAGGGAGTTACATGAGAGGAGAGGAGAGGATTGGAACAGATGGCTAGAGTCCCCCTGGGCGAACGGCGCCTACCCCGCTGAACACTGGGGGCTCTTGACCATCTGGACCAAAAGGCAATGAGCAGCACCCTGTAGCGGATTCCCCAACGAAGCGACATGGAAAAGAAGAGGCAGTCTCACTCGGAGCAATGTCACCAACAAACTGTCCATCAGCTTCATGTTGTTAGAATAAAGTGTCCCACATACACTGCAGGGTTGAGTGATCACATCTGTTGCTCTTCCTGTACAGGAATGAATGAAAGACATGCAGGCTTGGAGGTTGAAATAAAACACATTTGTCAAGCCTTTCAACCGTTTCACTGCTTACTCTTCCCAAATATTCACACACAGATAAAGCTCGTGTCCATGTGGTATCAGTGTTAACATAGTCAATGAATGGGAATATCTTATTTCTAAAACAGGATTAACGATAGACAGGGACTGAGTAGATCTCTTTTATAGTCTGAGCTGGCCATCATTCCATGTAAGCACTTGCTGGGATGTATGAAGTTGAAACAGTAAAAGTTGCTCCTGCGTCAGAGATAATGTCTCCCACAAATCAAATCAGCACAGTTTTGATTTGGCCTTGTTAGCTGTGCGGTCATCTGTCATGCTGTAGAGCATGGGACTATAGGATGCAGACCTGGGGACAGTCAAAAAAGATATACCTTTTGTTCAGGTGCTCGATATGGAAGGACTTGAGAAAGAATAAGGAGGTATATGTTGTTATCCAACCATCCATGTTACTTAGGCTAACAAGAAGCATAATGACAAACTGTTTGGTAGCAGGTATCATCAGACTGACATGAAGGAGTTTGTATCTGGATCAAAAGGCTCAGTAATCGTTTGCTCCTATTCGAGGACACCATGACACCTGTAGATTCATACTGATCTTTTACAAATGAGGCAAGAGGAGTAAACATGAATGATATGTATATTTATATTAATATCCTCTAGCGCCCAAAGAAGTTTCGAACATTGTTAGTACTACTAGAGTTCAAAATGACTGCATGTTAGAATAATAAGAAACAGGTCATGTCAGAACTTTAAAACAGCCTAATTGTACCACATTTGCTTTGAAATTATAAATAATACTTACAAGAGGTATTTAGATCTATAGTTCATGAGTGGGCATGGCACAGCAAATGCAATGCTGTCCACGGGCGTTAACTGCCACCCACACCTCGTTCAACCACTTCATCCAATCAGGAGGAAAAGATGGATGTAGAGGAATGAATGAATCGGACCTCAAGCACATTCTTTGTTAATGCTCACAGTCTACATTACAGTCTTATATGATGGATGGGATTAGCACCCATTGTCACATCTGATTGGATAAATGTATGTATATGTTCATGATGAGTCATCAATAGTATATGTAATAAGAGAGAGATGTTGATGTCAGTACTTACTGGTGTTCAGGTGGTGGTCTATGTGTTTGTGCATTGGTAAGAACAAGGCCAAAGTAAATTACAAGCCTAATGTTTCCCAGACTCAGGTGCCCTGATAGTGTTGTGTTTAGTGCCACTCGAGGGAATAGGGAACACTAGCGATAGGACCCAAACGCAGACACTGGGCAAAGGCAGGAAGTTCAAAAAAGGTGTGTTAACAAGAAGAAAACTCAAAGCTTACATGAGGCTGTGGCAGGGAGGAGTCCAAAATCCAACAGGAAGTCCAAAAACATAAATCCAAAGTTGTCAGGAAACACTGAGACATGAAGCAAACATAAGTACACGAAACAGCAAAGAACAAGAGAATGGACACAACATATACTGACTGAGGGAACACTCACAAGACACAGATGAAACCAATAAACTAATCAAACACAGGAAACAAGTAAACAGAGGCACAAGAGGGAACAACTTTTCAAAATAAAACAGATACAAGAACACAACTTAAAAGCATGACAGTTAGGTTATGGGCTGTTATGATCAATGGTTTTACCTCACTGTTGTATAATAAGGTGAAACAAAGACCATGACAGGGGGAGTCAGATGCATGTTTAGGGGGAGAATCGGAGAGGCCCATGTCCCCCAGCAGTGGCTCTGTATTGTTATCCTCTTCATGAAACTGGCACAAGCATTGACTTCAAATCCCAATCAGCACATAGAGCAAAGAGTGTTGCAGTGATGTACCTGTGCCTGCTTATCCTCCTGAGGTGTCTCCTTCCCTGCTCCATTTAGAGCCACAGCCCTGCTCGGATCGATGCCTTTCTCCAGCCGCCCGTCATCAATTATTCACCTGATCAGCCCTGCTGCTCATTAGATGACTAATCTGGGAGGGTGAGGAGAGACGGGACGCTTTGAAACCTGAGACCGAGAGGCAGCAGGGAAGGGAAGGGCGGATCACATCTCCAGATCGAGGGAGAGATGGAGGGAAAGTTCATAGATGTGGGATTACCGATTTGTACATCTAAGTCCTGACATCCAGGAGGGTTTCTAAATCTTTGATGAAACCATAGAATCACTTTGATGAATGTGCACACATATCACCAACATACTGCACGTGCCGACAGCAGCTTCACAGATGTTAGTGTATTCAGACAGATTGGCATCAGTGCATCAACAGCGAGAAGTGAGAAGGTAGGAGTGGGGCTTGCGCTAGGCCAAAGATTGCATGTTGCGCTCGCATTACACCCCACCTAAGTTGTTCTTGAGAACATCTGTGGTCAGTGTGGGTCACGTTTTAACTGTCCTATAAATCTCCCCCAGCACTCTTCCAGTGACGCCGGTTTTGTTATTCTGCGTCTCGCTGCGTGTTGTGTAGCGATCTTGTTTCCTTCCCGCTGGCTTTGTGCGTCAGGGTCAAATGAAAGAGAGATGTTCAAAAACCAAACAGGTACACACACAAAGTAAGCACATTTGATCCGACAGTAGTAGATCAAGTCCAACATTTATTTCCCTGCGAACTGGATTTAAAAAGCAGTGCATGTGATTGTCCCTCATCCCTCAAGCTAAATCTCAACGCTTCCAGGGCCGCGGCAGTGTTGAAAGGGGCTTAGCTCAGAGACCCAAAGAAAAGAAAGAACGAGAGAAAGAAAGAGAGCAGCCCCCAGTTCTCCTTCTTTCCCACTGATCATGTACAAGCGGGGGGGTTGGCTTTGATCTCCCCTGTCCCCTTGAGAGCCACAGTGAGGTGGGAGTGCAGTGTGACGGCTGTGGTACACGTTAGCTCTGATTAAAGGGAAATATGCATCACTGTATAGCGCTTTCCTTTTTATCTGCGCCTGCGATGTGGTGCGATGGCGACGCTAGATTGGGGCCCGATATGTACTGATGTCGCAGTTTTATCTGTGTTCCATCGGAGCTGAAAGCCACCTGAAGTTGAGTCACTCTCATTTGAAACCTTTGAGCTCTTATAAAGAGTTTGAAGAAGTTGAGGAGTTGATGTAGCTCAGGTTGTTTTGTGTCAGTGAGCTGCTCCCTCATGGGCTGTTGATTGTTTGAGTAGCTGCAGAAAACACAGCAGAAGTGCCCTTTGACCTTTTGATACAGGGTCATGTGCCTTCGAATCAATTAGAGCTGAGGACCTGCATTCCACACTGGTGTGGCAATGACTACCAGGGGCCTGCGGCAGAGCAGAGATCATTTGGCTCTGACGGCATGGAAACTAATAGAAAATGCATTCTCTGACATAACTTGTAGGATGTTGTCCCTGATGTCTGAGTTTGAAAAGAGCTGTTTAGTGTTTCTTTCGTGCAAATCAGAAAAAGTCAGCCAAAGGAGGGAAAAACATTGACATTAGTACTAATGTCATCTCCATTTATTAAATATGAAGCTATCACAAGGAATACAGCTAGCTTTTATGCTCTTCTGCGAACATGGAAACCTTACCTTTCTCTGAACCTGTAAACTCTCTCAGAGAATTGTCTCCAGCTATCATGTTGCATTTCTGAGCCAGTCCTTGTAATGTGTGGTCCGCTCAGTGAAAGAGACAGAGAGATGTGCATTAAAACCTAAAGGCAGGAACATTTGTGCACGTAACCGTGTGTTTGATTTGGCTAAAGCCGACAGATGGTATATATAGGCTCTTAAAAGCCCTTTGGCCAACCCGCTTTGCCTGACCTGCACACACACACACACACACCTTTCCATGGTGAAATATCAATTAATCCCATTTTCTGAATCTG
Source organism: Datnioides undecimradiatus (assembly GCA_008933995.1). Lineage (NCBI taxonomy): Eukaryota > Metazoa > Chordata > Actinopteri > Lobotiformes > Datnioididae > Datnioides > Datnioides undecimradiatus. The sequence continues at coordinate 12,157,298 of WARS01000010.1, forward strand.
GTCTGATTAATACACAATGACTCTACCTGTCTGCCTCAGCCTACACACTCACGTCTGCAGGTTATAGGTCTGTATGTGAATGGCTTTTTAATCTGTCTTTTAAATCTGTCTTTTAATAAAACTGAATATGATATTAATAGGCAGTTGTTATAGCAATTTGATTTTCAAGCAATCCCTCTGTGGTTCCAACCTTTCAAAAGTGGGGATTTGCTGCTTTTCCCTGTTTGTAGCCATGATGGCAGCGGGACAGTCCAACTCTTTCAATCACTGGATGGCTTGCTTGGTGATGGTAATTGGACATGGTAATTTATACCAGTTAACACCATGTTAGCACTGTCATTGTTAGCACATTAGCATGCTGATGGTAGCACCAAGAGTCAAGTGAAAACAGTGAAAACTGCGTCCAGGGAGAAGAGGACATGATAAGACTTCGTGACACCATGAAGGACACAGTGTGAAAATGATTGAAAATGACAAGCTGTTCTGACCTTAAATTTGGTAAATAGACCTGTAAGACTCGAAGCATAGCAGTCACAGTCCTCAACAAAGCATATCTTTATTGTCATAAACATGTTCTTCAGGTACACAAACAGTCACGAGCACAAACACTTTCAGCCTTGTTTTGGGACACAGTCAACATATTAAGTGAGCCGAACACATTAAATCACCGTATGTGCGATTTCTTTACTCTCCGACTTGTGCTGACGCTCTGTATGTATCTGTAGGTTTCTCATCTAACTGAGGAAAGAAGAGGCTGACCCTGAATTCTGCCACTTCCTGCTTTGTGTTGAGGGCTTGAAAACAAAGGACACCTCACTGCTGAACACCCCAACGTGGCATTCAATGAACAGTAGTACTGTGTACCGCAGTCGAGCCACTCGGCGCGACGTGTACACATCAGTGCTTTGCCCTTTATTCAAAATCCCGTGTTTGTGTCAGAATCATAAGGACAGCTCTACATGGCTTTTGTTGCCAGTTTTGGCAATGATATATATTCATCTCTTGTTTCCCTCCTCCACTGTGACAGAACAAAGCAGCTGATTCACTAGTTACTCTATGTAAATATATATATCTTTTCTCAATATATCTATATATTCTATCTATAGAATTAGTCTATATAGCATACATATACTTTTGGTAGGGTATTTTTATAACATTCAGGTACATTCACTTGACCCTGTGATTTTTTTTTTCTTCATATGAAAGGTTAACACAGACAAATGTTAGCAGAGCTACTTGCCATGTAGTAATGGCCTCCCAATCAAGAAACAAGACATTAAGCATCCCCCAACTTAGAAGAAGCAAACATAACAAATGTCTCAGTGCTGGTTCTTGAAGGACCAACGAGCATAAATATACTAAAAGACCTCTGTATTAATCTAGAGTATAAAATAGCATATTTTCTGGACTTGACAACAGTTTATGTTCACTCTAATAATAGAGTCTGGGTGCACACAATTCCACAGGTGCGTACATGAGCTGGCAACAACAGGTAGGCAATTCGATGGTTTTCCTTTGCTTATTTTACTAAGTCAACAAAAGGTATTCTGTCAGTGGTTAAAAAGCTGAAATGCAAAACTCACTCCTACAATCACTAGTGTGAAAAGACCCTTGGCATATCACAGAATACACATATAGGCATTAATCAACAAGTCAAGGAGATAGAACTTGGCCTACAGAGGACCACACTGACGATAAGCCACGTTACGCATGAACACCGATTTTTTTTTTTTTTTTTTTTTTTTCAGAAGGCCACAAGGATGTCACTTGGGTGCTGGTTAGAAACGTGTTCCTTCATGGGTCCAGTTTGATAGAGGACCCGGAGACTGCCCTTAATCAGACTGTGAAAGTTCAAATCATGACTGAAAATATTGATTTTCCGTTACACAAGCAATATTACATCACACACGTGTACACATACTGATTTCTTTTAACCTGTAATATTCCAAGGCCAATAGATTATACGTCAGCCAGTGTGACAGTAGACAGTGTGCCCTTGTTATGAGATTTACATTTCTTGGTACTTGAGAGGGTCAGTCCACCCATTTTTTCGCACTTTCACATAGCGGTATCTATCCGTGCAGATTTGGCAACTTCAGTTGAGATGTCATCTTTGAGATATCCGCCTTCACGCTTTATAAAATAGAGGTGAATGGAATTTTGTTTGTGGTGCCCACAAGATTTAAAAAAGAGATTTTAAAATCAGTTTTTTGTTTTTGTTTTTTTTTTTATTGTGGCGGGGACAGAAATCTCAGCGCAGATATCTCAAAAGCAGAGCATGTCAAACCAAGTCGTCTGCACGCCTAGATATCACGAGAGGTAAGTGTTTGGGCGAAATGACCGTTTAACAGTTTTACTGTGTCAGCTAGGTTATAAATTACCTTTTTAATAACATTTAAATAAGCAGTAGAAAAAAATAATGCAACCAGATATTAAATACATATCTCCAAACAAAATAAAGTTCCAAAAACAGAACAGTGCAATCAAAAAAAAAACCTACATGAAAAATAATATTGTCTATAAAATTGGGTTCTCTGACCTTGAAAGAATATCCCTTATGAATTTTAACACAAAGATCAACTTTCACCATCTGCTTTATGATGTTTTCCTTTATTTTTCTTTTGGACCATATCAAATGTCTTGACTGGTGAAAGTTGAAACTGGTGTTAAAAGACGTAAAAGAAACTCTCCATCCCTGTGCTGCTGATTGTTAGGACTGAGTGAGTATTATGAGGAGCCACAGTGAAAGACTCCATGCTTATTCAAGGGCTAGGCTGGGTAGTGTGGGCTTGGAGCAGGAGTGTCCAGATCCCCGTCCACCTCACCGTCTTCCTGGCCAGAGTACGCGCTTAGGGCGTCCCACAGCAAGCTGGGCTGCTCACAGTGGTGGTGACTCCTCCAGTGCTCCATAACCGCCTCTTTAGTGTCCAACACCTCACTGCAAAGCACACAGTTAAAGGCTGCACCTGCTGCAAGGACCCCGAGGCCCCCACAGCTATCCGGTGATGACAGAGTCCCGCTGTACTCGCCCTCCCGTCCACGGTGCTGAGACATGATGTGTCTCTTCAGTTTGGAGAAGGAGAAGAACTCCTCATCGCAGCTGCCACACTTGACAAGGTTACGCTTTTCGTTGAGCTGCCGCCAGTAGTGGGCTGCATGTTTTACCAGCTCATTCTCAGCCTCACGGCCACCACGGGGACTTTGGCTGTCGTGAAGTCGGACCTGGACTTCCTCCCCATGCACGTAAAGCAAGTGCATCTTCATATCAGCAAAAGTGGGAGTGACTGCCTGGCAGCGGCCACATTTAATCTGCAGCTCCACGGGGTCTTCACGATCCTGCTCGTCTGACGGCTCTGGGGAGTTGGCCCTGGTGAGGCAAAGAATAAATAAGAATAATTTAAAACGTTGTTGGCCACTTAATTGAGATGTTGAAATATGTGCCCAAACCTTGCATAAAGATTAAGGTAACGATACAGTAGGCACACAGTGCTCATCAGTTATGTCAATTGATAGTAATCTCACCCCTCCACAGACACATCATCCTCATGATGGCTGATGGACGGCTCCACGGTCAGCACCACTTTGTGGACCTCTCTCAGATGACTGAAGTAAACCCCCACATATCCGAAGGCCTTCTCGCAGAACTCACAGCCTAGAGAGCGACGAGGCCGTACCTCAGAGTGGTGAAGCTTCATGTGGGTGCTCAGGCTGCCAGAGTGAGCGTACGCTTTGCGACAGACCGGGCAGACGTAGGGCCGGCTGTTGGTGTGACTGTTCATGTGACTCTGGAGGTGATGCTTGAATTGGAAACAGCGGCTGCAGGTGGGGCAACGGTGGAACGGACGGCTGCCTATGAACACTCTTGGATGGGAGGCGCCTCTCAGGTGGAGGGTTACTGGGGCTGGTTGGGGAGGACTGTCCACAGCCTTGGTTGTGGTAGTGGTGGGGAGCTGATGACCAAGAACGAGCTCCTGTTCTTGGCCATCTGGGGTAATGGAAGGCAAACTAACCAGCTGAGGAACTGTCTCCATAACTAACACAGGCTTGGGTCGGATGCTGCGGTACTTTTTTGAAATATCAACTTCTTTTTGTTTGCAGCCTGGAGCAACTGCTGGCAGTTTCTCTGGGACCCTTCTGCGGAAGAATGACAAAGACCTCTTCTTTCTGGCCTCAAATGCTAAGATGTCCTCCATAGTCTTCCTTTTCCTCCCCCTCTTCTTGCCGGGTGGTTTTTGGAGGGTTCCAAACACAGGCATGAGTGCGGTCTTGGCCCGGGGTTGTAGACTGGAGTTTGGTACCTGGTTGTGACCCAAGGCTTCAGTTGTCTCAAGAGACTTGGATGAAGCATCTACGGGGCTGGTCAGTCCTGTCTGGCAAGAGAAAACCTTCTTCTCTGGGGACAAACTGCTAAGCTTGGCTGCTGGGATGAGGGTGCTTTTCATTTTGGAGTAGGGCAGGATGGGCAGTTTACCCTTTGGTGGGGATGGGATAATCTGGACTGCTTTGCTGAAAATTGCTGGGGACAGGACTGTGATACTGCTCTGAGGCTGCGCTGCAGTGGCCTTAGACTGACACAGCCTGACTGTAGTTTTACTTTCCTCTGGAGATTTGCTTGGGAGGTTCTGAATAAGGCCAGTTGTACTAGGACGTTCAGAGCCATCTGATGCATGCTCTAGCTGAGAACCAGGGTACAGGACAGCATTGTCTGGGAGTAGAGCAGTGACAGAGATGTCAGAGGAGGCTGGTTCAATCAGAATTACTTGCTCTGATGGCTCCTCTTTGGGCACTATGATTTCAGTTGCATGCTTTGACTCGTGTTTTTTCTTCATCACTGTTGATGGCCCACACATCACTGACTTGGTCTGTGCTGTCGCAGCAACCTTGGAGGCTGTTTTTGCCTTGGCTAGTGGCGGGGATTTGACCTTATCTGTCGACATCTTGCTCCTCACTGGCTGGTATCTGGGAATGGGCAACTTGAGGTTCTTTTGAATTGACTGAGTTTGTTGCGGTTGTTGCTGTGGTGTCTGCGAAGAAACAGAAGGGGGCAGTGCCACCAGAGAAAAAGTGCCATCCTGACCAGCTATTTGCATCAGTGCATAGTTTTGGGTGGGCACAATAATGGACTTTGGGCTTGAGGCGGTGGTAGCCTCAGGGAGGGCAGAGGGAGGCTGGCAGGACAGGACCGCCGGGGACGGGGAGGGCACCACAGCTGGGGCCTTAGGGGCGATGCTACGGAACTGAAGGCTCTTCATCTGAAAGGCTGAATTCACGGGCTACCAACTGAAACACAAACACAAAAAAATGGTTTTATCAGTTGCTGCAGTGACTAAGCTAGCAGGCAGTAACCCTCTGATCTGATCAGAGTTTTTCCCATCAACTCTAACTGCCAACATTGCAACACCATGTTATAATTCTGTCTGATGTAATATTGTTAATAGTCACACTAATTTAGATGGCTACATGACTTCCTGTGGTCTCTTCTGGAAGCTGCCAAGATCATGAGTATAAATGTGAGCTCATTACAATAGGCCTCAGTGTTTTATTGGTTATTTATTAATAACTAATCCAAGCAGGGGAGAAGCAAACACACAGTCAAAGAAACAGGCATCTGCACAAGTGTGACAAGCTGTCCTATTACCCATGTCTCTCTGGTCACACACAGCAGACTCACTCTCCCCCAAGCTAAGGACAGACTGCCCCCTTTGATTTGGGCCCAGCATGTAGCCATAGTTCACGCTGGGGCTCTGCGAGGGGTTCTTTATACCCCCCCACACTTCCTGGAAGGATCAGCCGGTGAAGCGTGAAAGCTGCCCAACGGCAGGATCTTTACCAGATGAAGAGGGGCTCCCCTCTCATCTCCCCCCTCCACTGACCAGCACTACAACCTGGCCAAAGGCAATGAGGACATCCCTGAAAAAAAGCCAGGGATTTACTTTATCACCCCTTGTTCACCAACAACATTTCACGGTTTTCCAATGGGGATAAGGCTGTTCCACCCTGGATTGCCTCTCATACTGTGCGATAGAAAATACGGCTGAAATAACCTCAGAGTGAGGTTTAAAGAAAGTCTATATTATCTCAATCTACCATACAGTTTCTATCCATCAATCAAAAGCCACAGGTATGGTTTTAAAAACAAAGGCCAAATTTCCTTCATTTATATCAATACTGTATCTTTATATCAGAAGGAGGGAGAGATTACAGTGGAATGCTTCAAAGGGCCTAATTGTAAACAGACTCTGAGGTTTGAATTTCACATTATGGCCCGACTTTCAATAGCAGCATTTGATACAGGCAGAGATCCAACTCCACTCTGTAATACTAATCAGCATAAAGTGCAACAATCTGGTGTCACAAAAGGCAAATATTCAACAGAATTTCTCAACACAAAAAAACCCCTCAGTATTCATTTTCAAAGCAGGCGAGGCAAGAAGCTTTATAAATCCAAAAAAGAAAGAGAAGAGAAGAAAAACTGCAAAGGGCATATTGTTTAACAGCTGGAAGTGTTTCTGTGCGGAGAGATTATTTATACAGTACCCCTACCGCATTACGACTCCATAAAACTCGAGATATTCCTTCTCTGTGTGGATAGTTGACTCCAGTTTGACTGTGACTTTGGCTGAACACCGAGTGGAATAAAGCCATGGGATGTGTGCTCCTCTGGCCGTTTTACGTGGCTATAGAAAGCTGGAGAAGAGGACAGAGGCAACGCTTGGCGATTAAGTCTACTGTGTAAAGGTTTACAGTTAAGCATAAGAGAAAAAAAGCCGTGCATCAACAGCTGGAGAAGCAGCCAGCAGGCCCATAATCCTTTTGTCACAGCTGATACACGACAGACATCACCTGACACCAAGTATATTCCGTGCAAAAACAAGTTCAGCTTCACTTTATCTGCTTGGCTCATTCCACCTTGAAAGAAGGGACAGTACTGAGGGAACACCGTCATGTAGGTGGCTGTCGTAACTATTTAGCCAATCATATGCAAAGTGTGCATCAACGTTTCATGTCGAATGACGTTTCAATCACGTAGGCCACGTAGAAAACTTCTAAACAAGCATCAAATGCCCCGCTATCATCTCTGTGAGGCTGTACTTTGTAAGGGTTCAGAGAGGAAACAGCCCTGCGTTATAACAGCGCAGCAGACAGTGTGGGCAGTTGTTGTTTAAGGTGAGACAATTTGATACAACCCAGGAGGTCCAGTAGCAGTAAAAGATTAATGGCTTATCAGTCACAAATATATGGTTTACGGTATTCAAGGACAGGGTTTTACAGCTCCGCAAAATTAGTGCAGTCTCAACTTTCTTACCATTTGTCACAAGGTAAAAAGAAGAAACACAGTGCTCATGTCTGAAAGTAATCTACCAGGAGTGCTTCCAGTAAAAGTTCAGTTGAGCCCGTGCTGGCATCAACAAAGTGGCCTCATTCAAATACATGAGAGGAGTGCATAGTCCGCCGGGACATGAACTTTGGCAAAGCCGTGCTTGAAGTCAAACGCTAAGGTCAGCATGCTGACATGTACACGGTGACAACGATACTGTATGTGTTAAGCAGGTAACGTTTCCCGTATTCACCATTTTACTTTAGCATGTTAGCGTGCTAACAATCACTAAATGCTAAAGATACTTCACCATGAACATTGCGTGGCAATCCATGCAACATCAGCTGCTGTAGTGCAGTCTAGACCAAAGTGATGGACCAAGTGAGTTTACGAATCCTGATACCAGTGCACTGCTGAGCCAAAAACTCTGACGGGAGATACCGACTGATCTTCAGTCAGTTAGAAACAGGTCCAAAATAGATGGGGATGGAGCATTCAAACCATCACAGAACTGTTGATGACATTATGTTCAGTGAGCAAAAAGTGTGGTATTCAGTCAGGCTAGATTTAGAAATTCATACAGGAGTGCTGGACAATGGTAAGAAAAGACCCACTATGTCTCTAACTGATCCTGAACCAGCTGCTATCTTTGTAAAGCTTTGCACTGATCTCCAGAGGCCTGGAGATACTGCTTTAATACACACTCTGAGCTCTACTACAGGAGGTATACTGGTACAGCAGGTGAGCGCCTGTAATGATGAGCCTCGGGCCATATCTAGTTATTCATTACACAGAACAGGACAATGCATTACACCTTCTTGCACTCTTTCTCCATTACTCCTGTGTACAGTGCGAGTCCTCTCCTTTGAAAGCTTTGCTTCACATTTTGAGGTGCTCCTCACAGTTTACACGTCCAAATGCCTAATCAGCATGTTCACAGCTCTCTCTTGCAGTCCGGCCACATGGGAGAGGCAAGAGAACGAGGGAAGCCAGGAAGAGGGAGGAAGAGAAGGGAAGGGTTTATTCACTTGTTGATGTACCAGTGATGGTAAACCCAGCCTGTCATCATCATTCTCAATTCTCCTGAGGTGCTTCTTGTGGCACTAATGGACAGTGAGGTAGGGGAATGATTGGAACTGGCTGGAGCAGACGCCAGAGACAGATGTTTAAGAGCCAGATGGGTAAACCCTGCATGTTAGGACCGTCTTTGTGGTTTTAGAGACAGAATCCTTTGAAAGCAAACTCCTGTGTGCTGGTGGGTTATGTCTTATGACAGGTTTCTCTGAAAATGTCCTCAAATGAAAACCTGTGTATAACTGTTAGTGAGGTCTGACTGGCCCTGAGGAGGCACTGCACCGCAGGACAAGGGCAGAAACGTACAGGGAGGTCACAGATGCTCTTCAATCTGCCGATGGGTTCGAAACGCCAACCGCCATAATCTGACTGGGGTCAGAGGTCAGGGCTAGGGTGAGGCAAAGACCTGGTTTCTGGAGAGAATGTGAGTGACTGGGGGAGAGAGAAGACAAAAAGGTGGGGGAGATCCACGGAGACAGATTAGCAGGTAAAGCCAGAGGGGTGAGAGGTGAGGATCTGCTGTTTATGCTGGAAACAGGTCAGGGTTGAGCAGGAGGGCAGAGCTGCGACGGGCCAGGCACCCACCTGGAATGGAATGAAATGGTCTGATGTGGCTGCACAAGCCTCACACACATGCACACACAAAGACTTCAGCTCACACTCTCAAACCTGGACCTGGGTCACATGCAGAGGTGGTCCAGCCAAGCCAGATTGGCCGACCGGCCAAAACAACCTGCCTATTGTTCAGCCAGTAATGCAATTTACTAAGGAGGTGAAAGCAATGCCCTGAGAAATGTCAAAACATGGCGCGCGCTGTGTTTTGGTAGCATCCCTGATGCATTCTCTGATTGCGCTTTGTCTCGCTTTTGGCCAGCTACTGTTTAAACTGCAGAGTCCAGCGCTTCGCTCCCGGTCGATGCAGACGGTGGCCGGGGTCCAGGCACAAGACGGCCGCGCCTGTTCCTTGAATTAGTTCAGCCAATAATCACAGTGCCATGTGAAAATGCCAGTTTGTGGACGGTGTTTGTTGACAGTATAACGTACAGAGAGGAGAGCAGCTTCTTTTTCTCTTCTGGTGACTTTGTTGTGTTTTGAGGAAAGCAGAGCAGGGAGCGGAGTAGTGTGAGCTTTGTTATCTCCCTTGTAGGTGAGAGCAATGCTCATCTGGGACTCAAAGATAGAGCCTGGAGATGGAGGGGGTCTGGAATGAAGTGTGTGTGTGTGTGTGTGTGGGAGGGATAAAAACCCAGCAGAGGCCAAGCTCCCCCAGGTTTTAGCCCAGATGAAAGGCCAGGATCTGGGCTAGATAAGAGGGCAGATCACGGGGGGTCGGGGCCAGCCGGCTGTGAGAAGCCATGTCCAGCGGCCATCTTTCACCATCTCCCTCACTCTCTCTCTCTCTCTCTCTCTCTCGCAGTCACACACACACACAGACCATGTGGGATTAGTGAACCAGGAAGAGCGACAGAGAGAGTTAAGTTGTTAAAAGATGTAAATTTCTCTGCTGTATTCCAGGTCACGACTGAGCCTCAATAAAGGAGTATTCCGTGATTCTTGTCATCCAAGAAGAAATTAGATCATTCCATTTGTGTTTTCCTCCTCAGTGAACTTTGGTGTTATCTGTGCTCGATTGCTTCTTCCTGCATGCATGCTAACTGCTCATTGTTGCTCTCCGGGCTAAGGTGTGCATGTGTGCGTGTGTGCGCAGAGGAGCTGGGGTCTGAAGCGAAGGCGGTCATGGGGAAAATGAAATCAGTGTTTGCTGAGGTCCTTGTTTCATCTCAGAGCTCCGCTGAATGAGAGGGCCAAGGAGCGGGAGAGAGGGCGCACATGCACACACACGCACACACACACAGATTTGGTAACGTCCAGCTGCTCCTTTTACCTTTTCACTGGACAACAAACAGAGAAAGGTGTTGCAGGGGAAAGCATTACAGCACCGTACGGTATTCGTGGCATGCACAGAAACACACAGCCGTATGTCATCCACTGTCACCTGAGCGAATCAATGCAAGAGAGAAATCCATTCCAATTAGGATCCCGCTGCTCTGCCCTGCATGTGGATGTAGATGAATCGATACTGAAATCCCACTGCTGGCCTGCCGTTCCTTTTGGAGGATACGCTGAGCTGAGACTCTGGATGTCTTGCTGTCGTTCACTTAAATCTGAGAAATGAGGAAAATCACTTGTTCATCTGTGTTGTAACTGTTTTCGAGGCATGAACATTTCAAGGAAAGGCTTCTTAGTGTAAGGATTTCAGAATCGGTGGCCACTAAAGACAAACTAGACGCTCATTAAAAACAATGTGGCGCTGCCCTTTAAAGGCAGGATGCTGTAAAGCCCTGACAACCGCTGACCTTTGACCCGATGTCCAACAAGGCCATGTGTCATCCCTGGGAAGCTCTAACGTCTTCAATCATCCGTGCTCACAGATGAAGTCAATGAGCGTAAGACTGCGTCCGTGCGTACACACGCTCACACACACTCACACACAGATGACATGGCTGGCGGCTCAGGGCTGAGTGGCGTCGACGTGGAGCGGAGGTGACAGCAGTGTGTCCAAGTGCGTGTACGCGTGTAGAGGTGTTAACGTGCTGCCCACCCCCCCTCGGGCTGCCAGCACTGTGTTAGCCATCCAGACTTTGCTCGACACTAAACCTTTACCTGACCTTTCCCTCTGCCGTGACATTTGGACCCTTGTGAATAGGTCAAACAGCACTAAAACACTGGTGGAAAAATGGAGGAGGGAAAAAAAAAACTAAAGGAGGGAGGAGGGCCATGTGGGCCGGGGAGGTGACACCGTGTTTGGGAATGTGTGAGAACCAGAAACATCAAGAGCTGACTTATTCCAAATGTAGCCACAGCGGGTCAGCTCTTCGGCTGTGAACGGCAAAAGGCCGTCGGTCGGTGTGACGGCAAACGAGGATGGGCAAATTAAAACGCATTTGTCTGAACTCAGGTCTGTGAAAAAGCCCTGGCAGTGTCAGGCAGTTTGTTTCACGAATGTGCAGGGGTCACAGATGTCGGGAAGCTGTTGCTGAAGTGCATTCTGCCGACTGACCGACAGGAAAGAGGCAGGAAGTGACATCATGCTGGTGAGACTGCGACAGAGGTAGACAACACAGATGAAAAAAGGGCATGATGGTGCGTTAGTGACAGAGCAGGTCGTACAAAGCGTCCCTGTAAACCAGTGTGGAGGCCACAGCACTGAATGCTTCAGGCAGATTACTCTCAGTCTGGAAAGAAAGGAAGTCGTCAGCTGAGTTTTGTAACTTCCTGTAACAAACCATCAACCACACAGAGGCAGAGTGGTATGAAAGTCGCCACGAGACTAATAAAGATAAACGCACGTCTGACATATTTGACTTTTACTTAATCACGTAGTCAAAGATGATGAAACCTGCACTGCAGAGGGAAACAGCAAGTCCATTTCCTCCTGTGCACCCGCTTCATCCTCCACCTATCAATCTGCTCCTCCTTCCCTACTGGCATATATGCAGAGTGCGCTGTAAAGCACTAACACACACATATGCTATATAACAAGTACAAAACCTGTTCACATCAACAAAAACACTCCGCAGACGAGGACTGTGGGGAACTTTTGTTTATCCTGGCCTTTAAAAAGGAAAAGCGAAGCCACTGCAACCCTGACTGGGACACTAAGAAAACACCTGCGTTCCCAGTCCCACCTTAATGATCACTCATCGCAATGGGAGAACTTTAATGGGGGCCCTGGAAGGAAGGAAGCTGCCTGCTTGCTAATTTTAGGCACTCTGCTTCTCAGATGAAACGCTGGAAAAGGCAGAGAGGAGGCGTGGAGAGGCGGGAAAGTTCTCTGTCTCTCACTTTTTCGACTTTCTGCATCATGTCTTTTTCGAACTATCATTACCCCCTGCATCCGCTACGAGAGAGAGTCTCATAGCTCTTTGATTCTCTGAATCATTTCTCCCTATCTTCCTGTTCCCGGCCCTCCCTCCCCCTCTCTCTTCCTCTTCCTGCCTTTCTGTCTCTTTCTCCCTCTCCCCGACTCTCTCTTTCATTCTCACCTCCCTCCCCTTCTGTCAGTACCTGAGTAAATAAACAGTGTTGTGTGGGATGCTAATTAGAGCAGGTTCAGGGACGTGACGAGCCCAGAGACAGATAAACAGCGAGGTAGGGAGGAGAGGAGATGAGATGGTGGGGGTGGGGGTGGAGGTAACCCACCCCAAGGGCAACACAACACAGACACAAACACGTCAGCTTCGCGGTGAAGGACAGACAAGAGAGGTTTGGGCTTTCAACCCAACTTAAGGCCGCTTTGAAGCGAAGGGCGGTAGCTGGGTAGAGGACTTTGAAGGAGCTGCCATGGAGTGAAGGGCACTAACAGAAAAGGGGGCACGTGGTGGAGCTTCAGCCACGGCGAGGGGAAGGGGGGGGCGTCGCGCAAACTTCCTTAATGACGTGCTCCTAGAGACCCGGTGTGAGATCAAAAGAATATGCAGATGATCTCCACAGTTCTTCTCCTGTCGAGGTGAGCCTGGGCCTCTGAAAGCAGGTCAGTGTGAGGCAGCAGGTCCTTATTTAACGTAGGACGGCCTTTCGCTGCTGGATACGCAGGTGAAAAGGTAAAGTCACGAAGGAGAGACGAACACAAACATGCGTGTTTACGCTCCCACAGCCAAAGCATCAGTCATCAGCACCTGTATTATCTTTGAAATCACTTCTCGAGTACACCTCTACATGAGCTCCGTTTAATGCTTAAAGGAACAGAGCTGCAGTCACACATATGAGGACTTGAAACCTGCAGCCCTGTAACTGCAGTGCAAAGACAACAAGAGTGGTGCGCTAAAGCCTTTCAATCATTTCTACGACATTCGTCATCAAACAGGTGACAGGCATCATATTTAGGGCAGTGAAGTCTGCTTTTGTCTGAACGGCAACCACCCTCTGCCCCAGCTGACCACCTGTAGATCTTTTGGTCTAGCCAGTCCTAGTCACACGTTTTCAGCAAGACTGAAACTAAAACCCTTTCACATCAAAGTTAGCGCGTATATGCGGGTTTATTTGTAAACCCACTTTAAAGAAGCGACCGACCCCTTTTATACACTGTTAGCAGACGCGTGCTTTTTCTGGTGCATCATGTCCGACGCGACCAGCGTCACCACCGCACTGAAAAGAAAGGGGTTACAGCAGAAATGAATGAGGCAACATCGCCGTCCTGTCAGAGCTGCACGTTGCACATTCCCACAGACTGTAAACACCAGTAATGTTCCTGGTTCATCGGCTATTTGAGCGCCGCAGTCCGCACGCCAAAAGGGTCACGTGACTGCTGATCGGCCGCCGCAGGGTCATTTGACAGATGTTCGAATGCCGACTGTACACTTTTACGTTGGATACAAAAGCCAGACGTTGGCGGGAGTGAGTGGAAACAAAAGGCAGACTATGTGGCAGCAATGAGAACCAACGACTAGACTTATAGACCTGACTTCCCATTTCAAAGCAAAACACTCCAAAGTTCAGTTTGACCTGGTGATTTCCCAGGCTTATGATTGTGACTCAAAGGATTGTACAAATCTGGAAAGTTATTGAAGGTGGCGGTTACTTTATCTTTCACCGTGATGGTGGTGAGGTAAACTGTGGAAGTACAGCGTTAGCAAATGCAGCACCTTGCAAGATAACATCGCAGTGCAGCAAAGGTAGGCTCTGAGCTTTTGCCCTCTGTGCTAACATCCCTGTTGTACTGCTAAAGTAGCACGGTTCAGATGAACGAGGGGAAAGTGTTTCTTCGCGCAGGACAGAAAACACTTAATAAGACAATAAAAGACAAAATAAGCGTCCCGTGCCCCGACACACTCCCCCAGGTCTCCCAGTTACTGGCTGCACACTTAAAAGAACAGCACAGTTTGTCAAATCTCTGATCATCTGCGTTCTTCTTAATCAGTTCTGCAGATGTTCAATAGCACGGGCTGCTCTCTGTGTTTAACTGTAAATGTAAAACAGCTTTATCATTTCAACTCCTGAAGGCTGGGTGGACTCTTCACGTCTGTCTGCCTCTTGTCTTTGTCTAGGGTCCATAAAACGAGCATCTGCTAAGTTGTCTTTGTTGGATTGTTAAAAACCTTAGGAAACGCTGTCTGGCGGGATCAAAGCCAGCCTCGGACTGTAATGATCACTGACGCTGCTGTTAAATGAACCCCACACGAGTGCTGTTCACTCTAATAGGGAGAGTGAAGAGAGGGAGGCAGTGGACCAGGTGTAAAGAGAGGACAAAGGGAATAGGTGGGACAGCTACCGCAAGCAAGAGACGGTGTTGACAGATCATAGAAACGCTGTCTTCAATGTCACTCAGAGATGTTTCATGATTAAAAGACATCTTCTGATCCCAGATTACAGCCAGATTGGTAATGACAGGTGCACGGGGGAACCTTAGCGTTGCACGGACTTGCATAAGCTTTTAATCTGGCGCTAAGTCGAGCACAAACACTGATGAGGAGACGGAGAGGGGAAAGTGGAAGGTAGAGAGGATCACCATGTATCTACGAGATAGCACAGGAGAGGGGAAACGGAGGCAAATGTGATGGCTGGATAGATGAGCTATTTTTATAATGAGGTCAGTGTGTGCTGTGGGATTTCATTCTCCTGGGACACACACACACACACACACACACACACACGATGTATTGCTCCTGCTGAGTGGGGCTGCCTCCGTCCACAGGAAGAGGAAGAGGAGGAGGAGGACGGCGACACAGCGGCGGGGAAACCCAGATGTCACAGAGCAGATCGTTGGGGTTAAAACCTGATTGCACGACTCAGGGGCTGATCAATTATTGAAGGAGACTGTCGTCCGCTCATCTCGGCTTTGTTTCCGAAAACACAAACATTTGCTCACTCCAGTCACTCACTTAACCCAGACCCACACTCCACTGTCAGAGCCACGTCTGATTCAGTTCTTACACAGAAACACTTGATGTCTCAGTGTGCTTCTTAGTGAGTTGCTGAGACACTTAATGTGTCTCCACACAGTGCGTTATCTTGCCTTATCTGAAGTAAACAGCCTAAGTCTAAGTCCAAGTGTTTACCGATTGGATGATCCTTCCTCCTCAGCGGCTCCCTCGCTCCTCCTCTTCCTGGGTGGTGCCCGGGATGTGGTCCTGTCCCCCCCTCTCCACACTCCCCCTGTGAGGACATTAAACATTAAAGTAAATATTAAAAAAAACAACAGAAATCACAAGGGAAACTTAAATAAATGTTGCATATACAAACAAGGCACAATTAACAATTCTATAAAGAAACAGAACAATAAATAATTAAATGTTTAAACTGTGAAATAGTGGAATTAATGATTAAAACTTAGAATATTAAGTGAAAATCCTCAATATGAAATGGTTTTTGCTGAATGGATCCATCAGGCTCGCTGGCAGTTGGTTGGCCTCCTGGGAGAGTGAGGACAGATGTGATTGGCTGGAAGTTGAGGGGGGCGGGGGCAGCGGTGACAACTCGGTCATATTAACAAGGGACATTATTAAGAATATCTTCATTTTTAAAAATGCAATATGAAATAAAAAGACTTGGTTCTTTAGTGTTTTTTCCACTTTCACAACTTAATGTAGAAACGTGAGTTTTCACTTCTGTCCAACTGACCCCAGACATGAGTCTGCTGTGGGTGAAGCGTCCCTCAAATGGTCTGTCGTCACGACGGCGTGAACAGCGACAAAGATTACGACAAAGCACATTCAGCAGGGAACAGGATTCACACACTAACACGTCTCTGCATGGCCTGTTACTCTCACACACACACACACACACACACACACACTACAAACTCTCTCTCTCTCGCACCCTTTTGCTCCCTCTAAATGCCTGTCGCTTCGGCCCTCCATTAAGCCGAGCGAGTGCACGTTTAGCCAGTGTCTCAGCAGTTGGGGACGCAGGCTGCCCACTCAGTCAGATCCAGTCGTATTAAATAAATAAGGAGCGCTCTTCTGTGTAAATTATTCATTTAACACGCCTTATCCTCTTCCAACAACCTTGTTAAAGCAACTCGGGAGTGGAGAGGGGGCGAGTGTGTGTGTGCGTGTGTGTGTGGAGGGGCATAGGCAAAGGAGGGGAAGCAGAGGGGAAGAGGCAGACACCGCGGCTCATGTGCGACTCAGCAGAACCTGTGGTGCATCTCTAAGCTCTCTGGGCGTTCAGTCGTAGGGGGGCTAATTCGCCCTGACACCTCCTTTGTTTCGGGGGGGGAAAGAGCTGCATACACACAGCTACACATTTACCCACGTGCGCGCGCGCGCACACACACACACACGAGCACACACTGACATGCACAAACTTGGGGAGAAAGAGCACAAGAGAGGAATTTTCGGCGCATATTCACAGAATAATCATTCTAGTTGTCTGGATAAATTATTGAGACAGTGGAGTTGGCGACACGCGATGCTGGAATGCCGTGTGCACTGTTTTCTCTTTCTGTGCCGCCTGGACTCGAATCAGACGACGCAGCAAAGCCATCCAGTCTAAACAAGCTGATTCTAATGAGGCGGGAAGGGGACGGAGAACATGCTTATTGTGGAGAAAACAACTGTTCTGGACGCTAACCTGAGGACAAGTTCGCAGCCCACCTGACGTTAGTGTGACACAACTGTATTCTGAAGTGTCTACATGCATATAGACACAGGTTGGATTGAAATATTGAAGATCGTATTTAAGGCAAGGCCCTTTAATTTAACCCT
Source organism: Datnioides undecimradiatus (assembly GCA_008933995.1). Lineage (NCBI taxonomy): Eukaryota > Metazoa > Chordata > Actinopteri > Lobotiformes > Datnioididae > Datnioides > Datnioides undecimradiatus. The sequence continues at coordinate 12,174,398 of WARS01000010.1, forward strand.
GCTGAGCGACAAGTCAGACACCAGACGCCACTCAAATAAAACTGAACTCCTATTATTTAAACACTCCACTGAAGCTTAAGTATAAAGCTCCAAAGTACAGTGGAAGTCATTCCTGGTATGAGGGCTATTAAATGGAAAAAGAGTCTGAGTAAGTGCGAGTTGACATGATTTAAGTGCAGCTCGTGTCCCGGTGAAGACACTTGGTTGAAAAGTGGATTTAAATCTAATCTAAACTGAGTTCCCTTTTCTGTAATGGCGTGCGTTAGAGTCGGGGCCCCCGGGGTGAACATCGAGCAGTCGGACAAAGCATGGCTCAATCCGAATGGAATTTTCAGTGGTTAATCTGCGGAGTCCCGGGATGAACGCGGCGCAGACACAACCTGCTGGCTCTCCCTCTCTCTGCGAGTGTGACTCCGGCGTTCGGCCCCAGAGCAGGAGGCTGTTATGTCAACTCTGACAGTGCTCATTACCAGCCTCTACGCTCTGAATTGGAGTTAACAGGCTTTGGCCCAGGCAGAGGCCAGCTAGACTCCACTGCTACAATGGGATCTGTGTGTGTGTGTTTGTGTGTGCGCGCGGGCGCATGTGCTGAGAGTTAATCACAGAACGCTCTTTTCATTTCCAAATCGCGCCCTGAGGCCACCGTACATTACAGAGGCACTGATACACAATGTACAACGACATCTGCTGCTTATTTTCACTCCCAAACTCCCCGGATCACAGCATCCTGCTACCAAAACGCTTCTGTTTGTACAGAACCACTGCCGCTGTGTAGTGTTTCATCACTCATCAGCCATTTATCAGTCGACTGTTGTGCTGGGATTAGCCCCGGGAAGCTGCACAATGGACAGTTCTACGGTTTAAAGGATAAAACACAGACCTCTAAGATATTTTTCTCATTGTGTCGTATGGTTTTGCACATCGGCGCACTGGGTGTCATGTCACATTTGAGTTCATTCTAGAATGGGAAGCATTTCATGGAGCCGGCACACTGACAAGCTCCCCCTGGGTGCATATATAAGCCCACCGTAGTAAAGGAAAGAGCTCCACGACATCCAAAAGACTGTTCAGCCTTTCATACAGTCAGGATTTCACAGCTCTCTGACGGGATCACATCCCCGATCAATATATCCGCGGTCAGGTCACATGTTCCGGTCAAGTTCAAAAGTCACCTACTACTGAGGCTTCTTCCTCTAGCAGCTGATGTTCAATCCACCCCACCCCAACCTCCGCTGTGACATCACGGTCCTCAGAACAACACGTCCTGTCCAAGATGTCCAGCCCACTCCTGCTCGAGGTCTACGTCTGGAAAAAAGGAGACTCTGTGATTGTCTTGAACCATTTGCACCTTTTTCTACTTTGTACTGGAAGTGCTGCGCAACGTCCCTCAGGATGAATAAAGTTCTAGCTTATCTCTTATCTTAATGAGAAGCAAACAGGAAGACCTTCACTGGGTTTAGTTACTGATTCAATTACTTTGTTTAATCTGCTCTCACAGCTCTACATGTCCACAGCGAAACCAGCAAGCTGACAGTAAATCTGAGGGCCATCCGGGTCATTGCAGACTGTGATGCATGTACATTGGAGCGGATGTGAACTGTTGCATTTGTTAAAAAGACACAGAATGGGTGTTCAGACAATTATCAAATACACTTATGAGTCATGTTACATATGTAACAGCTTAATATACCGATCAACAAAGGAAATTGGTTCCAGCTGCTATCAGGTGTCTCTCCAGGCCTTTCCTGCCCCTCCTCCCTCAGACCAGACACCACCTCACGATGTCAGCGGCTATGCTTGTGATTAAAGCTTTCCACTTCAAACAGGCCTGACGTTTACACACCCCTGATATGGCGGATGGGATAAAGAGCAGGTGGAGCTTTGTGTTTGTGTCGGTGTGCCTAGATGGGAGGGTGAATGTCATTACGCCCAGGCTGTGTGGACGTGCAATCGCGACACACTGAATGCCATTCTGCACATTCCAGATGCTTCTTGTTCTCCTCCTCCCCATGGACCGACGTGGGCCTGCAGAAACCGCATGCTGACATATGTTGCTTTATATGCAGAGTGCAGTGAGAGCCCCTTTGTAGATGACTGACTGTCGCCTGCGTGACCTCTGCAAAGTCACCCATTCAATTCCAGCCAGTGACCTTTGCTGCACATCATATCCCACTCCTCTCTCTGCTCCTATGCCTGTGCTTTCAATTAAATACAAAATTGAGGCAGGACGTGGTCGGAGGATGGATTTATTTCTTCGTGGATTACAAAAATAACAACTTTGTGGTTTTGAATTAGGTACTGGAAATAAATATTACCAAAAACTTTCTAAAATCCAATTTCCATGTCAGTGCTTAGTTGGAGAGCCAAATCTTCCAATGTCTCACCAATTTGTGCTCCATTCTATGTGCTCAACTGTATGTCTGGGTCTGTCCGAGGCCAATTCCGATACATTACTTCATAAACAAGCTGCTTTTCCCATTTTTTTGGGGATCTCCAGGCAGCATAAGAAGGACAAAAGTGTGAGGTGTCCCACAGCTGCAGCACTGCAACCTAAATTAGACCAGACCACATGAAAAGCTGTCGTCTCTATTCCAGGTCGGGGCGGGAAAATTACAGCCCTGCTCTCTCTACTCTAGCATTAAACCTCAATTAGTGCACAACTACACCAATGATGTCATCACCGAGGGACCCAAGAGCCCTGAAAATAGGGGGTGCGTTGCTTTATAGAGAAAGACACTTGCAAAACACCTCAAACGTTCAGGTCTTGTTGGAGCAGCTCAGCAGCTTAAAAAAAAGTTGTTATTCCACCTAACTGGCATGAAGAAAGGCGAAGTTCTTTTGATATGGCCCCAAAAAACACAGACAGGACAGAGGCCTTGGTTGGTTGGCTGGTTTGGCTACATTCGCCAGGAATTTTAATCCAGAGTCGTGACCAGAGTTTTCCCAAGAGACCAGAAAAACTCCTGCTTGACCTCCACTGACCTGGCACAAGACAGAGATGGGAAGATGGGAAAGACGAGGAGGAGGAGCTATTATTAGCCTATATTACAGAACAAACTGAAGTGAACTGCACACACTGAGCACGAGTAATCCTGTTTTATTCCAACTTGGGTCTTACTTTCATAGAATTGCACATCATGCTGTCAGGGATTAGAATTAATATGTCTCAAAAACCCAAACATAAAAAGGTGTTGTCTCATCAGAGTGGAGATGCTGAAGGAGAACAGTTCCAAACAGAATCTGCATTTTGAGGTCTTCCGTCTGTACTGAGGAAACCAGTGAGTCAAACGAATGGTCTTCTGCATCACACACAGCACGCATGTATCAGTCGTCTTCGACTGCTGACTGACAGCTGCTGGTGCCAACTTCGTCTGTAGGAGGAATGTTTTGCATTAACATATGCAGCTTGTTAAGCTAATGGCAGATGGTTGGAACCAAGCTCACATGATAACTGTATGTTAAAGATGCACCGATCCAACCTCCTCCGTGCAATACAGATTCAGTTACCTCAACTCAGGGTAGCTGCCGATACAGAGTAAAGATCTGATGTGAGAGGTCGACTGATTCATCAGCTCAGCCCACGCTCACGGAGCGGCCAGTGCCTCCAAGATTACTTGAGCTGAGTACAACTATGTTACTATAGGTGCAATAAAACCTTCACGATGAAGACATTATCAACCAGGTGTTCAACAAGCAGGAATATGTGGAAGAGCAGTATGTCCACCGTCTTCACCTGCAGCTTCCCTGCATGTTCTACACAACCACAGCACGCCTGTTAGGCTAATAGCTAATTATTAGAGTGCTGTGTGTTTGTAGTCCAACTGTTCACCTCAGTTTACCATGAGTCTTAAAACTGGACATATCGTTGTAAACTTCATAGCCGACTGAGACAAAGCAGCTCACGGACTCTGCCAGCAGGACCTGCAGGCAGCAGGGGGAGGAGGAGGAGGACAGGAGGAAGGACTGGTGCTGACTGATGTCTTTCTCCTCCATGCTTTCTGATCTAAAGTCAGTATTGTGATGTCAGGAATATTATGTTACTGACGGTTTTGATTTGTTCCTCAGGTTAGTGAAACAATGAGTTTATAAAGTGACCTGTGGATGTTAGTATTTCTGCTCCAGTAACAGATTTAATTTGTATTTAAAATATAAATCTGTTTTTGTTAATGAAAAGAAAAAAAAGTGTCATTAGTAACAAAGACCAGAAGGAGTGTTTTCCTTCTCCAAACCATTGTAATTCTAACCTCCATTAATAATCCAATTACTCGACCTCTGTTACCCATGCATGCCTTCCCCCCCAAAATCATTAATGACAAGTGACAAGATTTGCAGAGAGCATCATCATAACTGGCTGGAATGATGCTCTAAAACTCTACAATAAGTTGCAGTAAATCAGAACGTTCTGGGTTTCCAGAGAAAAAAATAAAAACCCTGCACACAGTGTTCCCCGGTCGGTTATTGTATTCCCTCTTGCTGCAGGGTCACTGTTCCTTCATGTCGTACAAAGGAGGGAGCACCTTTAACACGGCTCAGCATGGGAATGCTCCCAGGCACCGCCGCGTACCTTTCCACTCTTTGTAACCAACAGAGCGGTTCCACACACTGTGTGAATTATGCATCAAACCTCCCAGCAACTTCTCACCGGTTGTTCAAGCGAGCTGCCGGAGGACCACAAGTCCTCTTCAGTGCACCTCCACCTGAAGAGACGGATCGCTCTCACATCTTCAAAGAGAAGTCAATCATGCCATAGATTGTTAGTACCACCCTGTGGGTTTACAAAACTTTTACTTGCTCTCTCGCAGGTGCAGAGAAAAGGGGATGGGGCCCACAGTTCTCAGAAAGTGGAACAGATTTTTTTTTTTTTTTTTTTTTTTTAGAGCCAAGCTCCCACAAAAACTTTGAGCAGGGGTGGATGGGGGCGGTGAGGAGGGTGGTTGAGATCAAAAGCCTGCAAGTTCTTGGCGAGCGGACCCAATCAGCCAAGAGGGCCAAGGAGAGGAGGAGAGACAAGCGCTTCCTTTTTAAATTGATCCCACTGAGACCCTCAAGGTTCCCCTCGCAGGACTCACAGAAAAGCGATAAAAATCTGGCCCTGTGGATCTGACGAGGAACTGGGAGGGGAGAAGGCGAAGAAGAAAGATGGGTTTCATTGGAGGGGGGGTAAAACAGAAGAACAGAGGGGAACTGGTGGGGGAGAGGAGCCAGTTGAGGCAGATCAAGGGGAGACAAGGGAGACAAGAAGGGTGGGCTCATTCTCCGAGGGTGCATCTCTGCATCGTTGTGTGCCAGCGCAGGGAGGACTGGCGCTATCAGCATTGAAACCCATGTTACACGTCTGATGATGTGCTCAACCAATCAACCACGCGTGTATCTTTATCCTGCCCAGGTTCTGGCAGCGGGAAACATTGGATCATGTCACGCTGGCCTGAGATCAGACTCTGGATGAGGCTGGTGTCGTTATCCACAGCATGTTGGGGCCTCAAAGGAACAAGCGCTATCACAGCAACCCAGAGACCCCGCAGCCTGCCAGACACACCGCAGACCTGCCCAGCCGACTCCAGGAGCACACAAACACACAGTAAGGCGGTGTGTGTGTCCTTTTCAATTCCATGGATGTATTGGACAGCCATTGATCGTCATATGAAGCCATTATCACCCAGCTTCTATGGTCATCGAAAAAAGGAAAATTCAACGATGAATTCGCTCCTGCTGTCAAATGTCATAACTGAAGACTGAGGAATCATTTTCTCCTTCCAATCACTTTTACCAGTGAAGTAGACCATTATTACAAAATCTAAAATGGACTAAATCTATCCCATATGTTGTTGGGTTGTGCTCTTACATTATCTCAAATGTTTCCGACAAATGTTCAAATTCAGAGAACTCTCTAATGTCATCAATGAAACTGTAAGATAACAGTTATTTTTATTTGGGCTCCTGTCGATAGTGTCATCACATCCTATCTGTTATCGTTGTGGTTGTTTGTCAGAACCTTCATAAACTGACTTTTTGGCTTGGTTGGTTGATTTGGTTGGGTCTGTCTATCTCTATATTTAAAGCAGATGAAGGGTTTCAGTCGTCGGACGTCTGGATCTTAAGTTATCAGAGAAACAAGCAGCTCGGCTCGCGGCCTCTCCAGGACGTCCTACAGCATTGGAGAAACACCGATTTTTAACATGAAACTGCTTTATATTCCTAGATTCCGAGATAATAACAACATTTTGGAACTGCTGCTGTCTGGAATACGCTCTGAAATTTCATTACAGAAATTCAATTGCAGAAACGGACTGCATTTTGTGTTTGTCTCTTTCAGCGTTCACAGTTTTCACAGGAAGGGTCACTTTTTGTCCTCAGCCTGTCACGGTGGTCCTTGACAGGTGTGTCACCATTGTTGTGCTTCGCATAGGCATCATTTGTTGTGCCTTATAGGAGTAGGTTATTAGCAAAAATTAATAATTATCTATGATAATTATTAACTGAAAGAATATTGTTATTAATAAGAATTAATAATTATGGGGCACCACCCTGGTATCAGGGACCAATAACCACTCGAAAATCAGTCTCACAACCGTTCGCTTACAGATATCAGTACCTGGGAGATACTGATATGCACAAGACGAACAATGAAGGTGTGAATCCGAGCACTGACTCTTTTAACCAGCCTTTACAACAACACTTGTACAAACAATACAGACAACTTCTCTTTAAACACAACAGAATTTATTAAAATCAATGATATCAATTAATAATCGATAACACCTCAATCAATAAACATCCATCATATACCTATTCTAAATTATACAAGTGTGTGTGTGTGTGTGTGTGTGTGTGTGTCTGTGTGTGTGTGTGTAAAAGAGGAGGGGTGAGGTTGCGGACGTAAGGGAGGAGAGGGAGTACGTCACGCAAGAGTTTCGGTCAGGGGAAATGACCGCGAGGTTTGAAAAAGACAACGGCTAGTGGCGTCTGTGAGCTTAGCCTGTGTGTCTCTGAAAAATTAGTTTTCACCGGTGTATACCCGGCGTGTATGTGCGTGTCGGTTAAGGGGGAAAGAAGGGAAAACACAGCACATAAAGAAAACTTCTTCGGGCTCCGGTCGTTAGACCGTAGTACACCCGATCAAAGGAATTAAATAAACAAATGTGACGCTTGGTCCATTAATTCATAGTGCGGGACTTGTAGTCCGTCGACTTAACTTATGTAATAAAATTTATAGGTAAACACAAAAACTACCTCTGCCCAGATCAAGCCTCTTACGTGCCTACGAAGCAGGGAGATGTGTGAGATCCGTCTTTGGGTCCGGCTCGGTTCCTCGGCTCAGATGACGACGGTGGGCCGTGTCGCTCTGTCGGTGGGTTGCACGGCGGGTTGCAAAGGTTGAAGAAAGACGCGGCGGTCCTTTCTTCCTTCTGCAGGTACTTTGAGCGCTGGCGGCGGCGGCGTCCGTGGCGGTGGCGGCCAGGCAATTCTCCGCGATCAGCGGGAAGTGGCAAGTCGGGTCTGCAGGTACTCTATTGAGAGCGCTGGCGGCGACGGCGGCGACGGCGTCTGCGGCAGCAGCGACTCTCCTTCGGATCCGTGGAAATAATGTGCTTGGGAAATCTCAGTTTGTCCAGCGAGGGTGAGATTGGCACATAGTTCAGGTCCGTACAGTGTTTACTCCCTTTTTCGTCGTGACTAGCGGGGCTGGACACAGACTGGAAGCCTAGTTGTGAGGGTTAGTGCAGGTAATATACCTGCAAACATCTGGCCGCACAGCAGGGTGCTGGCGGCTATTGTCCAATGGGAGTCTGCACCCACCGGGGGGGGGACGACAGAGGGGGTTAGGACGGAGATAGCCTGTGCTCCTTCCTGGTCTGGCCCTTTAATCTGAGACAAATGGAGCGGGGTGTTGGTGGTTCCCGTGCCGTTTGGGGGCCAGCGCTCACCAGGGGGGTGGCCGAGCAGGTAGGGGCGGAGGTGTCCCCCACTCCTGTGTGCTCTGGCCCATAGGTCTAAGATAAGGAGTAGCCAAGATGCTAATGGCTCCGTCCAATTGGGAGCTGCACTCAGCAGGGGGGGGCAGCAGAGTGAATGGGGATGGAGGTGTCCTGCATACCTTTGTGACCTGGCTCCCAGGTCTTAGACAAAGAGAGCAGCCATTTGGTTGGTCTGCAGTCTTTGATCTGTATCAGACCTCAGGTCGTAAACCTTGTCGGGGGCCTGTTGTCTGTATGAGGCCCAACACCATGAGGCCTCGCTGATAAAAATGTGTGATGCCTCTCCACGGGTTGGAGGAGTATGTCTTGTTAAGCTGTGTCTTTTTACTGAGCGTGTGGACTGAAAGTAGCACAGTAAAAAGGGGTCGCATTATTAAAGTGGGTGGGGGGTGGAGTCGTGAGTTTGATGCCCTGTCAGATGCCAAAATGCTTTAAATTTTGAAGTATACTGATGCCTACAAAGACCAAGCGAGTGGACTGACAGTGCTACCCGGGCTTTTTGCACTGAATTCAACTTTTAGAACAGCTTTACACACTTTCGTCTTTGCACATGGCAAATTTTACAAACTAGGCTGAGCATGAGGGGGAGGCGGTGGGAGGTGAGATCAGGTGGAACTGTTACACTATGAACAGCATTCCTCCGCACTTCAGATACTGAGGACAAGTAAGAGGGAAGTGGGAAGGAGGGGAGCGGAGACAATACACACTCCTTTTGCAGCGCTGCATTATGATCTAAATGACTGTTAAATATTAGATGAACTAAGTATTTGATTATCAGATACTCTGCTAGCACAGCTGCTTAGCTCTGTGATCGTTGCTGGCTAAAATAAACCCAGCAAGCCGTGACGGACAGCCAGCGCTGAGCTCGAATAACTCACAGCCTCATTAATAAGCAGATCTCTTCCAATTACATTAAAGAAGCCCTGGGGCTGACACGCCCCCTCATATCTGCGCAACACCTCCAGGAACCACCCACCTCTCGCTTTGATAAATGCCCTGAAATCACATAACTAGTCAACGTCAATATTTTGACATTTCATTCAGCTGACTCTCTCCAGACAGAGCCATTTATTTAACTAGCCGGAGAAGAATTGGCAGGAGAGGCGACTTTACGTGACCGCGGCTCAGTTGCCACAGGTAACCTTTTTGGAGGGACTTAGCGTGGCAAATTGATTGCTGAGAGCGCAGACTCATCATGAGTGCTAATTTTCAGCAGCAGCGCACAGCGGAGCGGGGAAATAAGAGGCTCTATTTATAACAGAGGGAAACAGGAGAGGGGGATTAGCTTGTCATTAGAATAAAGAGCGCAGAAGAAGAATCAATTTCAGGCTTTAAAAAGCTGACAAACACAGTTCACTTACTCTCTCCCTCTCTGCCTCTGGCTCTCAGATCACCTTCTGACTGAGCAGCCTACCACCTACAAGATGTGGAGGGGAGTTTTTGTAAGGGAGGCAAACTTGAATTTCAACTTTTACAATAACTCCCCTAATTAGGGTCTATTCAACAACACAGATGTTAAGCTGTGCTGTTGAATAGACTCAAATGCATCCAGATAATCTCTGTTGGCATGATGGGCATGGTTTTCAAATTTGAGGGGACTTAGTGCTGCTCTCATCACAGATGCAGTATTCATGTAGAAACGACGCCATCAGTCTGTCGGGATGTGAAATGATAAGACGCTAGACGGCAACGCTTATGTTTGAGGATACACGTAATATAAAAAACTTTTTGGTAAAATACCTGCATGACTCTTCAGAAGTGATATGATAAGTAAAACGGAATTGCAGCGATCCTCTCGGAGGGTGTGCCCGCCAAATGTGGTTAAAAACTACCGACACAAGCAAACAATCAACCACGCCCTCGAATGGAAAATGCATATTGCGTTTCAGTTTTCCTCTGAACAATATCAGGCTTATTAGTCACAAACTACCCAGAAACGTTGTGAAATAGGTGCAGGCACTTGTAAAGTCTTGTAAGTCATGTTGTTTGTCAGTGTCTCATTGCTGAAACTAAAGCCAAAAGTACATTTCCACCACGCGGACAGCAATGTTCCTCACTAATTGGCCTGTGGGTGTTATAAGACTTTACACTAAGGTGGAGTTCCTTGAGTCTGGCCTCCACCAGATGGATGAACAGGGCTTTGTTTTTTTTAAAATCAACATTCCTTGTTTGGTTTTAATGATGGTGGTGGTCAGAACTGTCCAAAATCCCTCACAGGTGTTCAGTTGGGTCAAGCTCTGTCGACTGTGAAGGCCACTGCTCTGGATTCACACTATTTTTCTGTTCATCAAAGCATTCAGCAGGTCCCTGTGTGGGCTGCGGAAGGGGGCAAAATCAGCCAGGATGAGTCCACCTAAGCTGCAAATGTGCTGGTTTTCTGTAAAAAGCCTGTTTGACATTATTGTTTTCATTGGCAGTGCGGTATGGTCTCACCTGGTCGTGCCCCAGGTGTGCCGAATGGTACAGGCCTTGGAAAAAAATCAGGTTTCCCAGCTTTCCTTTGGGAACTAGACCAGGAAGGAAGCTTTGGGCTGATTATCAGGCAGAGAGGCGGCGCAACATGTTCACCCAACAACCCATCACCTCCTGACCCAGGTCGTCACATGCCCGCTATTTAACCTGGACAAGTCTTGGGGACAGGAACTACACACAGGAAACAGGGTAACTTGACGTGAACAGGAACTCATGCGCGGGTGGGTGTGGGGGGTGGGGTGAAAACAAAGTACCATGAAGTAAACTTTTCCACCAACGCCGCATCACAGCTATTGCTAAGCTAAGGCTTCTCTTTTCAGTCCAGGCTAGGCCCACACAGAGGAGCTAAGCTGGCTGTAGGAGGCAGCAGTGGAGGGATTTATCATTCACAGGGGATTGCTCGAACAAGCATCAAAAGCAGGGATGAACTGAAGACAACCTCCCAATGTCGCCTGTAGAGGAGGCTGCCAAGACTCTTCGTTTCACTGATACAGTAGCAAGAAAACATATTCAATTAATACACTACAGCAGACGGCAATACTGGACTCTCCGATCCAATCCGCTTATGGAGCATCTAATAGCGTAAGAGGAGGAAGGGTATTGTGCTAATTTGTCTTGTCTGTGGAGCGCTCTGACAGCCCCATTGATGCTGACATCTCTTTAACATGAGGTTAGTGGGTGTTTGGCCTCCCCTCCAGTCGTTTGTGAGCTGCAGAGCCTGGAAATGATTAGGCCTGGGAGGGCAATTAGCCCGAGCATCGCTGGGCTAAATATAGTCCGGCTTGGCCCAGCTCCGCTCCTGGGTCATATCCACACCGCAGCCTCCACGCAGGCATGTTAGTTCAATCTGGATCCCGTTTGTTTTATGACTGATGCGAAGGCTCAACTGACTCAGACGAGATAACATAACTCAAGCGTCGATCAGCTGTCTCGGGAGGGAAGGAAGTGAGTGGGAAGGAGTCGTGGAAGAAAAACTAAAAGGGATGACGTCTGAGAGGGAAACACATGTAAACCTTGATACCCAAAAATTAGGAGCGGCAGAAGCGTGTCCCTAAAGGTGACTGACTCGCGTAGATTTATTCCATCGTACTTTAAATGCGTCTACATGCTGCGCTCTGCTTTTTCACAATCAAGCCTTTGGCCCGAATACGGCCCGTTTTCACAAGAAACACTGTCTCAAGCACACCATGGTTGGGAAAACATGCTTTCCCACAGCCTTACACCAACTAAACGGAATGCAAAGAAAGAATGCTTTCCCATCGCACTGTTCCCTGCCCCTCCAGTCCCCGTATCTCCCACCCTCTGTGAGAGATTTTATCCTTAAAAACAGGAGGTTCGCCCACTCGTTCACCTGGGACAGCTCTTGGACGGCAGAGGCAAGTTAGAAGGTTATAGGAGCCTGGGAATGTTTAACATCAAGAAAGCAATCAGAACGTAGCCGGAGCTCTGGGAATTGGACAGGAAACATGGAGAGTAACCCCTTCCTGCCTGAGAGGAAAGAAAAGGGGAAGTAATTTGGATTATGTGACAAATTTCTACTGTAACCTGAATGCCTGTTGGCATTTATAGGAACGCTCAGTTTACACGAACGCTAAATTTAGCCGGTTCACATCAGACCTTTCAAGAACCAGAAAAGAACCAGTTTCACTTCTCTTGCTAGCAACACATTTTGGCTGATCCCTGCCTACAGCTGTGCTCGGCAAAGGTGTTGGAGCTCAAATGCAATACGAGAAAAGCATTGAAAGAAAAGTTAGTGGCCTCTAAGTCAACACAGACTCTGCTTGAATTCACTCCCCTTTGCTGACTTGACCTGGCGTGTCTTTCGGCAGAGGATACAGACTGAGGTGAAACACAAGTTGAAATGTTCTGGCTCTTCACTGAACTCTACACAAATTTCACAAGACAGCTCAGGAAAACAGGGAGTTGGCTTTGCAGCCTGAGCAGACGACGCTCATCCAGCGGCAAGCCGCGCTGTAAGAGGCCGATTCCTGCACTGTTCTACGACCGAGACGTGCAAAAGGAGTCGAACAGACCAAAACATGTGCACAGGAGTAGCACCAAACAAGACGTAAGAGTCTACAGCCACATTTGGGGGCATGTGAAGCAGTGTAAAGGAAACCACACTGGAAGATAGATTGAAGCTCAAAGTCTGATCATTGTTTACACGACCTTAAGTAACCAGCGGACAGTCTAGTGTTGGCTTTTTTTTTTAGAATAAATCTACATGACAAAGACTTCAGAGAAAGAAGAACACGGTGACAGCACAGAGGCTGGATGAGATTAGGGATCATTACAAATAGTGACGCCTCATGCATTTAAGCTAATTCCATCCAAAGCCTGTCTAAAGCCGGGCTCTACAAGTTTAGATAAATGTGATTCTAGCGACACTCATAGTGAGCCGAGGTTCTAAGCAAACGCTGGGAAAGAAATCTCCACCTCCTCGTGCCCCATGAAGCATTCAACTCAAGCAGTTCAGGAAAAAAAAAAAAAAGATGCAGGACTTTAAAAGTCAACACAGTAGATGACAACACCAACTCCATACTGCCTACCAGAAAAAGCCCACTGGACTTAATCCCAGCCATAAATTGCATCCGCTGCGCACCCACTAGATGAAATTCCCTATAAGCCCCAACATTATGGCCGTACCCATGGATATCCTTGCAGCTTGTAGCAGCAGAATAAAAGTGGAAAATACATCCATCATAAAGAGAGGTTATTTTGGCAGTGTGCGGCGATGATAAAACTGTGGGCATGCTCGGTGCTGCGGTTATATACTGTTTGTTAATCTATCATTTGCCACAAGAGGAATGAGATAACAATACGGTGTGGCTTTCAGTCGGCGTGGCCACCGCGGAAAGATCGAAGCGTGTCCTTGGAGTGACATTATTTATTGAAATACATTCACTCAGGCTGAAATATGTATAGCAAATGCATTATGAACAGTGCCTCTGATGGAGCGGAGGGGGCTTTAACTCGCCGTAACATTGGCTTGCTCTTTTCAACAGATGTCCCTTGTGTGACACACGGCGGGGATAATAGAGAGGAAAGGGTCTGAACGCTTTAATTTACCCCTTTCATGAATGGAAGGGATTTCCTTTTGATGGCCTATTTGAATGTATAGACAATTTAGAGTCCTTCTCCGAGCAGCGATTCTGATCTTAATTACTTTGTTAATTAGCTGTGATTCACGGGGAGAAGCCTTGGCCTATCCAAAGTCCCTCTGCATAGCTGAGGGGGCTCCTCAAAAGCCCCCGCATCCTCACTCCCATTTCACAGCACCAATCGTGCACTTGTGACACTGATTTGCTGAAGATGGGCTTTTTTTTTCCCTCAAATGTCAGCAAACCCCATAGAGCTGCGAATCTCTAATTCTACCGCCTGAGGAAAACAGAGCAGATCAGCCTCCCCCTGCCCCCACGCCGGAGACTTATATCACATGGATGCATTCCACAGATTTATGTTTATCGTTTTCCGATGAAAGAGGGACAGCCGGTGCAACATCCTGCATGCGCCTCTCAGCGTGTGATAAATATGGCTCCCTCGCTACGGATGCCTCAACCTGGTGGATCGATGGAGCATTTAGCTAATCACAAAAGACAGCCATCGCGGGAAGAATAAAGATGGTTGTCATAGGTAGTAGGATTTGACTGGTTCGCTGGACAAACAATGATGTTTTTCATTTCCAGGTAATGTTTACTTACAACACCGCCTCACAGGAAGTTATCGCTCATCAAGGTGGGCTGTGCTTTTTCCCCCGCACCTCGTTCCCCGATTACACACCAACTCAAGCGGTCAGTATCTTGAACAGGCAGTGCAGGAGTTGAGCAAAAGTAGGTGTTTTGGCACGCAGGCTAGCTGGAGAGAACAGCAGGCTTACAGAAAGGAAAGGTAAGGTCCAGCTGAGGCAGCTGCTTGCTATTACCCCCCCACCCCAACCCCCACCCCAGCAGGAAATAGGCAATCATTTAGTACTGACAGGTACATGCTGAACCATTGCTATCTCTGCTCTCAAACCAACCAAATCATGGATTACAGCAGTTTAGAATTAAACTTAAGCCTCTCAAGTATCTTTGCCAAGGTCAGTCACTTCCATACCTTTCACACAGTACATCTGCATGAGCATGAAGTAACACTGGTGCGGCTCGTACACGTGACTAAACGTGGGAGAGATTTTACATTCAACAGCAAAAAAAGGGTATCAGCTCACATGACCGAAAGACATCAGATGCTCTAAACTAACCATGTCTGTGTGTGTGTGTGTTGAGACAAAAAGACGACGACAAAGAAAATCTCTCCTCAAACACGCGAGGTGCTTTCCTGCTCGTGACAAAGCAGCAGCTGAGACGTCTGTGGTGAGCCGTAGAGGCTTAGCGTGTCCAGCAGGATCTGGAGTGTAGCGGCAGACCCGCCTCACCGACGCTGCCTCGAAACAGTGGTGCGGGGCCAGTGCATTTGCCACTTCAGCTCCAGCCGAGACAACCCGACTTAAGATCAATCGAACGACATGAGCGCTGCCATAAATGAAACACATTGCTTGAAAGTGGTTTAGTATAACTAAGCCGTGTTGCAGCGATGGTCCTTTGAATGAAGTTTTAAGTCATTCAGATTAAAGTGATTGCCCACAGTCATGTCTGTCAAAGTATTACCGTGCAGCAGACTTTCTAACCGCTGCAGAGATGCAGAGCAAAGTGGAAAATAAAGGAAATGTTGCAAAAATGATTGAGGAAGTTGTGCATTAGGGGTTTTTGGCAGTTCAGGGAAGAAGTTCCTTCAGTGATTTGAAAATCAATGCGGGAAGGTGCTCTAAAATTGTGCCGATGAGCAAATGGTTTGCGTGACGCCGAAAAGGCAACATCTCTCCACCAGAGAGAATCGTGATGATCCACCGTCCAAGTTGCCAACAGCTTCCTCGACCTACACGGAGACAGCGGGCTGACAGCCAGGCGCACCATGGCAGGAACAGTTCTGCATAAACTGTTCACACGGTCCGTAGAATAGCGGTTGCTTTGAGGGTCGCAAACCATGTGCCTACGAGAAGTCACTGTGGGTTTATGCACCCAAACTGTGTCAAACGGCAACAACAACTGTGACAGGGCGCACGCACACTGAATTTAGTATGTTCAATACTGTAATATGATATAGCACTATAATCTAAACAGTCGTAACCCCTGTCTTAGACATGTGTAGTATTGGCTTGATTCTTTCCAATGCACAGCCAGAGCTACAACCAGCATACCTCACGCAGTAGGGCTGAGTACTGCTGCTTTCACAGAACAGTCCTACATTAACATTTTTGATGATTAAGCGTTAATCAACGTTGAAATGAGTGCGTGAGTACAGACTAATTATAGAACAGCTACAAAAGCCATCATTTTACTGTAAAGCAGCCTTTAGACCCAGGAGAAGACAACATTTCTAACATTAAATGATGATACAATACCTAAGATCTATGACCTTGTATAGGCCCATACCACAATATGTAAATATTCATGTATTGCCCAGCCCTGACACACAGTTCAATAAGAGTAAACAGCAGTGAACGCAACCTACTGGGAAAACTTGTATCTGTAATGATAACAGAAACAGAAACAGTGACAGCATTTGTGGCCTAATGATTTTAAATCCAGGATGGGAACAGCACAGACCAAGGCGGGACCTCGTACTAATAGAGTCTCCGCTCTGGCCAAAGATACTTTAACTTTAAATAGCCTTACCCTTGTCCTAAATATCCCAAAATGATCGTTCTTTCCAGTGAAACAAATCTAATCTAACATTAGCACTGCAAATGAGACCGTGCCAAGGCAGCGTTACGGCCAAAGACGATGCCCGCGTACAGACAGGAGTAAACACGCAGTCGGCCCCGTTTAGTCTGAGACGGGCCTACAGGCCCCGGGGCTCGGGAGACGTTTCTCCCTCTGCAAACAGCTCTGTTCTCCAGCCCCAGATGTCTCATTACTGTAAAACAAGCAGAGGGATGAGCGACGTACAAGCCACTGGCCCACAACGCTGCCTCCCTTTCAATTAGGAAGGATTAGCCGAGCCTGAGCGGGCCTTCCTGTGCGATATGTTACCTTGCATCACACAGGACAGCCATATGTCAGACCTAAATAAATTACTTAGGAGCTGAAAGCTTGGCGATAGCCGAAAGGGAGTTATGGCTCCACTAGAGTGCACAACAGGCTCAATAGGAGGCGGATGCTGTAGCCTCTATAAAACTTTACACTGTATGAAAGGGCCTGGGCAGACACACAGATACACCTTCCCTCACTGACTCTCGTAAATTAGACCTATACGATCCCACAATTCCTCAGCAGATTTAGTAGTTTTACTCGGCGTGCATTAATCAAGTGATAAAGCCAAGCCAGTGAAATTTCTGCAGCGTCATGCTTCGCCTAAGCCAACTGGACAGATCCCATCCAGGGCCGTGACACGTACTGCAGGAAGAGAGACCAACCTTAACGGGACAGCGAAGCCCTCAGACCACTGCCTGCATCACTCACTTTTATGGGAGTAGGGCGGCGTGGGGTTTAACAAGAGGTTTTACTCGTCAGGGGAACCGACATTACATAACCATAAAACGATGAGGTCCACAAATCACCCGCCGACTTGTGACGCATGGTAGGGCGGGGCCTTTCGCGCGGCTCACGGCCAGTAAATTCTTGTGTTTTGGGCTTGTAAGGGTTAAACTGAAAAGGTTTTCTAAAATAACCTGATTACCCTGCAGTCAGGTGAAAGCGTTTACGCTGCAGCCTCCCTTGCCCCACATGAAATTGAAAATACAGCTCTGGAAGTACAGCTAACCCCGCGCCCCGCAGCTCGCTCGTCTGCATCATTTTCCAGCCAGTCTGTGCCATAGCTGGAGCGACTCCACTGACCAGGGGCGTCTGTGGTTGAACTGTGCTAGTCCGCAGCTCCGGAGAGGCAGGCGGCGAGCAGGCAGGCAGGCTCCAGCTACGCCTGACATGGAGCACCCTCGCAGGGGGAACGACTGAGTAATGGCAGAGTAACTTGATCCAGGGCTGGGAGGGAGTGGGAGCAACCCTGACGCCTAAATCATAGCTGTGGGATGGAGAGAGGGAGACACACAAATGTGTTTGCAAGACAGATACGCGTGGGGATGAGAGGCTGAGGAGACAGTGGGTGGGACGAGTGGAGAAATGAGAAGCGGTTAGAGGAGATATTTGGGAAGCGGCCAAATGACAGGGGATGAAAGTGAACGCCTCCCTGCTGCCTTTCATGCATGTGCCGTCGCCGGGGTGGGAGGGGCCACAGAGGAACGACAAGGCGTGGGCTTGGGTTTCAAATTCATAAGTCTGCCTCAGACAGCATAAACATGCGTAGGCCCGAAATGACTTCTATTTTCCCTCGTGTCTGAGGCTAATTGAGAAATTGGGGCTGGTAGACATAAATAAATGTATAGCGCTTCTTATAGGCCGGAACATTTAAGCAGGAGTTAACCTGTCCTACAGCTCCACAGCCAAGATGTAATAAACACCACAGCTGAGGTTTACACACTTGTTATTTCAATCCAGACTTCCAGGGGCCCTACGAGCTCCAGGTTCACCGCGTGCCAACCTGTCTGCGCTAACACAACTGAAGATGCGTTCAAAAGCACCACTCAATAACAAAAAATATATAACGAGGGCGTTCGGTTGGGTCCAGCTGTGCTTTGGTTTTATTATTCAAGCCGGGTTTATGTAAAGTATAGGGCAATCGATTTCACAATTCATTTATTTAATGATGCGGTAAAAAGTGTTAATAAGAAGTTCCAAAGGCAAAACAAACAGTGTCATACTTTCCTTATTTTGACTGACAAACTGTCCAAAACTGAAAAAATATGCAGTTAACCGTCATTTAAGTCAAAGAAAAACAGAAAGTCCCCATACTGATGGGAAAAAAAACGTAAAAATGTTCATTTTTAATGAATTTTCCATCTACAGACTGACTGTTTGATCTCCAGAGGAAAGAGGAAGTCAGAGAAAAAACGCTTTTGCTTGTTCACGCTGCCTCAACACCATTTTTTATTCTTTTAACAACAATTACTCTTTTAAAACGCACATAACACACTGTAAATACCCATGTAGATCGGTGATTGGAAGCAGAAATTGTGATTGGCTCGTACGCTCTGACATCCAAGAGCAAGGCCTTGCTCAGAGGCGCTTCAGCAAGGGCAACAATGGAGGGGCTCATGCATCTGAGCCAGACCTGTACAATCCAGCCGCAACTGAACTGAACATTACAAAAAGTCTGACTTCACTTTTTTGGAAGAGGCTTATGATGTATCATAAATATATTATTGCACGGAGCAAAACGACAGACCTGAAAACTACCAGCTGGTTACCATACCGAGGACCACGCAGGTCAACGCCACAGTCTACCGTTATGCCGTTACCACATGATGACCAATTTTTTTTATTTTTTTTTTAACCACGCTCGCAGCGAACGAAATGGTTTGCTAGAAGTGGAACACGGCCAGGAACTATGCTAATGCTCAAAGGAGCGGCCTAATGTAATAATATGCCTTAGCTGCCTGCAGCCTACAAATCCTGTAAAAGTCAGTCATTAAGCTTCACATGTAATTTTCATTAACTTTTCTTGGAAACAAGAGTCTAGCAAGACCAACAATTTAGCAGAGAAAGAAATGTTCACCAGACTATTACCGAACCACATCCTCCCATTTCCATCCACAATATGGTCTCCATTCATTATTCAGGCCAGAGATGCACTTTCCTTGTTCCTCAGCTCTCCACTCCTGACATCTTTGGGCAGCACTTAACAGACGGGATACATATCAGCTGCTTAGAATTCAGGTACGACAAAAAAAAAAAAAAAAAAAAAAAAAAAAAAGACAACTTCGATGGTTTTATTCAATTAGGCTAAACAAGCTGATGGACTTTTTAATTTTGCGTCGCAACTCGAAGGTTTTCTTCCAAACCTTCGCCAAAAGATCTCTGAATGCATCGCTGAACAAGCCCACATAAGTCTTTAGAGGAGATCTGCATTTAATTCAGCCTTATAGTGCCTTCATCACGGCCGTAACTGTGGAGACGCCATGATTGAAAAAGTAGGCCAAGCCCTAAAGCGGAATTAAAGTCGGAAAAACACGATTAGTGGCGGCTCCGCAGCGTCCTACCTGCAGGCCACTGCACGCAGAAAGACCGAAAGAGTGTTTGGCTGCATTATCGTTCCCCTCATGCAAAATATCAACAAGACTTGTGACACCCCTGACTTTTTCAGTCATTACCTGCTCCTTAGACCGTTACTTGAAAGCAAAGCTATGAGTGGCGCCTGACTAAAAAAAATCTTGTGTGTGTGTGTTGGGGCAACGTGATCTTGGTTATGATTGAGCGGAAATGTTAGACAAGCATCTAAGTTTCCTCTGCCTGCTTCCACCCTCATCTCGCCACATGTGAAACCACAGCGAACTGCTCGGCGGCCAAAGTAAACGCTCCAGTCGTCGGCCTGCCATGTGTTTACACTGGATGCCAGGTTCACATGCCAACCACTTACTCATATTCTGGTGATCGGCTCAGTGATATCGCAGAGTGGAGCATTTTTCATGATCGCTGTACGCAATGAACCTTAAAGTGTGAGGCATTTCCCACACTGAGCTGGGAGATAAAGGAGGCAGTCGTAGTCAAACGCCGCTGTGTGTGTGTGTGTGTTCCTCATCTACTGACTCATCTATAGGGTTCTGAGCTGCCCTGAGTCGGCAAAAAAATTTCACGGAAACAAAAACGCGTAGGTTATCC
Source organism: Datnioides undecimradiatus (assembly GCA_008933995.1). Taxonomy (NCBI): domain Eukaryota; kingdom Metazoa; phylum Chordata; class Actinopteri; order Lobotiformes; family Datnioididae; genus Datnioides; species Datnioides undecimradiatus. Next base: position 12,194,598 of record WARS01000010.1, read on the forward strand.
AATTTCTAAGTGATGGTAAACAGTGAATGGAAATATAATAATGATTTAGAAACTAATTTATGCATTTATGATTAGCTTTGCATGCCACGTGTTCTGGAAAATACCTACAATGAACTGTGAGGCCCGCGTAACCGTCGCGACCTGCACATGTAACATGAAACCTACAGAATTCTTCCATGGCAACCGGGAATCAGTCAGTAGGCTATTTAATTCCAGAGGACATTAAAGGGGCAGTTCACACAATGAGCTGAATATTGTTGGAAGCTCCGTTTGAAAAGCAGGGTGGGACAAGGCCCGTTCCTAAACACAGCACGGCGAGGGAACAAGCACGGCGCAGCTGCCAGTGCAACAGCTGTGAGTTAGTATACTGAGTTTATCCTGTGAACACCAGCAGCACAAGATGTGACCGGTGGGGTCTCAGTGTTAGCAGGGGAAGTGCGTCAGAGTGGGAAGTCGGTTTAAAAGGCATGCTGGTGGTTTTCACGGCAAAGCAGAGAGCCACCGAGCATAATTCCAGTAGTGGAATTTTGTTGTCTGGACCTCCTCCACTGGGACAACCGTTCAACGACTGCGCAGCCATTGAGGACCCTCGGAACAGTTTAGTGGAGCTCTCCGCTGACAGTCTGTCCCTGGAGGATGAATTCGTGATGCAAAACCATGCAAATGTTGCGTAAAACAGCCAGCATGTCCTCCTGATTTTATGCATCGACTTCCCTCTTTGGCTCTGCAGCTTCTCCACTGCTCAGACTGACGTTCAGTCTCTGGGTCGCAGCAAGTGAAGACCCTCCTCATGACGGTGGCCACAGAGTTTTGTTTTTGCTGCTCCACTGCAGTTTGAGCCCCCTGGTGACCTGGCCCAGTGAGCAAACAAATCACAGCAAACAGAGGTCTGCGTTTTACCAACAGCCACAATCAAACTGGAGGGTGTGGTGGTGCCGTTTGTTAACTGCGGCTCTCTGATGAAGACCGAGTGTGGAGATGAATTAGATCTGTCCCGGGAGTTTCTGTTTCGTTTGTGAAAGTTGGAGCCACTGCAAAATAAGTGTTTGCTGATGTACGTGGTGTGAGCTGCTCTCCATCATCAGCACAATCTCAGTCAAGGCAGTTTTTACTGACATGAGTTAACACCTCTGTTTGCCCGAACCGGCGCTGCCAGAGCTTGACATACAAAATCCGAATAACGCCAGGCTGAGGGGACGCCCTGGGCCCGTCAGTGTCACCCCAGCTCCACAGGCAGCACGGAAAATCAGGATCTGGATCTGGATCAACAAACTGAAGCCAACTCTGACTAAAAACCTACAACATGAAGGCTTTCACAGCATCTTTAAAATGTGAAAAACTAGGCTGCTGCAGATTGTGAAAATAATAACCTGTTGTATCTGGACAGGAGAACAAGAACAGTCTGTGGAACATACTGGATACCACAGTCAGAGACATTTCCAGTTCCAGAAAGACCGGCCTGACCGGAGGGAAACTTTCCTCTTCATCCATCTTTACTACACCGAAGTGCATCATATTCCTCAATATTAACATCTCAGAGCTGTTTAATCTAAATCTGCAGGTCAGGGAGCATGAACCGTCTCCACCTGACTGCAACACCGCTCACACATGCTTATGACTGAGGCTAGATCTGTAATCCAAACTCAAAGCCACATCTATCTACAGTCTCCGAGCTCTCTGACAGTATGCAACAGTAACAGATCCCAGTGCTTTCACCTCTTTTCAGTTTACAATGTGCATATCTCAGAATGAAGAAAGGTATTTGTAAAACTACAACGATGCAAATTTAGATGCATCTGACTCAGAACAGGTACAGTAATAAATCATGTCAGGTGTCGCATATAATGAGTCATCATAATAGTGTCATATCACGATATAGTAAAGCTCAATTTAGAAGCCATATATAAATGAAATGGCTAAATGGAATCGGCTTCGTCACACTGATGCAGAAACCTCCTGTAAGTCCCGTCCCGCTGAACACTTTGCAGCTTGTTTTGCTAAAGCCCAACGCAGCCACAACTAGAACACAACACAACATGTACAGCGCCTACACCACCTCACAGTCTGTGCCAACATGCCCGAGCATTACTTTAGCTGCAAAGGAAATTAGAACAGGAACAATGAGTGTAGTTGGATTCTGCTTCAATGGGCTCACGTGTTCACTCACCTCAAAACACACTTCAGCTCTAACTGAGCAACAGGTTGCTCCCTGCATGTGGCGACTATTATTGCATTATCGTATCCACAGCCGTGGCATAAGTTAAATTCACCCCACGCTGATTCCAACTATGTGCAAGGTAAAGACAGGTGATGCATTCAAGGTGATGCTCCTCTGCACAACGCAGTCCCTATTAAAGGAACACAAACCCCCCACACAAGTCCCCACTGTGAGGTCGCACCGTTGCACAGGTGCACATCATCCCCTGCTGATGCGCAGGGGACGACCTGAGGACAGAGGAGAGGCTGTTCGCGGGACAGTGACAGTCAGTCGGCTGTCAGTGTGCGCATCTCTCGCGTCTTGCTCGCGCATCTTAGTGCGGGGAATCCTGGCCTGCTGACGTATGTGCCCGCCGCTCAGCTGCAGGGTTAGCCACGGGCCTGCTATGCGTTAGCCCCAGACACACCGACTGACATCTGCTATGCGTTTATCTGGCAGATCTATGTTCGTGTAAACCCTACGCTTTGTGCAGACTGTTATCAAAGACTGAAGCCGTTCTTCATTCTGTAAATACAGAGCCAAAGCCAGAGCTCTTTGCTGCTGCAAGTGTCGAGGCTACCGTGAAAACACTGCAGACGAGCCCGGATTGGCTTCATTTTCCGTCCTGAAAAGCGGCAGGGTGGATGAAAATGTCGAACTTACTGTACACATGTCTCACCTGGATCCCCAGTTATGTGGAGGAAGCGCCTTCAAACTACAGGCAGGCTCATTTTTCGTAAATACCTGCTAAACCCGTCGGTCCTCATAACTGTTTCTCTCCAGCCATTTTGAGCCAAACCGTGGTCGTTATCCCGCGGGGGGGAGTAAATATGACCGAGTTATGAAACATTCGCTTATTTCCACTCATGCTCATCAGAAGAGTCAGACAGTGTTCAACTGAGCTGTGGTTTGTGTTTCAGTCAGCGCTGTGTGTTTCAGACGCGTGAGAAAACCACACGGGTCAGTCATTCGTTTCATCTAACCCCCCCCCGTGCAGACACAAATGGTACGGCTCGTATCGTTCCTGGGACCTACTTTGCTCTGCGAGCCGGAGCAGCCAATCAGCGGCTGAGTAGTAGCGTGTGGCTGCTCATCACAGCTCCGTCTCTGTCACAGCTGGAGCATGACTCACATCACAGGTCAGGACGTAGTAACAATGTAACAACGTTGAAAGTTAGCGGGCCCACATACACACTTTAAACGACAATATTACTGATATCATGTATCAGTTACTAACTGCATTATGACTTGAGCTCGTGTGCGATGATGGAATAATACGAACAAGCAATAAGAGTAATAATAAGTTCTCAGTTCCTTCATTTCAGTAAAAGTGTAGATGCCACAGTGCAAAAAACTTAAAATTTTAGTTGTTGCATTTTGTGGAACTGAAACATCGAGTTCAGTGGAATATCCCTTTAAGAAAATACAGAATGCATGTATCAAAATTAAAAATATGGGTGCTCATTATGCATCCAGAGTGTACTGTCATTGTTATATTATTCTACACTATAATTTCCTATAATTCTTCTCCCGCTGGTGCAAGAAAGCTTTTAATTGCTGTTTGCAGCTGAGGTTAATTGGGTGTGCGCTGATTAAACTTTACTTGTCCTGATTCTGATGCTAATGAGAGCGGCCTGTCTTTTTCCAAAACTTGAAAACAGTGCGCAGTGTAAGCGTTGCAGTGGTCCCAAAAACTGAATTGAACTGCAAGAATGAAAAGGAGGAAACACGTACTGACAAAGAAACTGTATTTATTGCAAAATGATGATGTCACAGCCGGTGCCAAACCTGCTCAATAGGTCTTCATGCTTTTATTTCATGCAGTTGCGGGAAAATAACATGGATGAACATAGATGGCTACAATAATTTTTCATTTTCATTTTTAATTGCATGGATCTGTATGATTATCTCATGAGATGACCCTACTTTTAAGAGGAGGGAAAGGTTTTTTCAGAGCTCACTTTCACTCCACACTTTCATTCCTCACATGAAATGCATGCAGTTACACACAAGACATATGGTCACGTAAATGTATATATTTACATTCATGCCCCTACATATATCCTTACAGGTACTTACATGGTACTCACACCAACTTGTATTCACACATTTAAATGTATTTTTCAGCAGTGTATTTTAATTTAATGCTATGATAGTTGAAGGGACACACCTTCTCCTGGTGGCATGGTCTCGTCCAGTAGAGGGGGCATGTAATTATATTTAGCCTTATGAACTTCAGCGTTTTATTTATGCACACATATGCTGGCATTGGTGCAGGTGTGTACTGCAAGGCGGGCGTTGCTGGGAGCCACAGGGAGGGGGAGAAGCAAATCTGTGTCCACGTGCCGTCGAACAGCTTAAACAGAAAACAAAACTTCCTAAATGTGACTCGTAGCTGTGAAGCAACATTCACATGGCGAATAGTGCAATATGTTCTTCTCCACATGAATTTATGTAGTAGTATGACATCAGAACACTCAATAAAGTCACGCACCCCAGACTTGTACTTAAATGCAGCACATATAAGCACAAACTGGGGCGAACCTACAACCAGTGCAAACAAGTCCGGTAAAGCTGAAATCCCAGTCACAGTACGAGACAAATTACAGCCTCTCTCAGGTTATTACTGCTATAATTGTTAGTGCTACTGAGATTGTGTTCTAGTGGGAATATTTTTGCTAATATTTTATTCTTATTACAGTAACAGGCGAAAGCACAACACCATCACTTACTGTAGAGTCCTAATGATTACGATATGCTCCTGTTGCTTGTTTGTCTTTATGCTTCAGTCAGCTTTTAGAAACCTAATGAGTCCACATAACTGTAGCCACCGCGATATGTGTGTTAGGATGAAGCCGTTCTGACACGAATGCATACTCATAAGCACACATTTAGACATACATGTGAATTGACACACACAGATACACACCTACTGGTGTTTCACACCACGTTCTTGGTGCAATGAAGCATGGTGTTGTTAGTTTTGCAGTTTGAGTCACCTGGGGCTACACATGTCTTGTTCTGTTAACCACTGTCACCGGCCTCTGTGCATCTTCTGTGGCAGGTGGCCTTGCTCTCTGTATGTTTGTGTGTGTGTGTGTGTGTGTGTGTGTGTGTGTGTGTGTGTATGACAGACAGACAGACAGAAACAGACGCCTGCAGTTTCACGCTACTTAGGATTTCTCTGTGTCTTTTTCTGTCGCTCTCTTTCACACACACCGCACTGAGAGGCAGCCGCAGCAGCGACACAAGCTTCGAGAACAAAGACACGTAATCAGGAACTTCAGTACAGGTGTTGGGACTGCTGCTTTTCTGAAAGGCTCTGTTTCATGCTGATAGTGCTCGGCAAGTAATATCAATATTTCTCATCTCCCAAAACAGGATATGAAAGAGACTTGCCTTTTTCTGTAACCCCTGATGAAACACAGAGGCACCACTTGGCAGCACGTGTGCATCTCGACTGTAACACTTGAATAAATCTGAAGGTATCACTCCGAAACATGTGCTCGAACATTTAAAAATGCGATTGTACTCTTCAGTAGCGCAGGCCTGTGTTTTGAGCTCTGGTCCATGCGAGCGAAGAGCCTCTTTTTAACAACACATAGAGGTCTTAACTATAGAAAAAAGTAGTTGTGGCATCCCGACTTTGTGATCAATACGAGGATCTTTAGCTCAGGGCCAAATAGAATTAAGAATTGCTTTAGGATAATGACAGTATCGACCAGCACTCAGTAAAGCGTTTCGAGCTGTGGCAGGTTAATTCCCATCTATGAAGGTGTACAGGGAGCCAGTCTGAGTCAGGTTTGACGGTCAAAGTAATTCTCTCCAGCTTGGTGCTGCTGCAGCGCTGTGTACAGCACCTACCTTCCCCCGGATCACACAGCCATTTCAAGCTACTGCGATATAATTTACAGCCTATTCTATGGAAACTCAGACATTTGAGAGCCTCTGTGCCATCGCACAAATAGAGAGGATTTGGCACGAGCTACACAGACACAGACCACACTAGTAAAATTCAACTGCTGCAAGGTTGTGGAATAATTTATCCTCTCCATTGGCATGTGCCTACATATCTGTAAACCCAAAAGTCCTCCGGCGATTCATGGATGACATGTCATGAATTACAGGTCAGTATGAGTTATAGCCAGATCAGGCTACAAAGCATTAAGGCTGACACTGTAATATAACATAATAACACAATTACAGCTTAGAGGAATGGGTTAGGCAAACAATCATAGGAAAGAATTAGCCTTTTGCATGTCGAAAACAAAACAGTTCCTCCAAGGACACAAAGAATCCAGTCAAACTGCTCAAATGGGGGATGGAAGTTCTCCCTCTTCTTTGCGAGCTGATATATTTTTTAAGCAAGGTCCTTTGAGTGAGCATTCCTTGTTGCATATTCCCTCTGTGAATAAAAGTAATTTACCTTGCTCATTATGTGAGACGTTGAGGTGTTTTGATGTTTGGAGATGAAAATGCTTTGAGATGAAATATTCATTTTTTTAGTTGGCTTAATTATGTATGTGTCCACTGTCAAGTTGGAAACTGCTGCTCCTGTGAGGGATGTTTCAAGCGTACCTTTTTGCCATTGGCGCAGAATACATTACCTCCTTATTACCGGGATTGCCTGGCGTATACTCATATGCAACCTTATGGAAATATTAAATGAAGAGGCTGCACACCTCAGTGGACACACTGAATAAGCATGAGTGTCTCTTGTTCGTGACTCATAACATGAAGCTTGGGCTGATTGTTTTTGACTCATTTACTGCGTCATCCCTTGTTTGAGTTAAGACTTTGTTCTTGTCATATAGACAAAGAATATACCTGAGCGCTTTCTTTTATTTAAAATAAGCGTTTCCCAGCAGTGACATAACGAGTTAGCGCTCTGGATTATGAGCAGATGGCAGCGGAGCCTTAGGTGTAATTTGTCTGACATCATCGGCACACGTCACGGGGATAGGTCAACAGAAATAATAAAACTAAACCAAATGAGATGCTGATGAGGAGATCGATGCCACGCTCTGGTCTGCACAGTAAATCCAAAGCTACAGCTTAAAGCTGCTTAGCTTAGCTTACCGTTAACACTGACTACGGGGAAACAGCTAAAACCACAACTTAAACAGACGGGATGTAACATTTTAATTACTCAGCCCACAGGCCCATTTTGTTACCTTCACAGAGGCAGGATAACTGTTTCCAGTCTTAATGTGAAGCTAAGCTAACCAGCATTATTTTTACATACATCTGGTACAGGTGGTACATACATCTAACTGGCTAAAGTCTAAAATGTGCAGTTCGTGGTGTGGCCATGCATATCTTGGCATGGCAAAGTGGTCTTCGCTGGTTGTCTGGCAACCCCACAGTGACAACAGTACTGTTGATAAAGTCAAGACAGGAAATAGTCCATCATACAAAATCCCCTAAAACTATGTTAACCATTTCCGGGCTGGAGCTTCATATTTAAAGTAGAAATACAAGAACGATGTCAGGCTTTTCAAGAGGTAATATGTTTCTCAACATTTCACAGTATTAAATTCTGATCAGCTCTGATCAGCAGTGATGTAAACACAAACAGCCCTGTAGATGCACTCAAATTCGCCCTTTTTCCAGCCCTAACGCCATGACGTGCGGATGCAGGCATGTAAACGGCTGATTAACCGAGAACATTACTGTCTGCGGGAACGACGGCGGATTTTTTTTAAACTCTGTAAAATTTGAGACGCATCACTGGCAGGACAGCCACGTTAACATATTACTTTGTTACAGTGCAGCTGTGATGCCAGACACGATGTCGGACATGAACCACCAGGAAAAAGCACAGAAAGGCAAACATGTCGACTGGCAATGTAAAAGGAGTCAATCAAAAATCTTAAGGGTTTAAAAAAGCATATTCCCGGTAATTTTGGTGTAAAAAGGGTTTTTATATAACTCATCTAAGGGCACATGGGGCAGAGAAAAGGAACTATGGGAAAAGGGAGCCAGTTACAATATCTACAAACTGAAGGAAAGCACAAAATACGTGTCATATTTTCTTTCTCCTTGGATTATCTGGCTGTGTTCGCTGTATCTGTGTGTGTCCTAGCTGTCTCCTTCCAAGCCATGAAGTCAAGGCCCTATCACTCTTTCCAAAGTTGTAAAACATGAAAATGAAACACTAGTCTATCTCACTTTCAGTTTTGTCCAGATGTCACAGTGATGTGTGATGCTCTCCACATGTTTCTAATAGGGACTTTTGGTTGCACGCTTGGCTTGCACCTTTGGGGTGAATACTCAAGAGGTGATCGGGGTTGAACGGTTACAGCGCACATGTGAAAACATACACACATGTACGCGCACCTGAGACATAAAATGCCCACGCATAAGCATCTATCACAGCTCACCTGATGTGTTTATGCTTTGGGATTTTGTGATGTAGGTAGGTTTGGCCCTATGTGAACATCTTTCTGATCACCCATGTGTAATTTTCTTCAACACAGATGATGTTTTTTAGGCCTACAGCAAGAGTTCTATCCCATATTTCAAACATAATACCATCCTTTAAAATACAGCCAGGAAAGGCTTTAGGAGAATTCAGTATTTGCACCAACTCTTGCAATGCATCTCTAATAATTTCCATAATATAACCGCAAGAATCCCACTTGATTTCTTTAAAGCCTTCCACGTCAGATTACTGAACGTACCCGCTGCCGGGTGAGTTTCCCCCTCCTGAGCACTTCATTACAAACACTAAATGAGGACTATCTCTGTACATGTTTATTTCCAAAGCCTTCCTGGCTGTTATGATATTATTGCAGTCATTTCCTGTGCTGGAATTTCATTTTGGGGCTCCCTTCTCGCTCCTAAAACTTACTAGCACCCCGTCACCCTTTCGGCACCTCTCGCTGGCTCTTGTAAAGGTGTGGGTGGCCATGGTTGGACCCTGAAGTGGCCGCACGGACGCTGAGCTGTGAAATTACATTAAGCCGCCAGCCTAAGGCCCATGGCAATCCTCCCTTAATGAAAACTGTTTCACAGCGCCGGCTGCTCGCAGCACCGGAGACAATCTGTTTGACAACCAGGGCTTAATATGGAGAGGTTGAGTAAAGGGACACCATAGTAATTGGCTGGCATTTTGGATGTTCATTTATAGTGCTTTGCCACTATTCATGTTCGGAGAAAAATGTTCTGATGTGCTGCGAGTGTGTGTGGGAAAAGAGTAGGTGTGTGGTATTCATATTCATCCAGTGAAAACAGCAGCGGCCTATCACAGATCGAAACATAAGCACATACACAAACATAAACCACCCACGCGCCAGTCACTCATAGAGCCTCGCCATTGTACCTGTATAACCACACAGCATCAGATGGGTTTCCTTGTAATGGAAATGTGATGAACACACTCATATAGGGGAGTGCAGCCTATTAGCGTTTATCAAAAGGTCACATCAGTCATCAATGAAAAGTGAGCTCTATCACATTTTGTCAGGCACCATGGCACATTCTGTGACAAATGAGTGCGAGTCAAAATAACAACGTCTCTTCTGTTAGCATTAAAATTGTGCAGCTGTATAATCAGATCGTTTCAGGTTCATTTGACCAGATATTACTGATTTCATGTCTGACATTTATACCTCCACTTCAGAACAAAGGAGGTGAACGAAACTACATTTGTAGTGCTCACGGCATTGAACAATTGCACGTTTAAATCTGAACCAGTCACTTCGTCGGTTTCAATAATTTCAATGTGAAAGGTGTGGCTTAAAGTGAGAAAGCCACTGAGTGAAATTACTCAGTGTTCTGCTAAGCCTCTAAGCGCGATGCTTTGGTTTTGCTGGCCTGGTTCACTCTCATCAACCTTGATTTCTTAAGCTCAAGAGACAGATGTTTTCCTCATAAGGTGGTAGAGACCAAAAACGGAGTTAAAATGAGATGACATGTTGGGCTGACACTAGCATGGTGACGGGAAACTCTAGATGGATGTTTGGTTTTGTAATACGCATCCAGAATGGCAACTTTAAAGGTGATAATATGTCAGAGTGGTGTTTTCCCCTAAGTCATTGTCTCCATTACAACCACAATCCATTCTGTAAACTGTGCTGATTTTGTTGATAGAAAAATAAATAGTTTGGCTGAAAAATCACTTTTTACCACCAAACACAAAATTCCATTCACCTCCACCTCTGAGACAGATATCTAAATTCCTGGGCACACGAAAGAGAAACTATCTGGGTAGCTCGCCAAACCTCACAACCTAAAAACATCCCCTTTTTTGAATGTACCCTTTAAAAATGGAAGGAATATGGCGAACTGCTTCAAGAGTCATCGGCTGACTAATAATATTGCGTTTCCGCAGCAGATCACCTCCGTTCGCACATATCATTTCACCACGCACGGGTTTCAGCTGTGAGAGAAGATGCCTCCAAAAATAACGCCTTGATAGACTGAGTTTGACGTCTCTGCAGAGCGCACCAACGCTGTTCCAGCCGCAAGGACAAATGAACAGTAAAACGCAACAGGCGCTCCAATAAATACAGTATAAATTTATTCTGGGCTTTCCAGAGGATGGCTGTCTCCTTCTGACAGTCGCAACAGGAGAGAGAGACTGGGGCAAGCCTGTCTGGAGCTCTGAGATTGTGTGTGTGTGTGTGTGTGCACATGTGTTGGGATAACTTCACACACACATGTCTAGCGAGCCAAAACAAGTATATATCTTGGCCTGCAGTGGAGACAGGCAGCGTTACGTTCACCCGCAGGTCAGGAGCTCACAGCCCCGTGGCCACCCACCCCTGTGGAATCATGGGAGCGGGGGACATTGTGTTTGTTTGGGTAACTCCGAGTGTCACAGGGGGCTTCTTCAACCCTGCTGTAAGCCAGTCCTCCCTGAGAGTAAGCATTTCATCTTGATTTTTGATAAAGTGAAGAAAGAGGGGGAGAGAAGAAATAAAACAACAGTGTTCTTGTTCCATCAAGTTTTGAAGAAAATGCCGCACTGCAGAGACGTTACAAAGATCTGAACGAGCCTCAAAAGTTGATGAGAGGACGAGGAGAAAACTTATTAGGAAGGCAACAGCAACACTGAAGGAACTACAGGAATTTCTGGCAGGTGTTGGTCAATCCTTAATGTGACAACCATCTCCTGTATTCTGCGCAAGTCTGGGCTGTGGGGTAGGGGGAAAAGAACAAAAAGAACATCCAAGCTGTCTGAATTCAGCCAAAAGATGAATTCAGGTACCCTAAGCCATGTTGGAAAACTCTTTTATGGCCTTGTACAAGACAAAGTTTGAAACTTTTCTGCCTAAATTCTAAAAGATATGTGTGTCACAAATACAATTCAGCTCATTATCCAAGGAACAGCACGCTGAAGGAAAGGTACAGCATGTGAAGCACAGAGATGGCCTCATGCTCTGGGGCTGCTTCTCCTCAGCTGGGCCAGGGGCTCTTGTCTATAGATAATGAACAGCTCCAAATATCAAGATGTTTTGACTCAGTCAGAGAGCTGCTGATAAAGAGCAATTTCACAGTTCAACAAGTGGACCGAGCTTTCAGAAAAGAAGAATCAATGGTCTAGACCTCAGTCCTATTGAAAACATGTGTAGGACCTAAAGAGAGCTGCACACTGGAGATACCCTCACAATGTGTACTTGTGTAAACGAGTGAGCTAAAAGTTTAGATGGGTTTAATAGAGATTTATTCACAAAGACTTGCAACTGGATTAAATGTGAATGGTGTTTCCACAAAATCTTCTTTGGGCAGCCGTACAGCTGTGTTATACGATCGCATTAAAGATGGAGCAAGGCTGACATTGTTGACATTTACACTGTTTTAACAGTTTAATGTCATTGCAATGTCATTAGGGTGTGTAGACTTTTTAAAATAAATGTATTTGTGTGAGAAAAGTTTGAAATGTCTTCCGTGGCTCTGGAGGAGCTTTCTAAAATCAGAAAGATGAACTGTGATTATGTGTTCAGGGTCATCTTGGGTTGAGCTTCAGACTTTTTCACAATGGGACACCGTAATGGTCATGGTGGCCATAATTTAACTGCTTGCTGTCTAAGCTAACAAGCTGAAGTCAGAGATCAAAAAAAGCTATTTAAGTAAATGCAAATAAGCATGATCAATAAAACCCTTCAAGCATTAAAGGTGAAAATGAAACTGTGGTTTGCAATATTGTAATATTTCACAGTGTATCACTGGATTACCCTTACTGATGTATTAATGTGTTGGCAGCATTTTACTATATATTATCCATTTTCATTAATACACAAATCTATTTAGAGTTATATGGCATATTTCATCACAGGTGTAGGTAAGCTCAATGTGGAGCTACTGTAACTGTTTTATATACTGTTGGGTAGTTTAATAAGTCATTAATATGCATCATATTTTGTAAGCTCATTATGAGTTTTGTAGTGTAAATGTCAATATGTGAAGTGACAATCAATTGCAAAATAAATGTAGTACTATAAAAAGTTTCATTACTAGCATATCTGGAAATATTCAAATACAAAGACTGTCCCTCAAAATTGTACTCAAGTACAGTAACTGAGTAACTGAACGGACTTGAGTATATGATACAACCACTTTCCTCCTTGCTCACAGTTTGCGAAGCAGGCTCTCTGTTAGACATGTTTAGTCCATGTCCAGGCTCGATATCATCAGGAGGGTCAGTTTTTCAGAACATACAGTGCTCCCTCTAGAAACACGGACCACATTATTTGGTTCTTCTAATCCGCTGAAAAGTACTCCTCATGGCAAGGAAATGGGAGTGATGGAGGAGAGGAGTAGTATTAGAACACGCCGTGACGTCTGAGTGCATGTTTTGGTTCAGTCCTAGTCACCTTTCCCTCATGTTTGGGGTGGGGTTCACTCCCAACAAGTGTCTCAGCCACTTCCTGTCTGGGAGAAATCCATAGAAGAAGCCGGAAGTGAGCTGTGAACACTCCAGCTTGGTGGAGGAAGCAAGAGATTGACATCTGGTCCCCAAAACATTGCATTGTTGGGTTTGACACTCTGACAGCATGCATTCAACTGCTGTTGAATACTTGAGCTGATATTTGTTTCAGGAGTTTCCTCGGGGGCGCCAACATGAGAAAATTCTCGGGCTTGCAGCGAGATCTGTTTATTTGCTGTGAGCCGCGTCGTAAAGAAGCGGCAGGATTTATAAATCCAAAACGTGGTTTCTCTGTAAACTCTGTTTGCATCCTCACAGCTCATTTGTGCAGTGTGGCGCTTCACTTCTGGGCTGAAATTGATCTTTTCTCTTCACCACAGTATCAGTTGCAATGAAAGCTCCACTTGAGCACTTTTAATGTGTGTGTGTGTGTGTGTGTGTGTGCGTGTGTGTGTGTCTCTTAGCTGGATAACTGCCTTGACTGCAGCTGAGCAGAGAGCCATGGCGGCGATAGTGTGTGGGGGTTGCTGGTCTGTGGAACAGGGAGGAGGAGGAGGACCTCACATTTAGCTGTCGTCTCTTGGGAGAGATTAAGCAGTTTAGTCTTTGCTGCGCCTCTCTCTATCACTGCCACGGCCTCCTGCTTCTCCTCTCTATTTGGAGCAGGGCAGGGTGTACCTTCTCTGTCATCCTCCTTTTGCACTTTCTGTTCCTCTCCTCTACTCTCGTTTCCTCTGTTCCTTCGGCCGTCAGCTTTCCTTCTATCCATCCAGCCTGAGCTCTTTTGCTTTCCCAAAACTGTTTCTGCTTTACACTCCCTCGCTTTCACCCTACTCTCTTACCCACCCCTCTGACCCTGAGACATCCAGCTGATTCTCTTAGCTGTCAGCCCAGATGGCACAGAGTGGTGGGGCTGTGGCTAGATGTACGTGACAAAGTGCCCCCCACCACCAACTGCTCACCAGTCCCTCTGTCCCCACTCGCCAATAGGCTGCTCTGAATGGGCTGTCCCACTGAGCTGATCCCCTGGTCCTGTGTGGAGCGCCACGGAGCTCAACCACTACTCACATTAATCTCCTAAACGATCCTGGACCTAAGAGGATCAATACTCATTTTCAGGGAGCAGCATGATCCCTTAATGTAGTGGAGGATGGCTGCTTATCCCTCACTCTCTCCCCCGTCCTCGCCTCAATTTCAACTCCCAACAGGAAGAGCTGGATTCGGCCTTTGATTGTATTTCACGGCCCATCTTATTTAAGACAATATCTCGTTTTTATTTCTCATGTCATTATTTAGGTGAATTACACCTGTGTGTCCTCTTTGGGGGGTATCTGCAGCACTTCCACGATAAAAATGATCTCTGTCTTTATTTGCTGAAGTATTCATCTTAGTGTGAGGTGGCCCCTTTTATGAAATTAGATCAATGTCTTGTAATTGACTGATCTGACCCTGCGTTTATCCGAATCGTGGGGGGGGGGTCCCTTCAGGAGGCCCGCGTGTATCTAACAACATGAGCAGCTCTGTGTATTTCTCATTTGCTGGTGCATGAGTTTTCTCCGGTGTAAAACACGCAGCCAGTGAAAATAAATCGCCCTGTTTTACTCCAGTTCCCCTGAAACACATCAGAGAAGTCCTCGGGCTATTTCGTATTAGTAGTGGTCTTATAATTGTTATTCTTTGTTTTCCACAGACGCTGAAAAATGACTTCATACTAATAGCGGCGTGATCCAAGGAAAATGGGAAAGACCGGACTTTCCATTGGATAACAAGCATCCTATTTTTCCAGGCTCGCTGTGCAGGGAACACTGCACGGTTAGCGTAGCGTCTCATTATTGATCTTTGCTGATGTAGACTCTTTCTGGGGCCTTTTTCATCAGGGAGGGCAGAGAGAGAGAGAGAGAGAGGGAGAGAGTCTGGGCAACCTCCCTTCACCATGTCCCTCTCAGGCAGGCTGTCTATTGGTGGAAGAGGCCACCTGGAGCAAGCTTGGAGGTGTTGTTTATGCTAAAGCTATTACTCTCTGTCTGGGCAGCCTGCCCTGAGATCTGGACAGCTTTGCTGCTACTGAATTATTCAGCCCAGAGATCTGCCATGCTATGTATACAAGCTGTCACATGTAGCTGAATGATGCGCTGATTGTCAAGCAATGAGGGGCTTGTTACTTAAATACTTGCGGGTTAGATTAATACAAAAGCCTCCAGCCTGTGACATAATATATAATATATGGTTACATGATAAAATCGTATGAATAGAATTCTGTAATTACTGAATGTCACGGCCTCGGTGAACATGCTCTCCTGACAATACAGGACATCCAACTTGAGGCGAAACTGGGTTATACAGTCTAGCTGCCACAATGGACTGATAACAACATCTCACATACCAGAGGTCCAGGCAGCAGAAACCTTACAGTCAATCATCTGCTTCAAGAATAGCCACAGCCTCGCAGCAACTGCCGCTCCTCTGACCTATAATTGCATGTCATAGGACCTCAAGCATCATTTCATTCGGCGCTGAGTTTATAAACTTCATCTTTCCTCTCACTACAAGTTTCCAGAAGAATTCACCTCAAACATGTGATCTTGCTTTTTTTTCTTTTCTGTTTAGACAGAGCCTAGCATGATGTGTGTGTGTGTGTGTGTGTGTGTGTGTGTGCGCGCGCGTGTGTGTACGTGGAGGTTTGACTGCGTCCTCTTCATCACTGCTGCAGTGAGCTTGGCTCAGGAGAACAGCAGGGTCTTTCTTTAGGTGGAGGATTGAATCAGTGATGACAGTCCCATGACCTCTTCTCCTCTCTCTCTCTCTCTCACACACACACACACACACACACATACTGTCTGGTGAATTTCTATCCTACTGTTGTGCCACATACACAAACACACACACACACACAGACATGCATGACACATAGGTCAGTAGGTCAAAGCTGGGTAGAAAAGTATCTGAAGGTGCTCATCATGACATAATGCACACTGATAATCACATGATAATCCATGCTACACCAATGACTTGTATATGTGTGTGCGCAAGAGAACGAAAGTGGTAAATTGACAAATAAAGCACAATATTACAATCTAAAAATATGTTTGGCCCCCCAAGAAAAAAAAACAAACTATTAAATTTATAAATTAATTACATTTCCCGACCTGCATTGTGTTCAGATCAACAAGCAGTGCAAATTAACACTAAACCCTAAACACTATGACCTACGCCTATACCTTGCAATCAGGTTCCTACTGTCAAAAGACATAAAGAAATAGCAGGAACTGTCTTTACACGGCAGGGCACATTAGCAAAGGCTGGGCAGGTACAGTGGAGATGCAGTCATCCCTCTCACTTCCAGTATTCACTATGACTGGTACTGGCAGCCTGGGTCGGGGAGGTGCGGGAAGGTGATGTCGTAAAGCTGAGTGTCGTAAACCAGGTGCGGAGAAGGGGAGGTGAAAGGGAGAGAGGAGGAGGAGGAGGGGGGAGAGGGGGTGAGAGAGGAGGTGACTCTCCGGCAGCATTTAGACACAACGAAAGGATCATGGCGGATGGCCCCAGGTGTAAGCGCAGAAAGCAGGCGAACCCAAGGAGGAACAACGGTGAGTTAAAGTACTTCCGACGCGGAGCTTTTGTTTCGGGGAAACGCTCCGGAGGCTGTTCTGTCTCCCGGTCGTTTCACCGAAAAGTTTGGCAGCCTGGAAGTCCGGTTTTTAGTATCTGAAAGTGCTGGAAGTAGCAAGTGAGCGCTGTATTATCGCCCTATGCGCTGTACCGTTATACCTGGGTCGCGTCTCTCCCTCCGCCTAGCGGTCCGCTGCACCGGAGACCGTTACACGCACCTCAGCCCTAAAACGACTGGAACAGCTTTGTGTCCCCTTAAATCCGCTTTATTCACCTGAAAACACCACGAGTGTATTTACAGACTCTACATTCATTGATTTACTCTCATTCTTTCGAGTTTTTGAGCCCACCACCAAACTCGGACCTGTTTCTGTAGGGGAGCGGACTACCTGATTGTTACTGCGGACCTCCGCGGACAGTTTGTCTTTAATAGTTTGGGTTGAGAAAAGTAACAAATAGAACTGTTGTTTAGTCGAAAATGGTGTTTGTGTTTATTAAACGGAGAGAAACAGCAGTTTGGTTTGTTCTGCGGGTGTTTCGCTGTCTCGGACACTGTTGCTGCTGACTGAGGCTTTTACCCGGTTTAGTACAGCCTGATAGGTGCCACAGATCAGCCCTGCCTTATCGGCGACACCATTATATTGTGTTATGGCAGAAAAGAAAAAGAAAATGCGCGTTGTTGTTTTAAAGTGCGTTTTAACAGTTTCCAGGACGTTTCTCTTTATTTTCTCCTCCAACTCATGGCAGTGTCTCTCCCCGTGCCGTCCACACCGGCTGCGTTAAACTGTTTTAATGGTAAAGTATCGACAGAAAGCGCAAATAGAAACATGGATGGGGTAACAGGGGTTCCGGAGAACGAGGGATATCTCACGCGCTGTTTGTGTGAGCAGGGCGAGCGCAGCCCATATAAGGACAGCGGATCCTCTCCAGTCGCGCGCTGGGAATCCTGATTCTAGTACGGCCGCGGACACGAGAGAACTGTGTTTTCTGCTTTATTCTGTCATTGATTCTTCTTTTTTTAAACGCACTGTAGACTAATAATGGATCTATAATTTGCGTTTCGGTACTCGAAGCCCAGCGGCGTTTTAGTCCCCCGTATTGTGGGGTCTAGATATTGTTTATATGGGTACAAAGTAGCGTGCAGGGCTCTCCTCAGCTGTACGGTCTCACTAGGTTCCTCTCCTTTTTGCATTGCAAGCGCAAACGCTCATTTTGCTTAAACGATGTAAATCACAAGGACTTTTCTGAGTTTTAAGGGATGTTTTCTTGCTCTGCGTCTTCACGAATGTCGCTAATCGGTTGTTGTGAATTCGATTTCCCACGGCCGCTGCTGTTGTTAATGATTTTATTGTGAAAGCGAGCCTTTTGTCGCGACTCTGACAACATGTGTTGTCTATCAACTGGTCCTGCTCATGTGTTGTGCCACCCAGTGCAGCTCAAAGGAACTGTTCAAAGCAAGCGTGTATCATCAGATGCGGGATGGGTGAACTCGCTACTTTCCTGTCGCGTTTAACTGTAATTCACGAGAGGAAAGAGGACTGTGTTTTCTGGTGCGGGATCGCTGATTTGAAGGAGTAATTTGAAGACTGTCATATTTTTTTGTGGTGCTGTCGATGTTTCCCCACTGCCTTTGGGTTTTTTTTTCTGGGGTGTGATCAGCCATTCATGTCGTCCCCGGCGCGTGTGTGCAGTTAAACATGCGTAAAGTGTGGACACACCTCAGATAACGGTCCTGCTGTCAAGGTGTGGACCTTTCTCTGCCCTGTGAGAGAGAGAGAGAGAGAGAGAGAGAGAGAGAGAGAGAGAGGAGTCTTATTTACTCTGGAAAGTCATCTGATGCCTTTTGTCGGAATGTATTAAGCGTTTCTCAATAACCAAACTGCCCTATTGATATTTAAAATCACATCCTTAATCAAACAGATGGGATCCCTGTTACTTTACCTCATTTGCATTTGCTTTAAAGAGCCATCATGGTCTGCTTTTAAGTCCCCACTTCCTACCACCTCCTGACAAGGCTGGTCATCTGTCATGTAAATCACCGTCCCTGCTTTCTGAAGGAAATTCCTCAGTAAGGTTAGATTGAAGGCAGGTGTTTTTGAATGTTGTCTTGTTTTTATGAGGCGTTTTTAGAAAAAGGTGGCAGTTTAGTGTGGACAGTTGTCTTCGCACAAACCAGCACCAGCTTATCAGCTTTCTTATTTATGGTAAAACAAGTTTCATCGCTCAGGCTCTTATAATCAAGCAAACCCTTATGTTATGCCCAGCTCATTATGGTCAGTGGCTTTGCTCTGGCAGGTCCCTGGCAAGCAGGGGCAGCTGAGATCAAGTTGAGCTCCATTCCCTGCTGTAAACAGAGAGGTGTTAACAGCCGGCAGGACGACAGGTGTTTGCAATCGGCGGGATACTACAGCTTCCTTTGTCGCTTCTCACCAGTCAGCTCCCCTCAGGAATAGCAGCCGTTCCCTACAACGGTAATTTAACACAGCAATTTGGGAATAGAGGAATGCGCCCGGTGTTAACATTCTTTGCAAAAATAAACAAGGCTGTGCTTTGACAGCTTTGTAGCAATGCTCAAGAGCTCGGGATGATGTTTGCAGAAATGTGTTTTGGAAACATCTTTAAAAGAGTGTACAGGCAGGTAGTTAGGATTACTATCTCTTTAATGATATCATAAGGATAATTTGTCTTATTTCCTAAGCTGTCTCTCTCCCTCCTGTTTTCCTCCATCCTCCCTCCTTTCTGTCTTTCTCTCTCTCTCACACACACACACACACTTGCACCTTGATGAATCATCCATCAAATAAGGAAAATGAGGTTGTGGGCTTGGCACTTGGCAACAACTCATGTAATGTTGAGGAGCATGTTTATTGGCCTGGTAAAACTATACTTAAACTATACTTAGTGCCCTGGACTCATTCACCCTGTCTAGAAACTATTGAATACAACCGCACGCTGTAAGTTTGTGAGAGAACAATAAAAAAGCTCTGGTTAAGCTATAGCTACAGTTTGTTTGGTGAAACAAGCTATGTTTGGGGCTACGGGGAAGGCTTCAGAGGAGGTGGGGATTGGCTCTGTGGCTCCACATGCCACTTCAGTGTTTTAAAAGACATCTGTTTACATTTAAAAGGTCCACCCCTGTTGTGTGAGGAGTTTAGCAGAGGAGGAAATTTTTCATTTATCTCACTGCTTTTCACCAACTTCCTCAGCAGCTTCATTTGAAAGTGCCAAGTAAGAAGAAAATCCCCCCCGCCTCCGCACTCCCACTCACCCTTTCTCTTTCTCTCTCTCTCTCTCTCTGTCCCTTCCTTCTCACTCCTCCTTCCAGAGCTAGTCTTTTATTTTGGGGGTTAGGACACAGTAGCCAGGGGTGCCGTTGATTGCCCCCTGACCTAGGCACCCATGCGTGTGTAGAGTATGACTTCACTCCCCCCCTCCCTTGCCATTGTGTGGCTTCCAGCATGTCCAATTGTGTTTGTGTTTAAGTCTGTTCAATAAAAAGGGAAGAGGGGAGGAGGGGGTGGGGGTGGGGGGGCGTTTTCTCCTCTCCATTCCTCTCTGACCCCTTCAACTGTGGGCTCCACGCTCCCTGTGGAGTTGACAGGGGGGATGGAGAGAGTTGGTGAGAAGTGGCCGAGGTGACTGAAGAATTTTACAACAGGTGACAACTGAGGGGCCGGCGCTGGCAGATGAAAAGCATGACACGCATGACAGCTATCTCGCAGACCTGTATGAGTTTTAGGGTCAAAACTAGGTGTATGATTGATGGAACATACATTAGCATAAATCACCTAAAACTTATTTGAAGCCAGTCCAGGTAAAATCACTACCTGTTTCCTTTTTTTGTCTCGAAATGAGACAAAACCTGGGTAAACTTCCTCCTTCGACAGGTCCATCGGGGTAGGAAAAGGCCTGTCCTCATCTGACCATTGAGTGGAATTAAAATGATGTGATGTACGACCACACTCCCACCTCTGTTAAGGCAGCTTAATGATTAGCTGCTCCCATGGAGGCTGAGAGCATTAGCCTATAAAAAGGTGCTCTCCCTTCGTAAAGAAGGAGTTTTAAACCCAGAGTCAGTTTCAGTAACCCCCTTAACTGCGCTTGGATGTGCTTTATTGGGGTTTGTGTGGCTGAATGCTTAAATGAACCATTGTGTGTTCAGGCCTTAGTGAGAAAGCCTGATGAGAAAGAGCCTAGTTACCTTTGCAGTTTGCCTGCTCTACCTCATACACTTTCAGTGGCAGAAGAAAAGGCCCATTCAGCAGGCCCGGCATGGGGAGGGAGAGCCCTTTTCACACTCAGCTTGTGGGAAACTTCTCCTCCATACTGTGCATGCCATTTGCATATGACCCATTCTTTTCCCAAAGGTCCCCGTGAGGGAGGAATCCGTGGAACGTTCACAGAATTCATCAAATCCCTCTCTCACGCAGCCCTCGGGCCCTCAAGGGCCTGCTTTGCAGCTCTCCGTTTGACATTTTTGTCTTGGAAATGTAGCTTACGTCTGCGTCACGCTAGCTCGCCTGAACGATAACGCAGATGCATCCCCATGGCATTTCTGCCCTGTGTATTTTAAAAGTGGCAATGTGTCCTACACAGCGTGCTGTTTTTAATGTCAGGGTGAAGGCTTAATTTGGCACAGCAGGCAGGAGTCTCCCCACTTCCACAGCCTGGGCCATCAGGGGTCCATCTGCCTGGCAGGACAATGTGATGGGGGCCGTGCACCTTGGGGGCTCCCCAACTGACGATGACGCAACCATTACCAACGCTCTCCTTGAAAAGACGGAAATATTATGTATGGGGGGGGGGTGCAAGGATGAGGCATTGGGAGCTTGTAGCGATGTATCAGCTCAGTGAACTGAACAAAAACACAACCACGGACCCCAAAAACTGGCCATCACCAAAGATTATTTCGGCACTGTAGTAACCAGAGCCACTGCTTTGATGTGACACAGCATGTGGAACAGCATTCAAACTGGCATGCTTGTTGTTTTTTAGTCAGTTGTGTGCAACAGCTCTGACAGCTTTGACCCTAAGCGGCGACACTGACACAGAAACTGGTGCAAGCAAGTATTTGTTGCAGTTCAGTGTGGGGAGGAGAGCTCAGTTAAGTGTAGCATGTAAGCTAACTGAGCAGAAAAGCCTCCTTTCCTCTCCAGACTCAACAGCAGTGAGTCATTGGCAGACAGGTGTGTTTGCAAGATGACTTCCATCTCTCCAGCTACTAGTTTCTTTTCTTTTCTTCTTTTTTCTTTTCACCTTACTGTCCCTTGTTCCCTTTTGGTCTCTCCCTCCCTCTCAGCCCCTCCCCACAAGTGTGGGGGTGAGAGATAATATTCTCTAGTAGTGTGTATACTTGAGGGAGAGATTACCTCTAAATTGCCATCTTGGTGGAGGTAAATATTGTGTATGGTGCGCCCAGTGCTGCCTGTTGATGTGTGTTTTTAATCATGTATTTGGTGGCTGCTCTTCAGGTCCACAGCGAGTCCCTTTGGGTCCCCTCCCACCAGCCCCCCCATCATCACCACCTCTTTCTTTCCCTTCCCGCCTGTCTATCCCCTCCCCTCCTTGTGGTCCTCAGTGGAGCGGTTAATGAAAAAGACTGGACTGACACAATAGGCAGAAGGCGGGCCTGGTGAGGGGCTCATACGCCAGCTTGTGTTTGTGGCAAAAACTCTCTGCTGTAGCTTCACTGCAGACCACCTGACTGTCAGTTTGTCTGTCTATTGTCTGCTATTTTTGCCTTACATAGACCATGGCCATCTAGTCCCTTTTAAACATGCTTGACCTTATTGTAGTCCTACAGTGTCTCTGTCTACAGGGATGAAATTAGATGACATCAGATGAGGAGTAATCTGCTGCCATGTATTGTGCTTTGAACACAGCGTCGTGGCTGGCTTTTTGCCAGCCCGTTATGATGACCATATTGATTTTCCTCTCTGTAGCACACAGAACTGATAATGACCCTCCTGAGGGGGTACGCATTCATATTCACATACTGATTCCAGTTGCACATCCTTGCTGTGATGTGACTAACAAATTGAGCCCCCGACCGTCCCTCGAGCCTGTGCATTGAACTTGCTAGGCTAGGCTAGCTCTGTGACAAATCCAGGAGAAAAAAAAACCTTAGTCACCCTGTTTGTTAGTCAGAGAGAAGGCCGGCTGCTATGTTGAATGTCAACAGGGATAAACATCCACGCAGGATTAATGAGAGGAGAATGGCCAGCCTGAAAACAGAGGGGAGGGCAGAATAGAGGGAGGCATGGAGCATCCACATCGCCCCATTTAACTCATGAGTGTTTTGTTGAGCTCCCCATGACCCCACTGGTGTGACCTGACCAAAGGAGGCAGCCAAGCCTAGACACACTAATCGACTGTTCTAAGAAAGGGCCTACAGTATGTCGTTGGGAGGAAACAATACGGAACAGTGCATGAACAGAAGGCGAAGACTTTGGAATAACGTTACTTGAAGCTTGGACTGAAGTGACTGTGTGTCTTCAGAGCAGATCAAAACAAAGGGCTAAAAGTTTGTATCTAGTAAGCTTCAACTATAGAAATGTACTGTGACATGACGATGTTAGTGTTACTGCACAGTTGTCTCTGTATGAGACTAAGCAAGGTTCCTTCTACAGATCCAAAGAAGAACTTCAATACGTGGTTAGCGCTTGTTGAACAACCTGTAAATGACTGTCTACCCAGAGAGCACCTGTCGTGTACAATCACCGGTCTGCTAGAGCAAAGTACATAGTGCATTTGTTTTTACACTGGGTCTCTATTACTCTGTGAACTGGAATCAAGCCAGTGACCTTAGACCTGTCTCAGCCCACCTGTCCTGCCTCAGCTCACCGTGAACAGCATCATAGTGTTTACAGTCAAAACGTACTGTGGCCTCCCTGAGCCCGTTCCATAAATACATGTGTGGGTGCACAGTCATTGGTGTGTGTAGTAAGCAGTGAAACGAAGGGAGCAGATACCCTCGGTTCTCCGCAGCCAGGCGACCGTACATCTGTCTTCCTACCCATGCTGACAGGGCTCTCTTCTCTCTTGTTACACTAGCGCTGGCACATTTGCTTGCAAGTCAATGAAGTGTGGCCTTTAATTGATCACATTTGGACTTGTACAACATTATTAATTAGTGCTTGCTCACCACTTGTTTGTTTGTTTTGTCCTTCTGTTCCAATTATAACACTCATCATTAGTTGTATGATCTGAGCTGATCTATGATCTACGAGCTGCATCCCCGTACAACATCAACAGAGACACGGGCTGTTGTCCCACCATCAGGTTCTCGCCTCCACTTTTCCTTCTGTTACCCTCTTATTCTTTTTCTCTCAGTGTCACACTTCTCTCCTCCCTTCCTGAGTCCTATGTATTCTTTCTTTTTTGCAGTCTCTCTTTCTCCCATTCCCCTCCCTGGCAGCTGCCTTGGCTCTGATTCTCCAGCACCAGCAGGTGCTGTAGGCATGCAGCAACTCAGCTATACAGCACTCATAAATAACACCTGACAAAAGTATGAGAGTGCCAGAGCTACAGCCGGAGTGAGGGAGAGAGGCAGAGATTGAAGGTTTCCTCTGGCAGGAGAACAGGGTGTGGCTCACGGTCAAATGCTGGCCTTCTCAAGAAGGACATGTTCGGAATAGAGAGAGAAAATGTGAGAGCACCAGAGAAAAGAGTAGGAATGCAAGCTTTTATTACCATGAATGCGATGCCTGTTCTTCTGAAGTTTGCGCTTCTCCTCAATGCAAACTTTTCAATAAAGGCCTTTCATGCAAATTTCTGGTAAATGGATCTTTTTAAAGACAAGGCCAGCACTAAGTGACTGGTTAAGGAGGAACTTGAATTTGAAGGAAGGGAGCGTTATCTTTTCTGTAATTAGGATGTAAGAGCTTGGAACAATGTTAATTGTGCTCTAAAAGCAAATGAAGAGGTCAGGAAAGAAATTATATGCACACTTATAATCATCATCAGTAATGAACCAGCACTTGGAATAAATGAACCCATAAATCAGCCCGATCAAGGACTATTAATGAACCCAGCTCAAAATCAAATCTGGGCTGTCTCTTTGTCATTTTATGCTCCTAAATCCACCAACAGCACACACACATCCTGTCTCATCAGAAGCTATCGATCAGTTTCTCTGGGCGAAGGTTAGTTTGTCATTTTCTCTTGCCTTACCGTGAACAAAACCAGGAAGTGTGTGAGAGATTACGGCCCAGGATGCAACCTGAAAGCCCTTTATCTCTGCGAAAACAAGAGACTTCCTGCGAGCCTGCTCCCATCCAGGCCACCTCCCCTCTTTCACCTCCCTGGCCCCCAGCACCTGTGGCAGCCTATTTAAGGCTCCTCATCAGGGGCTGTGGAGACCACAAACGGGGGCAGAAAAACATGAAAGCCTGGAAAAAGAATCAACGCTATGGCTGAGCTGTAGACCTGTTTCACGCCACACAGAGGGCAAAGACAAACATCTCTTTTCAGACACATTAAAAAGATTTGGCTCTGTAAATTGAAGTGTGAGCCCACAGTGAAAGGTCCTTTCTCTCCTGTAGAGCACCTTGCTATCCTGTTGAGACTTTCAAACGGGGCTGAAGAGCTGCACAACTGTCAACCCAATGACTCCCAGCACTCCCAGTCCCTTCTGACTAGCTCATAAAGAGCAAAGAGTGGGTGGATACAGTATGACACCCAGTATGGCCTGAAGAGAAAATATTCCCGTTGTGTTATCCTGTCATGTCAGTGTCATTCCTCTGCGGAAGTTCATGACTTGAATTAGCCACTTTTCATCTGAGCGATCCCTGCTTCAGCGTAGATTCTACCTCACATCTAGTTTTTGATGAGCAAGCAATGACACATCAAATCTTGTTGGTCACCCAGTGTTGTGTTGCTAACCCCAAAGCTCCGCCATAGAAATTGCTCCCCTGCTCCTTTGAGTTGGTGCCACAGCTGGCTAGGGTGGTTTGTCTTGACAGTAGCCTGCGCTGAATTTCAATGACCCCCGTCTTCCCCCTGCTCTTATATGCCATTGCTGCTAACTGGCTCCCATTCACTGCAGTGTCCTGACTTCCCAGAGGGGCCTAGATAAACAAGGGCTATTCAGTCACTGAAAGCCCACCCCCTGCCAGCCCTGGTCTCTCCTTGTTTCAGTGCCAGGCTGCAGCGCGTCTCGCTCGCCACCGACGCCAGCAGCAGTGGGCACCGTGCCATCGATTCTTCTGCACCACACAGCACACTTTTAGGGGGATTAAAGTGAGACTTAACTGTGATGACTGATAAATGGCTGCCGCTAATGTAACATATGAATGATGAGGACGGCTGCGGTGGTGCAAGGAAGAGGCCTCTGTGTGCCTTTCTGCATGGCAGTGAGCGTTTGTGTGTCAGAATGGACTGTGTGTAAAAGAGGGAGCAGTTATCTGTAGGTGTGGTGTGATGCTGCAGGCCAAGCTGACTTCCTGTTGTTATAGTCCATCAGGGAGATCAGGGGTGGGGGATGCTCCCATGAGACTACCCCGTGAGAGTCACATGGTCAGGCTGCAATGCATTTAAAGGCCATGTTTTTTGTATCTTTCTGTGTGTGTGTGTGTGTGTGTGTGTGTGGCTCGGCGTGTTAAGCGTGGTTTGTTGTGCATTCTTGACCTCCACCTGAATTCTGACCTGAGTGTGAACTGTCTCTGAGCTTCTTCCTCTCCTCTTTTTGTTGCGTTTTCTGCCCTTCCCTCCATCCGTTCTCCCAATCACTACATCTCAGAGGAAAACCACACATCTCCCCAGGGTGCCCCTCATGTTCTCTCTCTCTATCTCTCCTCACCAGATGTTTAAAAGTTGTTTGTTTGTTTACCCGACGGAAGTCACTTTGATTGATGCCTACCATAAAACACTGACGCCACGTACCTCTGTATTAGAGGGAAATATTTGAAAGAGAATATCAAATGAATAGGCCAGGGTCATTGCATCAGCAGTTCTCCACAAATGATTTCAGTCACTGTTAACTCTGGCGACTGAAGAACATTGGTAAGCAAGAGGGACAGTGTCCCTCAGGCTGTAATGGCCCTCCTGTCCAGCCCACCTCCGTCATTCCCCGACTCCCCAGCTAATTTAAAGCAGTGCCCTTCTAATCGAATGGCTGTCTGATAAATCTATTGAATTAGGACAGATGTCCGGCGGGGTGTGGCAGTGACACAGCGTCTAGACTAGGTAAGCAGACGACTCCAACGTGATTCAGATCCAAAGGAATCTCACCTCTGTGCTCTCCTTTATGCTGTCGGCGGTGTCCGCTGACATGGAGCAGCATTTTAACCAAATCAGCTCCACCTGTGTGTCAGAAGGTCAGCTCCTCAGGAGGACAGGGATCCATTTTCAGAGCACTGTGGATTATTACAGACACAGACAAAATGATTGTAAAGTATACCGTCAGAAAAAACATTCAAGTTGATTGAAATGTGCATTACAGTAACAAGGTAGCGGGCTTATATTTGGGTCAGGCTCTATCTAGCCCTGTTCTTAAGAAGGGGCAGAGGCACGGGGATGAATTCCACTAATAATTATATTGCCCTGTGACAGATAACATTGATGTAAAGCCGTTGCATTGTTGATGATGAGTCTATTGAACCCAGGCACGCTCTTTCCCTTGTCCTTGGGGAGCTTATCCCTCAGGCAGGGCTGACTGTGTTTTTATTAAAACCCAGGTTTAAATGGACCAGGTCCTCTGATCGACAAGCAGATTAACCAACTAATAAAACATACATCACGATATATGGAGAGGCCCCCTCTGAGACTCTGGCTATTAATATACAAATATGGAGGATTACTGTCTGCTTGTCTCCATGGCCGTGGAGAGGGGATTAAGGTCCTGGTCCAGACAGATTGGATTTAATGTGTGTGTAAGACTAAACGATTGCTGTACTACAAAGCCCTTATGTATGTGCAGACTGATCTCTGCTCTCTGGCTGAGACGTCACAACATCCTGTCTTGTTTTATTGATCAGTGTCATTCATTACATTTATGTGTCACTTCTGACCTGTTAAGACAGAAACGTCTTTATTATTATTATTATTATTATTATTATTATTTCATCCTCTCCGTTGATGTACCGTACCACCTTGTAATTCATCAGCACATCTAAATGTTTGTGCTATAAAAACCTGTCTTTCAGAATTATATAACACCACAGAAAATGAGTCCAAGAATAAATTCCATGACCTCTTTCAAACGTTTTTGGACTTTCATGACCACTCCACCTTCTATTGTATACACCAGGTCAAAATTAGTGACAGTGATAGATAGATAGATAGATAGATAGACTTTATTAATCCCCGAGGGAAATTTAGTTTATCTTTGCAGCAAACACACAGAAAACAAAAATATAAATCAACAGCTTTAAAAAACAAAAAGGGTAGCAATCAGTGTGTATGCACTGCAGACAGTCATGAACAGAGTTGATAATGCTTCTCATACCATTTACTTTATTATCTACATTGAATTTGAACGTATTTCTTATTAAAAACTACAGAACACAATATTTTGTTAAATTAAAAGAAAGTGTTTTTTGTGACGTGATAATTATAATTATAATAGCTACAGTATATAATTATAAATATTTATCATAAAATACAAAAGTCCAGTGGTTATGGTACCATGAAAATCTCATACCGACTGTATCGAACCTTTTCTAAAGCAATGCAAAGCTCAGTCGAGTTTGAACCAGAGCACGGCACAAAAGCCTTTATGAAAAGCATCAAACTTCTCGACAACTGCCTTGACCTGCACATACCTGTACTGTTAAGGATGTCATCAGCTCTCAGTCTCAATTGTTTATGGATGTCTCAGTGACATTGAAATCTGCAGCAGATCGCTGTGACCCAAACAAAACAGCAGATTGCTGGCAAACATGCAAACAAACACTCACACATACATACAAAGCACAGGCTAGCAAGTAGAAAATCGCTCTAATCTCTGGCAATCAACAATTTCATAGTCTACAGCATGTGTGACACGAGGAAATGACTCCCGGCCCGGCAAACATATTGTTCACCCGAGCAACAAATGTGACTACATTTCAGCCTGACGCACTATTGAATTGACAAATGACTAGATTAAGCACAAAAATAATGGCACAAAAGCAAAGACTTTGATTAAAACCGCAATCACTTTGAAACAGAATATTCATGATCTCACTTCTATCAGAACGTGTGCGTGTTGCAGTTCGTCCTGGTTAGGGAGGTACTAAGTTCAGGGAAGCTCAGGAGTCACCATCCTGACATGCTGCGAAAGTACGACAGAGGTTTGTCCGACATCCTGTCTCTGAGCTCCTCTCAGCAGTAAACTAGCCTGACAAAGACAAAGTTAGATCTTTAAGAGAAAATGGATTAATACACAGACAAATGTAAAGACTCAGTGGCACACAAGTGATTAAACTGACTGTAGCTATAATCACTTAAAATTGAAAACATGTGTAGTATCCTAACCCACAGATGTCCTAGAGATAGCATTGGGTGTCTGTCCTGTACCTGTTTAAACATGCGGCACACACACACAGAGGTGCGCGCGCGCACACACACACACACACACACACACACACACACACCCTCGGCTGTTTATCCCCAAGGGCGCCCAGCTAAAGGAGAGAGAGCCCCTTAATCATGTCCCTGTCCCACATCCTCGTTATCAGCCACGATTAATGAGCTCTCCATTAATGAATAAAAAAAAGAAACAGGAGGTGCCAACCCCTCCTGTAGGAAAGAGAGGGGGAGGGGGAGAGTGTGAGTGTGTGTGTGTGGGAGGGGGGCTCATAGTAAACGCTCCCCAGGTGCAATGACATCACCCTCCAAGGTAGATATGATAGCTGTCACAGCTCGCTTTTTGCGGGGATGACATGGCATGTGTGTTTGTGCAAGTGTGTTTGCATGCGTGTGTGTGTGTGTGTTATGTGGTGTGCAGTTGCGGCTTCACACTCTATAGTGCGTTTTGATTGATCAAACCCAACCTCTTGGGTCTAATCCGTTTTGCCTTTGTATATCTGTCTTCCTCTTTTGTCTATCGTGGCTATATGGCGTCAGGAGGGCAGGAGGGAGGGAGGCGAGGGATAAGGAGCGCTTGATGAGCTTGTGGAACAGGAGGAGGAGGAGGAGGAGAGGGCGGCAGGTGCAACGGACACCCGGCGCAATCACCAGCGCTCAGAAAAAGCGGCGACAGGAAATCAAGGTTGTCTTGGCAACCTGGCACTATCGATTAAGCGCGGCCGTCTCCGAGCTCACATCAGAGTCCCGATGGAAATGGTGCTGCGTTGGGTTTCAGGAGAGGAGAAGAAAAAGGAGGAGGGGCAGGAGTTGATGATGGGCTAAGAGCAGGAGGAAAAGGAGTAGCAGGTGAGGAGAGGAGGAATAGATAACAATGAGTATAGGTGATAACATTTCACTCAGAGGAGTCTGACCAGCACTTTAATTCTGTCTTCCGGAGCTGGACATCCACCTCACCTCCATGTTGCTCTAAATATCTTCTGGTTTTACCAATGAAGACTAATTCCCATCAGTCTCTTTCAGGACCGAGGCCTTCTCAGAAACCAAGCTAACATACTGCACGCCTGTGTCCGTCCACCTCCTCCTGCCTCCTTTGTACTCTCTCCGCACATCTGTCTCTATATATGGGTCTTTGCGAGCACAGTTCTCTCCGTTTTTCCAGGCCATTAGTTCACATTGTGCCGTTTGATTTAAGGACCCTGTGGCAAACATGAAGAGTTTGCTTTTCCGTCTCTGTGGGGCAAGCAGGTTGCTGTGCACACCGCTGCCTGCACACAGTGATTTCACCATAATTGTACACTGAGGTGGTGATGTTGCATAAGCCCTGCGCAGAAGTAATCAATACACAGTATTGACTTGGTAGGAGGAGTATTTTTGGCTGATACTGCACTCAGTTTGTGAATCTTAGACAGGTCGTGTCTCCTCTACACTCGCTCCCTTTTTTTCTTTCCTCTCAGAGGTGAATTCACCCTGTCCCAAATCCAGAGCTGATGTCTCCCTCTCTCTCTGTCTCTCTCTCGTTCTCTGTCTCTGTCTCCCTCTGTGTTTGTGTCCCTGCCATGTTGCTTGAGGAGGTTTACTGCTATCCTCTCATTGGAAGGACAACAGAACAAAACTGTCCCTGTCTCCATCCCTCCCTCTCACTCGCTTCCTCCTCCTACCCCCCATGGTCAGTGGAACACAGAGCAGCCCTGTGTCCTGCCATAATGTGGGTTTTACAGCCTGGTTAACCCATAGCTCTCAGCTGAGCCAGGCTCCATATTGTTTCACACAGTTTTTAAATTAGTGAACTCACTAACTCATCACTAACACATGCAGTACACTAGCAAACACTAATGTTGGTAACACAGCCAGTTGTCTATGTGAACACATGGTTTAACAGCAACAGAGGCTCTCTGGAGTTTTTCCCCTCAGATAGATCCAAGCTTGTTGTTTCTTGTCTGTATGCTAAGCTAAGCTAACCAGCTGCTGGGTGTAAGTCCATATGTGCTGCACAAACCTCTGTTCTCATCTCATCTCATCTCATCTCTCAGAAAGAAAGTATAGAAATAATAACTGTTCCCTGAAACGCTTTGTCCAAACTTACTGTTACAGCCATAGCTGGTGGTTATTTTGTCTCATTATTGATGTTTACAAAGTCATGTTAAAACATTTGGTACTGTCGCAGCAGTGTAAAAACACTCAGCTTGCTGCTTGGCTCAGTCAGCACAAGCAGCTCTGATAGTCCAGTCTAGCACCATACACTGCATCACGGTTCGATGTAGATGTCCAAGCCCATCTGAGTTAATTCCTTCTCTTGATGATTTAGTGCAGCTGATCCAACACTTCCTAATTGTGAATAATACACAAGCAGGACTTGGCAACGGAACTAAGTGGGCCAATAAAATAACAACCAAGCTCATATTCACATGAATTAAGTAGGATTTGGGGTTGAGCAGATATATAGGTGAGAAAAGAACTGAACCAAACACAACACAATGTTATGTGACCTGGAGTAATGTCTTACAACACTGTCGGGGCGCCTAACATCCCCGCTCCCCTCTCATCTCTCTTTATTTGGGGCTATTCTGGGCTGGGCTAATGTGGTGGCGGTGCTGCGTGCTGAGTGAGTCAGCGGTCATTAGGGCGTGCAGACAGCACTCTGCCGGAGGCCACAGGAGCCAGTCAGTCTAATGATGAGGCCAGTGAAGAGCTCAGGACGTCCTATAGCTCCATCCAATTAGCTTCCGCTGGCTCCGCCCATAGTCACAGCCACTTTGACTGTGCAGGACAGCTGAGAGATGGACTTGCCATTTAGATTTCCTCACTGTAGAAAATCGGATCTGCTGAGTGCTTCTCTTTTCCGTGACAGTTAAGTTTCCGATGGATGTTGTGGCAATGACACAAGTTACTCATGTACTTGTACGCAGATTGAATTTGAATCTCATGCGGATACACATATTCTTTTGTTAGCCAGGGCAATATCCTAACAAATATTGGGTGTGTGCTTGTACATGTAGCCGGCCATAACTATCATGTAACTGACATTGAGACATGAGAGAGAGAGACAGAGACAGGGAGAGAGAGACAGAGACAGGGAGAGAGAGACAGAGACAGAAGGAGGTTCGGCCACAGTGCTCAGATCCAGTCATCCTCCCTTGGGAGAGGCTGACTGAACAGGAATGTAAACACAGCAGCTAAATAAACTGCTGTGTGGAGCCCAGAGAAAGAGAGAGACACAGAGGGAGGACAGAGAAAGAGAGGGAGAGAGAAAGAGCATTTGCAGAGGTTGAGATCACTCGGGGGAAAGGAGCGACTGCTACAGGGTAGATCTTTTAGCAGAAGTAATCAAAGAATTTAACCTGGGAGCGGAGATGACATCCGCCATGTATCAAGGCTTACAAGGACAGCTCAGCATTCCTCTCCTTTTAACACCTTATCTCAACCTCTCACTCTAAAATAAGATGCACTCACACCATGTCACATGGCACCAGCCATCACCCACAGCTCCTCAAATACTCTCCGGACTTTGGAAGGTGGCAGGAGGCTCGTCAAACCGGTCTGTGTTTTTTCTGGGAAAAGTGGTGCATGACTGGGGTGCTGTCATCATCGGCCTGCAGCGCGTATCACTTTGGGACTACTTTTGGAAGAACTGTTCCTTTTTAAGAGCAGGTTTGTTTTGACAGACTGCAGCTAGGCTCACAGCAAGGCCAGAGACACCACTGACCCCCCTGCCCCCATTCCCACACACACATCTTCCACAGACACCACACACTCCACTAATGTAAAACCTACTATAGGCCAACCCACTATAGGCACACCTTTTCAGATTACAGAATTTCTGAATTAGCGTTACCTTCACTGCTTCACAGCATGTGTTCCGTGTCATTGCACATTCAGTGGTTATACTTGTTGACTTGCAATACTTGTTTTTTATCTTTGGGTATATATTCTACTCAGTGACTTCATTTTTGTTTTTACCAAAACACCAAACAAGCTCCCCACATGAAAAGCTTCTTAAAAAGGATTCTGATTTGATTTGTGAAATGAGAAGAAAGTCTGTGGTTGCACCGCCGCCTCCCTCCCTCCTTAGTATTGTGTTCTAAACAGTCAGCTTTTGTATTAAGTGTGAGGCTTTGTGTCTCTTTGTCCTGATAGGTTAGCTACTGAGGCTGATGGTACAGTGCTGAAGATGCTAAAGATAATTTCCCTCACAGTCATGATATGATTAGGCCTTCACAGTAGCTTCAGTCCTCGCTCCCCTGGTCCCAGAGCAGAGAGAAAGGCGCTTTGAAAAGCGTCTCTCCGCCTGTGGCTTCTTCAGGCGCCTTACGGCTCCGCCCTCAGTTGCAGTCTAATTCTTCAGGCTTGTTTTGATGTGGTGACCTGACTGTTGAACACAGGTGCTGCCGGCTGCCGCCATGAGGTCTTTCTACTCGCTGCGACCGCGGGCAGGTGGCAGCCATTATAACTCTGTCTGAGGTAGCAGACTGGCAGGTTTAGCCATCACCAGCCCTCTCTGATGACTGTTGACAGAGCTGATGAAGCTGTGCTACCATGGCAGAGTGTCCCACCAGCTCCCGTCCCTTCCTACAGTCTCCCCAAAACCACCAGCATTTTCTCAACACACTGCTCTCAGTTCTACTTTCCAGGTTCTTGTTCTTCCCTGATTTGCTTTTTCCCTCTTTCACTGCCTTTCATTTTCTCCCAAGGTGGATCAAAGAGAAGAGGTCTGTGGAGGCGTATGGAACCAGACTCAGTGTCAACAAGAAATGTTCTCTGCTGTTTCTGCTTCTTACCTATGAAGCTAGAGTTAACTGGAAAAAATTGCCCTACAACTTCTAACGGCTTTGTAGTCACAGCAGTCACTGGAAACTGGTGCATCTCTTTGCCAAAAGGCCCTCTTCTTGACCATGTAGCCAACAACAAACCAGTCTATCATTCATCAGGTGATCACTACATCCTGATATTCTACCTGATGTGTTCCTCTCATCTCCCTCTTTGTCCTCCTGCTGTCTCTCCCTCCTTCTATCCCTGCCTCCCACACCGGGCACTTGGCCAGAGGTGCTAAACAGCGTCTTAACCTGGTGTCTGAGCCTCGACTCATCCTTTATTCATTCCCATTAAAGGAGCATGAGAGTTGTTCTCTGCCTGTAGTCGCTGCTGTTCCCCCCTCCATTAGCAAGACAAACGGCCGCAGTGCGAGTGTACCTGCCTAGTCTTCCGTACATAACTGATAGGCTGGTGTGAATGAAATATACATGCTGGCTCTTTCCTGACACCTGGGAGTCCAGGCTGTGACGAGAAAGACCGCGTGGTGCAGCTGTAGGAAGTAAAAGAACCATAGGTGTGAACTCTGTGAGTCTTTAAATGTGTTTTCAATAGTTTCTCGATAGACAAGTTTCAACCAACTCTGTATTCACTTCAGATCTATGTTCTGATACGTCTACAGATGGAATCGTTTTCTTGTTTGTTAAATCTGTTAAATAGGTGTATTAAAGGTGGGAAGCTTGCAGTTATCTCGCAATATTTATACTGTAAAAAAAAATATTCAGCAAAGCACAAAAACAATACCACACACACCTCAGAGAGAACACGTGCAAACACATTTAGCTAGAAACAGGCCATCATCTTCCCCGGGATATAAACCCTACTTCAGGTGCATACAGTCACACACACGCACGCACACACACACACACACACACACACACACACACACACACACACACTGGCCAAACAATATCAACATCTCGCACCTTTACAACCTTGTTTCCCTGTGAGGAGCCTGTTTGGAAAAAGGAGAGATAAAGAGAGGAGGACAGCAGACGATGGGGGGAGAGGAGTGAGATAAAGGTTAAGAATGGTGATGAAAATGGAGAAAAGTGCTACGCCAGCGACTCCGGCAGCGAGACAGACAGGAGTGAGCATTTCTGCCCCGCTGGTGGAATTTTGAGTGTGTGCGTGCAGGTAAATTGAATATCAGCATATCCTGTGGACTGTCAACTCTCTCTTTCTCCCTTAACCCTCGCCGGACTGTACTTGCTGCATCGTAATCAATTAGCGTAAATGGTACAGTTTGGTTGGAGGCCCGTGGGAAATGCGATCAATGATGCCTTTAAGGAACTGAGAGATTCTTCTGCGTGTTAGTGCATCTTTGTACAAATATGCATTTCTAAGTGTGTTTCGGGGTAGGGAATGTGTGTCATTGTGGGTGTCTGGCACAAAATGTGAAGTTCTGTTATGTTCAGCAGAGGTGGGGGTGGAGGTTTGGGGCGGGGGTGGGGATTGGGTGCACACCTGAGCAGTAATCCAGCCAGTTAGTTTTGGAGGAGCCATTTAAAATGAGTAGGGGCATTAAAGAGAGGTGGATGAGGTCAGGATTTTCCTTTAATCCTCACACTGCTGCTGGCAGAGCAGAGCGACGGGGGCAGAGAGGCAGAAAACTGCACCACTGTGACAGTATGTTCTGGGAGGGTTGCGGCTGGCACTCTGTGAAGACTGTGCCACTCAGTTAACATGGCACTGGGGTCACATTGCATTCATAGCTACACAAATATAAACACATGAATATAGATAACCACAGACATGATGTATATTAACCCTTAGATGAGTCCACACACTCACACGCTGCCATACAAACATTATGAAGCTTAAAAAAGCAGATCAGCTTTTCCACAAATCATCCCCTGTCCCATAGTCTCATGGAGACCTCTCTTATTAATGAAAAGCTCTGTGTAAAGGTCCAGATCTGCCTCGTGGGCACATACACACACGTTCCCTAATCACCAGCCCCGTGGATAAGGGGCATTTCAGTAAAGTAGCAGGTGCCTGTGCATGGCAGCAGTGTACGGGCTGATTTGATGGTAATCTATAATCTGTAAGGCTTTGATGGCACCGCTGTGGTTATCAGCCAGGTTTGTTTGGCCAGGCTCGGAGAGCAGGTTTTAACAGGATGACAACGCTGCGAGATTAACCTCTGCTGCTGCTGTTTGTATCATTGCTGCTGTTTTTATTCACGCACGGATGCATTGATGCTTCTATGGTGTGTGTGTTTGTGTGTCTGTACACATCCATTTCAGTGTGAGATTGTGGGAGGTTTCAGTTTTCAGGTTTCAGGCTTAAATCAAGATTTGTTGAGACTTGGACTTTTTCTGCGTTGCAGCTTCTTGTGCTGGTAATTCAGAGTTAAACACTGTGGCAGGCTGCCTCTTATGCATTAGATAAGAAAATAACGTTTATGTCATTTGTTTTTTAGGTATTCTCCCTTCCCCAGTCTCTCTTTATCTCTCACTGTAATCCAGTCTGTGCTGGAGGTTTGTGTAATCGCTATCGTGCTGTTATTAATCCACATTTGTCGTTAGATCCACCGTGTTACCATGTGCAGGCTGGAAACACCCCAGACAGCCGAACTGTTGGTGGTGACATGTGCAGCTCACATGGCGCCAACTGCATTTATTGGACAATAATGGGAGGCCGCCATGGATGACTTACAGGGACGCACTCGCAACCTTCCATATGGAGGTTTTATTTGAACATAACACGCTCTGTGCGCAACTGTGGAAGCTTTTGCTGTACTGCATGTGAACCACCGTATGATGTGTTTTCTGGACTCAGCAACATCCAGAACTGTGAGTGGGGGTGCCTGTTGGGCGTATGATTAATTGTGTTAGTGCCTCATAGAGGGGGATTTTTAAAACATGCATCAGTGAAGCTCTGTGAACATTTGTGGTTAATTTTCATGTACTTGTGTTTGTGTGTCTATTTACGACGTGTCATTGTGATTGTGCGCCACCTTCTTTAAGTCTTCATGACGCCAAAGTTGACATTTTTGTTATGACGAGCTCCTAAAACGTTATTTCCACCGTATGGGGACAGGACCTCAGGACACCGCTGTGACCCGCATATTGAACCCATTTCAGTTCTACGAGTCAGGACTCATCAGCTCATTACATGGTCTTGGGATGAAGTGAGCCAGCTAATGAGTTAACAGCATTAGGCTATCAGATTAACCTAGGCATGCACCTCCATGGCATTACTCCACCGTGGAATTAAATACACATTTACAGTGTACCTGCACGTCACACCATATGTCACACACTCCATAGACACTCCGTCCATGTGTTCAATATCGTATTATGAGTCTAGATATAAGTTTTGTCTTTTCCTGGTCGTAAAAGCTGCATCACAGTGAAGTGAAGCGAAGGGATTTTCCCACTCGCTCATTTTATCCACAGCAGTGATGATTGTTTATCAAAAATATTCAAATGTAAACACTTTGTGAAAGCATCAATAGTCATTCCTGCTGCCGCCTATCAAGAGCATTGCGGTATTGAATTTTGTTCATAGCACGCAGCCCCACAATACATGTAGTTCTACATAAAGCACCGGTGATACATGTAAAGAGAATAAACTGCAGGTTAAAAGCAGCTGTTTTTTATGTTTCACCTCTCATTGGCTGGTTTGAGTGAGTCACATGTTGAATGGCATAATTCACAGTCAGACTAGCTTCCTCTCTGAAAGTAGTCACCATCCTGTCTCCTGTGTCAGGTACTGGAAGTGTCGTGTCAGCTCTGTGATAGCCCCGTCAACTTCCTTCTACTGCTAAGATAAAACTTCCCCTTGCCTGCAGGGCCTGACTCTGTGGAAGATCTGTGGAAACTCTCTACAGTCTGTCTGCGGTGTACAACAGTGAGATACCAGAGTGCGGTTAAGGTTACTTATGAAGTGATAAATGAATATACTGGCTAATTATAAACAAGTCAAACACCAGTACTTCTACTATATGAGTATTTCTTGTTCCTGTGAAGGGCCAGCTCCTCTCTCTGTTCTCTTTTCTCCCTCCCTCTCTGTGTTGATGTCCAGTTAGAGCACCTGGGAGGAAGCAGCTGTAGGTGGTGATTACAGTTCAGAGACTCCAAAATAACCTCTCCTCCTCCCTGCCTGCTCTCTCTCCCTACATTCTCTCCTTCTCAGCCGCCCTCTCCCAGCCTTCTTTTCTCTGAATCAGCCCATCATCCAAATAACAAATGTAACAAGGCCAGCTTAAAAGAGGTGAAATGAGAGGAAAGGCGAATGAAAAAGAGCCAAAATGCTGCAAATTGCCTCCATTCTCCTCTGTTGTATGTGCGTGTGTGTGCCTGAGTGTGTGACTGATATACACTGCACTGCTCATCAATATGGGGAGCGGTGGCCCCATCTTACACAGATGAACACAGGATGAATAATGTTAGCAGAGAATTGCTGCATATGACCACCCCTTTCTCCACCCACCTCCAGCTCCAGTGTATGTGTGTGTGTGTGTGTGTGTGTGTGTGTGTGTGTGTGTGTGTGTGTAATTGTGCGTGTGCATGTGTTTACTGTGCTAAAGCTCCCATCAATCACACGCCCAGGACCTTTCAACAAGCTACACACACACTAAGACACTAACACATACACACTCCTGCTGAGTTTATTAAAAGCCAGAGTGTTATCGCTGATCTGTCTGACAACAGCTGCACACCGGTGCATGCATGCACACACACACACACACACACACACACACACATACAGTCAGCTCTAACGCAACCATCAACACAAGTAACACTCGTGTTGGGTTTGTGGTTTGACACGAGGAGCTCGTCCTTGCACAGAACTATCTTTCTTTCCTCTTCCTCTCGGCGACAGAGAGATCACCGCAGGCTAACAGGAAGGCCAGTGTTCAGGGTCACACACTGCCCAGTGGAATTCCCCCTGAACCACGGGGAGTTCACACAGGCAAAACAAGGCTTGTATGACCCACCTCAGCCACCGTAGTGTCAGGGAAACAAAGAGCAAGCTTCTCGTCTGTCCACATCAGTTTCACCATTTTCTAACAGGGACCTGTGTTTGATAATGTAATATATATGGTAGTGGAATTGAACAGGAAGGGTTGTTCTGATCGAATGTTGCACTCTCTGGTGACTTAGATTTTGCCCCTAAGGCAAATCTGATATCAGATCTAAAGTGTTTTTATTTTTGAGGATCCTCAACATCGAAATCCAGGACACACACATACAGTGGAGCTGGAGGATCCATCCCAGAAAACATCTGGCTGTTCCCTGCTGAATGACTTCACATTATGGGTGACATCACATGGGATAGTCCCGAGAGTTCTGTCCAATGATTGCAGTGTGCTTGGGTAATCGAGGTCCCACCCTGTTGGCTGTCACATACTAGAAACCCTGGCCTGGCCTCCATCTTTCAGCCTGTGGGAGCGGCAACTAGCATCTGACCAGAACAGAAAAAAACACGACTAAGCTGACTGAAGGGAGAAGACAGCTGTGCGTAACTCGCAAACAGTCGAGAAAGTAAGAAAAGGCGATGAGCGCCATTATTTGGTTGGCAGTGGTGTTAGTCCAACTGTTCTCCCATAATCATTCAGTTCATCATGGGAGTCTGGCCGTCCCACATGCACGCTCAAAAGCAGCAGTTTGTTTTCCTCCTGTTCAGGGTGCTGGAAGACGCCAAGCGGGCGATATAACACAAGAGTCTCACAGCAGTGTCTGACTCACTGTAGGCCCATCACCGTAGATGGCAGAGGGGAGTGAGAGATCTGCGTCTATCGATTGCCCCAGCTGGACTGTCGATACTTCTCTTCGAATTCTGACACAGTGAACTAATGGTCTCCCGGGCCGGTGGCAACCAGACACACGCCCACGCTCCATCCCAGCACCTCTGGGTGTAATGGACAAAAGAGGACCCATCAATACATCAATACACGACGGCCGGCGTTTACCTGCTGCCTCAGCCATTTCACCAATCAGCACCGCATTGAGAGGGTGCATTAACAACGGCACTGCTCGCTCAGCCTGTGATTTTTCATCTGTCCGCCCCTGTTCCACAAATCATAGTTTATGTGTTTGTGCAGTCATAGTGGAGGGAGATGGTGTTGAGCCGGGAGAGGGGCACAGTGTACTAATTTGACCCCCTTATACACTCTGTAGGTGAAGTCTTGCAACATGTGTACACACAAGCAGCCACTGTTTCTCGCCTGGTTTAGCAAGACAGATATTTGTAGCTTCCCATCCGACCGGCCGCCTGTAGTCCACCCTCATGGTCATTTAACAGCAGGCTAATGGTGTGAGCAGTACTGCTTGACTGCTCTTCAGCTCTTGTCGCCCTGGGGGCTTGTGTTGGGGGGAGAGGGGGCTAACCGTTCCTGATCACACGGGGAAAAGCCACTTTGCTTGGGTAAAAAGGAAAGGACGTGGGTGGGGGCTGGGGGGGGGGGGTGATGGTGGAGGACTGAGGTGACAAAAGAGCTTTTGTGGATGTAAGTTTACGGCGTTAACCCCTTTCTCTCCTTGCCTCACATGAATAACAAGAAACCACTGTGACAACTGAGCAGTCGCCCCAGGCAGTGTGTTTGATTGTGTTGTGTGTGTGTCAGGGGTTGTCCAGGACATTTGGCCTCGGGTGTCTTGTGACAGAGTTGACATTCTGGAGAAATGAGAGAGTGGTCAGCTGTTGTCAAAATGCCACAAAGAGGAGGACTTTCAACAAAAAGGAAGAGCTCTCGCTGCACTTTTGCATGTTAGTGTCAGAATTAGTGAAGCCACAGTAGGTTGTCAACATGGATCCTGGCCTTGGCTTCACTGAGGTGTGCAGACCTGCTGATTGCTATAAATGGGGAACTTGCCACTGTTGTAAAATTAGATGCAACCAATAAACAAAAAGGCACTTCTGGGTTATTTCTGCTCTTCCACCTGTCCGTGAATGTGTGTACAACTGTGTGTGTGTCTGTGTGGTCGTGTGCTGCCCGTTGCCCCGCGGCCTGTCCCCTCACTGAGACATCTGTCAGGCAGAGCCGCGGCGTCAACGACTGACCTTTACTGAGGCGCAGGCGACCAGGGAATGCACACACACCAACATGAACGCCGTCAATTACTCTCACTCTTTAAGTTTCTCTCTTTCCTTACGTCACGTCCATGTTGGATTTTTAGCTCACCCTTTAACAGCCACCCTTGATTCACCCTCTTTTTTCTTCTCTACCCAGCCTCCATCTCTCCTGCGTTCTCTCCATCTTTCTTTGTCTCAGTCTCTCTGACAGTTTGTGACACTCCCTCCCTGGGGCAGCCATCAGTTCAGATGAGCATTGTATGTGACAGGCCAGCTTTGTCTTTTTAAGCCATTAGCAGTTCCTCTCCTCCCACCTTGCCGTTATTCCCCTC
The DNA here is from genome assembly GCA_008933995.1 of Datnioides undecimradiatus. Lineage (NCBI taxonomy): Eukaryota > Metazoa > Chordata > Actinopteri > Lobotiformes > Datnioididae > Datnioides > Datnioides undecimradiatus. Next base: position 12,235,951 of record WARS01000010.1, read on the forward strand.
CGTTTACCTTTTCTGTCCTCTTGTGCGTGCGTGTGTGTACATCTCTCGCTGCTTACTGGCAATCTATGTATTAATCTCCATAACAAACACAGTCACGACTGGAGTGAAGAATTGACAAGTGTAAATATGTGACAGTGCTGATGACAGTGAGGTTCAGGCCGCCTAATGAGCTGAGGCTGAATTTACTGACGCCGGTGATAAATCTGTAAAATAAGGTATACTTACAGGTGAGCAAGATTTAATTTAATGAGGTTTTGCAGTTGGAGACTAGTTCAGCAGTGTACCTCCCTCCCTCCCTGCCTCCCTCCCTCTCCCTTCATAGGCTAGTGTAATTCTCCCAACTCCATACTCCCCCACAGTAAACTGTCAGGCCTAATACAGGCAGGAATGTCCAGTCACCTGCTCCTAAAATGCAACAGGCCTGTGCTACACTAACCTAATATAGACCTGCATGACATGAGCAGGTTGGATAACACTGTTGTTGCTCATTGCATATATTTAAACACACACCTCAACGTGCCCTAGATCAGCCGTTAGGCTACAACCCTACAGCGAGGATACTCAATTCATGCTGTACAGTTATACTGTATATTCTGAAAACGATAACATGGAGAGGAGGCTAAACATTGTTGCCTGCCACTTGTTGATGGCAGGCAACAATCACCACTCCACCATCTGGTTATTGTCCAGCTTTAATGCGGAGTGGATGATTTTCACATGTGTGGGCTCAAGCAGTATCTGCTGACCCAGTCATTTTGCTGTCATTAGTGCTGAAGTGGTGGTGAAAAAGGAAACAAGCTATGTAATGAAGTTTGATGCTACTGATGTAACCGACTGCATTTAAATGGGCTGAATACCTTTAGGCAGTTGCTCTAATAATATCCTCACAGAGCCTCCACTCAGAATGTCAACCCTAGACACAAACTGGCAAAATCAAAGGGGAAGAGGACCATTATACCACTGTGCAGCTTTCAAATCCTATCAGTCTGTTGCTGCAGCCTGAATGGAATCTGACAGCAGAGGTGACAGGGACATTTCATTTTGCCTGCGACACTCCAATGAGGTTTGACGGAGGCTAACGCAACATTAGCCAGGTTTGTGTTTGGTTGCTTGCCTGGTATTACAGAGGTTTTGCACGTAACTTGAAACAGCTGCTAACAGAGGAGAAAGAAGTGTGTACCTGGGTGTGTTCTGATAGTTTCTTATATTTGGGTGTCTGGTTTGGTGTTGTTTCTGCGTTTGGGGTGATTTCTAGCGCTGCCATCGGCAAATTAAATCAAGCTAAATACATGGTACAGCTCTGGCAGCATAAATTAGAATTACTTGGCGTGTATAAGCCTAATTACTGTTAGCACTGACTGAGACAAAAGGGGAAAACAGTGACAGACCAACTGTAAAAAGCTTTAAAAAAGGAGCAAGGAGGTTAAAGAAAGAGGAGAAGTAAGACGATTGTTGTCGGAAGTGTGACTGTATGTTTTCTGGGTTTACCAGAATCTATAGCAGATGTTTCCTCTCCTCACCTCTGTTTTTTTTTCTCCTGCTCACCCACCTCTTACCCACCTCCTACATCACTGCTTTCTCGGTCACCTGCGTAAACTGCGTAAGGCTGCACCGGTTGACTGGGTGAGCATTCTCTCACCATAGAGCTGCTGAGTGTTGGAGAGCAGGAGCAGGCCTCCTCACTGATGGACGAAGGTCCAGAGATACTGTAAGTAGGTAGCATAGGGATGGGTATATGTGTCTGCAGGAGGTTTATAGGCTGGCATCAGTTTTTAGGGCATTTCTGTGTCAGGTGAACGTGTTGATCGTCTAATAATTAATTGTGGCTGTTAAAGGATATTCTGCCAAGGTCATGGGACCACCTGCTATGATTGAAAGCCCTTTACATGCCACACATGCCTTTTAACGGCTTAACATACGGAACACACACACACACACACTCTTCACTCTCACTTAGGTGTACCACTGTTATTACTGTGGCAGGGGCTGTCTCACCTCCAACATAAACACAGGTTGGGAGACGAGTGTAAACTTGGTGGCCAGGGCATTTGCTGTGGATTGTGTGTATGTGTGTGAGCGTTTGAGTGGTGTGATCACACCCTCCGGTCTCTACCAGCCCACCTGGCCTTATTTAGAAGAGCTGAGAGGAGCCAGAAGCAGCAAGTCTCCGAGGACGCCCGGTGCAGCAGAATGTGTGGCTCATCACCATGCTCATTAGAGAAATACCATAGCCTGTGACTTCGCCTCAGTAGAAATACAGTCTATTATGCGAGTGTCATTTAGGTTCAGAAGCACTATTAGGACTAACCCTGAGTATTAACAGCACATGGCAAGCAAAGCACATAATAGGCGAGGTTTAGTCGTTTCGTTTTTGAAAGGCATTCCACGATCTCTGAGGCACAGTTAAGTCTTTTTAGCTTTTCCTAACACTCATTAACACCCACTGACTTCCTTTACACTTCCAAGTGTCAGCATGCAGATGAACCGAACAATAGCTTCCATTAGCATTAGCGTTATCATGGAAAGTGCTCATCAGATGTGAGATGAGTGACCTGCGGAGGCCCATTAGCTCACATGCTAAAACCTTGATCAGCTTCATTAGGAAGTCAAGGGCCCATTGTCTTCTAGCTAACCTCTGAAATGATTCCTATGAAGAGCTCTGCTCCACAGGTTGTTGAAGTGCTTTGACTAGGACGCATTAATCTTAACCTGTGTAAGCCATGTATTGTTATTTGAATTGGGTGCCTGAATCAATCACTGAAACATTTTCATTTCTATAGTAGTTGTGAAACAAGGAAATACAGAACTGCATCAAAAGTGACTCATTCTCAGGACTACTTTGTCTATTTTTACCTCCAGTGCAAACTAGTGGTTCTGCTTTTTTGCCTTCTCAGCCTAACTTGGAACAGTGAGTAAGAGTCATTCGGTGTTGTTTTGGGAGTTTCTGGGGTTAAATCTTGTGCTGTGTCTCTATGGAGAAACTGTCCAGGATATGACTGGTTCTAGATGTGACTGGCCTCCTCTGGTATGGTTGGCAGAAACTTGTGGTAGAGAGATATGGCACTGGCTGCGAGGCAAGTCTAAACTTGCTGGGAGACAGTCTCTTGGGACCCCTAGTGCCCTCCACAGCTAACTGACTATGTAGGGATAAAGTTACGCGACCACAGTTATGTCTCCCAAACACTGGAACCAAACAGCCTTTGCCTGACCTAAATGGCCGAGCAGGTTTGAAGCAGCCTGCGAACAAACTAACGATGAAAAATACCCAATTCTTTTGTTTTGTTATCGGCACTTGAGTTGACCTTCCTGACTCTGTGGGAGGAAGGCTGTTGTTTTAACAAAACCAGCGTTTACCTCAGTGCTGAATGAGGCGCCTCACCTTGAGACGACATACTTGAGGTTTTGAATGGCACGGCTTTGTTTTACTTTGGTTCGAGCTGGGGTTTTTTGTAGTGGTTGGCTTCCCTGAGAAAATTGCATTGCAGAGCCACAAGGGCAGACTCTGTGACGGCAGGGTCTGCGCTCTTTGAGGATGTCTGTGGTAGTTCCACTGCTGCCTGCCTGGCCCTGAGCTCCAAATGAGATAAGTGGTGTACCTCAAAGAGGGAGCCTGTACCAAGGCTAAATATAGAAATAGAAGAGAGGTAGAAGGCCAGACAAATAGTTGCTGCTGTTCATGATGAGTCAGTCTGTCTAATCACAAGCAGAACAACAGCAGACCTCAGAATATGTGTCACTCAGTTGACTGAAATTAGTAGAAGGGAGAGAGCACACCCTTTGATCTGTCCCTTTAAGAGCTAAACTCAGGGAAGTGTTTTGGTTGGACATTCCAGACATAACTCCTACACATTCTGGTATGGGATTGTTAGCCATACACGTTCAACGTATGGGCTCCTCACAGATATCCTGATAGGTGATGAATTATGATAAAAGCTTACTTTAGACAGTAATGTGTTTGTTCACAGGCTATATACGTTTCTCTGTGTCTTCATCTAAAGCTCGGCTATTAAGCCAATCACTCACACCTAGAAGGCCTCAAAGCACAGAGATAGCTCACTCCCACAGAGGTTGAGATAGTGCCATTCCTATCTGGCACGCCTCACTGAATGAAAGCACAAACCAGGCCATCTGCTGCTGTACAAGTATCACTCTTTAGTTATTTTAACTTCCTGAAATGTGCCTTAGTGAGCCTGATATGAACCCAAAGCAAGACACAATCGACAAAACGAACCTGTGTCAAGGGACACATGGTACTGTGCTGATATATCTGCCAAGGTGATCACCCTGAATGGGGTAACATTAGGCCTGTTTTGGGAGTAACCAGCCCAGCCATCCATTCCTTTGGCCAGTAATTGATACAGCCTGGCAGGTGTCATAACAACATAGCCCTCTATCCAGCAGCCATATTTAAGTGTGGCTGACATGGACTGTCTGGCACTGTCCTTCAGTCAACTCTGGGAACACTGCAAAGGGAAAAGAGGGTGACGAGTGATGGTGAGGGTGGAGAAATTCAAGCAGATTTTGCTTCAGTCATTTACTAAGATGTTACCGGGGAACTCTGGCTACTGTTAGCTGGAGCACATATCTGTAGCATGTTGCAAAGACGTGCAGGTCGAGAGTAAATAACACTCTGAGAGGCTTTCATTTCACAACAGCTTGTCTTCTACCATCAATAGCAATCGAATTCATTAGGTATTTCCTGGTAAAGGCATGGCCTTATCACGTGCCGCGTATATCTGTAATCAAGAATTTCATGTTGACTCCTTTGAGCATGCATTGATTGTGTCCTATTACCCAGATCCATACAGTTGTTCCGGGTATTGTAAATGTGTGATCCCTGACCAGGGGTCACAGACTAGCAGAAAGCCAAAGCCATGGTTGCAGGCTATTATTTTCTCAGGTGTTCAACACACTGCAACCCATGGAGGAAAGCAAACTTTCAAAAGTAAGCTCTTCAACTCCGCCACCTACCAGTGCTTTCTCTCTCAGCTGCGTAGGAGTCTTCCTCCTGTTGTGTACTAGCATGCTAGCGCTAATGAGGCCAGCTGTCCAAACGCTCAGCCGGTCAGCCAGAAGGGACTGCAGCCTTTGTTGATGCTAGGTGTTACATCTCCTGTTGGAACACACATTTTTGTTTCAACACCGCCAACCATTTGGCACAGGAAGACCATCTCTCGTCACCCCCCACACCACCAACACCACCAATCCTTTACTCTTTCTCTCACCAACCTTTGCTGTACTTCACAGCTCCCACTTTTATTGTCCTGCTGTCCATTGCCACCTCCCGTCTGCACACACCAGCACATTGATTTTCTCTCTATGGCTTTATATTTGATCATTTTCTCTTGACACTGCTGGGGGAGAGTGTTGCCTTTGTAATCGCTGACCTCAGCTCCACACCTGAGTGGCTGTGGCCCTAAACAGCCTCTCAGACTCGTCCTAGCGCACCTTCTGTTTCAGAATGAAGTGTTGCACCCTGTTTGAGTTGATCAGACAATACATCACCTGGCAGAGTCGCTCTGACAGTAGAGAGAAGCAGGGATGAGAAGAGAGGGCTGGTGTAAGGCAGACAAGGGAGAGAGGAACAAGGACAGACAAGTTTATACAGTCGATATAAATCCGATTAATTATCAGTTTATTTGAATGGGATCCCAGCTTTGCGGCTCTCAGGTCTTCAGTTGTTCTATTGCCTTGCCTGTTAAGAACCTTAAATAGACTAAAGCATGTAGCCTGGGTAGCAATTCATGTACAAAGCATGTGCGTCACCCCTGACTGAGCTGAATGTACCTCTTGAAAAGTACAATATGGGAGCGGTCTCATCATGGTAAAGAAAAAAGAGTGTGAAGAGAGGAAAGAGGTTGAGAATGAAATCGCTCTCCTGATGAACCCTGATAGGATTTCACAGCTGCGGCACAGCAGTGTTGACCCTGCGAACGACTCGCCAAATAACAGCGCTTCTCCCTCCTCCTCCTCCACCTTTCATCCATCCGCCCCCACACCTCCTTCCTCCCACCTCCCCCTCAGCCTGAACCCTGCACGTCTAACCGAGTTTGTGTGAATACCAGCCGGTTGTAATGACCTGCACAATGCGGAGAGAAAGGGAGAGACCTCACCAAAACAATTCTCATTGATTGAAACGGAGGATCGTGATTCTGCCAGATACGCCCCCTCCCGACATAAAACATAAGCAGCCACTTCAGAAAGAGGTGGGCGAGTGGGGTTGGGGTGAGCGAAGATAGAGAGGAAAAAAAAAATGTTCAGGTGCTTTGTACTGGAAGTGCATATTCAGAGAGTGAATGCAGGTGGTGTGTGTACGTGCAAGCTCCGCGCGCAGAGTGTATGATGTGAGATAAAGTAGCTGGAGAGGTAGTTTCAGCGCTGCTGCCCGGGCCCCTTTGCTGACTGGGCTGCTCTCACCGGAGAATTGATTTGGCCTCCGAGAGGATCTGTAGCTCGCTCAGTGGAACAGAGGGATGGAGGGGGGAGAAAGAAATGGAAGGAGAGTGGGTGGAAGTAGCACAGGTGGAATTGAGAGATGGAGGAACTGGTTGGAAATGAAAAGAAGACACAGGAACGCACACTCGCACACATCTGAGGCAGACAGTCGGTCAGGAAAATTTACTCCCCGTAATAACCCTCTCTGTAGGCTGGCTGTCTCTGCGTCTCCTGGCTCCTTCAGCCCATAACACAACCGACCAGGTCACACCGACTCCCACACAGCACACACACCACTTCATTCTGCAATCTAATGATCTCACGCACTGGTACTGTGTGTGTGTGTGTGTGTGTGTGTGTGTGTGTGTGTGTGTGTCTGGAAGTGTCTTTGTGTGAATTTTCTCTGCATCGCAGGGTTCTGTTGATCCGCAGTTTGTTTTCACTGTGGATTCATGACTCTCTGAAATTTTCATTTGCATACTTTTACTCCTTTGAGGCATCAAAATGGTCAGTTGCGGCATTTTTAATAGCCCTCCATTCACTCTGTTGTCAGTGCCCGTGCTGTTTTATTCCCTCCTGCTTTAACAACCCACTCTCCCCACGGGGATCATTTCAAGTTTCATCCACTAAAGTTAGGCCATGGTCTATTTAACTGGTGTTTCCAGCTCCCTAGCACCACCTCCTTTAACCATTCCTTTTAATAGTTTTGACATTTAAATGACATAGTACATATAGTTAACCTCTCATGGACTCATGGCCTTTCACGTCCAGTGTTCATAATCAAGAAGCACATACACTACACCTCCCATTGTCTTTATGAAGGAGAAATAACTGAATGTGTGTAACCTGTTCACTCTCCACGAGAGACTAATTTAGGAAATGGACATAATCTGAGGCCATTCTAACCTCTGCCCCCCATGTCTCCTTGTGCAGTGACTAACTACAACAATGTGGTGGAGGCCGGTTCAGACTCAGATGATGAGGACAAGCTGCACATCGTGGAGGAGGAAGGCAGCCTGGCGGATGGGGCCGACTGTGAAAGCACCCTGCCAGAGGACGAGCACCCAAGGGAGCACTGTTGGGACAGAGGTGAGACCAGACGCCCACTCTGAGGGAGCATTATTATCACACATCCGCACTGAATGATGCAAATACACATTCATCTCCCTACCCACCGTTTCCACAGTGTTCTGTGACTTCTGTTCCACTTTTGTGCACTGTGGAAAAGTTCAGCACGGAGCTTTTTAAATCTCATTTTCAGCTTTACAATCTTATTTTCCCAGAATGTGAGAAAGGATGCCGGTGCCAAAAAGAGCACTTGATTTACTATTTGCCAGAATAGTCTTTAGACGAGTGCCAGTTTATGTAGGCAAAGCACAGTATGATCCTTCACAGCATTAGTCTCATCCTTAATCTTCATCTTTTACTGAGTTCATTTCATTTCACATATTGTAACAAATGTCATTTTACAACAAGGGCCTTCAGAACATTAATGCAGCAGTGTCTTGCAGCCTCTTTCTGTTTTGTTACATCAGTTGTTTGACCGCCGCTGTCTCATTTTGACCTCAGCTGACGTGATGCAGGCTAAGTTAAGAAATGTCTTGCTGACATCTGTGCACAGTTTAAGTACCAGGCTTTGTCTCATTGTGAAGCACAGAGTGTAAGGAAACAGGTACTACACGTGGTGGGTTTCCAACTAAGACAGGAAGCACGATATTAAACAAAGACAATGCCAACAGAGGGAGAGACCTTCAGGCACACAAAATAGAGCCAGTGGAGAGCTTTATGGCACTGGTGGGCATTGAAGGGGGCTGCCGTGAACTTCTCTTTACCTCAAAACGTGTGGAAGTGACATCAGAGGCAGCCCACTGCGACAGGAAGGGCTGACGTCACCCCCACCCCTGCCTCCCACCAAAACAACAATCGCAGGTGCTGAAGGATGTCAGTGTTTCAACCTGGGCCCAAGGCCTCTGTGTTGCTCTCCTGACCTCATGCTGCATGTGAGTGTATGACGCTGTTAGTGCCAAGTACAGTATGTACAACACTGTCGCAAGTCCATGTGGAATGTAATATTTGGCCATGACATATTCATTTTAGGGTGTTCTCCGGCAGATTTTGGCTGGATTGTCCATGGGTGAGAGAGGTGTGAGACTGAGGGGGCCGTTGATTAAGCAAGAGGTCAAGTTAGCACACGCAGAAATGTCCAGCGCCCTACAACTTTCAGTTTAGGGAGGGATTCTTAGAAATTCCTCTCCAGTGAGCAGATCTCAGTTTCAGCTCAGCTAGTTTCACTTGCAAAGGTTTTCGGTTTAAACATGTGCACATACATGTAGACTCCTAAACCACATACCTGTGCACATCGTGGCCGCCTATTCTCCAGACCGTGCTGTCATTTTCACCACTGCTCTCCAGCTTTACCTCTTTGCAAAAAGGAAAGGCTGGAGGAAGAATAATGTCACTGGTTTTGGCCGGGGCCCGCAAACATTAAACACTCCAAAAGCATGAGTTACACTGAAACAGCTCAGTGAGCTGGCGTCGCTCCACTCTTATCCCTGATCAGGCATATTTTCTTTTGCCTTTACTCATGTACACACACACACACACACAGATACACTCACGCCTCCCTTTCTTGTTCTCTCACTGTCTCTAGCCCTGATCTCGTATATCATACATACTTTGCCGTCACTCTCGACGGGACTGATGAAACGTGGAGAAAGCCGCAGTCCTTTAAACAAACACACTGCTCTCGTCTCTCATCTCTCATCCCTTCATCCCTCCCTCTGTTAGTTTCACTCCTGAGAACAGAGAAGTCTCTGGTGTAGCCTTGAAAAGTGACCACCACCCACTAATCTTCTCCTCAGCGTAGCCCAGTTTGCTTCAAATTAAAACCTTGACACCCCATCTCCTGAGACTGCAGCACTCCAAACTGAAAGATGGTTTTTCAGCGCTTTGCCATCTCTCCTCTCGTCTTGCTTTCCTCCCCTCCCGTTCTTTTTTTATACTTTCACCAGGCTTGCCTTTCTCTCTCACTGTTTCTCTTGTTCTGAATCATTCCTCTTGATTATATGGTATCATGGGCCCCCTGCTCGCTGTCATTACTCATTCACTCCTAAATGATTATGTAGTGGTGGAACAGCCCTGTGTTGGTGCAGTAAAGTGCTCTCCTCTAAGAACAGGCTGGCTTACTCCAGGGGAGGAACGCAGAGAGAGTGTTGACCTGGGAGGGCTTCTCCTTTCTATTTGATGTGTTGTAGAGCATGATTACATCTTGGAGAATGAGCAGGGTGGAGCTGGAGAGCTTTGGTATCATGAGGCGGCAGTGGCACTTGATGAAAGCCAACAGTTGGGTAACTGCATGGAAATATGGCCGAGCTGGTTGTTTGTTGAGTGTGCCTGATGGGCTCTTGTGTTGTGCTGCAATATTCCCAGGAGCAGGGAAGTTACAAGGCTCTCACACACATGACTCTTGGTATTTCCTCACTGTTGGCCTGACATGCATTTGATTTTGCTCAGATTTGGTCTCAGATCCATTTGGATCACTTTAAGTAGGGACAGTAGACAGTCAGGAACACCTACATTCCTGTGTGTCTTATGTCACAGTGTGATGTTAAAACTGAGCCACCCTTCTTGACAGGAAAGAAAGACTCTCCAGAGAGTTAGAAAGATTACCTAGTGGAGACATACAGCACAAATGTTTGTTAGCAACAAGCTGAGGATAAGCCAGACATCCCAGATTTGGGAATACCTTCATCTATCCCCTGACTAACCTGCTGTTGATAGGAGATAAAACACCATCAGCTGTTTGTGCAAATACTCACTGCTGATATGTCTCTCTTGTCCAAGATAGAATCTACAAACGGGTCTGGATGCACGACCACAGGAAGCAGCGAGGGCAAAGGTTAGCCAGCACAGGAAATGCATCATGGGATAGCGTTGTATCATGTTGCAGAGATGTCAGCAGAGAAGGATGAGAAGTGAACGAGCGATAGAGAAGAGGAGAGAGTGGGTGGTCTGGTGATTTTGTCCTCATAGTAAAGTTACGCTTATAAAATAAATAAAGACCAAACAAATTTTTCAGAAATGCAGAGTGTCCTGCCACAACCTCACAGGGCCTTCGTTGTGAGGCTTTGAACTGATTTTCCACTTGTGCAGTGGTGCGTTCACATCCCTGCGTCAGCACATAAATGGCCTGTGTGATGTTTCATGTCAGGGGAGCAGCCTGATAACACGGGCCGCCTCAGCGAGGCTGTGAACCCTTCTGGCCTCGCTATGTACTTAACAAAGGGCTGTGGGAGACAAATACACACACACACAAACACAAGGAGTGAAAACAACAGCTTGTCATACCTTTGCACTGTAGACCCCCAACTGGGACTCCGCTTCACACACATGCTCAACATTTAGTAGCCTAGAGGTGTGTTTGAGTCTTTGTATGCTGCCTTTTAGCAGCATGGGAACTAAGCACAGTCAGATCAGCACTTTACCACATGTCAACATGTTTTACAATGTCTTGTCAACTGCCAGCAGAACTGTGAATTACCCAACAGTTCATTTAAAGGAATGATTTGATGATCTGGGAAATGCACTCATTTGCTTTCTTCTTCTTTCACAAGTGTTGAGTATAAGGCTGCTGCTAGCAACTGGTTAGCCGAGAATTGCAAAACTAAAAACATTGGAAACCACCCCGGTGTTTACGCTGAGCTAACCAAGCTGTAGTTTGCTCTGGAGATGTCGGATGCAGTGAGATTTCCTCAACTTCCTCTTGAAATGAAAGTGGATAAGCTTATTTCGAAAAATGTCAAATGATTTCTCTGAGAAACCTAAAAAACTGGCACTGTATGATGAGAATTCCACAGTCGGACTTTTTGTCAGCACCGGCTGTTGGCCCCTGCTTCACATACACATACACATGTTCACCAGCACACAGCCTCTTTCTCTGTATTATCTCTCATGGGGTTTTTTTTTTATAGGGCGGGAGGTTTCCTCGAATGGTCTTCAATAACCATAGCAACAAATGACTGTGCTCATATTGTTTCATGGCTTTGTTAAGGTGCACCAGAGGAAGCCAGAGCAGGGCTGTATCTAAGAGTACTGGTATTCAGTGTGCGTCTGTGAGTCATGAAGTGCTACACCTGTTCCCATCTCTGAGGAGAACACAGCTGGCCCCGTCTTTCAACACACACACAATTCACAAAACACAATCCTCAAATCTCCTCGACGCAGACGGAGTGCTTAAACCAATCTGTGCAACATCTGCCCAGCAAACACATCCACAGTAGCCCAACTTTGCTTTTAGCTCACCCTTGTAATTGTTCTGTGTAATGATGCACACTGGCACACTAACATATCCATTGAGGAATAATGCTCGGTTTAATCGCCGACACACTATACTTGGTTCCGGTATCCACTTCAGGAAGCTCTGGGAGAGCAGAGGCTGAGATAGGGAAGGAAGCTTTCGTGCATCCTAACCTCCATCCTCAGGTTACACTTCCTTTAAGCTGCAGCTTGGTAATTAGTGCTCGTTAGACTAGCTAGCCCGGGCTCATGTGATGTGGAGGAAAAACGCGCTCAGCTCCCACTTGCACGCTCATTTGCTGAGATATTAAGCACAGTTTGAAGGCCAAGCCTCTCCAGAGAGCAGAGCGTGGTGTGTGTGTGTGTGTGTGTGTCAGATTGAGAGAGAGCATGTGTGCATGTATTTGTTCCTGCGTGATATCTATCCGCCGCAATACATCATTACAAGATTCATCACCTAATTATCAGTCCCAGTCTCAACAAGTACCTTACCTAACATTGTGAATAGAGGCTTGCCATTCACTTCTTACAAAGAGCTTGATGCTCATACAGTAGCCTGTGGCCTTTGATGCTAATTAGTTTTCCTGTCGCATTGGGAACAACAGCTTTCAGGATGTTTGGGTTTTTTGCTCCTGGTGCTTCATGCCTCATTCCTGGCTGGTGAACTTGTCATGACTATAAGATCCGGTTCAGCTACGACGACATTATGTGGCATTATTGGATTGGTGTAACTCAAGGTTTCATATGTACAGCCTCAATAGAAATACACGCAAGTCTTGAAATAACAGGGTAATTGATAATTCCTTTTGACTCTAATCAGTGTCTGTTTGTGCCCTCACAGTGAAGGAGGATTGTGTGTCAGACGGTGAGGATGACATGAGCACAGACGCCCTAGTGGAGGAGATGCTCCAGCAAGGAGACACGGCCGTCATCTACCCAGAGGCCCCGGAGGACGAGCCGCTACGTCAGGGCACTCCTGATGCCAGCGTCCATGACGAGAACGGTACAGGGCATCACCACACAGCGTTCACAGCTCATTCGTGTCACACAAAAACACAAAAAACACTTAACAGCTTTTTCAGAAAAAAAAGCTTTGTCCATTAATTGCTTTGAATATCATTTTTACATTTACAGCAGTAGAAAGAGAGTATAGTGGCACACGCATGCAAAGTGCAGTGTCCCTGAATCACACATGAGCTGAAACATACACCACTATTTCCACCCGAGAGCGCCGAGTCACTGAGCTCTCACACTATCACTGCACCTACCCAGTAATTACTCGCCCCCTGGGGATGGCTCTACCTGCTCCCTGTCTCACCCCAGGTGTTAACTCCACCCCATTAACGCCACTCTCCAACATCATTACACACACACTGCTATTTGTTAAGTGCAGCACACTGGGGCTTTTATTGCTCCCAGGCTTTTGGCTTTTACCTGCTACCACAGAGGTGTAAAAAGAGAGGGAGGAGGGCAGGGGAAGAGAAACAGCAACACCTGAGTAAATTTGTCACGTATGTGCAAGCTCTGACTCACAGCTACCTGGCCGATAATGTGTGTGCATTCCCATCCCGAGGCCCTCACCTGTCCCCCAGGGGAACTTAATACATCACCTGTTAACGAAGTAATGCTTTACCTGTGTGGGAGCCGGGCAACTGAGACCCTCTGTTTAACAGCTTGGATCTAGGCAGGCGGCTGTTGTTTACCGAGCTCACTTTTCCTTACATGCGTGGGTGTTTTGTGAAAGGCTTCTAACGCACAATAGGCAATCAAATGATGGAATTTCAGGCGCGCGAAAGCTGCAATCGCTGAGCTTGGTGTCAGCAAGAAACACAAAAGCAAAAATAATATCCAGTCCTGCACTGTCAACACAGCATGCTATTTTTATACTGACAGGAAGGCGTTACTATGGATCACTAATCAGCTTTTATCCTTTTGGTTACCTGGGTGCTGTTTACCTGTGGGGGAGGATCTCTCAGATATTGGTGAAATAGCAGAGGAGTGTTACTGTGGCAAGCCTTTCGTAACATCAAAGAGCCCTCCCTGTTGGCCATGTGTTTTTAACCCCTTCTTACCCCCCCCCCCCCCACTTTAACATGTGTCATTACAACATTCCTCTCTTGTGTTTCTTTCACACAGGAACTCCTGATTCCTTCTCTCAGCTGCTCACCTGTCCGTACTGCGCACGTGGCTACAAGCGTTACAGCTCCTTGAAGGAGCACATCAAGTACCGGCACGAGAAGACCGAAGAGAGCTTCAGCTGCTCTGAGTGCAGCTACAGCTTTGCATACCGCGCACAGCTGGAGAGGCATATGACGGTCCACAAGGGCGGACGGGATCAGGTAAAAACTGACACAACACACACACATACATATGTGTATAGGTATACCAGTTGCACAGTACTTCTGTAGTGCATTAGTAATTCTGTGCTGACAAAGTGATTCTAAATTATGCAAGCCTCCAAAGAAGCTCAGTCCGGTTTCTCCAGCAGCTCGCTTCCAAACATAATAAATAAACATGACCTTTTGCCTCCGATTGATTAATGACATTGTAACATGAATGAGTTGCAGTTCAAAGGTTGTGTTTTGATTGTGTATCTCACTGAATGTCTCCTCTCCCCATGTCCGACAGAGACACATCACACAGTCGGGAGGCAATCGTAAATTCAAGTGCACTGAATGTGGCAAAGCATTTAAATACAAGCATCATCTGAAGGAGCACCTACGCATCCACAGCGGTGAGTGGACTACGCCTGTCACCATGGCAGCATCCTGTTTTGTGCGTGCACATGAGCCATTTTTGGCCACAGATGTGTCAGTGTCCATTGAACCAATATTTATGTTTTATTTATGTTCGAGCCAATTCCTTCTATTTAGATATCCTTCGTGGTGTTTCAGTCCATTGTGTGCTCTTCCTTAATGTGCCATAATTGTGTTTCTTTTGGCATTATGGGACAGCAATTAGAGAAGGGCATTTCCCAATGGTGCCATTACATCAGCGTTTAAGCATCATTGAAATGCATTAGAGCTTTTTCCTGCTGCACTGCTCCTAGCCTAGCCTGCTCATTTAGCTTCATTCACTAATGGAAATCTGTTTCTCCCCCCTCTTTCTATCTCTCTCTCTGTTGCACACATTGTGGTTTTCAGGAGAGAAACCCTATGAGTGCTCCAACTGCAAGAAGCGGTTCTCCCACTCAGGCTCATACAGCTCCCACATCAGCAGTAAGAAGTGCATCAGCGTCATCTCAGTTAACGGCAGACCACGCTTAGGGAATGCCAAAACCCAGACCCAGGGTCCATCACCAGTGCTGCCCACACCACCCTCAGTCCTCCGAACCCAGATAAGAGAGAAGCTGGAGCACAGCAAGCCCCTGCAGGAGCAGCTGCCCATCAACCAGATCAAGACTGAGCCTGTGGACTACGAGTACAAGCCGACGATGATAACATCCCCAACTGTGACCGCCATGAACGGTGGGATTTTCAACGGGGGTGCTGCAGCTCCTTTGCAGGGCACAGTCCAGGCCGTGGTCCTGCCCACGGTGGGGCTGGTGTCGCCCATCAGCATCAACCTGGCAGACCTGCAGAATGCACTCAAAGTGGCAGTGGATGGCAACGTGATCCGCCAGGTGCTTGAAAACAATGCCAAAGGCCAGGGACAGGTGAACGCGGGGTTAACCACTGGAACGCTCCATGCCCCGCAGCAGCAGCTCATCTCAGCCATCAGTCTGCCTATTGTGGGTCAAGATGGAAATGCAAAAATCATTATTAACTACAGTCTGGACCCCAGCCAGGGCCAGCTCACAGCCCAAAACCTGAAGAAAGAGCCTGAGCCACACTCACCAGCTCAGACCACCGACACCTTCAAGTCTCAGAAACTCCCAGAAGACCTTACCATCAGAGGCAGCAGGCCCAATGAGACTAAAGAAAAAGAGGAAAAGACCACTAAAACATGTCTCCTGTGTGATAACTGTCCCGGTGGGTTGGAAGCACTCCATGCCCTCAAGCACTGCAAGACAGATGGTCTCAGGCTGAATGGAGCAGGCCTAGAAAAGTCTGAGTCTGCTGTTGCTGCCCTGCTGTCAGAGGGAGGACTCTGCAGCCAGCCTAAAAACCTCTTTTCCCTACTTAAGGCCTATTTTGCCTTAAATGCAGAGCCCACCAAGGATGAGCTGGCCAAGATCTCTGACTCGGTAAGCCTGCCAATCCATGTGGTTAAGAAGTGGTTTGACAAAATGCAGGAGGGTCAGATATCACTGGGTGCCC
This sequence comes from Datnioides undecimradiatus, assembly GCA_008933995.1. NCBI lineage: Eukaryota > Metazoa > Chordata > Actinopteri > Lobotiformes > Datnioididae > Datnioides > Datnioides undecimradiatus. The sequence continues at coordinate 12,251,940 of WARS01000010.1, forward strand.
CGACACCACCCTCAGAGGAAGAGGACGCCTGTGAAGCTAACAGTGTGGTATCCCTAGTCCCAGGCAAGGACACGGCCACTATGAGCCCTTCTGTGACTCAAGATAGCCCTACAGAGGGCACCCCAGCAGAGGTCAACGGCACGCACAGCTCACCGGCCTCCCCCTCACCTCTAAACCTGACAGCTGGCGGTCCCATCCCAGCTCAGCCGCCCCTGAGCACTGAAGGACCTCTAGACCTGTCCCTGCCAAAGCCAGCCAAAGAGGACGTGGAGAGAGTGATGGCTAAAAGCTGCGTGTTCCCCTCCCCTTCCTCTGGCTCTACCAATGTGGACGAACCCCTAAACTTAACTTGCACAAAGAAAGAGGCATCGCCACTCTCAGCCATGGGCACCAGCCCCATTGCACTGTACGCCAACCAGCCAAGTGCCAAACCCCTCGACATTGTGACCACAATGCAATGCCTAAGGGCACTAGCCACTAACAACAAACAGACTATTCTGATTCCCCAGCTGGCTTACACCTATACCACTACAGCAAGCAGCCCAGCAGGGACTGAGACGCAGGATACCATCCACCTCAATGGAGTGAAGGTATAAAACCATTTATGTCTCTCAATTTAGTAATAATTTACAGTTAGACATTTTGGAAAATACACCTGTTTTATCCAGACAAAGCTAGTGTAAAGTGTAATAACAACACACTGTGGTTCTGTGCTGGACTACTTTGTCACTATTTTATCAGTCTGTAAAAATTAGATGTAGTGGGAGGCAGATGTTGTTGGACAGAGCCAGGCTAGGTGTTCCCAGTCTTTGCGTGAGACTAAACTAATCAAATGATTCTAATGTCTGATCTTGTAGCCATTTCGGGAGGCATGAGGATTGGAATCAAGTTGGCTTTTCTCTGTCTTCAGCGATCTGTCACAGCCTTCAGTTCAGATCATTAGTCCTGATTGTTCAAAAGCACCAGAACATGATTGATAGTCTGTACCCATTCAAAATCGAATCAATAAGTCATATATAGAAATGTCACAATTCAGTGCTTTGTAAAAATGATAGCCCTTAACAGTTCTTCATTGTGCAGACACCTATTGGGCTTCGTAATGATGGATGTAGATTTCTTTGGGTGTGTGAGTGATCTTCCTGAGTTGTCACCAAGAGGACATGAGGCTACACTTTACTGCAGAGACCCTATTGATCTGCAGGAATCTGTTTAAACGGCACACCTCTGCCTGCCTCATTGATTTATCGCTGTTGTATTATACTTTCGTGGTAAATGGATTGGTATGGACCTGCCTTGTAAAAGAAAGAGCCCCGTGTATATATCTTCTCTTTAATATTGCTTCACATCCTCTTTCCCTGCATCACTGGCTGAGTATTACCAGCCCAGCGACAGAACAAAACAGGATGTGTGCTCATAGGTGAACAGTGTGGTTGTGTTTTGGTTTGTTCACCGATAACTAGAAAATTTCACCTTCACAGAAAGGTATTACGAGAATTTGATGCTGCATCACTTCCTGCAGTGCACACATGCGAGTTGGTCACATGAGTCACTCATTGTAGTTTTGCTGTCAAACAAGCAGAACACCCCCCACTTGAATTCCTACCAACACGTCTGTGATTTCTCATTTTCTCCAGGAGGAGAAGCCGGACACGGTCTCAGAGGGCGTGTCCGCTCTGGAGGAGCAGAACGACTCGGACTCGGGCCCTCAGAGGAAGAAGATGAAGAAGACAGACGGCGGCATGTACGCCTGCGACCTGTGCGACAAGATCTTCCAGAAGAGCAGCTCACTGCTGAGGCACAAATACGAACACACAGGTAAATTCAAACTCTCCGGTACCTCTCTTGGCTTCACACTAGCGCAGATGGACTCTAAATTAAAAAAAGATGCAGAAGCGGACAGTGTCTCAACATCACGCACTGCCAGGTCTGGGAAAGCTGAGTCAGAGTGCGAGCGAAAGGGGATTTTGAGCTACAGCGTGAAGAAGGGTGGACACCTCCATTCCAGCAGGTATTACTCAACATGCACAGAAGAGGTCTGAGAATTTCTTTCCGCCAACTCCCCACCTCTGCGCTGCCAGCTTCTCATGTGAAGCACCAAATGTTGCAAGAAGCAAGCTCTGGTAGTGATTTGGATTTCTCGAAGATGATGATTCTGTGGCCAAGTGCAGGTCAACGCTCTCAGAGGCGTTTTAGGTTGTTTTTTTTTTCTTTATTGCTCTGATACCTGGCTTGCTACCATAGTTTTCAGCTCCAAATGACCTCATCCAAGGTGAAACTTGCTGTTCCCTGCCTGGATAAAGTTTCCTTGAAGGTTTTCAAGCACAATTGTTGTGATTTTGTTGTAGTGTTTTCAAATGTTCTCCTTGGATACATTGATGGTAGACACTGTTATGGGCCTGTCAACATTCCTCGCAGCAATATGGGGGATTCACTGCGATTGCACTGCAGTCTTAATTGTTTTCCTCCAATGTCAGGGCTTTTTAATCACAGCACTTCCATTTTCCTTACATATTATGTCTTTGTATACATATGTGATACTTATTTGCTTTGCTTTTCTCTGCAGGAAAGCGACCTCATGAGTGTGGCATCTGCAGCAAAGCCTTCAAACACAAACACCACTTGATCGAACACATGCGGCTCCACTCGGGGGAGAAGCCATACCAGTGCGACAAGTGCGGCAAGCGCTTCTCCCACTCAGGCTCCTACTCGCAGCACATGAACCACCGCTACTCCTACTGCAAGAAGGAGACGCAGAGCCAAGGCGGAGGCCGAGAGAGCCCAGAGGAGGACGGCGAGGCACAGGTCGAGATGGAAGCCCTGAGCCGGGTGCAGGGGAGGCACCTGGCCCCCTCCCAGCTGGACTCGGATGAGCGAGGGAGCAGCACCAGAGAAGATGAGGAGAGCGAGGAAGAAGAGGAGGAGGAGGAGGAAGGTGTGGTAGACATGGATGACATCCAGGTGGTGCAAATAGGTGATGAAGGCGGGGATGAGGAGGAGGAGGAAGAGAGGAATGAGCAGGAGATAGAGAGAGTATTGGAGGAGGGACAAGGAGAGGAGGAGAAGACGGAGATAGAGGTGAAAGAGGAAGAAGAGGAGGCTGACACAAGGCAGGAGGAGGTGCTCGGAAGCATTCAGGAGGAGGAGGAAGTCAAGATGGAGGAAGAGGAGGTGATGGATACAGAAGAAGGGGTCACGGAAGATGGGAAGGCGGAGGGGGAGGTCACAGAGGAGAGTGGAGGCGAAACAAACGGGAGCACGCATTCTGAAGCCTAGAACCAGGCGGAGCAGAAGAAAGGAGATACTGACTAAAAGAGGAATCAGACTCCTCCATGAGACACAATCAGATTCCTCCTCTCCCCGCGCAGAGGAACAACGCAGGACATGATGTCTGCTCACTCTGACAGTTCGTTTCAGTTCACTACTGTGTAGAAATCCAGGTGTGCCTGAAAAAATACTCGTGACTTTTCCACAGGAGAACGATTTCTCGCTGTTAGAAAAATCCATTTGTAAAGAAAATGATGAAGACGAACACAAATTTTAACAAACGAAGGAAATGCATTATACAGACTTTGGAAGCTAGAGCCGACATGTTTTAGATAATGTTTTATTACTAAAACACCTTGGGTCATTTCTTTTTATCAGTGTTACTAATTTTATCACTCATATTTTAACCTTTAAAGCTGTACAGTTGGGAGATATTTCTATACCTTTTTATTGCCAATGAACAAAAAAAGTCAGTATTTTATTAAGTTGGAAGGAAAATAAGAATCCTGTGCACTACAAGTGGCTTGGTTTACCTATGGATTGAGCAGTTGAGTTGTGTTGTCTACCCTTCAGTATTACCGCACTAGATGTACCACGCCATCACGCTAGCAGATGTTAGCATAACATGTCTCTTTGATGTTCTTTTGATTGGATTGTGAGCCTTAAGAAGAAAGACAATGGAGAGCAGACGGGTCTTTTCACTCATTTAATTCCTTCTTGACGCTTTGTTGTCGATGTTTCGTTACAAATCAGTGTTTCATAGGAATAGTTTAACATATTGGGAAATATGCTTATTTCTTCTCTAGGTGTCAGTGAGATGAGACTTCAATACCACTCTCATACGTGTCCTTTAGCTTAGCTTAGCACAGCATGAAGAACAAAACGGGGGGAAACAGCTGCTTGAACTACATACAGTTATTTCCTGCTGAGCTACTGCTCCACACTCCAGTCCAGTAGGTGGTGGTAATGCATGCCAGACTATTTCAGACTTGTGGCAGCTGTAGCATTTAAGCTAAACAAAGCTCGCCATGGCTGTGGTTTCATAATCACCAGGCACATGCTTTGGCAAGAAATTAAAAAAGCATACTTTCCCAAAATGTCAAACGATTGCTTTAAATGTTCAGAGCGAGCAGAAAGGGGATGTAGAAAACTGTCTGACCCTCCCTGTACCTAACCACCCCCCACCCCCCCACCCACTCCAAGCCATATGCAAAAAATCAAACTAAAACAAGAGAAGCATGCATATCAAAAGTGCCATTGAATACTGCTGTTGAAGAAGCAGCTATGATCAGGTATTGCCGGGTCCCAGATCAACCAATAAGCCGGAATACTGTTGACTTTGGCTCGCCACCACACCTGAGAGAGTAGAGTTTAGCCTACCACATACACATGTATCATAGATAGGTTGCTTTTGTTTCTAATCTGAGCAGCTAAATGAATTACAATGCACATGTTTTCTAACGGATGACGAAGTATGATTTCTAATTGTTAACTGTGTCCTGCCTTTTCCAAGCTTAGTCAGTGCACTTGTTTAACACCATGAAACGCTCAGATGTCTCTTCAGGTAACAAAATGTAGGCAAATATGAATCCCAGGAGTTTAATTCAACAGTGTTTTTGCCTGTCAGTATTATTTTATTTTTTTTTTGTCTCTTATGTTGTCGTATGTTCTGTTTCCATGTGTGTACTGTATGTTTTCAGCAATTGCAGTATTATCCCCACCCTCAAGGAGATGGGTATGTCTGTTTAGTCATAGAGAACTTTTATATTTATGTGTCTTATTTTTTATATTTCTTTATGGTTATTTATTACACTATGTAGTGTACAATACTGTAGTTTGTATTAATACGATAATATATTTTAGTATGGAAAAAAAAGATTCAAAGGCAAATAACTGCAAGCCTGGAAAAATGAGACTCCAGCATACTGAAGTATGTTTCTCGAACAAACGAAACGATGTTGTTTTTTTTCCTTGGGAAAAAAGAAAGTTGCACCCTGCAAGCCTGAAAATTGGAACCTGTGACCTTTCTGCATCCATTCTCATGTTAGTTTTCTTTCCCCTCTCTAATATGAAGCTACTGAACTTTTGAAAACTAATAGTATGTCTAATAGCATGTGTGTGCTGTTTTATTGAAGGATTATCCTTAACCACACAAACTGTCCTTTTTGCCAAGCCAAAATAATACTGAAGTATGTTCTTATGTTTTTATTTGTGCCAATTTGTTACTTTACATGTCAGTGTCATGACCACGCCCACTTTTGTATGCCCCTCCCCCTTTAACACCCTCATCTTTTTTTATAGTGATTGTTTTTTTTGTTTTTCGTTTTTTGTTCTTTTTTTTTAATGACTCCCCATCTCACAATAAAATACATCAATTACAAGCCGTGGTTTGTTATGATATTGTTATTGAGGGTTTTTAAATAACACAATAACAATATAATCACTGCTCGCAATATTAGAATGCAAACTTCCATCAGGAAACGCTTCATAAAGGCAGGTACACTTTGATGCAGCCATGCATCAGTGGAGTCTGTGAGGCCAAAAACAATGAAAAAATAATTAAGGCTTTAAAAAATCCGATAGATCAAGAATATTAAGATCATTATTATACAAAAATATGAAATTTCCAGTACCAGGGTAGCTTAGCATGAAGGTTGAAAACAGGGGGAGAGGCTGCAGGAAGTGACTGCACCTGGTCAAGCTCTCCCTCTATAACAATCTCTTTATCTCAGCGTGGCCGGCTCTTAGCAGCAGGTGAGCTGAACTAGTAATTAAGCTATATCTGGTGAGCTATGCTAACTAGCTGCTGGCTGTAGCCTCCTATGGAGCGCAGAGGTGTGCGTGAGAGGTGCATCAGCTTTCCGATCTAACTCTCAGCAGGACAGCATCTCCCCAAAGGTCGAGCTACTCCTTTCAACTACACTACGTTATTTTGAATATATGAATAAAAGACCTGCTCGTACCCCTCAGTGCTCAGTCAGAACCCCCCTCTCTCAATCCTGTCCGCCCGTTAGCAGCCCAGCCCAAGGTCAACCATATTGATCCAGATTAGGTTTCCAGGAGGGTCGACCCCCCTGGAAACCTCACTCCCAGCCCCTCCACCAGCATGAATTAGTAATGGAATGGACTAAAAATCCATAGTCTGTTGAGGAGCTGAAAATGATACAATAGCTGGTGAACATATTTGATATTTCTCCCTCTCTCTCTCTCTGATGTTTTTGTCTTCCCAGAAGCGCTGCCTTATTCTGCTTCCTAAGGTGGGCTTGGGGGGGCATTCGGGAAAGTCCTTCAGTCTAAAGACACTGCTGCTCATTTGGTGTCTTTGTTTGAAGGGAAAGCTGCTGGGTGTGGGACGGGATTCAGCCAGCCACAGCCCCTCTTTGTCAGTGCACAGAGCAACAGTCAACATCCCATTGTACAACTGGAACTACCTGAGCTTGCAGGAGAGTGTTCATGTGTGTGTGACAGAGAGGGTTTGACCCTGCCATCATGTTAAATGGGTCCCCAGAGACGCTGGAAGAGGGGGTTGCCGGCGGAATAATGCTTTATAGGACAGCTCACGCCATAACATTACTGCGTTAAACTGTTGCAACAGCATCTTGTAATTGTGCCTATTATAAATGTCTTTACCAGTGGTCACAGCAGCACCGCAGCACCGCTCTGAAACTCCACAAAGGTCAAAGAGTGTGTAGCCCGTGGCTGCATGTTCAGGATGCAGCGCCATTTTACAGGCTTTCAGTCCAATCCACGACTTAAAGCCAAGATATTGCCATATGTTCTGCTAGGCTCAGCATTTCAAAGGAAAATTGAAAAGCTATAACTGCTAAGAGGATATGGAGTGCTCTTGCCAATAATGGTGCAAAAGCCTGATGAAGTATCATGGCTGCCGGGACTCTGACACGGAGCCAAACCCAGGGGGCTGAAGCTCCCCGGGGAAATTTAGAGAAAAGCCGTGGAGGAGGAGGAGGAAAGAAAAGCCTGCGCTCAGGAAATAGCAGTCACTTAAATATCATGTTCATTTACTCAACCACTAAATAGCAGAACATACACAGAGACATTATGTCTGTGGGTGTGTGTGGCAGGTTAATATGCCACTTTACGTGACAAATTGCTGTTTCAGAGCTCCACTTTTAACACGGTGGTCAGCATAAGCACACATGTAACTGGAAATCAATTTATTTACCTATACAACACGTGCGTCACGTGGGAAAACACTCCTAACATACGGCTGCCCCTCACAGAGCCACAGACGTGCCAAGCAATGTTACAGTCAATACGTAACACAGTCATTCTTACTGTTGTTTGGATATTAAAACTCTGTGTTTGGTTTGTCTCATGGCTTCTATATAGAGTGAATATACTGTCACAGGAAACTCAAGGGGAAAGCACCCAGATGCAGACGGTGGACCTACAGGGGGTCGAGGCAGGTCATCTCAAGAGGCGTGGGAGGAAAAGAGTTTGCGTCGAGTCCGATGTTAAAATCACATTTGAATGATCAAAACCAAAATAAGATACATTTTGCCTTTTAACCCTCTGGTTTGCATCAGGACGTTTCACCCAGTTACACCTGCACAGGTTTGTGCAGCAACATCCTGTTTTCTTTGATTTTAAGAACAATCTGTACAAACACACAACACACCAGCGTGTGTCCAGTTGCAGCGGTCAAAGGACACCAGGTTCAACTACTGAGCAGGTCACTGATAATGTGTGTGTGTGTGTGTGTGTGTGTGTGTGTGTGTGCGCGCGCATGTGTGTGTGGCGAAGGGTTGATTGGATTGTCATTGCGCTGTATTTAGACTGTACCTTAAACGCCTCCCTGGAGAATTACCCTTCAGCTCCAGTAATATGAAACCAATCGTTAACCATGTTGAGATCCACGTCGGTTTTAGGTGCCCTTGTTTGCAGGGAGTCATTATCCCGAATCGTGGTCACCTTTTACCAATCACTAAAGTCACAACTAAAGCTTTACACACACACACACACACACACACACACACCTTTCTTCTCTTGCCTCCCGGCTGAATCCTATTACAGTGTTTCTCAGAGATAAGCCCTGGTGAAATCTATCTATAAATGAAATTTATGCATCATCGTTTAAGCTTGTAATTGCTTAGAGACTCTATTCATTTTATTAGACAGTGTATCTTCTCTCCTGCTGGAGTCAGTGTGATGCTAACTCTGTTAGCGTTTTGTCCTCTTTTGTGCAGTTTGGGGTTGCTTTGAAATGATGACAATGAGATGAGTTGCAGATCTTCTCAAACTTTCGCTCCGCGTGTCTCACACTCGCGCGCGCACACAAACACACACGCACACACACTGTATTTAGCGTTCAGGTTCTGGCAGTTTCATGCTTTCTTTTCAGGGTGAGGTTCAGGGCTGACTTTCACCACTTCCCCTCCGCGTTACCACATCGGGACTCCGGTTGCGCTAGAAAAACACCAGCACAACCACAATCGCCTCACAACCCCTGCCTCTCTCTCGCTCTCTGGCATACACACACACAGAGTGCGAACCAGGCAGTGTTTGCAGGTACGCAGGCCCTCCCACACTGCTGGGACAACACGGAGCGGTTCTCAGTCATGACTAGAATAACAAGGAGCTGCACAGAATTCAATTAAATGGTCTGCTCTTTGAAAAGCTACCACCCACCTGCCCGCACACAAACACACACACGCTGCACTGTGTTGTAAGTAACACACCTCCACCCATCTACCCACTCTATGCTTTGGTCCTCCCACATGCACAGGAAAGCATGCATGAACACACACACACACACACACATATCTATTCCACCTCAACCTGTGTCTACGCTCTGTGTGTGTGTGTGTGTAATCCCATTGTCCTGTCCTCTTTAGAGAAGCCTGGACCTTCAAGTGTCGTCTCCAAAGCTGCCACCTGATTGGCTGCTGGAGGTCAATGGATAAGCCCATAAAAAGCGTGACATCTCTTTACACTCCCTTAAATGTTCACCTTTTTGTCCTTACAGGGCCTGCGCGCTACGAGGACTACACCTCTCTGCCTTAGTGTCGTTCACTTAGTGATGTCTGATGTAGCCAGTGAAACAAACACCCTCTTTGCTGCAACCAAAGAAAACCAAATCCCCCTCCAGGCTACTCTTTATCCTGGTTGCTACAGGGGATGTGATGTCACAGACTCCCTTGTTAGGAAAACAGCTCCACTTCTTCTTTTTATTATCGCCATTCTGCTCCTCCAACTTCCTCCTCCTCCTCCTCCTCCTCCTCTGCAGCTGTTGGCTCAGAGGAGAACTCACTGAAAAATGCATATTCCTCCAATAGTGTGTCAACACCGAACCGTAATTCTGAGGCAAACAGGGAACCAGAGGATTTCACCAGTAGTTACATACATTTGCAGTTTGAAACACCAAGAGTCAGGTCGCTCTTCCTTTGGAAAACTGCTCCGGCAAAGTGAGCTACCAGACAACGTCTGAACAGCCAAAGACGGCGTAACAGCATCAATTGTTCAGCATCAAGGATGATGATTTCATGAAGTTCTCCCTGGAGTTGCCTCCAGGTTAGTACTGATTGACTCGACTAAAGGTTTGAGCTTGCAAAGGTGTTGCTCTGTGTCTCTTCTGTTCATATTAACAGGACTTTGATGTAACAGTAGGTGCTCTTAACAGTCAAATCTATAGAATACATAATCTGGTCCCTACCTCCTCCGTGGAAAGGTGCATCAGCATCTCATGGTCCACACAAGGCGAGGGCATCACAAGATGGTGATCTGGATGGTAGATGAAGGTCCATGAGGTCACAGACAAACATTTCTTAAAAAATAAATAAATTAATTAATAAAACAGCCTGGGCCCAAGTGTCCAGAGCAGTTATTACACAGTCTGAATGGCCCTGTGTCATTGTCGGACTCCTGCAAACCACCCAGACAGATTTAACCCTTTACAATAACTCACCTGGTAAAGCTGGAACCATGCACCAAGGCTGCATCCCCAGGTTCCAGGTCAGATCCTTCACTTCAACCACGTCACCACTAAAGTACAGCACACATGAAGTCATTCAGAGTTCAGGGATTCTTTCACACAATTCATGGAGGCGGGCTTCTCTGACATGTTCAAAGTGAAAGAAATGAATGCTATGAAGTGAATTAGGACAATAATACATCAGTACATCAGAGCTTGATCCTGGAGTTGAGAACGCCAACATCCAGATGTGAAAGCGGGCGGGGGCTGCTGTCACTCAGCCCTCTCAGGTTCAGGACGCAGCGCCTGTGACGGTTTTTCCCTCTGCACGGCTCCTTTTTTGCTTTCTCGTCCTCCATGGCTCATATTCGCACCGTGTCCACTACCCCCGTCCTGCTGCGCTCAACCTTTAGTTCCTCCCCAGGCGTACACTCCTCGGTAGAGATGACCTTTCACCTTGGCCTTTGTCTGACTCCGGTGGGAGATGTTGGTGTGTGTGCGCGTGTTTCATGTGAGCAGAGATTAAAAGAGGGGATGTTCTGTGCTTAGCAACCTTGGTCTTCACTACACTACCCCTCCTTTCCACCACTAGCTGAGCTTCTGTTCTCCATCTAACTCTCTTTGCTCCCCAGCCCAGCTCACTCCCTCAAAGTCCCACACACACACACACACACACACACACACACACACACACACACACACACACACACACACACACACACACACACACACACACACACTTCACCTTCACCTATAATGTTAGTCCTGCTTCTCCTCCAGCCAATCGTGAGGCTTGGATAACACCTGGTGTTTCAAATCCAGCGATTATCAACAGTTTTGGTGTTCCCTGTCCTTCAGCAGAGACTCACAGCTCCAGTGGAGCTGCGGACAGGATGAACAATCCCAGGCTCGGTTTGCTGATCAGAGACAGCAGCTGAGATTTGATTTCTGATTGTTTCATATCACTAACCGTGAGTGAACATTGACTTTTGCTAAAACAATAGACAAACCACACAGAGAACGTGGTGATGTCAACACATTCACACAACAATGCAGGAGAGTGTCTCTGTGTATCATGGGTTATATGGGTTTCTTACCTCAGTGGTATCATGTCTGTTGTGTCAAAACAGCTAAAATACACTCTCCTTTAGTCCTGACTCTGGACTTGTGATTCATTAGTTTATTTTCATGATTAGTTCTAAACCATAATCAGTCAGATGATCCACGTCTGTGTTGTAAGAGACAGCTGAACCAAACCACAGTGAAAGACAGGCACAGGTAGGTCCACGTCAAAATGCTGCACCGTGTCCAAACTCCAGCTGTTCATTCATCAAATGAGAGGAGCAACGAGGCGAACACTGTGCAGAGCAGTTGGGAAACAATACTCAGTGGGTTTTATCACAATGACCCACTCTTATCATGTTACACACTGTCACTCGACCTGTTGTTCATATGAAAGTATTGATTGGTGCAGCTTCAAAGAAACAGTCAGAGGTGCCTGTGGCAGGTGGAGCATTAGGAGGCGTTTAAGAAATTAAGTCCTCAAGTGACGTATTTCAACATCCAGCTGCGGTGTCCCCGACATTTGAAGCTGCACGTCACTCAGTATTTTAGAAGCATTCCATGTTTCCGGTGCACCTCTGACGTGAGGCAGATATATTTTTGTGTGTTTATTTCAGACATAATCTGAGGATTTCCAGCGACGGCAACCTCCTCGGAGACGTCGTCGTCGTCTCGCCCCGGGGACGTCAAAGTGGCTCATCCCACCTCCTGTAGCAAAGTGTCGCCATCTGAAACAAGACACGTCCTGGCGGTGTGAATGAGAGCAGGTTATGGAGACTGACGGGGATGTTTGTGTTCAAAATACACTGAACTGTCAAAAATGAAAGCTAAATCCATCGTAATTCATCTCATTCCATCATAGCTCCACAACTCCACGTATTGATCGCACACGCACACTCATTTGCTTTTCTTATCGTAACCTTTAAAATGACCCGAGGAGTGAGGCATCGAGTCAGAGGAAGGGCGAATGAGGGAAATGGAGGGAAGAAGGTGGGTGGGTGGGGGGTGTATTGTGGGGCGGGATGATGAGGAGGGATCCTAATCATTGTGGGCAGCATCCATTCTCTCCTTCTGTCTCTGTCTGTCCCCATTTCCTCCAGCTCTTTTCATTAAGACACCGGAGGCTTCGTTTCTGCACCGGCGTCCATCAGCACCCCTGACCTTTTGATCCCAGCCCGGGCCCCTGTGTGAGGAGTAGGGGATGTATGTCTTTCCTCTTTGGCTGGGAGGGGGGGGTGCTCTGTCATGCCTTCTGCCATTATTCACTGGGTGCGTGCTGGGGGGATTGTGATCAACAGTCGTCTGACCCAGCACACTGGATTAGTACGGTGGACACGCTTTGTCCTACATGAAGGTTAGTGTGTGAGTGAAAAAAACACCAGATATCATTCAAATCCCAAGGAGTGTGTGTGTGTGTGTGTGTGTGTGTGTGTGTGTGTAATCCAAACCGTCTCTCCTGATGCCCCCACCCCCCACCTCCGCCTCCCCACCTCAGGAAGGAGAACAGGTTGGAGCCCCATCTTTCTGTGCCAGATGGCTCCACATTGACAAATCAATTAGGCTCCACCTCATCACCAGGGGGACCGGGGCTACAAACCTGCCCGCCTCCACCCCCACCACCCCGGGGTCCTCGGTCGACCACTCCTCCATCTCTCCTCGCCTTAATCACCCCCCTGATCCCCAGAAAGCTTTGCCCGGGTAAAGAGGGCGAGGAGGCAAGAGAAAAAAGCTGAAAACAAAGAGGCTGGCAGCACATGAGTCACCTAGCATCAATATGGATGACTTCCATGCTAATGCAGAGGGGGCCGGAGAGGAACAGTGGCAAAACCTTGATTTCATGTGTGTGAGTGTGTGTGTGTGTGTGTGTGTGTTTACAAGCTCAGTCAGAGCAGATTTGCCATGTGCTGAAGAGCCAAGTGTCTTGAGTTGTTTTTCCTTCCCTGTGTGGAGGTGGGAGAGGGGGAGGAAGATGAGGAGGAGGAGGGTGGACGTTTGGGAAGTTAATCCAAGGAGAATAAACAGCGCAGCCTGGAGCAGGTATGCATCTGGGTCGCGGAGAGGAGGGCGACTCCGTGTTCTTCACTACACCCTAGTGGGAGAGGAGAGACACAGCAGGGAGAGCGAGACGGACAGACGGACGACACTCACTGCTGCAGAGATCCCTTATGGATTTCACCGCTGTTTAGAGGTTTCATTCAACTTTACATGATCTGAAGCAAAAATCTTTTATAATGTCAAAGAACAACATTTCCAAAAGTCAAAGAGCATCTTTGGGCAGAGGCAGGTTAGCATTTCCCCTCTCACCTCCATACTGTATGTTCAGAGAGATTATTTAGTTGTAAATGATCACTGGGTTTACTGGCATAGTTGCAGAGTAATTACAGTAATAATAATAGTAATAATGCTCTCCATTTATACATCACAATTCATGCAAATAATCATTTACAGTAGAATACTATGGAATACAATACATTTTCATGTAAAAGACAACTATCTGTAGGGAAATGTCTGGGCTTTAAAGTGTGTTTTAAGGTTTTAGAGGGAGTGTCACTGGATTTAAAGTCCTGTAAACCTTCAGGCATACCTCACACATGCTGCACGCGGGTGAAGCCTGCCTGGTGTTTTCATGTGCGGCCTGACGGACCGTCCATAACGCAGTTCACCAAGGATACAACGGGAATATCAAGGGGTAGAGAAAAAGTGAAATAAATGAATGAAACGTGTGAGAAGCCAATACTCCGTATAGGTTTGCCATGTTGGTGTCCCGCGATGAATTCAGGATTCTAGCTCTGATTTTGATCTCTACCAGCCCCTGAGAGGAATATCTGAGCCTTTATCAGCTGAACACGCCGCTACCTTCGCCAGCTTGTTGATAAAACTTGTCTGCTGTTTGACAGCGAAGGGAAAAGCCCAAGAACTACTGGACTAATACCACAATGTAAAACTATTCCGCTTTAGTCAATACTGAAGTTTACAAAGTATATATAAAAGTTTCATAATGCACAACGTATCATTGCATTGCTATATTTGTATGGATGCATTAACATGAACGCGCTGATAAATGGGCCTCATATTATATAAACTAATCCTGTTTTGCATGTAAATGCTAATCTGCAAAGTATAGATATTAAGATGCAGGCTGGAAGACACAAACTAGAAGCATAAAGAGTAAATCTGCATATTAAACTGTTTTTCCCTAAAGTTTGAGTGTACAGTCTGTAAGGTGAGGGGTATCAGAGCACCATGAGAGAGACGCAGGGATCTCATTCTGATGCTGCTGCTGGCAAAGTCTTCCAAATGTGTCATGAACATCACCAACGCTCCAAGTCGAGGCATGGAGCCTCAAGGGGTGAGGGTTAGGTGGGAGGCAGGTTTGCATGTTGGGAGGGGTGGTGGGTGATAGAGAGATGTGTGGGTGCCCTCCTGGCTCGCCTCAATCCCTGCGTCCCTTTACTCATCCGATCTGGGGGCAGCGACGAGAAGGAAGGAGAGAGCGAGCTGATGCCGAGACCCCTGGGGAGAGATTAGCGCTGACAGCACAACAAAGAAGAATTACGCCAGAGGCCCTCAGCTCTTCGACAAATTCAAATGTAATGTATGGCTTTAACTGCGCCAAGGAGGATCAACATAATATATGATCGACCCACTTTGCGGTGCGCTCTGTTGGCAGTGATGTAAAAGCGATTTATGCCCGTAAAAATGTGCGGGCTAATTAAGTAAGACGTTGGCACGGGAGCAAATCCAATGAGCTTATGAGAGAGCTGGCAAAGTAGTGCGGCCCTCCCTCTGAAAGGTCTACCTGCAGGGAGAGAGAGGAGGAAAACTTCCACTGACTCCAGATCAGGGACGTTCACCACCCAGAACCGTCTGATCAGATGTGAGCATGCACGCGCGAGGCTGCTGATCCCTTAATTCAATTCTTGTTTGTGATTTGTTTAGGGTCCCCCTGCCCCGGCAGCGTCAGGGGGTCCAGGGCCTCTGTAATTACGCAGCCTCTCGTCCAATCAGACAGCAGATGAAATGTCCTAATTACAGCCTCGGTGGAGAAAGGCTCCACCGGGGGAATACATGTGCTGTTAGCTAACAGATTCTGGAGCCAACAGTGTTAATGAGACAGGGAGAAAAAAAAAACACCCCCCCACCCCACCCCCACCAAAACACCCCTCCTACACACACACACACACACCTTTTTCCACATTAATCAGAGCACCTAGTTCTTCCTGTCTCACTGTCAGTTCTTATCACGACCAGCCTCACGTCTCCATCCCGGTTGGAGGATCACCTCGCTGCTGCTCTTATTTCCCAAACAAGGAAGCTGTGCCGGCGTGCAGTCGGCTGCACCCGGTCCACTCCATCAGTCTTAATCTGGAGAAATACACAGAGCACTTTCCGAGCGTGATCATCACTTAATGGCCACGAACCCCCCCACCCCCCGCACACCACCAACACATAATCCCAGGGTCTCCGGGGGGAAGAGTCGGTCGTGCAGAGGAAGGAGGGGCAGTCAGCCAGCTCAGCCCATTTCTCTAATGAGCTGCTGAATAGGCCATGTCAGAGACCCACAGAGGCTAACTACCACCCAACGCCCCTGGTACTCCGCTTCATGGGAAAGGCAGACAGTATATTTGAAGTTAATATTCCAGCCTGGAGGAACATGTCAGAACCACCAGTTGACAAAGCCAAAGAAGAAAAGGTGTTTTCCCTCTCAGCAACAGCAGTTGTTGTTAGCTTGATTGAAGTCCCCCTGCACCCCTGCATGCATACAGCGTGGCACTATTGTCTTTGTGTTCTCGCTCTCTGTCTACAGTTAATTTCCCCAGACCCCCATAGCAGCCGCTGCAGGTAGACCTCAGAGGTGTCATCTCAATTCTCCTACACGCCCCTCCTTTCTTAACAGCCAACCTGTTTCAGTACTTCAATCATTGCAGGAAAGAAATCCCACATCGGACTGATGTTGTCAAATCTTCTTTAGCAGGTGAGGAGGAAAGGAGAAGGTGATTCAGACTGTGGAGGTGCGGGTGTCTGCTGGAACAGCAGCTGTAACTGTCCCGGGGTAAATAAATAGATATTGTGGAGAGGGGCTATTATCTGTCATGGAGCGCTCATACAGTCTTGCCTTGTATTTATTGCGTACTTAATGGACTTGATTGTATTACTGAAGGTAAGGAGGGAAAAAAATCCATTGCCGGCAAGAAGGCACTTTCAGCATCCTGCAATTACCTTATGTAAATCCTGGCCTGGAATGTTGATCCACTGCTATTTAAAATGCATTGAATTTCCATGGAAAATGATCCACTCCTGCAGCCTGAAGCTCATTAATAACAACGATGAGCCGGGCTGACATTTGGAATACTTACACGCTTACTTAGCATTGCCATGCATGCAGGAACACAGCCCGGTCTGCCATGCGCTGCAGCTAAGACAGCACATTTGGAAAAAGGATGGCTTTGAATTAAAGCGCGCCGGCAAATGAGTTATTTCTGCAACTGGAACCACTTCTTCTTCTTCTTCTTCTCGCACATGATGTTATGGTTGTAAGTGCTCATGCAATCTTTGATCATGCGGAGAGCGGGGTGCAGGAAGTGTGCAGGCTGAAATAGCTTCATTCTCCTCAATTTAACTAGAATGCTAACATGACTGCAGTAAACTGCACCAGATTTGATACCGCTAGGGTGAGTTTTAAAGGAGCAGTTCACACAAATGACAAAAAAAACATACCTTCTCTCCTCCTTACATCCTATACATGCATAGGGCTTTATATGTCATGCTTATGTGTAAGCATGGCTCCTGCATCTGCTGCCCATGTGCTGCTATGTTGATTGCACATTGGGCCCTGCTGAGTGAATGAAGGACCAGGGTGGAGCCCAGTGACCAACAACAGGAGGTCAGGGCTGTGCGACTGCTACGTCACCGACAGCGGTGTAGCAAAGGGCCTTTCTGTGGTGAGACTGATGCACAGGAGCAGAGCTGAGGCCTTCGGTGTATATTCAGCTGCAAAAAGCTCTGATAAACTGACTGTTGACTGCCTGCTCGGAAAAAACTCAACGTGGGACATAAATCCCGACAGTTCTGATGTTTCATAATCACAACTAAAAGCCCGATGCCTTGGCTAAGCAGCCATTTGCTCACTGAGCTGAGTAAAGAGCGCTGCATAAAGTAGAGGAGTTTTTACCACAGAGTGGCAAAAACTCCCAACCATTTTGTTCCTCATCCAGCCACTTTGCCAACAGCCCACCTGCAAATGAAGCGGGTGGGGGTGGGGGCGCTGAAGACCCATAAATCTTTTATGCTCCATAATGGCTTGTTCACATTACCTGCCCACACCTCAGCCTCCACGGAGCAGGCCGGGCCAGCACTGAGCGTATCAGGCCTGAAAACCACGGCGAGCATATGGAGCACTTCAAACACTCAGAGCCTCCCCGGGCCTGAGCTGTGGTCGCACCCATGAATTATAGAAATGATCTAATTGTTTTCTCATTTGGAAATACTGGGGGCCCTCCTCTCTGCGTCTCCGTTTTAACGGCCTGTGGTTTCCAACGGGGCACATGATTCAGTGCTACCTACCTCCGACACGTTCGGAGAATCCAAGGTGGTCCGCCCTGTCAAAACAGAGCCAGAGCTGAGGTATAAGTCAAACCTGTTGCAGTAAATTAACATGTGGGCCCGAGAGGGGAGCGGGTTCCATTGGGCTTCAAAGAGGAATGGTCGAGATCAGACTGGGAAGGGGGGGGGGGGGCACACGTGGTGGGAAACACACATAAAACAAAGGTGGGGATTGGACGAAGACCTCTGAGATCCTATGGAAGCTTATTACTGCCAGGAAAAGGATAAAACTAGCTAAATGGTGGGAAGTGAATGTTATGGGACAGTACGAGATGCAAGTCTTGACTTTTTACATGATATACTGACAAAGGCTCACCACTAAAGTCATGTGATTGCACGATCAAAAGCATTTTATTGTTGAGAATCCTGAACGCTAACAATACCCTGGTCCCACTCCGGAACATGTATGAATTCATTAATACAGTAAAGAGAGGTGACATGTTAGAGGTGGCATCATATGGCACATTTCAGTCCTCAGGCCTTCATCTGATGAAAGTAAGATCGCTTTTTCTGAGAAATTCAGTAATAATATGATTAATTATTATTAAATCCAAACTACAACAGGTAAATTAAGAGACAATAGGTTGGACGTGTCCACAGTCCCTCAGCTTCAACTTGTCCTCACTCTGTTGGCTTAATCGGTTCGCTTTAGAGGATCAAACTTTCCACTCAAAACAATTTAGGCTTAGAAGATCAAATCTTGATTTTGCCTGTAACAGGAGACACAGTGACTCACTCTCATCATAACAATTAGTATCTCATTAATTTGACAAGTCAGTCAGGAAATGAGCTTAATCAGATTTTGACCTGTGAGCAGTTTTAGTTTTATCAGATCTAAACCTTCAATCTGTTCTTCTGTTTTTTGGGCGGAATCGGGCTTCCGTACATCTGATATCAGGTATGCCAGCACAGAAACACACACACACACACACACACACACACAACCTGCAGCGAAAAACAAAGCAAACACTGAACGGAGGTTTTTGCTCAGTGCAGCCCGCAGCAAGAAGCTTTGCTCAGCGCTCGCTCCGCCTCGTGCTTCTTAATCAAAACTGGCACCGTGGCAATTACCTAATTAGACATCAATTAATCCGCACCCTTCAGGTCGGCAGCCAAGTTTGACCTGAGGAGTAATGACAAAAATGCCTTCGAAGAATGGAGAAATCAGATTAATGGAAACTGAGCGGCAGAGGTTGTGCTGCATTTGAGAAATCTCCGGAAATATACCGCCGTTCATCTCATAATTAACAGGTAGGAATATAATTGATTGAGACATGAAAGCTTAATCACTCAATTCAATAAGCAGGATATCAGCTGAGTAGATTAATTCAATTGTGTAATTAAAGCCGAGGGAAAGGTGAAGCATTAGAGTTGATTGAAGGTTAAACAGCGGACTCACCTCTCTGTCTCCGGCGCCTCCGTCCGCCGCGGACATTCGGCTTCGCGCTCCGATTAAGAACACGCACGTTTACGACGTTTACTTTGTCTGTTCTTTTTATTATTAGACATGGCAATTTCACAAACAGCAGTTAGCCCGAAAATTACATTCAAAATGTGCAGCCGACCATGCGCAAACACTCCAGGTACACCTTCAAACAGAAGTAACAGTCGATCGTGTGTTGGTTTGCTCGTTGTTTTTCATCAGCTGTGTGTTGTTTTAATGCAAAATTTACAAAATCAAAGTCATCTTTCACTAGTTCACCATCAAAGCATACATACCTGTCACTATAACACATTGTAACAACTAGTTTCTGTCGCTGTACATATGCTCTGAAAGGGTTTTAAAGGCTCTTCTTTGCATTCTAACACCCATGCGTCAACCTTTCATATATTCTCAGTACCCTTTGTTTCCCTCCTCTGAATACTCTTTAATATTAGCTTAGGTGAAGAGAAGGGGCATCAGGCCGACAGTCAGAGACAAATCATGTGACCGTTGGTGACGTTGCAGTTCCTTGAAATCCACGTTGTTGTTTTCCCAGTGACACCAGGACCAGAAACCGACACCGCACAGTTCACAGAGGAGCACGGACGATGACCCCCGGCAGCTTGACGGAAACCACGTGAGACTGCACGAACACACACGTCGAACACAGGGCCAAGACGAGGATGCTTCTGCTCAGGGTGGATTCCAGTTGGGTTGGCTCACTCGCACGCACGTACGCACACACACACACACACGCACACACACTCACAGAGGGTTTGTCTGCCATCGTTCAAGTCACAGGACACACGTATTCACAGGGTTAATGCTAAACACTGGCTGCAGG
Source organism: Datnioides undecimradiatus (assembly GCA_008933995.1). Taxonomy (NCBI): domain Eukaryota; kingdom Metazoa; phylum Chordata; class Actinopteri; order Lobotiformes; family Datnioididae; genus Datnioides; species Datnioides undecimradiatus. The sequence goes on from WARS01000010.1 coordinate 12,272,067, forward strand.
GGGAGGGTGGGGGGGGGCGCGGTCTGTAACTCTGGTTCATCCAAGTGCCAAAACACAGTCCGTTAACATAACACTGATTATTTTCACCTGATCCAACACCACATCACAGACAAAGCTCCACGACGCAGAAAATCTATCCAGTTCCACTCCTTCGGCGAGGTGATGAGGTTGCCGGCTTGGCTTACAACGTCGCCCCGGCGGCGGTTCGCCGAGCTCGGCCCAGCCTCCGCCGGCTCCGGCTTGAAGTACGAAATACTGGCCACAGGGATCCAGTGCATGTGAGAACACCTGAATACTCAAAAACCACCAAATCACACGGACGTCCACACATCATCACGCTCAAAAACACCGCCCGCCGTCCGGCCCGCTCCTCGCAGCAGGGCGGGCAGCTGGGAAAGCGGGTGAAATCTGTACATCTTTTGTTTTTAATTCATCTCCAAAGCTTCGGTAAGTGCAACACTTTCATGAACTGTCCTGTCGACGAATGAAAATTCTTTTTTTTTTTTTTTTCTCCCAACGGCTTGGTCCACGGCAATGTTCAGCTCAGTCAAAGAAAAGGGGGAAAACAGGAAAAGAAGCCCGTGTCTGAAAAGCCCTGCTTCCTCTTCCGAGTGGGTACCTCTACCTGCCGAAGATGCTTTCGTACTCGAGCAGTATGAGCTCCACTATCTGGTTCTGGTACACCATGTGGACCGCGATGTTGCCCGTCTCCGTCTCGGGTCGCAGCAGCGTGGGTCCGAACACGATGGCCACGCTCTGGGTGGTCATCCGGTTGGCCTCTCCGTGTTCAATCACCCTGGGGGAGGTGGAGAGAGAGGGGCGGGGGGGGGCACACGGGGAGGATTAAAGATGAAACGCGTCATGAATGGCTTCAGGTGAGCGCGTGTTTGCTTAACAAGCTTTGGTTTCAGCGCAGCTTCGGGGGGTTTCATCTGGGAAACAACGCGGCGCTCTCTCTCCAAACATCTCCGGGGCTGCGAGCGGAGCCGAGGCGAGCCTCGCGACACACACTCGTAACACCACTGAACGCTCCGGGCTAGAGTATAATAGCCTTTTTAAATAGAATCTACATCCTCGCATGCAGATGCAAAAACAATAACATATTCATGGAAGGGGGGAGAGAGAGGAGATTAAATCCGCCTGCTGATATACGCAGACCTCCATACACTGAATGTCACGCTATAAATTTCCACAAGAAACACCACTTCACAGGTACTGAATTACAGCAAACACAGCGCCATATAAATGCAAATGGGAAACCTTGGCAAATGTCATTGTGAACATATGATATTACCAGAGGCTCCAGTGGGCTAAGAGCGCACGCTGGAGCAGGGCTGGAGTTTGTGTTTGCCCACGGGCTGATCAGACTGAGGAGGGGGCAAACACACAGAGTTCAGCAGGAGCCGGGATGAATGCAGGGAGACACCCTCAGGGTCGTTAATGAAGTCACTGCTGGCTCCGTCTGAGCGGTCTGAGAGGACGTCGGGGCGGAGCAGGGGTTATGCTCAGGAGCTGAAGCGCGGGAGTGTGAGCGGAGGTGATCAGGAGGGAAGTGACAGTCCAGTGGTGATCAACAACAGGATCAAGGATCAACATGGATCAGCCGGATGAACCGTGTCCCCTCCTGGATTTAAGGACTTTTAGGGCTGGGGGGTGTGGGCATAAGCAAATATCAAGGTATAATGATGCCCAACAGCAAAGATGACAACTAGTCTCACGTCACCCTATCGTTGTTATATCGATGTATTACCCAGCCCTGACTTCTTGGTGTCAGCCCAGCAGACTCCTCTATGTTCTGACCACTCCGAGGCTTCATGTAATGCAGGAGTGCGTGTCACTTTGCAGGATCGGATGTGACACAAATGCACAATAACTCTCAAGCCACTCCGAACCTTTTCAGATGATTTCATTGTGCAGTAAAATCCAAGACATCACTGTGTAACCGAGTGTGTTCGTGCGTGTGTCCTACCTGCGCAGGTGTTTGAAGAGGACCTGCATTGTGTCGTGGTTGGGTTTTGGCAACTTCTTGATCAAGTCTTTGATTGAGTTCACCCGCTGCCTGTAGTCGGAGCACTCTGAAGCGGAGACACAAACAGGGAACGGTGAATGCGCGTGTGCGGAGCGCCATCTAGTGGCCAAACGTCTCATCATAGTGAGTGTTCGACAGAGGGGCGGACAGGTTACTCACTGATGGCGTTGACAAAGTCGTTGAAGGAGCCGTACGTGAAGAGAGGCTCGGGAAGCTCCCTGAAGAACATCTTGAGGGCTCCGGTGGTGACGTGGATGTCCTCCCACTTACTGTCATTCAGATCCACCTTCTCATCTGATGGAGGGAGACAGTGATGAGGGTGATGGAGGAGGGAACCGTTCACTGCGGCACAATCTCATGCGTGTCCCACAGATTTTAACTGCATCATCATATATAGCTTCTGCTGGAGTGGAGTTAGTGTTTGAGGCATGTTAGTGGTCAGTGGGCTGCAGACTGGAGTCCTACCGTGATTTACAGCAAAGCGGAGCTTCTGGATCACCGCCAAGTTCCCGCTCACTCGGTACAGGCCGTCAATGTTGAGACCTGCAGGAGAAGGATCGGAGGAGGGGGGGGGGCGCACTGAAACATGCTGAGCTGAACTCCAGCAAACAACACCAGCAACGTGTCTAACATAGTCTAGTCTAACATAGAACTGGAATTGAGAGCACGTGACATGAGAGTGTGACGCAGTCGGACGGCTGCTGCTGCTCGTACCTGTGTTCTCCACATGGTCGATGCACATTTTGACGAAGTTGGGCACCGACGTGTTCTCCCGCTGGCACAGGCTGGTCAGGCTGCAGCCGAACACCTGATCTGTGGGGGATTAGAACACACGCCGGTTTGTAGCTTTCTGCTGCTGCGGCTCGTGACCGCGTGCGCGGGTGCTGATCCGCGTGAATACCTTTGATGTAGCCCTTGTCTCGGACAGCCTGATAGGTGGGCCGACGTATCAGGAACTTCTTGAGCTTCATCCTGGTTTTCTTCTGGTCCGATGAGTCCATACTCACTGAGGTCTTCATCGCTGAGGAGGACAAATGATATGTGAGTGTGTTCAGTACACTGACGCAGTGTAATCAGAGTGTGTTGCGGGGACATCAGCAGTCACCTCTGTTCTTCTTGGAGTCCCGGTGGTCTTTCTCCTTGTCCTGTTTCTCAGCTCCTGGAGACTCAGGCATGTCCTCCTCGATGGCCTCATCTGACTCCCAGGCCTGGACAGGAGGAGACACACACACATGCAGGATGAGACACAGTCACAGTTGCATTGAATGATGGGAAATTCCCACTAGCACTTTAATTTGGACCAAAGAAATGAGGTGATGAGATGAGACAGATGTCTGCTGTGGTTTTGCTAATGACAGACGTCTCCTCACGTGTGTGTTGATGGTCTCGGTGAGGGCCCGGTACCAGTCGTTGATGACGCTGTCGATCTCTGACTGGATCAGCAGCTCGGTGCCTTGACGCGTCTTCAGCTGAGGGAGCAGACGTCAGCATTACTCAGGGACGTCACATTTCCCAAAACATATGCGCTCTAAAAGCTGGTGCACAGTGAGGGTGACAGCAGATCCGCTGAGAGTGGTACCTCGATGACGTGTTTCTTGCTCGACTTGTCTTTGGAGGCCCACTCCACCGACCCCCCTCGCAGATCGACCGTGAACTCGGGCTTCGACTGGTTGCTGCCAAACTTCTGGAATCAAGCAAACGGTATCAGACTCCATGCCTGGCTCAAAGCTGCATGTTGGATTAGGTTGTTTGCACTCGTGTTATAAGAAAAACGTTAAAATCAAAAGGTGAGTTTCATTTCTAAATCTAATGGAACTGGGAGGTGAATTCCTGTTTCCTGTCTGCTCTGCTGGAGCAGGTGTCACATCCTGAAACACTGCGAATGGGTGAACACGTCATTATATCACACACACATACACACACACCTTTAGTCTAATGTTACAGGGAAAGCAAAGCACAGTTAGTTATTTCCATCATGCGCACATTGCTGAGCGACGATGCTTGTGGTGAAATCCTTTTAAGAATCTGGGACAAAAAATTCAAACCACTCCATGACTTTCAAGGCCTTCAAGGATTTTCACTTTTTCAGCCAGTGTTTTAATTAAATCTGCATTCAGACCATCCAGTGGCTTTTTATTGAACTTGGACCTGCATGTGTGGATATTTATTATTATATATTTACTGTAAACACGTGTGTTATCCCTATATAAAAAGTCGCTATGGCACACGTGTTAGCCAAGTGTCCATTTGCTTACAAATGCAGCTTCTAATGCAAACAGCTTGTGTCCATCTGATGAATGTAAATCACTCAGTTTTAGCTCTGTTTTGGTCTCCACCAACCCCTGACAATTTACTATCTTTGCCCGCCTGCTGTTTGGTGCAGGGCAGGGGGCACACTTTCAGTTTTATCTGAGCTATTCAGCTAAAACCAGCTGCTTGCTGCTGCAATGAGACTGAAATCAAAGCAGTGACGTCTGGAGCTGAGCAATAAAACAGGCTGCCATCTAAACTCAGGTCTTTTGCTTCTATTTCTAGACTTTTGCACATTAAAAACATAAGATTATACTGAAGACATGATTCAGGTTTGAAAATGGTGAATGAAACCTGATTTTAATTTGAAGTTATTCATAAAATAACACTAACACCGACACCTTTAACTCATGTTGCACTGGTTACAATACGTCACACAGGAGGAGCCACATGAAGTCACTTGTCCAATCAGCATAGTCATAGTTGGTTACATCATTCTGTTGGTTTGTTCACATAGCGCTGAGCGGCTAGTTGACGAGGTTACAAACTCATGCTTTACACACACATACACACACAGACAGCTCTCCTGGTCAGCTCAAGTAGGAGAGAATGAAGGGACAACAGACAGGGAGGAGGGGCAGCACATGCAGAGAGAGGAGAGACATACAGCAGCAGCCTGCACCGGCCTGCAGCTCACATAGGACACAGCAGGACGGGGCTTGACTGAGCGCTTCCAGGTGCTAAGGAGAGTGAGGAGCAGCTCGGGGATGGAGCCACTGCGGTAGTAAGACTTAAGGAAGGAGGAGGAGAGGAGAGGAGAGAGCAATGAACAGAGGGTGACAAACTGCACAGGTGGCAATGCAGACAGGTGACTATGCAGGAATAAGGAAGAGAGAAATAAGACAGATGAAGGAATGCTGAAATCAACTCTGGATGTTTGCAGGAAGAGAACACGAGCGTCGTGGGGCTGATGGGATACGTACCCAGCTGGTGCTGCCCCCTTGACCTTTTGCAAAGAGCAGGGAGGAACCCTGCAGCACTGTCCACGAGGAGGTCCAGTTCTTCCTGCGAGTCGCAAACAACTTTGTAAGATGACTTTCTTATAAGCTCCTCAGAATTTTCAAAAATGAAGTTGTGCACTTGTTTGATTCAGACCTGACTTTCTTTCCATTCTCTGTGATCTTGGTCACGTTGAGGACTCCGCACTTCTCTGAGGGCTGAGGAGCAAGACACAGAGGCACATGAGAACCTGCTAGAACACATGCAAGGAAACACACACATGCCGGTGCTTGAGAAGCAGATGGGACAATGCTGTAGGCTGTGCTGCTTGATGTCATGTCCGAATATGGCCAGCGGAGGGCGCCCTAACACTGCTGCAAAGCGCCAGAGCTGGTGCATTTGCGCTGATGAGCACATGTTTAGTTGTGGCAAGGGAGGTGATGCAGATGAGCTGAGATGTGGCATGCAGCCACAGATGAGAGAAAGCAAATGCGATGCGGAGTTGGAGCGTTTAGCAGGTGAGAACATGTTTGTATTTGGATGCAGGTGAGAGCAGGATGATGATGGTGGTGATGTGGTGCGATGCAGTGCATGCTGGGATACTAACTGTGGTGGGGTGCTTAGGAGATGAGGGGCAGGAGTCAGAGTCCGGAGAGCTCTGCTTGGGCGCCGGAGCACACTCCTAACAACAAGAGGCACAACATGATGAGTCGCTAACAGCTACCAGCTAACTACAAGAAGAAACATGGAGACAAACAGAGGTTAGTCAGGAGAAGAATGGATCAGCAACCTGGAGAGGAAATCACGAGTGTGTTGGATGTTACTGTCAGTCATTGAGAGATCAAGATGAAGGGGAGGTGAGTTAGGATTCAGGCTGCTAACGACATGCTTCTTTAGCTTCTGAGGAAAAGGGTGTTCATTCAGAGGAAACTGATTCCAAGATGCTGCTTCCTTCCTGTTTCTGCAATCCATGGCGAGATCAAATCGGACACCTTTGATTGACGGGGCTCTGATTGTCGTATTACGGCAGCTATTTAACCAGGCTGACAGTGAATCAGAAGGGATCAGAGGCTGATTGGGGAGGAGAGGCTCTGTGCGGTACCAACTTTATCGCGGCAAAGGGAAAGGCGAAATCTCCGCTTGTGCGAGTCGGAGGTGAACCGCCACAGTTTGAAAGAGAACTGAAATGAAAAACCAAAGTCAAATACGATGCTTGTAAAGGAGTCTTCATGGGAGGGTCAGATTACTGCCTGTTAACGGGCCATGCTGTCTGACGCCTGTGCATGAAATAGCATAGCATATCAAGGTCCAATAGGAGCCATATCAGTATCATATTTATATCATATCCATACAATATCAATACTATATGTGTTAATATCAGTATCTGCATCATAGTGGTGTCAGTTTCGTACCCAATATGCATCAATATGCAAACAGTTTTTCTGGTATTTAATGCAGACACACTGCGCGTGCTAACATGTTGGTGTCATTAACAGCTTTATAAAGAATGTCAGATCTATCCTTTCATATAGTTACTTGTTTGAGAACGCAGCCTCATATCAGAGCCTCTTAGCAGAGTCGTATCAGTAATGCACGATCAGTCCCTGGTGTGAATATATTCGCATTTAGCCTGTTAGCTGTACGGCTATGTTTGCTTTAGTTTCACTGGACACGTGAGATAATGCCATTGGCTGTTTGATACAAGCTTCACACTGAGTTGTTACGACACTTGCCTGGCCACATAACACAGGGAGGGCACAGCAAAAACTATTGAGCGGTGGCATTGTGGGAAATGTAGGATCCAGCGTTTCCCCGAGTCTGACTCACACTAGGGGAAAAGGATCATATCTCAGCTATGCAGCGCCAGTGTTGACCGTTGATGTTGTTTTTATGATTTGTCTCAAACGCTGACCAGCTGAGGGTGAATCGCAAGAAAACTCATAAAACGAAAATAAGACAAAACACAGGCTGACCTGACAACATGTTCATCTCAGACAGACAGCAGACCTGCTTTTTCCTTCAGCTACACACTGCCCATTGACTCCCACACAAAAGACACAGACTAAGCCATTGCGATCTTTTCCTCTGTTGAGCTAAAAGTGTCGTTCTCTGGGATTAAACTTGAGTGTCTGTGCCCACGCCGGTCGCAGCCAACAGTCTGTGTAACTACGAGACGCGCCAGACTTTGAATCCTGCCGTCTCCGCTGGGTCCTACCTTGTCGTTGAGGTCTAACACGTAGGTGCTGTGTCTCCACTTGGTGAGGACGATGGGATCCTGCTGCTTCCTCTCCAGGCTCCGGCTCTTGGGAACCTCTCCAGACTGAGGGGAGATATTGTACTGCGGAGACACAGAGACCAGAGCCACAGTTTAACCATCACTGGGCGACAGCGGCTCGCCCGTCGGCGCCTCCCCCCTCCTACCTCTCCTTTAACTCTCCACAGCACCATTGGACAGGGGGGCCTCTCTTACAGCGCAGTCATTGTCTTCAGCAGTCCACAGTCAAGTCCACTGAGCACATTCATGTCTATTCACCCCGAGAGCAGACTGCTTGGGTCTGATCAGCTCTCCAGATTAGCAGGTGAAGAGCCAGTAATAGCCTGTCGCCCGGGGTTCAGCGCAACCTTGGCTCCCGTGTGAGCTCCTCAGACACTCATCCACTTACCCCGACAGGAGCAGCCTTAAGAATACACACCTGCTGAGGAGCCTGCTGAAGTGTGTTACTGGGTGGTGGTGTTGGGTGATGTAATATGAGAAGGTTTTCCATTTTCCAGGGGAGATTACTGTAAATGGGGTATGACTGCTGTAACAAGGGAGACAAAAGCACGTGAGCGGCTAACGTTCAGAGGTTGTCTCACCTTGGGCAGCTCCCACTCTGACCTGGATCCATCGGCGCTGTAGTAGTAGGGTCGGCCTTGTTCGTCCACGTGTTTTATCCACTGGGAACACAAACACGGGTCAGAATCCAAGAGGTTAATGCGACCACAGACACACGTGTGGACAGCTGTGAGCAGGCTGCAGGCTGCATGCTCGATCGATATACCGCACCTTCTCCTGTGTGTACTCGGAGACGTAGAGAGTGTGTCCATGCTCGTCCAGCTCCTCGGACCAGCCTCTCGGGGGTGACCCGTACTGGCTGTCAGACTGACTCGAATGGGTGCTGTGACAGTTGTCCTCTGAGGACAGCGGCTGCAGGGACAGAGACAGAGACAGAGACAGACGGTGTCGTGACCCCGCTTTTCTGTATCTCACTGTCCGCAACACAAACACGTCCATGAAGACGCCACCACCCTGTGACCTGACTTCACTGTTTTCATTGTATCCTGATTAGCCTCTTTAGCTTAGCATTAACATTAGCCTGGCTCTGTGAAACTGTGAAAATTGATTAATTTCCTGTTCTTTGATACGTCAGTTCAGCCATTCTTACTCTGTGCAATGATGCAATGAACCACAGCACCACTCGGGGGTGCCGTTGGCTACTTAGACAGGAAACTGCAGCCTGACAGGAAACCGCCACTTCCCCCTTTCAAAAGGCACGTCTGTCTCCCCATCTCCTGTAACCACAGCGCCGTGTTACAGGTCCTCTGAGGTCCACCACACCTTCACCACAGACATCTAAAGTCTCTTTATGTTCTCCTCAGCCGTGTCTCCAGCTCCTCACATACACACTAAACACCTGTGAATCCTGCGTTTCAGCCTGTGATCACACCTGCCGTTTGTTTCAGGAGTGGAAAAGTCAATTTAGTGTATGTTTTTGATCACACTGACCAATCAGAAGCTTAGGAGTGGCTCTTCACAGTTTACACATGCGGGCAGCATCGTTGGTAAAGCATCCCTCACCTCACTCTCCGCCGTGCCCTGGATGTCACCTCGGTAGCTGCTGGTGCTGCCGCTTGTGTCCCTGGTGCGCGGCGGCTTCCAGGTGCGCTCTCCGGTGGCGCGGTTGTAGTAGAAGTGTCTGCCGCTCAGGTCTTTGTGGGTCTCCCAGTCGCCCAGGATGTGAAGCGGGGAGCTGGAGGGGATGGGCGGCAGGCTGGACTGAGAGATCTTCAGCTCCTGGAGGTTGGTGTAGACCGGTGAGTCGGACCGGCCCTGACCTGTAGGTGATGTTGTCTGGTGGAGGGAAGACAAAAGAGATCAGAACACGCATGATCCTGTCCAACTTATGTGAGAGCTGAACATTCAGCTTGTTCCTGTTTTTCAGCTGATAATCGCCCTGAATGTCTTGATTTTCCTTTCCCAGAATTCCATAACCAGAAGGGGCTCTGAATATCAGTAGGAATGTTGGTCATGTCCAGGACAGCTATCACATCCTGGACTGGACTGATGGAATGTAACAAGCTGAGCTGTGAAGTCAGAAATGACAAACAAATACTGAGACGAGCTGTACGTAAGCCCGGCTCCTCTTTCAGAGCTTATGAAGGTGAGGCAGTGATTTACGAGCCTCTCTGACCGTCTGCACGCCAGGATGCAGCTGCTGATCGCATCAGACGCCACATGTGGCCCGCAGATACTTTAAAACCATTTCAGTCTGATTCGAATCAGGTCCTGGACCCAGATGGACTCGGCACACTTACGTAACCACTTATCTGTCCGCTGAGACAAATGCTATGAACATAAAGGAGCTACTGGTATGAGCTTTACTTCTATAGAACGTTTCAAGATTAACGTTGGAAAGTGATTTCCAGGAAGCAGAAAAGAGAAACAGGACTGCAGACACAAAGGAATAGAGGAGGAACAAAAGAGGAACAAAATCCTGAAAGTTCAGGAAAACGAGCAACTGATTTGACTTTCAGGAGCGTGCGTGAGACCATCTTTAGTTTTAGCTTTAAAGGACATAAATCCTGCTTTTATCAGCGTACTCTCCTCCCAGAGGCCAAAGGAACTGCACACTTCTCCTCCAGCTTGAGTACAGTTGGAGAATATGAACAGAGGCGGGTGATCAATGGGTTCCTCAGATTCAGATATTCTGTCTGAAGAGTGATCAGACCCCAAACAATGCACACCAAAGTAATAATATGCACAGACAAGCCTTAGCAACTCAAGTTATCACCGTGGCAACAATGTAATCTTTCGACGGTGTGGTAAAAGGGATAATCCACCAGCTACGTCATGCTGTATTTGACACAGCCCCTGCTGGAGGGCTTTGTGCTGTTGGAGGTGATGCAGGTTCCTCACTTCAGACGGATGAAGGGGTTCTTCACACGGGGCCACTGTCAGTCCGAACGGCTCCGTACAGCAGATAAGGAAGAGGAGAGGAACTTCATAAAAGCCGACATGTCTTTTTCCAAATCTCTGGGCTGACGGCGGAGTTCATTAGCTGCAAAGAGAGAATTACTCTTTTCCTCGACAGAGAGCTACAGGTTTTGACACATGCGTGCTGACCTGTTCCTATGCAATCTTCTTGTCTACCATGCTGCTATATATAAAGCTTAATTAATGTTTAGAATGAGGATGATTAAAGTGGGGAAACAGAGGAGGAAGAGGAGCTACAGCTAACTACCTGACAAACCAAGGGCTGTTGATCAGTCATATTAACACGGGGCTCCAGGTGTACTCAATGAATATATGATCCTATCATTTCTATGACGAATAATCCAAATATGTGACTGGATTCATCGCAAATTTCTTTTCTTAATGACCTAAAAACTGACCACAGCCAACACAAACGTAGCCGTGCGGTGTCAGAGGAGACTCTGCAGGCACGAGGGTCACTCCACCGAATCCAAAAGGCCCTGTTTCTGTGCTACCGCTCCATGCTGAGGTCTCTGAAACAACAGTTGGGGGTTTGGAGAGGAGCTGTGGCCCTGAGACTGTTGCCAGCACCAAAGGTTCTGTAAAACAGTGCAGGGAAGCGCTCGAGTGCAAAGGATTCTGCTATCAGAGGCTGAGCCAGCACCACCCCTCCCACTCCGTTTGTTACAGGTGAGGAATGTGGAGGTGGGGGGGGACTCCTCAGTCAGAGGATTTGAACCGCTTTCAGGACACAGATGGGACTTCCTGCCGGTCTTGGAATAACAGGAATACTTTCCCTATAAATTATTATTTAATATCCTGCACCCGCGTGGGAGCAGAGGAAAGGTTTCAGTTAGCTTCACCCGCTGCTTCTCTGTTTCAGTCCAGCGCGCAGCGAGTGCCCGAGCATGGAGGCAAACCGCTGAGAGGTGCCGGCCCGGCCGAACTCGGGTTCAGACTCATCACTCTTGACCAGAACGGAGCTGGCGGGCTGCAGCTTTAATTGGGTTTTTGGGAAATAATGCGGTAACGACCAGGTCTAAATGCAGATGATTGAGCGTGGCTTGAGAGTGAAGCTGGGGTCAGATCTATTTAGATTCCGCTCGGGCCAGTCAAACCAAAGTGCATCCAGCGGAGAAGTCATTAACGAGCCTTAACGTCCATCGTGACAGCAAGTTAAAGCCAAACAGCTTCCTGCGGTCTCGCCTTCATCCAGGCAGCCGTTTAACAGTCGCTTTGGACAGAGCAGAGAGTGCATGCAGCGTGTTACTGCACAGGAACACAGGCTCTCTGTTGACATCCACAGTGCACATGTCACAATCATTTAACCTCATAATACCATGTTGCCTTTTACCGCCAATACGTCTTAACTACCTCGATCAAACCCTTCCCATGATGCAACTCTGTAGGTCGGTAAAGGCAAATAATGAGAGCTAGAACAGAAAATCACATCACTTTGATGTGACGCAGCCGTGTAGAACAGGAAAAGACAAAACTTATGACAGGATGTGATGTTACAACACCCAAAACCTTATCTGCTCTCATCTCATCGTTATATCTGTGCAATACATCTAGCCCACTCCTGTCCACACAGGCGATTGTACAACTGTTTCCACAGAGTGAGTGGAACTAGGTAAATGAATCTTAATGTGGACGGTCTGCAGTGTGCCTCCTTCAGAGCAAACCACCGCTCAGCATGAACTAAACAGGACCCCGCCAACATCACCGAGTGTCCTGTAACCACTCACATACAATATATATGCTGCTAGTCTTTAGCCACGCTAAAGCTGTGGCTAATGTTACAGTGATGTCAGTCAGTCTGTCCGTCAATCAAGAATAAACCACAATTAATGCCCCCCCCCCCATCAGTCTCAGCTGAATTTAGAGCTCAGGGCTAATTAGCAAGTGTTAGCACATCGATGCTAAACTGAAAGCAGCCAAATCTGATTCCAGCTCTATTAACATACCTTAAAACTCTTGTGAAAAAGAGAAACGGATGACTAACCGCTCCCTTGAAACCGAGCAGCAAACTCAAAATAGAAGCGAGGTCAAGAGACAATTTGCAAAAATGGACTGCTCTGTATCAGACGGAGAAGCCTTATGCAACGTGCACCATATGCCGAGAGACAAGTCCAGCACATGCCTGGAATAGCAGAGGACAGCAGAGGCACTTTCCGACGGTGAATGTTTCTCTGAACCCAGCATCAAATGTTTTACTGGCAGGCTGCAGCCTGATAGTATCTGCTGGTTTCACACGGGCAAACGATTGTTAGGACCTCACTGATGCTACCTGGAGCTCAATTTGACAGTTGTAACAGAACAAAGCGGGCAGTGCCTGCAAAGCGTCTGATGGAAAGTTCTCAAACTGTAACTGGACAGGTGGCGGCAAGAGACACCAGGAAATTAATTGTTACCAGACATGAAATCCATCTGTTCACTTCTATGTTAGAAAGCGGACGCAGTGCAAACACGCCCAAATATCATCTTTAGATACGCAAAGTGCACACACTTTAATGTCCACCGTGTCTCGTTTCAGGTTCCTATCTGTTCCGTCACCTTGTATCTGGGGCTGCACACAAACACGTCGTCGTCATCCTCGCTGGGTCTCCTGTAACCTCTGATTATACTGAACGCACGACGCATGGCGATAGCACGGCGGGCCTCAGCAGTGACGGGACATGCACCAACCGCTGCGGCTTCACCTCCCTGCAATGCACACGCACGGCCGAACAGTATCCCCGGCTGGTGTGGACAGGTTCGTCTGATGGTAGGAGGGAATTTGAGACCGACTGCGACAGAGGCAAAGGGGAACAGGATCTCTCTACCCCACAAACACACACGCACAACCTCGTTTAACACAACAGGAAATGACAATGGAAAAGTCAGAGGTTCCTCTATCGATGTGTGCTTCAGTGTGTCAACCACAAACTGAAACACGTGTGGACGGACAGAGCGGCTGTTTGGACCGTTCCTGAGGAGGCCGAAGCTCTAGCTTCAAGCTGGCCGCTGCTCTCCACACACCAGAGCAGACAGCCTCGGCGTGTGGAGGAAAGACAATAGCGCTGATGTGCAAGGGCTTTGTCCCGCTCTCATCTTTCACCTGAACCGACACCTGCTGGAGCTGACGGACTGAGCAGCACAGTTGTTGCCTAGTTTGACGGGAAATTAAAGGTGAAGAAAAAGGAGTGAGCAACAGGAAGGGGCACAGAAAGGAATCGGAACGTAGCAGGAAGTAAAAAACCCAGACACGGGTGAATGAACCAAAAGAAAACACACCTGTTGACGCTGAGGTGAAGAATGATGAGGTATATTAAACGGAAATGCTGTGAAAACACGTTTTAAAGAGCTATAAACCGTTTCAACAGTCCCTTAAACATTTTGCAACACCGGTTGTTACACACGCAAGTTAGCTCTTTCACCATCGCAGCGCAGCTTTCTGTCAAACACACATTCACCTTCTGCCTGAGTTTGGTTGCAAACGTCTTCTTTTTTCTAAAATCAGATCAAAAACTCAGAGCGATGGGCACTATCGAACTAACTATTGAAAAATCTGATGATGATGATTTAAAATTGAGTGTGCAGTCACAGTGGAATCGTTATTTTTGCCCAGGGAGGTTCCTAGCTGAGTGAAATGACCTGGAAGTATCCAAGCGGCCTCAAGGAAAGACTTCGATGCTCCCTTTCTCGTCTCCTTAAGCGTAGGACACACTGCAGCAGCTTCTACGAAATGAAAGCAGTTAAGGTCATCCCATAATTCCTTGCAGCAGTGTAGTGTAACCTTATGATGTTATCATCGCAGTGCTCAGCAAAAGCCATTTCTTTTAGACTATTTGATCAAAATGCAATGTTTTTTTCTGGCGCACGAGACAAAATGACCTTTTTTAAAATAGAATTCCATCAGACTTTTACCACAGCACAGCTAATTCCACTGAGATTTATTACTTATCAATAATCGATCAATCTTATCAACAACAAAAATAACAAATTAGAAAAGTAAGGCTCAAATCTAGAAGCTCCTGTACTCTCATGACAATTACCAACAATGAAGAAACTCCCTCATCTCACATACATTCCTCTCCATGGTCATGGTACTGGCAGCCCTCCTGGCTGATTGTAAATCTCTCCTCGCTCTTGTCATTGGCAGATTCCTGGCTCGTCTGAAGTGTATGAGACGTGGCAGAGAGCTGGGAGGCGGGGGGGGCGAAGCTCTTCCAGCTTGTGGGCGAATGGTGCAAACGAGGGATGGATGGAGTGAGAGATATAGGCAGGGGTGAGAAGAGAGGGAGAGAGGTGCTGCTGAATGCAGAGCAGTCCGTGGAGCGGCAGCCGCAGCAGCAGTCTGTCTGCAGAGCCGTGATAAATGAGTTTCAGACTACAGGTCGGTACAGTGTAGGACCCCCACACACTGCATTAGAATGCATTAATGCAGCCTGGAGAGTGAGCAGGTACACCCAGCATGGAAACGCGTGATTCATTCGACTCAGAGGTCTAATGGAGTGTGTGAAGGCAGAGGGGACCAGACGCACACAGCAGAACCAAAAGAGCTGATGAGAATTGGCTCGCTGATGGGGCCCGATGAGATTATGGTGCGCTGCGTGGAACACGGCTTACTGCAGCCTCGGATTTATCACCAGGTTGGGAATACTACCCCGTGTTTCCCCCTTCCTCCCCCTCCTCCGGTCTATCCACTGTCCCACTGTGCTTGTAGGATCGCTAAAGAATGCCTGTGCCTTGCACCATAAATTATTCTGTGTGTAAAGAAGCGCAGGTCAGGGTGAGGGCAGCAGGGATGTGGGCCTGCAGTTGCACCCGGAGTCCACTAGGTGTCTCTCTGAGGCAGGGGAGCACAAGGAGCAGGGGCGCTGGTGAGTGGGTGGGAGTCTCCATCAAATGCATCTGGCCATGAGGAGAGCAGCGTGAGGGGGAGGGCTTTCTCTCCGTGCACACATGGCAACCCACTCTGCAGCATCTCCGCGCCGCACTCCGAGGCATTATTAGAATCCATGCGGCAGCACGCGCGCGGCCACGCTCGGCACGTTTCACACATAAAGCAGCTCAAACGCCTCATCTTTGACCGAGCTGCCATGCAGTTCAGTCGTGGTGCGGCGGATGATTCAGAGTCCGCTCCATGGCAATGCCGCTGCTGCCGGAGACAAAGACAGTAGAGCGCGTGACATCAGTTCAGCGCAAATTGACGGTTTAAAACCCTGCTGTCACAGCCTCCTCCTGCCTGCATCCCGCAGCCCTCTGCAGCACACCTGGAATCCATGAGCTCTGCCTACTGTTGAACTGAAATGACAGTAACAGCACACGCTTGGACATTCCCCCCTTAAACACAGTTTAACACAGTCAGCTGTGCACATTCTGCGGAAAGGGTTAAAACAGGAAGGCAAAAATAAATAAAAAGAACATTTTATATATTGTATTTATGTGTATATAGAGCCTAAAAACACTGCTGACTGATACACATGATCACATTTTATATACACCAGTTTATTTGGCAGCTAAAACATCTACATCAGTCCTGCATGTCTGTATGTCTCCATTCATTTCCCTTTAAATTCTCATTGACATCATTTGTCTTGGTTGACAAATGATGTTAATAACGTTCGTTACGTCTCTGTGACAGCCTCTCTGGTTGTTGGCTTTAATTGCTTTTAAAGCCCAAGTGTGAGCGCTGCATGTTAAAGCAGCCCCAGTGCTGGTTGTGCTAAACGAACAGCTTCCAAAACCCAAGTGGAAGCACAAGATGACACCCCTGACACACACAGAAAGGTGGCCTCATGGTAAAGGCCGGCGCACCCGGTTAGATGCTGGAAGACGTGCGTGCTAACATCAGTGTAAAAGGTCTTTCCGTCTTCTGTCACAGATGGCGCCGCCTCAGAGTGTGTGTGTGCATGTCTAACTACATTACATAATGTGATTGTGCAACTGAATTAGACGGAAGGTTAAAGGAAGCATGGTGACTGACGGAGCTGCATCCGTGACCATGGCGACACCTAGCCAATCAGGTGGCCGCGCAGAGGAGTGTTTGAAGATAGACCACGGGGTTGAGGGGTGGTGGTGGAGGAGCCAATGCATCAATCCACTCCGCTCCCTCTGTTCTTTTGTCCTCAGTCCTCTCATCTTATTCCACTGACCTCTTCCCACCTCCTTCATCTCTCACTTCTGTTTCCCCTCTTCTAGCTTTCTTGCACACACACACGCGCGCGCACACACACACACACGCGCGCACACACACACACTCCCTGCTGCATCCTCCAATAATCATGCACCAAACCTCCTTGGCTACTCTCTCTGCCCCCTGCCATGCTCAGCCAACGCCCCACTGCCCCACCCCCACCCTCCATCACCCACTCTGCCTCTGCTCCAGGAGGTATGATGCCCATCACGACGTCCGTATGACCGGATTAACCTACATTTCCACCTCGCTGGGTGTCAGACCACATTTGCCCACTCTCCCATCATCACGTTCATGCTGTTTCACAAGCCGACCGCGCCCCCCCCACCCGCCCACACCCCGAGCCCTTCGCGAGCAAGAGACTGACACAGAAATGCATCAGCATGGACGCACGAGCAGATGCTTACAATCACACACGTCGCTCCTCACTTTCCTTAGCAACCAGTTCCAGCCTCGTACTTGTAGTCCAGCGAGGCGACGTGTTCAAAAAGACCCGATACTGGAAAACGACCGAACGGTGACGGCGGGTGGAAGGAAATGATAATGGGATCTGAATATTGACTTCACTCAAGTGCACGCCGCGCACGCATAGACAGGTCAGCACAACATGACCAGGGTTTGTGAGTGAAAGCACAAAGAGATCTAGAGAAGTGAGTCAGCATGTTTGCACTCGTCAGGATGACGACAGCTACTTTCATTTCGCGGATCAGAGGCTTCGGCGAGGCTCACAACCTGACAGAGACGAGAGCAATTAACCTTTTGGTCCTGAGCTGATAGCGCTCGGCTAAAATGTCAGTTCGCGTCTTTGGGAATTCACCCGGCTTCTGATAGAGCTCCGGTAGCTCGGTGGATGCAGTGTGTGTAACCGCTGCTGCTTGCATACTGCAGACAAAGAAGCTCGAGGGCTGCAGACAAGGAAGCGTTACCCGATTAGAGCACAAAATGGTACAAAGCTGTGGACAGCAAGTTGATGTTCGTAGAGTTTTGGGTCAAAATGATGCGTTTCGCATGATTTCAGACACTTCACAAGCCGAGCAGATTAATCGAGAAGCATCTCTACTGTTTTCACGTCTTCTGTGTGAGTAACAGGAGGGGTTGGCTGCCTCTCCAATAACAGTTCCCTCTTGAAATGTTAATGAGCAAGGAAGGGCGGATTTTGAGGACGGGGGAAGCCTGCAGCTCCCCTCCCTCATGTGCAGTCTCATGCGCATATGGGGAGATGCTGTCATTGGCCAAAAACCAGTCTGCCATAGATTCTGCAGCGTGAGCGTGCCAGGAAGTGAGCTTAACTAGAGCGAGGGGATCTAACAATTCATATCTGGGACAAAACGTCCATGGTTATTTTAAAGGCACCCAATGGACAGGGTTTGGCTTCTATTTGAGGCCCAGACTGGAGTCGGAGTGTAAAAGCAGACACAGATGAGCCAGAATCAGCAGACAGTTCCTCACTTTAAAGAATACGGAGGCATTCCTGCAGTGTTGAAGAATGTGTGTGTGTGTGTGTGTGTGTGTGTGTGTGTGTGTTTGGGCATCTCAAGTATCGCCAGGTCTGTGCAGGGCAGGAGTGTACAGCTGTTGGAGTTTGTAAGTGCGTGTTGCATTACACGCAATCAGAGGCGGTGTTTCTGCACATGCTGCTTACTGTCAGCGTGCAGGACATGATTTGTGTTGGAAGCCGCTTCGGGCTGCAGCACCTGGGCGCGCTCTGTCTCTGCCTGCTTTCTGGTTTCTCCCCTCTCTCGGTGCAGTTCTCAGATTGGATCAGTTGATGAACTTGTAGTGGGCGAGCTAACAGCTAACATGCTAGATGCACAGGCTAGCACTACTCAGTCACAACAGCTCATTGAAGCATCTCTCTGTTTTCTCTCTTATCTGTTTACTCCTGGCACCATGTTATTCATTAAAAGTGACCAAGGTGGGAAAATAAAGTTCACCAAGGGTCAGTTAGCTTAGCCCAGGGGCTAACAGAACCGATTCACATAATTTATTCAAAAGACGTATATGAAGCACCTGATGAGCGGCTCCCTCTTGGTGGAACACCTTTCAGTCAGGCAGCAGGGGGAAGTGGATGTTGAAACACAGCTTCCTCCATGTTGGACTCTCCAGCTCCTCACCCCTTCAAAAGGCCGACGCTGCTGAGGCGGCTTGTTATTGGTCGACTACGAGACCAGGTGGGTCACTGTTGACCAAAACACAATTTCTGCGGATTTTCGAACCAACTGCGACGATTCGATCAGCCGTTTTACTAACTGTCTTTACCCACTCAGTCGTTACATCCAAGTCACTGATGATTAATTATTAAAAACATTGTAAAATATCAATATCAAGTGATTTGGCCAAACATCTTGTAATTTTCTTTGTTGCCCAGCTGTAGGTATGAGAAACACTCAGAGGAAGGGAGCGTGTGGGTGAAACTGAGACAAAGGTGCTGCATGCTGTGCAGAGACTCATACGTTTCTCTCCAATAAGGGGTCAAAGGCCACAGAGCCACAGCGGGGTTAGGGTTAGTGACTCCAGGACCCCCGGCAGTCTGTCCAGTGTGGGTGCTGCGCTCCCAACCCCTCCTCCTCTCTCTCTTCCTTCTGCCAAACCCGGACTCAAACGCCACTTGTGTGAAAGCTGCGCAGCATTTGCGAGCCAGCGTCTGTGCTCTGCGATCAAAGTGGGAGACAGACAGCCAGGCTTGTGGGACAGAATGACAGGGCAGTGCCGCAATCTGTTACCCACACGACCATCCAATAAAAAGGAAGAACAGGATGTGATGGATTCTGCGTTCACTCCTGAGAGAGAAGACCGAACAGGAAGGGGCCCGGTAAATGAATCCTGGCTGCACAAGTCAAACGACCTGCCAGCGCCCTGACAGCATCAATTTGTTCTGTTTAGCCGTGGACAGGTTTCTGAGGGGGGGGGGGACATATCGATGACACGCTGAAGGGAAATTCAATTTCTTTAATGGAACCAGCATTGCCAAATCTCTCTCTTATTACTCATTTAGAGTGGTTTCGCCGCACAATGACTCTCTGTGCTCAAACCCGCCACCATCGGGTTCTCTCCTGCTGCAGGGCCAAAACAAACACAGCGTCTGTTCTTTGCTTTCACCACGAAACATTACACATTAGATTCACACCGTGAAAATGTGATTAATTAGTGCCAATGAGGACTGTTTTCAGGTCAGTTTTCTCTGGCACGTCATCGTCACCAACAGAAGGGCCGACGGTGCTGTATGGTAAGAAGTATTTTACTTCCACGCTGATTATTCCTCCCTACATCTCTCTCGGTGGCAGGTAGCACGGGGCTGAAGCAGAGACTTAGCAGCATTCCTCTGTAGCTGACAGCTGACAGCTAAGCCCCCGGTTAATGACTAATCCTGCCCTCATGCCTTCAGTGTGATTGGTTCGAGCTAATAACACTAGCTCCCTTCCCTGGGTACTGAATGGCTGGTTGGACAAGGTGGGCTGCAGGTGAAAGCGCTGGAGGCCTTCGAGGTGCAGCTGAAATGATGAAGTCTTTTGATTGATCGTTAATTTGATTGAAGCAGAAGGGCAAAATGTGAGAGGATCGGCTTTTCTTTTTTTTACAGTTTGGTAAAGTGAATGATTTTGCAGTTTTGGTCGGACAAAACAAGCAATCTGGAGCATCATCTCTCTCTCTGAGTCCAAAAGTTTGGATCTCTGAAGACCTCGACCACTAAGGCGCGCAGGAGGGAGCAGCTCAGCTCTGCGCTGCCACTGTGCCGGCGCTACACCGAAGCTACCTCAGATAAACTCATCTACAGCAGATGTGTTTCCACTTGTGATGGATGACATCATGGTCTGAGATGTAGCTTTCACACCATCACTTCTCAAACAGGTCTCCTTACACACAGTAAACTAGTCTCGGCCGTGCCAAATGACCCTTTAAATCCATTTTTGTCTTTAGCTCGGGACCTTTTTTCCACTTAGTATAACATTACCTCATACTGGATACAATGCAGCCTACTGTACCTCAGTGAATACATAACCAGGCTGCACAAACTACACCAGAAAATCACTTTGTGACAGCTCATTATACTACAGAACAAGCTCAGATTAGTCAAGCCTCCAGTAGCTCTCCCTCTCGGTCTTGAGCAGCTGTCTGGAAGGCAGCTGGCTGTGGTTTACTCGAAGTTAGCAATATTCCCTCAAATATTCCCTGCTAATCTGTTAAATTTATATAGAAACAGGGAGACGTGTTCAGACTGTTTCTGGGAACTGGAGGAGGTCAGAAGACAAATAGCCCTGATTTCCCTGAGCTCCACTGCAGAAACAATCCAACCCAACCTCCTTTTAAATGGGATGATAACATCTGGAACAGTCATAATAATCATCAGCAAACTATTCAAAATAAAAGGATTTAACACAACATTAAAACTCTTTGAATTGTGCAAAGACTGTTCTGTCTACACGGTCAAAATCAAATATACACCCACACATAAGACACATGCCAGTAGTGATGCTTGAACGGGTCATTCCAAAACCATCTGCATTGACCTGCGGCTGCAACAACCTCCACTCCTCTGGGTTTCTGGCGTTCCAGCAGGTTTGAGACCGTGGCTGCGGGGATTGGCTTCAACTCAGGCACAAGAGCACGACTGAGGTCCAACATTGGTGTTGGTCAGCAAGGCCTGGCTCGCAGCCGACATTCCAGTTCATACCAAAGGTGCTAGAGATGGCTGCTGACTGGTTCTTTCACACAGCTTTTTTCTGGTTTGTACACTGGGCCAATCGTCACAGCCAAAGAGACGCAACTATTAGTTGATTGACTGATTAGTGATTTGTTTGAAAAATCGATTTTTAATGAAATATCCAGTCTTTGGTTCCAGCTTCTTTGCTTTGAATATTTCCCAGCTTCCTGCTATAACAAGATTTCCCTCCATGGTGTTAACATAGTTTTGTAAATAGTGTATATTTGCCTTTGCATTGGTTAGCTGGTGAATTGTATTCCACATATTGGATATCTGAAGTCTATACTGGTCCAACCTTTTGCAAAATCTCAATTATACTAACTGCTGACTAACAGTGCGTTGTATGTGTATATGTCTGTGTGTGCATATGCATCATGCAGAGTTGTTTCCATTTGTAGTAAACCTGAATACACATGGACCAGAGGTCATTTCTCCAGAACAATAAAATAAAATTGGAACATTCACATTCTCGCTCAGGCCGTCCATTGAGCCAAGCCTCTGTTGTCTCCAAGCATCAATCAGACTCCCATGAGCCTTTGTGGCTTTGAGACGGGGAGAGTTTATCCCTTGTTACACATGTGCAACCCCCACAAAAACACACATTCTCCACATGTCTAGTAAAACCGTGCAAAGCACATAAGCCCCATCATGTACAGGAAAAACAGATCTCCTACAGGGAACAAAGAGTCCTCAGTACTTCCTGTTTTAGTGGATTAGGTCTCAGAAGAAACAGATTACATACAGCAGTGAAGTTTCTGTGGTGGACTCATGAACTAATGACTGCTACATGCTGCTAATATTACTAAATCACTTGTGGTGCTGTCAGCATGTGTGTGTGTTTGTGTGTGCATTTATCGTCTGTGGTAACTTAAGATCAAATTAGTCTTGTTTCTATGAATCCTGAGCAACTGTGAAGAAAATAACTGGCTGTGTCATGCACTTCCACTGACTACACGACATGTTGACCTAATAATACTGTTGCATTTCAAGTTGGAATCCCTTTAAAAACATGAACGCACACGAGGATGAAAAGGAAAATAAAGCAGTGACAGCACTGAACCGAGGGGTACCAGCTGACGGCAGGTGCACCTCCTTCCTCCATCCTTCATCTAGCAACTTTGACTCTGCCGACACATCAGCACATCAGGCTGGGACGGTGACAAACACAGATCAAGCTACTGTCTTCAAAGTACAAAAGCCAAATATATCACCTGTCTTCTGCAGCAGAGCCGAGATGGCAACAAGGGAGACATCAGCAACGACCCAGTAACATGTTCTTACTGAAACCTCCAGGCCTGCTGGTACCACACTGAGTTATGGAGCAACACCAGCACTCAGATGGGAGACAGTGAAGGATTCATACACTCGTACTGAGCCCCACCAGAGATGTGACCTCCCATCCTCTGCTGCAGGGGGGCAAAGTTGAAGACCAGCTGGTTCAGACTCTGTCTCACTCAAGGACAAAGTGGGTTATTGTTGGCATGAGGGTTTCAATTTCAACCTTTGAACATTTTTAACCAATTTCAACCTTTGAACTCTGTGCCACTGATACTGTTTTTCATCTATCTTTATATATACACAATTATAAAGAGGAGGCCAAAAAAAGATCAGATTCCATTTTAGGCATCAGATGGTAAAAGCAGACCTTGTGTGGCTGCTAGGAAAGGATCCACTGTACTGGGAAAGTCTTAAACACATGGTGTGAACAAGGATTTGCTACAGTGACCCCCTGTAGATAATCATGTGTGGGTCTAAAAAGCTTATGACAGGAAGGCATCAACAATAAAATGAAGCCAGGTCTGTAGATCTGTGCCGCGTCCTGACAGTTTTAGTTTTCCGCTGTTTGATTTTGTGCTGACTGCACCTTCTCAAACAAGACTTCCACTGAAACCTCTGTGTCAAAGCGAAAAACGAGTAGAAAGCAAAGTCTAATCATCAGTCCAGGTCATGGGACTCACTTCCTGTCTGGTGCATTTGTGCTTTGTCACCGTGGATCTTAAACTTTAGCACAGACCATCAAAATCCAAGTCACACCTAAAACCAAACACCCAACGACACAAAGACAGCAACTCCAACCCTGTCTCCAAAATGAAATCAAGGCTCAAGAGTCTCTGCTTTGACACAGTGTAGAAGGTTCGGAGGGAATCGCAGATGGAGCTTTGCAGAGTTACAGAACAGGACTTCCAGGGAGTGGCCGGAGCACCGGAGCAGAGCCTCACTGCACAAGGTGACTACTTTAATGAGGATGGAGTCCAAATTTAACTGAGGGATGGTTTTTGTTGTTAAAGGAGAAGTGAGAGGACCTATTAAGGCCAGTAATGATGCATTAGAAAGGGAAAGTAATCAGCAGAATAATCTAACTTTCATTCCTAACGGAGAGCCAATGTAATTATTAGCTGCAGCACTTGTGAAGCGTGTGAAATATAGGTCATGTAGCAGTGCCATACTGATGGAGGACACATGACTACTACTGCAAACTGCATAGTTCCTTTACATCCTCCATCATGAATATGCATGTCACATATATCATATGTACAACACATCTCATTACACAGCAGTCCTGGTGTTGTAGTTTAAAATGATTTAATAACTTAGTGAACTATTTGAATCCTGACTGAATCTTGACTGTTCAACAGACCGGGGGGGGGGTTGGGGTTGATGGGCATGACGGAGCAGACCCTGGGGGGCCTGGTGGCAGCAGGCCTGAGGTCTATTGATGCTGTGCCCCATGAAGTGCAGAGACAGCGCGGGACACAGGGGTTCTTGGTACAGAGGAGAACAATGGCCAGTGAGTCTTCAGTCACAACAGCTGAGCAGCTGACAATGACAAGGGTGGGGGGGGGCGTTTAGAGAGGTGTAAAGTCACACGGTGGGTGGGTGGGGTGGGGGTAGGGGGGTCTTTTCAAGAGAAATGAAAAGCTTTAAGCACAAACACAAAATTCACCTGTGTGTATGCACATAAAATCACACACACACACACAGCACAACCTCAAGGCCCTGTCACATGTCACAATATCATCTCTGTTCACTGACACACTCTGTTCTCATCAGCAGGCCATTCGAGTTGAACTACATTTGCCCCGCAGTTAAAGTGAAGGTCAGATCTTTCTACTCTCTGAATCACTTTGGACTCCTTTAGATGATGTGAGAGGACACAGAAAACAACCGTCAACCTCTGAGAGGACACAGAAAACAACCGTCAACCTCTGAGAGAACACAGAAAACAACCGTCAACCTCTGAGAGGACACAGAAAACAACCGTCAACCTCTGAGAGAACACAGAAAACAACCGTCAACCTCTGAGAGGACACAGAAAACAACCGTCAACCTCTGAGAGAACACAGAAAACAACCGTCAACCTCTGAGAGGACACAGAAAACAACCGTCAACCTCTGAGAGAACACAGAAAACAACCGTCAACCTCTGAGAGGACACAGAAAACAACCGTCAACCTCTGAGAGAACACAGAAAACAACCGTCAACCTCTGAGAGGACACAGAAAACAACCGTCAACCTCTGAGAGAACACAGAAAACAACCGTCAACCTCTGAGAGGACACAGAAAACAACCGTCAACCTCTGAGAGAACACAGAAAACAACCGTCAACCTCTGAGAGGACACAGAAAACAACCGTCAACCTCTGAGAGAACACAGAAAACAACCGTCAACCTCTGAGAGGACACAGAAAACAACCGTCAACCTCTGAGAGAACACAGAAAACAACCGTCAACCTCTGAGAGGACACAGAAAACAACCGTCAACCTCTGAGAGAACACAGAAAACAACCGTCAACCTCTGAGAGGACACAGAAAACAACCGTCAACCTCTAAGAGAACACAGAAAACAACCGTCAACCTCTGAGAGGACACAGAAAACAACCACAAACCTCTGAGGTTGGGATGTGCTCAGAGACAGATTTTATGTACCTGAATGTTGTGCAGGTTGTTCTTTTGAAAAAAGGAGTTATCTGAATTTGTATGAACAGGACCTGTTTTTCTTTTTGTCAGGGTACAGGAAGAAGAATTGAGTATTGTTTTTTTAAAGGTAAAAAGTATAAAATCCTGGTGTCTCGACAACCCCAATATCAGGACTACACTGAAATTAATATAGTGACTGAAAATCAGTAGAAGTCAACCTTGAGTTTCTACAGTCTGTGCACCCATGAAGAAACAGAAACAGCACATAACTAGTGAGAACAGCTTATGAGTAAAAGCAGAGGAGTAACAAGTTTGTTCTGTTCATTATATGCTATGAAATGCAATAAAAGAGAGGTACTGAGTAGCATCAAATACCAGAATCTCAACATTGTACTGGGATGAATGCACTTTGCTAGGTGTGAGTCTAGCTCTGCAGTCCGACCATGACAGCAGCAGGACCTACTAACACCTGCTCTACTTTCCCCTCAGCCAAGTGTTCTAAGCCTCAGCCCTGCCAGCCGCATTCACTCGGCTGCTTCAGACAGTGCGCAACAACAGCTACTCACGATGTAGTGGGGGCTCCTCAGGTATGAAAACATGATCCAAACAGAGAGACCGGCGGCCAGTCGGGGCGGCGGGGTCCCGAGCAGGTAGAACTGTGGGTGGCGGGCAGGTGGCGGCTGCTGCGACAACCTCACTGCATCCAGACCGTTGTCACACAGAAGAGAAGAGGCCTCAGCGGCCGATTAAAGGATCTTAAGAGATCTATTTAGGGCCTCGGTGCACGCCTTAAATAGGAGCACTCATTAGCTGAATGACCTGAGTCTCGGAGAGGGAGAGAGGGGGGGAGAGAGAGGAAGAGTGAGCAGATGAAGAGAAAGAGACAGAGTAGATTGCTTGACGGGTGGCCATGCTCAAAGTTCAGCCAACGTGTCATTAAAGGTGAGAGGTCGCGATCCTGGGGTCATAAAGTCTGTGGTTCACACGCTCCAGCTACACAGACGGACACTGCGGCCAAACCTGCACCCTGCACCGTTCTGCATGGGAGCGGGAAGCAAACCCAACGATGACTCTGGTGCTCTGATCTCAGCAGTGTCTGAGCAGCACAAAGACAGCTCGACAAAAGCCATCTCAAACCCAATTTCGCACAGCAAATAACATCCAGCGGGGCCGCAATCATCAAATTGCCGAAATGCGTTTGTCGGGCGCTGGAAGAAGATTATCGAGATTAGATTTTGGGGTTGCAGTAAGTCTGCCACCAGCTGTGTGAGAAAACAAAGTGATCACAGCTGATCCCGACGCCCCCTTCACTGCTTCCTCTCAGCCTGCCAGCGGAAAGGTCAGCCAAAATAGATGAGGATGATGACAGATTAGTGCCATTATCTACCTCGTTAGTGGAGTGGCAGATTGGTGGGAGGAGTCCACTGTCACGGAGACGTCACGATTTTTATTGCGGTGTGCCAGGTGAGAGACGGGACTCGGCCTGTGCCTGCCGTGTTCGCTGTGAGTAAAATGCCTGAGAGCTGTGAACCTGACGCCCACATGCTGCTACCACAAGCGTTCGCACTTAGATGTCTTGTTTTGGCAAATGGTAAAAAAAAAAAAAAAAAAAGGTTTTGAGGTTAAATATTTTTCTGATCAATTATGTGTCAATTTCATTTTTGTATTCAACACAAAATTGAATTATATTGTGAAAACGCATTAAGACAAATTCCCAGAGATCGGTGTGGCGTCTTTAAACCTCGAAAGTCTTCAACACTCAAAAGCAAAAAATAAATCATTTCACAAAACAGCTGAAAATCACAACTGTTTTATTAAATTCCATTTGATCATTTCATCACTAGAGTCGACTTCTCCAGGAGAGTACACAGACTCTCTTTTGTAAAGAGCTAAAGGTTTATTTCCACCTCTGAATTGTTGTTTACAGGTATTACCAGGTAAACTGTTGTAAATGGGGGCTTTACTGTCAGTTCAAACAGGTAGCAGAGTTATTGATTAGACAATAATCAGTATATGCAGGCCCGATCAAGAGGCACAGGGAATCGTTTCTGCATTACAGAGTCACGTGTAACAAGTGGCATACTGTAGATAATTCGGTTTAATTTTAATTGTATAGCACCAAATCATAACAGCGGTTATGTCAGGGCAGCATTTACATAAAGGAGGTGTAGATAGTGAAGAAATACAGAGCTGCAATTACAGATGAGTCACTGTGTAAGCGTCTGCAGCCCAAAGATGTGATTTCTACTGTTTGACTGTGCCGCAGCCACATGGGGATATAATTATAATCATCTCCTGCTTTAAGTTTAATATCACAGACCTCATCACCTTCACATTCTTATCATTTCGAATTATTGGTTGCTTTTAAACCAAAGCTGAAGACTTTTTGTTGGTTGCTGTCTTTTATTAAATCAGTCTGAGGCTTTTAATATTGGACACCGCACTTGAGACACTTCTTCTCCATCTGCTTCGTGGTATTTCAGCTCATCTAGCTTCTACTGAACTCTTTCACATTTCTATTTCAATGTTTTTTACACCGTCTGTGTTTTATGTGAATCACCTTGAATTGCCTTGTTTAAACGGTGCCTCACAAACAAACCTTGTTTCTTCACAGAATGCTCCATGATGGAGACGGAGGCGAGTGTGTCAGTGCATGCTCGAACACACGATGACTCATTACTGGTAGGAACGGAGAGGGAACACCTCAGAGCCGCGGAGCTCTCCGGCTGCGGCACATCAGGGTATTAACCTCAGTGAATCAGGTTAATTGAAAACCAAACACGCGGTGATGAGCGCTTTTATCTCACAATGCCGTTTCAGCTTTAGGTAGAGCTGCGAAATAAGGAGAGGGATGTTAAGCTGCAGTGCGTGTCGGTGTGTGGCGGCGTGATTTGATTCATGCATATGCATCAGTGTGTGTTTGCCCTCATGTAGCTGATTTCTAATGCTCTAAATTTAATGATCCCCCTCTCCAGCATGTGACCCAGATAAGCGCCGTTGCCACCCTGAAGCTTCGAGTGGCATAATTCCACACATCTCTCCCTCTTTCCTGCTCTGTGGCTGCAACACCCACACATAACCTGCACGGGGTATAAGGGCATGTGTGTGCAGGTGTGCTCATTAGCATGTGACTATCAGACTCGCCAGTATTACACTCTCCACAGCACTGACTGAATATGTAGTATAGGGTGAGCTCTGAGGGGAAGCGTGTGCCACTTGACAGACAATAGTTCCCCATAAGGGAAACAGAAACTCCCTACATAGATAAAGCAGTTAAAAAACCATCAAAACACAGTAAAGTGGCAGCAAACACACACACAACAAACCACAGACAGACACAGGAAGTGTGTTCTTCAGTCTGAGGTGTCAGACCGGCTTCTTGAAACACAGGCAGGAAGGTGTCGACCTGAGGATGCTACTTCACGCAGGTTGAACTATAACGGAGCAAACATCAGCAGAAAGGAAATGTCGAGTTGCCACGTGCTCTTGTGGTTGGTGTGCAAAGGATCCTTGCTTTAAAACACAGCAGAAGATCACTGATCACAGTGCTCTACATGTGTTTTTTTTTTTTTAAACACCAGGTGATATAATGTCTGCTAGGAGTCACAGCAGTGGGGGCATTCATGGATGAGAGGGGGATGCAGAGAAAGAGGAGGAGGAAGGAGAGAGGATGTGGGGAAAGGATTGTTTCAGGGCACGGCACATCTGGGCTGAGTGAGACTGACAGCGGCGACCGTCGGCAGAGGTTACAGCACATCTAACAATGAGGGAATGGAATCACCTGAGCAGGGAGAGGAAACCACAGGCACAGCAGGTGTGTTGGACGAGTCCGGCTGTTCCTCCGCCTCAGGCGCAGCACAGGAGGGGACCTCAAGGAACGGCCAAACCGAATATTTACAACAACACTGACTTCTGCTCTGGTCGTCCTCATCCAAAAGAAACATATGGAGTATTATATGGAGCAAATTATTGCTGGTTGAGCCTTGTCAGAATGGATGGGATGCAGTTAGTGTTGCCACAGCTGCCTCAAGGGGTGTGATAATTAAATAACAGAAGTACAATGACATGGCACAATGGGGGCAGGGCCATTTCTTTTAATTAGGATCAATGTGTCTATATTCTAATATACAACGCTGACTGAAGATGTGAGCTACAGCAACTGAATGGCAAAGCAGTAAACTGAAGGACACCATTGCGTTCTGCACATATCTTATAGGAAATAAAGGGGCCATTATGTTTCCCCTGTGCCCACAGTGATGTCTTCAAGAGGCCTGTTTTCTTTCTGATTAGTCAAAGCCTCAAGTTTACTATCATCAAATTGTCTCTGTCCTATTAAAACCCAGGTATCAACTGACCTGTGTTCAGTTTACCATCCAAATGGGCTTTAACGGGCTTATTTAGCTTGGTGGAGTCTCTGAAGTGGTGCTACACAGCAATGTTTGAACGTGTGGGTTTCTTTGTGCTCACACTGAAGAGGACGCACTCATAGGATCACGAGGAGCAGTGATACACAGTCCTGAAGCAGGGAACCCACTATTCCTCTGAGTTACAGTTGGCTGTAGTAACACAAAAAAATGAAGTAATGCCACGAAGACAGGGAAGAAGGCTGCAAATGTGGATAAACAAGGAAGTTATTGCAATGCAATCCATGCAATCCAAGGCTGAGCGTGTAACAGCATTCTGTGACCTTCCATACTTAATTTGTGGCATTTACATGTGTTAGGTAAGAATGGCAAACATGTACTGATTGCAGTTAAATGTGAGGTTATGCTTCTTCTTTCATCATAAACTAAGTATGCAGGATTATTAGTTGGATTAGCGGAGTAGAGATGTGGGCTCTGGTTAGTTGTGATTGGCATTTGTCATTAGATCAATGAATAATAATCACACTGGCCTTCTGTTGACATGGCCGTGAAACATGGGAAAGTGGGCTACACAACATTAAAAGGGCAAATTTAAATCACCAGCCCATCAACCCATTGGCCCACATACCATGACTCAGGGTGTTTGAGATTGTGTGTGCGTGCATGTCGGGGGTGGAGATGTGTGACAGAAAGATCCATTGTGTCCCATTCGGATGGGTCATGGGTCACTCAGCCCACTACCCAGAGACTGTCAGCCAGCCAGCCTTTCCCTCTCCGTCCCCCCGACCCTCTCTATACCCGTCCAGAGAAATGTTCCAGCAGGGGACGAACCACTGTGAAGCCATTGTTGTGTACAGTCCCTGTCAGAGAGAGGGCTGCCTTGTCATCTATACTGCCCAGTCACATGCTTGGGGTCTTTAGAAAAATGAACTGCATCATCAGCTGGCCACTGGTCTGCATGTCACGCTGAAAACATGACCACATACTGAACTCCAGACTGCCTGCCACCTTGTGATTTACGCATCAACCTATTCCTAGTGATCTGACACCAACCTGCTGCACGAGAAGCACTTTATCGCAGCGATCCCAGCGCCAAGTTCTCATTGGCTTAATAAATGAAATGCAAAAACCTTGCCGGCTTTAATGTTTCTGGAAAAACGCATGTTGGATCCCGGCGAATAATCATGCTACACCAAAGAACCATCACAGAACCAAATGTCAAACACAGCCACACTTTCCCAGGCTCCAATATCTCCAAGCAGATGGCCTTGTTCCCTTTCGTCCTCTGAGTGACCCATAAAAGGGTCTTGGTTGGGTAATTGATCGTCACAGAGCTGCCTGTGTAGAAAGCAATTCAATTTCCACTGGGCATGTCTTGCCACATTAGCGAGAATGGTGCTATTGTTTTGTTGAGCCGGCAATGGCACGTAAAGGCAACTCTGTCCGCCAAATCATCCGCGGTCCATTAACAGAATGTGCACCGGGTAGGGCAGGAACTGGGACATTCGGTAACCTTGAGCCAGGAGGTGGTCCTCTCCTGCTGAGTGGTGCTGACAGGGCTCTGGAGCAATGGCGCTGCTGGGTTTGGATGGGAGTAGCAGATGGGGTCAGTGGGTTTGTTTCAGAGTGACAAAGGGACACTGGATCTGGGCCTGAATGGGTGAAGAGATGGTTCAGAGGAGCTGGGTGAGATTCTGTTTCCCGGTCGAGACAGGGACATGGACATACATCCAGTTTGTGAGCGCAGCGTTTTTAAAATGTTTCAAAAATGGCTAGAATGAGGCGTTTCTGTAAGAAAGCAATATAAATGTGTGATCTGGGCAATGCTGGGATCTGAGAAAACTGATCAATGACGCAAAGCACGAGCCCATTTTTAACGGGGAAAACAGTTCCGGAACTGGCGTCTCTAAAAACTAAACATTCTGACAAATGACTAATAAAACCTACTGCAAATTACAGCTTTCACCTCCATCTACCTCATCACTTGTGAAGAAGCAAGTGCCCCCTGTGTTGTGTACATTTACCACACACAAATCTATTCTAATGTAGATCTAGCTTCCCTTTGTATTCCCTTCTAATTATTCCCTAATTGAAGGCCCTTTGTGCGAAGTCGCTTTTTTCTCCATGATATCCTCCCCAAACAGAACATGCTAAACATATCTAAAGTACTGCAACCCAGTGAGCACTGAAGTGGCTCCATCTCATTTGAATATGTCACCATGGTTGCAAATACCCACTCATTTCAGATCAATAGCGCCTCGAGAGCCTAGGGATTGGCTCGCAACAACAAACCTCTCTACTGGCCACCCAGAGGGGGTCCTGGCCCAGGCCACAGAGCAGCCACATAACCCCCAACTCAAAGAAAGACAGATTACTCGCCTTTCAATAACCACCAGTGGTAGACACATGTACCGGGAGAGAATGTGTGAATTCAAGCAACAAGTAAGACATGGAACTAAGCACTAAGCTGAGGGTACCCTCTCGATGATCCCCTAACAGTGTTGAGGAACCCATAGTATGGTAAGCTTGGTGATGGGCGGTTTTGTTTTTACCCCCACTACAATCAGGGTCAGGACCAACAGCGCCGCACAAATGATCACAGTGTTCAACAAGATGAAAAATGATGGGAGCATGTTGGTGTGGGATGAGTTTAGGGTGGGTGGGGGTGGGAGGGTTAACCCAGGAATGTACTGTACACAACCCCTTAATCCAGATATGTAAGAAGATTGCATTCTAGTGTGTGTATGTGTATGTGTGCCGAGGTGGGGGCAGTCTGTCCAGGCTCGGGCTGACCTGTAAGCCCCCTCTGTCCCGCAGTAGCTGTTGCATGAAGCTTAACCAGTGAAGCTTCTAACACACTTTTGCGATGATTGCGGCACTCGGGCCTGGTCTGTTCCTGTGGTTTAATCTACACAAAACAATGTTCCAGGAACATCACATACGCACAACTTCTTCACTCAGGCAGCCAAACAGCAGACTTTCATACAGAAAGTAAAGAGGGAAGTAAAATCAGCCGTTTTCAGACAACTGACCTTTGTTGTCATTATCAATGCAACTAAAAATGTTTTCTTTATAAATCATATTTTTAGCATAAAATTTAGATAATTTTAATGAAATCTCTTGATGTCATACTAAAGGGATAATATTTCCCTAATGAGTGTCACATACATGATGAATCTAGATTGGTAACCATGGAAATGAGCTCAATGTCCACCTCGTTAGACAGCCTACGCCTACTGATAGCAACATGTTCGCTCTTATGACAAAGAAATTAAAATAACAAGATGTCAACAAGCGTTGCTGAGGTGAGCCAGTCTGAACAGATGGTTAACAGCACTGGGGTCAGACGAGCTCAGCTATCTGCTGACCCCTCACTGTGGAGACATTAGCTACATAACCTCCGTCAGTGGTCAACAGTCTACAGTCTATGGTCAACCGTGTCTGTTCCCCACAGAGACAAAACAGAGAGGCCCTGCGGAAGTGAGGCAGGCTGAGGCAATTATGTAATAAGCATCATGTTGGTAAGTATATTGGTATGTATAGTCATGTAAACTGAACTCACATGTGGTATTTCTGTAAGCAGGTTGTGTAAAAGGTGGAAGATTAGGTGTGTTAGCATCAGAGCCTGTTTCAAAAGAAGTGGTAAATGGAACTAAAACATAATGTCAACAGGAAAATGTGCACAAGACTGCAAGACAGCACTGGCACTCATGCTGCACACACACACACACACACACACACACACACACACACACAGTTGTTTTGTGCAGATGATGCTGACCTGACCAAGGTCCATCACAAATGAGGTGCAAACAGGGAAGCAGCTTTAAAAGTCACAGTGGAGACTCAAACATGAAGCTGTGAAGGCTCCTGGAGAGGCGGTGCCTGATTACAGCTCCACACCACATTTCTTTTAAAACTGGAGGGTTTAAGAGCATCACCGCTCCCTGAACTATATCTAAAGTGTTCCATACGCTGGAACAGTCAACAAGCTGTCAGTCAGCTCTACAAAGAGGTGGTGAAACCAGCCAATGGTGTTGCAGAACCGACAGAGCATAAAGAGAGCACCGAGACATCCGTTACCTCTGGCATATCCATTTCATTAATGAACAGTGGGAGTGCCTCTCAGCCAATCAAATGCAAGGGCACTGAAGGGCCGCTGGCCTTGTTCGTGTCTACTGTGAACACTGATCAGCCTCCTAGTGTCTCTGTTTTTTTTCTGTGAGCTACTTCTGACCAGCTTTGAGGAAATGTACATAGACAGGGTTTGGGTTAGTTCCCAAGAGGCAAAACCTGGTTGGCAGGCTCCCCACTGAGCTGAAAGCCCTTCTGAGTGTCATTATAGGACGTGTGTTACTGCTGTTAGAATTGGATTTGCTGCTTGAAATGACTGCTGGGGTACAGAGCAGTAAAGCTGGCAGAAGGGTCCAGACTGATCCACAAAGGTACACTGTGCTCGCTCTCTGTGGATGGCCTTTGTCTTTGACCGTAGTATCTCTGTTCAGTGGAAAGTTCTCTGGACAAAAACAGGGTTTCCAGAAAGGCAGTTCAACAGTGAACATCACAAAGCTGCTCCAGGAGTGGAGGAGTGGCACATCCTCAGCTGCTGTCATACAAATGACCTACACAACCAGAACTGAAAATAAAACACAATAACACATCCAACAGGAAAACAAAACCCCGCCGAGAGAAGATCAATAAACGTCATCAGCAGGATGCAGAGGTTAAACACACATCACAGCACACCTCAGTAACTCCTCATTTCCACAACCCTGGACACTCTAGGAAGCTGCTAGATGATGCTGACGGACCAATTCTAGTCTTTCTTTCACAGTAAATGACCTCTGACAAGACAGACAAACTGGAACCATTTCAGCGCTGATCGATTCACAGCCCATCGTTTGTCTCTTTGGCAGCCACACCAAGTAATTAGCGACAGCGATGGCATGCAATGGAGACAATACATGCCCCTTGGTGCTCAAAGCCGCCCACGCTCCGGTGCCTCCACCGGTCCTCGCACATGCCAGCAGCAGCTGTACCTCTCCCGGGGAAGTCGCGGAGCAGAGAAATACTGGATGGCACACAAATATTGTCTTTGATCTGCAGCACTGTGCCGTATTGTTGCTCTAAATCACTGAGAGATACAAGCAGCTGCACAAAAAGACTGCGTGCAACAAGTCAAACTGCCAAAACATATGGATGGGTGCGAGAAGAAGGTGAAAGAAGAGAAAAGATACACTGTCATTGCACAAAAGATCCGATTTATCTGGAGCTAAACTGAATTACAGTTTGATTTCTTCCATAAGGAGAGTCATTTCATAAAGAACAGGCTGCACAGGATTCCCTCTGATGTTACAGCCAACATCCTTAACCACATTTCTTGTGGTTAGTTCTGTCATCTGGACAGAAAAGATGTGAAAGGAAAGATGTGGAGAAGCACCCCAACTGGGATTTTCATCTTTAAAACCATGATTTCCGAATTCCAGTCTGCATGCAGGTGGAACACCAGTGGGAGCAAAAACAAGGAGAGGAAATAAAGACAAAGCCGAGCACTGTGGGAAGTGGCGGTGCTCTGCTTTAGCGCTCTGGTGACTCCGATCTCCCTGAGGTGGATTCAGAAGTAACGGTAGAAATTGGGAACAATTCACACAGGAAGCACAACGTAACAGTGCTCAGGCCAAAAACACTTTTGTATCCAGAAAGTGAAACTTAAATGGCTTCACCATCATCGTGCTGATAGCCACATTCATCTCAGTTCCCCAGACTGTGATTGCTGTTGTCAGAGGGGCTGAATCAAAGCATAGTTTGACCTGTCTGCCTCCAAAGCAGGAGGCTGCTGGGGGAGAAAGACTAGCAGCTGTTCAAAAGGCTCCGGACCCAGCCAGCATCAGTTATGTAACTGTGCACTGAGAGCCCAGTGCCCTCAACATCATCACTTGTATGCAAACACGGACCTCTGTGGATAACACACTGGAGGGCGGTCAAGTTACTTGCTAAATAAATCCCACACAAAAACACCCACACACGTGCCCAACACCATATCAAACGCACAATGAGGCGCACAACAGTTGGCGCTGTCCGTCTGAATGTTTCAAGTCAAAAAGTCACAAGCGGAGGGGGGGCTGTGGTGGGTAGAAAGCACCACACTGGAGCCGAAGACTGCCCCAAACAGCCAAACGGATTCTGGCGAAGAGAAGGAGAAGGAAGCAGAGGGAGGGAGGTAAATGAATCACTGTCCTTTCCAAAGCAGGCCAGCTAGCTTACCTTCTCTGGGTACATGCTGTCCCAGTCCACCAAGCAACAGGAGAGAGCCAGGCCCAGAGAGAGGGACAGTGCGCAAACACAGGAGCGACTGAATAACCCGCGGCGAGCGATGGAGTGAGGAGAGGAAGGGGGAACGAGCGGGAGTGAGCAAATTAAATAGGTGATGCATCCCCGTCATCCGCTCTGTGAATACACGCTGCGCTGCATCACGGGCTGACAGGCAGCGCGGCTTTATGGACACTGGAGCGGAGAGAGCTACAACCAACCAAGCAGACAGAGAGAGGGGAAGTCTCTGTGCTGTCAGCTGTGTTCTTTAGAAACACGGAGGCTCCTGCACTTAGCTCCATCGTAGGCCACTGTGGCTTACATTTGATTCCTCGCCTTGGTAGAGCTGCAAAGAAGTCGAGCGACAGGGTTTTCACCTGCGTTCATGTTCTCCACATTGGCCTATTTTGAAGCCGATCTGTCCGTCTAATTAAAGACCCACACGACACATAAAACACATCTTTACGTGCCGTTTTTAACCTCTTGCATCACTTGCGCTCACACACAAGTGATGCAATGCACAGTTCTTCTAATGGCCTCCCTCATCAACAGGTGGTGGTAACGCACCAGGGTGTGCAGCAATGTGCCAACAAAGGCACAGAGAATAAAATAAAATACACTTTCAGTTTAAATCTGGTATCCAGTAGTATTATTGGAGAGTGGCGCTGACTGTAAACATATGTTTTGTTTGTTTACAAGAGAAAACTCCTTATAAAAGACTTTTATTATACCGTTAGTTAACGGGATTTAAAAAGCAATGACAATGTGCAATGCAACCAGCGCTAAACTGTTGCCCAGGCTTCAACCATGTCAAAAGCATAAGGACATCAACTACTGATGTGCTTCTTTGTCAACAATCAAATCCAAAGGTAAAAACTGGCATCACTGGCTGATTACAGCAGTAATTGTTGGTCTTAGAAATCTTATCCTTTAACCTGAACAATGGGAAACAAGGGAATTAAGTAAACCTTTCTATCTGCCTCACCTTCATGGAAAGACTTTAAAAAGGGGGAAATCCTGCACCCCACACAGCAGACACGATTCCCCTTAACCCCAAGCCTGATTTGTCAACACCAGCTCTTGGACTCATCTTGAAGGCTCAGCCCCTGGAGGGTGGGGGGCTTGAGGGTTTAATCCTCTTGTTATATCACAGAGGAGCGGATCAGGATGTACGTGAAGGAGAACAAAAAAAAAAAAAAAGGTGGTCAAAGGTTGGAGCGTGCCCTTCACCGAGACTGCATCTGACAACATCTTCTAGCAGCAAGACTGAAGGGAGAGACAGGTGAGGGGAGGGGGCCACGGGGCCGACAGTAAGAGAGGAAGCAGCGGAGACAGAGTGAGCGAGAAAAGTAGAAGAGAAACTAACAGGTCCAGACAGAGGAAAAGAGAAGAGAAATAGAAAGAATGCAGGCAGGGGGACGAGCAGACAGACTCTCACATGAACACAGCCAGTGCACCAAGTTTAATATTAGATTACTGATTCACTTTGGAGGGGAAAGAAGACCTTCATTGACTTAGCTTGCCTGTTGCTGAACTCTGTGTGTGTGTTGGTGTGTAGGCACAGAGGCTGGAATGTCAAGTATGCACTGGAAAACAAGCAGGGGCCTCCTCTGCAGCCGGTCCACGAGTAAGACTGTCGGCAGAGCTCCAGATTACAGGGTGCAACAGGCAGGAGATGGTTACGCTTTAAAACGCTGCTCGCGCTCATAATTTGGTATTTACGAGATCGTTATGCAATAAGAGCGCGCACTTTCTTGCACTTACTTCAAAAGATTTCAGCTTGTTTGGAAATTGGCTCTGCAGCAAATTTTAGACGCCGCGGGCAAAGAATCTATTTAGCACAACATGTAATTAGCAGGTTCTTGTGGCGTGGGGATGTTTAGGAACAGGTCTTTTCTGCGCAGTCATCCAAGCAGCTTCCCAGGACCCTGAACCAGTCACCACACTGTTCTTTATATGAACAATACGGGCATTCTGTTTCACACAGGGGAAAAGTCACGTCACGGCGGCAGTGAGCTGATCAAACCTTTCCAGGAGTGAAAAACATTTTCAAAGTGCACTTAGGAGTTCCACTCGCCCCCACACAGAGGGCTATTTCAATGCACTGCTAAGCCCTGATACACGACTCTCAGCCTTTGCTCTGTTGCACAAGTCAGCAAACATGCAGCTTAGCAGAAACCAAGGCTGAGAGCACATGTGCGCGTGTTGCAAGAAACAATAGCGCGCGGCGAACCATCCGTCTCCACTGCGGTGCATCTCAACGGACGCTCAGACATTCAGTTTTAATGCTCTCCTCCATCTTTAATGGCGGCCTTGTAATGTTGCTCTTTCCACTCATTCATCTCATCGCGGCAGCCTTCTGGGCCTTTACGGCTCACGAGCTACAATTTATCTCCAGATTCACCCAAACATGACAACGTATCCGTCTGGCCTTGTGTCCCCGGGTCTCTGCTGTCCCATGGGGGCTCCGTCAGGGCCCTCGCACTATGTTCCTGTCTCGCTGTGCTCACGCCCCCCTCCCTCCTCCCCCCTCAGGCATCGCCAGCTAGCAGGAAGACCACACAACAGGCTGAAGGCAGGCAGGCCCAGGCTTCAACTCAGCTGTTTTCTTTTGTTTTTTAACCCACTGAGAATCTGTGCAGATACATTTGCAGGCCCGTTACATCATCATGACTGCAGCATATTTAAAGTGGACCTTCAACACCTGATAATGTGAGAGAAAGAGGGGGCTGATACCTTGTCGGGAGTATGACCGTGTGACGGCAGGGGTGTGGGGGGGGCTTTTCGAGGTCCTTCTAATCAGACAGTGAGTGAGTGCAGGGCGGCCCGCAGGCTCCACGGTGCAAAGCCACAGACGCAAACACATCCAGGGCCACCACATGTTCCCCTCGGTGACACATCTCAGAGAGAGAAAACAACAATCTGGCCTCTCACACAATCCCACAGAGCAGCCTCCATCCACCCATTAAGTCACTGTGCTTTGGACTAGAAAACAAAAACATCAAAAGGAAGAGTCCCTTTCTTACGAAGGTATGTGTAAAAGAAGTCCAGAAGTGTTTGTTGGATTTCAAAATAGGCAAAACGGCAGTGTCTTAAAAACTGAGGCGCCGTAGAGGAACCCATTGTGTTTACATGAGAAACCGGTTGTAACAGCATATGGCCTGCCGCATTCCTTTAAAGAAGTAAACACTATATCCCGCACTGCTCTTGAGAAGTGAGGAAAAGAGGTTTATTTAGCCAATCCCTTAAGAGCATAAGAGCTGTGCTTTTAGAGAAGGGGGTAAGGTGTGGGGGTTTGGTAACTAAATAGGATTCAAGGGGGCGCCTGTGTTGCTACAAAGCCCACCAGATCCTCGTGGCGGTGAGGAGGCCGGCGGTGGACGATGGCGCTGTGCGGCCGCCAGAGCCCAAGAGATAAGCACAATTACATCTGGAGAGACAAAGAGGCGTTAATCGTCACCCAGAGATCAAATCTAATCAATTAGGATGGCCAGCTGGCACCGGAGCAAGGCATGTCAGCGACAAATCCCTCTAACTACCTCTAAGGTCCATTCGTCCATTCACCCAGCAGCTCCTTCTGCCCTGTACAGAGTGACCGTGCACAGCTGAGACGCACATATGATTGTTATTCCACTTCACATTCAACTCTCTCTCTCTCTCTCTCTCTGTCTGACAGGAAGCACTGGAAGCAGGGGAGCTGTTGAAAGAATTGGGTTTTTTTTGCAAGGCCGTTCACTTGCCTGGCAACAGGCCAAACAGGACAAACTGACTCAACACCACAAAAGGCACAAAGAGGAGGGAGTGGGTTCCACCTGCCCCGGCGACCACAGGCAGCGCTGAGCTTCACAGGGAGTTTTGGCTGAATCCTGTCTGCTGTCTGTTACTTATCCGCCCCTCCTGCACCACTGTAGCCTGACAACAAACACTCCAAAGCGCTGCCCATGCAAATGTAAATGGCTGAGAGTGAAATGTGTGTTTATTTTGGCCCGTGCGATTTGACAAGCGTGAAATTAATTCCAAAAGGTTGGTGCAGGCAGGCAGCAACACGGAAAACAACCCTTTTCTCGCCTTGGTAAGGACATCACCCACAAAACCATTTAGCCGTCTCTGAAGTTGTAAACCGTGCTAGTGTGCCTCCATTCTCACTTTCCTTCCCCTCACATGGCGCATCACACATGGCACTCGCACTCGCTCACGCAGCGGTCCCCACGGCAGGGAGACTGGGGGCAACAGACTGATCCTCGGCAGATATGACCTAGTTTCTATTCAAGCCTGGCTCTCTTTGTTCGTGGTGGAGGAGGCTGCTGCAGCCTGTGGAACAAAGAACACAAGCAGCACTTGGAGCCTTCAAACAAGCTGACCCTGCCTAGATACAGCCACCCCAAAAATGGCTCAACAAGAACAGTGTGATTTGGACTCCCACTGTCTCGAAATCTCCTCCTTTTTCTACTTTGATCTACCTCCGCTGCAGACGAGGGAGGATAAGCCCCAGTTCCTGCAGCCTTCTGCCCATTCTCTGGGCTCAGAGGATTGAGACAAATATGGTGGTGGAACAAGGCCTGGTTATCAATCTGGGGGCAGCAGGGATGGGGGAGGAGATTCTATATCATGTTTTGGTCTGGGGCATCAGGAAGTCTGGATCCCCACGTAGGACTTCCTTTATCAAACCCCTTGCAGAGATAATCTGTGTCAATGCATTTGTTGTGGGTGTGATACACACATTCCTATAGTACAAGGACATCAGCAAGTTTAAAATGCAAAGTAAACAGCAGCTCTCCAAAATTACACAACAAAACAGTTGGTTTCGGCATTTCCTTGTATTAAATGTACCTGAAGACTCTCAATTACAGAAGCCTCCATTTAACAGCGAGGCTGTGAACACACCATTTAGTCTTTAATGACCCGACTGCAACAGCCGCCTCCCCAAAAAATGCACATCTGCACAAGCCAGGCGCATTATGCTTCAAGGGCGCCAGCAGAAGATTTTAATAAGCACGGTCCGCAACTGTTGCTGCTTTCGTCAAACCCGGCAAATGAGGCACAAAATTGTTTGAGGTAGAGTGTTTCAGGGGCTGATGAATGAATGAAGCTCTGCAAGAGACAGCGAGCGAGAAACACGCAATCTCTGGACAGCCAGCTTCACAGAATCTGATGGAGACAGGGGCGGTTATCTGCAGCCAGCCCGAGAGAACAGAATGAGCACAGGGTGGGAAATAAACCAGGGAGAAAGGAAGAAAGGGAACAAGGCAGAGGGCACAACTGAGATTACAAAGACGGTTGTGTTCATGAGTCAGTACTCCAGATTTCCTGTCACAACCACAGGAGCTAGCTTGCAGTGTCTCAGTGCTCTTATAAAATGTGGAATTGTGACTTGTTAATTAATCTCTTAAACAACCAGAAATGCACAAAAGCAAAACTCAAACAAGGACCGCAATGGAGAGATGCTGGAAGGACGTCATTTCTAGAAAGAGCAAAGCACCAACTTACCTGTGTGTGTTCTGTGGAGCTGCTGCTCAGCTCATCCCCAGACTCAGAGTCGTTGTGGAGCTTGCTGAGACCCTCTCCTGGCAGGTCCCCCGGTGGGGAGGTCTTGTCACTATCTGGACTTTTGTTGTGGTTGTTCCCCACTTTGAGCGGAGGTGAGTCTGCCCGTGTCCTCGGCAGCGTGGAAGTGTTGGCGTGGTGATGGTTGTTGTTGTTGTGAAGAAGTACCAGTTCAGCCACCACCTTGCAGTGTAGGGGGCTTCCCACGTTCTGGTTAGCATCCTTGGGCAGAACCGGTGGTGTGACGCGATCAGAGGATGGGGACGGGGTGGAGGAAGGCGACGGACGCCCAAAGCTCGACATTTCCGGCTGGGGCCTGTTGAGATTTTCATTGGATGCCCTGCAGATATCCAAAACAGTTGGCTTGGCCCTCAAGGTGGGCTTCTGGGGGGGCATGAGTGCCCGACGCACCTCCCTGACATACTGCGCCGGCACATAAAAGGCCTTTGTGCCCTCCTCCTTCCTCACCTGCCACCAATCCTCATTGGTCTTCTTCACCAGCATGTACCACTCTCCCTGGCGGATAGTCACCATCTTGTCTTTGGCCTTGTACTCATAGTCGTACTCCACCTCGATGTAGACCTGGCCCGGGGCGATGGGCACCCCCTCTCTGTCAGCCATGACTTCCAGAACGAGCGCTTGAACTCTGACCTCAGCTGCTCAGCGACCCAGGCCTGGGGGGCTCCTCATATCTGACTGGGAAACTGGTGGGCTGCAGGAGAAAACACGGAGACGGGAAGTTTTTTTCCACTCAAATGTCACAAGTTATATTTTTAAGACAGAAGACCTTTAGCAAGCTGCACATGTACACACACCCACCAAACCACACAAACATGCTCCCATTTCATCATCCAGGCGCCCCAGCCTGTCACACCCAGCCTCCTTACTCACCTGATCACCACCGACCACAAAGTGCGACACACTCACATTATGACACAATCCGCTGCCAGACAGACTCACTCTGTTGGGGAGTTGAGTAAAGAACGCCGCGTTGCAACTCCCGCTGATCATCAAAAGCCACAACAGACGCTGATTGCTCTGGCAACCGATACACTGCTAAGGATATCCAGTCTGGTAACCCGATCACCCTCTGCCGAGCTGGAGGTGATGACACACTGATCCCACATGCCATCCAATGAGTACAATGACTCCCCAGAGCTTACATTCCCTCAGAGACTGCAGCATCCAAAAATAGTGCGTGATGTTTAGAGCCTGACCGGCAGTCACCTATTGCAGACATATAGAGGAATCACATTGCAATCGGTGTATATGTTCCTGATATGAAAACCTTCTTTTCCTGCTCTGTAAATTAGAAATATTGCTTGTGGTGTCGCTACTGAGTTCTGTAAAGAATATCAAACTGGAATCTATTTTTCAGTGAAGCTGTTAAAGAAAGCAGGACCTTTGCAGAGTCATATTGCTGCACACTGCACAGAGAACAGCTCTGTTTTCATTCCAACTCAAACACTCGCCATATCAGCTGATCATCTGTCGACTGTACCCTCTAAAATCAATATCGGCCTTTAAAGTCCCATACCAGTCTGGTTCTAGGGTTCTTTTGGAGTCCTGCTCTACAGTCTGGCACCATTACACATTAATGCAGTTGCAAGACACAGACAGAAACCTTTAAAAAGCTCAGGGTGATCTTCTCGATATATCGCGCACAGTGTGTGTGAGTCAGAGGACAGCTGAGCCCTCGCCACTGCTGCAGGGTTTGTTTTGGGATGAGGCCTGTCATTGATCCGTCTGTCAGAGTCTCCTTCGTCTGTTAACATAAATAAATACCGGGGCGCTCCCACAGCACAGGGCCGCGGCTCCCCTCATATCAGATTCTTCCTCCCTGAAATAGCAGCCGCCGCGGACGTCCTGGAAGTGCGGGCGGTAAAAGCAGGTGCTTTTAGTGAGGCGTGAGAACGCTCTGCTGAATCTGTAAGGGGGCCATCCTTATGTAAAGGAATACGTACACACACTCTGAAGCTCAGACTGACATCTACACGCCCAGAATAGATTTACGGTGGTGAGCGCCGTCTGGGCCAGAGTGCAAGCCCACAGGAGACGCGCTGCATGTTCATAATGGGCTTAAATTGTTACCGTTTCATCTCTTTCAACACCATGAAGTGCGCGCACACACACACACACACACACACAAAATGTTACATCACGCAAGGGCTTTTAGCGTGTGTGCCTGACAGCAGCCCAGTCCGAGCCTGCCCGAACACAAGCCTCGGCCATGATGTCAACACACACGTGTCCAAGCCTTTCTGAATGACAGTCACTCTTTGTTTTCATTGGTGCACGTATTTATACGAGCGTTGAGAAGCAGTGACGTATCTTAATGGAACCCGACCTCTCGACACCACACGGACGCAATCTGCACCTCACACCATCAGCAGAGGTGCCAGAGATGTATTCAGGAGTCTGTCAGAGCTGCGAGTCACGCACATGATAACGGCACTTTGAGTGATGCTGCATGACAGCCGCTGTTCTAACCTCCTCGCCGTGAGTTCACACTGCAGCTGGACTGAAATAAGTACACACGCCGTGTTTCTGGTGGGACTGCTGTATTCAAAGCTAGATGATAAAACCTGTAATAATGACATGACGGTGCCCAGTAAGAGAATGTCATGCTGTTTGTCCACAGATAGCTCTATCTGTTGATTAGCAGAAACCGTCCTCTTCATACCGTTAGCATCCAGAAGATTAAGGCTCCAGAATATACACCAGTATAATACAAACCATTGCCCAGGCAGTGTCAAAGAGCTGATTGCTAAACCGGCAAGGCAGAGAAAAGCTACATGA
Organism: Datnioides undecimradiatus; assembly: GCA_008933995.1. Lineage (NCBI taxonomy): Eukaryota > Metazoa > Chordata > Actinopteri > Lobotiformes > Datnioididae > Datnioides > Datnioides undecimradiatus. The sequence goes on from WARS01000010.1 coordinate 12,316,394, forward strand.
ACAAAATGAAATGAAACGATCAAATGTTGAGTGACTTTAAGCGTCTCTTTAAGGGTTGAATCAAATCCTGCAGAAACCTTTAAAAGCCAGAGGGCAGCTGGCAGGAGATCAAGCATGACATCACTCACCTTCGTGGAATCCACAACTGAGTCACTACGGCAAAAACTTCCTTTTAAACCGACAACTCAGACGCACAGCCCCCTCTCTGTTTCCACCGCTGCAGGGCCTCGGAGCTCTGGCAGAGGACCAGGGATCGTAAATTTCACCGCCGTGGAATCCCGTTAGCACCCGTTGTCAGAGCACAGTCAAGTGTCAGAGGAGTGTGTGAGCCAACTTGTTGCTCTGTGGAGACCAAAAGTGATGCTTCACTCCTCCCCTATGGGCCAGAGTCTCACTTTTTGGGAACCGATCAATAACTTTTTAGTTGTCGGCAACAATATGTCTGATGTTACAGTATGCACTTGCTCTTATCCCCCACGAACTCCACCAGCCAACCTCATCCACATGCCTGACACAGAACTATAAGAAGGACTTAAACTAATGGTCCAACTCTGTCGAAACGTCACCTGATCTTTTATGACATGACATTAAGCAGATTCTCTTGCTGCAGCTGCTTCCGGACATGAGTGCAGAGCAGATTGGTCACTGATATGTTCTATTAATCTGTAGACTGATACTGAATTCTACAGAAAGCCTCAAGCAGTACCACAAGTCTGATAAGATGAGGCCGATGTGGCTACCTGGGGAAATCCTAATCAGGACTGTTCCAGCAGGAGAGTCCACATGGCTCTGCCCTGAAATGCTGGAATCCAGTGGCATTTAGTTCAAAATGCTCTTGCAATCAATGGCATAATGGCACTAGAACACAATGCTCCATCAGGGTTGTAGCAGGAAGCTTATCAAGGTGCGCATCAGTACAGACCTGAGATCTGTACTGAGAGAGATCACGACCTGTGCTTTTGTCTGCATACATCTGCAGACCAGCCACTGTAGCAGCAAAACACCCTGAGACGGACTGCCTTTGTCCCCGAGCTTCATTCAAAACAGATGTGGCTGAGCAGCATCCACTCCAACATGTGCTGCTGCTGCTGCTGCTGCATTTCGCTCCATCTGTGCGGGGTATTATCTGCATATCTGTATAGGAAAGGCATGGAAACACTTTTCATTCGGAGTTAGTCACTGTAAAAGCAACGCAAACAGCGTGGGTCTACAAATTGTGTGGGTTGAGCGACCAGAGCACGCCTGGGCCGGGAGGCGGCGGTGAGGAGGGGGGCATAGGTGGGGGGCAGGGTCCTTTAGAGCCCCACACAGACTGCAGAAACACAACACAAAGGAGTTTAATCCATGTGCCTTCAGCACAAAGGACCCCGGCTCGACATCACCAAGGATTCCCAGGAGCCAGGGGAGGCCAGGGACGTGCCTGCCGGAGAAAGCCCCCTCCCGAGCGGGGACAAATAGCCAAACACACACAAGCTCAACATATCTGTAGGTGCGTGCCGCGCGGACTGATGCCATCACGTGGACTTTTTTGATTACCCAGCTGTGAAAACATTTACAACACTCACGAGCCCAAGAGCAATACACGCATTTCGGTTATTTCGCAACGAGACACATTTCAGTGACAATGTCCACACAAAAGCGCCGCAGGTTGACTCGGATCCGGACCCTCCGATCTGCAGCAGCGTGCGCGGCAGCAAAGTGACTCCGACAGGAGCCAAACGCCCTCCACCTGACCAACAGGGCGCACACAAAACGGGAACATACCAACCTTCAGAACCTGCAGCGGAGTCCGGCTGTCTGCGTCCACGGTGCGCGGACTTCGGAGGAACTTCTCCCACCTACTCTGGTATCGCTGCGCCGACTGAGTCCGCAGCAGACCTCCAGTCAGTCGGTCTGTTCGCAATCCCCCGCCTCTCTCCACGCTGCCAAGTTCGCGGCGGCAGAACGGGATACTTCCGTTTAAAGCCTTCAAAATAAAAGCTTTGGTTTACGAACCTGGCCTGCAATTTGGGTTATGTGGGACTCTGATTTAAAACAAAGCTGCTCAAATGAATGAAATCCAGAAATTAGTGTTCACTGACACACATTAGGTATTTTTTAGCCGCTGTTATCATCTTTTGTCATATTTTCCCGACACTCTATTATTAAACTGTGCTTAGGAGGAGAGTTTGTGGTGGATACAGTTGCTGTGATTCTGTCTTTTAAAATCAATAAAATTAGTTATAACACTAAGAAATACATATAAGTCATGCGTGATTTATTATCATTAAACGTGTCTGCAGCTTTTACCAGAATGAATTTCACAGCCATATCAGTTCTGCTGGATGCAGCTCTACATCTCTGTGTCGCCCACTCTAACACAGTGTTTTAAAGTACGTTGACGCTGTTTCCGTGCATGTTATCTTATCTTGGCGCAGGTTTGTTTTCATTGTAGAGGAAAATTCTACTCATTTCCGCTTCTGCTCGGCGTGTTTCCGTTCAGCTTGACGTGGTTGTAGTCTCTAACCCTGCAGACGCTGGTCTGTCGCTCCCACCCCTCTTGTCTGTCACCGGTGATAGACGGCGTCCGGAGCCACCCCCCTCTCCATCACACTGGGGCCTTTGACAGATCTGGAATAAATCACTTCTGATTAAATCCCAAATAATTATAATTAAAAATATATAGTCAAAATAATGTGAATCACCTTTTGTTTTACATATATATATATATATATATATATATTAAATGTATTCCTAAAACATAAATATGATTACAACTTGCAGGATAAACATGAAGCCACCCCCCTCCAGCCAGGCTCTATCTGGCAATCACAGCAGGGAGTTTCACCATCCAAGCTGCATCATGAATGATTTAGTGCCTGGATGATCCAGGAACACAGTCTTCAGAGGAGAACACTCAGACTGTGGCAGGACTGGCACTAGCCTCAGGCGTTAAAAGTCCAAATTTGCATTATTTCAAAGTAATATATGAATTTATACACACCAATTTCAACCAGTCACTCCTCAGTGTATAAGCATTCCTGTGTGCGTGTGTGAAAGCGCACCCTGCTGGTGTAAGGAGGGAAGTGACAGACATGAGCTCATCTGATTTAAGTGACTTCATGCACTGTTTGGTAAAACGTAAAGACTGATCCTGCGCAAGTTCTGCAGTACGCGTTTTAATAAGTTTTAATTTATTTCCAGAAACCCTGACTGACTGAAAGTCCTGACTGATGGCTCATGTGCAAAGTCAAACGTGTGTTCAGCATGCAGCGTTGCAGCGTTTCTTAAGATCCATCATCTGAGGTTTGATTCAGAGAATAAACAGCGACTCAAATCAACAAAGACACGGATCACAGTGAGGTTTGGTGACTGAAATTTATTATCTGTAGCTGCATCTTGAGGTCAAAGTCTACAGAAAACTCTTGTGGAAACAGACTGCAGCATTCCCGGTCTCTTTTCAACATTAAGTCATCAATAATACTTTAAGTGGTATGCTCATTTGATGAAGGTGAATAGCATTTGAAGTATATCAAAAAAGGGTTTTTAAAACATTTCAAAGGGGCTTTTAGCTTAAGTGACAAACCTGATTCTTTCAGGGGGTTTTGTTTAGGCTTTAACTTTATATTCTGTGCAATAACAGGACTGCACTTGATTAGTGTAAGTCAGGAGTGCTAATGAGGCCACTGCAGCAAAGCTGACAGGTTTTCAGTGACAGTATCAAAGGGTTATATCACTTATCCAGGTTTCTACTGTAAATTCAAGCATTTCAGCTCAGTCTGGAAAGATTAGCTGTGAAACATAATGTGTTTTTTTTAACAAAGTAAACATACGTGAACTCTCACCTGCTGCTATCAGACATAAATAACCTTTGTATCTACCTCCTACCTGGGCCTTTCTTACCCTGAGCCAAAGACAAGAGCGCATGTCCTGTGTCAGATCATCTCTGGGAAGCTTTTTGAGATTGCTTCAAAAAGCTCTTAATAACAGTGATGGAAAGCCAGTCGGGGCGTGCAAACCTCTGCTCTGCAGGCGTACTGAAGTGTGATGTTCAGCTAAATATTGTCTCTCTCAGCTCTTGCTCACCTAGCAAAATACTGAAGCGTGATTCTGAACCGGTGTGATTTAGTTAGATGCACTTTTGAATGGTTAAGACAGATTATTGCAATCGTCTGCGCATTGACAAGGATGCATAGGCAGAAGAGTGTCACTAAGAGATTTCCGCGGTCTTCCTGCGCCCCGCTGCCATCCGCAGGAACTGTCACATTGGGGCAGAACAGGCACTAAAATGCGACTTTGCAAATTCCATAAATATTTGGGGAAGGTAGGACAGGCTTGATTGTTTTCAGCCCACTGAGCTGGCTTTTATCTTACTGACAAAGCAACATGTTGCATTACGTGTTGATTTTGTAAGGCAGAGATGTGTTTTCTTTTAGAGCCACAGGCTTGAGGGGCTGCGCAGCACAGGCCGTAGTTATGTACAGTATATACACGCTTTGACGGTGGAAGAGTGGTGCCACCGGCTCCAGTAAAAGTTCAATATTTTGGAAGAGAAACGTCTCTGCGTCTGGAGCTTTGGCTTCTTCTCTGGGTGACTGTGCTCCGTCCTCATTAGCTGTGGAGGGAAACGGAGGAGAACAGGAGAAGTGTTTAAGATGGTCTCTGTCTGGATGTCTTACATGGACAAGGAATACATCCGAATAAAAATATATAATGTGAAAATGTCTTAAATCTGAAGTTTAGTGAGTCGACTTCTTCAGCTCAGTGTGGAGCAGTCTCTGTACGCAGCACAGCGCGAGTGTTCTTCTCTTACCTGCTGTTGTCTCCGCCCCTGATGCCGGCCAGCAGGTTGTTCTGGATGAGGTTGGACCTGTTGATGCCGGGGTTAATGGGGGCCCCTGGCAGCTGGCCTGGTCTGATGGGCTTGGCTGGGGTGGACACAAAGGGATGACATGGATCACATACTGAGAGTAGGTTTTCAATTTAAATTGGAGCAGCCTCTGGACACAGAGCCAGTTAGCCTAGCTTAGCATGAGGACTAGAAAACATCTCATCCAAATTTAAAAAAAAACACCCAAATCTAAAGCTCCGTCACGACACGTCAGATCTCATTTGCTTCACTAGCAACCAAACACAAACCAACCTATCTGCGCCGAGAGCCTCCTGCCCATGTTTTTGGGTTTGCTGGCATCCTTAATACGCTCCATCTCCTGCTGGTACCGCTTTTGGTCGCGAGCTGCGTTCTCCTTGGCCTCCTTCAGAGCGGACTCCAGGGCTTTGACACGTTCAGCTGTGGCCCGCAGGCGCTTCTCCATTTTAGGAATCTCACCGCGAAGGTCGGCGTTGTCCCGCAGCAGCTATGGTAGGAAATAGAGATAACACAAAGAGTGAGAGGAGAGGATGCAGGGAGCATGTGGCTTGTAGACTATGATTCCTTTGGGGAGAGGCTCTGTGACGTGTGACGGCTTCTTACCTGCTTGTGAGCTTTGGTGAGCTGCTCGAGGTTGTTCTCCAGGAAGCAGATCTTCTGTTTCTGAGCAGCGCCGTCCTCTGCGTCTGAGTCCAGCTGAGACTTCTGCTCAAGCACAACACACAGTTACATCTGGACTCTGACTTCACTCCACGTCTGCATTCATTCATCAACCCACCTGTTTACAACCCAACTTGCCGCATCCAGTTCCTACACCCAAAACCCAGAATCCAAAGCATCCCATGTGTGGTTGATTGAGATGAAGTGACAGTTTTTGGGTGGATACAACAGCACGGCATATTCTTCGTCTTCCAGGAAAGCCTGCTTTGTTTTTCTGATCAAGGCTGAGCCTGAGGGCTGGAGATGAGCGTCATGCTGAGAGCCCCGGCCCCCTAATTTACACCTGCTACCTTTGAAGATTCAGATGGCCTACTTATTGCACACACTTTCTGTTGTGTTCCCCGGATTCATTAAAATTTCATCACGGTGCAAATTAAATGCGGTGCAGCCGGCGCATGAGCAAAAATATGGATCTGTTTGTCTCACTGCAGGTGAACGCGGCCGTCAGGTGATATTTCACGAGGCAGGAGATGAAATGTGACACAGAGTCAGATCACGGGGTGATGACTACAGCGGTAAAGCACAATGGGAAACACACGTACCGTCAGGACATTTACCTTTTTGACTCTGGTAGCCAGGTCTTGGACAAAGAGCCTCCTGAGGTTGTGGAGTGTCTGCAGCTCTCGGGCCTGTGTGATGGAAGGAAAACCCCCCCAAAAAAAGGTCCACAGATCAAATTAATAACCCGTATCTCAGAGGATACTCCAGCATCAGATGGCACGATAATACTTTCCTTAGTGCTCTTTACTCTAGAGAAACAATCATTAACATATTAACAATATTAACAACATTAACAATATTAAACATCTCCAGCATACTAACATAGTCACCCAATAGTCTGAAGAAGCTGTTTTACTATTGACTTGCTATCATAAGTTCATATTGATAAATGTGGTCAGGTTACACAACTTCTCCGGTATTTGCAGGTGTGCGCTCTTCTGTTACTGCTGTACTTCTGGAATTTAACATTGGAGGTGTCCTTTGGAGATTAGGAGAGGCAACAGTAAGGACACCTATCTTACTTGAAATAGCCAACTTGCCACAGCTGTTAGTGATGCAGTCTGCTAAAAATATGTCCTACTGGATCCGGTGGCATTGTGCAGTATGCAAGCCAGCATGCTTTTCTGCCTCTTCTGACCCACAATCCTCTGCACCGCGGAAGATCTGTCATATCAACAGAGCCATTGCGAGAGCATATATGACAGCTCATTGACAGATAGCAGCCATGTTTAGAATTGCATACTTTTGCTTTATACTTTAAATTGCATACTACAGACTGTGACGGATGTATGAGCAACAGGGTCAAAGTTCAAGGTGAGATGTTGTGACCAAGGAGAACGTCTAAACTGGGTGATCACTGCCTCTGATCACAACAAAGAGCCTTGCAGCTGTCCATTCCTCAGAAGACACACTATTTGCTCAAAACCAGGTTCAAATCTGTGGTGTGGATTTGAGGCACAGCTTCAGTCCTCAATCTGAATCACTATTGTAAACTGCAGGGTTGAACTTATATGGACACTGACCACTGTCTCCTCCAGTCCCTTCAAGTCCTGTCTGGCCTGCTCCCGTCTGTCCTGCAGCACCCTGCAGAATGGAAAATACCACAGAACATTAATGGTACTTAGTGTGCATGGTTTCATGGGCAACAGGCTGCAGTAGACCATGCACTGAGGTCTTACGTGAGCTCCTGCAGCTGGCGGGTCTTCTCCTGGTCTACAGCCTTGAGCTTCTCGTGCTCCACCCTCAGCCTCTCCTGCTCCAGCATGATCTTCTGGTTCAGACTGCACAGATGTCAATGACAGTATCAGTCCTGATCTATCAGTCAGTTAGAGAGAGAGATGTATGTGTGGTGCTGCTGCGTCTTACTCCTGCAGCTCTGTGATGAGCTTCTCCTTGGTGTCCAGCTCGTCTCTCAGGCTGCTGATCTGTTTCTGGTGGATCTCCCTGTGAGACTGGATCTGCTTCTCCACAGCATCCTGAAGATCCACAAGCATACAGCAACATTCACAACCTCTGACTGGGCAGCACAGATGGAAAGGACACATTAACAGCACAATACCTTGACTTCATTGGCTGACTGGATTTCACTGTCCTTCTCCATGGTGTTGACTTTCTCTGGAGACGGATGGAAACAGAAAAATAACAAACACAACCTTTACTGGTCCCAACCAGGAAAAAGCAAAGATAAGGAAAATGATGCTTTCTTAATACCGTACATATGTAATACTCTACTCATATACATATACGCTGTGTTCACCTTGAGCTTTGATCCTGACTATTTCCTCATTGAGCGAGTCCACGTTTTCCTCCAGCTGTCTTTTCTTCTGCTCCACATTCTGCAGCGAGTCTGTCAGGGACTTGATCTTCGCTTCATACTGGACACAAACAAGAAACAATTACAAACTTACACAAACTCTATGAGGGCTCAAACAGCAATCAACATGAAAGGAGGTATCAGCTTATTAAGCTGCCATTTGATCGATAACCACATGTTCTGCAGCCTCATTGGTCACTATGGCGACAGCATCCTTGACCGCCTGGTCAGAGGTGAGAGCGGCAGTTACCTGGGAGATGCGGAGCTGGCAGGCAGCCAGCTCCCCGTCCATCTGCTCCATCTTCTGGGTGCTCTCGGCCTGGGTGCTCTCCAGCTGTTTGCTGCGTTTCACCATTGTCTTCACCTCTGACTTCATCTTACTGATGTAGAGACGGGCCACGGTGAACTCTTCGTCAATGAGACCAGTGCTCTCTTGTTGCTGAGAGGTCACAAAAACAGTGATGAGGAGACACAAGTGCCACATGTCAGTTCTTATAATCGGTTATCAACATTGTTTTTACATGAATTTGCTGACTCATGGTGCACAGTTTGCGTGACAGGGGAGATGTGCAGTGCACAAACTGGTCGAGACATTGAAGGACTACCATTCTACTAGATAAAGGGGAGCTCCGGCTTAGACCTAGGTTAAATTTCCACTTGGAAGCTCTGTATTGTATGTTTCCACAAGAGCTGCTCGACCCTTCTGCTGACCTTCTGCTGAAGCACGGAGTTTAAAATAGGCAGGAGGAGGATTTGAACCTTACAGCTTGTCGATAACACACGACAAACTGAAACCTGTGCACAGTGAAACTGTTGTCAAACCACTGTTGAACGCAGCACTACAAACAAGTGTCAGTATACTCATCTGAACCTGAAGTGCGTTCATAATGAGCAGGCAGTTTTACTATGGGACAAAAGGAGATGCATGATCGCCGTTTGTCATTTATAAAGCAAAAATGCAGAATATCTATAAATAAGGACCTTAATGTCACCTTAATGTCATTGCTTCCCACAGCGATGCCTATCTCAGCCAGGTCTTTGAGTAATGATGACATCATCTCAGTGACCCTCTTCTTCTGGTGGTTGGTCATCTCCTTCAGCTTCTGGAGCTCAGAGTCGATGGAGGCCAAGGAGCTCTGGGGGTGGATGATAATGTGTGTGAATACATGCACACAGGGTGGCCGTGTGGCATCATTTCCAGTGGGTTTAGATTAAAGTTCAGTACCGATTTCTCATTCAGCTCCTCACTGAGAGCCTCAAACTCTCGTGCTTTGTCCTCAACTTCCTGACTCTTCTGGTCGTAGTTGACGGCCAGTTCCTCCAGCGCCTGCAGCACCTCCTTCACCTCCTCCTTGGAGGCCTCGTTCTCTGCCAGCAGCCGGTTTAGTTCTGTTTGCAGGATGTCGTGATCACGGCGGGAGGAGGTTAAGAGCTAATAAGAATAGGAAGTGAAGATAAGAGTTAAGTCTGACCTTCATAACATGATCTAAGAAGAACATTGGTGTGCTCCTGAACCTCATGTGTTTAGAGTGAACGCTTCCAGTGCTGCTTGCTGAGGGTGAGCTACACTCTGACCCCTCCTGCAGGGTTACTAATGGCTCTGCTACCAGCTGTCAGACTGGGTTTGTGCTAACAGGAATGGCTGGAGGGCTGAGACATGGTAGGGGAAGTTGGGAGGGGAAGGCAGAGGGAGAGGAGGGGGGGAGATCTGTCACCTCCTCCTGGTCCAACATCTGTTGCTTCAGCTCCTCCACCAACTGAGACTGCTGGTTTATCTCATCGTCCTGGTGGAAGAGGAGGAAGATGGAGAGGAGAGAGGAAAAGAGAAATATATCACTGCACGCCAATCACGCCATCTGCTGACAAACAGGAATACTACAAGTAAGCAGGACTACGGAGTTGTATTTGGGTGAGACTCAAGAATCCAAGTGCAGGCTTTTTATCCTGTAAGACTCTGGTTATGTTTTAGAAAGGCAGATTTATGTAACACATGTTTTCTTGTGCCATTTCAAATGTTTCAACGTGCAAATATGAGAACCTGAATCATCATCTGATGACAGTCCACTTATTTAACCTGCCTAACACACCTTTCCTTTCTGATTCAGCATTAGGAAAACAACTTGTTGACTTTTTAGAGGATCATTTTTGAGCTCTGAAAGCATATCAAGTCATTTCACATTCTAGAGGTGGTGTCTTTCATGACCTTGTGGGCTTGTGCATGTTCATGACACAAGAAAATCCGCCTGCTATCTCTATGAAACATAAACATATCCAATAAACAGATTCCTATATTCTTTGTGATGTAAAATTATATTAAACACATCTTTACATATGTTTTCTAATTAGAAGTGTAGTTAAAAGTATTAATAACCATTAATACTCTTAAATCTTCCTGTGTATGTCTTATGTCTCTGTATGTATTACAGGTATTTTATTAAAGCATAAATTTGACTTGTTCACTCATATTTAACATTTAGGAGCTGGATAAGATATTGATGCATTATTGTGTTTGACAGTGATCAAGTCCATTCAGCCGCAAGTGGAATGAGCTTTCAGGAAACCAATCAGTGGATCTGTCCTCACCTTGTCATCCAGCTCTTTGTAGAGCTTGGCCATCTCTGCTTCGTACTTCTCCTTCTCTGCGTCTGTGAGTTTGACTCCCGGGAGGCTGCTCGAGGCAGGAAGGGGTGGCGTTTTATCATTGTTGCACGCACCGTCCAGGGCCTGCACCTCTGCTTTGACCTTTTCTTTATCAAACTGTTCTTCCGCTGGCACGCTCTCTCCTGCAGGGGGGCAGCAGGGGGAGACATCAGTTCCAGTCTTTGTGCTGTGACGTGTCCCCCTGCCTCCTCTGTCACTCCCTCAATCAAACCATTGTTTTCAGGGGCAGCCCTGTTAAAACTCCAGGTTCCTCATGTCTTTAGATCAGTGAGAGGCAGACATGAGCATGCAGATTTTTTGAAGAGAGCCACACCAGCAGTCTTCATGGCATTGCTAATATGGAATCAAAGGGTTCTTTCTTTAGCCATGTCCCTTTCAAGCCCAAAATAGGACCAGTGTGTGATTCAGCACAAACACAATGAGACAAGGAAACTTTGGAGCTCAGCTTTTTCATCTCGTCCAAACTGCCAAAGGGCTGATCCTGTTCCATTAACAGATATCAGCATATGGGAGAGACTTCATTACAATTAAAAATCTGTATTTCAGGACATAATCTGCCTTGGATGTAATGTCTTTAGAAATATAAAGAAATGGAAATTTATGCTGTGAACAAATCACCAAAACTATTCTTTGTAGTTCTTAAAGGAGCAGTGTGTAGCGTTTAGTGGCATCTAGTGGACAAAATGCAGATTGCAGTCGGCTGAATCCCCCTTTACTCACCCTGATCATCCAAGTTTGTGAGGGAATCTACAGTGGCCACAAGGCCCTTTGTAAAGTCAGTATTTGGTTTGTCCATTTTGGGCTACTGTAGAATAAAGGTGCCTATGGCGGGCTCTGTGGAAGCAGGTCACTCCTTATCCTTATTCTAAGCTGATGAAACTTCATTTTTCAGGCGATTATCCACTTTTATACTATTATATTCACTTCTGCTAATTCATTCCTGTGAATCCTGCACACTGCTCTGCTGAAAGACACCCCAGATCTCAGTGATGGCGCGTAAGGATGAAGATGTTCTATGCTACAGCTGAAACATGTGCATGTAAAACAGAACATGCCTTTGCAGGTAAGTACATGGACCCTTTCGAGCTCATGTGCCTCTGTTTCAGTGAGCCTCATCATATCATACTGTAGCATATGCAGCATCTGTGAATGTGTCACGTTATCGGGCAGCGAAATCCTCACCGCTCCTCCAGCGGTTGAGCTCAGTCTCCAGCCAGGTGACTGTGTTTTTCAGCGTCTTGTTCTTCTCCTTCTCTTTCTCCCATTTGCTCTTCCACTGCTCCGCGGTCAGCTCCACATTCAGGGACACTGTGTTCTTGATGGTCTTTGCCCTGGTGAGATAGGAGGGTGAGATAATGGCAGCAATCAGATCTGAATATCATCCTGTAAATTGTCTCCGTGGGAGACCCTTCACTAATTAGGGCACCATCTCTGAGCCACAGCTGTGTGTGTGTGTGTGTGTGTGTGTTTACCTCTGTCCAAACAGCAGCGTGGACCTGGTCTCAGCGTCATTGAAAGAGGAGGGCGAGCAGCAGATGACCATGGTGGTCCGACAGTTCCCTCCCAGAGAGTCCTGCAGGATCCTGGTCATCTTACTGTCTCTGTACGGCACATACGTCTGACAGAGAACACAGATCAGTTCCTACTGACAGCCTGGAATACATCCACATTTGACTTTAGCTACACAGTATGGCATGATGGCATACTTTTATATACATCTATAAACTGGAAATGTTGTAAATACTTCTGCCATTGCAATCCTCATGATAAACTCTGAATCCTGTTCTCTCTCTGAAGAGGAAATGTGGGTCAGGACTGTCTCACCGAGCCCTCTGCCAGAGCTGAGATGACGTTTCCCAGTGAGGACAGGGACTTGTTGATCATCTTGGCTTCATCCAGCACCGTGCCCTCTGCTCCAGTTTTACCCACCTTTGAAACACAAACACAGCACAGTCGTCATAATGGGACTGCATTACAGATTACAGCACAACTAACATAAGCTTATACAACATCACTGAATGACAAAATGGTCACAAACAGGACCAAAGAGGGTTGACAAAGCATATTAGTGAATCACTGTAACTTGGTGAGATCATCCTTTGCTTATTAATATGTCAGACTAATGGACAGATCACTGCAGTGTCCACTGAGGTGTGGAGGCAGCAGCCTGTCATACATCCAGCCAGCCAGAGCTGCCCACTTCTACACAGACAGCTGTAAAGCTTAACTGATCAACAAGTTATTGCAAAGTGTCACTCAAAGGAGACAGATGAGGACGCAGAGAGACAGACAGACTGAGAAAGAGACAGACGGACAGAGAGACAGACAGAGGACGACCACAGATGGACACACACTTTCTCACTCCCAGCCAGATCGACGAGGTACAGCTTGCCGGTAAGTTTCTGTCCAGTCTGACTGTTTTCCTGCTTGATGTTGATGAGGAAGATGCTGTGACTCCTGGAACTGTGCTCGTTCATGTCTGACACACACACACACACACAAAAGCCCGGTCACAGGACTAGAAGCACAAAACAATCTTGAAACATATGTGACAGAAGTTGATTTGCACAGGAAACCAGCTGAAATATTCACACTGCACCAGTTTCACTTGTTTTAACCCAAGCAGACATTACTGATTGAATTAGACTAAAGTCATGTGATGATGCTGAGGAGTTTGTGTGCAAAGGGATGGGTATTGTAGTACATGCTGATGAGTCTAAAGTGACACAGATGTGGATTCACTGATCTGTCACATGCAGCAGTAAGACTAAACTCCATAAGGCTGTAAAGGGACACAGTTCACACATATGATTCTCATCTGAATGAACTGTGGGTTAATGCCGTCTGTATCTCTGGATTAACTTTGTCACATGTGAGAAAATAACCCTGGCAGTGTCATAGTGATGTCATCTGGTTTACCTCAGCTCAAGTTTGAAACTGGAAGTGTGGAATATGATAACGTGTGTTGGCAAAGAAGGATTAACAAAAACAATTTATCAAGTTGCATTATGGGAAATGTAGGATTCAGTGTATTTGAACCTTCTTACAACACTGTGGATGGAAAATAGTGCCCAGGCAGGCTTCATGTGCAGTTTGTAAGCTACATGCTACCGTAAATAACAAACCTAAAGCTGATAGAACTATTAGCCATTAGCCTTCGTGAGAGCCTCTTCTTTTAGGTTACAGACTACAGGACTAATGAAAACCCTGATCTGGACTAGAAACACAGAGACGAAGTCTATTGCCTCCAACAGATATATGAGGCGCAGTCAAAATGCTTTCAGATGGTGGCTGCTCTTCCTAAAAGCAGACTGAGGTAGCTACAGAAGTGGCAGCTGACTCCCTGTGACTTCTTCCTCCTCCCCACAATGACATCACAGCTAAACAGTCGCTGTTTTGACACAGTAGGAGAGATCTAGCACACTTTTAGATGGTCCTTGACACACATAAGGAACATGAATCCCTGGGTGCTTTCACAGCAGGAGCTCTGGAAACTATGTGTCAATGCACAGGAAGACGACTTCAAAAGGGGCAGAGGCCAAATTTACCAAAGACTGGAATTAAGCTCCTATTAGCTACAGTTAAAGTGTCCATGATGAGAAACTCTTACTGGCGTTACATAATGCGCTTTCTAATCCATTCCTATTCTCACTTCACTTCTCTTTCCTACTTGGCTGTGCGGGTAGCAGACACAGTGTCGTGGCTGATGGGAGTCTCACTGCAGTCAGGAGACTCAGTGAGGTTGAACCCATGAGAAGGCACTCAGTGTATGAACTCACTTGTGACAGCCACGCTTCGGTTGTTTTTCCCTTCATCTATGGTGTCCATGACCTCGTCGGGACTGCACACAAAACGCTCGGTACACCCCTGGGGACACATGGAATCACAAGGAAATGCTGTGTTTAAAAGCCCCACGGCAAGGCGGCCATACAGAGAGACAATTATTAGCTGAGGAGACCATGACATACTGTATCAGGCTGCTGCTGTCAGAGGGGAAGTTATGAAGAGAGAGAGTAATCCTATTACTTTGTTTTCTTGGTATTTTTAATATCTCTCTTCATCCCTCCATCTCATTGGACATCTCAACATGCTGCTTGTAGGTCTGTATTGAACAGGTTATGTAACGTATACCCTGATCTCATCCTGCACATCACAGTTGTGCCATTGTTTGGATCTCATTCTCTTGTGGTCCCTTAAAGCGAATGCACTGCAACTGGCTGGGAAAGACATGTGACCGTGTGATGGTGGAACTAAGTCACAAACAATTGACGTTGCAACTCTGATCACGTTGAAATCTCACCATGAAAATGAATCCCCGTGTGTCTCACCTTGACATAGGGCACCCTGTTTTTGTCCTCGTGTACAGAGAGGTTGGTCTTTGTGACTGCAGAGGAGAAAGAAGGCAAACATCATGTCTGAACAAATCATCTTGTTTGCATCGAGGTCTGAAAGATTATGACAAGGGGAAATCCAAAACGTACCATCCAGCAAGTCCCTGATTTTGTCCAGATAAATTTCAAAATATGAAACCTACAAAGCAAAAGGATCCAATAAGTCTTAACCAACATGTGTGACGTGTACTTGCTGGGATTTCAAAGCACTGGAGCACCCCGTTGAGATGTTTACCTACTTTGATATGAAACTCCAGGTTCTGATCCATGGAATAAATGTAGTTGAAGATGTCTTGGACAAGTCTGGGAATGACTCCCATCATGTCTGGGTCATGGAGTTTCCCCTTTAGGAGACAATTGCATGAAAACGTATACATGACAACAGAATTTCAGGCTTTTAGTCATTATTTTGGGAAGCTAATATACTATATATTACCTCCATTGTGTGTGTCTTGCCAGAGGATGTCTGCCCATATGCAAATATTGTCCCATTGTAGCCCTCAAGAACATCTGGACACATCAAGACAAAGGAGACACACATTTAGTATTGAGGATCAGTTTAAGTGCAACAGCCACTGAAACCACATCTGTACTCCACACTACATCTTACCTCTGATGATCTTCTGAGCCACAGCGTTGTAGAACTGCTCCTGAGTTGTATTGGACTGGAACACACGGTCAAAGTAGTACGGTTTACCCTGTGAAGGAGAGGTGGCAGCGATGATGAGCACACCAACATGAATTTCCAAGTTACTTAAGTTACATTTATACACACAACTCTATGTGAGCAATTCAACTCACCAAGGTAAGATTATATTACGTTAAGAAAGCTAATACAAGTACACAGTATATATTTAGGTTGTTGTGGTTTGTCTGTTGTCTTTTCCTTCCACTCTTCTGTTCTCTTCCCTGCAGGGCATGTGCGTGGCCAGGGTGCGTGGCTGGCTCCTCCCACAGCAGCAGATCAGGCACACCTGTTCCCTCTCAGATCATCACCTCTCACATAAATGCCTGGTCTCAACCCTACTACTGCCCCAGATCATTCCGCCTCATCAGTTCCCCTTATAACCTCATTACTGATGGATATTTATCAGAAATCCAAGTTACAAAAACATTAAAGTAAATTATTCTGCAATAGTCCTGTATATAACCACAGAATGAAAGCAAGGATTTATACTTGTTGAATTAATAGGTGTTGAAAAATGAGATAATACTGGAACAGCACATACCAAATATGAATCTGAATGTGTGTGCAAATGAAATGTTGAATTCATAGTCAGTAAAGCACATCCTCACCCTCTGTGTGGTACACTCAGAATGTTTTGCTGCTGCAGTCTTACTCGGTTTGGAACGTCCACTAGCTTATGGTAGCTAATGGTGGCTAACGTTAGCGATTTACATTTACATTTAACATTGCTGTGTAATGACATTATTGTGTCACTTCACCGACTTGATTACTGTTCCCTGCTAACGCTACTTCAGTGTTTTCTACATTTTAGCATTGACAGTGATTCCATGAATGACACTAGTGGTCACAGGAGCTGTTTCTCAGCAAAGTTAGCATCACATACAGTGAGAACAGCAGATTTAATATTAAATTAATTAATTATAATTAGTTATAAACTATTTTTTACTGAATCAGAATCCTCCTGTTTTGTTATGAATGAAACCTTTGCAGAGTCTTCCTGAATATGCAATGCTAAACTAAGAACAGGGTTTTTCAATCACGCACACAACTGACAAACCCTATGCTAGGACGTTGGATTAGCAACTGCTTTGCTGGAAAAACCATGTAAATGCTTGCACTGTTGAATGAAATAGACATTTCTGCTCCTTACAATCAAACAGTAGTTCAGTTTATGCCTCAATCACATGCTTTCGCTGACTCTTAGTCAGCGTTACGTGTCTCAGCTGCTGGTGGTCAATGTCGGGCAATTTATTTTTACTGTTTACAAGGTTCCAAAGCAGAACATTGTTGCATTTCTCTCAGTCCTGATAACAAAAACCTTTATTTAAAAAGCAGGTTAACACATTTCTTTGTTTAACCCTGAGGAAAGATGTAGTTGTATTTTTCTAATTCAAAAAATATATTTAAAAAAAACAGCTTTTCTTTTAGAAGACATCCAAACCTCAATTTATAGTCATGTAATCTGTGTGTGTGTGTGCATTGTGAGTCAATTTTATATGCTGCAGGTATGTGCTATGTGTCCTTGCATATAGTCTCTTCTGTCTGTTAACTTTTGGAGAAGCATTATTATATTATATTATTATATTATTATATTATAAAGTACAGTCAGATAGAAGTATGAGAATCAATCAGAAGCTTAAGAATGTTCAGCCTGGTTGGTAGAGAAGACAGCGAATAAGACCTTAAAACATTAAAACTGATTAATGATTAACTCATTAAAACAGCATCAACGGGAGGTGACCGCCTAGTGCACTGTCAAGCTGCTGTACCTAAAATGACATCACAGTCAGAATTTGGGAATTGGCTTAAGTTCTTTATCTCATCAATAAATCATTCAAATGCAGTGACAGGTGTGTCTATTACTCTACCCCATGCTCATGTGTACTGTGTGTAAACAGGGTTGCCAGATTATGATGAACACCCCTCAATATGACTCCGCCGCCAGCACAAACAATGACATCAGTTATACCGATGCAGTTAAATAAACACATTAAGACAGTGCGGTGCTGCAGAAGCTACATACACGTTCCCTCAGCATGAAGCAACTGATTATCAGTTGGCCTGTGATTGGGAGTCAGTGCCTCCGAACAAAGACGTCTTTCTTGTTTATTTATTTTATTTTCAGTGGTCATGAGCATCGGGGTTAGAGTTTACTGGGGAAATTGATATTTTCTACTCATCTGTACAGTCATAATGACCCATAGGCCAAAGGGTGAGGCAACACCTGCCACATGTCTCATCAAACCTATACTCAGAGAGAGGTTCAATTGAGAAACAAGTAAGCAAGTAAGCATGGTAAGCTTTCTTCCATTAGAGTGTGGAATGTCCCCTACACTGTAGATGTTCAGCAGATCTGGTGACAATGGAGGCCTCAGCATATAATCCAGATCATCTTCATACTCAAATCAAATCAAACCTTTCAGTGAGACGCGTCCAGATCTCTGTATTTGTAATGTATCTCTGCTCATATTTGTCCACGTTCTGCTTTTCGTTGTTCTTACCCCATGTGCAGCTGTTTCACTTATTCATTCATCCACAGGGCTGACCAATAGTCTTTTTGTGGACACTTTAAACTCATTTCTTCAGTCTCACCTCAAAGAGCTCATCTTTCATCAGTCTAAGCCTTGCTTTACAGGGCTTGGCTCAAAATCCAGCATGAACTGGGGTTGTCAGCTTCACCTCTTACTGCACTAGAATGCTGTAGTTAGCATAAACAGTGTGTGCAGGTGAAGCTGAAGCTGCAAAACAGATTAAATTCATTGTTAGCTTTAAGTCAAGAGTAGATGGGGCTGATCCAACTAACATGGGGATGTCTCCTGTCCGTGCGTAAAAGCGCAAAAGACGTCCATATAAACTTGGGTACGCACGGCACCTCTCTGAAGGCTCAAAACAACTAAAACACCAAACAGTTTGAGTAAATGCTGTAGCAGGCGAGAAAAGGCAAGTGGTGAAGTGTTTGTGTGATTTTGAATAGAGCGTTAGGGAGTCAGTCACTCCACCTCAGTTAATGGGGATCCTGTGATCAGCAAGGTCGAATTAAATTGTCTGAGTTTTCAATTAAGTTTGGTCCAATGCTTTTGACCTGACACAGCTCAAAGCACTACCACTTGAATTACAACTTGAACTAGGACTAAGAAAAGCCTAGTTATTAAAGCAGCTGAGCATTTATAATGATAATTTGGTGACATTTGGTGACAAGTGCAAAGTGGCAGAATTGGAGCGCACAGTTCAGTTCATCATCTGATCCCGCAGCAGCACTCACCGCAATCTGCACACAGTCGTCCCCTTGAAACTTGGGGATATACTTGTCTCCCCGGGCCACCTCCGCGCGGTTGAGCGGTCTGAAACGGCACACCACCTTGATCGAGCACTCCGCCGCGTCCCCCATCTCCGCCGCTGTGAAGGGATGGAGAGCTCGCTCCTCCGGTTAGTCAGACAGCTGCAGACACCACACCAGCAGGCAGCTAAAGAGGAGGCCGCGCCCCTAACAGAGGTGCTTCAGCTGACTTGGAAACAGCCTTAAAGTGCTCCACAAAAGTTCCCACTGAAAAATTTAACGATGGCGCACGTGAAGCTACACAACTTCCGCTGCATAAAAAAAGAACCAAATTGCACGCGAGGCCCTTTGTCTTCAAACTTGAGTTAAAGATAAAACTTTTATTATATCATATTTTCATATAATATTTAAAATAGCTTTAAAACATTCACTGGTGCTATAATACCTGTCTTGTTTGTTTGTTTGTTTTTTACAAAAACGTAATCTTGCTGAACATATTCTGTTGATAAATACTCGCATATTTCATATTCAGATGCTCAACAAATAAATAAAAGATGAGGTAGGACTTAGAAAGAAAGAAAGGGGATCTCTTTGGTGCTGAGCTGTGATCAGGGCGGGATTAAAGAGCGGCTGAGAGCGCATGTCATATGCATGAAACAGTCACATGGGACTTCAGGACCTGAGGAACAGTGTGATAGTTTATTGATCCCTGCGGTCTGACTGACGATTCAACAGCTGCTTCATTTGAAAGAGATTTCGGTTTCACTTGGATTCTTAAGTCGAGTGTCACTCCATGACTCTGCAAATCATGCTGTGTAAAATATGAATACTTCTCCATTATTATGTGCATGCATTGCTTACATTATGTCCTCCTATTCATTAAAAATGGCTCATTGTGACTGAATCACATCACCTGTAAATGCACCAGATCTGACATTTGTGCTGTGTCACTGACAACTGACGGCAGCGTGTGCACACAGTATTGCAGTACCAGACTTCTTTAATACTAGAAACAACGGCTGCGTTTTAGCGTCACTGCCCTGCTGTATGTTCAGCCGTGCCGTCTGTGGCGCCTCCACGTGGATTGTAACAGTACACTGAGGGCAGGACCTGATCCCGCTGAAAACCTCCATTTCCATCCATGGTGTGGTAACATTAAATTAAGTTTGAGTGTTAGTTCCATAGTTTCACTCACACATGAGTGCATGGATTACTGTCACTGGTTGAGGGGCAAGTAGATGCTGCTGGGTTTAGTTCAGTTTCCATTCCATCAATGTTTTAATCATATTAAGACACTTTAATCTTTGATTGTTTGTGAAACACTGAACCAAACTAGACCTTGAACAGGTGATTTAAACAATTCAGAGGGAAATATTTAACTGTATTCTATATTTGACTATGAAGATCCTAAACAACTGTGAGAAGGATGCAGTCATATGCAGTAGAAATGCAGAAGGTGCACCCCGGTGTATCTGTATGAGTACGTTCTTCCTCACTGTCACATCCCGTAAGACCACCGTCTTTGTGCGTGTTACTGCCAGTTAATATTACAACAGATATACTGAACAGCATCCTCTTCTACTCACTTAATGTTCTTCTTTATCATCAGAAACATTTCATCAAACAGCATGTGACAGTGTGAGGTTGAACAGCGTGCAGCCTCTACAGCAGCCAGCAGGGGTCAGCAGAAGCCTCGCTGTGTTGTGTGCAGCCAAGGGGGCACAATATTGTATCAATATGTAAGATATCGTACAATATGTATGATATTGATTTGTTTGGATGTCATCTTACACAACCTAAATACACTTATTGGGCTTAGTCATGGTAGGAATGCTGTAAACTCCAATTCTGAACCAAGATATGAAATCAAAGAATGAAATTAGAGCCATCATGGATGTACATATTCTTTTATTCCATAGAAACTGCAGCATTAGTCAAGTGCTGAAGCCGTAAACCATATTGGACACACACACACACACGCACGCACGCACACAAAATCACGCCTTCCCCCCCCCCACTTTCACACACACTCATTCACACACATTCGATCAATGCTGAGCACTGGTGCAAGGGAGATGAGACAGTAAAACACTGAGTCAGGAGGAGCACAGTCAACCAAAGAAGCAAGGAGGGTGGGAGGAGCCATTTGACGGAGGTGCACCATCACACTTTACAGCACGCAGAGAACGGAGGGGCTTTAATTTCTGTGACACCGACTGACCTCCTAAAAATGTCGCATTGTCCTTAACGGATAGAAAATATAAATTATTCCTACAGTAAGTACATTCTCTATTATTGTTAAGACCCATAAATATGCGTTTGAGAGCTCAAATTACAGTATGTACAGAGGTCCATGCATCCACAATATACATACATAACAATAAATAGATATATGATGATATAGTCACAACACAGTATCGAGATGGATATCTGTTTTTTTTCTTGGAACAAGTTCAGCAAGACATGGCAGGAGTCAGCATTCATAAACCAGCCGAGGAAAGGCATTCAGAAGCTGCATCTGTCTGTTATTAGTTTTTATTAAAGGGGTTGCCTTGGTTACCACTGTCCTGGCTCCAAAAGCATGTGAGGAGAGGAGAGGAGATGTTTTGGGGGGAAGAAGCACCAGTGAGCTTGTACTCCAGGCTTCAACCTGACTCACAATGAAAAGAAAAAGGGAGAGAGAAGGAGGGATGTGGAGAGAAAAATGGAGAAAGTGACCTCATGGGTTACCCTGTGAAAGATGTGAAACAACCGATCAGTGAGCAGAAGAAGAAAAACCGTTACTGACTGGAAAACCCCCAAGTAGGGTTCACCCTCTGATCAGTCATTTAGAGAGAGATGGAGGAGGACTGTGTGAGAAAGGACGAGGTGAGTAGACGTATGGAGGAGCGAGGCGAGTGTGTAACTGTGTGAGTGAAAATGAAGCGGAGGGAGAAAAAGAAAGACAGGAGCTAGTTTTGGCAACGCGGCTTCTGGTTGCTAAGTAACGGTCTCCGAGGGCAGAAGAAGCACCTCTCTGGAGGGCTGTTCGTCTCCAAAAGGAACAATTTTCACCCCGTCCCACCACCTCCACCCCAACCTCCACCTCCAGCTCTCGCTCCCTTTCCTGGCCAGTTTGTGAATGTTGGCACAAGACGAACGAGCAACTCATAGTCACACTGTCAGCCAAGCAGGCAGCCAGAGAGCACAGGAAGCGGAGACCTCCTGTGTCAGTTCGCTGCGACGTCTTCTGCTGAAGCACAGAGGCCGCAAGCAGCAAGCCAGATGATTAAAAACCGAATATCTACAGTCTGTAGCACTTGTATGACTGAAGGTTTGAGTGAGCAAGCTTCAGTGTCCACACTATTGCAAATGTGATGCAGCATGATATCGCCTCAACGTCTTCTCAATGAGGACTAAAAATCACATTTTCAGTGATTCAACAGTTCAAACAGAATGTATAATAAAATTCAGTCAGGTGAACATTTGATGCTGCGGGCTGAAAATGGATGAAATCCTTGTGCTGTACTGTTCGAGCTTATAAACATTCAGTGGTTCAGAAGCAGATATTAGCTCATCCGTTTCAGACCGCTGCCCACTGCAACTCCCAGCAGACACGACACACAGCTGGGGTCACTAAAAAGCCTTTGCGGAGTCTTAAGGGTTATTAGCATTGACATTGTCATGCAGCAATATCGCCTCGGCGTCGCAATGACACCGGGGGAAGCCGAAATTAAACTGCTGCACTTTGCTGTTCGGTGTTTTGCCAAGAATCTGCGCCGGCTCAAATGAAAAGCCTTCTGCTCTTGTGATGGTCTTAATTTGAAGCAGATGCTAATGACACATTTAGCACAGAGAGCGGGCAGCTGGCTGAGGATGAGCTGTCTAATTACATCTCAGCAGAAGAGGATGGGTCTGCGCGGACAAGCTCAAGAAGGTTGAGCTGAAGTCAGAGTTTCTGCTGCTTCTGAAACATGGTCTCGCCCCAGGGACACTAAATATAGTTAATTTAATCATAGCATACAGGCCGAGCATGTTTTACCATGCTGGGTCTATTGTCAGATCACACAGATCCCAAAACCTGTGCCGTTCACCCAAATGAAGCAATGTTTGGTCCAAACACAGACGATGGATAAGGAGACAAAACCAAAGATGGATATTTGAAATAAAATGTAATTAAAGCTGAGTTTAGTTTCCCCAATCCCCAATTAAAATCGAGCGTGCTTCTTTGGGGAGTGGATGAATTTCGACAGCACAGTGAGCAAAACCAGTCCTGTTACTGGAAATAAACAGAGGCCATCAGAAGCACTTTTTCTACATTTACCCTGCACAGTTCTCTAAATCATGATTCCCTGCGCAGCTTGATGACAGCGCTGGTGCAACAAGTATGTGGAGCAGAGACATGGCTGCATCTGTATTTAGCTAAAATGTCTAAATCCAATAAGAGTAGGTCCATAAACAAGTTTCATTGTCCAGGAACTTCTGGAAAGAACCATGTAATTTGGTATTGATTATTGGGAAGTAGTGCACTTCTAAGTAATTCCAAATTCTGAGATAGCCTTGAGATTGAGCATGCAAACTTGTCAAAACCTAGAATTTGAGATATTCAAACTATGCATTTTCCATGTAAAAATGAATAACATATTGACTTGGGTTAAAAACAGCTCTGTCAAGAAGGTTTCTCTGAAAATTAGTAATAAACTTCACTGATCAGTGTCTGTATCTGAGATGTCATTGGTACCAATTCACATGGTTGTTTCCAGGAAACTCAAGAAATGCTCACTTACAACTAGAGTCACTAATAACTATGTTATGAACTGGGTCATCGTGATGTAGCTGCTGCAGAAGGACCAGCCACTTGTTTTTAATAACCCTGTGTCCTCTGTGGCGCGCAAGGTGTCAGACCAGCGGGCTGAACCATTCCATGCGTTTAAGGGGGATTATCTTCCTGTCAAGCATCTCCAGTCAGTTTTACTTGCCATCATCACTGGTTTCCACTCATTTTCAGTTAAACACATTTATTGTCCCAGCACAGAACCATACATCAGACAGTACTGAAGTCTGTTTACAGGCCTGATGAAGGAAAGAAAGCCCTGTATCGACTCGGTGTAGGAACCTGAATCACTTCTCTGCCTTTCCTTTTCCAGTGTAAGACCTGGCTGTCCTGGGCCTGACTGAGGTCTGCTTAGGCCTTAATTCAAGACTAACACCAGCTTGATGATATCAGTGTAAACTAAGGAGGAAGAGGGAATAAAAATATCTTTTCTAGATTTAAGCAAGGCATTTATATCAGACAAAGGGGAAAGTCTATATGCAGATTTGATAAGGCGCTTGGTACACAAAGGGCAACTTGACTTATCTTACAGAGAGATAGCTTATCAGTGTTGGACTCAGGGCCCTCAGGCAGATTAATTTACCTCCAAGCATTTGTAACCTCAGTAAATGTCAATCGCACCACAATAATGAACCCTGACCTCAGCAAAGCATGGGGTGCCTCATTATATTAACACAGTTAACCATGAAAGAGGTCAAACGTGACCGTTACCGACACTGAGCGCTGTCAACACACAGAGCTGTTGATTTTTCAGCCATATATTTTTCACGCAGCGGCCGACTGCGTGGTGATGTTGGATTACGATTGTGATCATTTATGATGCATCTTAAGAGCAAACATAAAGCTTTTCATGTCAGTGTTAAAAGAAAAGTATTTTGGTCAATAATTCATAGATGGGGAACGCTCCAAGGCCTCAGTCTGCTGTTAATCTCCCACATACACCGCAGGTCAGTCCACAAAACTTCAACAGCAAAAACAAAAGAATAAATACCTCAACACGCATCGAAACACGTTCCACGTCCTTGGTTTTTTTTTTAACAAATAAAATACATACAGTACTTGTTTATTTCTTTAGCATATCATCGCTTTATAATATTTTCCTATGTACAGTTTCAGTAGTCGTTACACAGATAGTATTTCAGCACAGTTTAAGAACTTGAAACCACACCGGGGAACAGAGATGCAAGAAAAAAAATCAATCTTTTGGCTTGCAGGTCGACTCTTTCACCTGTGTTTGTGAATACTTTCTGAGGGTCTGTGTCGGTACAACACGAGCAGATGGTGTCCTGTTGCACTAAAGTTCTGGAGGCCCGTTGCACTTTTAATGTATGCAAATTCTGCCTTAAAGAATAAGGGTGGTGAGATTCTATATTTGTCTTACTAGAGCACTGAATGTGGGTTAGCCAGCCTCTGAAAATAGTCCCCAATGAACCTTGATTCACTCCTGCTTGAGTGACATAGAATATAAATTACAGAGCTCAGCTGTTTAACAAAACTTTTGTCTTTTTTAAAATAAATTAAAACATTATTCATCCTCTGTTTACCTGAGGGGAAATAACCGACTCAATAGCTGCTAAATGCTCCATAATATCTACTGGCTAACTGTTAATATGGTCTGTTTGTCTGTCTTTGGCGCCTTAAAGTAGCATACCGCGGATGTGTCAGACTTTTTGTGAGTGAAAACAGCTGTCTGCCATGGCTGCGAACGAGGCTGATGAGGTGAGACAGGTGAGGCAGTGAGACAAAACTGAACCGGCCAAGCCGTGGGGCCATAAAACCAAATCAGCGAGCTGGATATGCTAAAAGTCTACATGGAGATCAGACGAAGGCCAGGTGATACTGCTTTGAGAGTCTGCTGCTACATTAAACACTGACCATTTAACCCATCGCCGTCAAAAACACACTGGCTTGTGCAGCTTTAAAGACGTGTATCTTATTTATGTGTTTACGGGCTTGGACCTGGGCGCCACCGACAGATTTGGGTAGCCAATAAGTGTTAAGAGATAGTTTACTGTATTGGTGGTTTTGGTCTTTTCGGGGGATGGGAGATACAGAATAAACCCCAGCCTTCATATTTCACAGCTCTAACAGAAAGTGAAAGAAATGCTCGTCTACTCCACCGTCTGTCACCCTGTGCTGCGCAGCTAACTGGCTGCAAGTCTCCAGGCTCGCTGTAGGTGTTGCTCTAAACTCGCATGTGATGCATACCGACAGTCCTGCATTTCAACGTGCATGCTGAAGAGTCTTTATAAAGCATGCTAAATGCTAAACCCCCGTAGTTTGATGCAAATGTGACCCTTAGCATTGCGATATGAGGATAAAACCCACACTGCTTAGCAGACTGCATTAATATCCACACATAAGGCTCAGTAGAGAATACACAGATCTGTGCATTTCACGGCCATGCATCAGGACAGTAGAAAAAGCATGAAATAAATTACAAGTATGATACAGTATCACTGCACTGGCCACTCATACAGGACTCACAAACGGATGCACAGGCTACTGTAACTGCATAAAGGCATACCAGAGTGTATTTTAACCGTTTACTCCAGGCTGGAAGATGAGCTGCTGCAGACTACAACCTGAATATATTGCATACATAAAGCAGAAAGGTTAACCCCTTTGAATAACCCAGCAGCCAAACTATTGATTTCTTTTTTCTCTTGTTTCACACATAATGAGGAAGCCCACAGAGCAGACAGACACTGAAGCGATCAAGCACATTGATTTTTTTTTTTTTTTTTTTAAACATTCACTTGGTAAAACTAACAAGTACTTCAGAGCATAGCAACAATACAGCGGCACAGTTTAAACTGAGAGGACTATCGTTCTTCCTTGGCTGTCCTCGTTTGGACCCACAGTGTAAGGTGTCTTCCAGACCCAGTCATAGAGAGTAGAAGCTGAGATGAGAGGCTCAATACCATTATGGTCTGCCTCCACTGTAGGACTATGTCTCCTCTTGATGTTGTATAAGTCAGTCTTCTGTCAAAAGGGGAAAAACAGGAAAGGTTTCCTCATAAATAAAGGTTTGATTATTGATCACATTGCTTTTCCTCTAATGCTGAGGCAGGGCTTCGAGCTTGTTGCATCATAGTGGCGTAACCTCTCTGTCTGTAACAGCAACAACACAGAATTGAACCAGTGATGAATTTGTGAACTGAACTCAGTAGCTGTGTGAAGAACAGTCCAACAACAACAAGGCTTTTGCAGAGCCACCTCCAATTTTTACGGTAGCACTGGTGCTCGGCCATTTTAAAGGGGTCAGCACATCAGCCAGATGCTAACAGTAGAGTGACATCCTACTCCGCCGCATGGCCTCGCTGATCAAATAAGCCGGGCTGATCTCTGGTTCCTCTGTCATCACCACAATGTTCTGCCACTCTCCACACTGGTTGGATTTCTTGATGGTATCCACTACACAAAGAGCATATAGACAGTCCTCAAAGGTAGCGGCCATTGTCAGAGGCCTCCCATCCCACGTCCTCCTATCATCTTGGTCCTGAAAGGCCTGCCGCACAGCCTGGATCATGCGGATCGTTCCGGTGAGATATGGGGACGGTATGTCGCTGAAGGCCTTCTCCGGTAAGGAAGCCTTTTCAAGAGGCGTCGTGTCTTTGAGTAGAAGTTCAGGACCTCCACCGTTTCCTCCGCCACCACTGTTCTTCTGTCCGTAAAGGTCCGTCCCGTTCACAGTTAACCTCCCGACTGTCCCTACAACGATCACCTCCTGCCGAAATTCTCCAGGCACGTTAAAGTTGAGGGTGACGGTGCAGCAGGCGCCTCCCTCCAGTACCATCTGGAATGTGCAGAAGTCATCACTGGTGATCTGACGGATGCCCCGGATGTGATCTGTTTGTTTGACGAAGGTCTTGAGGAAGCCATGGACTTTTGCTGCACGCTGACCAGTCAAAAATGTCAGCAGGTCAATGATGTAACTACCCACCGAATGTAGACCACCACCTCCCATCAGGTCGTCACAGCTCCAGTTGTATTTCTTCCCCAGGAGACTACCGCTGTGGACCTTAGGGGCAAAAGAAGACATTGTAACAAGATTTATTTGATACTGTATTCTTTCCTTTTCTCAATTGAATGCAATCAAGACAACTAAGATGAAAAATCGGAACGGCCATGGTGGTATCTGAGCAACTAGGCAACTGAAAAACCTCTACATATAAAAACAAGTATAGCATTTATAGTGTTTGTCATACCTGTGCCTCACAGACCAGAAGCTCCCCGATGTACCCTTCTTCTAACAACTCCTTCATCCGAACGAAGGCCGGCAAGAAACGCAGCACATTTCCCATGATGCTCAGCAACTTGGGGTAGTACTGAGCTGCTGACATCATTCGGAAGGCATCCAGAGGCGTTGCTGTCCGGTCGCAGATGACGTTCTTTCCAATACCTTACACAAGAGAGCAGAGACAGTTGGAAATGAGCCAAGTGAACTTTGTGAAACTTGCTGTAGAATTTAATTGTCTTGACAGCACTGTTTTCCTTTTTACTATCAACGTAGAGAGCAAGAGAGGAGGGAGGGAACGAGAGAGGATGAGAGGAAGAAATAATGTGTTCAGCCTTAGCAACACAGACATAATATCCTCTTGAGCATGAAAACATCCCCCAAAGAAACAATGCAGAGCTGCAAGATGTGGCAACTCCCAGAAAAGCTGACTCAAGAATTCCTAAACTCTCTGAACTTTCTCCTCTGAAACTTTAGGACAAAACAGGGTTCTTGCCATTTTTGCAAGACACACAAAAACATTGAACATATATGTACTGCATATAGTATTGTCCATAGGATAAGGTATTTCCATTTCTATTTCAATGTGATTTCCACAATCAAAATACAGCATTATGAAGCAAGAAAGAGGTCCAGTGGAGTTAATGCAATTTAAAAGGGATCCAATGTTGACGGGCAAGCAAGGTGTTGCAGCCATAGTCGCGTGGTGTATGGTAAGACTGCACAGCTCAGAGATCTCACGCAGGCTTCGCTGATACTGCCGCAGGGCAAATGGAAGGTTGATAAAAGGACGGGCACAGAAGGTGCAGGAGAGCTGGAGAAGGAGGAGAGAGAGAGAGAGAGAGAGCCTGTAGACAGAGTATGAAACCTAATTAAAATCACATCCAGCACATTAAAAGGTCCACTGGTGCCAGCAACACCCAAACACAGTGAGAAGTCAGACAAGAATGTGAGGAGAAACAGACAGAGACCTTTCTGTTACTGCATTGCTTTTTTACAGGCCAGTTAACTGGAAGGAGACAGATGGGAACCGGTGAACATCATGCCAAATAGACTTTTTTCAATTAACTGATGGTTGAGGTTGTCAAGACGTGAGCCATCGCACTTTTCCAATTTCAAGAATTCCCTGATTCCTAAAAAGGAAGAGTGTAGTATGCGGGATGCACTCAAGATTCCTGAGTAGCAAATGCAACAACAAAGGACATTTAGGAGACAGGTAAATGCGATATTATAGTAGCAGAGTCATTAATCCAGCAAACTGACTCAGTACTGTCCATTATAACAACATTAGCTGGCATTAGCCCTGTCCTGTTTGAGCCTGTCCACTGAATGCTTCCATTGAAAGAGGAAAGCAGCTATGTGCCGCTCATTATCGGAGGTAAGAGGGAAGTTGACCAGACATGCACACTGTAGTCTGCATCCTTAAATATATTCCCCGGAAAACACTTCATCTTGACCGATGTTCCATCCGGATGATCTTCCGGTCACTTTGGCTGCTTAGCTCACGATGTCCTCTGATTGCTTTGGTCACACTTGGTCAGCAGGGAGTCAGACAGAGGCTATCAGGTATATACACATACTCTACACGCACAAACCTCGAGCCCCTGAGTGTGAAAAGCAGCATGCTGCTTGACTTGCAGTTCTGGCTGAGGGTTGTGGGTGGAGGGGCTGTTTTGGAAGTGAAACTTCCCATGCTAATCTGCCATTAGCTTCCATTGGCCAGGCCAGGAAATTAATCCCTCTGACCCAGTTCTGAAGAGCACCGTGGGAGCCCCCACCCACACTCAACCCCTGCAGACGCACAAAGCCCAGCAGCAACAGCGCAACCCCGTCCCGTTCTTTTGGCAGTAACATACACAAACAGATACTGGAAAGACACGCTGCCCAGGGTAGGGCCCTTCTGGGTAAATGCTAAATGTGCTGCAGCAAGCTCTGTGTCTTTATAGAACAATAGCTTGGCAAGCGACTGAGCTAGCCTAAAGGCAGATTTCCATCCACTTCACCCACAGCTATGTTCTTTGTGATTTGATCAAAACACATACATACATATTCATTTTACACTGAAGTCTCAACGTCATTAAAGATTTATAACACAAAAGCTCCTCATGCAATGTCATCCCAGCTCATGTCTGCAGCAGGATGTCGCCTCAGGCTCTGAGAGTCACCTTTACAGAGATAAAAACAGCCCCTCTTCAGATCAACAACGACCTTTCCCTCCTCACGCGCAAAGCTCTGAAAGGTCGAGGCTGGCTTAGACAGGCCAGCCAGTTGAGTCATCGGAGCTACTCAGCCACAGACCCCCGCAGACACACAGAGGAGATACAGTGTGTGTGTGTCCAATAGATTATGGATGCACCTGAGCATGCGGTAAAGTCACAACAGCCACTGCAGTGAACCAACAGTTAAAAGACAGAGTGACACTGAACTGAAGCATCATGTGGTGGAGCACAGCAGAGAGGAGAAGCAGAGGACAGAGGAGAAACAAAAGGATGGGAGAGAGAGAGGAGGGGATCATAGAGGGAGGACCAACAGAGGGAGGAAAGAGAACGTGAAAGGGAGCAAGGTTCATGCAGAAAAGCACAAGGGACAGGATGCTAAGAGATGCCCCCATAAACTTTCCCTCCCTGCACACCCACGCTGCTGTTCCCACATAGAACCGGAAAAAGACACAAAATCACGCAAGGGTGCAGGAGGGAGACATGTCATCATCCCCACAGCTACAATATCAGCACCTCCACGTCTGAAGGTTTAGTACTGGCTGTGAGCTGCTCCCCCACCTCTGGTTAACAGCTGAGGGAAGCACAAAATGAATGATTGGTGGGTTCTTACGGGGTCAGCAGTCAGGTGGACTACATATGACTATATATAATATGATTATATGATAATATATAATATGATGTATACGTAAATAACAATACAAATTGGACTTGGACCGACTGCTTGACCGAGTAACTTTGACTACACCGATAGTCCGTGTTCTTCAGACCAGTGTTAACAGAAGAGCCTGACACCGTGGGACCAGAGGTTAGTGGAAAAGCTGCAGTAACTCTGCGATAGCCAGGGCACAGTGAGGCTGCGCTCACAGGTAAAGCTTCTGGCCCAGTGGGAGAGATGTAATGGAGCAGAAAAAAAACTCCAGCAAGGCAGCATCAATAATTCATGCACAGGACAAATCTAACCCAGAGACCTTAAAGACACAGAGACAGACAGGGACGCAGACAGACACTGTACAGGAGCAGGGAAGGACATCTGGGCATAGTTTGGTATGACAGGGAACAGGTATGGTCAGTAAAGCAGGGATATACGAGTAATTGTATGCTCTTGGAAAGAAGAGAAGTGAAACGTCATGAAAGCGTGAACGTTTCCCCGACCACAGTTCACTGATACATCACTGCGCTTTCTAAGATTAGACGAAGTGCTTCCCTCTGCAGCGGTGAATGGTGGCAGCCTGTGGTGCCTTCAGGTGCCTTCAGGTGCCTTTGATGTGCAGACTACTGACATCCTGTCAGAGAGAATCAGCTAACCTCACAGACTGAAATCACATCCTGTTGTCTCACAGACCCGGGGTCCAAAAGCTCTTCAAACAGACCCAAGTGCAAGTGGTTAACGGAGCTCCGTGCTGTCACAAACAGTAAGGCCCTTTTCCTTAGATAGAGAATCACAAAGCGCAGCAGGGGAACATCATCAACATCTCATTTCTCAGAAGGACTTAATAAATTACCAACACGTATTGTGCCGGTGATCACCTGCTAAAAGGCAACAATGAATTCTTTAATCCTGTTAAAGAGGGAGGTGGATGGGGGAAGAGAGCCATTATAATTAATCGGATGGAACAGATGACTCACTGAATCTTCATTAGATGTGCCGTGTGCAACAGTTCAACATTAGGGAATTAAGCATCAGCCATTGTACAGTAACTTCAAACGTATGAGACGCGCGGCGAGACGCGCACCCTGGTAAATGTCGTACGGCACAAAACATGCGGAGGTGCGTCGCAGGTTTGAAGCAGGTGAATGTGTAAATAAACAAAATACAGCCGGGAGTTGTTCATTCCAGCGTTTTAAACAACAAGAGCTGTGTGATGTTTGACTACTGTGCTGAAATGAAGCAACAAAATGTTTAAATGTGTGTCAGCAAGGACAATCTTAGGTCAGGGAACAGAGCCCAATTTTAAATATCTTGGTCAGACAGCAGCAGGATGAATCTATTACAGCTGAAAAACACAAACACACACACACACACACAGTTACAGTGTCAGGAACAGAGACAGGGCGGGCGAGGGAAACAGAGACAAAGAAAGGCTGAGAGAGAGCAGCTGCATCATTCCGAGTGAAGGCCAGCTCTCTGCAGCCCGGCTCTGCTCTCGGCTCCCTGCCACACACATCATCTGGGCCTCGCTGCAGGGCTCCAGTGTATTCTGCCGAACACCAATATTCACTGCAACGCACGCACACACACACACACACACACAGGGAGCAGCCTTGAAAGGAGCAAGATAAGGCTTTGTGTGTGTGTGTGTGCGTAGCAGGGAGAGCCCCATCGCTGCGTTCACACCTCCGGTGACTGTGCACAGGAGCGCAAACACTGAGGGAGGAAAGGCTGGAAGTGGCTGCTGTGCAGGAAGGTCAGGTCGGGTGTAAGTGAGGGCGAGGCCGACTTCTTCTTGACAGCAAAGCTACCATGTGCGGCTTACTCATTGTTTACAGCTGTACATTTCATCAGGGCGGGTTTGGAAACAATGCATAGCAACAGTGGTTCTTAGGGCGTTAAAGATGCAAAGCTTCAGTTGTTGGGAATAAAGATCCAGATAAACACCAGCCCTCCTGTTCTTTGAGGAAAACTAATCGTCAATGACTTTTCATACTATAATCAAATGAAATCATCTGTACAACAACAGCTGGAAATCACCACAGAGGAAATCCAGGTGGGTTAAGAAGGATGCGGGAATGCTTCATCCTGACAGCATATACAATAGGCCCTTCACATACGGATGCCAGAAATAGAAAAGCCAGGGGAACCTGTGAGGAAAGATAGCCATCTGCCACGCTGCGCCGCGCCCGTGCTCGTGCTCCTGCAGGGCGACGGTCAGGAGGACGAGACAAGTCAGGGAGGAGCTTTTAAGATTCCTACACACCGAGGACAAGCGTTTCAACACATGTATGATTTCCATGCAGGTGTAATGGTATAATGTTGTGTTTAAGTACATTTTAAGTATACGTGATCATATAGCACTGCTCAATCTAGATCTGACATGACCTGTGATTTTCAGTTGACCAGAAACTGACCGTTCAATGACAGTCTAGTCAATCATTTCACATCTTGCATGTTCTCCTGTTTCATAACATCAACAGTCATTTCGAGCGTGGCGCAGTTTTGGAAAATCTTTAAAGCTCCACTGATCAATACTTCTGTGTCAACAATGGATCAAAAGACTAACACGTGAACGAGGGAGTTCCCCTCATCTCTCTGCAGCACGGTGCATACTTTACTCAGAAAAGAAACAAAACGTGATGCATTTGTTGTTTGTTTGTTCAGTGTATACATACAGCGTGCATTTATATGTACGCACGTTCATGTGTACACCTCTTTCATGCAGTTGTGACACATGAAACAGTCTGCACAGGTTAAAAGAAGCTCTGTGGATACATAGCGAGGATCCTAACGGTGGCTCAACTGTTTGCATGTCTGCTCTGCAAAACAGTCCCCTGCTCTCTAGCGTGCGTGTGTGTATGCTGGGATGCGTGCATGATTACACAAGTGTATAACACTGTGTGTGTGGCATACAAAGGGAAGCGCGTGGGCCTGAAATATCACAAAGCATCTTCCATTGCCGAAGCACTGGAAAAGTAATTAGCTTGGTCTATTAAGCCCGCGGACACGCATTAACACACGGCCAGCGAGGGTGACGCTCACAAAAAACACTACTGACTCACTTTGTGAAGCTGTTTGATGACAAGAAAAGCAGAAGTGAAGTTGGAATAATCTTTGTTAACACAGCTGACACTTAATGCATCATATGCTACGGCTTATTTATGTCAAGATATGACATCTTGTATGTGTTAGAGTCGAAAACATTGCTTCTAACCATGTAAAAAAGCTTTCATACAGAGGAGAAGACATCAGGAGAGACAGGCCAGGCTCATCTTTCTGCTGATTATCCCAAATTAAATTTAGCTTAAAGCAATTACAAGGGGGGGGGGGGGGGGGGGCAACGAAGAGGCACACATGGAGAGCTGTACAGTCTCGTCCGTGTATAGCTCCCTTGCTGGATGTAAATCAGAGAAAACAAGCCTCCCGCTCACTAATTTGCTTTTATTGTGTGACTGGCATGCGTTCCAAGTCTGGAATTAGCATGTAAATAGCGATGTTGATAGCGGTGATGGATGAACGTGGTGCTGTTTGCCTTTTCTCCCTCTCTCCTGCAGCTGAGGCAAAAGCAGCGGTACAGAGAACACACAGGCAGCGCAGGAGAGCGGAGTTCGTCATCTGCCGCCATGTTCGTTTGGGACTTAATGGGTTTTTATTTGTGTTCCAATGAAGTCACCAGTCTCGTCAGATTAACATAGAGACACGCTGGTGACAGAAGCGTGGAGAGGTCTTGAGATGAGAGTTAATCATTTATTAAATCCAACTTATCATAAACTTTTAACCATGTGTCGCTGTAAAAGTGTGAACGTGGAGCTCTGGACATGTCCTGTTAGCATGGGAAGCTAACGTTAGCCTAAACAGCCACCAACAACACTATTAACATTACAGGTTGTCAGTTGGGCATTAAGCAATGAACGCACAGCAGTTTGTCTTTACCCCAATGACATTTTAGATGTCACAGTTAATTTAGAACATTACTGATGATGAATGTCAGGTGTCCTGCCAGTGTAGCATGCTAATAAACGACAGCTAACTTCATCAGTCTCTCCATGAAAACCAAAAGAAGGGTAACTCCTCTCAGACTAACTCAACCCCCCCCCCA
Source organism: Datnioides undecimradiatus (assembly GCA_008933995.1). Classification (NCBI taxonomy): domain Eukaryota; kingdom Metazoa; phylum Chordata; class Actinopteri; order Lobotiformes; family Datnioididae; genus Datnioides; species Datnioides undecimradiatus. The sequence continues at coordinate 12,351,317 of WARS01000010.1, forward strand.
TCAGTAACAACCAACTGCATTATTTTCTGTAGACACAAGAAACGTTTCCCATGATGTGGCACGCATTTTCAGATTCGAATCAAATCGCAATGAAAGTCACATTTGCAATATTTGCCAGAACAATCGCAATTAGACGTTTTCCACAAATAGTTCAGCCCTGCTCTGCTTGAAGGCTATCAAACAGATGGGTTTTAATGGTACAGATATATAGAAGTAATAATGCAAAACAGCCTTTGGCACAGAAAAAAGCCAAATGGGCTGCATCTAACACATGATAGGAGGGATTAACAGCAGCAGGTTAAGGTCTGTATTGTCTGTTCTGCAGCTTCAGGTCCATTAGCGCACAACACAACTATGAATGATGACAAGCATTAGTCTCACTCAGCCGGCTTTCCTATTCAGCTAATGCCCTTGAGTTGCGAGGAGTTTAGCATTCCTAAATGTGTTTAAGTGCTGCCATTAACCCCTGAACCAAGAGAGGCTCGTCGGCTGCTGTGGAGATGAGCAGTAACCAAAGGTGTGGCTTCTGGTCACATGGTTCTTAATGCATGCACTAAGAGCACATGTTAATGACAGGCGTGCACTCAGAAGAAGCGCGGAAACACAGCGGAAAAAACAGTTAGCAGCGTCGGGACGAGATGACATCACGCACGTTCTTTTCACAGACGCAAACTGTTGCTCGATTTTAGGAAATCATAAATCACCTTAGGACTGATTCAGCAGTAACTTGCATTAGCCGCAGAGCTAACGACAAGGGTCCATTTACCAAAATTAGAAGAATTCTCTGACATATTAGAAAATATCTATTAGAAGCCACCAGACCATTGACTTTGGTGCAAAACAAATCCAATAGCTGCAGTTGACATCATAAAAAACTGACCCGCTGCTACTAAAACATGCAAACACAAGTGTGTCTGTGTGTGATCAGGCCCCCACCTGCACCCCCTGTGATTCTCCAGGGTCTAATTAACTGCTGAGCTGCTGAGCTCCCCCTGCTTTATAATCACCCTGACACACACACACAGCACCCTAATCAGCACACTTCCCCTCACAGCTCTGATGGTAACACACACACAACTGAGACAACTAAAACATGGCCGGCAAAGACGGAGCGGTCTGCCTCCTCACAAAGACTCATTTCAGACCTCCCTGTTGCATTTGAATGCGACTGTCAGGGCAGCCTTAATTTGCGTCCGTCAGGTAAAGGTCATGCAGGAAACACTGTCCAGACACACTTCATGTTTTTGTTCCTGCGACTGCATAATTAAGGCGATTCAAAGAGCGGTTCAGCTCGTTTACATACTAACGATCGGTTGGGGCTGGGTCCTTATTGCTTTGCAAAAATGAACGATGCCGTGTGTCCCCATTGATTCATTAGCTCTGCAGAATAAATGTCGGACCATTACAAGCTGCTGAGGCGGAGGGTGGGGGGATTAATAGAGGCCCGCAGTGTTTGAGCAATGTGCCACAAGACTGCTCACGACCGAGGACGGCTGCAGCGAACAAACCTGCTGAGACTGCCGGCAGCCATCAATAATATATAGGTAAGTGATTCTTTGTCCCGTAGTAACGGCATCCTGACTGCTCCTAATGTCCTGGTGACAGAGTTGGGCCAAAGCAAGTCATTTTAAACGGTGAGGAGGACTGAATATGGCAGAGCAACAAGCAACATATTTTAAAAGTACACAGCAGCTGCAGTGCAGGAAGCTGTATGCAGCTGCTGAAATGGGAAGCTAACTTGTTTTTAGATCCACTCAAATGAATGAAGAGGGCAGCCTTTCCGTTGATAATAGATAAAGGTGATTGGAACATTTGGGAAAAGCCGGGCTCTGACAAGCACGAGGTGAGCTCGAGCCATCTTTCCCGGCGGCTTCTGTCACAGCCATGAAGGGCATCTTTGTGTCACACGAGGCCGCCGAGGAGTGAATGAAGGAGGCGATGGGAGGAATGCTAATGGGGAGCAGAGCGCTAATACTTACTGGCTCAGTTAAAAGTAATGCGTTTACCTCATGCAGACGGCTGTGAGCTGTCATACTCGTCCACACACTGCTCATTTAAGGAGCACATGACTCACTGCACCTGAGTGGGATGCAGTTGAACCTGAGCTTGGTACCTCCTGACGGGGAGGACCAGAAGTGGAATATGGAGGATTAATGTTGAGAAGACCCTCAGGAACCAATAGTGACATGAAGAGGGGGGGAAACGCTTGTACCATGAGCTGAGGCTATAATAAAAGACGGCAAGCGCTCATTAATAACCATAAATGTCCTGAGGCACACGGCAGCCGAGTGACTTCAGGCACAAACTAATGGATAGAGACATCTTCAGTGGATCCCATTCACCACAGGGCGAACAGCTGTGTGCCACTGAGGCTCCCCTATTATCCACCTCACTGTCACGGCCGCTCTGCAGAGGGGCAGCGACAGATGAACTTCCCCTTTTTAATTCAGTAAAAAGAGACGAGTACGGGAGGCGAGAAAAGTCACTGATGCTTGGTTGAATCTGGATCGTTGCCATGGTGATGGAGACACCCCCCCCCCGCCCCCAACACCACCGCTCTCGGTCTGCCACCGGGGTCGGGACAGGAGAAGAGGAGCAGAGGGAATGGAGAAGGTGAAGAGCAGTGGAGGACAGAGTGAATTTGGTGACAGAACAGCAAATGATAGATGTCAGTGTGGAGAAGCAGAGAGCTCATGCTGAAGACTGACGGCTCCCATCAACTGTTCCTCAGTCTATTTCAGTTTGGCTCCAGTTTAAGTTTGACAGCTAGTGTCAAACCCGTGATTTACTAAATCAGGTTACACTTAAAATTGGAGTTCAATCAGTTGTTGAAATGTCTACGATGAACAGAAAGCATCAAGTTGTCATAAACACTTTCAACTTTTCTTAAATACATAGTGCATAGGTATTAATTTATTAAAAGTCTACCTGGAGAAGTGTGTGTTTCATACAGAAAATCTGTGATTATGACAACTATGATTCTATTTGTTAATTTCAGCCCATGATGCAGGGATAAGCTTGATTAATTCGAGGTATTTAGTTATTTTTCTTGTTCCATAGTTAAAAATCTGCCCAGTTTACATCATGCTTATACATTTTGATTCAGTTTTACATCTGATATTTCATATTAACATAACATTTTCCTGTTTAGTCTCAACAGCTCCAGTCAGGCCCACCTAGTTTGACTTCTTATTCAACAGTGTGTAAGTTTACGCACTCGTGACAAACGTGCAGGTAACTCCCAGACATTTATTTCCACGCACATTATTTTGACAAGAGTATCACATAAATGTCGAATACATCGCTGATATGACGGCTGAGGGGAAACAGTGTTTCCCGCCTCTGTAAACAATCTTTGCTACGCTGCGACCTCTGGGACATGACACATAACAGTGTGAGGGGCCTGCAGTCCAGGCCTCTGAATCACTAACATGAGACTGAGATCTACCATGAGGTAAATCAACCGAGATGACCTCCGCTGACTGTTGACGCATTCCTCCCCTTTGAGACGGCGTGACGAGTTCAAATGCTGCTGTTCAGGCCTGTTGTTGTCTCTTGTCTGTCTTCTGCCTAATTTGGTGAGTATAACCCAGTTTGGCATCAAACGATGATTCACCTATTTGCAGCTCTCCTGGGCATCAGACGAACAAGGTAAACAATGCAAAGTTCATCTGCGGCGACTACGTCTATATCTTATCTGGATCTATAATCCTGGGAGATTGTGCACTATACAGTCAGTGCCAGGCGCCCAGAGATCCAGACGTGCTGTGAAACACACACTGCGACACACTGTCCGTTCAGAGAAATCAGCTGCTTTGTGAATTGCAGTAGCTGACTGGATACAGTAAGCCTCTTCCTCTGTATGCAAATCACCTATTTGCATCTTTCCATGTCTATCTAATCATATCACCCATTATCATACTGTGAGAGAACAACAACAGATATGAACTGACCACGGCTGAATTTCTAGGACTCTCATTCGTTATTTCTTCACGACAAGTCATTTGAAATTTTCTCTATTCTGTCCTCGGGTTGCATTTTTCCATGTTTGCAGGTCCTTACTTCATTTCTCATAAAACACTGTGTCTAGACTGGGACTGGGTGGAAACAGCTAGCCTGGCTCGAGCAGGAGTTCAGAAATGACAACATCACCCCTGTGCGTCCACTTCGTAGCACACTGTAGTTTGTGTGTTTAGCCTCTACTCTAACTGAGGTGTTTTGACCATGTGTTTTAGGTTCAGTTGCATTGGAACTATATCTTGACTAACAGTTGACTAACACCTTCTCAGTTCTGCAGTTGCAGCGTCTCCTAGGTTACCACATCCAGTGGACGCAGGTTTTGGTTCTCTGTCTGCGCAGGCACAACGGCACGGTATCAGTCCGTCCTGACACAGGTTTTCACTTTTCTTGCTGCTTTGCGTCTTCATGCTAAGCTATGCTAATCAAGTTCACATAAACCTGGACTAATCAGGGGATCAGATGACTCCAAGCAATGTGAGATGGGCTCACTGAAAGCTTGTTGTTTCAGTTTTATGGCCCGTAAATGGAGTGCTCAGTCTTACTGCTCTCATTAGTGCTGTTTCCAGCAGCAGCAGGCAGCCATCGACAGCTCTGAGACACGGTCATAAACCCGCCAGCAGCACCTCCTGACACCCAACACGCACACAAATAGTTAGCGGCTGGTTCGCGGCTGGTTCGTGTGCATTGTGGAGCATCACTTGGCTCAAGAGCATCATTTAGATGTTTCCCTCAGGATCTGGACACAAAACCAAAGCTAAAAGGGAAGCGACTGTTAGAATTTTAAAGTTTTAGGTGCCAATAAACTTGAAAATGATGATGGAAACTATGCTCTCGCTGTGTTTACTGAATGGAAACATAATTCTAATCAGCCAGAAATATCAACTAAGCCTGTTTCATGCACCGACAAACATGTAGGTCCTTTTTGTCAATTTCGATGGCACCTGTCTGGCTGCTGTTTCTGTTCCTGATTACAGGCCTGTGGCTGACTGGCTGACTGGCTGACTAACTGACTGGTCAGGCGGTCTGTGGAAAAGTGCACAACCATACTCAGCCCTCTGCTACAGTGTGACTTTGTGGTAAAAATAAGAAGGATGAAATGATAAGAGCCCTTCAGTGACATGAATCTATGACCACATGCCATTTAAAGACTGTAGAGGCTGTCAGTCTCTTTGGGAGCAGACGAGCTCGGTCCATCTTCCCATCCTCCCGTCTCTGACTTGGACCGGATTATATTTCATGCCAGAAAGACGATCATGAAACATCCCACTTCTGCCTGCTGTCAACAGGAAGTGATAGAGAGTGAGAAGACTACTCAATGTCACACAAACACACGGCCTCCACGTACCACACACGCACAACAGGAAGCGAGACACACTTCGCTGCGGTATACCAAAATATCACTTCCTGTTGCAGCTGTTTTGGCTGCAAAACTACTAAATGCTTTCATCTCCAGCATAAAAGCTAAATGTCTATGAATTCATTCTCACATCCTAAATCCCATATTGTGTCAGTGTTTGTCATCATTCACATCTCATCCTACAGAGCTTTTCTACTGGAGATGAAGGCCAAAACACACTGTAGTAACAGAGTCAGCGCCAGGGGAAGGACAAGGCCACTCGATCAGAGGCCCTAACAGACAGTAGCGTCGCCTCCCTGCTCTCAGATCTGCAGCTGCCTCTTGTCCTCTGTCCCCGGTGGCCAATTAAGAAACACAGACGGGCCTATTCCTGAACACAGGCACGTGAAGGACATCTGAGCAGGCCTATAATGGAACAGCTTCACCTGGGGAATACACAGGATAAGCAGAGGACAGACAATAAAGAGCCAGACTCAGTTCATGACACAGCGCCCCGGTCGCTAACACATCACAGAAGTGTGCAGCAGAGGAGGAACACCCAGTGCATGCTGGTGGATGCACACTCCTCTGCTGTATGTGTTTGTGCAAGATGAAAACATTTCTCAAGTGATTTCCCAATGCCACAGCTGATTGCGCAGGTATCTTTGTTACGGCATGTTAGCTCAGCCGGCTACGCAGTAGGGTGAGGGTGTGTTTGAGCAGTCTCATCAGTGAAGCATTTTAAGGTGCACCAGCACTCGGCGTGTAAGTTAATGCAGCTGCGTGTCGCGACATGATATAAAAGCCGCGCTGGTGAAGATCAGAAGGAGCGAAGCTGACCAGAACAACACAGAGCAGAGCCCGGCTGGATATTTGATGGAGATGCTGACTTCAGTGGGAAAAAACACAGTGAATTCCAATATGGAGGCTTGATAGTGATAGATTTTGCATAAATTAGCCATATTGTGATATATTTTATATTAGAAGCAAGAACCAGAGAAACATAACAGGTGTAGATGCTTCCACATAAGGATGTAAATGCTGGGGTTGTCTTCCAGATCTGAGCTCCATGTAATGCCGAGATCAGACTACACAACATTTCTGTGTGTGTGCTTCTGTGTGTGAGCGATCGCCCACTCATAATTCACCGCATGACGCAAGACTACGTGTTACACCCTGAGCAGCGGTAGCTGGATGCACATAGGTAAACAGGAAGTTACCTGGGCCACATGTAGGCCCCGGTAATTAATGCTTATGTGTGTAATTACAGCTGTATGAATGAATATGAAGCTGGGCCAAGTCATTGTCGGTCAGAGGAGAGGAGCTCTGTCACTTCACATACAGAGATGGTGAGTGGGTGTGTGAGGGACCTGACACGGTGGGTGGGATAACTCATCCCTCCAGTGACGCTCCACACAGTCGGAGCTCTGCAGCCTCTGGTGGAGCAGCACCTCTGGAAAACACTTTGCATTGGTCATCCCTCTGCATGTATCTTCATGATTTTGGTCTCCCTTTCTCTCCCGTTCATGCATTTCCTGTCACCTCTCGGCTGTCCATTTTCAAAACAAAGGCAAATTTAATGCTTTAATTCAATAATTAGAAAACCAATCTGCATTAAGTCTCCAGCCTAATAATGCAGCATTGTTCTTGAGTGAAAGCCCGCCGCCGATCTCGCTCTTTACATTTATTGGAAATAATCCCATATCAAAAGCTTGGCCCCTCTCTCGCCCCTGGATTTAACAATACAATGAGAATCCTCGTCCAAATCCTGCACCCCAAGTTCACCGCCACACAGCAGCTCCTGACGGGTCCATGCTGAAGAAAAGCGTGGCTTCAAAGGGGGCGGGGACGGGGAGGTCTCCTACTCTCCCTGTTTTCTCAAGGAATGCTCACTTGTCAGCGCAGCATGTCGGCCTCCCCCATCCAGCCATTCATCTGACACACAAAGGCAACTTCACAGGAAGACAAGCGCTCTCTCTGCTATTCTTCCTCGCCGCTACTCGTCGTCTCTCCGTCCCTTCCTCTGTCTCGCACGCTCATTCACACGCACACACTCCCAGGCTTTCATTAGCATACTAATGGGGGTCCAGGAGAGCATGAATGTGAAGTGGGAAACTCGTGGCCTGGGAATGATTGCGGACAGCAGCCCTCTATCTGTGGCATTCACCTGGCTGACTCAGTCTGAGGTGGAGGCTGGTCGGTCTGGACCAAACACAGCTCAACCCAAAGGCCCCAGTCCATGAAACCAGGGCCAACAGACGTCTGTCTCTCTGATCTGGAAAGTTTTTCCAAACCTGGTTGGATTAGTCATGAATGTAGCTCATTTTAAAGGGGAACTTCTGTCATTTTCAACTTTGACCCTATTTTCCAAAGCTCCAGCTTTCCTACGCTGCCTTTGTTGGATAAGCACACACCGAAGTTGTGGCTAACTGTGCTACAAATGGCTGCCAACACTCCCGTCCACGCGCCGCCACCGCTGACCAACAGGTTCTGCAGTGACCCAGCTGCCCGAGTCTCACTTCCTGAGAAGAATACGAACTCGGGTCTTCCCCGAAGGTGACGTTAGACGCAGAGAGATGTTGAAAAAGAGGGAAATACCGTGTGTGGTCTGCTGCTTCCTCTACACCCACACACAGGCTTCCACCAAACAAGCGTGGGGTTTGATCCTCTTATGAAATTGCATGCTGCTTTATTTCGTGCCTGTTGCACTGCAGTTTAATTAAAACAAGCCTCATGGAAACAAAGAATATGTAACCTGAGTAAAACTGAAACTTTCTGATCTCCTCCACTATCATCGCTGGGTCGGTGCATTTTGGGTCTACTATCCCTTTAAAAAAGTTGAGGAGGCTGCCAAAGAGCTCATCACCGGTTGGAAGTGCCGTTGCATAAGAGCATCAGCGGTGGGAACATGTATTTATGATGACGCCCGCTTGCCCTTTGCAGCCCGGTTATAAATAGCACTTTGCCTCTGGTTGGGCCTTCAGAGCAGGTGTCTGAGAGCTCATCACTGCTGACGAACCGTTGCAGCGATTTAATGCATTTCAGTCCAAAAGAAACACAAAACCCACGCGGACGTCACTGAATATCTAATCGACTGTTCCGTGTCAGTGTGCCAGGGAGGGTCCGCCCCGTGTGGACACGCCACAGTTCATCGCAGGAGACTTTAATTAGGGTGGAGGTAAAGCGCAGCCTGTCATAACCTAATTTAAAGTTTCCATGACGGCTGAGCTGTCCAGACAAACCGCCAGTAATCAACCTCAGAGCAGGTGACTCAGTCCATTTCTCAGCTTCTGCTTCATACTGGCACTGCTCTATGAAATTCTTTGATGTTATCTCTTCTATGAAATCCCCAAGTTAGTAACTGAGCAGGCCGGGAAATATCCTATTGTGTTGCTTGAGGTCTTGAGGCAAAATAAAGGTTGTGGCTGTGTTACAGCCGCCCAGCAGAACTCAGGGACACAATATGTGTTTTTGGAAACTGGGGAGGAGAACGCTGCCTGCTGCTTCAGAGAACAGGACAGTAGACAGAATGAACCAAAGTCATTTGGATTCAGGACCTCAGGACAAAGAACTTAACGTGTGTTACATTCCAGAGTTTACACAATCCTGATTAAACCAATCAGCAATCACATGAATCACTCCGTATGTCACAGCTCCTCGTGACTGAGCCCTTTCATATCACACGTACAGTCGTCACATGATCCTGTGTCCGTACAACAACAAAGACAGGCACAGCTTTAAGGGTAAAACTTACAAAGCAAGGGCAGATGGGTAATTACCCAAAATGCCTCTCTACTTTGCTTCAAAATATTATTGGAGTGTGATGAGCATGGATGCTATTCTTAGACGGCAGAGTCTGGTCCAGTCAGCAGCGATGACCCAGCGTCTGGCTGCGCTGCTCAGCACCTGCTATGATACCTGATAGCTTCGATCAGAGACATGAGAGACACATCGGATTCATCCTGGACAGGCTGTGTGTGTGTGTGTGTGTGTGTGTGTGTGTGTGTGTGTGTGTATCTGGTCTGAATGAAGTGACCCTACCATATTACTACCCAAACTGTCTCACCATGAGTCATCAGACCACTGACTCTGATGCAGACACACACTAAAATAACGCCAGCTTCCTATTCAGCAGTCATGTGGACTCCAGTGACCTTTGACCTTTGGTGTGTGTCTCATTCATTCATTCATTTCATCATGTAATACCAAAAATAAAAATTGTCTGTAATGTCACAAGCTCATAAATGAAGGAACAAAGTGATGTAGGGGACTTTACACCAGCGTCATGAAGCGACTGAACTGCTATTAAAAGTAACGTTTCCATGTTGCTCATCTCTGGAAACCTGTGCGAGTCACACAGAGCCGAGCTGGGGGTCCTCCTCTCCCACCGCTTCCCCCTCCCACCGTCAAAAAGCAAAACTGCACAAAGACACTCAAAGTGCACCTGAAACTCTTCCTCGCGTTACATTTCAGGTCAGCTCTCAGATTCCCTCTCAGCATCTGGCCCACATACACACAAGCTGCTGCCCCAAGAACAACACACGGCAGGAAACAATGAGTCGATTAGTTGAAAATGATCTGCTTCTGATTTGAATCTAACTGTTTGCAAATCAATTTTCAGGCAAAACTGTGTGTTTGTGCGATACCAAACTTTTTATATTTATATTTGGAAACATTAAAGCTGAAGTGGAACTCCACACACACACACACACACGCAGCAACCAGTGTGAAGTCTCCAGGCCGCAGCACATTGGAAATGCTAATGTATGTGAATGGATGTGAGAAAACCCACCAAAGAGGCTGGAATCTCCTCTGGTTTAAGGAAATCTCTCTTTCACAGGCTGGTGGCTGAGAAATGTGTCAGGCTCACATGGGTCTGTCTTTGAAAGCTGAATGTGTGTGTGTCTGTGTGTGTGTGCGAGCTTCCCTCCGCAGCCACTGCCCTCGCAGCACACTCAGAAAGCCTGAGTGACACAAGACGCCTGAGGAATGCCACGGTAGTAAGAGAGAGAAAGGAGACAAAAAAGGGGAACGAAGTGGAAGGAGAGCCGCGGCTCAACAAGACCGACTGGTTTGCTGCGATGACAATGAGTCTGTTGGATTGAGGGGAAGAGCCTGCTCTGGTAAAACCTGAACTCGTACCAGTGTTTTTCCATTTTCCTCATCACTCAGAGTCCCTACGGCGAGCATTTCAAACTCGCCAAACAGGGTCGTCTTACCCGCCTTTAGCCGCCCTGTCGCCCACCCCCCCCTGCAAGCACAGCGCAATCACCTGAGACAGGTGCATGTCACTGTCAAAGGATGGTATCGACTTTATGGAAGGTAATATATTCATCTGTGTTTAGAATGAGCATGACAGAAAAGGACACACACACACACGCGCGCACACACACACACGCGCGCACACACACACACAAAGCCAAAGTTAACATTCCTTTGTTGAGGAAGTCTGAGCACACTTAGCTCATGAAGTTAGCAATAAGCCAGCCGCAGACAGATTACAATCATCTTACACACCCTGACAGAAGAGGAAGTCACTTCAGCACACACACACGCAGCCGGCCACCCCGATCAATGACCAGCCCCTGGTTACGTAAGACTTCATTGGAGACCTCATGCATCGTGGTGATGCATCGTGGTGATGCAATGCAGTGACGCTGTGGCGGGCGTCTGACGGGGATCATGTTTAGCTGGTGCAGATTCATCTCATGAAGGCAGCACGAGGCTGCTTCCCACACGGCACCTCTGTCACACTGCAGCCGAGGATTGAGACGGGTGCACAGATCCAAGCAACGCTGGTCTGTTAGCATCACGTCAACTCTTCATCCACCTCTTTAAGATATGTACTTTCACAGTTTGCTCGAGTTCCACTCAGTTTACAGTTGCTTGCAGCAGATGTTTATTAGATATATATTTAGCAGCAATATGTGAATCTGACCTGCTCTGATCATCAAACCCAGGTTCAACTGAATTTGCACTATTTGATTCAAAACAAGGAGCAGAGAGGACTGGACCCAGACTCAGCTGCTGAGGAAAAGAGGGTGGGAAGGAACGGGCGGCACTCACACAATGAAGCCAGGAGGAAACAAGCAGAGAGGAAACGCAGAAAGAATGGCAGGGCCGCCGCGGCTGCTGTGCAGGTTGAGTCAAGTTCACTGGGACATGGTTAGCGATCTGGCTCAGGATCAGCCGGATTGTGCAACATTTGGATTTCACTGCATCACCTCAGCAGTGGGATTTCCTAATCAACATGAAGGAGCCTCACTGTGTTGTTGACTGAACCACACATGTGCAGTGTATATCAGCATCGGTGTAGCCATGGTATAAACAAACACTGTGCGCTGTACTCCAGGCCGGTCCCTCCTGATAGCTGCCACTCTGCTGACTTTACAGCAGCCAATGAGCAAACAAGGCAGCAGTGTGAGAATGAATGAGCCACAGAGGCCTTATCTCGACGCTGCGATGCCAAGGCAGAGGTTACACCTTTACAGTGAGAGTCACAGGCTGATTAACTGACACTTAGCCAGCCACGCCAGTGTGTGTAAGCCCTTTAGCTACATGCCCAATTCAACCAGCTCGCAGCCCACCTGTGATGAGACTACAGCTATGAGATCCTAACAAGTCAAACTGATCTGGAGCATGCTGCATGTCACAAAGTCTGCCGTCACACCATGCCATTCAGTTAAGCCCTGTTAGGAGCCTGCTACTAACACCTATGAAATCCACATCAGTCAGTCACAAGACCGACTCCCTGAAAGTCGCCCTGCGGCTCACACTCACACACACACACACACACACACGCTTCCAGTCAATGCTAATGCAGGCGCTCCCGCTGCTGTCATGGCGCTCTGCTCACCAGGAGTGTGACCACTGACGGGACTTGTTCGGACCACAGTCTCCTGTGTCAGGGTTACGCCCGTTCACACCTGTTTCTGGATGTTTGGGCTGTTCAGGTTTTGCAGCATTTCACGTCTCAGGCACCGACGGCAGATGTTGCACTACCGGTGCTGCAGCTGTGATGTGAATCTCTTACTGAGCTCCCAACTCTGCTCTTGACCTTGAAGACAGCAGGTCAGACAAAGGTCACATGGTCCATGGAGGGAAAGTCTCCATTCTACAACTACTGCATGCACACTGCTGCACCTGGAGAGGTCAGAGGCCCATGCTAGGGCTGTATCTGATGATATATCATGATACAAGGGTTGTGATGTATTGAAATATGTTGTGACACCATAAACAAGATGATGTAGTCTAATATCAGCTTTTTGGAAACTGTCATAGTTTGTACAAATAAAACTAGATCAAACTGCTCCTCTGTTCTGACCTGATCGTATAAAACCAGTTTCCCCACAGAGGCTGCGTGTCTTTGGGCCCATTTGTTCTTCAGTCACAAACCTGACCCATTAGAGCTGACTGCCAGCTGAGCTCTGCTGCCAAACTGTGGGGTAAATAAAGCCCGTGTGGAGTACAGCTCAGGAGTCCTTGCCACCATTCTCTACAGCTCCCAACACGGTCTCCAAAATAAGCTGCATTGCTCCAGATTTAAACTAGAACAGCCTCTCTTTGTGCCTCTCCTCATGGGTGAACGTGCCAGTCGGTTCCACTGACACAGGTTAAATCTAGTGTTTGACTACAGACTTTGTTGGAGGGGAAGTCCCCGAATACTCAAACAGGACCCACACATGGTTGCTCCTCTAGGTTTCTTTCTTGAAGATGATCAGGGTATCTGGTAACACAATACAACAGCAGCAACACAGAGAGGAGTGCAGTGCTTAACTGCAGCCTAAACATGTGTGAGGGATGTTTAATGCAAGACTAACTGCAGGAAGCATGCTGAACAGATATGTGATGCTGCATCAGTGTACACAATGTGCTACCAGCCACACCTAATAACTCCAACCTCTCTGGACTTTAAGTCTGCTCCCCTGCAGGACATGAAGGTATCGGTGGCCTGTCAGCCCCCACCACACCAGGGCCGCAGCGGCAGCCCCCCGCGGCAGCAGGAGCGGCAGCGACACTCACCCAGTGTTTTGACTGCGATCTGCCGCGTCAGAGGCGGCGGCAGGTTGATGCAGACCAGATCCACATCCTGGTGCAGCAGCACGTCGTCGATCCGGTTGGTGTAAAACGGTACGTTCATCTCCTTGGCCAGCTCCTCCGCCTCCTCCTGCGTCCGGCCCCACAGCGCTTTAACGGCAAAGCCCTCATTCTTTAGCAGCGGGATGATCACCCTGGCGGTCAGGCTAGTGCCGAACACACCGACCCCCGGAAGCATGGCTCGGCTTTATGTGTCAGATCGGGTTCTCTCTGTGTTCACTCTGTATTTGCGGCTCCGGATGAAGCCAGAGCTGCCGCTGCAGCGGCTGCTGAACGGGAGGGAAGCGGCTGCTCGGACCGTCAGGTTGGCCATCCACCTGCAGTCAAACACCCGCTGTGCTGCATTTCGCCGTCGCTCCCGCTCTGCGATCGGGCATGTAGCGTCGTTACTCCCCCAAGAAAAGGATCCAGAAGCAAACTATCAACCGAGCCAGGCTTCCTCCGCGTTAGGAAGAAGAATTTAAACGCACCATGTCTAGTCTTTACCTCCCGTCTGACAGCGATCAGCGCACTGACTGCGCCAGGCAGTGAAGGGCATGCCACCCCCTCCTTAGGTGTAATATTCCTTTCCCAGCGGGAGCCCCCGTTCAGATGGAGAGGGACGGAACCAGAGGGAGCCACAGAGGTGCTTCATCTACCCGCATGCTGGCACAAACACCGCCGTCACCTTGTGTCGGCTCCCCGCAGGACTCCGCAACAGCAGCAGCAGCAGCAGCAGCAGCGTTACTCTGCTGAGGGCTGATATTGATGTTGTAGCTCGGACCTGCGCAGTCAAGCCAGACACAGAGACCGGAACAGCTGCTGCTACACAATAAAAGCTGCACAGACGTGGAGGATGTTTGGATCTGCTGCAGCCTCGCGTTAGCGTAAAAACACAGGGACACAGCGAGGCGCGTGGATTTATATTATTTGTATTTATTATACAACAGCTGCATGAACCACACAGTGCTTTTAACTGTGTTGTTTTACTGATCAGAGGGTCTGGTTATCATGTGAAGACGCTTTAGATAATGTTGATAAAGTAAGAGGGTTATTCTGGAGTTATGGGGAAATTGTTATCACCTCATTTTGACCTTATTTATTCATCTATTGATGATTATGTTCCAGTTCAGCGATTTTCTCGGTTTTTGTTGTCACTCAGTAAGAGTACGCGCGTACCATGCTTTTATTTTGATGACAATAGTGCCGTTTCCGGTGTTGTTCTGTCTCTCCGTGTCACTTGACGTAGCTCTCAGCGCGCTCTCCTCCCCGGGTTAACCCTTCAGCGCCTGGACAGAATCGGACAGACCGGTCCACAAAAGTGAGGGAAGTGAACCTGTGAGGATGATGATGATGATGATGATGATGATGAAGATAGTGTGGTGGATGATGATGATGATGAAGATAATGTGGTGGTGGATGATGATGATGATGATGGTGATTATCGTAATAGTAATGAGGAAGATAATGTTGATATTAGGGTTGACAATGATGATGGTGAAGATGGAGATGAAGACAGTAGTGGTGATGATGATGATGGTGATAGTAATGAGGAAGATGACGTTGATACTGAGGTTGACAATGCTGATGATGGAGATGAAGATAATAGTGGTGATGATGATGATGGTAATGATTCTGATAGTGCTAATACTGACATTGACAATGATGGTGATGATGCTGATGATGATAACAGTGATGGTGACTGTAACACTGAAGATAATGACGATGATGATGATGACTGTAACGTTGATGGCGATGTTGATGATGATGAAGATGACGATGATGAAGATGATGATGGGGTTGTTTGAGAGAATCAGGTCTAAGCTCACGTCACAGTGTGTGTCTGAAAACAGGCTTTCTTCTGTCTCTCAGTGTCACTTTATTCAGGTCTGATATTTATTATCAGCAGTCCTGTGGTGTGTCAGCTCAGGTTAAAGTGCATTCGCTGTGCTTTAGATTATCTGTATCTCATCTCTGATGTGCTGTAATAATCATAATCATGCCATAATAATCATAACTAGAGGAACTGAGCAGTCCACGGGATTTAAGTGAAATTAGAGATTCTTTCTGATGCTGTTCAGATGTTTCATGAAGTCCTGAATGAAGAGACTTTTATTTTTCCCATCTATCATGCATCTATTATCTGTCATCATCCTGCTGCCTTTAAGAGTTCTATCCCCACAGAATGTGTATCAGAGAGCCGTGGAACACAGCCTGACAGGAGGCAGATCATTTTTTCAGGTTTAAGATATGATAGAGTGGAGTTACTTTGCATTCTGCAGCAGGGATCAGAAGCCTTTGAAGTGAGGAGAGGATTTGAATATCATCATGGCTGAGTCCACTGTGTGCCGCGCTCCTCCACACACCCTCCACTCACTCTAATTCTGTTTTGGGTCCCACTGATGAGTGTGTGCTTTTTGCTGAACTTCAACTGACCTGCTGTGGACTGACAGCTAATACCATGTTGTCCTAGCATTAGCATTTTCTATCATTTATAATTATGTTCAGTTACATGAAACATTACATTTATTAAATACACACTTTGATTTTGGGGGTTATTAGCATTTTTCTAATCTTTAAGCCGCTGCTGCTGCTGTTGGAGATGTCCAGCCTTGATCTGTTTGAGTTAAAATCTATTTTTACTTCCATCCAAATGAGCTGGCAAGCCCTCTTCTGGCCTGCAGCTGATGGGATTAATCAACAACATTTCAGACGGTGGCATTCATAGCCTAATATAACATCATAGCTTGAATCAATATGGGTGCTAACGTACTATGTGACCTCACAGTGTGCAGTCTGCAGTGGCAGTTCTGGTGCCTCTGATGGAAATCAATGAGAGCATTCCTCTGTGCATTTCAGCCTCACATGCATTTGTACAGTTAGGACCCACGTCAGGTCGAGCTGTCAACATCAAGCCCTTACTATCGAGTTGGTCAACAATGCACAGAGCAAACAGAGAGACAGACAGTACTTTGGACTGACAGACTGTGCAGAGATAGCGGCGAATGGCAACTGCAGGCTGCAAGAGGTCAAAGGTTAAGTCAAGGCTAAAGCTCAAGGGTGTGCTTGTCAGAGACTTTTTGGCAGAATGTGTGTGTGTGTGTGCATTGTCTTGCTCAAAACAAAGAAACCTGCAGCTGAGCCTGTTAGCAAACTCCATCATATGGCCACAGGATTCGGGTTCAGGGCTTTGTTAAGATCTCTAATACATAACTTCCCTTTTATGTTACAGCAATATAGTACTTGCAATAAGCCCAGGAGCAAGTGATGGCTTTTAAAAGAAGTCAATACTTTGTCTGCATATTCAATAATAATAATAACATAATGTGCACAGGCAAACAGAAGTGGACTAGAAATTCAGTAAAGATGAAAAGCATCATGTTTGAGCAGTCTCTGCTCTGCTCTCGCTCCTTTCCTCTCTGTCATGGTCACGCTCTAATTGGATCAGATGTTGGTTTGTGTGAGACAGAGCATGTGACTGGTCGGGGTCAGGCCTGTTGGTGCTGGATAGCCGATTGTCCAGTTAGATAGGAGGAGGAGGTGGAGGAGGAGCAGGGGGAGGCTAACACCTCCCACAGCAGAGGGGCTGAATGCTAACCTGACCTGCTGCGGAGAGAGGCAGAGGGGCCGGTGAACATTTCGCTGTGTTGACCTGCATTCAGAGCTACGTCCCTGAGGTCATTGGATACAAAAATACTTCATGTTTATGTGACTGGCTGCCATCATGCTGCAGCGTGGGGCCCATTTCAAGGGAAGGCAAGGTTGCCCTCTAGTGGACAGATGTTGCTCCACCAATGTGCTCCTCCTGTTGTGTGGAAACTGATGTCTCTAAACCAACAAAACTGCACTAAGGATCTACAGCATTACACTCCAACTTGTTTTGCTTGTCACATCTTTCTAAGGTTACATGTAAAGTCAATTCCCTCATTGGATTGTTTCATACCAATCATTTCAGAGGTGCAAAACAGTATAACTATGGTGTTTCACAAGAAAGTCAAAGAGTAGAGAAAATAACATTACAGAAACATAGTCTGGAGCATTACAATTTAGTTTTTTCTAAGTCATCTACTGACCTGTTACAGGGGTCTCAATCCCCAGGTTGGGAACCCTGACTGTATGCCCACAGCTCTATGAACACAGAATTGATCTAAAATGCGTGGTCAAGAGATTTGGTTTGAACACTGAATCAACTATATCAACTGAAATATTACAGGTATTTATGTGTACGTTATATTTCTGATTATAATAAAGGTGCTTAGTGGTCTGGGGTCCAGCCTGGGTCTGAGTAGTACATCATCAAACCAGTACTCACTAAAGAGAGATCCTGAGCTTCAAGGGCCTTCATGCACAGGCAGACACACACACCGTTAACAAAGACACGCAGGGGATAACGAATGTAGACAAATGAGTTTCTTGAAAAACATTAATACCAGCAGAGAAAACTGTTCCAGTTTTATCAGAAGCAGTAAAAATACCATGTGCGGCACAGCACTGGTCTGTGGATTCCAGTGTTGGTTCACCACTTTGATTGGATTGCCATGGATTAATCATGTCATGACAATGAATACGGTTTTCATTTCATGTTTAAATCCTTTAATTATGACCAGGTGTCTGTAAAACGAATGACATTACTGCAGATTCAACTTAATGTGTCATGTGGCTCATGTTAGCATGCTAAACTAAGATGGTGAACATGGTAAATATTAAACCTGCCAACCGTTAGCATGTTAGCACATTTTAGCATTTAGCTCAAAGCTGTGGTGTGCTAGCATTACTGATTTGTGCAGATCTGCAGTAGAGGACGGTTAATGGAAGCATAGCTTGAGAGGAGTCACAGCGATGACCTTGGTGAGGCCACCGGCTCCTGATAGCTCAGACTGAGATCTTTGATGTATAAGTGTCAAACTCACTAATACACGTTTTCTTTCAGGAATCACAACGCAGATGACTTTTAGTTTATTTCAGCACTTTTAATAATTACTCAGAGAGGCACAAATACAATTTACAGGGCTACCTTCCTCTACATGTGCGCCCACAAGTGACTTCCTGTTCCAGCCTGTGAGGGCTGCCAGCTGAGCCAGACACCAGCAGAGACACAGACACCTTCATCACACAACGGTATACACAGGAACACACATGCACGCACACACACACGCACGCACACAAACATTTCTGCTGGCCATCTCACACAGCAGAGGCTTTTTTCCTTTCATGAATCCGTATGTGACATCGGTCGTGAGTGAGATGCTTTTACTTCTTCAGCCGGGCCTCAGTGACACCTTGAGGTAGATAACACTCTGCAGTCACCTCAAACATTAGAGCTGTGAAACACACACTGCTGACGATCCTATTCACCTCCACAGACTTTGTTCCTTTTATTCAGCATCAGGTTTCATACATTTTGTTTGCTTCCTGCACAGCTACTGCTATTCAGCTCAGTAACCAAATTAAAAACAAAGAAACTTCTTTAATAATTTATCTTTACAACTCTCAATGTTTCAAACTTTTCTTTTTAAAACTAGATAATTTATATTTATACAGGATTATGTCTTATCTTTGGTGGCTAAGATAGAAAACTGAAATATAAACTTCATATAGTGACAGAGTTATTGAAACCATTCATTTCTACCCTGGTTTGCTTCCTTCGTGTCCAGGGTGCCACTGTATCCTGAGGGGTTTTCAGTCCTGTGTGCTGTGCAAGTTGTGCTGTTTCTGGTGATTCGGAACGACACACGAGAACTTGACAAGTGCTGCTGTCTTCACACATACCACCTCCCTCCGCCTCCTTCCATAAAAATCACACTGGAAATGAACACTTAAAAGTAACAGAACATCAGTTATAATGTAACAAACACTACAGAGACCATGGCTATATAGTTACACAGGCATACATCAACAACTGAACGAAACACAACAAAACACAGATGTTGCATAACTGACAGATCAGAAGCTCTCATTCCCCTGCAAAGACCTGCGGGGAAACTCCACTTCCTGCTTTACAAAATACTGCACAGCTAATTTAGAAAAAGAAACTGTGGAGGTACACATGAGGACAGGTTCACTGTGTTTTCCTTCTCCGAGCAATGTTGTAATGGTTGAAATGCCCTGGAGCCTGCACCGGTTGCATTCGCTCGTTTATTCAGGTGCAGAATTGAAAATTGTGGCAGAGAAGAAAGAGCTCTGTCATTAAAAAAAACAACTAAAGTTCATCTTTTCAAAAATCAAAGATTGTCTGCTGTGTGGCCATGTTCGAAGATCCACATCAATTATACTTCCACAGTTTCTTTTGTAGTCATTTTGGCACTTGTTCTCCTACATATGCTCGTTACAAGTCGTCTACACAGTCTGGGACTCAAAGCCTAGAGATTAGATGTTGGGTAAAATATTATAAAAACAACAATGGAACATGAATATTAAATAGTCTGGAATTACTTGCTGTCTGCATCCTTTTTCCAGATTCCCTCACCCCTTTTGTCTGAAGAGTGTAGCGGTGGATCGACGGGTGGAAAGCGTCACATCAGAACCAGGTGAGAGCCATAATGAAGTGCTCCAAGATTGGTAGTGCAAAGTCAACAGTGCTGTAACAACTACGCCCATATGGGAGGAATTATGCTTTCACTCTTTAAAAGGATGCTGTGTTAAATGCCGACACCTCTGAAGGCAAGTTAAAGACTTAATGTGCGGAACGATCAGCCAGCCTAATACTTCATGAACCTACTGCATACTGTCAAACAGCTGCTGGATTAAAAAAAGACTAGTTACTCCTAACTGAGCACTACTTCAGACACCATCGACATGTTTACATGTGCATTTAATATGTCATTCTATAAAGATTACAAAGTTGCTAGGATATGAGCTATGGCTATTTTCCCTATCGGCATCAGTTCCCGATGTCGAAGAGCTGCCACTCGCCTAAAGGAAGGTGATCCAACATCTGGTGCAAGTTCAACATCCTCCCGGCCAATGGCCATCCACTACATCACCGACAGGCCGCCAACCACAGAAGACTACAACTAGCGCTGCTGCTTTAGGGAGGAGCTTTGAGCTGGAGATGTGGTCTACAGCCTAACCAGGGTGTTTGAGCTCGGAAAAAGGCTTTTCTCTGGAGCTCAGACTGACACCAGAGTGTTTGGGAGTTATCTTAAGGGGAAACGTTTAGTCCGTGTGGTGGTGGGCACGATACAGCACATTAAATTGAGTACGTGTCGTTATGAGTAACCTTTCAAAGCTTCTGTGCATGTTTTTCTCAGGTCCAGCGAATGTTTCTGCAGCTCCCAGAGTCGAGCACACCGGACAACATGAAAGACTACGAGGTTTGTATGGACAGCACGCGTCTTTGCTCATCTTTACACAGCGAGTGCCAGTAACTCCACAACATCAACACAGAAGGGAAAGAATATGAAAATGTAACAGAACAGAACGACGTTTCCAGAGTTAAATGAACGATATAAAGTGTCTCTATGCTCTACCTTCCATGTGCAGGGGTACTGTGGCCCGGCGTGGACACACTGTGCTCGTACTCTCAGCCATCTCATTCAACTCTAACTGTTTCCTTCATCCTGAGGTCCTTTACACATCTGTCAATCACAAGTGGTCCCGCCTTCCAACAACCCCTGCCCCCTTCATTAAAACCAATTTGGGCTTCTTTCCCAAAAAAATGCCCGGTGAACGGTATCCATGGCAACAGCCCATGAGTGCAGTGGGGGGCGTGAGAGTTTTTTTTTCTTTAAGAGTAGATGGTGATGACTTCACGGCCGCCGCCTCGCACCAGGAGGACCCGGTTCAGACCCTCGAGGAGAACCTCCAGGAACTCCATGTCTGAGGAGACAGCAGTCAAGGCTGAAACCTACAAAGAGTTGAGAGCATCACGCTGTAGCACACATTCTGCCCCCCCACCCCCCAACAGTACAGATGAGCTGAACCCCGTTCACACTGTCCTTTCACAGATGACTGGAATGAAAATATTAAACAAGCTGTTGTCAGGATACAGTTTTCGTCTCCTCCTCTGTTCCGAGGTGGTCCAGGCATGTTGAGCAGAACCAGGTGAGCCCCCTGCGACTTGTTGACCACCACCTCGTTCAGCTTGACAGCTGTGTGCATCCGACGGACATTTGACTGGTTCCTGGTTTGACATGAGGGTCTCAGTGAGAAGCGACAGCAGTGGAGAACATAAAAACTCAGACTACACTAAACTAAATTCTACGTTTCCTTAGTGATCATTCGGGGAACAGTCTTTATCTGGGACTCCTTCAGTGTTCCATCATTCATGTTATCTCCACCTGCCCTGTGTTAAAATGTAACACACCTGGCAGCTCTCCAGGGTAAAACAGAGGGTGCATGCTGGGAAAAATCCAGTGCAGCTTCCTCTTTATAAATAATAACTGAAACCTGCACTGACTGTCTCACCTGAACACTCACTGAGAACAAACCCTCATTGCCATGAAACTCTGGTTTCCAGTAGTGACAGGTTATAACTCTGACTCCAGTCTGTGGTTAACTTCACTGATACACTGTACTTCACTAGAACACATCATCATGACATTAATAACATTTAGTGTCTTAGAAAAGCATTCTGCACGTTAGCCTCCGACACAAACGAGTAAACAAAGCATGTTTAGGGACTGAGGAGTGTTGAAGTAAAGAGACAGCATTTAAACACAAAAGGGACATGCTGTGACATGCAGCCACTCTGATTATTAACATTTACTGTGCTGTAGTCTTTCAAACTAATGGTGTCCAGTTAATTAATGATAATTATGTCACAATTTATTAAATGTAATATAACATCTAGCCTCTCTGGAAATGTTGCCTCTTTATCAACACCTTCACAATGTTAGATCACAAAGCAATGAAGCACAGGACGTCAGCTGCAGGAAGCCCGATCCCATTAAGGACAAAATCAAGACAATGTCACAAAATTCTGCTTTCCATTCAAGTGAATGATAATTAAAACATTTACTTACGATCACAACCCAAATGAACATGTTCTGTACTGCTCAATGGAAAGCACAAATTTGCTCATGCGTTCGAAGAATGACTTAAATACAATGCAGGCTTTTCCACCAACATGCTGTTTGATGCTGGAACAGGAAGTCTGTGCACATTAGGACACACAAACACGGACACGCACGCACACACATACACACACATGCACGGGCACATGAGCTGGAGGACACTGAACACAGCTACGGCCAACACAGCAGCAGTACACACATGCGTCCTAGGGCAAAGAGAATGCGACTTACAGGCTCTCCCACTCTCTAGAAGGAGGAAAATGGGACAGAACAACAGAAACAGGCTTAGATGCTTCCTACATCAGCTCTCCAGCTCTCTCCACCACACCGCATGCTTCCAACTGTCCCAAACGGCTCGTCGTCCTGGCACCCGAAGGTGCTCCACGTAAACCCCAGAAAGTGACACGTGGCCGTTTGATGTGTGCCATGAGGCTTGTAGCCTCCGTTTCTTCCTGTTCTGTGGGACTTTGAGATGTGCACGCCATGACGAATTTGGATGCTAATCCTCATGAGCCAGTGGAAGTGGACTGGGACACGCCTGGTGAAGTCCACACACTGATCGTATGGACAGTATGGGATGAGAGGGGTTAAACAGCAGAAGGGTGTGCATGTGGTCTGCGTGGCCATGCACTAAGACTGAAATGGCTTACGAGTGTACACACATGCGCACACACACCAAATGCAGCCTGAATGCACACACCATGCAGACAGTTGTCCCGCTCCACCCTGTCAGCCTCACGTCTACTGCTACCACATCTACACGTGCTGTCCTCCGTCACCGAGGCTTTGGCACCATCCTGAACTATTGCTGCTACTCGGTGTGCTCCGCTTTACTCTTCACATCCCTCATTAAATTTGACATTTAAAACTTGTGCAATTCAAAATGGTGCAAATGTCTCTCACAAGGCACATGCAACACGTAGTTTATACCACCGCTTTGACAGCGGTTTTCATATCACGTATTTTAGCTACACGCTGTAGGCTAAAGTCACAGATCTACAGGGCAGAGCTTGTCCTTCTTTTAGCTCTTATGCTACAGATGTTCAGAAACTGTTTTACTGGGAGGTGTTCGAACAAGCTTTTACTCACGGTTTCATGTTGAACATGTCGCGCACAGCCACGTTGGCGTTGTACTCGCGGTTGCGATTACGCTCTGTGAAGAGCTTGTCCTTAGTCCAGGTCATGTGAACCCGCTCAGGCCCAGTTTCGGCCTTGTCATTTATCGTGGCGTGAGACGCCGTGTTCCTGTCATGGATGAGCTGGGCCTGGAAAGAAAGCAGAAATCGAAGTCTAACTCAGGAGATATTTCATTTCTAAACGAATGGAAGAGGTGTAAGCGAGGGAAGGTGGTGACAAAACAACGGCCGGGACAGGAGGGAATGACTGAACGATGAGAGGACAACGATAAAGTGAGGAGGGTGAAAAGAAAGCAAAAGAAAAGTCGAGGCTAGGTCAGGATGGACCGTTACAGACCAGGAGTCCAGCAGCTTTCCCTCTACAGAACGAGTTGGGTGATACCATGCTACTGTACAAACCTGTTCAATAATCACACACAGGTCATAATGGAGCAAATGCACAGTGGGCATCACAAGACAACATTTCTCTGGGCAGACTGCAGGTCCCAGCCGGGGCTGAGACGCCGGCAGGAGCAGAGCGGCGGTGCTGAAAATGAACCAGGCTGGGAGGGGACGGTGTGATGTCGACCAAGTGTTCATATGGGAGGCCTCTGAAGAGTACGACAGGCTCAAACAGCGATACAGCTGCTTTAGGTTAGTTAAAGTCTATGATGTAGCACAGCCAGTTAGCGTCTGTGCTGCATAGTGCACAGCATATAATAAATTGCTGAGGCTCATTATTAGTATCTGTAATCATAAAGATATGGAAAATGATCTGAGCTGGACATCTCAGTGTGGCTCTTCAGGCCCACTGTGAAGAAGCGTTTGTGGTCTACCAGCTTTGACTTTAAAGTATGAACACTTGTTTCAGGTAGAGGCAGCAGGGTGGGGGTTATGGGTGCAGAGATGACTGGGGTGGGGTCTGTGGTTAACAAAGAGACCACAGTATTGTCAAAAGGCTGAGTACCTGTAAATCAGTGCTGACAGGAGCCCCGCAGATCCAGCTGCACAGTGTAGCTGTACAACTAAGACCTGAGCCTGCAGTGCAGCTGACACTCACAGACATGCTAGGAAGTTGTTAAGACCTCAGGACTCAGATCAGTTAATCAAGACTATGCTGAAGACTTTTACATTGTGCAAAAGCCAAAACACACTTTTCAGGATTCTGAGACAATACCATCCTCTCTTTCACTCACTTCTTTAGGGAGTTGGGCATACGGTGGGATGATGGCGGTAGTGGGAGGTCGGGCAGTTTCAGGGTGGTGTTCACAAAGCAGCTCTCAGTGTCAGTGATATTCAGTAAACAGCGCTAGTGTTAGGTCAGTCTGGGCTGTGATCAGCAACCAGCTTCTCTCTCTCAGCTGTTTATGAGCTTTGGATACTGGAACCTCTGACACTTGTGATGTTTACAAACTTCCTGGATGTCTGACTGCGACTTCACACTGGTGCCAACTGGCTTTGGCCAGCAGCTTTAGCTCTGACGTGACACGGCACATCATCACCCAAGTACCATGGAAAGTGTTGCGGCAGTGTACCAAGCTGTGAAAACAGACAGTTGCCATACTGTGCACATTTGCTCATCTGCGGTACTGAATTCTCCTGACATAATGTCATGAGTAATTAAAACCCTCCTGCTTTTATGCACTAAAGGTTCGTTCGTAACTGATGATGAACCAGCCATGAGCTGATGTTATGATCTGTTATCAGTTATTCATTACAGCAACCACAGCATTTTATTATAGTTTTAAAAAAGTATTAGGTCCTAATTTGCCTTGATAACATCAGTGGGGGAGAATTCAATACAGTAGAGGAGCAAATGTAAATATGATAACCATCAATTTTCACTCTGTGTCAACAACCTGACCTTCTTCCATCCATCCGGCTACCCTCTGTAGCAGCTTATCCCTTTCAGGGTCACAGGGGACCTTTTTCCTACACTCTCATAAAACAGCAGAGTCTTAATTAGCCCTGCTGCTAAGGTCAGTCTTAATATGTTTCAATAACTTGCCTACAATTAGACTGGAAAGGCACTTCCTACGGCAGTGTTACTACCATCTGTGCATTGATCGTTATGTAAAGGCATCGCTGACATCAGCACTGGAGATAAATAAGATGCCAATGTGTGACTGAACACATAATATGGGAGTAAACGTCCAGATCTAAAACCACAACGAGGACAAAAGTCATGGAAACAGTCAGATGACAGAAGACAACTGCAGCCAAAGATCAAGCTTTGTGAAGACAGGCCTGTGGGTCTATGACACTGAGGGACAGTGGGTTGACACAGTCAGCTACCTCATCCTCCTGAGTGTCCTCCATCGGTGAGGACTGATGGCTGAGCGCCGTGCTCTGGCCAGCGCCCTGGTTCTTCCTCCGGATTGAGCTACGCGATTCGTCAGTGATACTCTGAATCTGAGCGGTGTGGCGCGGCCCGGGGAGGCGGTGGGGGGGTGGACAAGGAAAGGGGCCAACTGTCATATAACGCAGCGGCAGGCTAGATTTGACTAAAACACTGTTTAATCTGTTATTCATGGAAACACCTAAAGAGCTGGTTATATTCTGTACAATCTGACCTGTATATGATAACAAAGCTATTTAGATGGGCTGTCATGGTAACACTAGCAATGAGAAATTGACATTCAGTAACAGTAAATGCCATCTTCTTGTTTATGAGCTGATCTCATTCATATCTGATCTAATACACACTGAGTGCAGGCAGGTGAAGTGTGCATTACCTCTCTCTCCCTCTCAGTCCTGGAAAGCTGCATCTGTTTCAGCATCTGAGACCTCTGCTCCATCACCAGCGTCTTCTCATAGGTGAAGGCTGAGATGTCGTTATCGTGCTGCACGGGGGAGGACACACACAGCGTCATCAATACAGTGTGGAGCAACAGGACACTAACATGAAACCTCCACCCAGGCGGAGCGGCCTCCACTGTCAGTTGGTCGTTGTCAGGTTTGTCTTGCTGCAGCCCGAGACTGAAGTGACATCGCTGCCACTGCAGGATTATGTCAGCTGCTGTACTTTATAAACTAAACACTCAGAGACTCACCATCTCCACCACTTCCACTTCTGCATCCAGCCGCAGGTGGTACAGGAACATCTGGAGATCCTTCTTCATCTGGATGCTGTTGTCATCCATTTGGGCCACAGTGAAGATACGCATCTTACACTTCCTCCACACCTGGAGGAGGGAGGACAACGTTGTCATGGAAGGAGGGCAGATGGAAAAACACGCCAGACTGTCTGAGACAGACTGAGGCAGAAGGATAGATTAGAGCAGGACTGAGAGCAGGGGTGGAAGGAATGAAAGCGTCAAAGAGGGAGAATTCACCAACATATGTAGGTATAGGTGGGAATGAAAAGGATTCTGGGAATCAAGACATTTGTAGCAGTTAAGTCTATCTCAGCCAAGCCAACACAGGCGCGCGCACACACGCACACACCAACCTTGTGCTGTCGCAGCAGGAAGGGCAGCAGCATCAGCAGGCCTCCATCGTGAACCACCCACCACACGTCGATGGTGCCCTCCCCCAGGCGGTCCTGGTTGGTTGGGAAACTGTCCACATTCTTAGCCACAAGCAGGGCCTGATGGGCCGCTGTGGTCTCCCGCACCGTCTCTGGATGGACAGAGGGACAGAGTGAGGGAGAGTATGAAAGGGACGGCCTATTGATCAGTGTGTGATACATATTAAGTCACTGCTGAAACACTTGAGATGCCATTTCCATCCCTGCGCCTGTAAATATGTCTATTCTGAACTCTCCTGCTCTGTACCTATGAAGTTCTTCCATGACTGCGGGTCGTTGGACTGCCTCCAGGTCCCGGGCCAGGCCATCAGCACTGTGTTGTGCTTCATGCCCCCCAGCCCTGCAGACTGGATGAGGTAAGAGAAACCGTCTCGCAGGTTTGAAGACACCACAACATGGCAGAAACCCTTTGTTCGCTCTGCTGCCATGGAAGACTTGATGTTCTGGACGGAGACAGAAACACAACAAGAAGGTCGGAATCTATTCATAACTGATCCAGCGCTGAATGACACGTCACATGAAACCTCCACCTCAAAATGAAAACTCAGCGCTGTCATTAGCATCCGACCAGAGCTGCTCATGGATACAGCAGCCTGTCTAATCTGGACTTCAGCTTCTGCACAGGATTGCTTTTGTAGAAAAACCAATCCACTGATTAAAAATGCTTTTGAGGACACAGTCAGATCAGAAAAAAAAAAGAGGAGCCAGTCACTCGCTCAATTTGTCCAGCAGATGGCGGAGTTCTAACTGTAAATCCTGACTGACATGGCGGTAAGTCTGTGGGTCCAGTGGTAAAGTTAAACACAGCCCAGACAGAACGATGTCATTTTGTTGCTTTTGACTATAATTCTCAGTGATGGATGGAGACGTGATGAACGAGCGGGGGACATATGACGAAGTAATTCCACTGTACCTGCTCTCCTCTCTTAGCCTCCGCCTCTTTGGTGAGATATGTCCCCTCCAGAACATTCCCCACTATCGTCAGGCCTTTGCCCGCCTTCAGCTGAGTGGTGAGGGACAGCAGGCGCGGGTGTTTCACTCCCTGATCTGAGTCCAGGTTCAGGAGCACCAACAGCTGAGGCCTGGATACATGAAGACAGAAACAAAGGGTTGAGGAACACCTCTCTTCAATCACATCCAGCTGTTTAATGGAAAAACACCACACATCACATCCCCGAGAGGAGTCCACACTCAGCATGGCAAGACAGTAAACGCAGCTTGTTTGGTTTTTGGGCAGGCAGTCTGCAAGGTCAGCCGGGGAAGGCTCTGCTGGCTTTACTGCCAGATTAGGTAGAGGGCCGGGGGATTAATCAAACGCACCCTCTGAGTCTATTCCTGTCCTCCTTTGTCCACCACAGCAGCGACAGCAGTGACAGGTGGCACTGTGTCAACTGTAACTACACACACGCACGCACACATACACAAACACAGTCGCACCTCCAGTTCTTAGTGTGCGGTGGAGCCTCCTCAAGGCGAATGAGGGCGTAGCGTGCTGCATTCAGGGACAGGCCGCGGATGCCGTCTCCCCACTCCTTCTCCGCCCTACAGACAACGTGTAATTAACAATGAATTAAACCAAGAGCAGCAAAACAGAAGAATACGCACAGACTGAAAGTGATGCCAGCGGATGGATCCAAACCACCTTACACTGTTGTTACACCTGTCTGATGAGGTTTAAAGGATTTCTTGTGTCTGGTTTCTTTTAGCCCTATAAAAACACTGTCTGTTGCAACATGTATCAGCAGACATGCCTGAAAGCTGGATTTGATATAATTAAAGAGAGATTGTGGTAAGTGACGTAATCAGTATACATCTTTTTCATTTTTGAGACATGGAACAAATGGGAATAGTGTTTCTAAGGAGTAGCACAGTCTTAATGCTGAGGACAAGACAGAGCTTTTACTCTCTCTTTACATTACTGACAATACGTCGCGCTCACCCTCTGTATTCGATGTACTTGTAGATGCAGCCGGCGATGACCATGGCCACAATAGCATAATACCAGGAGGAGATGAACATGAGAGCAAGACACAAGCTCATTCCCAGGAATGACAGAGCCCTGCGGGAGAAAACACACACTTTACTGCTCCAGGCATGTTCATTAGGACGGTGCAACAGAGATGTAGCAGCAGAGAGAGGTTACACCAGCCAGATTAAATCATTCGGCACCCACCAGTGATAGTATTTGAAACGTGGTCTCCAGTTGGGCGTCCGCAGCAGGGTCTGAACCGCACAGGCCAGGTTGACAAACAGGTAGCACATGAGGAAAAACCTGAGGCAGGAAGACACTGAGTCAGAGCGTAATCCTCACTTATCATCTAAATCTCCACTTTATGACCTAGGGTAAGTGGCTTTAAGAAGCCAAACACTCCAGGGATTACGGACTCTATCTGGTGATCTGCTTTTATGGAAAGAAAGAACAGCAACAGGGCTGTGCAAACAGACACTGACATGGAGAGGATGGGAGCCACAGCGTCCAGGGAGGCGATGATGATGCCGATCTCACAGATCCCAGCAGTCAGCAGCAGAGCCCAGGTAGGTTCTCCGTTTGCTTTCCCATGACCAAACACCTAACGCACACAGTCAGGGATGAAGATTGAAAATCAGGAAATGAGCACAAAGACTGCTTCAACAGCAACGGTGCCAACCACGCGCGTGTCTGTACAAACCTGTAAGAAAGGTACGATGCCATCTCGTGCGATGGCCTGCAGCAGGCGCGGGGCGCCGGTCAAACTCTGCAGCCCCGCCCCGCAGCAGGAGAAGAACGAACCAATCACAATAACCCAGGGTGACGGCCAGGACAGCGTGCCTATGACAAGGTTTCCTTTCACGGAGTCACCGAATCTGCAATGCAAAGACATTATGTCAATCATATTTGTTGTTTTCCTTATGGTCAACAAATCCGACACAAACACTAAATGTATCTGCTAACAAGAACTGAGCGTGTACTAATGAGTACACAGGTGACACAGAAGATGCTTGTGCAATGACCTTATACCCAATAACAACCATGCTGCTTATGATATCAGCATGAAATTACTAAAAAAAGGATCTTCAGTGCTTCACAGGATTTATCAAAGTGTGTGAGAGGGTTCAGAGTCTAAAAGCATCAGATCTGAGCCTCTTGTGATGGGGACACTGTGACCATCCATGTGCCCCAGAGACACGGGACTGAGGCTGAAAGGGGGGAGTGAGACCTCAGTGATGTCCCTTGATATTCTTCAGTTTTCTTTTATAGACACGCGACATGTCAGTGCATTTCTGAATTCATTTCACTGAATTTATAGTACGTCCCGCACGTGTGTGTGTAACTCTTACTTGTCTCGGAGCAGAACTCCTTCAATGCAGGCCCCGAACAGCACCACACAGGTGATGTCTGGGAGTGACTGTTAAGGAGAATCTATGGCTCCTGTTTTTAAGGTTGCTGTGAAGCTTTAGACACCGCCCACCGTCAAAATGCTGCTCTGTGTACCTATAAACCCGGCAACCAAGTTCCAGATGTGCACCTGGTGGTCAAGCTGAAAAAGTTGGAAATCTACATTTGAAGCTATGTGGCTACACTTTCTGCTACAAGTGTCCCACAGAGGCTGAAGGATACAGATGACGGAAGTGGTAGCGATAGCCAGGATGGTCCCAATGGGGATGGACTTCTGGGCATCCCGCAAGTCACCTGACCGGTTTGAACCAGCCATGATACCTTGGAATACAAACATGAAGTATTCAGAAATGATCAGAACTCTATGATCTGCGATTCTGAGCACGACGTCAGTTAAAACGGCTACAAACACTTCCCACATGGCTTTTATCGTTATCTCACCAGTGACCGACGGGAAGTAGATGCCCACCAGCAGAGTGAAGAAGGTGGTGATGTCATTGACTACATAGGGCATGTAGATGTCCTTGGCAGGGTCACTTCCACCAGCAGATGACAACTTCTTGTCCTCTACCAACACAGCCAGCGGGCCGTACTGGGACCACATGTTTTCTACAAGAGGCGCAGATTCAGGGTGATCAGACTCCAAACAGCAAAGGCCACGTAGTTAAGCACATTGACAGATTCAACATAAACATGAGACTGTATGAGACAGCAGTCGAGCCGTTGGTTGCAAAGACAAAGCAGACTGTGGATGTGGAGAGTGTTGACAAACCAGAGACATAAAGAGAAATCCAACATGTGGCTGTACTTTGGAGCAGAGATCCAAACTTTTAACCAGACTAAAAAAGTAAAAAGCGATTTGAATCAGGAGGGAAAGGAGGATATAGCAGAGGACCTGTTGAGACTGGGGAGGGAGGAAAATGAAAACATGCATAATGAAGCAAATGAAGACTGGAGAATGCAAAGAGTAAAACAATCACATATGAAATCGCTCCTGCACACTCCCGCTACACATGAAATATGACAGGAATGCAGCAGTCAGGCCAGCAGTTAGATAACTTCTGTAATCTTTTCAAAACGGCTGAGTATGAGCAGGGGAAGAGACTGAGAAACAAGTTCTGGATGATTCTGACACATATGCAGAATCATAGGAAAGATTCCAACGCCGCCATAGGAAAGTCACTGTCACATTAGCATCAACGCTAACTCCAACCTGAAATGACTCCGCTGGTCAGGCCAGGGATGCCCTGCATGCTCGTTACGTTGTTGTTGGTAAAGTACTCGTCGCATGTGGCGTTGAACCCGGGTCCGTCACAGAACAGACTCCACAGCTTGGTGGTGACCGTCATGTTGTCAATGACCTCCTTCTTAAGACAGCTGTCAAAGTTGTGGTTCTGCAGAGTGCGGTTCCCCAACATGCAAACACTGCGTGGAGGAGGAGGAGAGGGCGATTTCAAATGAGACACTATATAAACTGTGGGAACACTACAGCACAGTGAAGCGGCATCCGCTTTAAACAATATGTCTGGCTGACAAATCCAGTAATGATAGTCTGCAACAGATACATCCGTTACAGGTTATTGTCGACTGGACTCACGGAAAGTCCGGCGGCTCAAACATGGTCTTGATGACTCCGGCGTAGATGGCGAGGATGGAGAGGATGACGCAGGCCAGGAAGACGAGCGCCAGCTTGTTGACATATTTCACCCCCACAAACACGACCACGGCCATCAGCGCTAGGCAGCAGGTGCCGTAAACGCGCATGTTGTTCAGCAAGGCATCGGCCTCGTCCTCCTTCTTCTCTGCCACAAAGATGGCTGCCTTAGGCACGATGTAGGTCTGCATGGGGAAGGTGACAGAAAGGAGAAAATGGAAAAAATGATAAGTACTGATTATTTTATCTCTTTTCTAAGTCCAGTCCTCCAGCTGAACTAAATTTACAGCTATTGGATGCAAAGACAGAAGAGCGACCACAGAGAGCAGTCTGTTCACTCACCAGCAGAATCTCTATAGTACCCAGGATGTACATGGAGCCTGCGAAGGTTGTGCCCAGGTAGAAACAGAGACCTACAGCTCCACCGAACTCGGGGCCCAGAGATCTGGAAATCATATAGTAGGAGCCTCCAGCTGGGAGAAAAAGGGGAACGCATGGTGGGAATGAGTTTAATAGGAGAAAGGAAACGGACTTCTCAAAGTCAGCTTTTACTGCTGTCACACTGAAAGAAAGCACTCCAGCTGCACCTAGCTGACATCAGCCGTACTCACTAAAACAGACCATGCCATGAAAAGTCTGGCCTCTGGTTAACTTCCTCTCTATTTATAATACGATCCTGGTTAAACTTTGTGTATGTCTGAGTGTCTCAGAGCATCTTACCTGGCACAACTCCATTAGTAGCGATTGCACTCATGGATATGGCTGTCAGCATGGTCTGTGGAGAGAAGACAGTGAAGAACATCAGCGTCAAGTTAAACCTGTCTCACCTAAAGAGCTCATGTTACTTTAAAATGTGAGATGTTTAAATGCAGTATCCACTTCAAGTTTATCTGGACATTATATAATATATATATTACAGTTAGTGTACTGTTATGACAGTTTACCCAAATCTTATTGATCTTTCCTTTTCACACCCCCAAACTATCTTTAATTTGCATGAATTTCCCAGATGTTCCCAACAATACAGTACTTGAAGAGGTTAATCTTGCAGTTAGCCCGTTAAAACACTTCTAAGGGGCTTATGCTCTAAATCTTGCGGATTGGTAATGGATACGAGCTTTTCCGTGAAATCAGTCATTGTGCTGGAGGATATTTACGTCAGCATGTTACCTAATAGTGCTTCCTGATGAGAGAAAGGACAGCGAAGGGCAGGGAGGCGAGATAAGAGGAACAGAGAGCAGAAAAGGGAGAAGGACAAAAGTTTCAACTTAAAGGGTGAAAGACAGAAGAGGAGCAGAAAGCATGAAGGTGATAGAACAGAGGACAAAGGCAGGAGGGGGGAGAGGAGGAGGGCAGCGGGGAGAAGGACATGACCACGATAAACCGTGTGCTTCTCTGCTGGGCGTCCGGTTTAAAGCGGCAGACGAGCTGGAGTAAAGCCAATTAGCTGACCATTTTACCTCCGACTTCCACTGAAATGCTAAGCAGCTATACGCTAGCCTGTCTCGACCGCAAACCAGTCAAAGAATTCATTACAAAAGCAAACAGTGAGAGGCGTGTCCTCCCTGCTCAAACTGAAAACTGACCACACGACTCCCACAAGTCACACATATCACAGCACAGTGGACATGAACTGTCAATGAAAGTGACTGTGACTGACACCAGATCACTGAGAGAGCCATGGGTCATGAAGAGTTCCCAAAGAAAGTGAGATCTAACTGTTGGAAAGTAAACACTCGGATAACCCTTAACCAATACATCACTGACAGTACAGGTCATCCCTTACACAGGAAAATGAATTTGCTTCTGGTCTCTCCTGAGTCACAGTGGGCAAGGGAGGGTAAGTTAAATATGTATTACTCAAAGACAAAGCAGAAGTTAAGAGATGAGTCCATGTCCTGACATCACACACGGCGTCTAGTCTTAGATGCTATAAGAAACTGTACAGCATGCAGCTGTAACAGAATCAGTGTGACTGATGGTTTTAAATAAGACATGAGCCTCAGTCTTGAAACAGAAAACACAGTTCCTTCTACAAATGCCTAATAACTTCAGAATCAGTTACCAATCATACCATACCTATCGCTCTTATTTAAAGCCGTGAATGTAACGTTGGGGAGGCCTTTTAGACACGGTGACCTATAAGCACAATGCATCTACTGTATACGTGAAGTGTGTTTGTGCTCCTGATATGTTAGCATGAGACCTGGCCTGATAAGAGCCTCTTTGTTTTCAGCCTCATCCTCTGTGTGCATTTCTTTAGGCCGCGACAACAGCGACAACAGGGAACTGGGGAACATGGGGGGAAAGTGAAGTGAACGGGGCAAACCGTGGCCAGCTGAATTCTGTTATTAGGGTTATTTTTAGGATGTGGTGTTGGGTCTGGAGCGCACCAAATATGACCTATAAACAGGTGGCTGATGAGGAACCATCAGCGCAAAGTCAGATGTGGTCTAAGCAGTGAAAATGAACATTAATCTGTTTGACTAAGCTCTCTTGTGTTATGTAACAGCAGTGATGGAGCGGAGGGTAAACCCCCCCCAACGCACTAAGCTAGATTGTAACATATGAAATGGTGTCCCCGTCTTTCTAGGCAAAGCATTTTTAACTAAATTTCATGATAATTCATAGCATTACAGACACAGCATAATAGGCTAACATCATTTTCTGATCATGTCTGATTATGAAATTTGGTCATTCCAATAAATAATGTAGACAAAAGTATGAGAGTTATGGCTTTAATTGCTTCTTTCAGTTACGAGGGAACGGACATGAATTCGGTGACATAAAGTCTGGAATGTGGTCGCTTTGCCAACTCTGGTCATACTGTAAGTGAAATTGATCACGTTATACCATTAGAGCATTCCATTATGAGGCAAAAAAGCATTCAGCTGAGATAGCGCTCGAGGTTTTTGTTTGTACTTTCCCTGATTAAGCCGGAGTAATCCATTGTATGCTGTGGGACTGTCAAATATAGCCACTGTGTGGGTGTGCATGTCGCTATGTTTCTGACACTTTGCAGATGGACGGATTACACGTCAAGCTGCCAGGTACCATTAGAAGCTGGGGGTGTATGGGAAATGGAGAGTCACACTGGCTAAATATAGGGAGGGATCAGTGGCCACTAAGTCGACTTGCCGGCCATTCGTTACTGCTGTCACTCCATCATTTGCGCCGGTCTTCCATTAAAAGTTGAAGCAGGATCTGCCTCTAATGTCACCTCAACACTCAGGAAGCACACGGACACATTCACTGTCATGTGCTCATGTATGCATGATGCATTAAAGGGCTGGATGTGTACATTAAGTTCACTCTTACATAATCTTGCACGTCATTCCTCTAATGGCTTAAACTGTAAAACCTTGATAAAGGACAAATAAAGCCCAAGTCCAGAGTCACAGCAGCTCCTTTCACTTTGTACTTTTCTGTCAATCAACAGAACAAAACAGAGCAGACGAGAGGAGGTGCTGATGGCTGGATGAAGCTGAGTAAAAAGAGGCGAGTCACGTGGGTCAAGGGGGCTGAGTACTCACACAGGAGCAGCACAAGCAGACGATAGCCAGGGACTCCAAGATGCCGGCGGTGCCGACGATCCAGGTGAGTCGCAGGAACAGGATGACCCCCAGAATATTCTGGAGGCACGGGAGGTAGACACCCATGAAGGTCCCCATCTGAGGGCTCTGCAGAGGGGAGGGGAGGGGGGATGGGACAGAAAAGACAATGGAGTAAAAAGAGATTAATATGTGCATGAATGTCTGTGTGTGTGTGTGTGTCGGTGGGGCAGATTAGGGACAGAAAGGGAAAGGAGGGAGTTAGAGGAATCAGCAATGTTGGAAACTATGAGCAGCAAAAAGGATAGAAGTAGAGAGAGGGGGAGGAGGAGGGGGAAATACAGGAGAAACAAAGAAAGTGCACACACATGGTGAAACACAGGAGTGTGGGTCCATTCAGATTAAACTAGTCCCGCAAAAACTAAATCCTGAGCACCCACTTTGGACTTTAATTACTGAAGTGCTAATATCTGAAATTAGATAAAACACAGTCACAGTCAATGGATCTGACCTCCATACATATACAGTGTTTTAACCGAGACAGTGATTCATCTTCTCATTCTTCATACTGATGAACACGTTGTGGATTGAAACATGCAGAATCTTGTTAACCATCTGTTTGACAGATCCGCATCATATATGAAGACCAAAGGCTGCCACTGCCTGCAATGTCCGGATGGGTCTAAATGTCCTTCAAAACATGTATGACTGAAGACTTACATCTGAGTGACACGGGCGCCATTTATATAAATCACTCTATACTGTGCTGCAACCTGGAACAAAGCGCGTTGAAGATCCTTCGGTGCATTCACCCCAAAAGATAGCGTTCCTTGCATAAAAAACGGCAGTTTCGCAACAGCGTGCGGAGAGGCACAGGCAACAGGAATATGTTAATCTGTCCTGACAAAAACGCGCCGCGTCGAGTCGATCACCTCTGATTGAAAAGCAGCTACCTTTTTAGCCATCTACCTCCAAATGCGCAGCACCGGTCCAGACAAAGAGGGGCGCCGATGGTGTCGGCTTAATTCTCTACCAAGACGTCCCTGCGAGCCAATGGGAGGTGCCCCAGGCCTATTTCCATGCAGGGGACAAGATGGAGCAACTGGCCTGGGACTGGAGCTGCGGTTACAGAAGCATGTATGTGCCGCATGGCAGCGCTGAGGCCACTTTTAATTTTCCTCTTCTCAGAAACCAAAACATGAGTGTCGAAGGCTTCTAGGGGACAAACGGCACGAATGGACTGTGGAACAGGGACGACAGGCTTACAGCTGACTCAGAGCTGCTGGGCTGCCACAGTTAGACCTCTCATTCCATCTATGTACAGACTTTTAACAAGCAGCTCACAGTAAAGGGTCGCATTAACAGTTGAAACGAGAAGCTTTACTGATGTATCTATGCATTCGCTTCAAGCTTTTACCTGCAAAATGGAATGTGTTTGAATGAGAAAGTAACTGTAAGATTATTGACATATGACAAAAACAGCAGGGCTTCACCGGCCAAAGATCCTGTTGTGTAATGAGGTCCAGCAGGTTCAAAAGAACAACCTATCTGTACTGTACTGTCCCTGATACAGTCATTTCCTAATGTACCTTAACAGCCTTCTTCTTGGGCCCCTCATCGTCATCAGCCTCCTCGTGCTCCTGGGCCCCCTGGGTGAGATTAGTGTAGTTGGCCAGTTTATTGAGGAGGGAGGACACCATGGGGTTGCTGTCCATCTCCTCCTGCAAGAGGGAAAAGACGTGTGGTTTAAACTCCTTTATTCCCAAATCACAATATGTGTTGATGATATCATAAAATATAAAATCGTATAAGTGGCACACAGCGCATCACAACAGTGGTTTCTAGTTTCAAACTGATGCAGTCATCATTTTGACGACCATCGCCCACACTGTGCAGGTGCCAGATGTCCATCTCTGCACCCGTGAGCAGGTTGCTCCTCGACTGAGGTGAGGGCAGACCCGTTGTTGTTGCAGAAAGTGAGACATTGACAATAACCTGGTCTAAGGACAGTGATGCAGTTTGTTCCTGCTATCTCAAGGACACATTACTCAGATGGTAAGATGCACCTGCACTCTGACACACGCACATACACACACACACACACACACAGGGATGCACAGCAGCACTGCTCCTCCTCAGTTTAACATTGGTGCATGTACTCAGATGCAGTTAAATGGAGAATGTGACAACACATGTACTATGTTAGATTTGCTTTTACAACTAAATTTGGCCGCTGTGCGCTCACTTACTGAATGCCTTAGAGGGCAAACTCCTTCCAGGTTTAAAATGAACAGAGCAATCTATAGTGAGCCGTTCAAAGACTCTCAGAATAGCATGGCTGGGGCAGCTTCAGTGCAGAGTGGAGAGAACAGAAGCCACAGTGCCTGATTGATCCTGCACAAGGGCTGGTGACCACAGAGCGCCAAGGTCTGCCAAATGGCAGAGCAGAGCACCTGGCAACGGTTCAGCTGAACAGACTTGAAGGAATGCAGCAGTTTTAATGGCAAATAAACACTGTGACTGACGCTTTGTTGAGCTCAGACAGGACTGCTGCTTTCACCTCCTTGTGTTCTTTTTAGTGAGTTCACCAGAGCTTACGCGGGAACACACTTTTGAGCTTCATTGGTTAGATCAAATTTAGAACTGCAGAAATAGTCCTGTAGTTACTGTTCACTTAAAAAGGATATCGATCTGCTCCATATGTTGGGGCTTATCCTTTAAGGCCCTTAACATCTTGCCAAATCACTTCATAACATCTCCTTGTGTCCCTGTGTGTGTGTGGACTGTTACCTCAAAAAGGGCCATGTTAGTTCCATCGTAGCTGTTGCCTTTGTCATTGTCTGTGTTGTTGATGAAGGGACTGTTTTCCTTTGGGACACCATCACCTGTGGAAACACAACACAGTTGTTTCTTTATAACAAGCGTGGAGGAGGCTTAACGTGCCGTATAACCCAAAAACACAGATGGGTGGTGGCGGCAAAGAAATGCACTCCACTGTTTCCAGGACAACGCCCCTTCAGCTTCAACAAAAAACAAATGGATCACGCCTTTAAAAGCCAGTGCAGTGCGTCAGGAAACCGTTGGGTCATACCGAGTCCGCATGTGTGGATCAGTTCACAACATCACAGCTGGATGGATGCCTTCAGGCAGTATGGTGGAAATGGACACACGGAAACATCACCTGCACAATTAAACTCGTCCACTCCAACAACTGCAGCACCAGCTTACTTACAGAACCTGACACTTAGATGTTCATGTGCTGCTCATATTCATGTTATATATATTGTATATATTCATGTTAAACCTACACAGTAGAGAACTGCACCAAAAATAGAGATAGTAAATAATGCACAGTTTGCACAATCTGAGCATGACTCAGCAACACAGTGGCCATTCAAATGGATCTGACAAAGTACAAATCAGTTCCATAACTAATAAGCTAAGCTAAACCAGCGATCATTTAAAAATGTGTCCAGCTTTTAATGTCATGACCATTTAAACAGGGTTATTTCCCTTCCCGAGACACTGAAATTGAGGACATGATAGTGATCATTTTGATTTTTGCTTTACTTATTCCAAAGACGCAGTCAGATCTGGGAGCAGCCTGATTTGCATTTGCATTGTCCCGGGCACGTACTCAGTATGTAGGTAAAGCCAAACAATAAGATATAGTAAACAATCAGATATCATTTAAGTTGGAGGACGATAGATGCTATGACTTTTAGAGGTCTTCTGTTCCAACCAAACTCCCCACACGCACTCAGCAACCGAGCCATCTTCAGAGACAACATTCTAGCACCAAACTGTGTCTTTGCTGCTAGGGGCCGGCAACCTCCAGAGCAACACGCAGGGAAAATGTTGGAATGAGCAGACAGCTTAGAGCACTGGGGCTAAGATACCTGACACGCTGCAGTCAACTCCAAGTGTAAACGGTCAGGGAGACAAATGGGTTTTACCTTAAACTAAGCAGCAGAAGCATCACTTCGTTTATTTCCTGTATTTATCATCTACCCTATTACCTCCAGGCTGCTGCCTCAAAGCTATGAGTGTCCACAGTTGAAGGAGATCTGAGTAGATCTCTGCAATCAACATGGACAAAACTCTGCTGGTGCAAGCCTGAGCAAAACAAACACAGGCAAAAATGTGACATTGTGCTTTATAGACAATAAAACGCTATAAATAAAAGCCAATAAGAAAAACAATGAAACAATAAGGTTTACAACATGCGATTCAAAAGGAATACAAGATGAAAAATATAACAGGAAACAAAACAGAGGTGGAGACAATAAACATCTTAGACCGAAGAGCCGAGGAGCTCATACCAGAGCACCCACACGGACCCAACACCACAGACAGCAACGCTCTCATCCAGACATAACAAAGGCAGCGGCTCCTGCAGCCGAGGGTGCCATAAATTTAGATCCACCTCTTTCACTCCTTGTCACAATACCAGAATTGTAACTTTGACACAACCCTTGAAGTGTAAAAACACAATCTCAACCCTTCTTTCTGCAAACAAATGAGGATTATTTTGTTTAAATGAACAGCCTGCACAGTCCAGGTAAATAAAAGTCACTGAACACATCACAGCATGTTTGTAATAATGTTAATAGTAATATATTCTGTCTGTTCAGAGACTCTTATTGTGACATTGAGGCTTTTATTTTGAAAATGTGTGTTTCTGTTTCCTCCACGTTTGCCTCGTCCTCTGTTGTGTGCAGACGTCTCTGATGATGGCAGCTGGAATATTCCTGTTATAGGCTTCATGCAGCAGAGGAGTCTGAGCCCCAACAACAGGACCTGACTTCATCCTTACTGCTCTGGGCTTGGGTCTGACGTAGCTTTAAGCTAAATGCTAGCAGTGATACAGCAGCAGATCCATCCATCATAAAGATGCTCTATGGACTCAACAGCTGCAAACCATTAGTTCCAGTACTGCTAAATATTGATTATTTTAAAGAACAATCTATTTATTTTTCTGTAAGATGACTTGTCTTATACATTTTCCCTGAGCTGAGCGAGTAACTGATTTACTCAGGCTGCTGTGATGAACAGCCTGAAACCCAAAGATGCTGCCACTGTTCACAGCTCAACCTTCAGCATGTGAAAGCAGAGAATGGTGAATGTCACACGGCCCAAACAATTAATCATTTATCAAATAGTTGCAGATTAATTGTCTCCTGACAGAGTAATCAGTTAATTGACAAATCATTTCAGCTCTACTATTCCCTCTCCCATTCTGCTTTCAGGGATGGACGTGTTGGACATCGACTGGAGGACTCTGCTGCTGACCAGGTCTGTCCGGGGACACTATGTTGATCCGGTGTATCAGTACAGATGTATGGTTTTTCTGATTTAATTAAACAGTTTGTCTCCACGACCCATTTCAGGTTATTATTTTAAGCTACAGACACCAACGTGCACAAGTACAGAGACTCTCCACGCTGCTGAGGCCACTGTCCCCCTCGGCTCTCGGCTGGGTCGTCATCATTCATCAGCGGAGCTGCCTACTGTGAACTCTGGCCGCTGTGGGGATTTCATGGGTAACTTTTACTGCTTGATCCAGCTGCAGGGGGAATAAGAGGCTTGCGGCGTGGCTTAGCCCGGTGGTAATCACAGGGAAAGTCACTATGTCCTTGTACTGTGGAGCTCTTTAAAACACGGTCTGAGTGGGAGTGCAGAACACATTAGGCGAGGGCCCAGTGCTGCAGTAAGCCGGGATAACGGCGAATGAATTTCACATAATGACCGGTATACATTCTGCGAGGATGCAGCCAAGGGTGAACCCAAGCTGTCAGTCACCGCTCAGCCCAGTGGGATGCTACACACCACAGGTAATCATTGTCTTAAATGGCACTCGATAAATCCTCTTTGACGCCCGGTGGCAGGTTAAAACTGGAAGCGCTGTTTCCAAATCAGGCGAGGCTTCAGCTTTTAGAATGGGCCCGCGGGTAAGGTGCTTTACACGTCAGTCAGGAAGTGAGCAGAATGATTAGAATCGCTCAAGGTGTAATAACACACCTACCACAGAGAGTCCAACAACACAGTAAGGATCATATTGCACGTGTTCAGTGTTTTAATTATTATCAAAATAGTGCAGTCAGTTTTATCCTAAAAGTAAATATAAAAAATATAAAATATAGACATTATTGTTGAATCAGGCAAACACTATATGTTGTATATCATGACAGATTAAATGCTGTTGGGTTAAATCATAAATGTAACAATATTGACTGATTAGTCAATGATGAAAACCATTGTCAGTTACAGCCACGGCTGCAGTGCTATGTTGGTTTCATGGTACATCGTGACACTTGTCATCTGTGTGCATTTACTTGTCCCTGGTATTGTAGGTATTGTAGTATTGTAGTGGGAGGTCTGCAGGCGTCACACAGAGTGGGAGCTTCTTCCTCTCCCTGGGGATACACAGTTGTTTCTTCACAACACAAAGCATCAAGTATTTACTACGCACCACAGAAGAAGTATAAATACTTTCTGGTTTGCTGCAAACTCTGACTTTTCATGAGCATGTTGGGTTTTTTTGGAGTAACGACTGTCACTGCCTCACGGTATCGCTCTTAGCAATGAATGCTGGGCTCTCAAGAGCCATTAAGCTAGAAATACCTAAAATGGCTGATGTGTGGCGACAAATGCAGTCCCACCTCCATGTCATTAAATCCTCCAGTGACCTCAAGCTGCACTTGCACAGCACCATCAAAACTGGGCGAAGGTGCCAGCTGCCACAAATCCTCCCTTCAGATACCAAATACTGCAATTACTGCAGTCGCTGCTGTAGGAGACAGGAAAAGCTCAGAGGCGCAGCACAGCGGATCCACGACAGAAGGTGAAGCTGGCCCATGTCTGGACTGTCAGCCTGTCCTTCTAACTGCTGGTGTGTGAATGCAACAAACGTGCATACGTATGTGTGAGTGTGCTTTGGTGTGCTGCGGTGAACGGTCCTGAGGGACGTGATCCAGATTCATATACAGTAGCAGCGACAAGACTCTGGCCTAGTTAACAGATGTTGGCCTCGGCGCACGTTACACATGTTGCCATTCATCTTGGACTAATTCACTCAGCTTCCTGGAAATTCATGTTTACATCATCTCAGTGCATATTTGAATGATCCGTGGTGTAGTGTAGGCTCAAAATCCATACACAAGCCAAAGGTTTGGAGAGAAGGTTCAGATCGTGCTGACCTGAGATCAATTTTACACCTTTGTCCAGCTCCGGCTCTCTTGAGACAACCACTGCAGTTATGATGACTGACTAGGTACATATTGCAAAGATTACCCATCATGCACTGCACAAACCCCTGACATCAGCTGTTCTTATGTCAGTCCAGGAATGCTGAAAGTGCACTGCACATACGAACTCGCTCAGAAGGAGCAAATGATGTAAATGCTGGCAAATATGCACCTGGTGTGGGTGGGGGGACTGTGTGTGTGTGTGTGTGTGTGTGTGTGTGTGTGTGTGTGTGTGTGTGTTCAAGTGAAACTGATCATGGAAACGAAGAACGTCTGACCTTTAATGCCCAGCAATGTCTCCGGCTGGATAGCTCTTTATTGCATCAGCCAAATGGTGTGATTCTGTTTTATGTGCTCTAAATGGACCTGCCCTGATAGGGACTCTATTAATGACAGAGGAGGGTGGATGTATACTGTACAATCAATAAGTGAGGCTGCATTGTAGAGAATCTTCCACTTCCACTCAAACAAAGGTAAAGGTTAATAGTCCCTGTATAGATAACAGTCTGCATGGGCCTGAAGAGCTCAGACTGATCTTACTTAAACTCCAGACCACTGCACTGACGTCCACGCTCCTCTAACAGAGGGTGAAAGATGTCTACGTGCTGTATTCAACTGTTCGAATGTAAAAAGACTGTTTGCAGGGTGACGCTGCATCCCTCTCCTTGACACTTTTCCTCATTTTGCATGTATGCAGGTACTGTGGTATTCAAACACATAAGGCTGACAGTTCTGTTTTGTCACTGAACATCGAAGAAGCCGATGTCTCTGTGGTATGACTAGGCTGGAATTATTCATAATGCATGTAAGCCGACAGACATGACAACTCCCTAACCAATAAACTGACGTGGGGAATTGTAGTCCTTTTCACTAAGAGCAGTTCACATTGACATATTTTGACCTGACACGTTCTTGATCCTTTCACAGTAAATGGTGAAAACATCCAACGGCAAGGTATCCTGCCAACAGACGCTGACTGAGGCTGGACAACTGGCAGATGTTGAATTCTGGAACATCTTTATCTATTGTTGTGAAAACAATATCTAATTACAGGTCACACAAAGTGCAAAAGAGATCACAAGGTGTGTACCTGCAGGTCACACGCCACAGCAGAGAATTACACCCAGCTGTGGTAATTCTAGAACGCACCTGCTTAGCTATGAATGTCTTAGAAGGTGGAACATAAGGCTGCATATTTTATTTGGGTTGATGGTGATCGAACAAAAGGTTTGAACTCCTGACACATGCTGCAGTGGCTAATGTTCCTCTGTGACTGCTGACAAACAGTGTGTAAGCACCGTAAACAGAGCCTGGCGTCTTAAAGCTGCTCTGGCTACTACCTGACTTATGTAAGAAGTGATTCATTAACTCTACAACAGTGGGTTTTGCACGCAGTTGATTACCGTCTTGTCATTTTTAGCAGGCCTGCAGACGGCTCTTCTGGCCGCTGCGCTTTTGCCATAAATTAATGGCGGCGCAATTAAACTGGAGCGGATTAAGCCAGACTGATCACAGAATCCAAACTCCCCACAGCTCTGTTGAGAAGAACTGGGGGGGGGAAGAGAATGGCGAAACCTCTTGTGTAATTGTTGATGAATGAATGCAGGTGTATTTGGCGGTGAGAGCTCCGGGCGTGTGTGTGCGTGCGCGCGCACATGTTCTACTTGTGCAGGTGGCGAGGAGAGTCTCCCTGTGCTATAGCGCATGAGCTGACCCCTCAAACTGTGACATTGCTGGCGGGTATGTAGAGTATGTAAAAAGCCATGGTCACACTGGACTAAACCAGGTTACATCACATCTCTGGTAAAACCAGGAACATGCTCGGCTACCGTACTTC
This sequence comes from Datnioides undecimradiatus, assembly GCA_008933995.1. NCBI lineage: Eukaryota > Metazoa > Chordata > Actinopteri > Lobotiformes > Datnioididae > Datnioides > Datnioides undecimradiatus. Next base: position 12,396,072 of record WARS01000010.1, read on the forward strand.
CCAAAGCGTGGGAGAACACCCTGGTAGAATGGAAATGTGACATCTTTGTAATCATTTCACCTGGAGACTCTGAGATTTTGCAATTTGACTTTCACTTGTCTTTAAGCGCATAATACGTGCGCTCTGCTTCAAACTGAGAGCACAACTTCTAAGTAGGAAATAATGGATAAGCCCAGGGTCAATGAAAGTTCAAGCTTCTAGCCAGAGACTAGAAACAGACAGTGTTACAGTATGTTACAGTAGACAGTATGGAGCACGCACAGCTGAACATGTGAGCACCAGAGGAAACAGTTCCCCTGGTCAACGTCTTGTCATCACTGCAAAATAAAGCCCTGGCTGCTGACGGTGCATGCTCGATGCCGGCATCCACATCTGATACTTCACAGCATTCTTTTACATCACAGTCAGCCATGTTGCATAAGGGAGTGGGATTCCCTGACCCTGCCACAGCACGCTGCACAGCAGAGACGAGTCTGTCGTTTGCTGTTAGTGAAAGACTGAATGTCACAATGTCACGTCAGACTGTGTTGACCTCAGTACTCCGTGTTTGTGTCCACATCCCGGGCTACAGAGGCTGTGGACGAGCGTGGGCTGAAGTCGCACTTCATCAGCTCTCTGCCTGCAGATTGGTACAGACTCACCAGCAGGTAGATGGAGGATGTGCTAATGGTTAGGCTCTGCCTCTCTGGTCACTCTGGTAATAAATGACCGTGCATCCTATTTATAACCGCTAAGCTGCACACAGTGACGACGCTGTAAGCTGCCTAACAGTGCCGGAGTTAGCCCGTGGCTCACCGTACCAAGAAAGAATGAGGAAAGTCAGAAATCACTTCCTTCAGCTCAAGGTTAACGTAAAGAGAAACAAAACACAATCGCGTACCAGCTTCAGATTAACAAACTCACTTCTTTTAATGCACACTGGGATACACTCAGTCCAACAGAGCAGGCATTAACAGGGTGAATGTCTCAGCTTCAACTGGCAGAGTTAGAGCGATGCCTTCCACAGTGATCCATTCAAATATCATGACTTTCAACTCTTAATCAATTGAGGCATCACAAAGCCATAAGCTTTCCCGTCACAGTTTACATTACAGCTGGTTTTTGGCCACATCACACTTTTCTTTTAAGCCAAATTAGACTGTAGTAGAATTTAGCTTGATCAGAGTCATCACACAAGATAAGAAACTAGCCGTAGTCCAGCAGAAAGGCTACCGAGAGCATAAACGTCACACACACAACCAAATATCCTGAATCTAGCTGCAGTTTTAATTCATCCGTGGCGCTAGCAAAGGGCAGCTGAAGGAATACTTCTGTCAAGAACTCACCCTTCCGTCGAGAGCCTCCCCTCTGCTCCATTCTGAGGAGCCGGGCTAAAAAAGGGGGTGGAAGGGAGGGGGTCCTAGTAGTGGTCCCTGGGAAACTCCAGCAACGGGGCTCCAAAGTATAGAGACACTGTTAGTGAGGTGCAGAAGTCAGGAACGCTGCCTGTGCTGTGTGGATAATGTGAGGATCAGCTATTTCTGTGACGGTGTGTGTGGGTGTTTGTGTGTGTGTGTGTGTGTGTGTGTGTGTGTGTGTAAAAAGTGGCCTGTGATGACGATGTCAGCGACATCATCCATGCATTACAAAGCACCCTCACCCTCCCACCGACAGACCTGTACGCACACACACAAACACACACACACACACCTCCCTTTCCTCAACCTCCCTGAGCTTCTGATCCCTGCTACGCACACACACAAACACACATGCGAGTGCATGTTTGAACACACACGCAAAAGGGGAGGAGCAAAGAAAGCGAGGGAAGCAGAAGTCAGAAGTGAAACAGACTGACAGCTTTAGGGCAGAGTGTGGCAGGAGAGGGAGAGGTAGATGGATGGATGGATGGATGGATGGGTGGATGGATGGATGGGTGGATGGATGGATGGATGGGTGGATGGATATGTAGCACAGAGGAGATGGGACATCAAGAGGAAGCTGTACAAACCAAAAAAGTGAATGAAAAAGGACTCCTTTCTGAAAAACAGGGTAGTGGGAAACACATCGCAGAGCAAAGTTAAAGCTGTGCTCTTCATCACTTTGAATCAATAATTGTTGACTATTTTAAAACAGCAGGTGCTGCCTGAGTGAGCAGTTTCATTTACAGTCTGACCTCCTGACTGACCTCCAGGGTGCCAGAGATGCTCGATCGATGAGCACAGGGAGCACAGGGAGCACAGGGAGCACAGGGAGCGCGTACAGCTGGAGGCTACCACAGCACGCCTCACACCATTCTGGAGTCAGTCATCGCTTCAGCAGTTTTAATGTTAATACATGAATTAAAACTATGATTATTTTTATTATCCGTATTTCCTGATGAATCGGGTGAGAAAGTCAATTTAAGTTTAGTATAAACTGTTCACATCCATCACATCACAGTCTCCCAGAGGTCAGGTGAGCTCTTTAAGCCTTAGGTTAGTTTGGAATAATAGTCTGATCAATAGTTTCAAAGATTAGTCCTGAAGTCGTTGTGTATTGATTTTTGCTGAATTTAACAGCAACTGATTTGTCATTTCGGCACATTAAGTCACGGCAGATGTGGAACGAGAAGTAACAGATATGGGTATTATACTACAATAAATAACTAAATCAATAAATAAATATCAACAACAATAAAAATAAATGTGAATTAGATTTGAAAAGCTATTTCTGACTCGACCATTACGAGCCGGACAATAGGAGAAGCTCTGCCCCGGCCGCTGCTCCAAAGCCTTGCTGGACCTGGTCCTCTGCTGTCTACCTTTGTCTTGGCTGCGCATTAATCTGCCCGTCTAAGAGCATGTGAAGTGGGCACTAATCACTTAACCAGATTAGACTAATCCCGAACTTTTTATAAAACACAGGAGCTCAATTTCTGCTGCAGACTTCTGGCCACTGGCTGCCTGTCGGTCGGGTGAGTGTCCTTCACCACGGTGAGACACGCTGGCTGCCGGTCACTCAGCAGAGTCAGGGGCAGCGCATTTTAACGGTGCCGGGTTATTTCTGAAAACAAATGTTTAATTAATAATTTAATGACCTGATATTTACTGAAAACACATGCTGTTTACTTGGGATGGAACGTTCCGATGTCCATCAGGCTCTCAGACGCCATGTGCTGGCGAAACTGACCATCGGCCGCCAGCATCATTAAACTGACAGATGTGTCAAGGCAGAGCTTAAAGAGGGGCTATCAAATCACACAGTAAGAAGGATTTAGTACTATCAAGCTCCACTTGGTTTGATGTCAGATGGCTGCTGATAAAGTTACATTGTGTGTATGTGTGTGTGCTGCACTTTATTACGTGCTAAGCCTTTAAACCCTTCAGGTAAACAACGCTGTCTGTTATGCAACACACAGCAGGGGCGGGGAGAGGCAGGACAGAGAGCCGGGGGTTATAGAGTGTGTACTCCTGGTCCATATGTGCTCCAGGCTTTATTGGATACTTTCAAACATCCCCACTGTGATGGGAGGAACGGCCAATTAGTGGACTGTATCAGGACCGATACACTGTCACACTGTTATTCATGCAGTCAAACTGAACTGAACTGATTGAAGACATGAATGTGGGGGCTGTTGGCAAAGTGCAGGAGTTCACCTGAAAGACAAAGACCGAGGCGAGAATAGGGGTCAGCCAAGGCGAGCGAGATCAGTGTTACTTAGAGCAGCTTACACCTGCTGAAGCCTCGGTGCCATGTGTAAACACTGAGCATGAGATGGGTAAGAAGAAGTGACTGCTGGCACTGATTAGGTCAAAAAGCCTCTACTAAATACTGCAAACATGAAACACCTGTGTGTCCGCTGACGTACGCACTGAGCATTAATACTACAGAAAATAAAGAAAACATCCCTTAAGCAGTTCAGGACTGGACTGGACAAGTGAGTGAATGCAGGAAATGAACCAGGGCTGCAGATGGCACTTTTTTCATTGTTGATTGTTTTTCTTTTCTCTAATAATAATTGTTTTGTCTATAAAATGTAGGAAAAATGTTAATTTGCGTTTCTCAAAGCCTAACATGATGTCCTCAAACTACTCTACCATACTCAAAAAGATGAATCCACTATTTTAAAATAGTTAGAGACTAATTGATCAACTAATTCATATTTGACAACTAAATGATCTTTGCAAACATTCTCATGGTCGGTGTCATGTGCTCTTACTATCATACTGTAAACACTTAACCTTATAACGCAGTGTAGATACAGAGGTGGACTTTAATCATGACCTGATATTATGCTATTGGAGATTCACCGATGTTCCACTGACAGCAGGAAACAACATAACAGATGAACTGAACACAAATATAAATAATAATATAAATATATAATATACATTTCTCTAATGCCAGTTTCCCCCAAAACAACCCCCCCCAATCCTTTGCCTTCGCTGTCTCGACATGTGGATCAACACATTTAGTGTAAGAATAAAAGAACTGAGTTTGTTCTGATCTCAGTCTAATATCTGATCTGCATCAGTTTTGTTTGTCTGCTTTTCTCTCGCCGTTTTCTCCCAACCGTTCTGACCAAAAGTGAAAATGAATCACGGCCATGTGAGAACTGCAATGAAATCATGTGACTCCTCACAGGCGAGAAAACCATTTTCCCTTAAACTAAGCAGCCATCACCCAAACCGAGCAATGACCTCCGGCAGACGCGCGCGCACACACACACACACACACAGAAACACAAGCACAAAGGTAAATCCGCCCGTCTCCAGCTGGTGTCACTGTCTCACAGTCTGGAGGAAACGCTGCTCATGCACACAAAGCCCTGTTCATCACAGTGCATTGTGAACTGAAGCTGGGGTTGGCAGCCGAATTCTAGGATTTCGTTCTGAATTAAACCGGACCCTCCCCAGCCCCCCTCTAATAACTCACAGCGTCCACTTTAAATGTAGTAAATGCAGCTTAGAGAGGTACGATGGACTCTAGGACCAGATGTTGGCTGTATTACCAACATCTGGTTCCTGGAGTATGACTTTATCTCATATAGGGGACAACGGAATGGACAAATCCAGAGAAAGGGAATGTCTGCACACAATTTCAGTACCCTAAAATTCATATATGTTCAGTTTAGGATACATGTCCAAACATTTCTCTGATGAGGCTAAACCAGTCAGAGACCTGCACGCTGTGTGCATCAACGCCAAAGGTGCTTGGTAATGATGTGATGATGTCAGCACCTGTGACCTTCAAAGACACTACAGCAGGGGAAAGGTTGGGTCTGGCTACAACGTGGATTTCTGACCTCAATACACAACATTCAGCCTTAACTGATGTCAGCAAACAGCTACTTGCTGTGTGGAGATACAGAGGAGCAAGACGCCGACCGGAGCAGAGGATGATGTCACACCCCATCTGTGTGGTCGTTATCAGACCGTCCTTTGCTCTGACAGCCAGGGCGGCCACGAGTGTATGTGTCATATAAGCATGTTTACATATATGTGAACATGTGTTTGTACAAGAGGATGTGTGTTTGCACACGTGTGTGCCTGTCTGTCTTCAATGGATTCGTTTTGAACATGACAGCCAGCTCCCAAACCTTCTCTGATTAAAGTGAAACGATAACCAAAATGTTGGTGATAAGGTCTGAGGTGAAATTGGCCAGTGTGGGAACATCCGTCTGCTCTGATGCCACTCTCTATGAATAGTTATTGAGTAACCAGTGCCTGCATTTGTTTTCTCTTTCTGAGGGAAATCTAAAAGCCAAGAATAATCAGCTGTAATGTGTGTGTGTAGTGTTGCCTCACATGTGATAATGGAAATGTGGCACATCAATAGCACTGACCCACACTTGGCTGCGCAGGATGACACTGCTAGCAGCTATTGTTGACCACATCCAAGGGTGGGGACATATTAGAGCGATTAAAATCTACCACGCTTCTGAGCTGACTTTACCAAAGAGCCGCTTTATTCGTGTTTATTGGTTTGCTGCTATGATTAGAACAGCAATGTCAAACCATGTCAACTGACATCAACCAGCGATGTCACACCCACAGCGTGAAGAATTCAAATTGGAGGAAAAATGGTTTACCAAGAGCTCCCTGGGTGGGAGTGGACTTGTGGATTGGAGTCAAGATGACAAAAGAGGAATCCTTTTATGCTGGACGTCGCTGTAACAGACATCTGGACCGTTTGGCTTGTAAACGCGGTCAGGAGAGAAGAAACTGGAGTTAACTGTGTTTATACAATCTGTGAACCCATGTCAACGAGAGCCATATGAACCCTGAGGGCCTCACGCACACCACCGCAGCAAAAGAGTGCACTGCAAGAGAAGAAAGGGCTTATCAGGGACACCACATTGAGAGCAGGGAACCAGCGGGGAGGAGATGACTGAACAGGAAATAGAAGAACCAACTGTCTGCCTGAACCATCCAATCAGCAGGAATGGAAACTTTCCCGTGGCTGAGGGCTTCAAGGTTAACTGCTTTAAGCCTCTATATTGTCCCGTCTTTCATGGAGGAATGTATCCAGGTAGGAGAAGGAACGGCTTTGTAAAGTGACTGGGTCAGGTGAAATGAAGAGTCTCGCTCTGTTGCTCAGCAGGCCTCAGAGCGATCTTTAGCAAAGGTTCAACCTCCCGTGTCTGGCCTGCTCTCAGTGAAGTTTACACTTTAGCTCAAGTGTTTAGCAAATGCTTGAGGTGTCATATCAGTTTGATTCTGCTGAGGGTGTCTCTGCTTTTCCTTTTCGCATGGAAGGGAACAAGTATCAGGTACAAATGTTCATCTCACTAAATCAAATATTCTGCAGGATTACACATCATATTACGTTATATCCCAGCACTCCACTCCCTACATTCCTATGATATTGATCTTCCCTCTCCTTCCCCCTCCCTGCATCGTCCAACCATGGGTGTAACAAATATCCATATCACAATTTTCCAAAGAGTTATACAGGGAAGCTATTTCAAATTTTCCATGACCCGTGTATACGGTGCAATCACTGACATTGAATAACAGAGTCTGATTCTGCTGCAGATGGAACAAGCAGAACTAAGCAATGCGGCCAACTCAAACACACACACACACACACTGAGAGTTGAGCAACGCAGCGGGGTCAGGCTGGACACACGCTGCAGTATAAATAACTGAAAGAAGAGGGTCCAAACCAAACCTAGAAGTCTGCACGGGCGCGAAACTGAGACCAGAACCAGGACCGGATCCTGCAGCTGAACCCAACCTGGCTGCGTTGCGATTAAACTGTGACACCTGGCCTGTACGAGAGCAGCGTTACATCTGCAGCAGCTGGCGTGCCAGGTCTGTACATCTAGACAAAATCAATTTCTGGATGAAGTTGGCTGCTAAACTCTTCCGCTCCATTAAAAGCTGACACTTTAAAGAGTCAAAGTCCAAAGCAGAATTATGTAGATGCACTATCATGGGTCCTAAACTGGATGGGTCATCCTGAGCTCCTCTCTGGCAAACTGTTGCTGTTCAGCAGGCTAATGCAACCCAGGCTGCACACATGAGGAGGGGGGAGGGTTGAGTTAAGAGCTGAAGGGTGAGAAACTTGATGCAAGTGAGTGAAATATCATTATTGGGTCAACTGGTCCCCTATTTACAGGTAAATGTGTGTTACTGACCTAAATCATGAAGAAACTAGTTTTAAAAAAATGCAATTCCAACCTCAACCTTTGCCGTCGCGTTTGTAGGACAGCGCATCACATGTGCTGTAGTGAATTACAGCTGCTGTTATGAGCAGTATGCAAATCAGAGTGCTCAGAGTTAACAACATAATGGGGAGAGGAGGAGAGACAAAACACAGACGGCTGCATACAAACCAACAGCTTTGAACAGAACCAGACCTGCCTGGGAAATAAACAGGAAACACATGTCTAGGACAGATGGGCAAACGGACCAACGGACCGAGGCAACGACGCCCCAGGCGCCGATCACCTGCCTGGTTTCAACACTCAGACGAAGGCTGCGCTTTACCGGAGCTGGTTCTCCTTTAGCTTTGTAAACAAGTGATTTATAAGTGTGTCGCAACCAAACGCTCTCAACACTTAGAGTCTTATAGCACCACTGCAGCCATGAGCTCCACATCAAAGCTGCTAAGGTTGGGGCTTACATGCACTCCATGCAAGAGGTCTGCACAGCACTGCTTGTGCTTTTCCCCCAGCAGCCACCTCCCACAGAATTTTTGACCATTATGTATGCTCCCACTCCACCCACTCCCACGCTCCCCTCTGTAACACCCTGTTTTGTTGAAAACGTGTCTGCACTCTGCTGCAGAGAAAAAAGGCATGTGGCTATATGAATTTTAGTTTTTAGTGTTCAGTGAGTCAGCTTTAAATAAAAGGAGATGAACCTTAAAAAGGACTTTGAAAGCAGAGAAACAGCTTTGTGAGATCATAAAGTTACAGGATCCTAACTTTTAATGGAGGGATGAGATGTACAATAACACGCAAACATGTTGGTGTTTCCAGAGAATCTAACATGGATTAGTTTCAGTACTCAGCAGTGCACAGACAAGCAGAGACTCTCAGACCAGCTGCACACAGCGCGCTGACCTCTGCAACAACAATCAGCTGGGTTTCAACTGTTCTCGGGGCGCGACTGGAGGCAGAAACGGTGTCGAATGTGTTTAAGTGGTGTTTCACTGCCGGGAGACAAGCCGAGCTGTGCTAATGTGTGCTAATGTGTTTCCTTTGCCGCCACAGAGAAGCCGCAAATAAAATGTATTTTGTAATTAACTTTGTGCTGCCCCGAAGACGACAAAATGGGACAGCCTCGCCACAGAGAGTTTTATTACACGTCAACCCCAAACCAGCTGATGGGTTTCTAAAAACCTGATGCGTGCCTTTGAGTGGAAAGTGTAGATGACAGCTGATGAAGCCAAAGCTGTACCACCATGGTATTCAGTGCATGTATCAGATGCATCTCATGGTTCATGAGATGCAGTTTGTTAGATTTCAGTTAGTTAGAACACAGCTTCACTTTCCAGTTTAAATGAGCCATGGGGATAGAGACAGGATGGAGAACTAGGAGGGGAGGGCAGCACAAAGAGGGGATTCAGAGAGAATGAGAAGAACTGGAGTACATTGCATTACAGCATGGGGGTGGGGTCTCACCTCCCCCCACTCAGCCAACGGGAAGCAAGCCAGCAGGTAATCAATAACAGTGACTGGGATTTGACTCAGTCCTCCCTGCACAACGCGCTCAGGACCCAGCCAACAACACTTAGAAGTGCTATTAAGGAATCCATTATATAGCTGAATGCATTATGGATGACTGTGGTCCTGATACTTGCACAAGCAAAGTTACAGTTTTGTGGCTACAGATCCAGTGCATGCCCTGTGTGACGTGTCATCTCCTGCTCTCCCACTAGTGTTGGCACTACAGCCATTGTCAGGGATCGACGGTTGCATGTGCGCAGACACGCACAGGGTGAACCCAAAGCGCGCCGCATTATGATATCCTGCATGGCCATCATAATAAAATACCTTTCTCCCTCACAGAGTCTATAAAATCTTACCCAGCATGCAGCTGTAATTGCACTTGAAATTAAATACTGGGAACCGTTTCACCCAGCGCCCCATGAAACGCTGTAAAAGCAGCAACTTTGCTGACGACGTGCTGGCAAATCATGGAGTTTTAGAGAGGAGTTTGTTAAATACACACCGCATGACCTCCCCATGCTGAATATTCTAAACAAAATGTTGCCCTGGCTTCATGCCTTCACACAGGTTGCTATCAGGTTGCTGACTGAGACAGAACGCTTTGCTCATCACCAAATCTCTGATGTTACACTGATGTACACATCCAAATGAAACAACTGCTACAAGATGAATTCGGGGTGTCAGATCAGTGGGGCAAAGGTTAAGTCAAGCGTTATTAAGTCCACAGACCTGTCAGCTCTGTAGATACATGCTGCGTATCAGGGTTCACATAGCACTGTACTGCGTGTTACACACGGTTCAGCACGGTTCAGCATGGGAATACGTATCCTGGCTGATACACCATCCGGCTATCATGGCTGAGCTAACGCACAGCGCCTCTCATCCTGCTGTTTGTGACACACCAAAGTTCACTGCGAGGTCTTGGGAGGGTGAGTCATGTCGTAGGTTGCATGTCAATGGTAATCGACACAGTGAGATGTTAGGAGATGCAAAAGTCATGGGTGTCCCAATTAGAGCATCTGTGTTGGCCCTGTGTTTGTTATAACAACAGCAAACCCAGCAGAGTGATTACACTGAGCAAAACAGAGAAAACTGAATCATGAGTAAAGTTTGTTCAGAGAACAGCCCGGTGGGAAACTCAGGAAACAAGAAGAAGAGCAACTCATAATGAGGAAGGGGTTACATAAAAGGAAAGAGACTCAGTCAAAGGGGCAGCACTGGCACGGAACAAAATTCACGTCACACTCCTTTGAGTGGCAGTGGCGTGTGAGGGAAACCCTCAGCCCAGCCGGCTGCTGGAAAAAGAACAAGCCTTCCCTTAAATTCACCGTCTTGCCTTCACATTATCCGCCCACGCACAAGCCATAAACAGCTTTTCTGAAAAACATAATCAACAGAAACCTGTGCGATGAAGCCAAATTATCCGGATACCGTGAGCACAGTCCGGAACTTTCCAAGACTACTCGTCCATCTACTGCCTCAACACAGAGTAGAGAGTCTGTCCCTCACATCATATCACGCTTTAGAGTTGAGTCCAACTCTAAATTCCCAAAAGTTATAAACCTTGGATTAGCGTTACATGTCACTGTCCAGCCGACAGAGCTGTGAAAAGTATCTCACCTGTGGCGTCCTCCTCTTCTTCTTTCAGAACATTGTTGTCATCCACATCATCTTCCTCGCCCCCCTCTCTTGCCTTTCTCTCGTCCTTCACCGGGACCACAGTGAAGTTGGTAGGCATTTTTACACCATGTGCTTCCTCTCAGGGTCTCCTGTTTGTCACGCTCTTATCTCTCTCTCTCCTTTCTCCTCCCTCCCTGCTCTGCTGCTCCTCTCTCTCTCGCTTTCTCCCGTCCAACAGCTGTCACTCTTCTCCTCCCTGCTCTTGTTTGTTGTTTGTTTTCTCGGTTCGGACTTGCCGTCCTGTTGTACTTCCCTAGCCTGGGCAGACGTCGGGGCTTCTGCGTTTTTGTTCCTATCGCTGGGATTCTGCCTTACACCCATGTGACCCTGACCCCCCCACACGCACCAACTATCCAAATAAGGAACAGGAGCACTGCCCCGCCCAATGGGGGCAGTGCACATGCACAAAAACACACACTTTTAGAAAACATGACATGCATTTGTGCCCATGAGTGTGTGAGGGAAAGTGTACGTCTCTTTCTGTGCCTGAGGGCAGATCGTCTGCCCAGGAATGTCGCTCCGTCTCGCACACAGAAAAAGCCGGCAGTGTCAGCCTTTGTTCAAAGAGAGGAGGAAATCCAGAGCTGCTCCACGGAGGAAAGTTTGCACACACACACACACACACACACACAAAACACACACATATACATTTCCTCGCTTCCTATGCAGTGTTACTTGATCCTTACGTGCATAGTCACAAGTGGGCAGGGGCGATTTAAAGACGTATGCTGGCCATCTAAACACACACCCCTATAGACGGTTAGCACACGTGCGAGCGCATGCGAACACACACAATCAACTTGCGTCTCATCACCTATCTGTGGACTGCACGTTACTGCGGAAATACACTTAGAGAGGGGGGATGGTGTGGGCCGAGGGAGGAACGTGAATCAATACAAGCATCAAGTTCACGCACTTTCCTCTTCAGAGGGACTCCTGAAAGGAACAGCTTCAGCAACAGAGCCAAACACTGGCCTGAGAACTGTGGGGTTGATCCAAAGCCTGGGGAGATGCATTCAGAGGCGAACAGTTAATCCCAGCATAGAATAAGTGACGGGAAGATGAGTTAAAAAACCTTTTTCTTAATACTACCAGGAAACAGTGAAGACATAGTATCAAATGCTCCCTGTTATATCTTTTCTACCACTCTGTAATATTCTGTTACATCAGAGAAGCATGTTGCTCATATTTAAGTCCATCTGGGCTTATGGCTAATCCAAAAACACTAAGTCATTTCCTCAAGGCACTGAAAGTGATAAGAGGTATTAGGTGTCATCCCCTGTAACCGACACCCCTGTGTGATGGGAAATGCTAAAAGCAACTGTGCCTGAGGAAGAAGCCACAGCAGTGACCGGCTCGTTCGGCTGCCTAACATCTGGAGAGTTACCCACCCACCCTCGTTTCGCTTCGTTCCCCAACATGACGACACACAAGATCGATACAGTCAACGGAAGGGTGGGGGCCACAGGAAATAGGAAAGGGAGGAGGTGGTGCAGAAGGCGAGAGAATCAAAAGGACAGAGACAGGCAGGCAGAGTGACCAACTTACAGGAAGGCATCACTCTTTTTGTCTTACTGCTCTAACTCAGGCGAGGCTCAGAGTTCATATCTGTAGAAGACTGAGTCAGAGGTAAAGTACAAACATCTGGTACTAATGTGGCTCAGAGAGCCCCTGAGTGTTTGAATGCTGAATTGAATTTATTCAGTAGGTATGGAGGCTTTGGCTACACATCCTGATGGAACTTTGTCATACTCAGGGCCAGGGTTAGCTCGATTGCTACATTTCCCATAGTTTCCATAAACAGGCTTTGACAAGAACGCACCAAGTACTATGATTTGTTTGAGGGAGTGAAGAGTCAAAAAAATAACACTGTGTTTTTCCATCAGATAGCAGGTCACGCTTGGAACGTGAAGTTTAAACTCTTTACTGCAGTTTATTTCTGTCCCAGTCTGACACAACAGCCCACTTGAATTCAAATCTGAGCTTGCCGTCAATGAAATCTGAACATTTCACCCGCACCACTGTTTGGTTGTTTGTCCCTTTGCTGCTCCAGTACCTTTGCACATTCTGAAGTGATCTCCAACACATTACACTGCTAAATGTTGTCAACCTGCAAAACACTCAGCTGCTTTCATCCATCTACAGAAAAGGATCATTTGAAGAAGAGGGAGAACTTTGGAGGACTTCAGGGACTGAATCTGTATTCGTGACATGAGAGAGATGCAGGGAATCTATTTAACAGGCCGCATTTGTTATCATGAACTGTAATAGCTCTATCAGTGTAGTTTGTCAGGTTGTATTTCAGAAATCCTTTGTCTAAATCATTCTGCTCTGGAGATGGTAGATCAGGGTTCAATAACACATAACTCCATTAAGTGGGTGTGGTTGCAAATGTGGGGCCGGCTCTGAGCTCCATGCAAATCAAACGTTTGCATGGAGCTTGGAGGTAGCTACCGCCGCTCCCATTCATCAGGTCGCAGACTCACTTTGGTGAAAGGAAAGATTTAACAGCAGCGCTCCGACACCTCAGTCTCCTCAAAGTGTTATGATGACATGAAGGCAACATAGAGAGCGCTTATCTCCTCCCTGATGAGCAGATGAGCAGTGATGTAACTGGCATCCACTGATTAAGTGGCCAGACAGTCAGGCTGCTTCTCAGGGACAGTCAGTGCATCCAGGCCGGGAGGACAATGTCCTCTTTGTGCTTGAGTTTAAAACATGCCACGGTGGAGACTGAAAACTGGGCCAAACTGTTGTGACATAAGCAGGTCTCAGCTGAAAACCAATGTTTCACCCTGTCGTGTTTGATGCAACATGGCGCGGGGACGTGGTGGTGGTTATTACATAACTTCACTCTACAGAACTTTGGCTTTCCAAGCATATATTTGGCTTACACCTCCTGGAATCTTATAATACGGGGGACTGCTCTGTGCTTCCTGTGCAGGGATATAACTCACTGCGGACTGGTTCCCATTTGGAAAAATGTAACAGTGCTGTGTATGATATATATGTTAACACGCACACACACATACTCATTACTGTACAGTCTGTACAAGCTCCACAGACAGTGATGAATTTATCAGCCCCCAAAATAACAACGGTTCAGCTGAGCTCAACTTTTCTCCATTGGCTCAGATTTCTAACCCCAAAGCAGACGCATTGATCGATTCCAGGGAAGATGAGGGAGGCTTGATTTACAACAGTTACACCAAGTACAACCCAAGGACACAGATCAGGCCGTGGGGAGGCACTCAGCTCCTTCTACTCATGGACACTTCCACTCTTTTTAACCAGAACAGAGATGATACCACCCATTGTTTCATGGTGAATGTCCGTGATGTTTACCCTGTTTGATGACATCACACCTGAGCAGCGTCTCAGTTCACTTCCCTACACTTCTCCCTGTCGGGGTTGTGGTGCTCTGTGACACATCCTGATAGACTGTAAACAGGTTTGGGGGAAAAGGAATTTTATTATGATTATTATTATTTATTATGTCATTAAGGATGAGAATTGATAAGATTGTATTAACACCGAGGTCATTACAACCGATAACTGCATAAGAGCCTGCACAGCGCTTATGCCATCACATCAGAAGATATCTACAGCGGGGAACAGACGTGCAGTAAGTCTCTTGGCATTCCTGGAAATGTGTAGAAGAAGGTGTGTTTTTACTTTTACATGAGATGATCGTTTTACAGACATAACAATCAGAACTGATCTTTCTTCCTGAAGTGAAGCCCCATGAGAGTTCGATGTCATTGTATTGCAACAGTGAGAAAAACATGCAGGCAATAATAACAGGAATTGGTAAGTGGAAGCATGTGACTCTAATTATTCTACTCTTATCCCTGTGGTTAACACAACTGGTTGGCTGCATTTTAATATAATCAGAAAGCACAACAGAAAGGTCTTTTAACATGATCAATACAAAATAACTGCATCCGTCAGTACTGAGGTGCTTTGTTGGTGTGAAAGATTGCTTTACTTTAGGAAACGCTGCCTATCAAAATGATAAAGAAGTAAAGTAATAAAGTCAAATATATGAGTACAAACCATTCTGTAAGTGTCAAAGTTAAAGCTGTGTGACAAGCAGCAGGGGGGAAACATTACTCCAGACGTCTGCCCTGCCCTGCATAAGAACCTTCCAGTCATACACTGAATGCTCACCAGCAACTGACAGTGCCCTCTGGAGGTGACAGGAGGAAGGACAACTGTCCTGCGAGCACACATTATCCAGAACGATGATGTGGAAAACTGGAACACACAATGAAACCGCAGAAGTCCAAAAGGGAGACGTGGTGTCGAACAAGCTAGAATATCATCTCTTCATCATGTCATGTGAGTTTGGGTCACAGCTTCCCTTCTCTATATCACTTCCTCCTGCCAAAAACTGATGGAAACTGATGTCAGATGGTAGACAAAAGCTTTGATATCTGACGCAGAGGCACACAATGACCCGTCACTGGGTGGACACGAAATGACCAAACATCAACACCTTTCATCCAGCGCACCTGCTGCAACAAGGGCGATTCACGGCAGCTGTTTGTCTGCCTGCAGCCTGATGACTCAGCAGTATTTCTCACAGGATTCTAACTCCTCAAGAGATTTTCTGGGTTGTTTGTTTCTTTACGAGAGGCTCGTCAGAGACACGGTGCCCGGTTGGTCTGTGGGAGACTCACTGTATCTCACAGCGTGCACAGGAGATTACACTGTTGATGAAAGCTGAAAATGCCACATGCAGTGGATAGGCCTGGTCTCCATGCAACACGGCTGTTTCCATCACAGTCAATGGTTTATATGACAGTTTAATGACAGACTCCTGCTTTTGAATGAAACACTCTTCTGTCATCACGCAGCAGCCGGTGAGACTCTGTTGCCCCCATTTGATCACATCTGGAAATGCACCGCTTCCACGATCGTGACAAAATATGGACAAATTATTTATTCACATTACACCCATCTAAATCATACGGGCTGATGTATGTTAAGCCGGGTGGCACCAGTCAGAATCACCTCGCAGCATTAACAGTATCCAGTGTAATCAGGTATAAACTGGCAAATGGAAAGGTCATTTTTTACAAGCACTGACTCGAGTGAAACAGGGGGAAACAATGCCAGTCATCATATTCAGTCAGACTTTCCTAGTGTCTGACTGTGAGACGGTGTCTGAACGTTTCAGTTTCCCCCCTGAAACATTTCCATGACTTTTGTTTATTGGTCTGTAAAGGAGAGGGATGTATAAACTGTATGGAAAAATCCCGCGGGTCAAAGGTAAACCGGCGAAAACCTGCAAAGCGAAGGGAAACGCGGCTCCGCATGCTTTGAGGCAACATGGAGTCTGTGATGACTTCACTGCACACATGGACAGCCACTCCTCATCCATCTCAGGTAACAGCGCACAATGCTGCCTGTTTGGGGCTAATGTGCCTAAGACTCTGCAGGTTCACAGCTAAAACTGTGTACGAGCACAAAAACGGAAATACATAGACACGTTCTTTTTGTTATTTCATGAAGCTGTGTGTACGCTGGTTTCAGAAATCTGTCATTGTGGAGCTGGATGCACGTAACTGAGTCTGATTACACCCACAGTTTGCTTTAACAGATGCAGAAAGGTCCCCGATCACCCAAATACATGCAGACACCTCCACCTGCACTGCCACTACAAGAGTCCTGTCAGTGAGGAGATGGAGAGTTTCACTGATTCTTCTGCATCGGTGCTGTTCAAATAGTCCCACAGCAGCTGTTGTTATGGGCAACCGTTGCCGTCCAAGCAGCTGTGGTTACTTGCTGTGACTGTATAAATAATTCATCGCGTGAGCCTGTGAACCACCATCTGAATGATCATGATCAAAAGTCACAACAGGGATCAAAGGTTAATTACTAATGCTCACAATGAAACCGTGTTTCAGTGCTTCTCTATCGATGTAGCATTAGCAGTAACTCAGTAAAATGACGTCTGTGGTGCCTTTGGTAGTAGTGTGAGGTACCTTCTCGCTGCACAGTCTTTTGTAAATCCACAGTCCACAGTTTATGTGTGGGACATGGCGTGGTTGTGCATTGTTTGTGTGCGGACACGTTGTTCAGACATCTGGCCACAGATGATTCATCGACACTCTGGATCGCACCTGCAAACTGTTTTGGTGGAATTTCACTTTTCAGTTTTTCACTAAATGGCACAGACTGCGTGGATCAAAGCGGATGAGATGATGAAAAGTCTTTGGAAACCTGTCCTCACAGTTGATAACTGACTTTATTTTGTGGTCGGACGAGACAAAAATAGTGAACTGAGCTTAAATAAGATTCTGGCATGTGATGGAAATCTGCAGGCCACTGCTGTGTAAGAACTGTGCCCATGTGCCAGGTGGCTGAATTAGCCAGTGGACGAGTTTAGCAAAAACAGAAGTTGACTCAAGTGTTTTGTCAGCTCAGTTCCTTTCTGAGCAGACAGCTCAGCACAAGTCAGAGACGCCGGGAATGATTGAAGCTTCCACTGTATCAGTTTCATCTCTGGCCTTTGACTGCACTGCCATAATTTAGGCAGGAGGTGACGGGGCGGGGTTAACAAGGTTAGCCTTAGGCTCTTCATTCAGGACAAGCAGAACATGATACTCACATGACTCCCTACACATTTCTGACAACTGATATCCACTGATGCCACCGACCGAGGAGCTCTTACTGTACCTAGCTGTCTTCTCTCCTTGCATATACCTGGAGTGGACACAATAACATGAACACCTGAAAGATAGCATGCTCATGGTTTTCAGAGATGTTTGCACCGTTCTGTATGTTATGTTACTGTCCGATACTAACCCAACACAGACAGATAGGTATATCAGTAATGGATGTTCCTGATATAAACATAAGCATACAAGCATCAGGTATCATTTATTGTGTTGAATCGGAAAGCCTGATATCATGTGTTCACGTTAATGCGTCCACTCCCTGCGTGTACTTGTAGCCAGCTCCTGATGTCATTTCAGTCTTTTTTCAGCCTTGTTTTATCCCCCAGCGGTATTTATTAGCCAGCCCAAAATGACTCAGTAAATGGCGTACACACACTGCCGACCACAAGCTGGAAAATCCCAACACTACCAGCATCAAAGGTGGAGCGCTTCCAGAGGAGTAAAAACGCGATTTGTGCTTTTTCCCACGGTGTCTGCTCGGCGTTCGGCCGCGGTGGCTTTCAGCACAGCTCATGTACAAAAGACAAGAAGAGATAAGAACAGGATTTCAGGTTGACTGCAGTAACGTCACCATGTGCAGTAAGTCAGGTGCACAGATTAGAAGATGTTGGGCAAAACATCATCTGGTGACCAACTTTATTCTGCCACAATCTGATTTGACCTGTTTGATATCGATCACCTTCTGATACCGAGTCTGATCTGATTTACCTAGATGTTGACTGAACATGACATATCAAAATGTGATGCACCTTGTTTTGGTACACAATGCTCCATGATCCAAGTAGGTAGTAGCAGGTCGTGGTTCTCAACAATGACATATTCAGTTGTAGTTTTTGAAAAACACGTCCAATCTAAATTATCTGTGTCCAGAATGTTAAAAAAACTCTCACTATCAATAGACTGTGACATAAAATCCCAGATGTAAACATTAGTATCAGCTCCAGAAAAACCCAGTATTGGTCGGCCAACACCTCAAAATGACCATTAACACACTGCTGTGACATTAAAGTGTGGACAACACGCACATGCCAGCCATATTGTGGCGACAGCTGTAGCATTGTGTCAAAGGCAGAGTGTTTCAGCATGGTGCAGCTCTGACACGTGTTATTTTTAAAGGTACTGAAAACTGGCTCCGAAGAGACACGAACAGTTGAGATACAGTTCAGGAACTCTGTAGCTGACATCTTTGGACACAACCCCGTCTGTGTGCATTTCCCTAAAAGGAGGAGAGTTCCCTGCAAACCCTTCTGTCTGCCCAGCAAGGGACACACCCCTTCTCCTGAGCGTTGCGTGTAAACAAGGAGCAACTGGAACAAACATCCCACGCAGGATTGGCGGGGGGAACCAGTGGACCGGGAGGCCACACAGGAGTGCGAGCAGATATAGTGGACGCCAGGGCCCAGTTGGTGTCCACGCGCTGACTGCTGGGCTCCAAATAAAGCAGAGGGCAGCACATGATAGCCCAAGGTGCATGCCTCTTTAAACGCGAATGCACACACACGCATGCGAACATAATGCGGTATGGTGAGGGCATTTTAAAGACTTGTGGTCATTTACTAAACCTAACCCATTCATACTGCATCTACCAAATACATCTATACTGTATTTATCATGTAACCTCAGGCTCCACCTGAAAGAAGTCCTGTTCTCTGAGCTGCTGTTCAAACGCTCTGTTCTCTATTTTTGAGGTCTATCTGGAGCCAAAGGGTAGTACAACAGAGCAAACAATCTCTCTCTCTCTCACACACACACACACACACACAAACTCTTAAAACCTTAGACATCTCTGTTACTCTGACAGATGGCCTATGTAGAACAGCCCTTGTAGCCTCAAACACTGTCTTTATTCCAGAAATTGTGCCTGTAAGTTGTTCATGAGTGATCCTAATGCCTCAGGGGTACTTGGGTAAATTAGCATTATTAGCAGTACCCACAGATCGTCTGTGCGAACAAATACTGAATGTTAAACTGTCGGCACATCACTCCAAGACTCTGACCAGTCATCTGGTACGCACACTGATAATCAGACCATAAGGAAAAATGTCTCCTCCATTGCTGTTGTTAGGCACTTGTTGGTGCAGGACGTGACAGTTGGTCTTATTAATATTTGTCCCGCCCCTCCTGCTCTGTGATTGGACACCTGGCTAAAACATGACAGTGATGAGCGCAGCTTGATGTTGAATATTTTTCAACTCTCTGCGACAGGAAAAGAGAACACGACTCACAGTGTGCAGCTCTCAGCTCTCTTCTGGCGTTAAAAAAGCAGCACTACCACTGAAAACTATTAAAAAATTAGCTGACGACAGGGGAAACGCTTTGTGGGCACAGCCCCTCAGTGCAGTTAATTCACAAGATGCTTCGTGTCTGTCAGAGTTTCAAATTCCAAACCCCCCGTTTCTAACGCAGCCTTTCTATTTAAAATCAGCAGTCTGCAGGTGCAGGCTGAAATAACCCTTCTGACATCATCAGGGACATTTTCCCAGCCTTTACAATCCAAGACCCACAGAACAGGACATTGTGGTTGTAAGCTTAGCTTCAGTAAAGTGTCAAATGATATATTTTCAGTGCTGCGTCACCATGTTCTAATATTTTCAGAATCGTTCTATAATTGTCCCTGCTGAGATCAAACATTACAGATAAGACCAGTGCCACAGCTCTAAAGAGAGGAGGCATGTGTTGTGGCCTCCGCTGCAATAGCCAAGATGAGTACCACGTCTGCTGCTACTGTTCAGCTCAAAGATCTGCCAATGTGTCAACTGTCAGAGCGATCTGTGCGCACGGCCGCATTAGGCTTACATCCGACACCTTTTGGAGACCCTTATCCTCGCAGAACCTCATCAATCTTTCACTGCCTGCTTAATCCCCCATAAATCCAAATGCAATCTTAGTCGGCCTCTGTGTCTCAGGCAAGCAGCAGGGTGCATCCCCTGCTGCATGTGATTCCAGCCACTATCAATGCATTCATTAGATCTCTTGTTGAGCCACTGTACGCAGGCTGTTTAAACAGACATTCGTTGAGTATAGGCAGTGTACTTAACACATGATATTTACACTTTATCATACATTTACATTACCTACTTGTCACGATTTGGCCTATGCTTTACACAGACAAGCAAAACATACTTTTACGGATTGCCTGAAAGGTTGTTAGAGGGGGTCACGTCAGAAAAACAAACAGTCGCCAGTTATCTTCTATTCGACAACTTCCACCGCTTAATAACCGCTACTTCCTCTTTATAATGACTGTTGCTTAATCCTCCCCTATACATTTGTTTTGCAATCTGATTTACAAGAGTAGGAACACAATTTGAAATGTATTATGTTTACCCAGAGCACTTGTCACGATCAGAGAGTAAAAAGGGATGAAAGCTGCTGCTCTGTGTCGCACAAAACACCCATAGGTAGTTCATCCGTAATGGAAGAGGCCTGGCCATGGTTATCAACGTCAGCATCCAGGAATTTAATTTAGCACAAGTATCCAGAAGCCTATCAGTAAATAGATTAGAACAAAACAAGCGCGTGTCCCCTGCTATCAGTCATGTATTGATTGCAATGCAACGACTGCAGCAGAGGAGGGAGCTGAGGAAATTGAAACCCAGGACGAATATCTCACAAAACAAAGGGTCGATATTTAAAAATAAGACAGGGAAACGTGTCGGTGAGGGTGTTTTTACTTTGTTTTGTCTAAAGACAGTTTAAAAAATATGAACTAGCGCTCTCCAACAGTCTCAACAGTATTAAATATAAAAGACATTAAAAACAGCCAAAAAGCTAACTGTCATCTTTTGAGCGTCTTCTGCTGGGGTGGCTCACATGCAGAGGACAGCACCAGTGAACGCACCACCTTTATTCCGATCATGTAACTCAGACACACTCCTGAATGGTGCCACCACCCACATGTCCACAGAGGGGATACAGTGTTCCTCAGTCAGTCAGGTAACAAATGCTCGGGAGATTAACGTGCTTGCCGATGAAAGCTCACACACAATGTTCTTTAATTGTCTTGCCGAGAGAAATACAAGGCTAGGGCGGAGCACTGCGCGCACACCCTACAACAAATGCACGGGAGCACGTGCACACCCGTCTACTTCTTAGTAACTTAATCTGATTTAGAATGAAATTCAATCTGTGCATTACAGCTGAATAGACAGGTGCCAACCTGTGCTTGTATCACCGAGGAGAAAATCAATGTGGAAGGCATTTTCATGGCTCTGCAGCTCTTCCACTTAGCCGCATCTTGTACCCTCCTGTGGTGTGGTACTGATTTAAGACAGCGTATCAACTCTTTAAATCAAGCTACAGATGAGCTTACACCAGTTTTGGCCACATACCAAAATAAATAAACAAGCGGCGTTTGAATTATGTCTTTGGTCCTGTAATCAACAATCAGATGCCATTTACACCACAAATCAAAGCATCTTTTTACACATTTAGAATACTCTAAAGTCAATACTTCATCGAATTATGTTTGATTCTACAAAGATGAAACAAATCACCAACTCTGGCTGAAGTTGCCCAGAGAGGGACATAGGCATCTTGTGCTGGCCCTGGACCAGTGAGACATTTATGTTAGACCTAACACCGCTGGCACATTATGTCAGCATTAATCATCAGTGTCATCTTTCCTTTTCTTTATTGTTTTAAGCATTTATGACTGAAAAAAACTCTATTTATTTATAATCACAGTCTATTTTTCACTTTACTGCGATTCTTACGTTCATTAAACAAACCATATTCAAAAGAAAACAACCAGTGAGCGCGTATAGGGTCTGATTCACAAAACAGTGTGTGCCCACGATCACCGGTCAATACACGGAACAGATTGTGCACACAGTACACACACACACACACACACACGGGCGCACTGTAATTTAGCACGCCTGCTGAGCCAGTGTGCCGGGCAATTAGCGCAGCAACCTTCAACCTGTTGCTATAGATGCACCTTGCTTCAGAGCAACTGAATGAACAACGCCTGACAGTGAAGGCTGCAGCCAAATCACTGGTCAGAGTGAGAGACGGACACACACACACACACACACACACATACACACACAGTATGACAAACCGGCAACGGGCAGCCTGCTGTGGGTTTGACTGGACAGAGGCTACAGTTATATTCAGCTTGTTTTAAATTGCCGTTAATCCAAGGGAACAGTTAGCTAGCAACATGAACAAGGTCTCTTCACAACAACGGCAGCCCAAACTTTGTCACACTGACCCCGGCTGCATCTACTTCAACACAACTCCGGTGTGGAGACTTCATTACATAACTACCGGAGCACAGACAATGAAAGGCAACGGCTAATCCTCCGGTAGACAGAGGAGATAAAGAAGTGGGACACGTAGTTTGTAACGGGCAGCTGTCTTACCGTATTTGTTGGGCTCCCGGTTGTACTCCAGGATAGGCACCACGCCGCTGGGGTCCTCCCCCGTTTCTTTCTCCTCCTCCACTGTGGCACTGAGGCTGCCGTCAGTGTCCGGCGCCGGGTCAGCTACAAACGCGCCCGAGGGCTCCCCTTCCCCGGTGACCCCAACCCCTCCGTCAACCGGGACTACCACAAATCTTTCGCCCATGTCCCTCCTCCTTATCCGTCTTGTCGCGTTTCTTACGGCGGCAAAACCAACGTCCTGACAACCTCTGAGGCTCACGCTCGATACGAGCGGACACACGGGACAGCCTACAGAGGGACACGCGCTCAGGGTTGATCAGAGGATTGATTACAGTACACACGCGCCCGCCCTCGGCAGTCGCTCATTGGTTGAGAGAGCCAAGGAGCGTTGTCATTCACTCCTTTAAGCAAATCGGGCTGGCTGAAATGGGTTAATTGTGGAACGAGCGAGTTCTGAAATTTGCGTCAATTGAATAAAATCCTCTTCACAATTCATCTTTTTTTGTTCTTTATTACATCTTAAAACAAATTTATTTACTTTAAAAAATCTAAATTTAGTTTATTCCCAAAATAAATCCCCATTTTGAACACAACAAATAAATAATGGAACATATTGTGTAATCTATAAGGCTACATATAATTTGCAGTGTTTTATAGCTAGGTTTCAGACTTTATGATATATAAATACTGAAACACAAGTTTCCTAAAACCAAATATTTCTGAATTCATGTCACCTGAGCACATTTTGTATGTATTCTATGTAATATATCACTTAACTCTGAACTCATTGTCTAAAATGTACTTATTGTTACTTTATGTCTTTATGTCCCTTTATGTCTTTGACACTAACTAAGCAGCTATGCAGAATACCCCTTATGGTAGCGCGTGACAGTGACAGTGACAGTGCCCTGCTCTCACAATGGAGTACATGTACTGGCATGTCACAGTAAACTCATTACCAGCTTATTTAATGTTCTCAAAATGACAAGGTAATTAACACTGACTCTGTACATCCTCCACTATCAATAGCCTGACACGGAAACTCAATAAATCATTCTAATTTAAAAATCGGAGATGGTTCAGTCATTTGCCGACACCTTGCAATAATAACTTTGGTATGTTACGGCTTAAAATAAATGGTTTGCCAGTACCCCATGATGGGATGACCAGGATGTTTGATTCAGATAGTCCACAGTGACAACAGCAGCAAATGCCTTGCGTGTAAGCTTTTTCTTTCACCACAGTATCGACACTGAATCAAGTTTCTATCTCCATTGATTTGAGTCAAAACAGACGAGGCTGCAAGACCCACATCAAGATTACCATCTCGACTCTCGACTAATTGTTCCTTGGGCAAAGACCCATCTGTTCGCAAAATTCAGCGCGAATGCTTATATCCTTATATCCTGACTTATACGTCACTCTGTCAAATAAAGTCAGAGGGTTGAGGACATACCCTCTTCACAGAAATTACATAAGCATCTGACTTGTTAAATAAACTGCTTGTTTGACAGATGAACTCTTGTTTAGTCTTGTTTCACAAGACTAAAGACCCTTTGTGGTGGTGCTTGTGATTCCTATAGCTATGAATTCATGGTGAATACAAATATGGTTTAGAATGAAGCCTGTTGGCCTCTTAGGATCACAGTTGTACTTCGGCTGGTCTACCTGATACAGGTCCGGGGTATTTGAACTCAATAAACAAACCATATAGATGGTGACTAAAAAAAGAGACACAAAAGTGACACAAAATGACCTCAAACTGACACGAAGAGACATAAAATGATTCAGAGAGACACAAAATGACCATAAGGACCTACAAAATGACAACAAAGAGACACAAAATGACCATAAAGAGACGTAAAGTGATTTGGAGTGACACAGAATGACCACAGGGACAAACAGAATAACTACAAAGAGACACAAAATCATCATAACAAGACATAAAATGACCATAAAGAGGCACAAAATGACTTCATGCACGCACGTCTATAAAACTAAAAGTTTTAGAGTTGTTTTACTTCCGTGTGTCCTCCCCCCATGGAGCCATTTACATGTCCAGGTTCATTACTGTTTCATAGAACACGCATAACTGTAGAATATTTGTTTACAACATTTAAAGTTGACAAACCATCACAGTAACTGTTAATATTGTACATTCTTATTGGTATCATCAAAGAGAAGCAGGTCTTCAACCCCAGCCTCTAGACCCACCCATGACTGTGGTGTATGTGCCCTGTGGACTTGGGCCCCGGTCGTTTCCTATTCAAGCATCTCGGCTTGCACTCAAACCATGTCAAATAGTCTGTCATTTACTTTTCAGCCATCCAAAACTCCAGCGGAGAGAATACTTTGGATGGACTCCAGGAGACCACTCAGACAGCAATTGCTCGGGGGTGTTACGTAGACATCAAAAATAGACAGCTGGCAGGACAGTTGACAGATGACCAAAGGGTGGAGGGGTAAGTCGGGGGTGGCCGTGTTGAGCAGTTGAAGTGAGTTGACTTCAGCTCCTGATTAAAAAGACGGAAATGTCATGTGAAAGTTGTTTACAACACAAAGTTGTGTTTAGAAATGAAGGTCTGTGCATTTTGTGTGTGTGTGTGTATGTGTGTGTGTGTGATGTATCTTTAAAGCTGGTGCTACCTCCTGTGTATTCTTGCCTCTCGCCGTCTGACTGACTGACAGTATGGAGGGTGGATGTAACATACTCTGGCTGTGAGACTGAGGCTGTATGCTGACAAAGTAACTTGTAATCCCCCATGCCCATGCTGTTTCACTCATCCGCAGCTAAACTCATCACCTCAGTTCAGAATGACTTGTGCAGATTACTTGTGTAAGCCGGGTGAGAACAGATGTGGCCACGGCCTCAAGTGTCGGTGTTTGTCTTCGTGCCGTCTTCATCTTTGTCTCCAGTCGGATTGATATTTAAGATCCTGCTCCGAGAAGGACATTGACAGATTTGTTCTGTTGTACTGGACGTGTTTGTGCTGTAATGCTCTTGAAAAGCATTGTGACATGTGAAAGGCTCGGCCCGATGTGATCATTCATTCATGATTCTCTTATATGGTACGAATATGTCAAGGCCAACAGTAACATCATACAGCTGTAATACTGAAGCCCTGTTCTGCCAGGAAAAGGGAAAAATGAAAAGTTATGCATGATAAAAAAATAAATATTCATTGGTATTTTGACATATTTGACTCAGTAATATATAATATTCACTGTCTACCTCATATATTTGACTTAGTAATTTATACTTTTAACTGTAATCATCTCATATTTTGATCATCTTTAAACCTATGCCTATTTTTATTTAACACAATGCGTATAATCATATGTCTAAATGACAGATACAGCATCACAAAACAGCCGCTCTGTGCAGTCGATAGTAATACGCATGGTTAGCCTGGACTCATTTTGAAATCTGGATGAGCAGTCTACAAACAGTCTCATCCCGCTCTGTTGTCACAGAGATTGTCCTCCCGGGAGCGAACTGAACAAACTGGCTGCCGAGGTGAAGCTGTTGTTGTCACGGGGCCTGACTGAGATACAGTGAACCCGCTCGTAACCTGGCTTTTTGTCTTTAAATTACAAAAAGAGAGAAAACAAGATAGTGCCATGCTACATGTTTTAGTTTAACCCATAATCTTGAATCTAGCGTTATCTTTGGAGTAAAAACAAGTCCTTACGTCTGCATCCTTGTAGTTTCTTAGCAGTAAAAGCATTTTAAGATGAGTCTGCGCTCACTTTTAGTTGTTCTTTACCTTTTCAAGTAATCTAAACTGAGACTGTGTCATTGAGGCTGCCTGCATTCATGTCACTAACTGCTTTTCTCCAGTTTTCTAAAACCAAAGTGCGCAGGCAGTTACACTCAGTGCATTCAAGTGCAGTCATTTACTGTAGGGCGGCCGCTCAGTGGCCCCCTAAAGACTGCTCCAGCTGTGTTGGTGAAATTACTGGAGCCAGCGATGCGTGGCCTGGAGTGTATGTGGGTCAGCGCTATAGCATGAAAGGAAGCTTTTATTCTAAAATGGGTCCCCACTGCTGTATCATTGTGCTCCCACTCTCACAACAGACAGCGGTGGGTCATCGGCGACACATCCTTGGCTCTGCAGTCTGAACGAGTCTCAGAGGGGAAGATGATGTAACAGCGCGTGGAGACGCTGTGGGGAGCGGAGGCCCAGCTGCCACACCTACACGCGTTCAGCTCAGCACCTCTGTAACCCCGACTCAAACGGCTTCATACAGTTTCATATTTAAGAGGTCTGTTGTTTTAAGTTTCAAAATGAAAATATCTGTTTTCACACAAGTCTGGTGTACAAATCCATACATGCTGCACAGCCCTGCACACACAGACTGCACCATCTTTGCATTTTAGTGCATCAGAAAAACAAGAATCACATTTTTTGGGCTGGTAAAAACTAATTTATTGATTTACATCTTTTAATTTAGAGTAGAGAATAACCTGCTCCTGTCTGCATTTTATTTTGTACTGATTATGTCTATTAAATTACTTATTGTCTTATCATCTTTTAATATATCATTGTAAGATGAATACTGTTGATTTTTGAACATTAACACAGCCTTACTTGGCATTTTCCACTTTCTTTAATTTTTCCTAAACTAAAAAAATCATTTATCATATAAAAAACGGGTATATTAATCAATAAAGAATAGATGATTAGCTCCAGATCTAGACATTTAACATTTTTCTCTAACCTTTTATAGTTCTTTTTAAAATAATAACTGCCCTCAAGAGATGACAGGCTGAGAAGAAGTGATTATAGAGGAGGTCGGAGTCATAAGCAGGACTTGTTTTTGTTTGCCCGCAGATGGCACGCTGCTTGTAACAAGATCCCATGGGCTGCACTGTTCATAAGAGACGGAATGTGTGTGTGTGCGTTTTGTGCAGAAATCACAGAACTTGAACTTTAGGTCCGGACTCAAAAAGTCACACAGGGTGTGACAGTAACTGTGTGCGCAGTGTGTGTCTGTGAATCACATTCAGGTGAGTCAGTGACGGCGAGGCAGCTAAAAGTACCAAAGATGACAGATCCACCATGACGCTGATGAAATAGCAAAATAGATGTCGATTCCATCTGCCCAGCATTCTGAACTAGCTCTTCTGCATTGACAACCAGTCTTCATGACATATTCTCACACGTTGGAACAGCTTCAGCTTTTTTTTTCTATTGCTAATAATTTATTTCTCTTTTTCTGACAGTAAAAGTTATAATGTGGCCCAAACGTCTAACACAGATCCTGTTTAACCGTTGAATATCTGCAAGATATGCTAAGCACACATTGACAATAAGTTCCAGACTAGCATAACACTTTTGATGCAGATCAGCCAATCAGTGGGCAGAACACACGTGATCACACGAGAGCTCTGTGTGTGTATGGGGTCACTGCTAACCTGACACAGCAGATGGTTTGTTCCACCGCCATCTGGGGAGACGTGCTTTAAAACTGCTTTTAAAAAAAACATGGCAGGTGATTGGATAAACCACCCGTCTATCACCAAACCAGATCAACCAATCATAAGAGAAGCAAAAACACCTTTTCCTCTGCAGCTCTGATGCTAGCATCCATGCTAACGTTTTCGGAGCTGCCATCTCACATCCGTGCTCCTTCACTGTCAGAGGAGGCATTTGCAGGAATGTATCCAGGTGCTGTTGATAGCGGCTATGAGAAATCTTGATTCTCTCGTCATATCCAGTGTACTAGCGCGACACATCGCACCTTGAGATGTTCACTGATTTCAGCAGTGGCATCATTTCTGTCTCAGGAATACAAGCAAAAGAACATGAAATGAAAACCTCTGTCTAAGATACAGGGATTGCCATAATCACCTTCAAATCCTTATGTTAGGTATAAATCCAGTGTCTGTCTATGGCTGGAGCCCCCTGCTGGATTACTGTGGTTATAACAGCACTGTGAACTCAGAAGCTGATCTATTCGTTTTTATGCTCTCAACAAATATTTTTGGCAATATTTTGACATGGCTACCGTGGTAACAGCAAGTGTGGTTCAACACCACAGCAAACACTCCTGGAGCAGCTACATTGTCGGAGATACAACAGAAGAGAAACTTGTGTCCAGTTCAGTCTCATGTCGCTCAGGTAAACAGCTACATTTAAACAGCAACACGCTCCACGCTACCATGCGAGACCTGACCTTCAGGTGCAGTTTGGGCTTCATGGTCTTGACTTGGGAGCGTTCCTACGATTAGTGGACCACCTGCCCAGTGTGTCAAGTCTGAATTACTGCAATTAGCCTCTGATTTAATGCTGCGCACGGCACGAGGCCACAGTGAAGCCGGTGACCTGGCTGAGAAGACCGCACACAGAAGTTACAGTTTATGAAATACTGAATTAGTTCAACTATTATAGATGCTATTATAGATGTTTCCTGAGGATGCTTCAAAATAAAAGCCATCTAATGTTTTGCAAGTTGACTGCTTTTAATATGAAGCTGTGACAGTGGGATGATTTGTTTCAATCAGTAATGACTCAATACTGCTCTAAGTCAACAGTATGCACTGAGGCTGTTACATATGAAACAAAATACTGTTCTGCTGCATTGTATGCACATTTAAGTTTCCTGTGAATCACCTTGTGCTAAGGCAGGCGATCTGAACCCAGCACAGCAGAGGCAGACACCTCCATGATCCTCTGAGCTGGGTAAAGATGGCGTTCACTCCTACACTCAGTCAAAGCTCGCTTCGCTTACGTCAACACAACGATGCACCTTCAAGGACTTTGGCCAGGCAAACAGCCTTTTACACCGAGAACACCAGTATGGTTTCTCTCCAGTGTGGCAGCGCAGGTGTTGGTTGTAACTACTTAAGTGAGTGTATCTCCTCCCACACTGTTCACACTGGTACGGTTTCTCTCCGCTGTGGCTGCGCAGGTGTCTGTTATAATCACTCGACTCAGCGAACTGTTTGTCACACTGGCCACACTGGTACGGCCTCTCTCCAGTGTGGACAAGCAGGTGTCTCTTGTAGTGACTCGCGCAGCTAAAGCTCTTTGCACACTGTTCACACCGGTATGGCTTTTCTCCTGTGTGGACGCGCAGGTGTCTCTTGTAATCGCTTAAGAAACGGAAACTCCTCCCACAGTGTTGGCACCGGTGCGGCTTCTCTCCAGTGTGGACACGCAGGTGAGTCTTGTAATTGCTTAAACGGCTGAAGCCCTTTTCGCAGTGGGCACACTGGTACGGCCTCTCTCCGGTGTGGACGCGCTGGTGGTCCTTGTAACTGCTTAACAAGCTGAAAGTGTTTCCACACTCATCACACTGGTATGGTTTCTCTCCAGTGTGGACGCGCTGGTGTCTCTTGTAATGACACAAGTAACTGAAAGTCTTTTCACACTGGTCACACTGGTACGGCCCAGAGTGGTTACACTGGTGTTTTCCGTGGGAACTCTGACTGCAGCAGTGTGGTGTTTCTGCAGGGCGGGTTAGCAAGTGGAGCTTGTGTGCGTGCGGTTGGCTGGAACTGCGGTTGCATTGTTCACAGTGGTAGCTTCTATGCAGCTCGAGGGAGTCCATGCCTTCACGGACCAAGCCAGCTGAGGGGTTTCCAACACCTGTCGAGTCTGCATCTGTTTCAGCTGGGAAAAACATAGAGACGGACAAATCGTGAGCACACTGTAGGACATCTGTACTTGTAGACAATAGGCTGAAATACTGCATATGCTGCAGCCAGTATCACACAGGAAGTGCTATCACTCCCTTCTCTGTTGGCTTTTACTTTGAAACAGCTGTTGGAAGTATTGTGTTACTAACTGTTAACTGGAGGGAGCAGCACATTTTAAGACAGCCTCTGCTGGAGGGCGCTCACAGTTGTGCATGTGTGTGCATACAAACAGCGAACAGTCCAATTCTGTGAAACACTTAATCATCAGTTCCTGTGTATGGATTTAATATAGGTCATTTCACAGAAACGCTTATATTGCATGCATAACATCTGAATCATCGTTAAACTTTTATAATTAAGTTTAATTTCACGGTGTAATAAATCACATGCGTATTAAGCTGCGTTTGCTGTTTAATGTAAATAGTTTACACAAGGCTAACACGATAGCAGTGTAGCATACACGACAACATAAACCACGTGGGCCGTCCTGGGGCTGTTGGGTGGAAAGAGTTAACACTGCGAGCCGGTTCGCTGAAGCTGCTAATAGGCAGCTAGCGCCCTAGCCTCAAGCTAACACGACGCAACGTTAGCGACAACATGCCGGCAGGACACCGCTGCGTCTATCTGCAGTTCACCCGACGAGCTTTACAGCCGCCTTGCCTCCGAGTGAGATAAACGAGACACGGTAAGAGAGCAGCTCATTACCTTTTTCCTCCCCTCGACCGTCAACTTCCGCCCGGTGAGCTCTTCCTCCCGAAGAGCGGTCACGTGACAGACGGAATTAACCGAAACCTTGATTTTAAACAAATGATAATATATTATTAATCAAGAACATTGATTTTGACACAGAAACGAATAAAATGACAATTAAGTCTTAACATGGGGTAATGTATTAACTGTAATATAACTGACTTAATCACAAATTAATAAACAAGAATAAAAGAATGTGAATTTCATCAAATGGAAATGTGATATTTCTATTTTTTTAAATGACAATTCAGTTGCGTTTAGAAATGTAACAGACAGGGTTTAATATAAAGAAAACTTATTTAAATCATTAGATTAAATGAAAGTAGGAGTCACTGGTGAAAGAAAGGCAATGTTTACAAATGGAGACTATGGAGACTTTAACTGGATTCATTAAAACGATTGTCATTACAAATATTTAGACATGAATAAAATCTTTTGCAATTAAAAATAAAATGAGATGTTATTTCAAATAAATAAACATCTGTTTACATTCCAGCCAAACAAGTTCACACCATTCTAATGCAGCACCAGACACATGTATCTGTATTTCACTGCTTTCAGAGTTTTCTATCTGTCGAGAAGAATTCATGGGGGCACCACTGTCCCCCAAAGATCCTGTTTCACTTAGCAGTACTTCACTGTATACCATGCATTACGCTGGGGGAGGGGGAGATAACCTCAGCATCATCATGGTATTGGAGCAGTGACTGGCAGTGTAGTCCCGTGCTGTACCTCTGCAGTACAGTTGCCTTCTTCTTTCCAAAGTCACATTTAGAACTTCCAGTGAGCAATGCAAGCGTGGCACAAGTACTGGGAGCAGTGTATCAGTGCGCAGGGTGACTACTCTGAAGAGGACAGAGGCTAACTTTAAATCAGGGAGTTGTTTTGTTTGCTGTGGAAGTGTCACAGAACATTTGATAGCACCACACAAGCAGGGTTTGATGAGTGGATAGGAAACAGGTGCATATGTTAGGTGGCAACAGGAGAGATCTGGAGCTCCATGCCCCCACACAGCAAGAGATAAACAAGCTGAACTTGTTTACATATTCTAATATTTAGAGACTGCCTGCACAGTATACTGGAACCCAAATGAAGATGGAGCAGTGTGACCCTCTGCCACACCCTGTTACTCCCACTGAGATGCCTCACCTCAGATAGTGGGTGTCAGTAGGGTAACCAAGGACAAAGTGTTACAGAGTTTCTTGATCCTGATGTGTTCTAGAGAAAAAGTCCTACACCGACACATATGATTTGGAAGAACAATAGCTTTTATTATATTCTCAGGAGCCGAGGCCTTCGTGTGGAGGATGGGGTTTAGAATTATGCAAACTCTGTGTTTCCAAATTCCACTGCAGCTTGCCCTCCTGTTGCCCCCCTTGTCCTCCCTCATGCTCCTCTCCAACCCTGTCCCTCCATGCTCGGCTATCAGTCTGTGAGCGCTCTGATAACACACCGACACATTCGCAGCGACGTGTGTGTGTGTTATATGGAAAGCAGATTCACACAGAGTCTCACAGTCTCACTCAGTGACAACTCAGATGCCAACATGATCTTTAGTGGCAGGTCACTGGTTATCCTGTTGTCCTGTGTTAGGTTTCCCTGTCTCTTTCCCAAGTCTCTCTCTCCCTGTCTCTTCGCCTGTCTGTCTATCCGTCTGAAGTTTTGTCTCAGCTGCTGCTCCGGGTTGTGGGGTTATTTTGAGAAGTAGACAAAGAGGAGTGGGATGGTTGGCATACCAGAGGGGACACACACCACCATGTGCCAATCTGACTACTCATGCACACACACACACGCATGCACTTGCACACGTATTTGCCGAATGGGGGGACAGGCTTATAATTATGATATGTTCAGTTTATCTCATATCTGCGCTCTGTCTGATCAAAGAATACAGACAAGTGTGGACTGATGTGAACTCCTGGCCACCTACAGTGTTCTAACTGTGCGCAATAGCCCCTGTATTAAAACAAACGATTATCACCCGTTTCCCTGTTCAGACTTTTCTTTTAAATCCGTCTTTTTTAATAAGGTGCTGGCAAACAGCTGCCTGTGTACACACACAGAAGATGTCATGTGAATGTGAGTCCAATACTGATTCTGCTTTTAGACCTGCTTTGGTCTCTGCCTCCACCTTTGGTCCCCACTTTGTGTTGGGAGGTAATTCTCCCAAACCAGGAGAGTTAGAGCCTGGGCCGTGGCTCATATTTGTTGGTATGAAACATTTTCAAAAGGGTAATGTCTCCTCATTAGAAACTAAGCTCTGTAAGTATTTTCAGTGCAGAGGAAGCACTCTAAGCCTATGAAAACTACAAAAATCATATGATATTCTTTTTTTCTTTAATCGATAAACAGGCAGTTTGGGTCAGCTCGATATGAGTGAGTCTGCCACCAAACCAAGTTCCCTTCAACACATCTGATTAGCAGGAAAGGTTCGTTTCACAATGAACAGTTTGAAAAATAATACTAATGTGTAAAAAAACACATTCCCTCAGAACGAATGTGTTTACCGTTACCTCTACTGTTACCGTTTTTATGACTAGTTATCATGTGATAAACATAGCCGGTTCTTTCAAAATCCCAAACAGGATGTTCAAACATGCAGCATCTTTCCATACTTGACTCACGCTGTGGGATTCACATAAAGGTTGCAGTGATGAGGGATGATTAGATCAAAATCCCACAAGTGGAAATAGTAGGGGAAAGACAGACTATGAGGGTTTTGTAGGAAGGAGGACGTGTGTGTGCGTGTGTGCGTGTGTGTGTGTGTGGTCTGCCATCATTTTAACATCTCCCCAGTGATGAGGTATGGCGGTTTAGCGGTCAGCTATGTAACATGACAGCTAAAAAGCCTTAATAACACTGGATCCTACCCATCCTGCCTGGTGAATCCCTCTGATTCCAGTCTTCCTGTTTGAAATGCGGGCTCCCCCTTTTCAGATAGTCACCTCAAAGCCCAGAATGATTGAACCCTGATGATCATGAGTTTCTTAGACTTGATAAAGCCTCCCCTGAGCCATAAACATTATACATGTAGATCATCCTGCAGTTGCTTTGTCATCTGGTCATGATAACAAAGAGAGCAGACTAATACATTCACTGCATGTTCCCACCTAAATTGGACTGTGGGATATTCAGTGACGCATGATCTGAACAGATCAAACAATCATTGAGTGAACCACTAGGTGGCGACAGCTCACTGACTAAACTCCCAGGCTTCCTTGAAAGTTATAGAAATATTAGTTGTATTAATTTAGGACTATCAACACATTGTTTGTCACATAGTTTGTCTTATTTTGCAGAATAATTCATAGTTCTGTTTCTTTAGTGGTATATTTAAGTCTAGACCCTCCATGTGCTATGATGATACTATCATTTGTGATCCACCGTCTGGCCAAACATATATAGAGACATTATATATGTTGAACTGTTTTGTAAAACATTCAAGACAGATGTGAAGCTGTATTATTTATTGGCTAATTATAACAGCTTGTCTTGATCAATTGCAGCCCACTCAGAGAGTTACACAGGGGTTTTAAGGGAAACCAAGGCGGAAGCTAAATGATTTATACCTTCATTTGAAAGTTTTTGTACGCATCAAATAATAAGTGCTTAAAACTACAGGTTGGATTGAAGTAACTCTGTTATGTTTACTGCTTTCCTGTAGTTTGTCAGTGGTGACGTCAAGACCATCATTGCCATGGGAATGGCTATAGGAATGCTTGTTACCCAATTCACATTGTCTTTTCGTCCTCGCCTCGACGCCGCTCAGTCACTCATGCATGCATGGCTTTCATATTATCCCTCTTTTACCACGTGAACTGTAAAACACTGACACACACTTATAAAAAGGGTTTTCGGATGGTGAAACTCCCATTGCAAAAACATTCCTTATTTACCCTTCACACAAACCGACTGCAAAATCAACGTCTCTGCCCATGCACTTACACTTAGTTCAGTCACACACACCTGTGAGTCTTAGTTGTTTAATACAGAAAAGATTCAATCAAAATCAAAACAAAACATATACAGTCTGAACAGATTGATTAGTTTGACACATTACTAAATGGTTGCAAGCTATAAAGTCATACAGATATGTTTGGAATGTGTATGTAAAGGACAAAGCAGTTACAAATGCTGTTGATTTCAGTACATTGTGTCATATTGTATGTAAAGTTAGGTTTCCATGGGTGATGGCACAGGCAGGAGGTATCCTGGACTGTTTGCGGGGAAGTATCCGGAATCAGGCTGTTTGCTCTGCAAGGCCTGTTGTCTTTCCAGTAAAAACATTCCCACAGCAGGGACAAGCAGAGCACGCTGAGGGCCAGCAATTTACCACCAGCAGGGTGGATACATCCTGCATCCTGGATGCTCGCTGCTGCTAAACCTCAGCCATGGAGACCCAACATGGGATTACAGCAGCTCCCCGTGCCCCACACTGCCTCCCCTCCCCCTCTCCATCCCAGATTACATGTGTGGGTTCATCTGACGTAGTAACTTTAACATTAAGATCAACTTTGGAGAAGTTAATGGACATGGCTACCCAAATCATACGCATGCAAAGTTACTTTGCACGTTTTCAGATTTTGATGTAGCAGGAAAGATTAGAGAGCAACAGGTAATTTGTCAGACATATATTAAAACTGCATGTGATTAATGATATTTAGTTGCATGAGTCACATTTTCTCTTCCACATTTTAGGATTTCTAGTCATATATGAAAAAAACATCATTTTAAAAACAATGGTTAACTTTTCTAAACATCTTTTCCTACTTTGTCTTTGTATTTTTAACATGGATTTTGTCTTTCAAAATTCAAATGTTACAGATAATTCTCATCAGGTTGTCACATTATTAGTCATTGCTGAGTTAATATCTGACTACATGGTCAACTGATTGTTTACTGATATGGAGCAAAAAATGTATTTGTGCTAAAATACCAAAACCTGAGAAACCCTCTATACTCCTAAATATGTGCCATTGTAAGTGAATGGCTTGTCTGTGACACAGTGACCTATGACCTCAGGTGTCCACCTCTGGATCTTGGGCTTGCTGTTCTTGACCGGTCGGACGATGACGGTGCTTCTGGAAGCCACCGAAGGGTCTTCATCAAAGAAGTTGAAGGGCCGCAGGAAGAAGCCCACTGCGTTGCCGGGTGTTGCTGTGTTCGGGATGTCTTCTGAGTGAGGCACATGCAGGAAGCCCACTGTCACCCAGGCTACCAGGTCCTGCGCACAGAAGTGTAAACATTACATTAGAATCTTTGGAATAGCACATATTACTACTTTATCTACTTGAATGTGCAAACAGAGGAAATGTTAGCATTTGTGAATTTCCATGATGGTGGGTGACAAACAGGTTCTTTTAGGTGGAGCACTAACGTAACCTCTCAGAAAAACACCCTCAACCCCCGAAATGTAAACAGCATTTCTAAGGATCCATTTAAATTATAAAGGATGCTGCCCTTTAGCGATCTGTGGCTAAAGAAAGGACTGTGTGGGTAGTTTAGGCATCACTGTCAAATCTCAAAAACCATGTAATATAAGATGTGTTACATACATAACAGGAAGTCTGGATGTGTGTGATTGATATTCACTGCTGTACCTGGTTGACGATGTCTTCATCATTGCGGATGTAGTCCTCAAAGGACACTACAGGTTCCCAGGGGTCATTCTGGGTGTAAATGCTGCTGCTGGTGGCCTCGCTGTCTTTATGACGAGTTACAGCCAAAGGATACCTGCAGAGAGACAGTTTCTCATTTTAACTATGTAGCTGTGGCTGGAATTCAGTCGTTCAACAGCACTTCTTAGTTTGTGCCTGTTAACTACCAAACCATAACTCAACTTTGATCCAATTCTAGCAACAAAAGGCTAAGAAAATGTGATTACCTTGACCAACTGATGCCATTCTCCTCTCTCCAGCCTCTCGGAAGGACACTGTGAGCATGGGAGTTAAACTGAATACGGTAACTCTTGTCATGCCCCCACTTATTTTTCTCATTGGGGTTGATAAAGTGCACATAACGGGGGAACTTCTTGCCAAAGCGGAAAGCCGCAGATCGCTCAGTCTTGTGCACTGTTTTGTGGAGTTTGGACTGGACGATGAAATTGTCCGGGCTCCAGGGATTTGTGAAATTGACAAATTTCAGATCCACCGTCTCAAAGCTGTTCTCTCGACCTGTGTGAAGTGAAGGCAAAGAGTTGTTGGGTTAAATTAGTTTTAGTCAGGGTATAAGCGGTCTGTTGAGACACTATTCATCCACTGACTTTGCATCAGAAGTCTCCATTGTTATTTTCCTTTCATGAGAGTTAGGTTGCACACTTGCAGAGGTAGAAATGACAAATATGGCTTACATGGTAAACATGGTTTTAAGTTATTGGCTTGTGCATGCCACTTGGGTGAGATCACAGATAGCCTTGATTTCAACATAACAGTTGCATCGAATTGATAGGCTAAGGCTGTCTCCTTTATGACAGGGTGAAGTCCACAAAGCCATTTTATCTGGACCTCAATAAAAGACTTAGTCCAAGCTATGTTTCTTTGTGTTTTTCATCTCATTTCACTGCCTTCATAGTTTTACACTCAAACCAAAGCACTTTGCATTGCATTGTTGCTGAAAGGTGCTTTTACAGAAACCTGTATGCACGTTTTTTAATTTTTCGAATGTATAATATGAACAAATATCATTAAGATTGGTGTGAAAATTAGCGGGTCTGCTTTTGTCCTTTCATGAAAAATATCTGTTTGATGTCCAATATCAATAAGTTTTTTTAATGACCAGAGGCAACATTTATAAAATGTTCTCTGTCTACCCTTACTTTGCATGAAAACTGCATTGTAGAAAAGGATTTTGGTTCTTGCAAATAAATAACAGTTAAGGTATGTTTAGGACTAGGCAACTAAAACACTTAACGTTAACGTTGGGGAAAAATTGCAAAGAAAGTTAAGAAAGCAAATTTTAATTGTGGGGTGATAACAAGATATGAGGCTTTTTCTCCTACCTGCTATAAAACACTCACCAGCAATATCCAGGTCCACTTTGTAATGGATGAGGTGTGTGTGCAGGTTACCCAGCACATAGTTGTACACCTTGGTACCATAGTGAAGTCCATTAGGTGTAAAAAAAGTAGCGTGGATATACCCGGTAGCGCTGACCTTTACCTCCATCACCCCATTCTGATAGAAGAGGAAGTCCCAGATGTAATCATAGTTGTAAACTGTCGATGTCGTCCGCATCACCAGCACAGTGTTTTCCAGACCTCCATAGAAGTTGTATCCCCCCTCGAAGTCGGAGTCAAAATGCCTTCTCAGAGGGGTAGCAGTGGTCATCTCAAAAATACAGAGTGCATTTTGGTGGCGCACTGGTTTGTCCGTGTCAAAATAGTGGTAAAGGTCAACAAAAGTGGCAATTTCTGGACAGTCGATTCCAGGTGCCAGCTCGTAGGTTGAGGTGCCCATTGCCCAGCCAGCATCAATGTACTTTGTTTGCATGGCAGCAGGAGTATCACCAGCATAGAAGGCAACAGCCTCTTGGAGGCTGATCTCATATGCAATCCTTTCTCCATTAAAACGCAGGTCAAAGACTTGGAGACCAGCTGAGGAGCGGACTCTGTAGGCAAAAGACCATCCTGCATATTCAACAAAATTGCGGTCGATGTGATAGCGATGCCCCTGGGGCTCCACAAGCTTCGGCCCATGGATATTAGTGGCAGTGTTGCTATGACCCCGGGCAATGAAGGTGGAGTAGAGGTCAGTGTCATCATGATCAGGCAGTTTGACCTTCTCCACACCTCCTGATTCATATTTGTCTACCAGTTCCTCTACACTGTCAAAGTACACACTATTGTACCAGACCTTCTCCACAGTCCACTTTTCTGGATCCAGGTCCTGGTGGTTGATCAATATCTCAAACCCAACTGGGTGGATGAAATAACCCTCCACAAACTTCTGCAACATGATCCAGGTCCTCCTCTCACCTGGACCCAGGCCACGGGGAGCTATGTCTGAGAACGTCAGGCAGCGGTCAGAGCAGTTAGTGAAGGAAAACCCTCCAGTGGTTTCAAAAAGGAGCTTGTGTGCTTCAGTTGTGATCTTATTGAGGAAGTTAATTATATGGTAATACTCTACTGAAGTGATGGGCCTTGAATCAAATTTGATTGGCCTATTCCCCTTAAATGTCTTGACTTGGTGGGAATTTGGGGACGGTAGAGGACTGACAATGTACTCAGTGATGTTGGGCTTGGTCTGGTTCCCAAACTGAATAATCACACGGGCTTGACGTGGGGGTTTGGCTTGTCCACGATCCAGGGCTCTGAGGGCTTCATGCTTCCTTGGCAGATGGAGCTCTATCAGTAAGATACTGTTCTTCTTCAGAGTCTTGCTACGAGCGTCAGTGAGCTCCAGCTCTGGAATACCATGCAGATAGGCACGCACCGCTTTCAATTCACGAACTGAGAGGTCGGCAAACATGGGAGCACCATGATGAGCCCAGTCTCTTGTTCTGGAAGCACTACAACAGGCCAAGCAGACCAGCTGCAGTAGACAAAGAAGCCTCATGGCTGGAATATAATGCAAAAAGAACATCTGGCATTACCGGAATGAAAGGGATGTATTGACAGAATTCATTTAGGATTTTCTTCCTAAAAAGAACGAGGATCTTGTTTTCAACAGTTTGAACAAAATTCCTCTTTTTATAGCTGGATGACAAATTCTCTCCGGTTCTTTGCTCATTTTGTGTCTTATTTACTTAACAGTGTGTATCAGCCTCTGCTGAGACACACACACACACACAGTCAACATTATCCTTGCTGTTATCTATGCTCTCTATTTTCCTACGCAGTTTGTACTGCACATGCACCATAAAAACTGGACTCTGATGTCAGTTTCATAAAGACATCACCATTAAGCTCTTGATGCACTTGTTCCATTCTTTAGAATGAATCTGATTTTACAGCATACCACAGCATACATAAAAGTATTTACATAATAACGCTGTGATAACTTCTTGAACTGCGAAACGCTCGCAGCTCAGGAACTGAAAAACACTACTGTACCTGTAGCCGTCCTCCTGCTTCAAGCACTCTGCAAAACAAGTACGATTAGTCCTGCTGCTTCAGGAATTACAGAAAACTCATACAGAAACGGAGATCAATGGACTGCTATTTATATTTAACCTCCTACTTCGCAGAGGCGGAAGCTGATTGGCCAGCAGCGGGTTGTAAATATGATGAAATGACGGGTGCTCTCTTTACATAATCCTGGCAAAGGCAGGGGGAATTTATTGTGTAGCACCTTTCAACAGTAAGGCAAACTAATGAGCTTAGTATGAGATATAAAAGTCGTTTGACAATATAAAAAGACGTGAATATGATTTCAAAAAGAACTACAAACATACATAGAGTTGCAGTTTTAATTCTTTGTTCTAGGTATGTGGGGAATAAAAACTGAAGAGGCACTTAGTTTTAATCATTTGTGTTGGCTCTAAAATCTATTATTTCTATTATTTCTTTCATGTTTGTTTAACTGGGGAAAATGTGGCACTGATTTAGGTTGTTCACTTATTTTTTCACCTCATATTGTTTCAGAAACCTGTATGCACGTGATTCTGGACATTTCATTGTTGTCGCTTGAGTCCCTCTCCTTCACGTATGGCCAGTGACTAAGCCAGTTTCATACTGGGCCAGAAAGTCACTTCCACTCTGTCCAGTAATGTATGTTTCCCTCATGAAGGACTCAGGATAAAATTCATCAATAAGCTATCAATAAGCAAACCAGTTCAAATCCAATCCTGCAAATAATATCATTCAAAACAGTTTAAAGGTCAACAGAGGATGGTTATTAAGTAAAATCTTAAAGGGCCAAGCCATGTAAGAGAATTCAGTTTTAGGTCCAGTTGAACAGATTCCATGAGACTGCTGCACTGACACTAAAGCAGTCTTTACAAAATTAGTGACACTAGGCGCCTGCAGAGCCAGTTGATCACCGCAGCAAGTTCAAAGTGGACCAGAGTTTCATCAGAGATGTAGTATATGATGGTAATTTTCTGATCAAGGCTTTACAGATACACAGACACCAGCTGTTATTATGTCTGATTCACAGAAGGCCAGCCGACCTTATCACAGAGGATACAGTGGTGAGTCTTGCAGCTATCACTGGTAATAAACACCAGAGTTGAGTGTTAAGCACAGTGTAAAGGCAGTTATTAAGTAGATCTTAAAGTGTTCCACGAACACGGTTTGTTATTATCTAGTGCAGATAGCCATAACATATCATTTGTTTCCAGTGAAACAGCTGATTCTGTGCCATGTAGCTCTGAATGACCTGCATCAAAAGACTTAATATTACTATATATTATTATTATATTATTATTTATAATTGGTTTTTAAACCAAAGATCCTCTGATTTTTTAAGCATGGGTGGTTTGAACAAAGTCACTCAATCACTTTTACT
Source organism: Datnioides undecimradiatus (assembly GCA_008933995.1). Taxonomy (NCBI): domain Eukaryota; kingdom Metazoa; phylum Chordata; class Actinopteri; order Lobotiformes; family Datnioididae; genus Datnioides; species Datnioides undecimradiatus. The sequence goes on from WARS01000010.1 coordinate 12,437,807, forward strand.
CATACTTTGCATTTGCATGTTTTCCTCCAGCCTTGCTACTAATGTGTCCGACAACAGCATATTCGCATATAGATTTGATCGTACCAGGACTTCAGTTTGTTCTTTAGCCATGGCTCTGGGAATACCCGTCTGTCAGCTGGTCAGTGTACCACTTCGGTCCAGACTTTTGGTATTTGATAAATAAATGGATGATATTCTGTAACAGTCCCCAAAGGGTGAGTCCTACTGACCTTGGTAATCCCCTGACTTTTGATGCCTTAAACCAGATTTGAACTTTTCAAATGAAACATCTATATGTGTGTTCGACGTTCTGGTACAAATAGTGCAGAGACTTGTGTTTCTCAAAGGGAGAATAACACTATCTTTGTTGATTCTCTGACTCTTTCCTTTTCTTTCTAGTGAAATGGCTCTATAGCATGTCATTTTGGTCCATCCATTCATGCACCAGCATCCAACATAAAAAAAGGAATAACTTTATTGATGATTAACTGACTTTCAGTCTCGCGCCATCATCAGGACAACACTGGAACGTATCCAGTACTTTGGTTTTGCATGCAGAGCCGGTGACGACAGCCCCCAGCTGAAATGAAATGAAATGAAACACACAGCTAAAATGGTGATCATGGGAGACAATTTACCTGTTGAACATTTGCATTGTCATCGTGAGCATGATAGCGCTGACAACAGCATTAGTACAAAGTTCAGTGCCATGGCTGTGGACTCTAAATCTCGTGAACTCTAAACTCGTAAACTCTCGTTTCCTGTTGTCTGAATGAGCGGTTAATATAAACTTCCAGCTCCCTCTATTTCTCTGCCCACACTCCTCTCACTCTTCCTGCCAAAGGTGATGATGAGGCAGTGGGCTAACAGAGTCACTCGCCTCTTTGCTGAGGGGGGGTCTGTGAAAGTTAAGTCCAGTCAATTATGACGCACTGTTTTGCTTCTCATTAAAGCAAACCCTTGCGACATCAGTAGCTTCTCCTTCTTCGTCTCTTGTGCTGCAGTGTGGTGACAGCTGTGTTTGAGCCTCCTCGCTCTGGGGTCAGGAGGTCAGACTTGGGATATTGGTGAGTCTAAAAGCCTTCAGTCTCCATGTCTGTTGACTCGCTTCATTGAATAAATGCCCCATCATCCTTCCCGAAACGCCTCTCTTTACAGGATTAGGCTCTGACAAACATCTCTTTATTCTGTGGCTGAGGCTCCACCACCCCCGCCATCACCTACAGCGTCCTGTAATGTTTGATGTGGTGAGGTCAGAGGACGTGTCCGTCACAGGTCCAGAGACCAATGCCTGCCTTTCCAGCTGTGACTTGTGCACTTGCATCCAATGGCAGTGGGTTCAGATGCTACTGTACATCCAATGAGGCACTCCCCGCATTTAAAACTCTGCGCCTGGGGCTCGGCTCCCCCCATAAGGAAAAGTATCACCCCATTGAGGATTGTATCACAAAGTGTTGGACAGAACAAAAAAGAGAAATAGTGACAAAGAAGGACAGTGAACGCACCAAAATGCATGAATACTGATGAACAAGACAAGGAATTCAGACAGATCTTCCAAACGCACTTCAGAGGTAAGTGCATCTTTTCTTAATCGTCAGTGAGCCGTAAACCTGCCACACTCTTGAATTAAATTGCTTACCATTTCTTGTCAAGGCAACATTTAGTATTTAAAATTCGTATTGTGATTTTTTTTTAAAAAAAGGAGTACCTGAACCATGTACAAACCTTGTTACAGGAATTTTAAGCACAAACTTTCAGGGAGGACCATGGAGACAGTGGTACTGATTCTGTTTGGATTGCAGGCAGTGGTGGGAATGGGGTGAGTATGACTCAGACCAGTCGAAGCAGGATTAAGCGCATTTTGTAGCCAGAACACTGAGGATCAGAGACGAGGGAGGGGGGAAAGAGAGAAAAAGGGGTTTGACGTGAAGACGGTCACGAGTCACCTGACAGGACACGGTGTAAACCACAGAAACAGCACAATGATCCTGGTACAAGTTGTGGTCAAGTCACCTTAAAATAGTGCTTCTCCCAGCACCAAGGCTTATTTGTTTAACCAACTCATTACGCTAAGCTCAAATCAGAATTTATTGAGAAGTAATTAAGGTTGATCTGATTGTGCTACGGATTTTATTTGAACTAAAGTAAAAGGAAAAATGAATCCTCATAAATTGGTAATGACTAGTGGAAACAAATTATAGTGCTGAGCTTGCATTATTATATTATTGACTAAATCATATAATCATTAAATAAATTATAAATTATTAAATTAAATTATAAGATTATAGCATTCAATATTTCAAAGACGTTTTCTGGGTGTTTTTCTGTGTGTCAGTAAGGAACCTGAGTGCAGCATATATCACTATTTCACTATATTGTATAACTACAAAGACACACACACACACACTAAAACTGCGTTGATCCATTGGCACATGTTTTATAATGTGAATCATCATCCCTAACCTTGGTGTTTAGGACCTAAACTTGAAGTAATCACCTTTGCACACAACTGTATACGTGAAAATGAAGTGCTGCAGAGGACATTAAGTGTGTGTGTTGTACTGCAGACACTGGTGTGAATACACAGCGCAGGAGAGAGTGGAGCGAGTCCTCTCCCCACGCCTGCAGCTTGAAGTGAGCTGCTCTGAGGTCTACCAGTACAACACCCAGGGCTGGAGGATCGATGTGGACAGGATGCGCATCAAGCATGGGGGTGACGACGGCATCGCACTGTACTACAGGCAACAAGGCCCCAAGGCATCCTGTTTCTTGTACAAGTAAGTGAAAAGCTGGGTAACCATCGGTCTGTCGGCTCGTCTTTTAGTCTCTGAGGTTTTAAGAGTTTCTGGTTAACACATGAGGTTTCTCAGAGGGGGTAGAGAGGATCACTCAGTGTTCTCACTTCGTTTAAAGTGGGGTTGCATGAGGTTCTTATCCTTAGTGCTCAGACTCACCAAACTCACACAATAACACAAACTGATGGCGGCAGCTGTGGACCAGCAACTCCTGTGTCCTGTGAAGAAAAATTATACATTTTGCTGAAAACGTCTGGTGGATTTGGTGAGAGGGACATAACAGCTTTGGTTTCCCTTCAAAAAGGGCAGTGCGACAGCAAGGACTGTACTTGTATAGTCTTTCGACTACTCAAAGCACTTCACCTGAAAGGAAACAAAGAAAATGGGGAGCAATTTGGGGTTCAGTGTCTCGTCCAAGGATGCATCGCCACACAGCCCAGAGGAGCCCGGGATCGAACTGCCAATCTTCTGATGAGTGGACAACCCACTCTACGTCTGTCTAAAAGTAGCGTATACTGATATTAAAGTTGTTAAGTGTTGAAAATCAGTTTTGCCGCAGACTCCTCCCACAGCAGGTCAATGCTCAGCTCCCTCCTGCTGCTTCTCCAAACAGGTAATAACAGTGATTATGGAAAAGTACCTCACACAACTTTAACAAACCCTAATTGTCCCTTTAAGATCAGAAGCACTGCAGCAGAGATGACACAGTTTCACAGATCCAGTGTTAACGTGCAGCAGTGAAATTACGGTGAAGGTTCATGAGACCCCACTGGTGGGTGATGGCACCTGTGTGAATGTGGGTTTGATCGAGGCATGAACAGCAAACAGTATTTCTATGTCACAAGCTGCAGCTGCAATAAACTGACAAGGGCTGCAATGCAGATGTTACTGCAGTTATAAATGTAAGACCTATTGTTCTTGTGCTGAGGATGCACAGGAAATACTTATATACTTTTAGTTGACAGCGAGTACAGCAGTTGAATGAATACACACAATATTTGAAAGTGACTTTTCACCTGATGTGTCTCAGACCCCCAGAGATGGAGAGACAGACGGTGAACAAGACAGTGAGGGCGTGCTGTGAGGGCTGGGGCGGACCGCGCTGCTCTGAGGGTGAGCGGACAAGACGCCAAATCACTTCCATGTACACTGTGCATACACACATGCTTTTCTATGTGACATACCACACAGAGCACTCAACTGATTTGATGCAATTTGAAAATACATGCAAATGCACAACCTATACAAATCAACTCCCTCATAGCAATTTGATTGATTATTATCTATTTCTTTGTGCTTATTTTAAATATTTATTATTAAGTCATTTTTATATTGCATGTATATTTAACATTTACTGGAAAACACAAGCTCATCCGTGCACAAAACCTCATTATTACTACTTTACCATCGTCAAACTGAGTGATTTTCACACTTTTTCATGCTTTCTTAATTCTTTTCCACTGCCACCGGTTCAGGTTTCTTATATACTTCATGCTGTTTACACAATCACAATTTTAAGTTTCAAGCTATTTTCCACCCTTTTCACATTTTTACATTAGTAGGCACTGGAGAAAATGGTCCATGCTGGAGTGAAGACCCTTTTCTATTATTTATACGCATTCAACTCCCATTTATTCATAAAGAGATATATTCATATAATGGAAAACAACATAACAATCATTTGTCACTGGTTTCTTTCAAGTCAAAGCTCACCGGATATAACACAATAAAACATTTCTATTTCTTCACTTATTTTACCGTAAAGCTCTAAAGTGACAGTATCCTTGGACTCTGTAGTCATTCTCCCTCTCTGTAACCCTTCCCATCTCTATTCATCTCCCTCTCCCCTCATCTCTCTGTCCTCCTCCTCCCAGGTGTGGGTACGCGTGGCCAGTGTTACTCCACGTGGAGCTGTGAGGAGTTCCCTGGAGTTCAGAACTCCTCCTTGATGCAGATGGAGCAGTGCTGCAGCAGCCTGTGGGGGCTGAGCTGGAGGAATGCCTCCGACCAAACCTGCTTGTCTTGCTCCTACACTCTTCTTCCTGGTCAGAGGACATGTCTGCACGCAATGCACACATACATACGATCCTGCCCAATGTCTCTTTTAACATGTGTTATGCACTGCTTGTATGTGATATGACAACATCACATGAGAGATTTAAAACAATCCCTACGTCCTCCTCCCCTCTCGCTCCTCGCCAGACTCCCAGTCCTCCCCCCTGGTGCGTGGGGGTCTGCTGGGTAGTGTCAGAGTGCCTCAGAGCTCCGCCACCTGCATGTCCTGGGGTGGAACCCACTACCGCACTTTTGACAGGAAGCACTTCCACTTCCAGGGCAGCTGCACCTACCTGCTGTCCTCATCTACTGACGGCACCTGGGCAGTCTACATCAGTACAGTCTGTGACAGCAGAGGAGACTGCAGCAAGGTGTGAAAGTGGCAGATTCCATCGCAGCCATAATGTAACAAGCCGTGGTCATGGTAGCTTATAGGGCTTAGCTGTTGTTAGGAAGGCAGTGATGGCAGTGTGTAACGTGTTGTGTATGTAGCTACATTCATGCGGCCCTCTGCTTCCAGGCTCTGAGGATGATGCTGGGTCTAGATTTGGTTTCAATCCGTCACAGGAACCTGACGCTGAACAGCCTCCCTGTTCCAAACGGAGAACCACTTTTCCAAAACGGTAAACCGCTTTCAGTGCTCTCCCAGTTCATCCTGACCCATCAGCACCTGCGCTGAACCACCTGACTGTTCACTAACCTTATAGAAAACTGAGTCTGGTGGAATGTTGATGTTATTTTAAATTTAACGCCCCAATTCTTATGCACCAAAGTGAAAAAACAACCCGTTTTTTCTTTTCGTCCTGCAGGTGTGAGCGTTCATTGGCTCGGGGACTTTGTGTTCGTGGAGAGCGGCCTGGGAGTAAGAGTGAAGTTTGACCTCAGCAACACGGTCTACCTGACGGTGACCGCGGAGCACCTGGCAGCCACCAGGGGGCTTTGTGGGGTCTACAACAACAACGCTGATGGTGAGGAAAGTGCACACACTGTAAAGACACGCACGCACAGAACTCAGAAAGTACTGTTTTTTTACATTTACATCAATTCTCTCTTGATATAATGCAGCTAACTCTCACTCTTTTAGTGTTTACACGTCTTTGCTGTGCAGTAGTAACCCATTTGTATCTCTGTACCACAGATGATTTCACCACAATGGGTGGAACTGTGTCCCAGTACGCCGCCAGCTTCGGGAACTCATGGAAAGTTCCTGACCAGCAGAATGAAGTACTGCACAAATACTTAAAATGAGTATTTCACTACTTTGCAACGTTAAATTGTTGTTTCCACAGTTATTCTTCTGCATGATACACTTAGATGAGATATTTAAACTTTCTGAAAGCAACCAGATTGTTTTGATGCTTCAAATGGTCCAAAAAAAAACAGCTGCTTAGACAAAACAGACAAGTTTCTCTGTGCGCCATGCTCCCCTCAGGGCTGCAGCGATGCGGCTGAGCTCGGTCATAGCTGCGACGTCTCCGGAGACCCTTCCCTACGCAGGCGGGCAGAGTCAGTGTGTCACCGACTGCAGGAAGACCCCTTCACACACTGCCACCTCCGGGTCAGCCACCCCCGATATGCATCACGGTCACACGAATTACCAATGTTTCCTTACTCTGATGGGAGTTATTTTGGAGGATGCGCAGAGAGAGAGAGCCTGCGATGAGCTGCGAATTAAACTGTACCTCAAAGTTAAACATTCACCAGCAGCTTGTTGTTCCTTGGATGGGTGAATCGCAGTGACAAAAATCATAAAGTACAAGCTGAGCGTCAGTTAGTGGCTTTAGCTCAGCAAACATATAGCGTTGCCTTATCTGACACTGAAATGAAGGAATGAGCGCCATAAAATTGTGGTTAATAATTATGAATAAAGATATGGCTGTTTCTCTGCAGCCTGCTTCTCTCTTCACCCATCTCTAGTGCACTCATTGTTCATATTCTGACACATTGTAGTGCATAACACACGTTCGATCACTTATTCTAACATCTTTTCTGTTTGTCTTTGCATACGCACTCTGATGTTGAGCAACTCAGAGGTGACAAGTTTGTGTCTCCGTGTCCTCCAGTTGGACCCGACAGCGCACGTAGACGCCTGTCTCTACCTGTATTGCAGTCTGCCACCCGAGCAGAGGGATTCAGCAGTGTGCGACACCCTGGCCAGCTACGCCCGAGAGTGTGCGCAGCAGCACGTCATCTTAGCGTGGAGGACGGCTGACCTCTGTGGTGATGAAACACAGCAGCTTCTATTTCCTGTTGGCTGAGTGAACGTCAGGGCTTTCAGACCTGTGGTTTGCAGTTAAACACATGGAATTTACTGTTTAGTATTTTTTCCATTTTATATGGTCATAATAAAATACACACTGTGTGTCAGTTGCACAGTTATATCTTGATATATATCTCCAGTTAATATTACAGCCACCATAAGCCAAAGGTCATACCAGACCACTTAAGGCTGTAGTGACAAAAACTACAGTGTATTGAATTTTGCAGGCTCTGTTTGTTCCATTTAAAGGTTAGCTTAGGTTTGAACATCTTATTGATTGTTACAGTCAGGTTAAGTTGTTGCTGGGTAATGTAGCTGAGAGCAGAGACTCTGACACTAATCCCATTTATTGAGGTTGAAGATCTGAAAACCTGGAAGACTAACAATAAAAAAATCAGAACTGAGTGAAATTAGCCAGCAAAAGTATAATTTCATATTAATAATGAACTGAAGGCAGTTACAGTCTTCTGTAAAGAGCTGTCAGCAGGAATGTAGAGCATGCACCAGTGCTGTCCTTTAAATCTGCTTCCTGTTTGTCTCTGTCCCTCCAGGTCGAGTCTGTCCCAGAGGTCAGGTGTTCTCCGACTGCGTGTCCTCCTGCCCCCCCAGCTGTGCGTCTCCTCAGCCCCCTGGGCTGGCTGCAGCCACGGGACAGTGCAGGGAGGAGTGTGTGGGGGGCTGTGAATGTCCACCAGGTCTCTACCTTCACCAGGGGCTCTGCCTTAAAAGAGACGACTGTCCTTGTTTCCATCGCAGACGCACCTACCAGCCAGGGGACAGGATACAGCAGAGATGTAACAGCTGGTACGTGGAAACTGTTTGTGCGTCTTTACTCTGTATTTCTCTCTCTGTCTTAATCTTCATCCTCCTCCTTGCATTTAAAACATCAACCCTCCCAGCGTGTGCAGAGCAGGCCAGTGGCAGTGTACTGGGGAGAAATGTGCATCCCAGTGCAGCCTGGTAGGGGCGCTGCAGGTGACTACCTTTGACAAAAAAAGGTACTCGCTCCAGGGAGGAGACTGTCCCTTCACTGCTGTGGAGGTGAGATTCACAAAGCACTAACACACACAAAGTTAAATATGAAATGCATCGCTGTGAGTGGCTCCTTTGAGATGATGTGTGTGTGGTTGGGTGTTCAGGACTTTGTCGACAGGAAGCTGGTGGTGAGTGTACGCTGTGGGGAGTGTGCAGCAGGAGGAGGGGGAGGCGGGGGAGAGGAGGAGGAGGAGGAGGAGGAGGAGGGGGAGGCCTGGGTTGTCTTAGGGAGATGTCAGTGACGGCTCTCCGCACCACCATCACCATCACAGACACAGGTGAGATATTCTGACAGTGAACGCAACACAAAAAACTTTTTCCTTACTTATTGTTAAAGGAGTCTTTGTGTTGCTTACAGCCCGTCAGTTTCAGATCTGCGGGTACCTTCTGCTAGCTTACGGTTGGTATATTCACTTCCAGGCGCAGTGACGCTCAACGGCCAGAGGGAGCCGTTGCCCGTGGTGACCGGGGACCTGGTTGTGTACAGGGCCTCGTCTTCATTTGTCCTCATCCAGGCTTTTGGGGCCCAGCTGCTCTGGCACCTTGATGGACCTTTGGCCCTCATCACACTGCAACCTGGCTTTGCTAACAAGGTGACGGTCACACCTCCCATGGTTCTTTCACTTGTGTACCAAGTACAGACCTTTTGGCAGTCTGAGTTTACATGCAGCTCTACATTTAACTTCACCAAAGGGATGCAAAATGGCCATAATTTGTATCTTCTTTGATTAAACAAGATCATTTGTTCCACAGTTTGAGTTATAAAGCGTAAATGCTGTATTAAAGGTGCGCGGCCTGTGTGGGACGCTGACCTGGAACCAGCACGATGACTTCACCACCCCAGAGGGAGACGTGGAGAACAGCGTGTTATCCTTTGCAGGGAAATTCACCAGGGACCGCTGTAGCCTACCTGCAGGAGCTCCACCTGACCCCTGCACCACATACACCCAGAGGAGACAGTACGCCGAGACAGTGTGCTCCGTCATACACAGCCCCGTCTTTCAGGTAGTGTGCATGTGTTAAAGCTCCTGCTGTGTCAGGGGAGAGTTGATATTTAGCCTGTCCTCTCTGTTTCATGCACACGAGCACCTCCATCTTTGATTTTGTAGGCGTGTCACGACGTGGTGGAGAGGGAGCCCTATTATCGCCTCTGTCTGTCAGAGGTTTGTGGCTGCCATCCACAGAGGACCTGTCACTGCACCATCCTCACCGCCTACACCCGACACTGCGCTCAGGAGGGCGCAGCCATCCGTTGGCGCAATCAGACCTTCTGCTGTAAGTTGAGGCCACTTGCTAGGTGGTGCTACTGGATGTCTATTGCTGGTTGCCATGGCGACATGTCCAAAATGTCCACAAAATCTCAGTTAAACCAGGGCAGCTGACCACAAATCAATCTACCAATCATTCTTGGAGGACGGGAGTCTTAAATGGGGTTTAATTAGTTAAGTGGCAATTTTAACAATGCTGGCAGCAGTGCTCTGATGCTACAAAGCTTCAGTTAGGAAGTTGTGCCCATGCGCATCCTCTGATGTGGGATTAGAAAACATTTCCACAGTGGACACATTTTCCTTTGCAAAAACTCCTCAGCAGGATTTGGTGCTCTGTTGTTTTCAGCCTTTAAAACAATAACCACAAACTGTACTGAGGTGCACTGCATTTGTCCCGTCCTGTCTCCCCAGCCGTTCAGTGTTCGGGGGGTCAGGTGTACCAGGAATGCGGCCGTGCCTGCGGAGCCTCCTGTTCTGAGAGCTGGACCTGCGATGATACTGGTGGTGAAATGGGTCTTAGGACGTGTGTTCCAGGTTGCCAGTGCCCTCCAGGACTGGTGCAGGACCACCAGGGCCAGTGTGTTCCCATCGCCATGTGCCCCTGCGTGCAAGGAGACAAGATGTACCAGCCTGGAGCTGTAATTCAGAATAACTGTAATACCTGGTATGTTGTAGGAGGGGGATCTCTCAAATGTGTTTAAATCAGGCTGCACATATTCTTTTAGAACATTTTGGCTGGCACAGTCTGCAGGTTTGGGGGTTAGAGTGTTTCTATTTCACCTTAGTTTTTCTCTTTTACTGCCAGATTTAGACGGAAAACATTAAGTCTTTTGCTAAAAGGACAGCAGACATACTAAACCTGTCAAAAGCCAACACCGTGGTGGAGGTTAAATCAGTACGAGCTCTTACTGACCCACTTAGATGTCATATTTTACAGCACATCATAAAAACAGTCCTTTCTCTTTTATGGCCAAGCGTTCGCTGCTTTTATCATGCGGTAGGTGTGATAAAGAATCCAAGGACGCGAGCAGCTTTTCTCTTTTGAGCACAGCTTTGATGCAGTTACAACATAATATCGCCTTATGGTGTTTTTGAGTGAGCCTTGATCCTCTCAGGTGACTAAATCAAGCGGTGAAAGTCCCTGAAATAGACAGTTCCACTGAGGATCCAGTATAACCTGCTATAATCCAGGGGTCACTGTGAGCGGCCTTGCGTTATATTATTTTTTGATCATGGCTGTTACAAAGATTTGATCCCCACCATGTGCTGACGCGACACTATTAGAGAGATGTTACAATCACGAATGTACCACGAGAGCACGTAATCCTCAGTGAGCTCCCGGTGGTGCAAGAGCTCTGATGAAATCACCCTATGTTCCTGCTCCCTGATACAGGATAGGTTGATTTCATTGCATCTCTTCACCGCATAACCACAGCGATCAACACTCATTGGGCGTGAGCCATTGGTTAATGAGCCGCTGTTCAGCCGCTGTAGTACTAGGAAGCTACGAGTACTTTGTATCTCTCTGGTTTTATTATCAGGGCATGTGTGTGCCTGTGCATGGTGCTTTCGGTACGTGACTCCTTGTCTTTGTGTTGTAACTGCTGAGATGCATCTCGGGCCGTGCATTGACCTGATTAGCTGCTAGGAGGAATTTGGGTTGCATAATTGGCTGTTGGTTCCAGTCAGCTGATTCTCATCACACCTCATACTGCCTTTGCTATTGCCTTAAACACCCATCTGACATGACAACTTGATTCAGGACTGATTAAAATGACTCCTTCCTTCCTCTTTCCTCCACAGCATGTGTGAGAAAGGACGGTTTAACTGCACCCAGGAGCGCTGCGAGGAGGTGAACCAGTGTCCAGGCTCTCTGGTCTACTCCCCACGCTCCTGCCTCCTCACCTGCTCCAGCCTGGACCCTCCTGGACAACAGCAGGGGTCCAGTGCTGCACAGTCGGGCTGCAGGGAGCCCCTGTCAGGATGCGTCTGTCCCCAGGGAACTGTGCTGCTCGTGGGTGAAACTTCAAATGTAGTTTTCTGAGTGGATATAGGATAACAGTTGAAAGCACATGCAATTATAAACTGATTTATTTTTTTGCCTTTTGGGTGCAGCCATGCGCATCAAGTTCATGCGGTGAAGTATTTACAGACGCTTATTCACACATTATGAAACGGAGCAACGTCAGCATTCGTTTTGAGTGTTGGTCTAACATTTGCTCTCCTTATCGCTGAGAAATAGCTCATCCGGCTCTCTGGCTGCCAACGGCACAGACGCCGCGTCGAAACAGCAGCACTACCTTGATAGAGCTGTGAAGCAGAACAGTCAAGCTGTGGGTTTAAGTTACAACCAAAACAACAGCGTACACCTTTTCTCTTTACAAGACACACATTCGACACGATCATTCACAGTCATAAACATAATGCACTTTAAGTGTTAGCTGCTGCTGATATGGAGTAGTAAGAAGCAGTCGCTGTGTTTTGGCTGCAGTTTTGTGATGGAGCTGGGCTATCACTATCTTTTTCACCATTTCGCCTCACTAATTATAAAATGTGTCATCATGATGGAGGTGCTCCATGATGCTAGAGGTGTATTATAACCATCAAACTGACTCATTTGTAAGGGAATGAACTTTTTCTGCGTGGAAACCCTCAAGTGGCACAAGAAATGGGTTAGAACTCAACCTGAGAGCTCTAAGTGTGTCTGATTAATTACGTGGAAACGCAGGCAACAGACACTTCATGTGGCTGGGTTTTGACCTCAGTGTGTTATGTCTTCTCTGGTTCACCTCAGGGCGATCGCTGCGTTCTGCCAGATGAGTGCCCGTGCCACCACAATGGCCGGCTTTACTACAGCAACGACACCATCATTAAAGACTGCAACACATGGTACAGTACGCGGCAAGTCTCGTTACACCCCTTTAACGTTTCATTATCTAACTGTACTTCTTCATTCGTTCCTGCAGTGTGTGTAGGGAGCGCCGCTGGCACTGCAGCCAGTCCGCCTGCGCCGGCGTGTGTGTGGCGACTGGCGACCCGCACTATGTGACGTTTGACGGCCGCTGTTACTCTTTCCTGGGCGACTGCCAGTACGTGCTGGCGAGGGAGACAAGTGGTTTGTTCAGCGTCACGGCAGAGAACGTGCCCTGCGGGAGCACCGGGGTCACTTGTACAAAGTCGGTCACCCTCAGCCTGGGAAACACCGTCATCCATCTGCTGAGAGGTGGGACGGTGGATGTTATGGGAGAAGATGAAGCTGATGACAGGAAATGACTTTAGGAAGCAGTCACTTGTGCTAAGCTGTCTTGTCTCCGCCCCTCAGGTAAAGCTGTGACAGTAAATGGGATGCCAGTCAGCCTACCGAAGTCTTACAGTGGCAGCGGTCTGACTTTGGAAAGAGTCGGCCTGTTTGTCTCGCTCTCTTCTCAGCTTGGGGTCACTCTGCTATGGGATGGAGGTAGGACACCCTCCCGTCAACCTCAGCAACCTCACATAATGATAATGTCATTTCAGTACGCAGAGTTGCACCAGAGAAACGCTTGACAGTTAAAGAACGAGACACAGGTGTACCTAATCAACAAATGAGACACCGGTGAAAATGGCATAGGAGGAAAAACTGTACACAATAAAACAGGAAATGATCACAAACAGAACTCCAACAAATAAACCTTACAGGATGCTCTGTATTTCCCACCATGGAGCTCTGACAGTGATGAGTTCTGATTGGTTCACATGGCATTGTTGGTGTAATCACTCCCATCGTCAATAGGGGGAGACAAAATCCCATACTCTACTTTTGATCAACAACTGTGGCTGTCTTTCCAGGTATGCGTGTGTATGTGCGTCTGGCAGCCCACCTGCGGGGTCGGGTCGGGGGCCTGTGTGGTAACTTTGATGGGGACATAGAGAATGACTTCACTACACGGCAGGGCATCATGGAGTCTACAGCCGAGCTGTTTGGAAACTCCTGGAAGGTCAGCCCCTCCTGCCCCGACGTGGCAGACCAGGACCTCCGAGACCCCTGCACAGTGAGTTCAGGCCAGACACATGCACATTAAGCTGATGTTTGCACGAACTTGGTTTTACTTAACTTGGACATTGCTGTAAAACCAGTTTTGACTATAAACTGTTTTTCCTGCACACATCTGCAAACTCAACTCACCTCTTCTCTTTGTTATGTTCAGCTGAACCCCCACAGGGTGACCTGGGCCAGGAAGAGGTGTGCAGTCCTGACTCAGGAGCTCTTCTCTCTGTGCCACCCTGAGGTGCCCTTCCAGCAGTACTATGACTGGTGTATCTTTGATGCTTGTGGGTGAGCGACTGCACTAACCACTGATCATTGTCAAAATGATATTTCAGCATTGTGTAATCTACTATGCCCAGGTGTCTCTCATCTAAAGTTTATTACTTAAACTAATAGCACTATTTCTTTGTTTGTGTGTTGTAGCTGTGACTCAGGTGGGGACTGTGAGTGTCTCTGCACAGCCATTGCTGCCTACGCTGAAGAGTGTAATCGCAGAGGGGTCTATATCCGCTGGAGGTCCCAGGAGCTCTGTCGTATGTTGAAGACAATCTTTAACCCTGCCGTGCTGATACTTTTATTCTTAATTCTAGCGTTGCTTTATTTTCCTCTGTCTGCCTCATCCCTCACAGCTCTGCAGTGTGAGAACGGACTGGTGTATGATCCCTGCGGTCCAGCTTGCTCTCCCTCATGTCCCAGTGTCCGGCAGAGTCCACACTCTCACTGCGGCGCCCTCTCCTGTGTGGAGGGCTGCTTCTGCCCTGCCGGGACTGTCTTGCACGGTAAGGCACTTTTATCAAACTAATCCTGAGTCACAAAAGATGATATATATGTTTTTATGGAATGGTAATTTGTGAATTGATAGACTCTCCTCAATCAACCACCCTCAGAACAAACGTTCTTACCTCACAGCTGGCAAAGCCCTAGGTGTAGCAGAGTCATTACTATGTTTTCTCTTTGACAGGGGAGAGTTGTGTCGTTCCCACTCAGTGTCCCTGTGAGTGGGAGGGCTCCATCTTTCCACCTGGAACTACCATCACACAACACTGCCAGAACTGGTCAGTCGATCAAACGCTTATTAGAGTGTAATCTATTCTTTTTTCCTACATTAATAATGATCGAAGTTATGTGAGTTTCTTTGTGTTTGCCTGCCCAGTTCCTGTCAGGATGGTGCGTGGCAGTGTGAGGGTGTGGCTTGCGCTCCTCCCTCCCCTTCCTGTCTGGAATCAGAGTTTACCTGTGCTGGGGGGCGCTGCATCCCTTCCCATTGGGTGTGTGACAATGAGGACGACTGTGGCGACGGTTCAGATGAGGTCTGCCCATCCACCTGCTCTCCAGACCAATTCCGCTGCGCCAGCATGCCAAGGTGAACCCAGGCTACCTTCGGTTTACCAAAGGATTAAGCTCAGCTAGAAAATAATTAAATTATGTCAGTCAGCTTCTCAGTTGGGATTCCTTCAGTGTTGATGGTTCAGGAGGTTTTTACTGGGAGCTGAATTCTCCACAGAGGTCTCCTCCTCTCCAGAACAAACAGAGCCGCTGATTCAAACCCAGAGAAACACTGAATAAAGCAGTTCCACCTTAAAAACCACTGTTTCTCCCACGATGTTCATGCGAAAGTTGTCAGAATGTGGAGATTGTTCTCAAAGGCTCCATCCAGACACGCTGAACGTGTGAGTGGTAGCATGCCAGTCGTGTTTTCATGTTTGAAAGAGTCAGTCTTTCTAAAGTAACTGAAATGAATTGACATGAACCCTGCAGTGGCCCGTGTTTGAACCTGGCTCTGCGTTGTGATGGACACCCAGACTGCGCCGACCAATCGGATGAAGAGTTCTGTGGACCTGCCACCCCCATGCCCCCGTGCCCACCGGGGGAGTTCCAGTGTTCCAGTGGGAAGTGCCTGCCAGCCAGCCGTGTGTGTGACGGCCGGCTGGACTGTGGTTTCGCTGATGGGTCTGATGAGCAGGGTAATGTCTCACTCTGTCCAGCAGCACACTCCGTATGCAAAGTCAGCTGGATAGACAAACAGTGTGCTCTACTTCTTACTGCACCATTGTGTACAGTATCTATGCTACTGTGTGATGAACTCTGCTTTTCTCGGTCCAGACTGCGGTGTGGTGTGTGATGAAGGGGAATTCCTGTGTGCTGGAGGACGTTGCATTCTCTACCTTCACCGCTGTGATGGACATGATGACTGCGGGGACCTCAGTGATGAGAGGGGGTGTGTTTTCAGACCTGCTGAATTTTGATATTTGAGATTGTGAGCGGTTGAATTAACTGGTATTTTTAAATATGCTCAGAGTTTGTCCTGCTAAGGTTGCTGATTTAATCCATTCAGGCAATAAAACAGATTTTACACTCCACAATTGCATTATAACCTGAATGTTTTGTCTGGTTTTAGGTGTGTGTGCGCACCAGGTGAGTTTCAGTGCCCTGGTGAGCAGTGTGTCCCTGCAGACAGAGTGTGTGACGGACGCAGAGACTGCCCCTCCGGAACAGACGAAGCCGTCTGTCCAAGTAAAGGTACCCGTGATAATACAGTTTAGGCTGTTTGATAACTCCCAGCCAATTAAACTAAAGTGTCTTCTAAAGGTTCAATAGCCTTTCACCCTGCATGGATCAGTAATTGGATTTAATCTGTTTTGTGTGTGGCAGTGACCTGTGCTCCCGACCAGTTTGCCTGTAGTGATGGTACATGTGTTGCCACCGCTACGTTGTGCGATGGAACAACAGACTGTCCAAGGGGAGAGGACGAGAACAGAACCAACTGCTTCAATGTTGTCGTAACGCCGGTCCCCCTACCTGTCACCCCGACTATGCCCACCTCAGGTAATGATAATCAAAGTTAACAGAGGCCAGTTTGTTCAGTATTCAGTGTTTCTCACCCGTGCTTCGACAGTTTGTAGGTCCTATGAGTTCAGCTGTGCCACCGGTGGGCGGTGTGTGCCTCAGGCCTGGCGTTGTGATGGGGAAACAGACTGTATGGACGGGAGTGATGAGCAGCAGTGTGCCACCCCCTGTGGCCGTGGACAGGTGCCTTGCCTCAGTGGGGACCAGTGTGTGGACTACCAGCAGCTCTGTGATGGGACCCCACACTGCAGAGATGCATCGGATGAGAGTATCGATAACTGTGGTAAGTTAGTGTCAGAACAAAAATGTGTTTAAGCATCAAGGAGAATCTGGAGTTTATATCACGAGGCCACAGAAGCCGTTTTTGTCTAAAGACGTAATTCCACCCACCAGGCTCTACTCGGATCCCTCCCTGTCCAGGCAGTTTCCCATGTGACAACCGCACCTGTGTGAACATGTCGCAGGTGTGCAACGGCGTTCCAGACTGTCCACGGGGGGATGATGAGTTGGTGTGTGGTGAGTTCTGTCAATACATAGGGAGAAGAGAGAGGTGAGGATGGATGGAGTGAAGAGATGAAGCAAGGGAGGACTGCAGAAAACAAATATCCAAACTGTGAAAGACAGGAAATGAAAAAGGAAGCATAGAAGAAGAGAGGAAAGTGCTTTGAGGGATAAAAGAAGGGAAACGGAAAGGCAGTAAATAGCCAAGTCTCCCATATTAACATATTTGATGGTGATGAATCTTTTCGTGTCCAGATAAAACCATCTCACCAGCGCCGCCTGGCATCAAGAACACCACTGTCACCTGCCCTGAGTTCACCTGTATGGACGGATCCTGTGTCCCCTTCAACATGGTAAGTCTACAGCAGACATGGTACACATGCATCATCAGAAAACCCAGCTCTGTGTGTACGTTTAAAGCAGGTGACTGCACAGTTGGACAAGGACCGAATTGCCTCTTTTGTATGAGGAAGGTGAAGCAAAGCTGGATGATTCCACCTGTGCTTTTGTGAAACTGAGGCTCTGACAGCTTAATTTTGCTGTTAATAATTCCAATGACTACCTTTTTAAAGAATGATGATGAATCAGATATAGTGACATGTCCTAATTAACAGTCATCGCCATCATTCATCATATGAAACAGTGATCAGTGATTCTCTGGGAGAAATGTTATAATTTGTCTGATATCCAGAATGATCAGACGTGGAACCTGTGTGTTCATCTTCCTTAGTTAAACTCAACCCATACTGTTCACTGACCTAACCGTATTATTTAGGTGTGTAATGGTGTGGTAGACTGCCCAGACTCATCACTAGCACCACTTGGAGGCCCCACTGATGAGCAGGGTTGTAGAAGCTGGAGCTCCTGGGGTCCATGGAGTCCCTGCAGCACCTCCTGTGGTCCAGGCTACATGAGCCGGCATAGAACCTGCCCTCCAGGAGACCCACTGCACCACTGTCAGGGGCAGGGCTTCCAGAAACAGCAATGCTTCAACACCACCTGCCCAGGTAAAGAGGAGGACATGAATTGAAAATGAATTATGCTTCAGCATCTGTTGTTAAAATGTGACACTCTCTCCCACCTCCTCCAGTGGATGGTCAGTGGCTGCCGTGGGTGAACTGGTCGAACTGTTCCAGTGGTTGTGGCGGAGTGCAGGTCAGACACAGAGGCTGCATCCCTCCTCGCTATGGAGGCAGAGACTGTTCCCAGCTCCCTGGACCATCCAAACTAGCCATGGAAATCAGTAAGCGCTGTCTGTAAACTGACTCAGAACTAACATTCCTCAGCCTTCCTCTGTGTCTCTTTCACTGTGACTGTAGTATTGACTTTGACACAAACAAGATTCCATTCAGCTGCATGGTGCTGGAGTGGAGGCAGAAATGTCATGTGTGGTACCCTTCTAAATCTGTTTACATATTCTTCTTGTTTACATATTCTTCTTTTATATTTCAGCTCAGTCTTAATTATATCGCATACCATGAAAATGAGATGGCTGAGTTCTCGCTTTTAGGTGGTCATTTTAATATGCGTTAATAAATTTAATTGTAATTTTTTTCGAAGAAGTAGAAATCTCCTCTGTTTGGAGTAGACCATGAACTTCTCATGTCCGTTTTCTGTTCGTTAATTGGGTAGCCAGGTGTCAATCTGTCATTATCAGCCAATTAGTGCAAAGTACACACAATTGCGCGTATTGTAACCTGCGCGGTCCCTAGAAGGGTGGGTTTAAACGAAAACGAGAGGGCGACGAGACGGAGTCAGAGAGACGCGGGCGAAAGTAGAGAGATGTTAGGCGATGGTTGTGAGTTCATTAAGCTCAGTTAAATTACTGTTTTTCACCCAAGTTAAGAGCTGGTTGTCTTATAATCGTTTGTACTCTGCTAACACGACTGAATGAGTGGTGTGTGAAGCAGTTTTTAGTCAGTAATGTTGCTAAGCTAGCGCGAACAGATAAGGTCTATAGTTTCCTTAGGTGTGATGCGCGGGAGTTAATGCCCACATTAACAGTATAGCTATTCGGTAAGCTAAACTGGCCTCTCTACAGCTTCAGTCATGTATTGAATTTCGGAACTGTATACACACACACACACACACACAAAGGTATGTGCCATAATCAAAACTGGAATTGAGTAGGTGGGCTACAAGTGGGGGTGCGTTTGGGATTGTGTGAACTTCTCTGTGTATTTGTGAGCTCATTTAACTGAAGCTAAAGCTAAATCAGTTAGCTATAGCCCCATTGCGATTGTGTGTCTAGGATGGAAATGGAACAGATGTTCAGTCTTAGTCTTACATGACCAAGGCTATCATACCTGGACAGCCACTTGCTGCAGATGAACTGGGACCTTGGGTAGTTCATGTCAATGAGACCCAAAGGCCCCCTCAGTGAAGAAGAGGGTTTCCAGTCCAAGCCACTGTCATTTCCTAGAAAATGAAGGGAAGACGTTGGTTGATGTCAAAGGCTTGCCCACTCCTGCTCCACTCAGCACCCCAGCCCTCAACAAAGAACTTCTGAATGAAGGCGATGCTTTGCTAAACTTTGCTGGTCTCAGTTATGCAACCTATGCTACATTAAGAAGGGAAGTGTGATGCCTGGGCAGAGCAGACCACCCACATGCTGGGTTAGTGGCAGTGTTCTGACGTTGTGAAGGAACAGAGTAGCTGAAAGTCCTAAAATGCCAGCAGCAGACATTGTCCATGGGTTGATAGTTGCTAATCTCTATGCCAATCCAGATGATTTCAAAGCCCTGGAGACAGTTTTTGGAACTGCAGACAGTGCAGATGATCTCACGGTGAGGCCCCGTAACAGATTCTACCAAGAAGATAAGACATAAGACATGATCCTTGAAAGACTAAATGTAAAGAAAGCTGCTTTTTCAGCTGTAAGAAGTGCTGTGTCTGCTACAGCCCCAGCTGCATCATTACAGCCACGCCCTACTTCAGCAAGGGTTTCAAGGGCCCAGAGTGATCTTGCCCGCCTGCCCTGTGCATATTCTACAAACTGTTTGTAAGGGAAGGTGTCTGTAGATTACTTTATTCTGTGTC
This sequence comes from Datnioides undecimradiatus, assembly GCA_008933995.1. Classification (NCBI taxonomy): domain Eukaryota; kingdom Metazoa; phylum Chordata; class Actinopteri; order Lobotiformes; family Datnioididae; genus Datnioides; species Datnioides undecimradiatus. The sequence goes on from WARS01000010.1 coordinate 12,457,631, forward strand.
TAATTTTATATGCAAAGAAATGTTTATGATATAGAACCAGTAACAGAAGTAGTTGTGATCTTCGATGAAAAATTAAAATGTAAAGTATTTCTCATATTTTTCTGTCCAGCATCAAGTATTTATCAGGTTTGGATGTGTGTGCTTTCGGAAATACTGTAATCTTACAATTAGTTAAACCAAACCAGTAGATTAAACCAACCACATGAAAAATTGGAAATATAGCCACACTAAATCAAACTGATTAAGAATCACAGAATCAAAGAAAATGGGGAAGATAAGTCAGATTTTAATTTTTAAGGCCCTCACTCTTCTTCCTCCCTGTTCCGCCTCAGAGCCGTGTCCTGATGATGGATGTGCCAACACCAGCTGTCCTGCTGGGCAGGTGAGACACAGCTGTGTTCCCTGTCCAGTGTCCTGTGCCCACATCAGCAGTGAGATGCCCTGTGATCCGCCGGCAGCTCCCTGCTCCTCAGGTCGGTCTGCAGGACTTTAAAATACCTCATAATCCAAAATAAGCTGTTGCCATTTTGCATTTGCTGAATTTGCCAAATTCATTTACACTCAGTCACATGTCTCTTTAAACTTTGTCGTCAATGCGTCTCTCACTTCAGGTTGTTGGTGTCCAGAGGGCCAGGTGATGAGCTATACGCAACAGTGTGTGTTCCCAGAAGAGTGCATGTGTGAGGCGGCAGGTGTGCGCTATTGGCCGGGCCAGCAGATTAAAGTGGACTGTGAGATTTGTGTTTGTGAGAGAGGAAGGCCTCAGAGATGCCAGCCTAACCCAGACTGTTCAGGTGAGTCCGTCATATGCAAACTGTTTCACATCAAGGTCCGCATCAATTCACTGTTACTCCCGTCCTTGGAATCAAACAGTCAGCTTTATCACACTGCAGTGCACTGTGGCTGGTCGTCGTGGTCTGAGTGGGGAGAGTGTTTGGGGCCCTGTGGTGTTCAGAGCGTCCAGTGGTCGTTCCGCAGCCCGAACAATCCCACCAAGTATGGAGATGGGAGAACATGCCGAGGAATATACAGGAAAGCTCGTCGGTATGGAAACTCAGTCACTCAGATTGTTCCAAATGTAGCATCCCGCCCGTCTATCCTGTTTCATTTGGAAATATGTCACAATACAGAAGCTATACATTCCAAATGAGGCTTGTATGGACTTGAGATGCAAAGAAAATGATTATCGTGACCAATTTCCTGAGCACCTCCTGTCTATCCAGAGGGTTAGCCTAGCCTCTTAACTTTCTGGAATCGAGCCATCATCTCAACTAAGATGCAGATGAGTACAGTTGTCATCCACAGTGGGTGGAGTCCTGTGGCTTTGACAGCCCTTTGTCCTTCTACAAGTTTGAAAAATGCCCTCTTGTACAAATGATCTCAAAATCAATTCACAAACACAAACACACATGTCGTCTATTACTCCTGTATTTGTGTGTGTGTGTGTGTGTGTGTGTGCGTGTGTGTGTGTGTATGTGCGTGCATATGCAGGTGCCAGACAGACCCCTGTGATGAGTGTGAGTACCAGGGTCAGAGCCACGCTGTGGGAGACAGGTGGCGATCGGACCACTGTCAGTTATGTCACTGTCTGCCCAACCTTACAGTGCAGTGCTCCCCCTACTGTCCTTACGCTGTCAGTGGATGTCCACATGTAAGAATTAGACCTGTTTGTGTCTGTTTACGTCTCGTGTGCATTTATGCACTAATGTGAACGCGCTTACTGTATATTTGCTCTATGTGTTATGGAAATATGATGCTATGCATCTGAGTTTGACTGCGTATGCTCTTACTCTGACTGCATGTGTGTCTCTGTCTTATCTGTCCATGTAAACACTCTCATTTCCTCTGTATCCTTTGCTTTTGTCCTCTGCATAGTTGTGTCCCATAGCAACCCTGCCTCACCTGTGACTGAATCCAATGTTGATTGTTGGTTTGTTTGCGCAGGGTCAGAGTCTGGTGCCTGGAGAGGGAGACAGCTGTTGTTACTGCCAAGGTAAAGTTATACCTGTTGTTCTGCTATCTGCACTGATTGATAATGATTAATAAAATTACCTGCACGCAGGAGTTCTATGCAACTAACTACACACCATGGTTAGTAACGCTGTCGCTGAGGGATCACTAATGTCAGGGATGACGTTGATCCCAGTAAATGAAGGGAAATATAATAGAGTGCTTTTCTATGGTCTATAGATCTACTAACTGACAGCAACATGGTCGTCAGTGAGGATAAATCAAATAAAGGCTAAAATATCCTCATTCAGTACAGTGTGCTGCTTACAGTACACATTAAAAGAGAACCCCTGCCTGTGTAAATCGCCAATGGACAGCTGTAAGGTTCATTGTTGCGGACATTGCCACAATAAGATGTTCATCTTTCCACTCCGCAACATCCTTGTAGGAGAAAACGACACCATTGCTACAACAGTCAGTCCCGTCACCGTGACCTCCAAACCAGCAGAGGTCACTACACCCCTGGTTCCCACCTATCCGCTTCCTCCTGGAGGTTAGAGTCATTTTCCTTTTAATCAGTTGGTCATGCAGTTCCGTAGATGTACAATATAGCTTATTTATTGTCTGTGATGATTATTTCCAGTCATTTCGATTTTTGGTGGACTCTCACCTCATCTCCTCTTCTCTTCAGATGAGTGTTGGTCTCCCTTGGGTGTTCAGTCTCTCCCGGCTTCCAGCTTCAGTGCCTCATCACAGCAGACCGGTCACCCGCCTGAGGCAGGTCGCCTCCATGGATGGGACCCCCACAGAGACCTCCAGGTACACTCAGCCCACTGTTTCTGGATTTTATACAAACGACCAGACGCTATATTTGCTATAAATCATCTTTACTCTCTTCAGTCCTTTTAGATGCCTGGTGTGATTGGTCTTTTGCTACTGACCTCTGAAAAGCTAGCATTAGCTCCTTGGGCCCAGCAACGTTAATGTTTAAGCCACGCTTAGTAGATTTCACAGTGCTGCGCTAGTTTCCAAACATTCGGTATGGAGTAAATATCTTGCCATCTGTTGGCCATGAATGTTGGTACAGAGATTCATGTGGTCTCTGTCAGTCTTACTGTTGTCATCAGGTTGCTGACTTCATGTCAACTTGATATTAGTAAGTAGAACTGGGAAACAGATTTTTCTGGAATCTCTGATATATCCTGGCACGTCCTACTGCAGAAGTGCCTGAATACTGGACAGGTATGAGTGCCTCGCTGACTGTCTGTCAGTGTGATTTAACCAAAATGAAATGCACGAAATGTTACAGGGTTGGAGTCCAGAACCTGAGGAGTATAAGGACCTGCCGCAGCGTGGTCCTGAGGGACACACCAACAGCACACAGAGCCCCTATCTTCAGATAGACCTGCTGAGACCTCACAACATCACCGGTAAACATTGGCACAGGGGCCTTAGAACAGGCACAGATTGCTGGTCCAGCATCCTGTGTACTTGAAGTGAATTCCAATGAAAGAAATCTTACTGTTTATCAGTGAAACCAATAAAATGCGCTCCATCTCTGCTCCTCTGAAGGTGTGCTAACCCAGGGTGGTGGTGTGTTCGGCACCTTCGTGTCCAGTTTCTACCTGCAGTTCAGCCGGGATGGCAGACAGTGGCACACTTACAAAGAGCTTGTGACCGATGCCCGGCCCAGAGCCAAGGTCAGACATCAAGCCAAGTCCCTGCAACTTCAACTTTAACTTGCCATTGCTTTATCACATCTTAAAAGTCACGGATTACCCCCCCACCCCCCCAGGTTTTTCACGGCAACCAGGATGATCGCGGGGTGGCAGAGAGCCGCCTGGACAGGATGGTGTCGGCTCAGTTTGTCCGCCTGCTGCCACACGACTTCCACAACGGCATCTACCTTCGGCTGGAGATCATGGGCTGTGGAGATGGTCAGTTAGCTGCTTTTTGGTATTCAATGACAAAATGTGTAAATCTAATTGTAATAATGGAGTCCTCTCTTCTCCTCCAGGTTACCACTGGCTGACTAAGCCTACTCCTCCCTCCCCAGTCTCCCCAGAGGGAGGGTGCAGAGAGAGAGAGTTCCAGTGTGAAAATGGTCGCTGTGTGCCAGCAGGTCCGCTGGGAGTTGTCTGTGATGGGGTCAATGACTGTGGGGATGGATCAGATGAGATGTACTGTGGTGAGCTTTCTAACATAACACACTTCAGAGTGATTGCATTAGAACCTAACTTAACCTGTTTTTTCCTTGTGTTTGCCTGATCGGTCCTCACTCGCAGGCACACAGCCAGCCCCTACAGCCACCAGTCCACGCAGCTGCCCCGCCGGTCAGTTCTCCTGCCCCCCACCAGGGGGCTGCATCAAGGCCGGCCAGCGTTGTGACGGCATCACCCACTGTCCCAGAGGAGAGGATGAAACTGGCTGCCAACCCCACGACAACTTCACCACCCAATCAGACAGGTGGAGGTTATTATTAGGATTTGTCGATAACTCCTGCATCAGTGTTGTAAAGTAATCAATAAAGATTTGAGCCATTTCCTCCTGTTCATATTGTGCACTAATTTACAGACCCCACACACCCACTCCAGCTCCTCTCAGGACTCCATCCATGGCTGCTGTCACTCGTCCTGCAGTAACACCAACGGTAACAAGCCCGTCATTAGTCATCAGTTTCTCATAGTTCTGCATTTCCGTGTCACTGATATTAATCTTAAGTCCTTGGTTTTGCCTCTTTTCTTTTCTTACTGAGCCTAATATAAAGAGTAATGCATTGGAGAACAATTCCACTAGATATGGTCGGATGAGTCAAACTGGCTTCGTTACAAATGAACTTAAGCACAGCAACATGCTTTAGGATAGAATGACCCAGTAACCAGCATGGATTAAAACAGGGATTTATCCTATCGTTTGAATGCCTCACACCTATTTGCACAACAAATGAATTGGATAAAACCCCAGTATAACAGATGTTACTATACAGTAGGAACATGCAGTATTAATACACTGAATTTGTTTTCCAATGTATTTTCAGGTTGCTGGCCCGGGATATCGTGGTGAGTGTTAAATGCAGCGTAGAGGATTTATTTCTGTGAACCTTTTGTGTTTTGAGCATGGCCTGAATGAGCTGTAAGGTGTTCACTTTGCCAAAACTGGCTCTGTGGGATGCTGTTAAAATGACTCACTCTCTGCAGGCATCTGCTCCTCTCCCCTCGGACTGGAGGATGGACGAATTCGATACGGTCAGCTGACCTCATCCTCCCAGGGCGAGAACAACCCTGCCGATGCTGGACGACTGAACATAGTCCCTAATGTGTGAGTGATCTGATCACTGCATGTTTGTCACACTTGAGGTGTATTATAAACTAATGTGTGTTTAAAAGCCTTTTAAATGTATGATAGTTCATTTCTGGAAAGGAGAATATGAAGCGTATGGAAAATAACCTCTGTGCAGTCAGGTTATGGAGCCTGGATGGAGCCCCGTGCCTACAGACCCACAGCCATACTTTCAGGTCGACTTCCTGGAACCCACGTGGGTATCGGGCGTGGTGACCCAGGGCAGTGAGCGCATGTGGGGTTACCTCACTAAATACCGCCTGGCCTTCGCTCTGCACAGCAGCCTCTTCTCAGACTACACTGAGGAGGGGAAGCCTGGTGGCCCTGCTAAGGTATTTGGACTGATTTGGACATTCAGAGTCATATTAAAGAAGTGTTTACTGTATCCACACATACATCATATCAAATGTATGTAATGTAACATACATGGAAACGCTGTGTTGTGGTGTAGGTGTTTGAGGTGCGGATGGTGGGCAGGACCCCAGTGACCCGCTGGCTTGGACGGCTGGTCAGAGCTCGCTACCTGCGCATCATCCCCGTGGAGTTCAGACACACCTTCTACTTGCGTGTGGAGATCCTCGGCTGCAGAGGAGGTGAGGAACTGATCTGAAGGTGTTTGTTTTACAGAACTGCACCATACATGCTACCTCGCATCAGTTTTAATATGAAACACCCTCTCCTCTCCCGCACGAGTAGATGAGCTGGTGACCCCCAGCAGTGCGACAACGTCTCCCTCTGGTGGTGGGAGAGCGACTGTGCCGACCTGTAAGCCAGGCCAGTTTGCGTGCCAGCACAGTGATGAGTGTGTCTCTGTCTCTGTGCTCTGTGATGGGCGACCGGACTGCAAGGACCACTCTGACGAGATCAGCTGTGGTGAGAGCTGAGGAATGTTCTGTCACATATGTTTCTGCCATGTGATTTCACCTCCTTTGTGTTCCATTCTCATTCATTCGTATCCGTCTTCTTCCTCATCCTCCTCTTCAGGTACAGCTCCAACCAGAGGCTCTCCAGGGCTGCAGAACCAGACCACCTCCGCAGGGTCACCAGGTTTCCAAGGTGAGAGTACAACAGGTGCCCCAGGCCTCCATTCCACCAGGTCCCAGGGTGGCGTTCCTGGTGTGGCAAGCCCAGGGGTCACAGGTCAACCTGGACTTCAGAAGACGACCTCAGGTACAGTCATGATCTGCTGTTGGTCAAATCATCGTTTCATCTGTTGTTTTGTTGTTTCACAGCAGCAGAGTCGACTTTTTAATTATTTGTGTGTGATACACAATCAGGACATTGGACCAGCAGACCATCCATCTACCCAGGGGTCACCACAGGTCAGCCTGGACTGCATCTCACAACAACCCTCGACTCCGGAAGACCTGGGATACAAACAACAGGTGGGATAAACAATGTCCCTGCCAGTTATCCTCCAACCAGACATGAAGTAAAACCTATACAGTCCTGACATATGTTCTATGTTCATTTACAGCCCAGTGGATTACTACGACCCCCTATGATGGCGGCCTACCCAGAGTGCTTTGCGTGGAGGGCCAGTTCGCATGCCGGTCATTTGGCTGCGTTGACTCAGCGCAGGTGTGTAACGGCCGACGGGACTGTTTGGACGGGTCAGATGAAGAACGCTGTGGTACGCATCAACATCCTGTGTTTCCCATATTTCCATGCTTGTGTCTGAATCACCCCACCAGGTTGAAAAATGACAAAAGTCCCCTTTAACAGATGCTGTCAGTGTGGAAAACTGGTATTGATGTTAACTGAAGATGCAGAATATAGTTTCATAATAGCTGTCATACATGCTGAATACATAAGCTCTTTGGAAAAATTAAAAATCAATGTAATTAAATCAATTAAAGTAATGTTATTTGTGCAAAACCTCAGTTTGAGTACAGTCTGTTATTGTATTCCGTTTGTCTACAGGCACCACAGTTAGCCCGACAGTGACTCCACAGGGCCCACTGGTGCCCAGCCCCTGCTCCCCTAAGCAATTCTCCTGTTCCAGTGGCGAGTGTGTTCACCTGGACCGCAGGTGTGACCTGCAGAAGGACTGTGTGGATGGATCAGATGAGAAAGACTGTCGTAAGCTATATGAACACCTCAGAACTAGCAATAAGACAGAACAAAACGGGGGGAGACTGATTACCTCTCTCCTGCTGTAGTGGACTGCATCCTGTCCCCGTGGACAGCATGGAGTGCGTGCAGCGTGTCCTGTGGCCTGGGCTCTTTGTTCCGGCAGAGGGACATACTGAGGGAGGCTCTGCCGGGAGGGGCCTGTGGTGGAGCTCAGTTTGACAGCCGAGCCTGTTTCCCCCGAGCATGTCCAGGTCTGTTCTCTGAACCCGATGCCGAACAGGATCCAGCTTTTCACAACATCTTGTTTAATGGTTCTCATCTTAATCTAATTCCACTGGCTCCTTTTGTAGTTGATGGTCACTGGTCGGAGTGGACGGAGTGGTCAGAGTGTGATGCTCAGTGTGGAGGTGGGGTCAGGCAGAGGAACAGAACCTGCTCAGCTCCTCCTCCTAAGAATGGTGGGCGTGACTGCTCAGGCATGACCCTGCAGAGCCAGAGCTGCAACAGCCAGCCCTGCACCAAGGACACCAGCACACAGACAGGTGACGCCTCTACTTTCCTTCTTTTTCTTCTTCTTATCTTGATCATCATGCTGCACGATGTCTGTGAAGCCTCTGAGTGATCTCTGTTCCCTGATTGGTTGTTCAGGCTGCATCAACAACATGGTGCTGGTGACTGAGGCAGACTGCCGGGCAGGAAGGGTAGAGCCCTGTCCTCCTACCTGCTCACACCTCAGCTCGACCAGCAACTGCAGCGCAGCATGTATCACGGGTAGTGTGTAGTGGTGTGATGCCACTGATTGCTTTGTCATGTCGATTGTACTGTTAGTGTTTGGGAGAAGTTCAGGCCCAGTCAGACCAAATGAAATGTTCCCTGTCCCACAGTCTATAAATGATCCCTTAATAGTTAATTGTCAATTACATATGTTTTATTGAATAATTCAGAAATAAGCAAAATACATTTTAAAGACCAGCAAACCCGTACTGAAGCCATGCAGGGATCCTTATTCTCCAGATGACAGCAGCTCACTCAGAGCTCATTCACTGAGTCCTTGTGTCCTCCAGGGTGTCGCTGTCCTGATGGTCTGTACCTTCAGGGTGGGCAGTGTGTGAATGCCAGCCGGTGTGTCTGCCTCTGGGACGGTGAAACACTGTGGCCTGGACAGACGGTCAGCAGGGACCACTGCACCACATGGTGAGAGACTCGTTCATTTGTCATTTTCTACTTTGAAAGCCTGGTTTTCAGAGCCGATGGTGTTTCTGAAACGCTGAATAATTAAAAATGTAGCTTTCTAAATAAATCAGCCATGGATATGTGACATTATTTTTAGTTTACTTTTTGAATCATAATGTCATTTTGTCTGAGGAAGAGTCATATTTATCAGTTCAGTAGAGTCCTCAGCTAAAATCCTAACACAGCATCACGATTTTCCCCATCAGTGTGTGCAAAGACGGACAAGTAACCTGTGACACCTCCAGCTGCGTGGCAGCCTGTCATTGGTCAGCCTGGTCGTCATGGTCACCTTGTGATGTAACCTGCGGTCTGGGGCTACAGCAGCGCTACAGGTGAGCCTGTTTCATGCATTATCATTAGGCTTTTATGCCAGCCTCTGTTCTCTTTCTACAAGCTCCAGTAACACTAATACACATCTGTTCTAACTGTACACCATACATATACTATTTAAAGCAAATTATTGGCTGGTTTGTGTATATAATTCCCATTTCTCACTGTATCATGTACTGTTTGTTGCTGCAGCAACGATCTGCTACAGGTATTGTTACTCTAAGTCCATTCACACTTGAAGGTCATGTTGTAACGTACAGGTTATGGAAGTGTTTTTTCTGCTCACACACCGTTTGAATTTGATTCAGGAGGCTTCAGGTCATGACTTTGTGTCGGCAGGTCTCCAGTGAACCCCGCCGGAGCGGTCAGGATTCAGCCCTGTCCAGGGGACTCCTCAGAGGCCCGCCGCTGCTTCAGCCCCTGCCTCCCCGGTAGAACAGCTCACACCCCACAGTAACACCAATACTGTCACACTCTGTGGTTTCACCTTTGCCTTCTTAGACTGAGCTCAGGTTTCTGTTGCACTGACATCAGGTTTATATTGTTATCTTTTACTAACTGTCTCTGCACTGGAATAATATATAAAAAACAATGTATCCTCCATTTCTAAGAGCCCCTCTCCACTTACTGTAGTTGTTATATTGTTATTGGCTTCACAGGATGATAAAACCAGTTTTATGAAAGTGAAAACATACAGTGTAAATCCTTGTATCAAATACTTCCAAGCTAATCTCAGGCCTGTATCATAGTTTAGTAAAACCCACACAAACTCATCTGTGGGTGACGTGATGACTTTGTCCTCCTCTTGTGCAGTATTACCAGACGGAGTGTGGAGTAAATGGACCAGCTGGTCAGAGTGCAGCAAGACGTGTTTCAACCACGTCGATGATGTTGGGATCAGGCGACGATTCCGGAGCTGCAACCACACACTCGCCCCATCGGACCACACACGCTCAGACACCGCCTGCAATGGGGACAGTGAGGAGAAGGAGCCTTGTAACACCGTACACTGCCCAGGTACTACAGACACACTGAAACCACAGTGTCCAGAATTTCTCTGTTCCTTCCACTTTCAGTCAGTGTTTTGGTGGAGAAGCCTAAAAAACTGATTTTAGTTATAAACTTTCAGTGAATGGCGGCTGGTCGCCATGGTCACCGTGGTCTCAGTGTTCATCGGAGTGTGACTCTGGCGTCCAAACAAGAGAGCGATTCTGCAGTTCACCCTCCCCGCAGCACGGGGGCCACAGCTGCGCCGGGCCACACATCCAGACAAGGGACTGCAACTCCCACCCCTGCTCAGGTACTTCATCACGTTTCCTTATTCCCCAGGTCATCAAATGATATGTGGCGTTAATATGACTCTGTAATAAAAGTCCAGCTCGATTGCTTTTTCTTTAAGGTTGTTCATTCTGTTTCTCATCTCAATGAATGCCCGTGTCCTTTTTTCCACTTGACCCCCTTCAGGTGTGTGTCCAGAGGGCATGGTGTACATGACGGCGGCAGAGTGCGAGGCTCACGGCGGCGCGTGCCCACGGGTGTGTTTGGACATGACCTCCACAGAGGTGCAGTGTGCCACTGCCTGTTACGATGGCTGCTACTGTGCTTTGGGCTTCTACCTGCTCAATGGCAGCTGTGTCCCACTGGCCCAGTGTCCGTGTTACCACCAGGGGGACCTGTACCCAACGGGTGCCACCCTGCCTGTCGATTCCTGCAATAACTGGTACAGTGAGCCTGACTTTCATTGTAAAGCAAATAAAAAGACTGTCTATAAGTGGATGATGGATTTTGGATCAGGTCCATTTCTTATAAAATCTCATTTGTCCTGTACTGCGTCTCAAACAGTACCTGCACCAATGGAGAGATGGCGTGTGGAACAGCTCCCTGCCCGGGTGAGTCACACTTCTCTTGTTACGAAGCTTTTTCCTCTCTCCTCTTTTGTGTCCATTCTGTCCATCTTTGACCATCTTCTCTCCTGTGTCTCTCAGTGGACTGTGGCTGGAGCAGCTGGACCCAGTGGAGCGCTTGCAGTCGTACCTGTGATGTTGGTGTCAGAAGGCGGTATCGCTCAGGGACCAATCCTCCTCCAGCTTCCGGAGGTCGTCCCTGCAAAGGAGACAGAGTTGGGATCGACACCTGCAGCATTGAACCCTGCTTTGGTGAGTGCTTGTTTGCTGTAGTTATTTACAGAGTCAGTGTTTTGACATGTGAAAGACTTGTTTTGCATTTAAAGAAATGAAAAACCACAGATTCTAAAAAATTAAAGACAGTAAATCGTGATGTGTCTGAAGGTGTGAAGGAGCCATGGAGCGCGTGGTCTGAGTGCTCAGTGACATGTGGAGGAGGTTACAGGACCCGAACCCGCGGGCCCATCCGAGTCCATGGCACTGCTCAGCAGTTCAGCGCCTGTAACCTGCAGCCCTGTGGTACAGCAAAGCCTTCACTTTCAAACCAAAAGCTGTGATACGGTTTTTCATCAAATCGAAGGGAAGCCACTGAGATTTAGTTTTTGTTGATCTCGGCTTGCTGTCATGTCAGGAGAGGGAAGGGTGTGTCCTCCAGGCCAGGAGTGGAAGCAGTGTGTGAGGGGAGCAGTGTCATGTACTGACCTCACAATGGACCTGAGCAGGAACTGCACGCCAGGCTGCCAGTGTCCACATGGGACGTTCCAGCAGGTGGGTGGATTGACTCCAGCACACGGTCAGCTGTCACGACCATAGTGTTCCATACTCCATGTCCGTATTTTCAGGACGGTGTGTGTGTGCTGGAGTCTGACTGTCGCTGTGATGTGGATGGAGAGCGGTACAAACCAGGAGACGCTGTGACCACTGACTGCAACAACTGGTGAACAAAGCCGACCTCGTTCTGTCTTTATCAGACTCCTCCGACATCAGTATATGAAGTGAACACTATGATTCTGTGTGTGTGTTTTTATTTCAGTACATGTGAAAAGGGGAGGCTGGTGAACTGCTCTCAAGTCAGCTGCAATGGTAAAAGACCAGCCATGGTTCTTTTTCATAGTTGTGTCATTTGAACATCTTTTCAACATGAATAACGCGCGTGCTCCCCCTTCTGTCCTCTCTGACCACATCGTTCCACACTATGTTCTGATCATCCATATGCGACACCCTCTCAGTCGACGGTCAGTGGTCAGCATGGACCCCGTGGGGTCAGTGTTCGGTGTCGTGTGGAGTGGGTCTTCAGTCCCGCTACCGGTTCTGTTCCGACCCCCAGCGCTCTGGCAGTGGCCTGCCATGCGTGGGCCCTCACAGGGAGGACCAAGCCTGCGTCAGCACTCCATGTGACCGTGAGTTTGTGTTGTGTCAGTTTAAAAGGACACTGGGACTGGTTTTAAATGATGTTTAAATGATGACGTGATGTTTCGGCTCTATCCAGGTGACGGCGGCTGGGGTCGGTGGAGTAACTGGACGGAGTGTACCAAATCATGTGGTGGGGGGGTTCGAAGCCGGAGGAGAGAGTGTGACAGCCCCAGTCCAGAGGGGGAGGGGAACTACTGTGAGGGGCTGGGGACTGAGGTCACAGCCTGTAACACTGACCACTGTCCAGGTTTGTAAGCAGAGTGTGAGGATGAGGTTGAACATGTGTTCTGTATGTACATATATGATTCCCTGTCAGTGTTCTGACACTGTGCCGTTATGTGTGTGTGTTGTCAGTGGCGCCCTGTTCGCAGGTCCCAGGCACAGTGTTCAGTAGCTGTGGTCCCTCCTGCCCTCGCTCCTGTGAGGACCTGGCTGTGAGTATCACACTGAACCTGTGCTTTAACATGACGTCCTACTTTGTCAGTGAAAGTGGAGGAACTGGTTGATGATAGGGCAACCTTCCTTCCTGTCCCTCAGCACTGTGAGTGGCAGTGTGAGCCGGGGTGCTACTGTACAGAGGGGAAGGTCCTGTCTGCTAATGGGACAGTCTGCGTGAAGAGAGAAGACTGTCCCTGCCTGGACCTCAGCACAGGACACAGGCTGGAACCAGGAGAGACCACTGAAGCCCCTGACGGATGCAACAACTGGTCAGAGCAATGCACACAACAGCAGCACACACTACACAACATTTCACATCCAGGAAAGGGAAAAAGAGAAAATCAGTGATGTTTGGTATTTCCTTTGTTTCAGCACCTGTGAGGGTGGGAGGCTCAACTGCTCCAGATCGCCCTGTCCAGGTGAGTAAGAGCAGAGCAGACAAACCTTAAAACATACATACAAAAATGGTCACATACACCGTCTTCATGTTTGACTTCATGATCAACGCTACATGAGAAACAGGCCTTAACTGTAGATTTTGCCTTGATTGGTGTGTTTCCAGTGTCTGGTGGCTGGTGTGAGTGGTCAGAGTGGACTCCGTGCTCCAGGACCTGTGGGGCGGAGTCGGTGTCCCGCTACAGGAGCTGCGGCTGTCCTGAACCCAAGGCGGGAGGAGCGGCCTGCCCTGGAGAACAGGAAACACACAACGGGGTTGGAGTTCAAATCCAGAGACAGCCGTGCCCCGTCATCACCTTCTGTCCTGGTTAGATGCCGCCACTCGCCATCACAGTTAATGGCTCCTGATGACAGGCCAACCGCTACTCTGCATTACTCACCTCTGAACTCTCACAGTATCACACACAGTTTATTTGTTTGGTTTTGTCTCTTTCCTCCTCTAGTCCACGGTTCATGGGGTTCCTGGTCAGCGTGGTCGGAGTGTGACGGGTGCGCCGGGTCGTCCACTCGCACCAGGGAGTGTAACAGTCCACCCACCAGGTTTGGTGGCCTGCCCTGCCTTGGAGCGAGCAGACAGAGACGCGGTTGCCATGACAACAACACCATCTGCTCAGGTCAGCATAACAAATGATTAAGGACTAACTGTGGATTTATGTTAAAAAGCATTCGTGGCAGGTAAAGCCTGGGAAAGAGCTGCTCGAGCTGAATAAAACAAAAGTCAAAGGGCCGTTTGCAATGAAACTGCTGCCTGAAAGGGAAAATGAATGAGCTCTCTGCTTGGGTTGACCTCTTCCTGCCCTCTCATGTCCCTGTGCATGCCCGGCTCCCACAGAGTGACAACAGGGCTAACTGATTAACAGCAAGGTGACAGGCACTGCAGCACTGTTCATCAATCATCCAGTTCAGGAGTGCATTTCATTTGCCAACACACAATCAGCAAGTTTCTTGGATTTTCTTTTCAGCCTTGATGGCTTTCAGTTCCCACAAACCGCTTGTTTCCTCCCCTCTGACTGTTATTCTGTCCAAACTGTGCCGCCTCCTGCACTCTGCAGACTGCGGTGGAGGCCAGGAGGAATGGCCCTGTGGGAAGCCCTGTCCACGCTCCTGTTCAGATCTCCATGGTGACACGGAGTGCTTGGACTCCCCCGGGTGCAGACAGACCTGCGGTTGTCCGGGTGACATGGTTCTGCAGGATGGAGTGTGTGTGGCTAGAGAGGAGTGTCGCTGCAAATACCACAACAACTCTGCTACTGGTTAGATCCACAAAGTTTATATGAAAATTGCAGTTTCATTGTGTGGGTGAACTGAACTGTGCTGATCTCTGCAGGGGCTGGGCTAATCAATAGATTCCTGTCTCTCATATAGTGATAACATCTGGCAGGCTAGATTCCAGTAACGCATCATGGGTGTGGCCTGGTGGATCTGATTGGCAGATTGCAAATCCAGGAGACAGCATCATCAGTGACTGCAAAAACTGGTAAAGCTGTCTGTATATTAATAACTGCATAAATCCTCTGTGAAATCTTTTTTCCAAACATCTTTGGTGTTTCCTTCTTTTTCACTTGACCTCAGCTCATGTGAGGCTGGGGTTCTGCAGTGTCAGTCCGTCCCTGGCTGCCATGTTGATGGTGGATGGAGCCAATGGGGGGCCTGGACAGAGTGCACACTTTCCTGCGGAGGAGGAGTCAAGTTCAGGCGACGCCAGTGTGATAACCCATCCCCTCAGAGCGGTGGGAGGGGCTGCCCGGGAGTTGCTGAACAGCAGAAAGACTGCAACGTACACCTGTGCACAGGTAGTGCTGTCTGACCAATCAGCTGCAGAGCTGACATTTGAAGACTCAACATAACTGACAAATGTCTGTCTCAGTATCAGAAACCTGAAACAGGATTAGATTTCCTACATTAAACCTTGGAAACAATCAGTGTTTTCATCCTTTCTGTTAATCTGAACGAGCAGATCTTTATCTGCGCTGCAGCTGTGTCTGTGTCTCAGCATGCATTTACTTCCAGACTCTGTGGGCCCGTGGCTCCCCTGGTCTCAGTGGTCTGTGTGTTCGGTCAGCTGTGGGGGAGGACAGCAGTCCCGCTCTCGCCTCTGCACATCTCCACCCTGCAGTGGCCTCAGCCGCCAGAGCAAGACCTGCAACACCCAGGTCTGCCTCGGTGAGTCCCTGTTTCCTGTCCAACATGTGTAGCTGTAGCTATGGCGACAAAGTTATTTGAGCCCTGAAGACTGACTGACTGAATATCTGTAATCTGTGCTCTCTCTCCATGCTGACATGTTGTTGTGCAGAAGTGGGCTGCCCTCCTGGCAGGTTGTACAGGGAGTGTGAACGAGGTGAAGGCTGTCCATTCAGCTGTGCTCAGGTCAGCGGCAGGGAAGGCTGCTACTCCGATGGCTGCGAGGAAGGCTGCCACTGCCCCCCCAACACCTACCAACACCATGGAGTCTGCCTGCAGGTGGTGCATCGTGTATAACATGCATCTGAACAAACAGGGTCACTGCACGTTTCCTAACAGACTCTAATGTGGTTGTAATGTGTGTGTTTCAGGAGTGTCCGTGTCTCGTGGACAGAGAGTTTCTGGATTCTCTGAGGAGTGTCTCTGTCACACCGCTCTCATCTCTGCTCCTCCACAACATCTCTGAGGGAGGGGAACTTCATTCTGGAGACACTCTGGTCCATGACTGCAGCAGCTGGTGAGCAGATGTCTTAGGTGTATTTACAGACATACTGTGTTTTAATACAGTCTTGTGCTGCCTTCTGCACACTGTCTTCTTCTGCTGGGCAGTAAGGGAACACTACAGCGTCTTTAAATAAGGTATCACAGTTACAATCACACAGTCTCTAAAGTCTCTAAACGAAGCCTCTCAGTTCCATAGCAAATTTAGAACACTTGGGCTCACAAGTCTAATGTCAAAGTTGTCACTGCCCCCCTCTCCGGACCAGTAGCACCACACCTCACTCCTCCCCTGTATTCCCTGTAGTGGCTGTGAACATGGCAGGTGGAACTGTTCCCTGGAGCACTGCCCAGTCGATGGAGGCCTGTCACCCTGGGGTTCCTGGAGCTCCTGCTCGCTGTCCTGCGGAGGTCTGGGACTGAAGACTCGCACCAGGGGGTGCACGCACCCCACCCCGGCCCACGGAGGGAGAGACTGCCAAGGGCCACGCCAGGAAACCACCTACTGCCAGGCCCCTGACTGCCCAGGTACAGGGTCCAGTTTAGCTGTAGAAGCTGCTATGTTTAGGGAGGGAGTGTGTTTATACGTGAACATACTCATGAATGTTCTTTGACGTAAAGGGCTGTTCTTTACAATTGAATGCCAGTATAAACAGTCATATCAGAGACAGTATATACTGCCAGATGATGCCTGTACTCACTGACTGTTTTGCTTGCTGTTGGCAGCTACAGTTGGTCCGACAGAAGAGCCACTTTTCCCAGGTAAATCATCCCTTCATACCAAGTACATCCTCAACAGTCTTCTTCTGCTTTAATGGTTTAGTTTATTCCAAACCTCTCTTCTTCATCTTTTCCCTGCACCAAAGTGTCAACATTTTAGTGACCCCCACGTTTTTCCTCCTCCTTCTTCTTTAGATGAAGATGCTGGCTTCTCTCCCTGGTCTTTATGGAGTCCCTGCAGTAAGACCTGCACCAGTGCTCTCAGCCCGGCCATGAAGACCCGTCACCGACGGTGTATGAAACCACCCTGCTCCGGAAGCTCTCAGCAAGAGAAGGCCTGTAACCTGCCTCAGTGTCCAGGTACGACCACTCATATTATGTCTGATTCCAGCCGTGAAACAGTGGCAATGTTATAAGGGACTATGGTAGCCTGCAGGGTCAAACTTGGGGACCAGCTCTGAGTTTCTACATGGCAAAATTGGTGGAAGGAAGTTTTGTCAGTCTGTGAAGAACAACCTTGGAGTTTTGAGAGAGGGACACAGCTACTGAACACTTCAGCAGTTCAGAAATAGAACTGCAGGTCCTGCTTGTGAATGAAGGCGGCTCAACATTAAGCAAGGCTCATTGCTCAGTAAGGTCATCAGCAAAAGCCTGCAAACTCTGATCTGACAACAGAGGATTCATTATTCAGACATTAAGAGCCTGTGTGTGAGAGAGCACATGATAATCAATGATCGGCATTCCCGCCATAAAACCTCTGCACAAACTGAGTTCCACAGCATCTGTCGGGCTGCTGTTTGGGGTTTGTTCTGCAGCTTGGTTTGTAATTTTTCACCATGCTTATCTCACAGACGACACAGCCGATTCTGTTATGGACTCGCCGTTTTATTTGCTGACCAGCACGGACATCAGAAGAGATTAGTACAGACAATCTGCATTAGAGGCTGTGACTGTGTGAGAATAGAGTGAAGTTTTGTGTGTAACCAGGAGGAAGGCAGCTGATTGCTTTTAGCCCAACAAAGCCGTAAACAGCAATCTGCGCAAACAAACAGGAATACCAACCAGAAAAATGATTTTGTTTGTACATCCAGCAGAGCATTAAGAAAAGATAACTACAGCGATGGAGATCAGGATTCAGCCATCATTCTGCCTTTAGAGTTAATAAGCTGCTCGTTTGATGTGGCCATCTTGAGCTTTGTGTGCAATTTCCATTACTATTACCATTACTAGATTACTATGAATGCCTTAAACAAATGGTTTACTGTAATTACGGTAATCTTTAATGACAGGACTAACAAACAGGAGAGGAGGTGCCACGCCAGCAAGATATTCAACTTCCTGGTTTGTCAGACTAATTTCTTTTGTAACACGTTCCCAGACGGAGGCGAGGTGTGTGATGGAGCCGACTGTGCGCAGAGGAACTGTTCGTGGACGGAGTGGGGAGAGTGGGGGTCCTGTTCGCGGTCCTGTGGAGTGGGTCAGCAGCAGAGGATCCGAACCTTCCTCAGCCCCGGGACCAACGGCTCGTGGTGTGAAGACATCTTGGGAGGAAACCTGGAGCATCGCTTCTGCAACATCAAGCCCTGCAGAGGTCAGCAGTCTGCAATTTTCAATTTGACTTGAATGTTTTTTGAAATTGAATGAAATCAATTTATTTATTTCAACTGGGTATAAAAATCCAATAGTGAAAAAGACTTAGAACTTTCACGTTTTCTTTATTGTTGCATATTAATGTGTGCAGACAAGAGTCTTGTGTGATGGAAACAGTCAGTGTCCAAGGCCTCTTCATTGACTGAACGTAGAGATGGACAATGAAACAGCTTCAGCCAAAACACCTGGATCGCCCCCTGGTGGCTGTCTGCAGTTTAGCTCATAGGCCCCGCCCCCTCCATGTCAGCAGATGAAAACAGTACACACCCGGTATTTTATGTTAATATAATATAAAATACACAGTACATACGATACACAATCATATGCCGTGTATCGAGTCAGTTGCTGTAAGTAGTTACTTTGAGGGGACAGTGTATTCATAACTAATGACTAACTGGAATTGATGCAAGATGTAATAAACTGGAACGATCCTTTAGTGCCATATTGTATGTCTGTGCCGTAGTGGATGGAGGCTGGTCTCGCTGGAGTCCCTGGTCCCGCTGTGATAAGCGCTGTGGCGGCGGACGCTCCATTCGCACCCGCTCCTGCTCCAGCCCCCCGCCCAAGAACGGCGGGAAGAGGTGTGAAGGAGAGAAGAACCAGGTCAAGCCCTGCAACACCAAACCCTGCGGTGAGTCAGACCCAACGTGCTCACACACGCTTGTTGAGCCTAGATTACTGTGACCCCAAGGATAGTTCACCCTGTGCAGAGACGACTGCTGATTAATTCAGCACATGGCTATTGTTCTAGGTTAGGCTTTGTGTTTGAAAAGTCAGCACTGCCTGTGATCAGCATTCTCGGCGAGCCACGTTATGTGAAGAAAAATGCCTGCAGCATCATGGGAAAATTCATGACCTTCTGTTTGTGTATTGTCAGATGAGAAAGGATGCCCGCCGGGCCAGGAGTTCGTGTTGTGTGCCAACCAGTGTCCGCAGCGGTGCGCAGACCTCCAGCAGGGCATAGAGTGCCAGGGCAACACCGAATGTCAGCCCGGCTGCCGCTGCCCTAAAGGCACTGATGCTGCTATCATTTTATTAACAGATAAGCCTGTGTGTGTGTGTGTCTGCTTATCGCAGTCATTCTCCCCTGAAGGTACCTGCTGGTATTCAAAAGATAGGCACCCTACAGAGTGCGTGTGTATGCATGCACGAGCTTTATCTAAATGAACCTGGGTGCTGCTAAAGTGAGTCTGGCCCACTGTCATTATTACTGTAGTTTCAGCTGGATTTTGCTTCAAATGAAGCTTTTTATTCATCATTTTAACTAAATTACAGGAAAATGGTTTTGGTTTTCATGCATCTGTCTTTAGTATTTCCCAAAAAAAGGAAAATGCCCTGATGACTGTGAATAGTCTCTGCTGTAAGTAGCCCTGGAGCTATCATGAAGGACCGAAGCATTCAAACCTTCATGTAGATATTTGTTTAAATGAAAGGAAGTAGCTTCAGAGTTAACAGGAACCTAAAAAAAAATTAAATAATAGACAAAATTAGGAATTTGGACTCCTTTCAACATCAGTAGGGTCTGCCCTTATTCAGGATGTTGGCATCCCTTGTTGGATGATCCACTCATGATGTCAGTATTTCTTTGAATGCTGACTACACCACGATACACCTGATCCCTGGCAGATATATTAAAACCTGGACCAGTGAAACCAAAACAATATCCCTTGCTAGGAGCAGCTGCTGATAGGTGATGAAACATTTATTATGATATTTGGGTGAAATTACCTTTTAAACTGTTTCTTCTTTTTGCCTCGTGAATGGGGACCTCATTGATTTTGGGTGCATGTGTTACCATGCTGGTAATTCTGTGGCCATAAACCACCGAATGCTACAGTGCAGTGACTAATATCGGGTTAAATAACTAGTGTCTGTGTGTGTCTGTCCAGGCCAGCTGCAGCAGGATGGTGTGTGTGTGCAGCTGTGGCAGTGTGACTGTGTGGACTCACTGGGACAGATTTGGGCGGCAGGCAGCTGGCATCAGGTGGACTGTAACAACTGCAGCTGCTCTGACGGACAGCTCCTCTGCACCAATCACAGCTGCCAGGCCTCCTGCGTGTGGAGCTCCTGGTCCAGTTGGGCCTCGTGCAGCGTTTCCTGTGGGCAGGGCCAGAGAACCAGATACAGGTGAGGAAAGGATATGTGTTTACTCTCAAATAACTCATTTGTTATTATTACATTGTTGTTCATGAATCATCATAAACACAAACGTGCTGTCGTGCGTCAGGTCGCTGGTCCCAGAGACTGAAGGAGCAGATTGCCAGTTTGAGGAAGTACAGCATAAATCCTGCGACCCAGGACCGTGCCCGCCTCTCTGTCTCCATGACAACCAGGAGCTCCGTGTGGGAGACACCTGGCTGCAGGGCGAGTGTAAACAATGGTGAGATGGATGCAAACAAACAGAGGAAAAGAATATTTTGCTGATTAAATGTGTTTGCACGGAAAAAGGGAACGAGATTTGAAGCGGTCTGTAATTTGTTTTGCCTCCCAGCACATGCACCCCTGAGGGCGATTACTGCCAGGACATTGACTGTAGAGGTGGGTCACTGCTTTATTTTAAAGAGTAGGCCTGAATGTTGTAGAATAACACAGACACACGTTAATGTGTTGAATTTGTACTCAGCCAACAGTCCTAGCTCACTTTAAATGAGCAAGCGTGTACAGCCAACGTACACATCTCCATATGACCTGTGACAGGGTCCGATGACCAAATCCTGTATGTTTGCAGTGGATGGTGGCTGGACGCCATGGTCAGTGTGGTCTGACTGCTCAGTGACATGTGGTCGGGGCGCACAGGTCCGAACCCACGCCTGCATAAACCCTCCGCCACGTAACAACGGGTCTCACTGCAGCGGGCCAGAGAGAGAAACGCAGGAGTGCCACGCTCCTCCCTGCCTGGGTTTGTTCACAGACACCACAGTTACTTTCTGATTCTCTCCTGCATAGCCAACGTGCTGCATGTACGCTGTTGGAAGATCCTTTGAGTAAATACGGTTCACGTTTGCTCTAATCATACTGACTCTCCTGTCTGCAGATGATCTTTGCCCCTGGTCGCCATGGTCACAGTGTTCCCGAAGCTGCGGCGCAGGTTCTGTGACACGGCGCAGGGTGTGTGTGTGTGAGGAGGGAGGAGATGCAGCGTGTCCCGCTGAGATCGAGGCTGAGAGGGGCAGAGAGGAGACGCAGCTGTGCTACAAACAGCCCTGTCCAGGTACACACACACGCACACACCAGGTCAGATCTTATTTTCAGGATCCGTTCAGTGTGTATGAGCCTTTCTCCTATTAATTCACAGGAGCATAGGTCTAAGTGCTGCTTCACAGATTCTAAACAAATCACAAAAAGCAGGAAGTACTGGCGGAGGACTGGTTGATTTGTTGTCCTTTTGCAGGCTGTCCCATGTCACAGTGGAGCGTTTGGTCTCAGTGCTCCTGTGTCTCTCAGAGGCAGCAGCGCTACCGTGTAGCTCTGTCCCCGGCCACCAGAGGACAACAGTGCACTCCTGTTGAAACGCAGAGCAGGGCGTGCAGTCTCAGTCAGTGTGATGGTGAGTTCACAGCCACAGTCATGAAGTGTGTATGTGGATATGGCTCAGTTTGCGATCCTGTCATTGTTCTTATGCTGAATGTGCAACTGAATCTCTTTTTCCTGCTCTGACAAAACAGATGGAGACCCACGCGGACACACAGGAAATTCATTTCATTTGAACTGATTAATGTGTGTGTGTTCTGCTTTTTTCTCATGTTTGTAGATTGTAAAGCGCCTTTTGTGTACTCGGCATGCGGTGCGCCCTGTGAGAAGCAGTGTGCACTGCAGGGCCGGGGAGATCTGTGTTTAGGTGTCAAGGAGTGCACACCTGGCTGCTACTGCCCACAGGTATGCGTTTCATTTGATCGTGACTCTGAAGTGTATATGGAACAACTATGTTTACATCATCACTCACAGTGAAGCAAACCTGCGTCTGACTTTTCTAACAAAGCCACAAATCAGAATGAAACACTGGTGAAGATTGTGGTTTCTGAAAATGCAGCAGAAAACAAACGGGCTCGGGGGTGAATGCATATTACTGCGTGTGAATCAGACAAGTCAGTATAACATAAAACATGCTAATATTTGTAATGCATTCTATATTTTACTCTGCATTTTCCATATTTATCGTTATCTTAATTCTACACTTGAATCCACCTGATGTAGAGAGCCATCATTGTTCTGTCAGGTCAGACAGCTGCTCCTGCACTTACTATAGACTTGTAATGTTTAATATAGAGCTTTCAAATGTGAGAGACAAACACATTGGAGATGAGTATTTATGTGGTAACGGTTACATATTGCTGGATTAGTGAACCTGTATCAGACAGAAAAATATACAATACCGGATGAAAAGTGAAATATGCTGTGCTGCGAGTTGTTGTTTGTACATCACTTTGATATGAGTCGCAATGACACTTTTATAATGTTGTCTGGCCCAGTTTGAGAGGCTCCAGCTTTGATTTATTACAAAAATCCTCTCTGATAGACTGTTGATACGCCCGTACAGCAGCAGGGAGGGGAGATAATGAAATATAGAACAGAAAGCAGATCACCAGAGGCGTAGAAAACACCAGTTACCATAAATCTTTTAACAACTATGGATCACTTTTTATGTCTCAATGAATGCTTAAACCTGCAATAACTGATTTCTCTGGCCGCTTGAGATCAGCGAAGCAGCAGGTGTACGGGAGGTTATCTGCTGCCTGCCGTGCCAAGCGTGATGTGTAGAACCAACAGAGAGCGCTGATGGTGACAGTGGAACAGTTAACTCACTGTTGATGTTGTGTGGAGCAGACTCAGCTGATTCTTTATTCCGCTGTCGGTCCATCACCACACCAGACCCCTTCACATTGTCGTGTCAAATATCAAATTGAAATCAATTACAATAAAATCCAGATGTTTAATATTTTAAGAACATTAATTAGAGCTGTTTCAACAGGTTAAACTTATTACCAGCTGCAACATAAATGAATTATATTATAATTTACTTTAACCTGGACCCCTGTCACAATGCATCAAGAGACACGCAGTTAAAATAATAAACAGTCGAATCAGTTTAATAATGAAACCTTGAAATTTAAGACAACCAGAAGTATTTATTTATTTATTTATTTACTTACTTGCTTACTTACTAATCATTATGCTGTAGAAACGGGGTTAAATGTCCATCCGTTGCATGCTTTGCTTTCAGGGCCTGCTGCAGCAGAACGGTAGCTGTGTTCCTGCAGAGGATTGCGGCTGCGTCCACCTGCAGCACCAAGCTTCAGGACAACCCCCCACACCTGTCACCGTCCCTCAGGGGGCCACGGTCACCATCGGCTGCAGTACCTGGTCAGAACCCGGCTGTTAAAATCATATGAAGCCAAGGCAGAGGGCTTATTGTTTCCTAGAGAGTTTGGGATTGTGTACTGTGCCAAGCACAGCATTAAAAGGGGATAAATGCAGTATGAGCAACTGCCACGGTGTTTGTGGCTCTTTGCTGCATCTTCATCATTGTCTGCTTGACTTTTCTTATTTGATTTGACTTTATCTCCCACTTGTTGTTGCTGTCTGTTTGTCAGGGATCTGTGAGTCACTTGATATAACATGATTATTATCTGTTCCTCCAGCCTTTGCCACAATGGAACGCTGCAGTGTGACATGAGGGAGTGTGAAGGTATGATGTGCGTGTATAATGAGTAATGTAAAGAGGTCTTTGTTGAACGAGCACATCATCCCGTTCCTCTTCTTATCTTCCTCCAGTCGTCCTCAGCGAGTGGTCAGAGTGGACCCCCTGTTCTCCCTGTTTACCCTCTGCCTCCCTGCAACACAGCACCCTCCAAGATGGACTTATCAGTGGCAGCAAACTGGTTTCAGTCCAGAGGCGTTTCCGGGCCTGTTTGGACCTGGATTCAGGTCTTCCGGTCTCTAGCAAGGAGGATGAGAGCCAATGTCCAGGGCCGCTGGTAGAGGAGAGGCTCTGTCCAGATGCTAACATCTGCAGAGGTAATGGTGTCTGTCCGCAAACAGATGTTCGCTCTGAGCCGAGTGAGTCCTTTATCTCAGAGCAGAAATGCAGTCAGTTCCTCAGTCTGCCTTTGTCAAGCTCCAGTTGCTCCTTTAGCTCCTCAGTGAGGGAAAGTAATGAATGGGACAGTGTTGCTCCACCCCAGTTCACCTCAGCAAGTTGCAGCAGTTTGACGCTTTGCCCCTGCTGTAAGATTGTATGCAGACAACGCAGCGAACTAATCAGAGCCAGACAAGCATGGCACCATAGTAAAATATGAATCACAGAGTGGGTCAGAGAGTGACTCTAGCGTGGCTTCCTCTCTCTCAGAGGGAGGGGAAACTACTTTTATTCCAAACTATGGATGGAAATCAGTGCAAGGCAAATTTACTTGTGTGGCACCTTCCAACAATGAGATTCAAAGAGCAGAGACAGTGAGGGAAGAGAATAAAAAGCTCAGAATTGAATTTAACAAAGAACAGTAGAAGCAGCCTGATGTTGGGAAGTTGGAGCAGAGTTTAAAACCGAATGTTACGAGACACTCGAGGGCTACGAGGACCTGCCCCACAGGGCCACAGAGGTCTTGATGGTTCATTATGTAGTGAGTGATCAGAGATGTATTTCAGCCCCAGAGCGTTCCATAAAAGATCAGTCATCAGACACACAGCTGGCCAGTGCCAGCCAAGACCTGAGAGCTGGACCTGCATGTTCCACTTCAGCAACAGAGGTCTGAATGAGACTGAATGGCACAGTGACTGGACAGGGACGGGTTGCCTTGAATCCTGTTGACACATTTGTCCCCTAGTTCATGTTCTTAAGATAATATTCAGCTGATTTGTTGTTTGTTTGTTGTTGTCCTGTAAGCAAGATTTAAACCTGATTATTAAAGTGCCGGAGAGTCTCACCATGTTTTCCAGTTTTCCAATAAATGGGGCGACAATAACTGAATATATGGGGAGCGTGGTACCAGGTTTTCATTGGTATTTCTCTGAATATTTATGGTGAGTCTGTTCACTGCTGTCAGTTCAGATTAATAGTTACCATTGGCTGGATCGTTTAAGAGCTCGCAATCAGTATCCACGGTGAAAAATGGTTTTTGCGCATCTCCACTGCCCCATTCTCATTATTCCCCAAAGGAGTGGAAATGCAAAAGGGGATTTGAAGAAAGGAAGAGCCTGATGTCTGTGGGGATACATCAGCTTGATTGGATTCCGTGTCGTGTGTGTGTGTGTGTGTGTGTGTGTGTGTGTAAAATGATTCATGCTGAACTCGACTCTTTCATCCCTCAATTCTTCTGTGTCTGTTCCCCTTTGGATAGAAAAGAGAAGGGCTCTGAGTTACTGCCATGCTCAGTGGACCTTAGATTTGATTTGCCTGTCAAATATTTGTAGTCTTGTACTTCATTACAGGCCGGAGCTCTAAAAAACTGCCCAGCAAGGATAAAGTGAGTTTTTATTTGCTACAAATAAACAGAACAGACTCTAATCTCTAAAATCAAACATCTACCCAGCTCAAGTGTGCTTATACAGGAGTCCATAAACAATAAATACACTTGTGTTGTCGTCGATGATGAGTATAACAGCTGCCGTGGCAGTCCTCGTGGTGATTACAATCATCATAATTAGGTTGAGAGCAGAGCTGATGGAGGCGCTGATAATCATTCGACTCTTCCAGATGTGTGTGAGTGGAGTGCGTGGAGTGCCTGGACTGCCTGTGCAGAGCCGTGCAGCGGTGGAGTCAGGCAGCGTTACAGGCGGCCCCTGGCCTCTCCTCCAGGACCCCGCTGTAAGAGCCAACAGACACAGAGCCAGAGCTGCAACACAGAACTCTGCCCAGGTTTGTTTACAGCTCATCTCAAGCGCTGCCCCAAAGATTCTGTAAAATTGATGTATGGAAAGATTGTTTTTCTTGCCTCTCAGGTGAGCGCTGCGAGGACAGGGGGCGGACCTACCAAGCCAGCTGTGCCAATCAGTGTCCTCGCAGCTGCACTGACTTATGGGAGCACGTGCAGTGTCTCCAAGGAGCTTGTCACGCAGGTGATCGTTGACTTCTAACATGAACAGAACTGAAACATCCAGCAAAATGTATCATTCACTCTTTTTATTTCTGACATTTATTTATGAATGAAAAAGAAACAAGTCATGTCAAAGGAAATAAAAATGGGACACCAGTTTCAGTATTTTGAGAGAGATACACTTGAAGAAACAGGAAGTGTAACGTTGCCAGGGATACGGTGAGTAAGAATGTGTACAGCTACCTGAGTCTGTTTCATATTTGTTTACAATTTGGAAGATGGCACAACAACAGGATTGTATCGTATGGTCATTTACTATTGGACAGACTGACAGCGATCACTGAATCACTTTGATAAAGGAGAAATGATTCAGCATTCGCACTGCTGTGAGTCTGCCTACACTGTACTGCACTTTATCTTCATGATTATTGAAGGAAGCCATCGAGGCAGCAGCACTGACTGGAATATCAAAACTGGTCCATGGACGGTTTTTTTGTCCCTGTCTTTGATTCCAAGCGTTTACATGTTTTCTTGTGTTGAACTTATAAAAGAATAAAGAAATATATTTTCATTTTTTTCAGTTTTCTGAAAAGAGCAAATGCTACACAGATTGAACATTTGTTTCTCTTTTGATTTTCCTCGTTTCTTGTTTTTACTTCATTTCTCAGGCTGTCGGTGTCCAGAGGGACAGTTGCTGCAGGACGGCCACTGCGTGTCAGTGACAGAGTGTCGCTGTGGTATCCCATCGGGCAATGGGACGCTGGAGTTCTTCCCTAAAGAGGAGCTTTCCATGGACTGTAACACCTGGTGAGAGAAAGATCTGGATGCCTCAAATGAGGAGCAGACTTTGAAATGAACTTCACGTACCTTACCCTTCCACCAAGCATGAGATCAGGCTTTTAATTCACTCGTCCAAACACCTCTCCACCTGCAGTGTGTGTGAGAATGGCACTCTGGTGTGCACCAAGCTTCCCTGCCCGGTCTATGAGCCCTGGAGCCCATGGAGTACCTGCTCTGCCACGTGTGGGCATGGCCAGAGGAGAAGGACGCGCCTCTGCCAGGACTCAGAGGGCGGTCCTTCCTGTGCTGACACCAAGCAGACGGAGAGCTGCTATATGCCATCATGTCCAGGTTCGACATGAAACAAATGCCCACGTGATCATCTGAGGCTGTCGTGGTTTTCTTTATGCTGTCCTTACTAATCTGGTGCTGAAAGCTTTCTGCCCCCCTCTCTCTGCAGCGGGATGTTTGTTGAGCGAGTGGTCTGCCTGGAGTGAATGCAGCGCCACATGTGGTGGCGGGCTGTCAGTGCGGAACAAGACTGTCCTCAGAGAGCCAGAGGCAGGTGGGACGGCGTGTGCTGAGCCGCTCGAACAGCACACGGCCTGTAACACCAACAGCTGCCTGCCGGGTAACGCGCACACACACACACACACACACACACACGTATTGAAACATGTATGAGATATGATCTAATTCATTGTATGTTTACTCGTCTTTGTGTGACGCAGAGTGCCCCAGTGGACAGGTGTTTAGTGGCTGTTCAGGAGCCTGTCCATATACTTGTGAGGACCTGTGGCCACACACTCAGTGCTTACCTGGATCCTGCACCCCTGGGTGCACTTGCCCTGATGGACAGGTCTGGACAGTTTGGGTCGTGTGTGTGTGTGTGTGTGGATGTGTGTGTGTGGATAGCTCTAATAGAATGCTGTTTGACCCCTGATAAAATCTGATTGTTTCCCGTCTCACCGTGTCCCTCATAGGTGTTTCATGAGGGCTCCTGTGTGTCCCACGCTGACTGTCCCTGTTCACTGCTATCGCTGCCTGCTCATTACCAAAACTGGAACGTCAGCACCGAGGAGATCGCGTCCACTCTGCTACCACCTGGCACAGCGTTTCAGAACCTCTGCAACACATGGTAATGCCCGACACACTGCTTTGCCCTTTCGTTCACTGATGTAGGTGTCTTTTAGGCCAGCAGCGGCACGTCTGAGCAGTGTCCACAGAGTAGCTCTGAAACTCCTCAGGGTAACTAAGCATGTTCAGTCACAACCATGTTGCACCAAAACACATGCTGGACACTTGGTCAATGCATAAAACGCCAATTTCATCTGATTCACAAACATTTTCTCTGCAGTGAAGATTAAAACAGTCAGGTTCATTTCTGCTCTCCATCGTTCACACCTGGCTGCAGCTTTTTAGTTGGTTTGCATCAAGTCAAATAAGACCACCACAGTCAAATACTGCATGCAGACTTCAGAGTACAAACAGTGAGCAGTAACTGAGTCTCAAAGAATGCTTATCCTTTATGCAGGAAGGGAGGAAAGTACCAACGGGAGGAGATATGATGAGCATGTCTGTCCATGATATTAACTTCAGCTTGATAAATAACTTCAGAAGTGAGCACAACAATGTTTTTTTCATAAAAAGTTTGTCCTTGTGCTTCTTAATCAGTTTCCTGCATATGAATGCATTCATATAGTCATCTGTCACTTATAAGAACATTGAGGCACTTTTGTGACAGTCGCCCGTTTCTCATATTGAAAGTAGATTACATGTCCACATGAAACCGAGAATCATTCATCTAATTCATAATTTCTCAGAAGTGTGCTGTAATACATATTCTGATTCGCAGCCAGAGCTTTACTGTCTGCATTGATTCATTTAGGTTTTCATCACTTTATAATCGCACAGGAACCACGCAGCAATGCTTGGTTCTGTAGATTCAAAAACACTTTAAATGACTTTTTTATAAAAAGAATTCAAAGTAATGTAATGTTCTTTTTATTTGTAGACA
Organism: Datnioides undecimradiatus; assembly: GCA_008933995.1. NCBI lineage: Eukaryota > Metazoa > Chordata > Actinopteri > Lobotiformes > Datnioididae > Datnioides > Datnioides undecimradiatus. The sequence goes on from WARS01000010.1 coordinate 12,486,646, forward strand.
ACAACTGAGAATCTGATTTTGCTTTATTTCATGAAAGAAAGTGTTAAGCATGCCACACTGAGAGCAAGGAACAGCAGGAATTGGACCCAAATGCAGACTCAAGGGTCCGGGCAGGCAGTTCAAAAGTGTTTAATACACAAAAACACAAAGCTTACCGGGGGCTGAGGCAGGCAGAAAGACCGTCCAAGGATCCAGGTGACAGTCCAAACAAACATGATCCAAGAATGAAACTGGGAAAACCATTTGAACAGAAGGCACGTGTACATCGACAATTAGAATCAATCAAAAGCCTCAGCTGGGAGGGAAGTAATCAGACACAGGTGAAACAGATCAACTAATGAGACGCAGGTGGAAATGACACAGGAGGGAGCAGGAAACGAGCACACTGAGGCAGAAATAAAACAGGAAATGGGCAAAAACAGAGAACTCAGACTCAGACCATGTGTTATCATTGTGATAAAACCTCAGTATTATAATATATTAATGCACAGAGGTTTTCTGATCTTCTCCTGTGGTTTAAACGTAGGTAAGGCAACTAAAACTACTTGCTCGAGTTGGTTCAGTGAAGATAGTGTTGCAAACTGCAGCCTTGTCTTTGCAACAGTATGCACAGGGGTTTATGGGAAGTGTGGTTTTAACTTTAAAGAACACTTGCACAAGCTAACTCGTGCAGAACCACCGCCCGGATGACCGCAGTCTGATTTATATGGGATTAATCTCATTAATGTCGTTGTCATTTTGCCATACATCTCTGTGGAAGACAGAACGAGAGAACGTTTCTCTGATCAAGGTGCAACAAAATAATCATATATAAGGAGACAAACATTTGTGCAGCACAACACAGTCTACATACCAGGCTGTGTGGAGTCCAAACAGTAGAAGCAATCAAACAACACTAACATGCAGTTGTAAAAACAAAGTAGAAAAGAATTAGCGCGCCGGTACAAGTGTCCAAGATTAAATAGGCACATTAAGACTCTTGTATTGTTAAGCTGCAGCTAGTCAGAGTGAGATTGGCTGGATATTAATCAGTCTGATGGCCTGCGGCAGAAAGCTGTGTAACAATCCCGTGGTCCCCGCTCCGACTTTGTGGAACCGAATAAAGAGTTTGCAGCAAAGGTGCGAGTCATCTCTGCAGAGAGGTCAGCGATTCTAAGGGTTAATGCGACCGTGCGGGGCTGTGATGTCACTCTCACTGCGGCTGGAGCACCATGCGATGATGCAGGAACACCATGTGTGACTTGACAGCCATATTTTGTCATTAAAGATGCCACTCAAACCATCATCAAGCTCATTTGTATCGCAGAGCATCGACTAAGTTGAATTTCATCATCAACCATACAACAGCAAATCAATCTGGAGCTATGATATGTGCTGTAAGTGATAGTCTGGCATGCAGCAGACATGGCGTAAGTCATTTCATCCCCCTCGCAGCGGTGCCTCAGTGTTCGGTAACATCAACCTTCCCTCACCTGATTCTTCTTCTGACTTCCCCCAGCGTGTGCCAGGGAGGAGCGTTCAACTGCACCTCTGAGCTCTGTGATGGTGAGTGTCACAGCTGTTCTTTCCAACGCATTTCCTGCACTTTACTGGGGCCTCACCGTTCACCAGTCATGTTTGGTTGACCGCGCTAGACATGTCAACCTATGTATAGTTAGTAACAGCTGCTGCAACAGTTGGCTCAAATAACTAAGCCACAGTGGCATCAATCACAGCCTACAGAGGCCCTTACAGGCGTTGTGTTTCATGCACAAGTGATGCCGTCTCGAACCAGCGCAGGGGGAAAGCAGGAAGATAAGTGGAGACATGACTGTGTATCTAACTCTGTGATTTGACCCAGGTCTTTGTTTGTGATATTTCATCATCAGCAGTGACTTTTATCTTCCTCTGCGGCAAGAGCAACGTTGATTGGAGTGTTTGAGGAGTGTTACCTCCCACAGCTTTCTGTAAAGCTTCAAGTTAACAGAAATCCTGTTGTCAGGGAGAAAAATGGAAATAAATAAGACCTCAGGCTGCGACAGTGATCAGAACCGCTAACATTGATGAGAGAGCTGGTTCCTGAACTAATTAGTGAAGGCGCAAAGGTGTATGAATCAGGCCCGATCAGCAGTCGGTGTAGAAGAAATGGTGACATAAACAACAGTTGACACTAAAAGCTGGCAGTCTCTGGGTCTGTTGCTTTGAACAGAAGACCTTTAAGAAACCTTTATTGTCCCACAATGAGGAAGTTGCATTGTTGCAACAGCAAAGGTAAGAGCAGCATCAAACTAGAAATAATGAGTCCTTTATCGTGTGTAACTCTATAAGAAGTTTGTAGCATGTAGTTAATTTTGGAACTGGGAAACTTGCAGACGTGACACATTTGTTGTCGGCTCCTCGTCTCCAGCGTGCACAGAAGCTAAACTGTGCGTGGAGCAGGAAGCAGATTGGAAATCCACCACCGCAGCTGCAGAGATTTGAATTGTTTTAGATTGTTTCTGTTAAATAAAAGTGGGTTTTCAAAGGTGTAGGAGGCTCAAACTTATTCCCCCGGTTGACTTTGTTCTTGCCTGAGTCTGCGTCTGTAAGTGAGCGGAGACATAAAACGTTATCATGACCAAAAGTCATAACGGATAAAAATATAAAGACAAGAACTAAACAGACAAATAGTGGAATTTACCTTTGAATCCAGCAGTGGCTCTGTTTTAGAGAGAGGACATGATATAAAGGTGTTTTGTGAGTGAGCGCTCCTTCTTGCTTTCATCTCTCTTCCTCTTTTCCCATCTCTGCTTCCTGTTAATTCTCTGTTTTCTTCAGAGAGAGATCTCTGGAATCAAATCTAAAAATACAGCGGACAGCGTCTGGTGAGAATTTACACACCAGTGAAAGGGACTGCGCGCCGCTCTATGTTGGTTATTGGAGTTTTGCTCCGTTGTTGATTTCAGCATTATTTCTGGTAGCTGCCGCAGTTAACAAATGGCTTTAATAAAAAGCGATGAGGACATAAGACCTGTCATTGTAGTTTTATTTGGGCGAGCTGAGGAGCTTTGCTCAGAGGACAGATATATGCAGTATCTGCCGTCCTGCTGCAGGTAAACAAAGGCGAGATTAACGCTGACCTCGCTGTGTTTATATTGTTCTCCCGTCCTGTCGTCCTGCAGTGGACTGCGAGTGGTCCGGCTGGTCTCAGTGGAGCCCGTGCTCAGCAAGCTGTGGCACAGGGCGACAGAGCTCCAGCAGAGTCATCCTGCAGTCCAGCCAGTACGGAGGGGCCCCATGTGAGGGCCCCGACCACCGCACCGTGACCTGCGTGGCCCCTGACTGTGGTGAGTGAAAAGAGTGGGGCAGTGATCATGATGAATGATACTAACAGTGAAAACAGTGTTTATGCCAGCGTGACGACTGAAAGCCTCACTTAGTTACTGTTACACCAGTTTCCATTGTTGCACAGCTCACGTGCAGTTTACAGTGATCACTGCACACTTCCTGCTTTAAGTTCCTCATTTTTGGAGCAAGGCAGTGCAAAGCTAGTTAGTCCTATTGTCGTCAATATGATGCTGGCAAATGTTACTTCATTCTAACATAACCCTGTTCCACTTCCAAACTTCTTTGTATGATTAGACAGTGAGATTTCACTTTAATGGTGCAGGAAAAGGAACTAGGATGAGGGTTAACTGTGCTTTGCGAATGTAACCTATCTCAGGTAATGTTGGAGTGCGAACAGCCCTGAAGTCAGAGCAGGGCCGGGCAGCAAAGGTTAGCAGCAGCCTGGACTTCCACACAGCAGAGGAGCACTGCTCAGTGGACGTGCGGGTTATCAGCGGTGCCTTTATAACATGAGCTCACAAATGAAGCAGTTAGACAATGATGCAAGACCGCAGCATGCTGTCACCACTGGTTGGCAGTGCATGTGGGAGACCGGGCGTAGTTTCCACCAGTAGGTCCTGCTACATCCCCACCTACATGGGGCTGCAGTACCCTGCAGAGCTAGACAGGCCTTCTCTGTGTAATCATATATAATATTCATGTTGCAGCATGAGAAAACATTGAAAAACACTGCCTCCACCCAGTTCACCAAAACATCTCTCCACCTTTTCAATCTCCCCCCTCCATCCTGCCACCTACCCTCCCTTCACCCCTCTCCTCCTCCTGCCTCCCTCCTCTCCTGTGCAGCGTGTCCTGTCGGGGAGCAGTGGAGGAGGAGCGTGTCCGAGGAGGTCCCGCTGTGTGAGAGGAGCTGCCAGGACATTTACTCCTCTCCCGTCAACTGCAGCCGCTCCGCCGAGGGCTGCGTGTGTCGGGAGGGGCTTTACCGAAACACAGAGGGCGTGTGTGTCATCCCCGCCCTCTGCCCCTGCCATGACCAGGGCATCCTGTGGGAGGTAAATACACACACACACACACACATTCATAGAGGCTCCCAAAGTAAACAGACATCTGCTGCCCAGCTAGCTTGGCAGCTTGTACCCATTGTGCCTGCCTCATTGTGCCGTTTGTCTGAACCTTACCATTAGTGTGTTGTTTACGTTCCCTCCCATTCACTCCCATTGTGTTATTTACTCATAAAGAAGAGCCTATTAGATGATGAGTGACATGCCCCATGGGCCACATTACACCACAATGCCTCTGCAGCCCTCAGCCTCATCAATTATGGAGGAAGTGCCGTAGAAAGCCGGCACTCTGACCACAACTTGGCACGCCTGCCAGGAATTATTTATGATGGAGAGGATATTATAGGATTATAAGAATTAATCATACACTCAGACCCCCCACATTGATCTTTCTCCTTCAGGCCTTTCTTTCTCTCTTCCATTCTCTCTTTGTTTCTTTCTTCATCCTCTTGTACTTCAGCTTTATTCTCACTAGTCCCTCTTCTGCTTTCATTCCACGATCCATGTTCAGTCCTTCACTTCCTCCACCCCTTGTCTATTTGTCTCCTCTATGTCAGTCTTCCTCTTTCTTCCTTTCCTTCTTTCCCTGCATCCACCCTTCTCAGTCATTCTTCCAATCAGTCTCTCTCTCTCTCTCTCTCTCCCTGTCTGTCTGTCAGCTGCTGATGACTAATGTCCATATAAAGACCCTCTACGGTTTTCTAATCAACCGCCTCATGAATATTACGCCGAATGGCTCAGTGTGAGCCACAAAGGCACTCCTTAGCGGGTGCTTTTGTGCGGGTAAGAACCAAGCACTGTTAATGATTCCCATAGCAACACGTGCATAAATATATATACAATGCAGCCTGTATTCTATGTTGTTATAATTACAGCATCATAACGAGCCTCCATAAGCTAAATTATGCACGAGGGTGCCGCCAGAGCTTTAGTGGACTCACTGAAACATAGATCCTGAGCTAGGACCAGTAGCAGTGAATCAAACCTGCACTGACTGAGCCATCACATTGCCTGCGTTTCAGAAGTCTTGCGAGTGAATGTACATATTGTGTGTGTGTGTGCCAGGCAGGATCAGAGTGGGAGGAGGGCTGCATGTCATGCCGCTGTGTAAACGGGAAAAAGCTGTGCCAGTTAAGGTGTCCGCCGCTCCACTGCGACGAGGTGAGTATTACATTACAATTATTACCTTATATATATGATGTTATCACAAAATGACCACAGTGTGTTTCTGCCTGATCCAGAACAATGAAGGTACTATCTGGATGAAGGGAGAAACTGTTAATGTTGTCTTCAAAGCATCTTGTTTGCGTCATCGCTACAAATGGACCAGTAAAGTAACTCAGTAACATGATCAACCACCATCCTCAGGCACAGAGTTAAAATTGATAATGCGTCTTCTTCCTCTGCTTCCTCCCCTGTGGAGCACCACAAGGCTCCAGTTTAGGTCCCATCTTATTCTCCCCATACATGCTTTCTTTGGGGAGCCCGTGCAGCGTGAACATGATTAGAGAATGGCAAACAGCACCTCTGTACCAGCTGACAGCCCTGCATCCACAGTCAGTGCTCATACAGAAGTCTGCAGTCCATCAGAGGAAGCCGCCGCCATTTAGCTTCAGTTTGTTTTACATTGCATTACATTAGTATGGTCAACTTCTAAGGCCAGGAAGTGCAGAGTAGAAACACCTAAAATGAGATTGCCTTAGAATTAAAGTGCAGGTATGCTGATGCTGAGCAATGTCACTAATGATAATTTGACCTTTACCTCCAACCTTTAGAGGTGGTGGTGGGGCAGATGAACTGTAATAACTGTCTTCCCTCTCACAGCCTCACAGACTGCACAGTGCAGCTCTTGCACAGAGACTTTCGATCTGTCCTTGCACCAGACTCCCGCCAAACCACAAATGCTTGGTTTTTCTAGCAAATGCTGTCAGTGAATCCAAACTCTTGCAGGCACCGTCCTCTTCCAAGCGTCCATTGCAGAGGAAGTAATGTCTCCTTCAGTAATTAATAAGAGAAGAGCAAAGATGAGAGACATTGTTCTATTTCCTAAACTAATAATAATCTAATAATTATCTTCTTAACTCTTAACTCTTTCTTGTGATCCCTGGTGTGCATGTTCGCCAGCGGCACACAGAATTACAAGTGCACCACACTTTTAGAATGCATAAATTTCTGTTAAATAATCATACATTAACACAGACTCAGTGCATTTACGGAACTCAGGCCGATCGCACTGACTGTCGTATTTCGTCTCACCCCTGTGGCCCAATGTGAGCCAGGAAAAGCCCAGTGAGGGTTCACATACAGAGGCACGATCAGTCTCCCAGACAAACGCGTCAGTCCATTCAACCTCCATTGCTACCCTGGGGTGATACAGTTCACACAGGGCCTCTGTTGGTCACAAACATCTCAATTACTCTGAGCGAGGGAGAAAATAATGCTCTGCTCCCTCAAGAATGTGTGGGATGTTCTCTGCAAGTCACCGGCTCAAGCAGATCAATACCTGGCTGTCGGATCCTCCCACAAGCCTGCGCTCTTTCCCTCACCGTGCCCCTCTACCTCCCATGATGCACTGGAAACTGCTTTCCTCGTTAGGCAGAAGTCATTTTCATTACAATTCAACATATTTACTGTTCAGTAAAGCTGATGCAAGTTCTGTAACATCAACACCATCCATGTAAAACACTAATTTAGTTCATTCAACATTCTAAATATTCATCAATTAACTATTTGCAGTAATATTTCATGTATGATTTGTGTAATTTGGGGTACTGGTACATGCTTGTTGTTACCGGTTGCAGCCACAGAGAACAAAATGGTCTCACAGACAAAGCTCAGTCATCCGCCTGTGAGTGGTTAACAGCTGGTCATCTCTCAGGGGACCGTGTCAATAATGCATGCGCCCTGTACAACTAGGGGCAGAGGAAGAAAAAAACAAACTCCGTCTAAAATATGAATCCATTTTTTTGTCGTCCTTGAGGCAGGTGGAACGCTCGGTGCCGCGTAAATACAGGCTGTCCGTCCTGCCTGGGTCAGAAGCAGAGGGGAAGTGTTTGTGGCGTCCCACTGAGGCTGCCCTCATGTTGCTTTTGGAAAGTTTTTGAAGTGATTTTCATCCCAAAGTCCGTTTGCAGCAGTTCTCCCCTCCTTATTCCTCATCTCTGTGCCATATTTAAGGAGTCAGATCACTCACAGAAATGCAGATAGTTGTCATCGGTGATTTCTGTCAGCATCCATAAGAAACCATAGTAAAGCGTCCTCTGTGATGCTCAGAAGAATCATGGGAAGGACAATGACTGTTACTCTGGATGCTCCACAGAATCCAGTCTTCCTGAGGTAACACCTATGTGAGCAAATTTGGGTGAACTCACACTGTAAGAGCTCTAATGCACATACTTCATTTATAAAAAGAATCTTCTCTCCATGGTGATGAAGTTGAGAGCATTCTTCCTCATCCTTGACACAATAAGCTGAATTTATATCCTCAGCACACCCGCTGTTTAAAGGCCAGGTTAAAAATACATTCTGCTGACATCCAGAACTTTAAAGGAGAGGTTGATTACACAGTGAGCTCCACAAAGTCGACAGTCTACTGAGTGTTCCACCTGTGGTGTACCCAGGTCTTTACGCCGGTGCACCGTGTCTCCGGAGGGGCTCCGAGTTGTGCAACTATTTCTGCTTGCGTTCTCAAATCCCCCGCCCCCTCCCGACTGCACTCAGTTATGCCTCAGTGGAAGCACTTCTTATCCTGGCCCATGTGAAAAGGCCATTTAATGCGCCATGGTGCCTTTCTAGACAGGCTGAGAATTGCTTACTGTCAATGTGCTCTGTTATTTAGGACCCAGTTTACTGTTGAGTGTGCTGAATCTCGTGGCGTGCCTCCGTCGCTCTGCTGGGAGCGCCTTTCCAAGCTTTTGAAGGTTTTGTTATCATATCTGGTGATGAAAGCTATCAGCTTCTCCCCTCAAACACTCCTCTCATTCCTCTCACAGCATCAGTTTGACCGCCATTTGCCTCAAATGCCAAGTGCCCTTCGTTTGAAATAACCAAGAATCCATATTTCACGCGTACACACTTGCATGCGCACACACACACACACACACACACACACACACTGTTAACTTAAAGAACTTAAAATGGTCCTCTTCGTGATCTGCCACCCTTTAAGTGAGTGGGCTCCCTCCCTCCCTGAGGGATGGCTGGCGGCAGTACAGAGTGGGAGGAGATGTCCTCGGGGTGAAGTAAGTGTGCATGTGTGTGTGTATGTGGGAGACACTGTATAGTTGGGTGAAGTTTCAGGGCTGAGCTGGGGCTGGTGCTGGCGCTGGCGCTGAAGCCTGCTGTCAGACGGCGTGTGAATGTGTGACTCTGCATGCTAACAGTAGCTATTCTCAGACAGGGACACCACGGGACACCCTGCTTTTCTCTGGACTGTTCTGGATCTCTCTCCCTCTGTGGCTTCGCTCCCTCCGTCTGTGTCCTCTGTGTCCTTACGTCACTGTCTCGCTATTTCTGGTGTTAATGTCTCACTCTTTCTTTACCTCTTTAACTCCTCTTCCTTTTCTCATCTTCTCAGCTGGTCTAATCTTCTGTATCTCTGTCTCTCCTTTCCTCTGTCCTGGATCTAAACCCACGCTGGTTTAAGTCAGCCCTGTCTAGAAGGGAAAGCAGTAGGACAGTCTGGTGAGGCCTGGGACAGATGTAGCACGGCTCCGTTTTAACACAGCTGCTTCACACTCATATGCTCATGTCCTACTGTAAATGTGACCCGTCGACCTCTTTACACCGCAGCCTCAGCCGAACTCTGTGTTTAGATCTAATCACCAAATGCTAACATGCTAAACATTATACCTGCTAAGCATCAGGACGTTAGCATTGCCACTGTGAGCATGGTGTCATGCTGACGTCTATATTTACTCCCAATCACTAGTTTTCGGTTTTCCCGTTTTGGAAGATTTACTACTTCTTTATGTGGAGGAATGTACACTGTATATACATTATGTGCTATAATGTGTGACAGAGGTCGTGATGCTCAAACACATGACTGTATATGTTGACTGTGAGGGTTGATCATGTGTGTGTCGCTGAGACGGATCCAGGAATTGTTAAAAGACAACATCACGTTATCTCTCTGTCAGGGGGAGGTCAAGGTGGAGGAACCAGGCAGCTGCTGTCCAGTGTGCAGGAAACAGTTTCCAGGTTAGTACGGCATGCAGCGCACAGAGAGGCACGTTATGAAATCAACCAAACAGACCCATTTTCTGTTAGGAAGGGTGGAATATGAGTCAAAGGGACAAACGCATGATGAAAACCGTGTTTATTCTGTGGCTGCTGATCCCATTGTCATCATAAATGCAGGCTCAGCCTTCCTGTCATCTCTAAATGCAGCGCGAGTAATGCTGTTTCATCTGGAGTCACAAACATGCACAATCACTATAGTCCCCTTAGTCCATGTCGTGCTCTATAGTTCGTTTGTGCTGCAGTCTCCAATTAGTGAGAGATTACATTACTTAACCCACATTTGGCTTTAATCTTTCTCCCAGCGGAGGAACTGTCACATGCTGCACGGGAGCATGGCAATGTCACTGTGCTCTCTGGAAGGAGCTCTCAGGCTGCGTCTCCTCCGCTGTCTCTTTCCTCCTTTTTCATACAAATACAAAAATACTTTCTCCATTCTTTTCCTCCTGGTGTCTCCTACTCTTCCTTCCCTTATCCTCTGTATTCCTCATTTCCTCTGCCCTATCTTATTTTGCCCCTTTACCCCCCCTCCTCTCCCCCTTCTCTGTTTCCCCATCAGGAGAGCCCGTGCCAGAGTGTCGTCGCTATGTGCAGGTCAGGAACATCACCAAGGGAGACTGTCGACTTGACAACGTAGAGGTCAGCTTCTGCAGGGGACGCTGTCTGTCCAGGACTGATGTCATCCTGGAGGTAAGAAGAAGAGACATCACACACACACACACACACACACACACAGAAGATATGACTCTTTGTCCAACACGTCACTCAACATGAGGGACAACTGGTAGCAGAACAATAAGGATCAATACAGGCAGCGCAGTGGAGCACAGCTGGAACAGAGAACTGTTTGCAAAGTGCTCATCAGTGCTGCACAGTCAGTTGGGCTTAATCATACAGTGCAAGTTCGGCCTAAACAGCCAGGAGTTAGCAGTTTCTAGAATATTCAGTTAATTATGAATGTATGGCTTAAACTCCTCAACATGTGGATAACAAGTGGCACAAAATAGCTGGCTATGCTGCTTCAAATCCTAACAAAGCCACTTAAGTTAGTGAGTGAGTTGTCCACAAGGAGAAAATGATCAGGATTACTGCCGAGGCTGCTGTCGCTCTGCAGCCAGATCGCCCATCTGTTCCCCTCCCGAAGCATGACCCGTCATCTGGGGCGCTAAGAGTGTTTTTGCAAAACAAACCGAAGTCAAACATGTGGCCCCCGTTCAGCGGGTCACACCTGCTGTAATCTCACCTCCTCACTGACAAACAGGGAACGGCTAACAGTCTCTGACAGTCTCAGCCTCCTGTCAGCTGGAGTTCCAGTTGTATGCACAGTGCGCATAGATGACATGAAGCCAGGTAAACAAAACTGCATAATTCAGTAGTTGAGTCACCAGTGATCTAAATATAGATGTTTTGAATCGGACTCTTTGTGCACGGGTCACATGTGGAGTCTGTTAGCGATTAGATCTGCCCGTTTCTCTTCTTTTTCCTTTCCTGCTTTCACTTGTCTTTTTTTATCTTGTAACACGCCGAGCTCATCGCTTCATCACCATGGTGACTTTGTTCTTCCTTGGCATCCATACATCTCCACTGTAAAAATAGTCAGTCAGATTAGCAAAAATAAACATCAGCTCAGCCAAATGTGTCATTACCTCCTGTTACTGTGGCAACCAGGGATGGGAACTGGTGACTAGGCAGCACGGAGAAGTTCCCTCTCCATTGATCAGCAGGACTGGAAGAAGCAGGAATGCATTCACAGGAATGACATGCTCCTATCTCACCACAAGCTAAAGTATTAAACGCACGCAAGCACACACACACGCGCGCGCCCATACACACTCTGTGGACTTTTCAAAGTGTGTGAAGCACTAACTAGGTGCTGCTTAGAAGTTTTGGAGTTTTTGATCCTGGGATCCCTCCTGCTTCTTACCTGCGTCTCCCCCGACCATCTGTCATCCTCTGCTACCATGCATTGTCCTCCACATCTCTGTCCTCCCTGGGTCTTCTCCTGCACTAATTGGACACATGAGTGCACGTTACAAGAAGCTGCCTTCTATCATGCAAAACAGACCAGTTCAGTTTCTACTGTTAGAAAAAAACAACTAAATTATGAATTATAAATATCCAAATGTGGGCTTGGATTGTGTTTTAGTTTTCTCAGGTACTAATTTGTAACAAAATTGTTATTATTGTTGTTGTTGTTATTATTATTATTATTATTATTATTATTATTATTATTATTATTATTAGTAGTAGCAGTAGTAGCAGTAGCAGTAGTGATAAGGAACATTATAATATAATAATGAGTGTTTCTGTATGACGGTATTTTGTCATACTGCTTAAAGCTGTAGTTGGTGTTTTTCTATGTAAAACTTACCTCAGCAGTAATATGTAATATGTAAGATGCTCACAGTAATAACAGATAATTATTGACTCTCCAGTTCTCCAACGCTCTATGAAGCCCTTTTAGCATCTTTCAGCTCATTGTTTTGGTTTTATGACCTGCAGCTTTAACACCCTGGATCAGTCTCACTGCGTTCAGACGCAGACCAAACCAGAGCCAGAAGACAAGTTGATATTGTTCTCAGATTCAGGTGGATAGAGATGAATGTTAATGCCGCTGAATGTCTGCTGAATGTGTGAATAAGCAGCTGATTGTCAGCACTTTTGCCGTTACAGAACATTAGCTTTCATTCGGAGCTGTGTTTCTGGCCTTATGAATAATTCCCATGTTCACTCTCCTTTGGTTTGCTTTGATCGCAAACAGGAAAATCTCTGTTTCAGTCACTGCTAACTCCTCACATGACCATCTACATCTGTGTGCTCTTTGGTTAAGTGCAGCGTACAGCGGGCTTATCAGGTGGTGTTTGCTAAATACAGCTGCCTCAAATGAGATTCAAGAGCGTGTGCTTTGCCGGACAGTGGAAACAGGGAGGCAGCAGAGGCTGAGACGCTCTGAAGTTTGGTAATAATCCTCAGCGGCTCCATCAGTGTGAGCGACCCCTTTACACATCACACTTTAAAGTATAAATACTTCATGCTGTACTTTGTACTGCGTCAACTCATCAGTTAATATCATGTTTAGAGGGTGGTATCTCCTCTGCCTTTCAGCTTATCTTTTGACTTCTGCAGCCCTTTATATTATTTTACATGTTCCTCCTCTATGGATAAGGCATATTCATACATATACATACACATTAGCCATATGTGACCATGCAAACATGCTCAGACAGCAGCAGAACTTCCTCCTTTTCTACACCATCACCACCATATCAGGTTCCAATCTCTTATTTGACTTGCTCCTCCCTATCCACCTTCACCCCCCCCTCTTTTTCCTCTCCCATCTCCTCTCTCTTCTCCCCCTCCACAGGAGCCCTACCTCCAGTCAGTTTGCGAGTGCTGTAGTTACCGTCTGGACCCTGACAACCCAGTCCGATTCCTCAGCCTGCAGTGCGAGAGCGGCGAGAGCGAGCCGGTCGTCCTGCCAGTCATACACAGCTGCGAATGCACCAGCTGCCAAGGTGGGGAATAATGAATGTGGCCGAGCAGATCTGCATGCGCGCCTCTCGCATTAGCGTGAGATCTGAGCATTTTAATACATGTCAAAATGTTTGTTGAACACTCCGCGTTCCCAGCAGCAACACAGGAATGACACACGAGTTAGGCCTAGGTTTGTTGAAAACATACATGTGTAGCAGTGTATTTCACTTTTCTGTATGGCACTGCTGCCATGTTATTACTGTGCACTGAAGCCTGACAGACTGTCAGATGGATCAGACTGAAGCCATTCACTGTCACTTAAACATCTTACCTGTCATCTGTTGTATCCAGAGTTAAAATGTTCTTGTCAAATCAGTGTTTTGTAAAAGTGAGCTGTAGTTGTTCAGCATTGGGTTTGAGGAGTTCTGTTTAACCAAGTTTAGTTTCCACTTGTGAGGAACTCTTTCATTAAAAGCCTCTGTATGCTGCCTGTTATGCAGCGCCGCTGGTGTGAAACAGAGTGCGGGAGGCACATGAGGTAGCAGGTCCAATGAGGATGTTACAATGATTCATTGGCCCCACACCCCCACACCCCACTGTCCCGATCAAGATGTAGCACCCCTTAATCAGCACCTGCCCCACATGTTTTCACTTGAAATGATTAAAATTGGAGTTTATTCAATACTATTCATTTTAAAGGAGTGGATATTATACTTCCATATAAGACCTAGTGATCCTGGAATGTCAGTGTTAAGGCTTGGCCTCATACTTCTACCATTCGAGGTGGCTGAATGTTTAACACTTTAGTCTTTAAACCTTTAGCTATGTCGCCCTCTGTTAATAAATTAATGTGCATATAATACAAAGTGCTTTACAGTGAAAGAGGCAAAAACAATAGATGACATGCAGGTAAATAAGCTCCAAACACAAAGCTACAGCCCAGGGTGCACACACTGTAGGCTGGCAGCTGCCCTCTGTCTGCAGCTGCACGTGCAGTCACACTTCTCTGTAGCGTCCAGTCGGGCTGTATGAACCCTATCAAACAATCATTGCAAACTTGAATTTCCTCCTTTGCCAGCTCCAATTAGATTAGACGAATGTTTAAACTCTCTCCACTCTATCTGTGAGCTGCATTCGTCTTAGTTAAACAGTAGGATCTGGTAAAAGAGGAGCCACATGATGCTGGAGGGACGTTAAGCTAAGTGGAGAACACAGATCAGCTGTTTGTCTGCTTCCACTTTTCACCTCCGACAAAGTCATGAGTCAGTTTAAAGTTCAGTAATTGTAACTCTGTTGTTGAATTGTAATAGTTACAAAAAGTAATTAGTTACATTTCTAGTAACTAGTAAAGTGGTGAAAGAGCTTTACTTACTTTGCCGGTAGTTGAAGGATTTGGTCCACAGACAGCAGCTCAGTGAGTGGCTGTAACTCTCCAACCGTCACATCTGTTCTTCCTCTCAACACGATTTCTCTGTCACTTCCCATTAACACAGTTCTGTCACACACACACACACACACACACACACACACGTATGGTCATTGATGTACATGTTTTTACACAGATCCACACATGCACGTGCGCTCTAATCTTAGCAAAACATACGTTTGCCTCTGCCCACCATGAATAATTCAATCAGGGATCCCACCTCTGAAGCAATTATGCGCTAATCCATTCATCAACATGGCTGATTGCGTTAGTTAATTGGATGTAGCCGCATACGACACAGAGCACCCCCCCCCCTGCTCACTCTCCCCTCCTAGCGCTGCACTCCCGCGGACATCACGTCTGACGGATTTGGTCGCTACGGCAATCAGTCTGTGATGCTGTGTGGCCACTCTCACACACACTCACACATATTAGCTGCCACTACAAGTTCTGTGGTCTCTCATCTGATGCCCCCCAAATATACCAAGAGCTGCTGCTCATGTCTGACTGAAGTTAGGCTGCTGCAGAGACACTTTTCATCCTGCAGATGAATGATGTTATTTCCTGAGAGTCCCAGTGAAGTTACGACTCCATCAGTCTCCCTGTTTCTCCTCTTCGCAGGAGGCGACCTGTCCAGACGCTGAGCGAGCATTTTGAGCGCGAGTGTGTGCATGTGTTTGCGTGCGCGAGGGTGTGAATGTGTGTATTCACCAGAGGGCCAGAGCAGGACGACTACAAACATCTTGTCAAGCCCTGAAAGCCGGCCTGGTGATGGATGGACAGATCGAGGGATGGATGAGTCCTGAGACTGTTGATGTGCACATTGTTCTGTAGTCTTTAGTCATCATATGACTGGATGCTACTGCTGATTGTTCCTGATCTGACACTTTATCCTTCAGCCTGTACAGCCTTTCCCTCTATATTTATACTAATATTACAGGACCTGTGTATACTCCAGACGAGATCCTTCTATACATTCCATTATATTTCATCTGTACGTTTTGAGGAAATGAACCTGATGGATTTGGAGTTTACCTTCACTGCTTACTCACTTTTACACGTTCCAGTTTGCAGTGTAGTTTCAGTTTACCGGTCAATAAACTGTCTTGCCACACGGAGAATACAGTCAGCTGTCTTTCTGTTCCATATATTTTAAATTACTTATTCTTCAAAATGATATCCATGCTTTTCCATCATATATGAAATATTTACAGTAACCATCAGAATGAGGCACAGCTCCCCATCCCTTACGTTCTCCTCCAACTTTCTCTGTTGATACAAGAGGCTATAACAACAGATTATCAACAGCGTGGACATGCGCTAAATAAAAGGGCCCATGTTTAACCCGCTGCGAGGTGAAGCATCATGTTTATATTCCAGCATGGCCCACTGCATCATGCAGGAGATCACACGCATTTTAAATAAAGATGAAACGCTTCCAGACTCCTTCATAAACACTCAAAGCGTTCTTCCAATCCCATAAAAGGTGCCGACTGATTTTGGCTTATCACTTTTTCCAGTTGGGAGCAGTCCGTAGCTGAGGTCTGGAGGGGGAATGTTTGCATCATCCAGTGCTCCTTTCTCTTTCAGTTTCAACCCCCAAACAAAGTTTAAACTGAGGTTTCATCAGAAGCACATACAGGCCAGTTCTGAATTTCTAATGCGTTTGAATGTTTTTGTGATATTTTGTTTGTCAAACATGAGAGTGGGTCATTTCCTATGATTTATTTTGTGCAGGTTACAGAAGGTTGCAAATATTTATATATAAAAAAAGTTTACATGGAAATGTTCTGCTGCTTATATCAAATCATATTCGAGATGACAGAGTTTAATTTGCTGCCCGACTGTTTATTCATTATGAGGAGGATGTAGCTTTTAATGGATGTGTCAGCGCGAAGACTGGAGCTCTGTCTCTTCCCATATTCAGACATTTATTCATTATTGCGCAATCTAAAACACATTCTGAGCTCCTTAAGCAACTAGTCATCTTTCTCTTCATCTGCCCGTTATTGTGTGTACAGTGTGTGTGTGTGTGTGTGTAATACAAGAGGAGTTTGACAGGCTCGGATCTGTCTGATCTGGGACAAGAAACTGTCTTTCTCTCCCCTCCTGCCCCCCTTCTCCCCTCCTTGTCTCCTTCTCCTCCCTCCCTCTCTCTGTTCCTGACTAAATAAGGGAGTTGTGAGAGGCAGGCTGACCAGCACGCCTCCTCTGGCTTTCGGCTGCTGTAGTAAACACTGCAGCATGTAACAGGAGCAGGAACTAATGCATTTTTAATTCATACCAAAATGTCACATTTTGATTGATAGCTCCTCAGGCTTCGTCCAACCGCAAGGCTACAATTCATCATGTCCAAGCAATCATTAAAACACTGATCGGAGGAAAAATGAATGCATTCACGCTGCTGTGCAGGACATTTTGATAAACGTATCCGGAGAGCAGCAGCGTTGCTTCGGGCCTGCATCTGACAACTAAAACCAGGGAAGTTTACCTCAGTCGAGGCCTATTACATCCCTGAGACGGGTCTCAAAGTCTTGTTAAAATGGATTTAAAGGGACTGGTAGAAGGCGTTAGGTTTGTCGGACAAGCTGCGGGAGCGCTTAAGTCTACTGCTGCATTCATGTGCAATCGGAAGAACGACAATTCTCACCGCGGTCCGCATCTTTTCATACTTAACGTGAACTCTTGAATTCAGATCATATCTAGAATATTTCCTGCTTACACCTGTCCACACATGTCGACACGCTATCACATATATGGACTCCATATACAGGCTATTAATGTAATGTAGATTCTGACTAAGTTATCTACTTTACTTGATTTCCAATGAAAGAAAAACCTGCCACACAGACACTGGTTCGGTGCAGTCTACGCTCAGTCTAGTGTTACAGCTCAGACATATGAAGGGTCTTAGATTACTTCCAAGGTGCGGAGACGCCTATAATGAAGAGCCAAATCAGCACATCTATGACATCATGGTTGATTTCTAAAGAGCCTCTTCAAACCACAGTTACCAGCCAGGAAAACATGAGAAACATGAGCTGTAATAATGTTTCAGGTCAGATATCTTCACAGATGAAACACTATTTAAATGCGTCACACATTTAACCACCATCCATCTAGGTCATTTATGCCATTGAATACACGAATTTGCAATAACTTTGGTGATATTTCAGTGCTATATTATATGGTGTTTCTTGTATAAAATATGTTGATTTTGTTTGGTTCATTTCTGGAATCCAGTGTAATTTCCTGGGGGAAAACATAGTTCTAAAAAATTACCGCTCAATCATCCACGCGCGCTTCAACCGAACCCACAATATCCGACAGCGCGCGAAGGCATCATCCCCGGCATGACAGAAGGGGGGAACCCCAGCGGTATGACGTAGCTGAGCAGCCTGAGTGGTGAATCCCCATCCAACCCTGAAACACAATAAGGCAGCATCTCAACGTGAAATTCGCCGATTAACGAGCTGCCGGGAGAGACACGACCACTTCAGACTTCAGATCAGTGTTCCTATGTGGGACACGGCCAGAGCAGTGGACGGGTGTGTGTGTGTGTGTGTGTGTGTGTGCGTGCGTGCGTATATGCGCGCGCGCCCGTGTGTTTAATGTTGTGTGTGACTCCTCCCATACAGGAAGACAGGTAAAAGCCGAGCAGCTGCCGTTTGGCCGCAGCAGGTGTGCGATAAACCTGCGGTGTAACACAAAGCACGTGCTACTTTTGCCCCACACCACCTGCATCAGACACTGTAATTAGACAGGACCTAATCACCCTAGCTTCTTATTTACAGGCCACTTGGAACAAATGATATATTTTCATTTTGAACGTATAATTTGGAATTAGGTCATTATTGTTGTTGACTCGTACCCAGAGTCCAAGCCCCGCTTTGTTAACCTCAGGTGTCATTCAAACTGTTCTTTCCGGGGGTTTGGACAATTTGGGTAGCCGAGAGCGCAACTGATTCATCTACATCACCATCACCCGCTCCTGAAGAGCAAAGGGTTAAAAAGAGGCGCAGCTAGACGCCGGTGGAGCTGAAGTCATCCGGCAGAGCGCACAGCGAGGAGGAGGAGAGATACAGAGAACACCTCCAAAAACAACCATCTAGGACGACTGAAGCTGCGGATCTGCGCTCTGCCGTTTTCTTTTATTCATTATTGTGTTCCTCCTCTCCCCAGTGACACACAGAGCTATTTAGAGGAGGTGGAATGAGAAACAAATAATAAACGCGCAGCCCAGCGCCCCAACTATGGCTCCAACGACGCTCGTCGGAACGCTCGCCCAGTCCGCTTTACAGGAGCGGGCTGCAGTGCAGGATGAGAGGTCTGCTGCGCTCCAACGAGTGTGAGACCAGGAAGAAATATCACCTGACAGGCGGCCCTCCCCTCGGGGAACAGAAACAGACACCCTCGCTTCTCTCAACCTGGAAACTGGAGGCTGGAAACGGCTCAGTTCCGCCGTGCGTACAGTGCGCCTCCTCTCCACAACTCTCCTCTCCTCACTTTCTCCTGGAGATCCACCGCGAGCCTCTCGTGTCTGTGACCAACTTGGGAAAACTTTGCCCCCCTCCCCCTGGATTGCTCAACCTGTCAGCGCTGAGTCTCCATGCGGGGAGCGCAGTGAGCATCGTGCGCTCGGCTGCGGGGACTGGAAACGCAGCCTCGTTGTGATATTATTAAAACTCCAGCAAAGTCTCGCAAAGTCCAGGCCCCCCCGCAGCGAAGATGCCGGTCCGCAGGGGCCATGTGGCTCCGCAGAACACCTTCCTGGACACCATCATCAGGAAATTCGACAGTCAGAGTAAGACCACCGTTTTCTAACTCCTTTGGAAAATCATTTACATAACCCTGCAGCCCGCTTTCTATCATCAAGGCCCACTTTGAATAATTGATTTGTTGACTCAAAAGCGGTTTGAAAATGGCATTCTAATGATTCAGGCGTTCAGATGACATTTTGTTTTTCCAGAATTAGCCTCAGTAATGATGTTTGCTGATGCATGGCTAATAGCTTTGACAAGTCACACAGTGGTGCAGGGATGCTGTAGCAGCTGAGGTGGGAAAACGTGTGACAACTGAGGGAAATGTGCAGAGAAATCAAACCAGAGCTTATCAACATGACTTTTTCTTTTAAGAAAGGCGTCACAGTAGCTTACACCAGGGCGGCACACACTCAGCCTGACTTCAGAGGGGTTTATCTTCTTACACTTCATTCACTTCTGATCACAACATTGACAGCTTGCATAGATTTGAGCAGCTGAAGTCTGTTATTAGTGGATCCGAAGCCTGCAGCTGCAGCAGACGTCTGTCAGTCAGGAGTGATTCTTGCAGCAGGCCGTACGTGTGCAACAAAACAATCTGGTGTAATAAAGCGAGATCAGATTAGTTTTGCACCTGCAGACCCTCTCGTGCTTTTAACGTCTCCCCATGTGTCTCATGCTGCTGCCGTCTGGTCGCCAGAAAAAAAAACAACCTGCAAATCAAAAAGACATCAGAAACCTGTTCCAGTATATGTTTTCTTTTCAGACATCAAACTGTTACACACTTTGTTTTGTTTACCTTGAAATGAAAGAGAATCAATATCTTGTCAATTACTCTCCAGTAAGTTAGACGCTACAAAAACGAACAATATATCTGAGCTACTAAATTTTTCATAGAGCCCAGGGGCATGAAATTTGAAGCTGCCTATATTTCAAAATACACAGGCTCCATCCGTCCTCGCTTCCCTACGGCAGTGTTATCTTTGATCCAAATCATTCATGATTTTTTTTTTTCCCTCCCCGTCTCTGAACGTGTGACCAGACTTCAAACGTGCCTCAGCAGCCTGAGCCGCACGTCTCCTGCAAAAACTCTTTCCCGGGGGCTGATGAAGGAGATGAGGATGATGTGGTGTGAGGGGAAAGAGGAGGATGTGTGTTGTTAACGTGCACTTAATTCAGGTATTGATATTTGTTGCAGGGTTCAATGCCGTTTTTATGGATTCTAAATGTCTGATAGTGCCCTGAGGAACACATCAGGTGTAGCTGTAGGGGAGAAACACAACTCTTTACCAAAGCTGAACTTTAGAGGCACGCCTCAATTAATGTTATGCTGCCTGCCCTTGATCATTCACCACATGATCTTGGTTTGAGCTGTTCACCAGGCCGGTTTGCAGCAGCGAGTGACGTCTTGCTGCGTTCGTAACACCCAAGAGCCACAGCAGCAGCAGCAGCAGCAGCAGAGCCTCGGACAAGGTGTTGTTGGGGTGGATTCGGTGCAAAAACACCCCGTTTCCTGACACAGAGGTGCTGAAAGCAACTCCACGCCTGTGCAGTCAAGTTGAATAGCTGACGCTGGAGTTGGGTAATTGACATTAATCCCGCAGTACTTATTTCTCCATCCTGATAAGCTCAGATGACCCCGCATAGGTGAACATATTCTACCGCTCACTGGAACGCCGCCGTCTCATTCCAGCGTGTTCATCTCTTTTATGTATCTTTACAGCAGAATTGCGCCGGCTTCTGTGCGCGGCGGAGGATTATTTATGAGAGGAGCACTTCAGCCTTGCAGGGGAACGTAACCTACAGCTGAGAGGTGCAGAGCCTCACATCGGCGCTCTCCAAATGTTTTCCCACTGACTCAGATCTTCAGAGTCATTTTCTGTTGATGGTTGCAGGCTCTTGGTCAGGCTAAGCGAGCGCGCTGATGGTGGCGATGACATGGTGTGTAATGGCTGCGGGTAATAAACCGGTGGACACGGAGGAGCAGCATCAGTGGCCAGTGGCAGCTGTTTAGACATCCTTACAGAGCTGTTGCAGTAAGATGTATCTGAAGTTCCACCTGAGATAATCCGCCTTTCATTCAGCGAACTCCTCCAAACTGCAGCACAGTGGAGAGATTCACTAATACTGCTGAGTGTTTCTCCAAAATACCTTCAAGGCTCCATTTCAGTCTACTCATGTGTTCCTCTGTGTCCACTTTGACCTCACTGCCCCCCAGCCCTGAAACGTGAGCCCACTCCTCTCATGATAGCCACAGCCGAGTACACTAGTGATTGTGAAGGGCAGAGCCCGGCGTGTGCTTCCACACTGTAGAGCACTGCACCTCTTTATTGTAATGGAGGCTGGATGAATTTAATGTGAACATCAAGAGGAGGCCCGTGCTGTTTATCATCACTACACATAATGTGATAGAAGCCATCTGAGAATGAAGGGTTTCACAGCAGAGGAGGCCTGGCAGAGCTGTTTGTCTTCCAGGATGGGACTGCTTTTAGCATAATGTGCTGAGATCACAAGCTCTGGATACGCGATGCTCAGCCTTGGAGGAGGAGATGATTAAGGAGCAAACTATTGGCATCTGCTGTCACCACACACCACATGGAGACCGTTTCCACCTGGCATATTGTGTGACATGACAGAGAGATCCTGCTGGAAATGTTTCTCAACAAAACGCCGACAATTGACTCAACCAGCTCAGGGACTTTGTTTATAAAACGCTCTTCCAATCAAAGTTCAGAGAGGAGGAGACAGTTGCTTTTCCTGCACTTTAGTCAAAAAATGTCCACAACCTGTTTGTAACCAGAGAAGACATTGAGGAACAAGGCAGCACTGCGGTGGTAAAATGAAACCACCTTATGTTTTGAGCATTTTGGTTCATTATATGGACAATTTGTTTCAAAAAAGACACAGTTTCTGTTACAGTTTAACAGACACATTAACAGCAGCTATAAACTGCATTGATCCCAAGCAGCGTAGACGGTGATGTGCGGGAGCTGTTGGAGATCGATTTCTATGACACAGCTGATCATTGACACACATGAACAAGAAGTCAAAGCTGCTCCGCGAAGCCATTATTGATGCGTCAACAGGAGGAAAGTCAATGAGTGGGATCTCTGCTTACACGGGAAGTGGGAAGGCTGATGAAATCCATGCACGGGCTGGTTTGATGAGCGTGATTATGGCTAAAAATAGGCAGATGTCCATGCTAATATGACGCCCATTCATTTATTTGTTTGATTAATGGTCATTTAGAGTTTGGATCCATCCTGTGCTGAGGTCAGACCACATATCTGCCCAAATATGGGCATCGCGTCTAGTTATCGATCATTTCATCATATTTTTCTGCCTTTCACTTTTAGTGGAACGCTCACAGCTTCAGGCACCATTGCTTGTTTGCATTCTTGCGCCTGGATGTTGCTCGAGTGCCTCCTTCGCAATGATATCACGCAGGGTGTGAAACAAGGCGAGCTATGATTGGTTCAGGACCAAGGTGTAATCTGTGATGTCAAGTCACAGCCAGAAATGATGGCTCTGTAATCACAGAATCAGTCACAACCATCATGTCAACAGACCAAAGTAACATCTGGTCCAAACGCAACATTCAGCTCCATTCTCATCTTTGACTCTCTTCAGCTGAAAGCAGGACGTGATTGGCTCCGGGCTTTCTGCTTCTTAGCCAAAGTGTGGTAGACATAGCTGATTAGATTCTGATCAGATTCCAGGGATTTCATAATCTGTGTTGTTGCTCCACTGTGGCACATTCAAAATGACTCCCATAATATCAGACAAGCAGATTTTCACTAAACTGGCCCTGCATTTCTCCACGCTTACACATTCAGGAATTGCTCTGATTGGCTGAAGGGTGTGCTGTTTGTTTCGGAGACACTCATTTGCAAGTGGCCTCGACAGAGAATGTATTATTCTTGGGGACAACATGTTCACTGTTGCACTTTCTATTTGTGCAGAATATATTTATTTGAAGCAAATAAAGGGAATCAGATTTCACCTTTTTAAATTCCCTGCATACTGTACACTGATCGCCTCTCTGCTTATCGTACTGTGAATCTCCATGTTTGATAGCCGTCCTGCTCCACACACATCAGGCAGCGCAGACAGATTGTGTGCCTCCCCGACAGCAACGGACAACCTGTTTGACCTCAACGCCAGGTCGCAGCAACCTATTGGGTCGTGCGTTGTTGTCTGTTCGGTGCTCCTTGGAGAAGACTTTGCCCAATTACAAGCTTCAAAGCCACTGTCCTCCAGGGAGAGTGTTACCATTCTACAGCTCAAGTACAAACACCTCGTCGCCATGGCAACTGCCCCCCTGACTCCCCCACCCACACAGCCACCCACCCTCGCGCACACACAAACACATGCAGAGCAGGAAAAGGTACAGTACTAGTCAACTCCAGGTCATGTTACGTTCTCCGTCTTTTAGAAATAGTTTTCAGCATCTCATGCAGCCTGCTGAACGGTGACTGCTGCAGCAGAAGTAATAGCAGTATAATGCTAACTCAATGCTAACTCAGATAAGTGAAGCATTTGTGAAAATCTTAGGAACATGCCTTGAGGTGAGACGGAGTGATAAATGTACAGGGATGGTGTGTGTGTCCAGAATCCGACTGCTCGCTGATTGATCCTCATCATAATCTGATTTTCATACAGACATTGTTGTTTAGTCCATCACCCTGCTGCTGGAAGTACTCACTAATGCACCAAATGCGTAACACTAGTTCCAAACAAATGAGTTATTTCTTTCTGTTTGTGTGACGTTTGCTAAAAACACAGCACCATGACTCAAGATTAAGGAACTAATGGGCTCTGTGCTCAGTGTATGGAAGGGAAGGGGATTCAGAGACAGATGCAAATCAATGGTTTGGGTCTTTGAAGAGGTTAGGGTTTCCGAGAAGAGAACAACCAGCCCTTTAATATCCTGCATCAGGGGGCAGCATTGACAGACAATAACAATATCACTCAGGTGTGTCCCCTAGCCAGGTTTATATCATGGAACCACAATCATGAGACCCTTTTAATGACAAGATGGAGCTCCACAAAAACAGCACATCACACTTCAGCCAGTGTCGTCAGGAAACAGGTGGTGCTGGAGGCTTGTTGGCTGTTGTTAGGGTTAGCTGGGGAGCTACTGTAGCTGGGGAACTAATCACTAAAACATGCCTGTAAGGCTGGACTTTGCCAGCGACAGTCAGTCTTAATAGCTCCTTTGATTTTGTTTAATAAAGCTAGCTAGCACGCCAAATCTCGGTTAACTAGTGGCAAGTTTCAGTATGCAGGTTTGTTAGCTTGGTCGCTAAAGGGGCGATGCACTCACAGTTTATTCAAAAGATGCATTTTTACCATGACTGCTGTCTCGTATCTGTTTACAAAGCGTGCTTTATTTGTGCAGCAGTTTGCACTTCTCCACAGACGTGCAGTGAGTAACCCGGGCTGCCACAGCCTCCTCCATTTTACACACTCTAGCTTTCCCTTCAATTACATTTGCATGTCGAGGTTCACCAAGCTTCCATTTAAATAATTTGGATTCACCATGAAATAATGGCCTCCCTGCACAGGAGATGCACAGGAGATGCACATTAGACGTGGGGAGAGCAACAGAAGATGTTTCCTGTATGTAGAATAGAACAAATACAGTGTAGAGACAGAAACAGTCTTCTCAACCTAGAACTGCAAAACAGCAAAGCTCAAACTTCTCAGATTACATTGTAACATATGCAGTTACAGTAAACCACCACCAACAGTTTATTAGCAAGTGTCATAATTTGGATCACTTTGTGAAAAGTGCTTCTGTTGCCTCCAGCATTGTGTAACTTTCCCCTTCAGCTCCTGTCAGTCAAACAGGCCTGTTTGCCTGCAGCAGCAGGTCGTCCACCTGAACGTTTAGAGCTCAGCGCTTCTGCGCTTCCTCCCGCTTTGATGAGCTCGGCTCACAGTTGCATAAGGCGCGCAGCCTTGATGTTCCCAGCGCGGGGAGGAAGAGAAGCCTTCTGTGCTTCTGTGAAAAGACATGTAACTGCCGCTGAGTGCATGCAAATGTTCCACACACACGGCGACATATGGTTTGCATACATGGATTAGGCTGTGAGGAGACGTTTGAGGGTTACATCTGCAGGATGTGTCTAATTTTGGAGATATTGAGATAATCAACAATATCAAAATATTCATACAGAAATGCTTCCACAGTAGCTATACTGTGCTAACACAGAATAAATATAGGACCGAGGGTCTTCTCTGGTGGTTAGCTCTATTTCTCCGCTCCATCTGTTTCATTGGGAGGGTGTAAACACAGCAACGCTGCTACCCTGGTACCGGGGTCACGAGTCAGTCAGTGCCTCATGATTGCACTTTATTGGTGTGAAATCACTCGTCTCTCGTGCACACGCTGTCTCCCTCTCTCTCTTCTCCTGTCTCTCCTGTCTCCTGTCCCTTTCTCTTGTTCATGCACATACACCCACGCACGGTACACAAAAGGACACACACAGAGACATGAGCGCACACGCGTACTTGTAAACTCTCGGAGCTTGTAAACACTCTTCTCTGCCGCTGCTCTCCCTCTCCACCTCGCTCCTTTCTTCTGTCTGCTCTTTGTCTCTTTTGACAACCTGTTTCTCCCTCCCTCCTTCCTTCCTTCCTTTCCTCTCTCCATCTCTCCGATGCCCAGCAGATGACCGCTGTGCTGCTGTGCCTAGCTCCCTTCTGATCTCAAACGGGCATGCATCCGACCGGGCAACATGGCACCTGCTGTGTGGTGCTGAGAGGGAAGAAGCTGCGTGTGGTTTATTGATACTCCACTCTAATGTAGTTATGTGCTTTTGAGTTAAAGCCTTCGATTCCCAGCAGAAGGTCTGCTGGCAACTGAAAACCCCTCAAACAAACATGTAATCTCTGACCTGACGAGGAGCACCTTTGCTTGGGTTACAGTAGCTGCAGCCACACATCACACAAGTGCCCTGGCCTCTATCATGGCAGTCAGATTAAAGTCAGATTTAATCACTCGTCTTCAGGTTGCGGCGAGCAGAAGGTACGCAGCGGAGTGTGTGGATCTGTGTCAGTGAAGCTAATGGTAGCTTACAGTGGCAGATGTGAGCTAACTTTACTGCTGTGTAACTGGACAACACAGTTTGCTGACTTAATGACTTTTCTCTACTTATGCTATGTTTAGCATTTACAATTGTACTGTAATTGTTAACTGTGTCCAGTGGCTGGATTTAAAGTCTGAAAAGAGAACACAGAAATAAATACAGCATTTGTGCAGTCAAGACTCTGCATGTAAACCAATGAAACAAAGAAAAAAACAGAATCATCATGTTATTTATATATTTAGGATTGTTCTGATTCTCTTCATAGATGTTTGGGATGTAGACAACCATGCAATCTAGCTAGATTTAAGAAATATTTTCAAATGAATATCTGAGAATCCTCATTAATTACAGTGAAAAGTCTGATAATCTCATTCAAATTATGTTTGGGTGAAAAAAAAGATTTTAATCGTCTAAAAATAAGATATAACTTTCCTCGAATGCTCTTCTCTTCACTTGCAAGGAATATAAGACACAAATGTAGGTGATCAAATGAAAACACAAGCTCTGACCAACGTTTCATAGATGTATTTCTGTCTGTGCAACATGTGATCATATTCTCACATATTCAGGCAAGTTTGCAACCTCACTGTGATCTGCCAGGTACAATTACAAACTGTATTATGAAGGGAGAAGGCGTGTCTCGTCCACTGCAACCACACTCATCGCCTCAGTTGCCTCCAGTGATCCTCTAGTCAGACAGCTCATGAACACACAGATTTGGGCAGTGAACCCAGTTTTATTTGCTTTAATTTTCAATAGTTATTCCAACAAGTACACACGCGGGCAGCAGTTTCAGCCTTGATAAGGACGTGTGCTGCAGCTGCTGACAGAATTAAACACGTGACCTTGTGGTTAGCAATTGCACTTGACCACCAGGACAGTGGAGCACAGTGGGAGTAAATATGACTGCAGGAATCATGTCCATAGAAGGCTGCGTGTTTGGATATGTACGTTAGAGCAACAGCAGTGAGGTTCTTCTCTCCTGAGATGAAAGCAGTCAGTTTACATCGTAAACAGCTCGGGTCAAATGAGTTCAGCTATGTAAATTACTCAGAATTGCTGTACTAATCGTTACAATGATAATTTGCATTTTTCATTGTAGTTGCTGGTGGTAGATCAGATTTACATATATACATTTGAATGTTTCATTTTGACATCAAGATCAAACTTTTGATTGAGTATGTTTTGTCGGATAAAGGTCACACCTGAATCTATTTTGACTCCAGCCGTCTGCGAGTATGATTACATGGTCAGGTCCGAGCTCACAGTCGAAACTAGTATGAAAACAACAGCATGCGGGCGCGCAGCCTAGCCCTGTAGCATGTATATTTTATGCAATATTAAAAATTAAAAGACACATTATTAATTAATTGCCTGGTTTAAATGAAACGTCCACGCTGAATGTTTTTCTTGCACGTCGGCGCATGCATGATTCATACCTGGGTTGTTGATTTAACGTGTGATCGCCTTGTTTAAAACCATTGCTAAAGGAGAAGCAGGAGACCAGTAACTGACGCAGCTGTAGCTCTGGACCTGAGTCACGTTTTGTTTGACTGGTATTTGAAAAGGGAAGCCTGTTAACACTTACCTGGGTATAGGATATAATACATTTGATATCGAAATCAGTAATGGAACATACTAAATGCACAACAGAGGAGAAAAGCATTGTCCATGAAGGTATTGTATTGTATTGTATTTCTTTTCCTTTATCAGTTGTATTGCATTGCGATTTCATCATCACGATCAAGTTTACAAGTCGTGTTGGTGGGTGTTCCCGGTATTCAAGAAAGCAGAGAGTGTGAAGCCCCCCCCCCAAATTTGAAAGCTGAACTTATGAAAAGCTGCAGATGCTCAGACGGCCACGTGGCACGCATGTTGTTAGAAGCATCTCCGGGAGAGTTAGAGCTCCCTCCACATCATCAGCGTCTTATTGGCTGTGCATTGTTTTATTTTATTTTATATATATTTTTATATATATATATATATACTGCCCCAAAGAGTAAAGCATCAAACACTCCATCTCTGCTGTGTTTTTTCTTTCCACGGTGAAAAGATGAGACAGGCCAGGCTTGAACGCATCAACAGCACCTTGTCAGGTGAAGCTGGAGGACTCAAAGGCAATCAGGTGCTTAGCCCGTACTTTGATGTACTGGAAAGCTGAAAAAGGGCAGAAGTTTCCCTGAAAGCAAAGACGAAGAAAGAAGAAAATGATGAAATGGCTGTAAACTGTTTCACAGCAGAATGATGGGTGCGGTACTTTGTGGACCATTTGTGTTTCGCTTTGTCTTTCAGTAAATACTCCTAATAATCGTCTGATGTCACAGAAACCCATGGGTGAAAACATCTGTTCGGATGCACTGCGGAGGCATTGAAAGCCTCAAGACAAGATCTGTGGTCCAGAGGTCTCTGTGACATGACACCAATGACAGTATAGCTTCACTCATCTCAACCTGCCTTCAGGTGCAATCAACCAGAGTAAGTGAAGGCACCATTCAAGCCCCGAGGACCTGTAAAGTTACGATATTAAAAATGTTAAATCTTAAATTAAAAGTGTGCACAAACCATCAAGCAGTTACTGACCAATAGGATGCCAGCATCACTCAGAATTATGTTGATATTGGATGAAAGTGTAAAATGAAGACATTCACTGTCAGGATGTCTTTACAGTGCAGCTGGAAGGTAAAGGTTTAGTATCCTTCAAACAAGCTGACACGTCCGTAGCCCAAAGAGCTTATTCACGTACTGACTACAAGGAGGCAGGTTGTAATGAGGCATTCATGTCAGTGCACTAAGCTGTACACATGGTGTGTTACAGAAAAGAAGATGGAAGCGAGGGAAGCTCAAACTCTGCTTCTGTTCTCACCTTCGCCCACCTGGCCAATCTCTGTGTGAAGGTGTCGTGTTGGTTTCTGCAGACTACAAATAAGAGTTGGTTTGAAATCTTCTATGAAAAACTTGTTTTCATAGGTAATGTCTTGCAATGAATCATACTTCTGAGCAGCAATCAGGGTTTAGCAGAAATGATATATTAGACCTGTTGTTGAATCATATTGCCATGTGGAGGTGAAGGTGGGGGATAGCATGGGATAGTGTCGATCCAAATCACATTTAAAACATTGATAAAAACACATTGATCAGCACAATCAAGAACGATGGAGCGACAGAGCGATGCATGGTCTTCAGCTGATGCAGGTAAATCAGTCATTTGCTGCCGTCACATCGTGGAAATTCTGAAATGACACAGCAAAGAGTATTGTTTTTAACCCGCCAAGTCTGAATGAATTTGTCATCTTCAAATATGGCTTTTGTGATCTGCGTGCTCTTTCTTTATGGCTCAGCAGTTCCAGTGCATGGTAGTGGCTGTTGATCACCTCCTATCTTTTGAAATCCAAAGTTGTGGTAGCGCCCTGTACTTTCCTGTCCTTCTCCTCTCAGCCCTTTGCCTGTACCTCTATTTGTCACTGCTTTATCTCCTGGCAGCTGCCCTTTCACTCTCGTCCTCCCATTCATCAACCCTCCCACCTCCGGGCTCGAAAACTTGATCACACCTCTCTCATCCACTCTCTCTTTGTCTCCCTATCACCTGTTCGGACTCCTTCTCTCATTCACCGTGACTCCTCTGCCACCCCAAGAGCGGTGGCACAGAAAAAGGCCAGCTAACCGACTTAAAGACCCCGGAGTCCCCAGCGTCCCAGGGATTAGACCTAATTTGCATAAATCTGCATAACCTCGTTAAGGCAGAGAGAGAGAGACACTGTACACAATGTAGCCTGAGACACTTCAGAGCGAAACAGCCCATTAAGGATTGCGGTGATTATGGGATTATCACTCTTAACGACTGTTGGGGGACTGGACCGGTGTGTACTCTCTGAAAAGTGCCACGTCGCATGACTGAATCCCAAACTGTGTGGAGGGAGGGAACCCAGGCTTCGAGTCAGGTGACCTTCAGATTGCATTTGCATGGGATTTGTTCCCGAACATGTTTTTATTTCCATTCAAATTATTTCAAGTAACCTGCAGTGGAGATACCATGAGTGCATTAACAGTGGATTAACAACACAAACAGAGCGGTCCATTTGTCCAAACCAAAGCTGCTCTTTCAGCACTTTCACTCGCACAGTAGCTATTGGACCCACTTGTGATGTTTTCAAGTCATTTTCAATGTCTGGAACCCTGTAAATGTAGGGGGGGTCATGTGATCTGAACGTGAACGCCACTGTGCTGATGGATAAAACCACTGGAAGCTAACAACATTGTTGCAGGAGAGCTAACGCTTTGCTTTGGCTGCTTTATGGCCTTAAACCTGCCTGGGTCCAGACCTTTAAATCAAACCACTGCCCGGAGTTGACTGAATGACAGGAATCCGCGGTTTCCCGGTTTTCCAATGAGCACCGCGGGGGACCAACAATTAGCCATGAACACCTTGGGCGGGACTAACATCGTTGTCAAGCTGTTGTCAAGCTGTGTACCCCAAGTGAGGGGAAGGAATGACAACAATGGTGATGGCTGTAGACAAGATAGACAATGTCATTCAAACCTACATGATATGTTGGTCTCTGGTGAGTTGACGATTCAGTCTGACGTCAGTCGAGCACAAAGCAGGAAGTGGATTCTTTGGAAGACTCAGCATCTTTAGCTGCACAGATTATACATGAGCTGACGTCACCGGGATGCATACCAGGCTT
Source organism: Datnioides undecimradiatus (assembly GCA_008933995.1). Classification (NCBI taxonomy): domain Eukaryota; kingdom Metazoa; phylum Chordata; class Actinopteri; order Lobotiformes; family Datnioididae; genus Datnioides; species Datnioides undecimradiatus. The sequence continues at coordinate 12,517,693 of WARS01000010.1, forward strand.
GTAGAGTTAAAGCAATGAAACACTGAATTTTGATGTCTCCCAGTTTCACACGGTGATTGGTCAGGCTGTGGAGGTGAGAAAGCAGACTGAAACCTCTTTGTTGAGCTTCTTTTCATTGCATTTCATTTTTTCATCACTTTTCATGTTTACAACTGACTGCAATGTAAGTTTTAAGAAAAAACACTTAATATGCAATAGAACGTGTATGGTAAGCATCAGAACAAGTGTGCAAAAATACCAAATATCTATTATTTTTGAGAGCAACGATGATCTGAAACTAAAATCTTGTCTGTTGGTGAAGTAAGCTGTGCAGTGTGTGTCAGACTAACTCCTACTATAGCTCCATATTTCCTCATCCAGAGCTGTGTGTCTCCCATGATACGGGCTGACACAGGAGACAATGTGCCAGCAGGTATTTCAGTCAACACCTCTCTGTTCGGTAAATAAATGAAAGCACATTGCTCCAATTGTATTATTTATACACACTGTTTAGAAACTGTGCCAACATGGAACTCCGTGTGGACCCAAATGAATGCCGCTCCTGTCAAAACATGACAGGACCCCCCATCCTCCTGTCAGCTGTCCCACACTGATGACATCAGCACTTCTCCAGCCGTATACACTTCTATCCTGCCAACAGAGTGTCCGGCCAGCATCTTCCCATGGGACAGAAATATGGGGGAATTTTGGAAAGACATGTTGTGCAGTGGCAGCGTTTTTGTTTTGTGTAAATGGTGCGAACACTTTTAATTATTTCTCTGGCAGTGTGGGGAGAGGGCCGGGAGTATTGTTTGACTGATTGGGTAATCAGTAGGATCCTGACTCAGACAGCAATGTGTCCCACCTGCGAGCTGACAGCTGCGGGCTGGACTGGTTTGCAGCTACATTTCTCTGAGATGCGCTCTCTCACGGCTCATATAGCAGCGGGCTCTATAGAATGGGTACTGATAAATTGAAATTTACTTGGTCAGCTTGGTCAGCCCATGTCAAAGGCTGTTTGCACACTAATGCAAATATGTTTTTACGCATTATTACTGTTACACTAAATGTGTTACTTTTAAATGGTGACTCATCACTTTCTCGTGTATTTCTAGGTGTGATGGCTCCTGAGAAAATGCCTGTATCGAGCAGGAAACACCCCCTTACAATTCTGACTGTATGACTCAGTGGACTATGTTATGGCTAGTCATCGTTTCTGCGACGCTGTCTATAGCTGTAGTAGTTAATAGCGTATGAATTACAGAGTAATGAAGTAGAGTGCAAGGTAAGGAATAACTGTTACTAATTAAATCCAGACACTGCAGTGGATCCTTATCCTCAGTCAGTGATATGTTCATATTCCACAGCTGTGAAGACTCAAACCCTTATCCAGCTTGATACTAACCCTGCAGCAAGAACTAGATCTGTAGTCGTCACTCCTCTAGATATGTTGCTACACAGGTGTCTCAGTCTGAGGTTCATTTTCAGCAGCACAGACATTCAGCTGCTGACTGATTATGCAAATGTTATGGGAATATTATAGGAATACTACAGGCACTGTGTGTCTCTATGATCCTCCCACTCTTCTGCAACAACATGTCGCTTTACATAATCGGCTGCCATATAGTAGAGATTGGAGTGTTTGTGGTGTATATGCAGTTTGTAGAATATTATAGATTTGAGATGAAAGTGGCATTAGTGTGGGACGGTGAGACAAAGGTGTAACTCCAAATGCGTCTGTTGCTTCAGCACCGTGGACAGCTCCATGGATTCATCAATACACAGCACAGTCAGGCTGCCGATGTCAGAGCCGCGCTCGGGGTCACAGATCCCGACCTGCACACACCTCAGTCAGATAAAGGATCGATGAGTCAGGCGGACCAGGCTGACGGATCCAACCAAACGACCTTAACAAGGAGGAACTGTGTGGCCATTTGGCTAAAAAGGGGGAAGGCACTCAGCTCAGATCTCCTGCTGCTTATTAGTTACTGGTAATCAAGTATCTGCGGGCTGCTACTGATCTGTGTGTACCACGTAAACCTGAGATCAAACTGATGCTGGCTGGTAGGAGAGACAGTCAGCCGTAGAAAGGGTCCCACATTCAGTCTGAATTTATCGTGAGTGTCAGCTCTCTGTGTTTGAGAATTTAGCATGTGTCAAATCTTCAGTTTCCATGGCAATTGCAGTTAGAAACGGGTAGAGACCAAAAAAAAAAATCTCTTCAGCCCGTCAGTGTTACCCAACCAATCACACACACACACACACACACACCTCCTTCTCTACTTTCTCCTTTTCTCTCAGCATCCCTCTCTATTTCATCATTTCACTCTGTTTATTTCTCCATTCATCTCTCTCTTTCTGCTTAATCTCCCTCCCTCTCACTTTATCTCTCTGTCTGTGTAGCTAGCAGGCACAGAGCTGGTGTGTTGACTTGTGCTTCTAACACATGGGCTTCCCTCCTTATCCGCCTACGCAGCGTACTCGGGGAGATTCCAAGCACATACACGCACTCACACGTACACACTCGCTCGCGCAGACACACGCTGCATGCGCGCGCACACACACACACACGCACACGCACACAAACTGGCAGACTGCAAAGCCCCCAAGGTCTGGTCTTAGTGAATTATTCAGTCTGCGTTGGTGGGTCTGTGTGAACGTGTACGTGGGTCTTAGATCTTATATGTGTGTGTGCATTTGAATGCGTGCATGTCTCATGAATCTGCGTGTTTGTGTGTGTGTGTGTGTGTGTGTGTCAGTGGGAATATAAAATGGTGTTTTCCTCCCGTGCAGCAGCGGCTTGTCTTTAATCAGCCTCTCCATCAGCTCCCTCCTCTCTGGAATCAAGAGCTCATTAGAAGGAAATTGCAGGGAGAAGGCAGGTTGTGGTCAGTGATGTCACTAAAAAACTCAGGCTGTGGGAGGTTGGAGGTGGGTGGGGTCATTACCTAAAACATGACCACTGGATATGTGGGGCATATATCTATTATGTTCCAATCCATAGTTTTCTACAGTGACGGAGTATCATGTTGTAATGTGATGTAATATCACAATTTAATTACATAACATGATCATGAACAATGTATAGTATTTACTAAACACAATGTAATCAGACAGTATGAGATTGCTATATAGATGAGGACGACCCATAAATAGCAAATATGTTGGTTTTAATGTAGCAATAACAATATTTGTTTATTATTTGTTCTACATTTTCAAACATGCACGAGCAGAACATAGTTAGGGTTTGCGGCTAGACTCTGACCTCAGGGATCTTTAATATGTGGCAATTTCCCATGAACACCTTGGCCACCAGGGGAATACACTACCTCAGTGAATGCAGCATGTTGCGGTGCATTGACGCAGGAAGTGCCAAGATGTTAAATACTCTTAACCCAACCAACCACCTGATATGCAACAATACAGTTATGCAGCAAAGCAAATATAATCAATGCACAGATGGATGCAGCTTTGAGGAAAACCAGAATCTAGCCATGGGTTTGTAGCCATTAATGATGAACAGGGGAGCCAACAGGTGGAAAAGGTCTATTAGATCTAGAGTAATTTGGGAATATTGAGTACATGTGATCAATAAAAGGTAAATCAAAGATGGTGAGATCGTGCTGAGTTTAAAGGAGAGAGAGAGAGAGAGCATTCCCCACACCTGAGGAACCCTTAAAAGGCTGTGAACAGAACTTCTGCCAACATATGTCAGTGTGGTGAAAAGCAACAATCTCTTAATGTAGATGCCAACTTATGCACCGAGGAAATAGTGAAAGTCAGTCTTTGTCAAGTTAAATGTCTCATGAGACAGTTTATTATTGCAGCTCTGGAGCAGCCTTGAACTGTAGCAGAATTAACGCATAACACTATCGTAACAATTGTTTCTTTGGTCCATCTGCTGCTGCATAATGAGCAGGTGACGACAGTTTGGTGAGGCTCAAAAATCACAGCAGGTTAAACTGAATTTCAGTCGGCCAGACATCTTGGACATCTTGGACACAGGGAGGAAAAGGACCCACAGACAGAGCAGGGTCGAGTTTGTGACTAGTGCAGTGTCTGCTGATTAGGAGCAGGTCATCTATGGGCCGATCAAGCTTCTGAATGAAGTTTTGGATGTACGTGGCAGCTCTGGGGGTGGACATTTATAATATTCATAAAACAGAGAGCCCCTGAGTAAATAGAAAGGCCTGAAATTATGACGAAATAGGTGTCCAGCTCCTCCCTTTGCTGAGGGTAAACTTTGTATGTGGTGTCTCCAGAGACTCTATTGACTTCTGCTTAAGTTAAAGCTTATGGCAATCTGGAACCACTCTTTTAAGATCAGCAGAAAAATTCCCACAACCAACAAATTATTGGTAGGGAGATCCAGAACATAACAATAATGATAATTAAAATGAGATCAAAGTTATCACATATACACCTTTTGGAGGAAAATAGGAAATTAGAGTACCTGACCTGCTAGAATCTGGTTCCTGATGGAATTAGGAATTGCTGCTGCAGCAAATGGGATCCATGGTTGGAGCTGGGACAGCAATTCCCATGGGCCCTGGGGCGTGACGTCGGTAGGAAGTGAAGAACCTAGCGTCATGTTGGTGGTCGCTATAGGTGGATTTGATTGCAAACAGAGTCACTCGCGTTGTTTTCCAAAGAATGGAACATGGCACCAATGACATCAAGTGCTGAGTTCACTTGGAGAACGCAGGACAGTGAATGATTCAGCACAGGGTCCACGTTGTGCTTGTTTAAACTGTTTGCAGGTGGAGGTGAGGCACCACGCCCCTTTGAAGGACCCTCACCTTTACATTTGAAAAGTGCGCGGCTTGAATTACCCGTGCTAAGACTGAGCTTTTTGGATCTGGAGTAAATTGAGCAGCTCCTCCGGGTTAAGGCTGGATTGGACTGAGAAGGTCCGTGCCTAAAGTTCCTCCATGACGCTTGTGCAGGTCAGCGGTGGTGCAGGGCAGCAGATCTCGGATCTCAGAGGGAGATCCTCAGCTTAAACAGACCGCCAAGTTCAGGAGCGGCGTATAGTAGGTTACGCAGAGTGGTGCATATGTGTGTACAAGCATCGCTCTGTGAAAGTGAAACAAGAGATTATGAGTTCATATTTCATTTAGGTGAGGGGACCTGACTTTAAATGCACTGTGTTTAAATGCAAACAGCCTGTATGTTACTGCTATGCACCAGCATTTGGCTGTGTATAATGCAGACAGAATGCTTATGGTAATATATCGCCACAAAATGTTATGATATAAACAATATTAAACCGAATTATATTCTCTGGGAATAGATGCTATGTGTAAGAATGTAAAGCAGTTTACATTAGTAATTGCTCATTATTGCCAATGTTAAATGTTAATGTGTGACCTTGGCCTCTTAGGCTTCATATAGTCAAGTTCCTCACTTTATGTGGGCTTCTGAGCATCTCACTGGTCCTCTGCTGCAGCATCTACACTGTAACAATAGCTGCAGAAGAAACTATAAACTAAGGCTGCTAATGGTCAGGGCCAACCACAACACATTAATGCACAGAATGAAGAAACTGACAGGATTACATTTATGACTGGATCTCATATGATTTCACTATAATGCAGTGGATAAAATCAGCTAATTCTTCCAGTGTCCAGTGATCCATGATCCTAATGTAGGTATTACGTCAAAAGCTGGTGATTTTAACCGACAATTAATTATCAAAAAAGTCAAAAAATAAAGATCACTGCCCTCTAACGATAGCCAAAACATAAATCTCCTCATCAAATAGAGGTGTGGCCATTATTTAGGCTAACTAGTGTCTAGTTAGCCCATCTTTTTATAAACAGTATCACATTTGTCATGTGCAGATGATGTTGACAGATACTGTAATTGAAACATAAACTGGAAACATGTAGGAATGTCTTATCCCACTGTTACCGAGACCCAGAGTGTTCAACATTAACTAAATAGTCTGTGAGAGAGTGCAATAAAAAAGAAATAAATTACAATTGGCACCCATTGGCACTGAGAAATAAATGTTGAGTTTGGAAATCAGACATTTTGAAATGGAAAGACTGAAATATAATAAAAACTCTGCACCAACTGCAATAAACTTGGTTTTTGTAAAAGCAAGAATTGATCATATCATATATCATAATAAAACAGCATTGGTCAATACTGTCAGTGCTGTTTCATGTTTTACATAGCTGCATTTATTCATATTCTTAGTTTGTTATGTCTCCGTTTGTTTATTCATTCACTTGTTTAATGTTGAACACGTCAGCGTCCTGCGCTGACAGCTGCTCTTTGGCCCACTCACACAGTTGAGAGACACCTGCAGGCTACTGATTGAGGTCAGGGGAAGTCAAAGAAAGCTGAACATCTCCACGCGTGAGCTGACAGCGTAAAGCACCTCTGAGAGGAGCGCACTCCCAGCAAAATGGAAATACACTGTACTCGCCGTGAATAGCTGCCCACCATTACCCTTGTTTAATTTGAACACATTGCCTGCTGCTCCCAAATATTGCCATCTCCTGCATTTTCCACTCTGAATGCCTGCAGTGTAATAATACGATACCTGACCCCCCTCCCTGGTAGAATAATGGCAGATTTACCTCATGTCTGGCTGTGGCCTGAACACAGAGAGGCACAAGCACTGAGGTGACTGGTTTTCACTGGTTTCTCCATATTTTTGGAGTAGTGACACCCTTTCAGTGCTTCCTTTAGCTCTTTTTAGTGTTCCCCTTGTATTCTCCCATGATTAACATGTTGTCACTGAATATGAACCATATGTCTGCATCGTTATTGTGTTATACGTCACTTTTATGGGTGTGTTTGTCTGACGAATAACTGCATCTACCCACACATGTCTCATCTTTTAAGCTTCCATGCACTCTAAAGGACTCCAGCTCTTTAAACAGCTTAGGAAAACATCTACTTGGTTCTTTTGGCCATTATCAATGACTAAAAACCACTTACTCAAAGGCTGGAGAATGAAAAGTACATCACACGCGCACACGCACACACACTGCCCTGCCTTTGTATTAGTGCTCATTGCAGCCAGACAAACCCATCAAGCTTTATGAGCCTCTGAGGGCTGCTGCTGCTGCTAATTCATGGAGGCAGGCCATCAAGCGCATCCACACAGCCGATCTCCACTGTTTCCATGAATATCTGAACAGGCCCTTCCACCGGTTTATGTGTCCCACGCGAGCAGCCTGTTGAATCCAAGACGTGCAGCCTTGATAGATGATATGTCTTTTTTACGAAGGAAGGGCGGAGAGAATGCTTAACGCAGGGAGAAATGGGCACAGACGTTTTCGTTGTGGAGCACCACGTTGACCGATGTTCCTTTTACGTCGGACAAGTGGGCAAAGTCAGTTTTCATTCTTGCAGCATGAAGTTGACTGATACACACTGAGGTTGAGGCAGATTTGCTGACAGGAATTCGGGCTCTGTTCTTTTAAGCGTATGTGTAGTTTAAGGGAGGTAAGTTGACTTAAACAATGCAGAAGTCTTTCAAGCGTGCATTCTGTGGACGGTACGTTTGTACTGTTACTGGAGAAACTGGTTTTTACAGCCATTGGCAGCTTTGTAATACTGCTTTGGTTTTGCTTTTGTAGCATTGTCAATTAATTTCATCAGCTATGATTGTATTCGTCAGAGTGGTTGCTTGTGTAGAAGAAAATACAATCGAACCATTTTGCTTCTGGGGAGTTAAATTAAAAGTGAATGTGATCATAACACCCGTGGCCCCTCAGTGCACAGGAAAACTGTCGGTGTGCAGAATCATGATAAGTATAATAGATTTAATAATAAAGTTACAGCCAGTGTGCAACCTGTTTACAGCGGACAGCATGTTTACCTTCAGATGACTAAGCAGCCCGATGAGTTATGAATCTTTTCCATTGGACATAAAGCAGGAAGTAGTATGAGCCGCAAATTCTGCAGAGGACGATGGACGCTACAACAGGACATCACACTACTGCTGACCACTGGTCACTTCCTGCTTCCCGTTAGCAGTGCTGTTCTTTCACTGTGACCGTGGTGGTTTCTGAATCTTGACCCAGAAGTCATTTTAACTCGAACCTCAGAAGAAAACAGTTTTTGTTCCCGGAGGACAAGCGACTTGTTTTTTTTGGATGCCTTTTTAGAAATGAGCAAAGAGATTTCCACATGTGAGATACCGTGCATCGCGCCAGGCACACACAAGTGAAGTGCTAAATCAACAAGTCAAGGTTTAGTTGGTGGAAAATGCATCTATGAATGGCTAATATATGAATGTAGGCCTAGAAGTATCTAGAACGGTTCCTCCAGCATGTGTGAGTGTATGTTGTGCTCTCCATGACCGCTCTCTCGATTGGAAGCCTGTTATATCAGCCAGCAAGGCCATGCTGAGTCTCTGTGTTCTTTACACAGGGTCAGCACCTTGTTGTGTCTTGCTGCTCTCTCTTATTCCATCCCCTCCCCATTCTCTCCGCTCCAAGTCTGTGTTTGATGCATCATCATCTGTTCTTTTAGAAATTTGGTCCGTGTGCACGCTGCCGAGAGAGTAAACACAACACCCTCAGTCACACGTACTGTCTCTCCTACTTCTCTCAGACACACACTCTGAAGAGAACTCAGTCAATACAGTAATAACCAACATATCCATGTTGTGGTTCAACAATTGATGCAGAAAACAAATCTTTTCAACATCCATAAATCATTTAGCCGTGGCCTCCAAACCCATTCCAACATAATAATAACCGCTCAACAGTTCCTCTCAAACAGTGAGGGGCACAAAGAGCTTGAGTTGGGCAACAGGAGTCTTAAATATCATTGGTCAATAGGTGATTTTGGAAAGAAATGAAGTGTGCAGAAATGTCAGAATATGGCAGCCCAGCGTCTCCTCAGTGGTTATGAAATGACTTATAAATCAGAGGTTCAGAGGGGGGAATTGCTATGCATCACCTCTGTGAACCGCTTCAGAGACATCATTTACAGGGAATAATGACTGTCTACTCTCCTCCTTGTTAAGGGATAATTCCTGTTCAGAGGCCGTTTCACAATCAAGTCTAATGAAGAACACTTAGCAAGAAAAATGGCCTCAGCCCTCGGAGTTTGTTTTAATTCTCTTTCACTCATTCATCATACGGCAATGTGTGATGTATTACCTTCTCCCAAAAACTTGCCAATGGGTAGAGGAAGGCCCAGGCTGTGATTCAGACAGACACTCTTGCTCGTGTAGTATTGCAAAACAAGTTTTGACTTATTTAGGTGCACAGGAGCTGCAGTAAAGACTGAACAGCTCGAAATACTTCACGTTTTGTGATTTGGTTACTGTGATTTGGGAGATTTGGTTACTACTGCACCTAAAGAAAGAAACTTGTATTTCCAGAGCAAATGTTTCTCATGAAGACAATAATCAGGTCTGGAGAGCTGATGGGTGCAGGGGGGCAGGAATGGAGAGTTTGAAAAAAGCTGTGGTCATACAATGTGCAGTTCGTGTTCAGAGCTTAAAGCAGACACAGTGTAACCAACGCTGTTTAAATACCAACATATCAAATGATGTGAGAATAATGAGGCAGTGAGAAAGGTGCTACTCTCAGTGATGAACCTACGGAGAACCATCACCCGAATCTGCAGCTGTGCTTTACTGCACTTTCTGCTGAGTTTTGGCTCATTGTTTTATTGTGTTTGGCTTCACTCTTAGTGCTCTCGCAGCAGCTGTTTTCAGAGCTAAAGCCTCCAAAAACTACCTGCTCAGCAGCACACAGCAGACAGACACAGTTTGGGACAAGCTGGTGAACGTAGTGGAGCATTTAGCTGCTAAAGAGAGAAATATCTCCCTCAGGAGTTGGTGGAGACCAAAAACAGAGCAAAAAGAGAGCGAATATGGGACTTCCACTTCCCAGATGGACACAATCATGACTTCAAATGCATGCTAATATTGCTCTTAAGCATTCAAATAAGTAATTGCATCTTAAAAGTTCCCTATATGAACTTAAAAGGTAATAGTATGTCAGTGGCGTCAGCTGCCACATCTGTTTGCAGATGTATTAGTAAATGCTTCCACAGGATGTGTGCGATATGTTTCAGAAGCCCCAGAAGCTGCTCTGTCCTGGTCTACTTTTGAAGAAACTGTGTCAATCTGCACAAAGGCAGATGAGCAGGAAGTCAGACACAGGAATGACACAGAGTATCTGCTCAATAAAAGCCTGTAGAATGGTATGTAGACAGTTTAAAGCTTGCAGTTTGGGTGTGTATGGCATGCGTTGCTAATATCGGCACAGAGGAATATTAATGATTTACACTTAGCTGAATAGAAATGATGAGAGAGAGAGAGAGAGAGAGAGATGGAGTCTGACATGCGACAAAGATCCCCAACACTTTCTGTTAATAATCCCACCATGCAATGCATCATATTTTATAGATGCAGAAATTACAGTCATGCTACACTACACCTGTACACGGGTGTACACCTGACAGTGAATAATTATCATTAATCTCAATTTACTGCTCATAACAGAATAAATTATTGAGTGTCTTTCAGGGGACAATGGATCGACTGAATAAAGGGGCTGCTGCTGCGCAGCTGTGGTTGACTGTGTTCCATGGAGAGTCAACAGTCAGCAGGGTTTCATTTCCAACCGGTCACCTTGTTGGGTTTTTACTGACAAACTCTTTCTCGCTCCTTGAAGGAGTTCATGGTCTTTGTTGATGAAAACTTTTCAGACCACCCCTCAGTCCTGCTGCACCTGTATGTGTAAATATGTTTTTGAGGTCTCATATCGTATTAATGATTTGAAAACATATATTTACAGGTTTTGACACATGCTAGTGATTGGATTGTCAGCGAAACAAGTTACCTCATTTATCCTGTTTGACCCTGCTGGTCCTATAGATTTACAGTGGCTCAGCCTCATGTGTTGGATTGTATTCATAGTGCCGGTCAGTACACTGCATCGTTCAGGGGCCTCTGTAAGAGTTCTTATCGTGTGTTATTGCAAACATATTGATTGTTTTTTCCCATGTCGCTCCATCCTGCATGTGTCTGGATTTATAGAATGAATGCGCTCTCCACCATAGAACATTTCACAAGTTAAAGAAACAGTTAAAACAAATGACTTCCATCGCACGTTTGTTTTATTAAATCAAGCTTTAATTTGTCAGTGTTCTCACATTCAGACAATCACTCCAGTCACACCAGCAACACCTGCTCACGCTCTGTTTTGATGAGACATTCTGAGCAGCGCAAACACATGAAAATACACCCATTATCTTTTACCTTTAACCAACATTTTAAACCCGGTTTCCCAGGAGCCGGCACTGTATTTTAGGTACATTGTGATCAAGGTCTGAAGTCTGACATGCTGAGCGAGAAGCAATTACAGGAAGAAAATCTCTCAGAGTTCACCGCAGAAACGAGGTGCACTTCCCTTTTCACAGCCCGAAGTCCTTGAGGAAGATTTATCGCCGGCGGCCTCTGTGAGGATCTTCTAACGTTGAATGGAAATTACCTAAAGTGTCAGGCTGTTTTTAAGACCCAGGCTGCATTAAGGACCTGCATGGCTTGTTCACTGCAAAAATAGTCTTGTGGCCGCAGTAAGGTTATTTATGTCACCTGAAAAAGTGTCATGACTCTGTCCTTTTACCCAAGCCTCTCACAAAAAAAACCCCTCTGAAGAACACCTCCAGCATGTGCAGTCTCCTTCTGAAAAATAGCTCCCTGTGTCTTAAAGAGTTCGTTCTCATTATAATGGACATGTCTTGCTTGAAATGTGGCCTTGTTAGTGGCTTTCAAAAGTGTTCCCAGACTAACTGTACGGCCATTAGCTTTGTTGAAAACTTGAGCAGACGGAAGCAGACAGAGTGCAACTTTGAGCAGAAATCCTGAACTTCCTTAAATGCAGAAATCCGTCAACTTTATTATCCATCCTTTTCAAACTGGAGAATGAACAAACGATTGAGTGGTGTTGCCACTTCTGAGATGTTCTTCGAGTTAAACTTATGAGGACGTTTGCATTTTCGTTTTGTAGAAGAGTGTTCATCGTAGCTATCATGTTGCAGGTATTTTGGGCATCCTGGAATTAATCTGAAAGATTGATCCTTAAATACAATGCTAATCCATGAATCTTTTCCAGTTTTATCTATCGCTTATTGCTGAGAGTGAACACAATGATATAGATCCCGAGAACTGAAAGTAACCCAGCAATCAGCAAGTTAGCTTTTTCAGAATGTTCAGTATAAGCATACTCCTGGCTTACTGATTACCTCAAGGGATAATCAGCGGCTCCTTTGCATTTTCTCTCAATTTTTTGTGCCGGGTACATTTTCTGAACTGTAATCATCACAGGAAAATGGTTTTTCATGTGAAAAATGGTCAGAGGTGCCTTCATAGAGCAGGGCGTACAGCCACGAACTCTGAGATAACTCTGTAACAATGTATCACGTTCACCATTCACGCCCAACCAACCTGTAGATGTGACCATCATTTATCCCCTTTGCTATAAATCCTCTTAATTCTTGTTAGATCTCTTGTGAGGCTTCATTCCTTTGCTTTGTATATTGTTTTTTTATAATCATAATTATTATAACAAATTCCACATATCATTTCACAGAATTCAAGTGTTTGATATTTAGTCAGGTTCCTCCTTTCCTTGATCTATTTTGTGTGAAATGCTGCTACATGCTACTGCTGTTAAAAGGATAAAGTTTTCTTTTAATTGAGTTGAACTGAACTGAGCCACAGAGTGAAGTGTTCTGACAAAGCCAGGGAGGAAAAGTGATTGCTTTAACATGACAGCCTCCAGTCCATTTACTTGATGCAGGCTAATTGCTGGAAACTGCGGTCAGATCCTTCCTGTGCCTTGCCTCCCTGGACATATGATGTCTTCTCTATGCTCACTCTGCGTTATTTTCCTCTCCATATCTCCTTCCGTTCCCTATCTTGCTTCTGTTTCACTTATTTCCCATCTTCTACCCCGTCCTTCCTCTTGTTTCTTCTTCTCCTTATTTCGACTTGTTTCTTTCTTTCTTTCCAATGTGCTACCATCCTATTTCCATCCTCTCTCCAGCTCTCCTGCTGTTTCTCACTTCACCCACCCTTTTTCTGTCACCAGCCGTTCCTCCTGCCCTCCAACCATCCATATGACTATTTATGAGTGTGGTAGTCCTCACAATGGGGCCCGGTACTAAGTGAAAGTGCAGGGAACGTTGGGGCTCTTCAGAAGCTTAAAGCTCTTTAGTGGAGGCCATCTATCAGACTGTCACACTATCACTCTGATGCAGCACAAACACAATCACGCGAGCTGCGCACGTTTACGTTGTTTTGTGCGTGATCCCACAGGAAACACAAGAGATTCCCATCACGCAAACAGGAGGATTGTAGTTAATTCACAAAGTATTCCAAGTAAAGAGTCATGTGCTGGGTAGGGGAGTGTGTGCGGTTGTGTGTGTTCAATCTCAACAGCAGCTCTCCGTGCGCATTCAGATCATCCACTGACATTGAGCAGAGGCCATGGAGCTAAATGGCTCCTTCTACAGTAAGTGGTTTAGAGAGAGAGACACATCAGAGCTTTGTGAGAGACGGAGTGGCTGAGGTTGCAGCTGCAGTGTGCACTCTGGACCACAATTATAAGCCCACATTGGTTTACCGATGGTCACACACACTTGACCTTAAGGTGGATTGCAGAAGGAAAGACTTAGCCCACAATATAACAGCTCTAGTCATTCCATCAACTGTGAAAGTGTTTTAAACATTAAGTAAACTCATGAATGGGCTATAGTTTTGGTCTGTTCCACTCAGGAACATATTATTTAGTTTTAATTGAATGCATACTAATGTCATTGTTCTCATTTTATTTTGAAAGTGAGTCTCTTATTTTGAAATTGACATGGCTTTAATTGTTTATAAACATGCAACTGGTGAAACAGTGGAATGTCTTAGATATGGTTTAGCACGTGGCTAAAAAGGGATAAGGTTTGTCACTTCTTTGTATGAATTTCTTAGTTTTGACAGCGAGCCTTTGTTACATCTCAAGAATAATAATGTTATATTCATTTTATGTTTGTTACATGTTTTTTATCTATAGTTTTTACTGAGTTACCCTATTAGCATTTCTTGCTAACTGGGCTCTAGCAGGAACAACACAGGCTACGCTAGCCTACAGTTAGCCCTACAGTTAGCCTACAGTTAGCCCTACAGTTAGCCCTACAGTCAGCCACATTCTCATAAAAAAATGCAGGTTTTTGAAATGAAAGACAGCAATAACAATAATATAATATCATAGAAATGCAATAAAATAAATGCCAGACTCTTTATAATTTTAATATTATCTTAAACAGAAATCCATAAAACAAAAAATTAATTATTAGGAACATTTAGGAAAAGGATTAGCCTGAGCGCAGACGCACCATCCAGCTGACACTTCTGGGATGCTCCGCTTGAATTTATTACAGCAGCGAGTCTTATGAACTCTACAACTAAGTTTTTTTGTTTGTGCGCCTCTGTCACCGGAGCTTCAGTTACATAAATCAGATGTTGCTGTCACTGGTTTTGATCATCAGTGCACTAAACGTTTTCTCCTTTCGCCCGCAGGTCGTAAATTTGTCATAGCCAACGCAAGAGTGGAGAACTGCGCCATCATCTTCTGCAACGATGGCTTCTGCCACATGTGTGGTTACTCGCGCGCTGAGATCATGCAGAAGCCGTGCACCTGTAACTTCCTATACGGACCCGACACCAAGAGACTGGCCATCGCTCAGATGGCGCAGGCCCTGCTCGGGTCGGAGGAGAGGAAGGTGGAGATCAACCTTTATCGCAAAGACGGTAGGAAGAAAGCAGCGTCACTGATTTGAGTGTTGTTTGTGTGGATGCAGGAGAGTGTGTGTGCACCTGTGTCTGGCCTGTTGACTTAAAAAGTGTTTGTACATGCGTCAAATGAAAAGCATGTGGTTTGCTCTACATGAAAGTTGCTGACAGTGAGGTCATGGTCCAAATGTGGATGCCAAAAAGGAGGTCAGTGTCAGTATGTGCACACTGTTTGGAGAACGAAGTGCCAGTTGAGGAAAATAAAGAGGTCAGGCACATGTTTATGTGTTTTTGAGAGTTTGCATGTATTAACATGGCGTATGTGGAGTATTATTGAAGTTACTGGTGTGTGCCATTTTTTAGGTGTGTGAGTGTTTTGTTTTTTTTTTCACTATCGAATGTACTTGTGTGTCGGTTGGCGTCAGTATCTGTGCAGTGTGTGCAGAACATTTGGCACCCGCGAGCTCATATTTATGTGTGAGCTGTTATGTGCGAGTGACCCGACTACTGTTTACTGATAAGTCCATGTTGTATTTTGTGTTTCTTGCAACTTTTAAGTGCCAGATTTCTTGTTGTGATGAGCATGGTGCAGAGAGTGCAGTATGGTGCGTTTGGTCTGCTTCCAGATCGTGTTCACAGACGACTAATTTTATAACCGGGCCTAGATTCCAGCTGAGTACCTCTGAAATGCATTTGAATATTTAAATAAGCATCTGCACATTCATATAACACCTTCATTGACTAGCCGAGTTTCCAATATGCCTTACCTGATTTAACCTGTTATAGTCAGATGTGCTGTAGAGGAAAGGAAATGGGGGAAGCCCTTGGAGAATTCTCTCCTGTGGTAAGACTGTATTTCTGTCTACACACACGCCAACTGGACCAGGACCAGGTAACAGGACCCTGGTCATGGCAATGGTAGACGGCTTCCATGGTGATAAAGAGCGGCCATGGTAATAAAGTCAGCAACTCCCTGGGCTACGGCCAAAGCATCAGCTGGAGATTTTCCACCTGTGCACGGACGGGAAAGCGGGGGAGAGGGAGAGTGTGTGTGTGTGTGTGTGTGCGTGTGACAGAGAGAGATGTAACAAACTGAGGGGGAAAAGAGGGCAAGATGACTAAGAGGCAGAAAAACAGCGCAGCCCTGAAAAGTGAGGAAAAACCAGTGGGTGGGCAAGTGGGAGAAGTGGGAGATTCAAAGAATGAGAGAGAGAGAACGAGCGGCTGTCGAAGTGCGTTTCTCACGTAATCTGACAGCGTCGGCGGCGCTGGGAGAAGGCGAGCAAAAGAGAGAGGGAGAACCGGAGAGGTGGCGCCGGCTGTCTCCTGATACTCCTGAGGGGTGCCTTGCCAATTCAGCCCCCCGCACCCTCCCCCCCGCACATTTCACTTTCCACTGTTTACACTGGAGATGTGGACACACACGCCAGCTATCTGCTACACAAAAGTGCCTCGTAAAAAGCTACAGCCCTGTATATAGCATTACAGAGGCGTTGTCATTTCTGTCCTGCTGCCTGTGCTAACGAAGTCCACCATGCTAACAACACGTAGTTAAGGGATTTGGAAGCAATATCTAATGACTGCAAGAGTCTGCTAGTGTGGGCCGGTAGCATTAAAGCTGCTGCTGGCAAACAGTGCACAGTGCAGCTGCAATATACTCATTCTGGACAAGAGAGAAACTGCAATATTGACAAAAAACTGAGAGCACTGTAGCTTTTAGGTTTAGTCAGGAAAGCTGACTTTTGCTCCTCAGTGAAAGTTGAAGAAATCAGAGGGTTAATTGTGGTTTTAAACTGTTCATATGGTTAGAATATACTGTAATAAGAAAAAGTAAATCATAATTAAATAAAGTAGAATCCATTTATCCTCGACAAAGAGCTTAACAGAAGACCTAGTGTAAGAGCTGCAGTGTGATGCGGCAGCCATGCACGACGGCTCAGGCTGCAGAGTTGGTCTCGGGTGCGGTAACACATGGTGATGTAAACTTTTAAATGCTGAATAAATTACACAATGAAAACAAACAAACAAACAAAAAACAAAATATATATTCATCTGAAATCCCCTCCGCTCAGATCAATGTGCGACCTGCAGGATGCGTATTGTCTCTTTTCTGGCAGGAAACCCGGCTCCAGCTGCCGTCCTCCTTGCTGCTTCACCTCAGCTCGGTTAATTTTGCAGTATCCTTCGTTACAGCAGCTGATTTCCTGCTAAACGTGAACCTGAACAAACACTAGTCCTGCCCAAACTCTCTCCTTTTAACAGCTCTCGCTAATCGTTAGTTCTGCCTAGTTAACTAGAGAACCAGTCTAAACCCTGATGATGTCATAATTCTAGACTTTACGCTGCACATTCTTGATCAGTTAAAGCAAAACACTGATGCCAGTTCATGTCAACTGCTTTTCTCAGTAATTGCATTCAGATCATGGCCCAGTTTGTGGAGTGTGTGGAGTGTAGTTTGCCTGAACTGTAATACACATTTCCTGCTTGGGGTCAAATAATATCTAGACCAGTATAGTTCCAGTTTATAAGCCGCCCTTTTCGGGTGAGGCTTGCATCCTGTTTGTCTAGTTTGATGCACCACCTGTAGAATAACCGCGACAGTTTGAGCACCAAAAGATTTGAAGAGCATTATCAACAGCTCCAGTGTGACTGCGCTCAGCTGGCCACACAGAAGAACACAGAAACACACACACACTGAAACTACACACCAGGCATATCCCTCTCTATGAATGGAGAGTCGTGTTTGTCATGTTGCCATGGAGTTTGTGAAGAGGTGCTCATCATGTTGTCACAGTAACTAAGGCACACTCTTATGACTGCATGGAAAAATGTCCAGTGTTCCAGGGCTCCTGCTCCACTGGACACAGCTCCTGTCTGTGGACATCGTCTGCAGGTTGTTACCAGTTCAGTGCATGTAAGAAGGGTTAACTTTGGATTAAAAAGAAAGGATTTATATTTGCTATTTCTGCAGATCAGGTCTTTTATCTACTCAAATTCTGCCTCCATTGTCTTCATTTTACATTGGACCTAACCCTTCTGTCTTCGCGCTGACCCAGAGCTTCCTGTTGTTAGTAAAATCCTCATTGATTTGTACTCAATTATACTTTTCAAATGGATCTAAAATGACACCCGGGAAGGGTTTGTTATCTAAGTGTGCGTGTGGGCAGGTGTGACCCGGGTGACTTCTCTCTCTCAATCATAGTCACACACACTCAGGCTCACAAAGGCACAAACACAGAGTCTTAGGTAACCCCAGCAGGCCACCGTCGAGCCATCAGAGAGACGCTGATCGAACACCGTGGACACGCCTCATCCATAATGCACACAGGGAGGAAACACTACGCCGCCTCCACTTGTCCCCCTTGCCTCCTTCCTCACATCCCTCACTCCCTTATCCTCTTGCAAAGGCAGAGGAGGATAAGAAAGAATAAACTCTTGAATGATTTTGAAAAGCGACCTAAGCAACAAGCGTGCAGGCGTGTGTTTCGCTTAGAATAGTGACACTGTGCAGCCGTGAGCCACGCATGCATCTACAGAGAGAGCACGCACACACGCATGAGCACATTGCACACACACACACACACACACACAGGCACGCATGCACAAACACCTCACACACACACGGGCTTCATCTGAGCCCATTTATCTAGTGCCAAGCTTAGGCATAAGCCTTCACGATGATGGATCTCCCTTCTCGCTCTCGCACTCAATTGTCTGAGTCCGATTGCTCACCAGCTTAATCAATCATGCTCTCCAGGTAAAGTGCGATAGCAAACATGCACACATACACTGAGCATGGAGAAGTTTTGGTACAGAGTGGGCTTCTGCCCCAGTTGAGCATTAGCTGTAAGGCAAAGAATCCCTCCTCCGGCTGAATGGTATGTGGTTTTATGTTGGCCTTTGGTTCTCAGGAAGGCTGGAGGTGACAGGGTGAGGTTAAAACAGGAAACAACTGAATAGATGTTTCCCTGCTTTCTCTTTCCTAGCCTTGCACACTAGGACCTTCTGTCTCTTTCACCTCCTTGTTCCTTATCCTCCTCTCCTCAGCCCGTCTTATTGCTTCCCACTGTTTGACTCCAGTTGCTAAGCCTCGCTATCTCCAGCTCTGCCTCCTGTTTTAACGACACTCGCTGTCTTTAACTTTCTCACGACCTTTGTCTTTCCATCTCTCTCTGCTGCTGCTCCACCAGGAAAGAGAGCACATTGCTCGCCATCGGCCTTGTATCCTCATGACAGAGTGGGCTCTGATACAACTTGTCTGTAGCAAAGAGCCATAAAGAGAGCCATCACCAGCTAGATCAATTCCAGGATGTCACTGCTGTCAGTGCTGGGCTGCTGGAGCACGTCTGAAGCTGGGGTTGCTGTTTGACGGTATTTCACTGTAATGGCAGAGTGACAGAAATCCTTTGAATACAGAAGATTTCATGAGTTATCTGTTCAGGATAATGTAATCGTGTCAAACTGTGCACGTCCACCAAAAGTATATATCAACCGGGCTGAGTGAAATGACAGGTGTGAATGTGTAAATCAGCAACTGTGACACTCATTCTTGCATCAGGATTTACTGGGGATGCTGACCCACTCCCTGTTCTCGTTCCTTATTGGCTATTGTTCGGTCATTTCGTTTTACAGCCTTTTTGCTTTGATCTAACTCTCTGCATGCTGAAACACACTTTGCAGACCTTAATGTAGTTCCGAGACAGTCAGCAGGTATACTTCCAGCGAAGGCATTGATCTTTATTATTCTTTGTTACTGACAGAGACCGGGGGTGTTAAAAACAAATAGAGAGCTGGCAAAAGGCAGGATGATCAATGGAGAAGTTGAACATGGTGATTGCGCCAAAGGATTTCAGTTATTTTGCCCGAAATGTCAAAGTCAAACTCTCTCATTTTAACAACTTTCTCACTTGTCCCACAGTTAGTTCTGCATAGTCTTCAAGCTAAACTGCTACATCAAAGATTTGCTGTGTTAACTGTCCAGTGGTCAGGACATCATCCCCAATCCCGCGCACGACAACGAGCAGTCATGCCTTTTCAGTCCAGGGAGCCAGGTGCACTATCAACGCCCCTTCTCATTTCCCATGTTTCCCTGCCATCTGTTCTAGAGGCTCTGAATGCCCAGAGCACCTTCCTCTTATTGGACCGTGCTCTAGAAAACAGTCTGTGTTGCTGCTTCCTCTGTCAAAACGAAGCCACTCAGCTGTGATGATCAACTGAGAAGGAAAGTTAAAGTATCACAGCTCCCTGCTTTCGCCCGTCCGCATGTTTATGACGCTTTGACGTCACAGGTCACACGCTCTCTGGACCTCTTTATTGTGGCTGTAATGACTGAGACAAATGATCCCTGATTCAAGGTCAGAAGCCAGCTGTGTCAACAATCCCATGTTCTTTATCTCAAATGCAGAAAAATGAGCTGTCTCACTCTTTAGCGCAGCTCTCACGTTGGTGTGTGTTTGCGCCTCACACATGACCAGCTGAGTCTTAATTTCCTCAACAGCTGCACAGTGCGACTGTCACTTCGCTGCCTCCTGCGCTGACATTGGATGTTGGCTTTGAGCGTGCAGTAAATCACTAACGCACAGCGGTTGCACATTAATAGGATTTGTTTCCATTGCGGCATTAACACTTTTGGTTTCAGTCGAGGTTAGCCCTCTCAGGAGAATGGCTGAATGTTTTTGAGGAGTTTGTGCGATTAGATGTTTTATGCCTTATATTCAATTAAAAACCATCTGGTTGCTAGTGTTCTATTGCACAGGCACAGCCTTTAAACAGAACTCACGGCTTACTGCTCCTTTCAAACCTTGAAATCCCGAGGAACGGCTTGCAAATCAGCATCGACCCCCAACCCCCAGCCCCCAAGTTGCAGACATAAGCATTACTTTATAAGGTCATTGGCTGTGAGCAGATCCCACCCCCGGGCATTATGAAAAGACCGCCTTACGTGTGTTGTGGGTCTTGAGGACTAGCAGTTGTCTGTCATACAGTGTCAGCATCCTAACAGCACTGTGCTGTGATAATGCAGCATGCCCACAGGAGCAGCCTGTCCTGTGTGACTGTGGGGTGGGGTGGGGTGGAGGGGAACTCTTGATTGCCTAGCAGCGGTAGCTAAGCAAAGCACTTAGAGACCTGCAGCCTCTCTGGAGAGGTTAGCACTCTACGCCGATGACTGCAGTGGATGATCCCACCTCCAGCAAAGAGCACACAATGCACACAAACACGACTAATGCTGTCAGCTGTCGCCCACACAACAACAAGTTGCATTAGGTTTTTGAACTGACGGGAGAGGCGTCCTTTTTTTAAAACAGGGATGGAGAGCTTTATGTTTGTTTCAGCACAAATGAACAGGATAATGACATGATGCTAATGAATGGGGGGGTCACAAATGGATTCAGACCGGATGCGTCACCAGTACAAGTGTTAGCATGTACATAGAAACCTTCATCACAGGTCCACTGGGACTGTGGATACACTCTGAGTTAGATCACAAACTGAGGATCAGGATCAGATTACACATCATTCTAATTCTTCTCTCTCGCTCTTGGACAACGTGTGCTAGGCTCACAGTGCGTGTATGCGTGTGTCAGTGTGTGTGCGTTTACCTCTTTTTTTTTTCTTTCTTTTGATGACACCCAAATAATGAATCATGACACGCTGAAGTGCGATAGCGCTGCGTTGCGTGTCCGCCTCATTAGTCACCCAATGTGCTGCTCTGCATGCTCGCACACGGGCGAAAACACACTCGTACGCGCGGCGAAGGGCCGACGACTCCGTAAAAACATCTCGCCATCCAAATCAATGTGGGCATCTCCAACTAGACATGCTCTAGGTAATGTGATGTAATGCTCTGTGTGTGTGTGTGTGTGTTTCTCGGAGTGAAATAAATGCTAATACCCATGCTGAACACACAGCAGTGACCCTTTTCAGCTGAGGCTGAGGAACCAAATTTAATTCAATTTAAGCGGTCAATTTAATTTGGCCCTGGGAAGTGGCTCATTTAAATGTACTGGTATTCTTGTTATGAAGGGAATCAGCAGATAATAATCTCCCACTCAGTTTGGAGTCTTAGGTTATGAATTTAATGATGTCCTCGTCGCCACTCTGGGCCTTTTGTACGCATTGTAAGTGTGTGGATAATCACTTGGACCCGGGCCCGTCCCAGCTCCTTTAACGATACGTGTGAGCGCCGCGCAGAGAGTCGGTTTTGGTGGACCCTCATCACAGCAGCGACTTCCTAATCGCTGTGTTTTCATAATTTGTTTTTCACTCAAGTCTGACTCAAACCAGAGCACTGATGTGAGAAATCCGGCCAGGCTGACCTGATTTGGTGTTAAATGTCAAGCTCTAATGTATGCCAAGTGAACCGTGGCCTGTTTCCCTCTGTTCTTGCTGGATCTTGCTTAAAAAGCACCAAACACTGTGTCTAACACATCATACTCTCTGCTCTTTGCTCAAATTGAATTCCAAATTCAATCGTCGTTTTGCTCTCACCTGTGCTCAGAAAGCATCTCCTGCACATTTGAGTCTCACATGATGCCTCCATGTGAAGGACACTGCTACCCTTCATACCACTAAAGCAGAAGTAATCCGCTCTTACATTACACAGTTGCACATATCTCGTATTTGTAGCCACATAAAATTGGAAACTGAGGGTGCTCTAGGACAGATGGTGCCATATAATGGGAAGGGGAAGGAATAAAAGCCTTGACCAGATTTATATCAGAATCCGGGCCAGACTTAGAATGAGATGCAATGAAGGATTATGTTACCTGAGATCCAGAAATCATCAGTCTGCACATGTGAAATGTTGTCATATGGCACATCTAGCACTGAGACATTTTGATCCCACAGGACCGCTGGTTCAGGTCGGTGTGTTCTTTCTATCTCAGGTTCCAGAACAGGTTTTTGGTCCTGAAGACCCCCCTTTTGCCTTTTGTTGTCCTGGTGTGAGTTTGTTTCTTATCATACATATTATATATATCATATACAGTGTGTGCATGTTGGGTATGTGTGTATTAACATGCATGGGGGTTGAACAGGGGGGGCACTTGTTTGATTATTCATTTTTACATCCCACAGCTAGAGTGCACACTCTGACCGCACGTGCCTATTATTTACTGCTTGCTCATGTCCACATGGGCCACATTTGACCTGAAAATTATGGAGGGGATATAAAAAAGTAGTAAAAATGAAATACATAAATGACAATACAGCTAAAGCAAAGATGATTAATCATAGACTAGTCTGGAATAAATAATGGGCCTATTGTCATCCTAGTTTCTTTTTTCTGATTACCTGGAAAAGCAGAGAAGAATGAAAACTTATAGACGCATTTAATGGACTCATCATATGGTTCCATTATGATTTACAGCAGGCATTTATAGCATTTAATAGAGAATCAGGGAACCCAGTGCTAAATTTGGCTGCATGTTCAGCGATGTAGCGTTTGTGGGTCCTTTTCTCCAAAGCACAGTGGAAAATCAGCAGATAAATACATGAGTTTTGTGGAAATAAGGCTTATTTGTAATGAGTAGAGTGTGAAATACACAGAAGACAACACAAACACACCAGTGCATGTATGCGCATCTTGTCCTATACGACTCCGTGTTTATGTGTGTGTGTGTGTCTGTGTGTGTAGCTTCCATAATTACAAGGCATTAATCTCGATGGCGTATTGATTTGCCGGGAAGGGGGGAGCTGATAGACATGCGAGACCTCGTCACAACTCAATGGACAATTTGTCACCGACCAGCACAGAGGGCCCCGGGCTAACACACACACACACACACACACACACACACACACACACACACACACATACAACTCCCACACACAACCCCCACACACACATGCACACAGGCTACATGCCTGTACACACACAACACAACACAACCAGGAAACGACTGTTAAAAACATGAAGACGCTCACACGCTTCTTGCATACCAACATCTTGGGAGGTAACAGCATGCGTGTTTGCTCTGAACAAGTTAAATTCGTGACTTTGCTCAGCCGTTGCATGTTAATTGGTTCAGCTGATTCAGCCAATCAGTGTTGCTGCTAGATAGAGTTTATGTAAATGTTCTTTATACAACTTTGTAGTGACACCAGCACATTACCACAAGCTATTTTGCTGCTTTATATACTGGAAAAATGTGTTTACATATCAGCAAATATCACTGTGTACACTGTTACGGATATGTATTTGCTATTAATAAAAACATATTAACTTAGAGCATAAAATCTACTTTTCTCTCTTCCTGCCAGTATCTGTCTTCTCTCTCTTTCTCTGTCCTCTCTTTCTTCCACTGTCTTCCTGTCTAAGTCTTGTCTGGACATTTCCTGGCTCGCATATCAGTAAGGATGTACTTTTATTAGAGTCTGTTTCTTATCTAGGCTTATCTAAAAATGCATGTATATATCTGTGTGTGTGTGTGTGAGAGAGAGAGAGAGAGAATAAGGGAGAGGGACTGTTATGGAAAAGTCTCAGTGGAAACAGTGTATATGCATGTTGGAAACCTGGACTGTAATATGAATAGGGGTATCCTGTCCACCTGCGTGAATACCTCACTGTAATCTCTCTCTCTCACACACCACACACACACACACACACACACACTTTTCTGTTAGTCTCCATTTTAAAATAATTATCTAGGTAAATTAGGCTTTCTGATCTTCTGTTGAGAGGTTTGCCAATTGAGCCATTAGAGCCAAATCCAATAGAGATGTATAAGTTCCTAAACTTCCAGAAATATTCCACAACATTATGTCATCTTTATTGTACAACCGCTGCTTTTAGCTCATTTGTATATTGTGCGAAGAATAGAGGACCCAGCATAAGACCCTGTGGCACCCCCCAGTCAACGAGTCTTGGCTCTGAAGGGTTCTATTAATGTCAGTCACAGTATGATCTGACAGATATGTCTAGACCCAATGCAGGGTCAGCTCACTGAAACACATGAGATCTACTGTATCAAATGCTGTCTACCGATCCCCACTGAAAAACACCACCACCATCCTCTAAGCAGTTTCTTTTGAGACTGTCAGACAAGGAACCAGTGACACAACTACTGTATCATATCTGAAGGATTTGTTAAATGGAGCTATATCAGGAGGTGAGAAGATGATGAAATAGCAATAGTTTTTGCATGAAAGAGGACTGAGTGTGTTTATTGTGTCACCCATTGCCTCAGTTTAGAATAAAGGACAAATGCATCAAGGATGGGTGATGAAATCCATTACAGCTGAGAACTGGCTTTACTCGTTCTTGAGATGACATCATTCTAATGTGCGACTTGTTGGTAGGAGGGTGCATATGATACCCCGCTTCTACACTGCTCTATGCTTTGCTTTATCAACTGGTCCATAAAACCTGAGGAGACTTATGGGTCCTGCCACAGTGCCAGCCGGGCTCACCTAACACAGCACTCATCTTATCAACAGTGATAGACAGAGCTCTGTTAGAGACAGTAATAGGGTGAATGGGTAGAGCGAGTCCATTCTTATAGCTTTATTACTTCATTTGCCTTCATGGCACCAGTCTATCAGGGCCTGTCAATCAACCCCCGCCGTGGAGCACAAGCTCTAATATCCATCAGATGTGTTTCATTCTTCTCCATGGTGCAAATGCCCGAATGGCTTAGCTTTCACAGTCGCCCGCTATGCTTCATGCTGCTGAAGCTGAGATGAAATGGCAGCGGGACAGAATAAGAATGGGAAACTGAGTAAAATGTCATATTAAACAAGAGAGGCCATTTGGAATTGGTTATATATATATATAAGTAATAAGGTACATTTGTGTTGTGTATTCATTCAGCTGTGTAATATGAGAATTTGAAGAGTATGGATGCGTTTGTGCATTTTTGCATTGTGTGTGTTTACGTGCATACCTCTGTAGCTATATGGACCGCACTGAGGGTTGAAATCATGTGAGTCCTTCACCAGTGCAGAAGTGTTTCACTGTGGATACTCAAGGAAACGTCTGACAGAGGAAAACCTGATGCCTAGATCATGTTTATGTGAGATCCCCTTTGTGTGTGTGTGACCACTGGCTGATGTAAAGCAGAGGCCTAATTTGCAGGCCAAGAATTTCCTCTCTGCCTCAATCCCTCTATTATTCTGTCTCCGTGTGTCTCTGCCTTTCCCTCATCGTTACATTTACAGTTACACAGATAAACCCAAAGACAAGAGGGGAGATGCGCAGATGTGCTTTGATCATACTATGCTGTGTTGCATCCCTCTGAAACCGTCCAAGAATCAAAGCAGCCCCAACTCTGCTTATGTTTTGATTCATGTAATTGGAGACCATATTTTTAGTCCTAAATAGGCCAAGTGACCTTTCTCTACAAGGACTGCATGCTGAATGTGTCAGCTTTGTACTGTCTCGGGCTGTTAAAGGAAAACTGGTGGAGATAATTTCAGTTTTTATTTCAGATCTCTTTTGTGTTTTAGTGTACAAAAATTTCCTCCTTGTGAACAAACATAGCATTTCTGCAAAGGCCAAAAGCAGCATATGACCTTTGTTTTCCATCATTGTATTGCTGAATATATTTTAAACAGATGTTAT
The DNA here is from genome assembly GCA_008933995.1 of Datnioides undecimradiatus. Lineage (NCBI taxonomy): Eukaryota > Metazoa > Chordata > Actinopteri > Lobotiformes > Datnioididae > Datnioides > Datnioides undecimradiatus. The sequence continues at coordinate 12,544,002 of WARS01000010.1, forward strand.
TAAACCAGAGCGACTGGGAAGGTGGTAGGAGGCAGACTCGGAAAACTTGGTCAAGGTATAACAAAAGGTTTTCACCATGTTACACATACATATATATGAAAAACACCAAATAAACCATTAGCTTAAAAGGCACAACTCTGCTCATAAGAATTCTAATAAACCTATCATCATCTGCACACAGCTACACACTGACGTTTGAAAGCCATTAACAGCCGACAGGCGGCCGCTTAAACAGACCCTACTTCGGGCCGGGTCCATTAAGGCTCTACCATCTGCAGGTAAACCTCCTCTGAATGGAGATCGGGTCATTTTCTTCTATCATCTAGAAATTGTTTCACAGAGCTCACTCTATCACATGCACAATTGCAACCATACACCAACAGATTGCAATCAAATACTTGACATTATTAACTCCACCTAACTGGTCTAACCCGGTAACATTGTTGATGATACCTATGATGGTTGGTGATAGGTGGGACCTCCTCCTTTTGTCTGTGGACCACATGGTAAGTAGAAAAGAAAGAATAGTTAACTTGTGAACACAAAACTGAACCAATAAACAGTAGCTAAGCTTAATTCTACTCCTTTGTGTCTGACTTTAACCAGATACGTTGATCACACATGAACTCAAACCACATAATGCTGGTTGCCTGGGACAGCATGCATCTGCAAGTGACAGATTTAAATGGCGTGTTTGATGGAAATCATGTAAAGATGGGGACCAGTGTTGTGTTCTCATCCACCGTGCCACAGCAACACTCAGCATTTACTCTACAGCCACCAGGCAAACAGCAAACATTACTGGCATTTTTCTGTAGATTCACATAGACCAGAGCCACTGTGGTAAGATCTAATGCAATTCAATTTCTTAAAGAAACCTCTCTCCTAGTTTGTCTGTGTTGTTTCTGGAAAGCGCTAATGATGTTTGTTGCTTCCTACAGTACATTAGTATTGTAGGCCTGGCTTGTTTTCTGGCATATTGCTTTCATTTCAATTAGAATTAGCAGACCCTCACTCCCAAGTGGCACAACCCTAGGAAACAGTCTGAAACATTAGCTCTGTGCTGCCACTTATTCCCTCTTTCTTTGGCTTCAGCCTTCAACTCATTTCTCTCTTTCTCTCTCTCTCTCTCTCCGGGCGGTACATACATGACCTATCGTCAGATAAACTGCGCTGGTCAGACCCATGGTAACATTTTTTTACAGAAATGAATACAATAATACTGAATCAACTCCTGGCAAAGGGTCCCGCTGTGAAAAACATATACTATTAAGTCCTCTCTTCAACACTTCTTCCATTTATCTTGTCGTGCTTACCCGGAGAATTAGTGAGGCTGGGCAAGAAAGCCTGACATCCAGCATCGACCCAGCCGTCTGCCTTCAGGAACATTAAAATGCAAAAGTAGCTGCAAGTCAAAGGAGCCCTGTCTCCTGCCCTAGACCTACAGGACAGGCAGCCAGTGCGCCTCTCTTTTTCGGAGAGCCGGAGCGATCACAACACCGCCTGAGCAGAGCTTTCATACTGGCTTCCACATGGTGCAGTGCATCAGCCTGCCCACTCAGCAGGGCACCTCATGCTGTTCCCTCTGACAGGATCCTTTTATTCTGTGCCTGTTAAAAGTGGTTTTACTCCAGCAAAGACTTTCTGAAACTTTGTGCACCTGCCAGTGTTTAAAGAGTACCTGCAGTATTCGTGATTTAACCTGGGAACTCTTGAAAACCATCATACAAGTGTCACTTTACAACTCATCTGCTGTATTACAGTATGTGGTTGATGCTGTCTGACATAATCATGAATTATCATAGGTCTTCTGTGAAGGGTACTGCTGTTTACACAGCTTTGGTTTAAATATTAATCTCAGAAAAGATGATTGGGTTTTTAAGGACTCAACACGACGCTACTCTCTTGGTGCCTTATAGCAGCAGGCAGTTACTTCATACTTAAAATGCATCAAACCTTTCTGAATTTAACCCATTTCATTGTAATGAGAGCCATCTGACTGACCATAAATCTGCTTGGTGTGGTGTGCGACCCAACAGACTGGCTTGGTATGAACAGGAAGCTGATCTGTGATCCTTTTCTTTCTTATTGAGTAAGAATAAAACATTTGATGAGGATAAGTCTGTTCAAAGAGGCTTTTCAACACCTGAGTTCAAAGTTTGAGTTCGCCTCTCTTCCCTCTGCAGCTCTGAGCGGATCTGTATTGTTTAAGAAGTGGTGGATTTGCTTCTCTGTCATCAGTTTTACCTTTATCAGTGAACAGTAGAGCTCTCAGGCTAAAATGTCACAGATACACGCTGATGATCTGATGGTCTCATCGGCTGCAGACTGATGAGAACATCAGATTGTTTGTCATGGTCTCAGCTTATTAGCCCAGTGTCTGTGCGGTGCTGCTTTGCTTTGGCAACCACGTCTGTTTTACCAGTACCACTTGGCTTTCCCATTGGGGATCAGGCAGCAGAAACAATACGTTAGGTTGTTGGCTGCCTGGTGCTGCTGTGAACCCCACTGAGAGCCAGAGTCTTACATTTGCACATCTGATTGATGGTGTTGACATATTATTGTGAAAGTCTGTTTGGTGGATGTTTAATAACCCAGCACGACTAATGATGTTGAACTCGTACGGCATTATTACGCTTCAGCGGACACAATTGTGTAGGTGTTTTTAAGTATTTGTGTGCACGTGTTTGCACCTGTGTATGTGAGAGGTCGTGTGTGCTCACAGCATGTTGTTGGGTGTTCACTTTTCCGTGTCAGTCCTTGTTTGCGTGCACGCGTGTCTCCGTGCGTACATTAGCGACTCTACTTCATTTACATCTGCTGAGAAAGCCATGTTAGAATGCGTAACGTTGTGGATCGACGCTGGCGGTATTACTCACTCTGTGTGGCTGCTGCAAAACACTGTCAAGTACGTTGGGAAGACACTCCGAACGCACAAAACCGTGACACAAACAACTGTCGACGATGATGAAATGGGGAGCAGTCCTTCCACCCTTGCTTAGGCTTTGAGTATCCATCCAATCACGTTTAATGTTGTTGCAGTGATATTTATTTGAGCACTTAAGATGCAGGGGAAGGATAAATGGCACTTGCACAGACACAGTTATTGGATAGTATGTCTTTTCCAGTGCTATTAGGACTTAATATAGCGCGATTCAGAGGGAGGAGGGAGGGAGAGGAAGGAGCGGTTGATGGACAGAGTAGAGGGTAATGGAAAGGAGGAAGAGAAGAAGCGTGACTGCCAGCAGAGGTGAAACAGCACAGCTACGCTACATTTTTATTTTTGTTGTACAGAATTGGTTTTAGTATTGAGGTATCGCAAAATTCTACATTTTCTGAGAGGATTTCCTAACAGACAGGTAAACCCTGGTGAAACCCTGTGATTGAATCCACACTGAGCACACATACTGTATCCGCAAATGACTTTTTACTCATCTGTGTTTGTAATTAAAAGTTCTATGGGAGCCCGGCATTTCATAGACTAATGGGGAGTCATTACTTGTCGCTGCAACAGCTACAGAATTGCATGTGTGCCACCGATGGCAGGCTAATGAGGCAGACAAAACATGCGCGGGTCACATGACTAGACCCGCATTGCAATTATGAAAGCAATAACCTACAATCTATGTAGCAACGCTAAAAAAGAAACCTCGGCAAGGCTATTGATCTGAATACATTTTAATCACTCGAGTTATCATTGCCATGATCGTTTCTATTAGCATTTTCATTAACAGGACCATTGCTGTTGCTATTAGTGGCGCCACTGAAGCTGCAGTCATCATCACTGCAAAACCGATCAGCTGTCATCTGCAGTAGCCTCGGCTGCGTCGCTGCAGACAGTTGATCACAGTGTGATCGAGAGCCCATACAGGAAAAGGTGGTCATCTGTTTGATCACCTATCTGCCTGCTTTGAAACTTGGCCCCCGGAGTCTTCCCTGCTGATTTCCTGAGGGGATTCCGCCTCCATTCAAAACCACTTACCCTAAATCCGGGGACACTCCACACTGTCATGCTTGAATCTGACTCCATGTCAGCAAGATAACCCTCTGGTGCCAGGTTGAAACCTTAGAGCTGGTCAGCTCACCCGCTGACTTCAGATCAACAGATAACCCTTGATGCCAGGTGAAACCCTATCACCGCTCACCACTGGGCCTCTGGCCCCAGCACAGTGACCACACATGAGAACTGTACTCGCCTGGGGCCCCATTCACATGCATTATTCACCACAGACAGCAAGGTGTAGCTAAGCCCATGGCCCCTTCATCTTAAGGTTCATATTACACAGAGGCTTGGAAGAGACTCCAGCTCTGTCTTTGCCCTCAGGTTTCAATTTTTTTAATGGAGAGCAGGCCGTGGACTCTTCTTAATATTTCTTCTTTATTGAGACGGTAGATCAGGGCAGATGCAGGAGAGAGGGGTCTTAAGGTTAAGATCGAAGGTTGGCAGGGGAAAGTATTCATGGATATACTCATATACATACACTAAGTCTATTTTGCCACTCAGTCCTTTCCTCCCTACTGCTTTAGGACTGATTTTCACCTAACTTAAAATGCACCTAACTTAAACTGTTTTTTCCTGAATGATCATACACATTAAGGCTAAAACAAAGGATTATTGCATAACAATAAATCTTTAAATATTTTCCACGGTAATATTTACATATATTTTCTTTGTTGGTAGCCTTGATAAATAGTTTAGTCCATGATATTACAAACAAGATGGTTTACAGATATCTGTTTATTATCAACTGTGACAAAGAAAAGTACAGAACCTTTTATTCGAGAAGCTGATTCAAATGTTCAGTTATTAATAATTGTTGCAACTCTCCTCGTCTCATACACAGCCCTAATGCACATACTATGTATATGTATAGACTCTGCCTTTGCTGTACACAAACACACACACACACACACACACAGGCATGAATCCAGCTGGTTTCCAGACATGGAGATCACTCGAATCTATTCACCTGGTCATGAACCTTGGCTGGCTGCAGGGCAATTACTTCAGTATCCCTGATCACTAATGAGTTTAATTCATCGAGCATGTGAGCGTGCGCGTGTGGGTTTCTGTTTGAGCAACTGTGTGCTTATGGCTGTGTTCCAATGCGCGCACGCGTGCGTGTTTGCAGACCCATATGCGTGTACTTCATGGAGCATGAAAGGGGAGAGAGTGAAGCGTCCTAATTGCGTGTGAAACGAGATCCGTTAATGCGCCGTGCCATCCTCTGACTCTGGCATTTCAGTAAAGCATCTTTTCCCTCAATTCTTACAGAAAAGATGAGTCTTTAAATGGCTTTGACATTTCCCCGTGATCTCGCCGCCATTCTCTTCAACATGCCGCAAACAGGATGTGTTGTAAAGTGTCATGAGTGTGTTGTTCTTGTCTCACAGAGGATGAAGAATATAAAGAATAGTAGTAGGAATACGGAAGTGAACATCCACCTTCTGAGAATCAGATGTTGCTCATTTGATTTATTGGATTTTAGCCCTTCTATTTCATGTTTTCATTTCCACCCACCTGTTGACATCTGGTCACATCTGGTCACATCTGGTCACATTGGGACCATCATTCTATCATCACTTTTGTCTTCACTTCTTCCATCAGGCTCAGTTTTTAGAAAGACTTTACAATATAACAGATGTATTTATGCTGATCCCTAAAATCCACAAATGAACAGTCATGTGTCACAGTCTCTTTCTTCCATCCTGGTATAATATGTAAATCCCCATGGACACTTTCATCCGTCAAAATGCGTTTTGTTCATGCAGATGAAGGCTGGAGATATACTTGCTTTGAACTACACATTTGCAACACACAAACAAAATAGAGATGTCCTATAATGTCACTGTGATCATTGATTACATCATGCCAATCCAGGGATCTCATTTCTCTGATGTACCCTCCAGTGGTATTCTCTTGTAACGCATGCAGCACACAGGCAAGTATGTAATCATGATGTCCTCGCCACGGTTGTTTATGCTACCACGGAGCATCTCCAGTCTAAAGGTATGCAGATAACCTGCACTGCAACACATGTTTTCCAGGCGTGTCAGAAACTCCATGGTAACCCTGAAACCCTGATCAGAAACAGTTGTTTGTAGAATTGAACGTTCATGTGCATGAACATCGTGGTCTGAAAAGCCTGGTAGACCATCCCTGTGCTGGAGGATCCTTCTGATCCTCACTGAAGACCAAGAAGTGTGTTATTGGAAGAAGTGCGTGTGTTATTTCACCAAAATCAAAGGACATTCCATTCAGGCTGTTGTGGAGGGCGCCCGTGTTCGATCACATCATTAGCGTTAACACTACCGCCACTCGTGTGTCAGAGGGCCACATAAGCTGGCTGTAGGTTACACCTCGATGCCTCTGCCCCATGCATTATTCTGTCTGTGTAAGCTAGGCCACGCCTGCCTTTTGTGTCCATACTGTATAAAGTACGTCAGCTTGTCTCGAATGACACCATCACCTTAATTGCCTCTCTGTGCCCCCCCACACACACACACACTAATTCTCCCCCACTTTTTTCTGGTGTTGTTTGACACTAGAAACAAGGTCAGTTTCGAGGGCTTACGAAAGACTGACGAGCCCTAACAATCAGCTGAAAGAGAAAATCTAGTTATTGACAATGTGTCCTGTGAAATTTTGACATTTCAGAAACAGCAAATTGGACTAAAAGTCAGAAATAATCATCGAAAAACACGTTTGATGTTTGAGAATAGACATTAGTAGAGATTTGTCAATGTTGACAAGTATCCACATCCTTTTAAAAACCCTTTACATTGTTTTATCAGAGCCCTTGTCTTCTTCTTCCCTCCAAGTCCCCGCCGCGCTCCTGTGCTCTAAGGAAGTGGTCACGCAACACGAGTCCTGTCAGAGAGCTGTCTTTCAGCACAGCAGAAAAGAAGCAGAAGTAGAAAAGAGCTAAAAGAGTTCAGGGCTCGTCCTCTCCTCGCCGTTTCTGTAGGTGTCAAGAGGAGAGAGATGAGGAACAAAGATATCCTCTAATCTTCACAGAGGTGAGAGCAAGGGAGGCAGAGAGGGGAGAGGATTGAGAACAGGATGAGAGAGAGCAGCGAGCAGGGGAAACGTAGGAAGGGTTAGGGGGTTAAGTGAAGAGCGCAGGAGAAAGAAATGGATCCAATAAGTTTGATTGCGAGAAGTGTGGTAATGACAGACAGAGAGGAGGGAGGAGAACAAGCTGACCTGTGACACTGAGGGAGCACGTGATACTGGAAGCAGGAGGTCCGCTGGCCAGAGTGAAGCTCTCCTCTCTTCTGCTCATCCTCCCCTTATCCTCCTTCCCCACAAACCAGCCTAATGAGGGTGATGGCTACAGTTTCTCCTAATTGCCCCCAACCAACCCCCCCACCCCCCACCGCCTACCCAACAACACTGTGTCTCACTGTTACACAAGGCTGTCTCTTTTCTTTTGCTGCTCCTTTCATTCCTCCTACTCTGCTTTGCTCTCAACTGTACCTCCATCCCCACAGTTCCCCACATCAAATTGGCCCTGCTCCGGCTGAGGGGATAATTATTTTTCCCAAAGAAGACCAGGAAAAGGGAAAACTCCTGGCAATATTTTTCTGTTATAATTATAGAAATATTTAGTTTACTGTAAAAGGTATTAAAGGTCATTATAAGATATATGGATAATAAGAATTGACTATGCTTAAAGAAAAGGAGAAAGAAGAGAGAGAGAGAGGACTGATCTGGGCTTCTCCACTTACCCATCCTTTAATCGAGGGCCACTTCTGTCACCGTGACAACCTCACCAGTCTGCGGGATGGAGATAATGGTCGCCGCGGAGACAGGCCCTTTAAATCATCTCCAACATTAAGAGTTCAACCCCCGGAGCCATTAATCGGGCTCCCTGGTCACTGATTGGTTGTAAAATAAACAAAGCAATCTGGGAAATGGAGTTTAGACGAGCAAAGGAGAAAAGCAAATAATTAACCTGCTTAAATCATAATATTACACAAAAATATCAACTTTAGTGATTTTAAAGTTATATGAAAAGTGTGTTCTGTGAGCAAGACAGGTAGAATATTCTACATCCACTGGTTTTATTACCTGCTGAAGCTATATGTGATGCCGTACACTATACCAGATGTGTGGACTGTCCACATCCAAGGTGCTTTCATTGTTAAAACTGCAGTATATTCAGTTTTTAACCATGCTAGTGCCACTGCCAGCCAATCGAACACCTCTGTCTAAACTGAAAATGACATCTTGTACAGACATGCTTAGTCACCAGAGGATGAACTATGACAATCCTTTGGCTTTCCCTCTTACACCACCAGCAGGTTAGCAGAAATGGGAATTGTTAATTTGACAAACACTTTGATTTACGTCTAAATGCTGTCAAGTGAGTGGCGCCTCTCATGAGCGGTAACAAAGATAATGGAAATGAAATAATTACAATCTGGCCCCTGCCGTGACATTTGGAGCTGTAGCTGCGGTCACAGTCGTCCCCCTGCTCCTCTTTATTTTCCTCTTTGCTGACAACGTGTCAACCAGGCTGCTGACATATTGTACCGTCGGCCCGATAAGTGGGCTATTGATTGGCATCTCCTATCTGTCGATGCACAACAATGCTGAGCCACCTTTTGAATAGAACATTAGCGCCGATGCTGCTCCTCCGCGTCCCTCTGAGAGCTGTGACACAACTCTGAGATGATGAATGGACCTGGACAGACTATCGAATCCATCGTCTGCAGAGCCAGTCAAATAAACCACACAGGGAAAGTGGGCCAGGAGCAGTTGGCACAGCTCCGCGCGCAGGATAGCAGACCAAAGCAAACCTGTATCTCCGCATGATGGAGTATAAAAGCAAAGCCCTCATGCTTTATTATCTGCAGCAAACAAACAGCGTTTCACTGAGGAGCCTCGCTGAGGTCAATATATCGTGAGGATTCTTGTTATCTTTTGAAATTAAATGTTTAGTGCTATGATGGATGTATAACTTCTTATCTGGAGTTCAGTCCGCACACATGCTGCGCATTCGGCACAAGTGCGGCACAGTGCAGTCTGTGCAGGCATGAGTGTAAACACCAGCATTTTTCCTTATTTGTGGGTTTGAAATGTAGTTTCTACTGTTGGTCAGCGCGCTATAGACGATGTCAGGTTGTTGTTTTACCTTGTGGGTTTAAAGTGTGTGTGTGTGCAGTCCTATTGTCTGTGAGTAATTGTCTCCCCCTGGTCTGCCTCTGGTCTGAACTCACTCTCCTCTCTCCTCTCTGCTTCTCCGTGCTATCCCAGGATGAGTGCTGTGTGTGCCTCTCTTCCCATCACCATCACACCTACAGTACCTGTCACTGTGTTCTCTCTCTCTCACACACACTCACACACACTCACACACACACACACTCACACACACTCACACACACACACACAGATAGCATTTATAAGGAAGGGTTTCTTCTCTCTCTCGTCCTCTCTCCCCTGGTGTCTCTCTTTACATTTGCACTGTTGCTCATGACTTGTTGTCTCTCTTGTTGTCTCTCTTGCTTGGTGATTAAAAATGACTTATTTCTCAAAAGCAAAGTGAAAAACACAATCTTAAATCTCCATAAGGCATTTTTGGTAAATCAGACATGGACACTGGAGTAACTACTTGCATTTTAAAGCCAGCTCTGGCCAGCCTTTCAATCTGCTGTAGCCCATCTCTTTTGTTGTCGGTTGGTGTGATGCACGTTCCCTTCCGATCCCATTTGATGCAGCTTTTGTTAAAAAAACTAATCTCTGCATGCCTACGTGTGTGACTTTATCTCTCCCCTGCTGTTTTCTCAGCACTGAAAATCATCCATCCCCATATTCATAAACAAGGGTTCTGCTGCTCTGCATTTCCAAGTAAAACAGTAGTTTAATTAAAATAGATCTCTGTATTAATATTATTAATAATTGTCTCTTTCCCTGGGTGTTCGCTGCATTAACTTGTGACGGCTTCTCTGTCTAATTAAGTGTGATATGAAGACAGAGCTTGTGTCGTCTCCATCTAAAAACAAAAATTCAGTCTGGTTTTATGGAAAACGCTCAACAAACATATGTTAATCACTCCCTTTCTCCTTCTTGCACGCGTATGCACACACACACGCACACACACGGGCACACTCGCAGTCATATGTACACACACACACTCCTGGCTGGTTGCTCTTCCTCAATTTGTAGGTTGGTCATGCACTGTCACCTGGTCGCCCCTTAATCTACTCTGAGCTGAGCTATTGCAACACACACATGCACGTGCGCACACACACGCACACGCACGTTTCCTCACTCTCGTAGGAGAAATTATACACACCCTGGCTACATGTCACTGCACCCCAGTCCAGAGTGATGATGTTTATTCTGTCTCACACACATCATCTGACACACCTCATTTGGAATGAACATACTGTCACTTTGACAGATAATTCCATCGCCGTCGCACGGTGCCCCGCGGACGCCATTACTGCCCAGCTTCCCCAAACAACTGAACTTGGCTCCGAAGCAGCTGTGCAGCATGCGCGTACTCAAACAACTGGCACCTGTAGAGACGTTGCTACAGACGGGTAAAGCACTCGCCAGCTGTTTTTACCGCACTGAATATACTGAATATGAACCATGAAAAAACATTTTAACATCATCCAGACACCCACAGTTTACATGTTGTGCATGTTCGCCAACACAGGAACATCTGTCTCTTGATTTCTTTTACCGTCCTCCATGTATACGAGTAAATAATCTGCATGCCATACAGATTATGCTCTGTAGCTAAGGTTTGGTTTGTTGCATGTAATGCACTTGACTTAAGTCAGCAGTGCAGGGAGACATCAGCATAATTTCCTCCTCTGTACGTCATGTTGGTGTTTCTGGACTGCTTGTTCTCCAACACTGGCTACAGTTGCACCAGTTTCTGAGAGCTGTTGATATGAACAGTAGTGCGGAATAAGGACCATCAGTGTTACCCCCTCGATTAAAACCTGCATGAAAGCCACAGGATGCATGTCCTGAGAAGTCAGAGCCCCCCTGGTCTTACCGGTATGTCCCTGGGACACAAAGTTAAGTACGATTTGTTTGCAATGAAGCTAACGCACCAGCAGGAGTCATAAAATCCCAACTGTAAGTTTTTCAGGACATTTCAACGCTTCACAGTTTAACATTAATTCTCAGCAAAGTAAAACGTTGTCGGACATCAGAGCACTTTTTATTTGTGCCCGCCTCACAGCGTGCAGCGTCGCCAGTGCTCAACGACTCGTTAAAGGCGTTTCTTTTAACTGCAGTACTAAAAGGAAGGGTTTGCCGGTCAGCATTATCTCTCCCAGAGTCCGCTCTGCGCTGCACTAACGGCAGCTTCAGGAGCATGTTGGTGAAGATGATAACAGTGGTCACACAGAGGCGGCAAACAGCTGATTGTGCTCATTTTATTTTTAATACTGAAGCAGCACAGTTAGATGGATGTGAGTATTTGTGGAAGGTATCACTTTGCTGTGTTACTGTGCCAGTAAACCTGCTTTGTCCTGTCCACCGTTTGAGTATAAATAGATTACAAGAAAGCCATATTTATAGCCTGATTATATAAAAAAACACAGCTAATCTAATTAAATTATATAAAAAATGTGATTAGTGTGTTGCTTTTTGAAGGAAAAACATATTTATCACCTGTATTTTAGGGCCCTAACCACTAATATGATTCACCATGTCATAGTGCATACCGTGGGCAGTGTTCCAATTCTTTTTTCAAACCTCCAAAATGTCTAAAATTAACATTTTTGACCCCCGATCCCCCCCAAAATGAACTCAAAAACACAAGGTGATATACATCATCAGTTTGTTTATCTGCCTTGTGAAGATAGTTGTGGTGTTGATTCCACCAAGACCAGAGATAATGTTCCGTTTATATTCATGGACTTGCTATAGCTCCTACAGTTGGCAGGAGAGGTGCTCACACTTCCTATGGGCTCCTTAGGAAGTGCATTTTTATGCAACTGGTGACTCAGTGTGTGTGTGTACGTCCCGCCCTCCTGAGTCTGCAGCTGATGAGAGCATGTCTAACGGCGTGCTAATCCGGCTCTCATGCTCTCGCTCGGCTGGCAGCGGGCTTCTGGGAGCAGAGGGGAAACACTCGATCGATCCCCCCGCCCACCGAACCACGTGAGAGGTCAGCCGTGTCACACCTCGTGGTGACTGGAGCATACAAAATCACACACGCATGCTGCGCACACACTCGAGGAACGCCAAATGCATACGAAAGCGCGCGGGAAACACGGACACTCGCACACAAGCACGCCCCTGCAGCTTGTTCGAGCTTTCACGGAGAAACACACACTTAATTACACCCTCATTCGTTAATGCAGCCTACCAAAAATGATCAGTCTATCTAACAGGTCAAGCCATGAATCGAGCCTTTAATTAAGACTTTCCACAGCTTTGGTCCGGCACTTTAATCTTCTGCACTTCATTACATTAGCAGTGAATAAACAGCCGTGTGAAGGATGTGACTTCTCTCACAATTTTAAATTAATTGAAGACTTAACTCACAAACTGATTCACCTGTGGCTGTGTTATGGTTTGGTAGTCGCACCCCTCCATGGGCACGCCACCTCCTCTTTCCTTCCCCACCACTCAGAGGCCAGCTCTCTGGCACTAGCTTGGAACATGACAGAGAAGCATAAGCAGAGATGTTCATACGTACACGCGCACATGCACAGAGTGTACGTACCTGTTGACCTTGGCTTGGCCTCGTGTGGTCTGGTTAAGCGGTGTAATGATGAGGCACCACGCGGACATGGCGGTAATGACATTAGGATCAGGCCACCTGAGGCCCCGTGCACCGTGGGGACTGTGTTTAGATGTGATTATGGTCTGCACGCTCAAATACACTCACACAGACATGAAGTCACATTCCTGCATTCAACCAAAATAAGAGATAGAGTGGGAGACAGTGCCTTTTGTATATAATCACTCCAGTCCACAGACAGAGGTGCTGACACTGTATGAGAGTGTGTCTGTGCACACTTGTGCAATGCAGTAACCACATGTTCCTAGGTGTTTGGTGCATCCGCGTGCAATGTGTGTGTAAAGCCACTGTCAGCCCTCCAGGCTTTGTAGAGCCAGCATTTATCCAGCTGTGGCAGATCGTCAGCCAGCATCTGCTAATGGCAGGCCTGGCTATAATTAGCAAGGCCATTAACACTCCTTCATTATTCAATTGATTTGAATTTATGTCCCTTTCCGTGCTCTCTCGCTCTCACACTTCCTGTCTGCCTCTCCGCCGCAGTCTCGCTCACTTTCTGCCTCGTTTGTGTGTTTAACACGCAACTGTTTCGGTGTCTGCTCGGTGGCCCAACAGGAGCACTGTTTGTATGACAGCAAACAGATGTGGATGTGTTTGTTGTGTGAACGTGAGGCAGGTTCCTGCTGGAAAAGAGCGGGCGTGTTTAGACACCCTTGTCTGGATGAATAAAAGTTAAAAGGAAATAAAAGCCTCCATCTGCTCTGGGTTTTCTTAGGCGGTATTCACGAGCCTCCGGGTGGCTCCTCCTCACTGATCAGCCTGATGGGAGGAGGATCTGGTAGAGGCCTACTTGTGGTTTTCCTGCAGTATTTTTTTTAGTAGGTATCCATGTGGATCAGGACAAGCCAACCTCAGACATCCAGCTGACATTACACCAACACGTGTAGGCAAAAAGCTACACACAGCCACGAAAAAACATAAACTAACTAATAAGTAACTAAGTAACTAACTTTAAATGATGTCCCTCATCCAGTGAATTGGACAGAGAGGGGGGCAGCATCCCCACAGCTAATATTATTATATGATATTATATTGTTGAGCTGTTAACATGAAGGCTTCCATAGATTGTTCAGTTTTGGCTCAAGTCACTTCTTATAAGGGAATGTCGAGTAGCTAAAGGTAGTTTTAGCCTGAAACTACAAGAACTATGTGACACAATGAAACGCCGTGTGACAAAGCGTAGCTCCTGTTCACCTGCAGTGCTGACGGAGGACGGGGGGGGGGCAGTTTATGTTTGAGATGAACATGTAGAACATATACTGATCATACAGTATCAGGGGAGGGATTAACATCAGAATGGTCAGAATGGTGTCTACAGGGTTATGAGGGGTTTTCTTCCAGAGGTTGGCTGTCTTATCTATATGTGTATGAAGACCTACAGGTAAGATGAACTTAGAACCAAAACTAAATGTTACTAAAGATAATGTGTGTCTGCATCCATCCAGGCATCCAGGATCAGAAGGTTATGAAGAGTCAACAACGTCAGATATTAAAAATTGTTAGAATTAACCCTGTTTGATGTTTAATGGGAGATGTTTAAGGGGAATCTGTGCACAGGAACCTTTTCAAGAATTTTAGAGTTTGCTTTTTTTAGGAACCTGAGGTGAATCCATCATGGCCTGGAGACTTCACAGCTTGCATAGAAGATACAATGGCTACAGTTCACTCCTATTGTCTCTAAGTCAGTTTGCAGATCATCTACAGTGACACAGATTTCTAATGATATGTTCAAACCAGCGAACCTGACAGTATTTTCAGCTGTATAACTTTGTATAAAGAGACTTTGAATCGGTTATTGAGACATTTCTGAGGCAGTTTCTGTATTTGCTGTGCAATAACCTGAGATGAGTTCATTCGAGTTGAAGTGATCAGCCAAAGGGTTTCCTGCTTTATCACTAATGCGCAGTATGAACTCTCTCTCAACTTTCATTGTGTTAACGAGAGAGAAGCTTGAATTCCGAAGGTAAAGGTGCATATTAAACTTTAAATTGAATCAGACTTGTCATTTTTATTTGTGTACAGTTTGTTTCCACCGCTTCCTGAACAATTTGACAGCGTACTTGCTACATTAGTGCTTAAAAAGAAATGACTCCGAGCCGAGATGTGAGCGGGAAACTGCTCCTATTTTATGAAGACTGGCTCTAATCATCATTCGTCTCTCTCATCCCATGATTTCCTCCTCCTCCTTCCTTGGCTGCCTCCCTGGTTCCTGCCTCCTGCTGTTCATTCAAAGCTGCCTCCCTCTGCTCTCCCTCCCCTCTGCCACACCCTTTCTGCTCTTCCTCATCTCCGCCGCTTTGCCTTTATTGCTCTCCTCCTCCTCTCCCCCTCAATGTGCCCCTCAATCTTTCTTGCTCATATGATCTTTTCTGTCTCTGGCCTCCTTCTCTTCCACTCTGACCCTTTCCAGCTTTCTCCCTCGACAACCTCTCTTCTTCAGTCCGTCCTCTCCCACTTCCTCTGGCTTCCATCTGCTAATGCAAACCTCTGACTGTTTCCAATTATTTCATTATTTTGCCTGGAATGATTCATTTATTGTCTGTGTGTGTGTGTGTGTGTGTGTGTGTATGTTTATGTATTTGTATGAGAGAGGGAGCCTGCAGGCCACCAGTTTAATTGATGATAATGAATGCTGTGATGTTGTAAATGAAGCAACAAGCAGCTGATGGCAACATTTCATTGCACTCTCCTGCTCTTCTGTTCTGTCTGTGCGGCCTCCTCATCTTCTTCTGAACCTCCTCTGAAGCTCTCTCATATCCCTCCATGTTATTATGTCCGTTTATTCTTATGATCTCATTTCATCTTATTTCTAAATGTTCCTTTAAACTATTCTTTAGCAATTGTACTTCAACAATAAATAAAAATACACAACACACATATAAAATGCACAGCAGGTTTGGACGATGGAGCTGATATTGACCTTTTTCTGTCT
Organism: Datnioides undecimradiatus; assembly: GCA_008933995.1. Classification (NCBI taxonomy): domain Eukaryota; kingdom Metazoa; phylum Chordata; class Actinopteri; order Lobotiformes; family Datnioididae; genus Datnioides; species Datnioides undecimradiatus. Next base: position 12,559,710 of record WARS01000010.1, read on the forward strand.
CTTGGTGAATAACTCTCCAAACTTCCGTCTGCTGCATCTCCACGACCAGGGAGAGTCTGTCAAACCACAGCACTGACGGCCCCTCTCACTGAGATTTTCCCTTTGAAGCCTGTAGCTCCCCGGTCAAAGCAGCCACTGGCAGAAAGGTCACTGCCATAGGTTGTGTCAATACAACCACCGCATGATGTGCCAATTCAGTGGATAATTCACTTTGCCTGCCCGCTGCGCTGAGAGGCCAGCGCTGTGCCGTAGTAATCCTGGCGGTTTTTAATTCACGGTTATAGCCGCGGTAATGATGTTATCTGATGTATCTCAGAAGAGGGGAAATGAGATTGCATTGTGGACGGCGAGATAAGGGCCCATTCAGGAGGGTTTAATCTCGCCGTCTTAATCAGAGGCCTGTGGTTGGGCCCCGTCTGGCTTGAATGGGTCCTGAGCAGACTCACAGCTGCAGGTCTGAGTCAGTACATGCCGGGCTTATCGTGTGTTTACACTGCGGCCCTGTTTTACATGGTTACATCTTGATAATGTGCACCAGATACTGGGTAATTGATTGGTTTCCTGGTGCCAACAATGGGAGTTTTACAATGTTCCCAGGACATCTTTACAAGCTGTACCATCAGATATTGATCGTATTTTGTGTTTAATGTACACAATAACATCTCATAGGCCGTGCAGTTGATCTGTGTGTTTCATCTCTTTTTAAGAAGAAGACAGTAGCATTACTTTAACTATTGACTGTAGTCTCCAGATTTATCCTTTAAACTGTAATTTTATAACCATAAGTGCAGGTTTCCCGATTTTTGAACGTATCTGTGTTTCATGGCAGAAATGTTTTTGTTAATAAAATGAAATGGCTTCTTAACTGCACCCCTAAACCCCTGTTTGAAGGTTCCTCATGGTCCATTTGGCCTCTAGTAGTGCTGTGGAGATGTTTATTTACGAGGGGTTTCCTGTTTTGTTTGTCTCCTAGATACACACGAGGACACACATTCAAACACACCTGGTTGATGCGATACACAGCCCGGCCAATGGCGTTAGACTATTCTTCCGACCTACAGGTGGTGGTCATGTGCCAGGAAGCTTAGAAATGTGCCAACAAAGACAGTAAAGAAGAGGACTACACACTAGTAAACATGGATGTAAACAATGGGACTGACTCTTAAAGTAATTGTATTTATTAAATGATTCATAAATACATAAACCATCATATAGCGTGCGTTACTGTAGTGCATATCAAAATCGGGTCAGTCAGAGACAGACAGGAAGTGTGTCTTTGTCCCACGTGTGTGAGAATGCATATGTGTGTATTGTCTTGCGACCGCTGCAGGTATATGGGTGTGTATTGTTGTGCACGCGCACGTGAGGCAGCCTTTCTGATTGATGGCATTAGGCTCGCATTTAATATGGCTGCCACCAGAGCTCAATAGACACTGTGCTTAATTAATAGGATGCCAAGCCACTCCATTCATTCTTAATGCCAGCTTTCCGATAGATCTTCGCGTAATGGCTCCAGAGTGCAGCCCAGAAGGTGGGTGTGTGTGTGCCAGGGGTCATCCATCAACGACACAGGACTGCCTCACTCGACAACAGGAATAACATTCTTTGACTCGAAGGCTGCAAGTTTCCAAAATGTTTGTTTTAGTATCTCCCCTTCTGTCTTTTCTCTGTCCATCTCCGTCACTCACAAAAGGTCATGGTGGAAAACTTACTTTGTCTGTGTTATCCCCTGTGCCATCCATGTGCACGATGCTCCTGCAGGATGCACACAGGGGCATTCATTCACACGCACACCTGATCTGTGTGTAGCAGCTCACACGTGGAGCTAACATAACAGCATTATGGGAAAGTTATCAAGTCAATCATGTTGTTGCACTGATGCAGGCAAAACCTTGTGCATGGAAAGCAGAAGTTTAACAAGAGTGTTTAAAAGCCACTAAACTGCACTGTGACTGTTCTGATGACACACACGTACACATACATACGTGTGTTACTAAATAACCACACAGGTTTACATAAAGGTATGTGTCTTCTCCTAATTGACCCCTCTAACTCACCATAACACGTGCCACACACACACACAATCTTTCTCTCACTGTCCTTCCCGTGTGTCATGCTATCACAGAGAACCCTCTCTGTGGGTACACATGCACACACACAAACACATGGAACAGAATGACAAACGCTGCTGCCTTTCACCCCGTCATCCTGTCTGTCCATCGGTCTGTCACCAGCAGCCCACTGTGCTGTCCATACCTTGGTAATGACCGCAGCCTGATACCATGACCAGCTCTAATCCTGGCCCTTTTTAATCCGTGGATACACAATCAGTCAGCGGCAGGCAACAGCAGACCGACACATGATGCTGCCTAACAACAGTTGACTTAGACAGGTCAATAGGTGTACATCATGTGTGCATTATCAGATTATTGTTGAGCTTCCATCCTGGAGGCAGACTTCGGGGTGTGGAGCCGGATTGTGCTGTCCTGCATGAGTTAAGATGAGCCTTTGATGTAAAGAAATACAGGGTGATGTAACTGGTTTCAATATGCTTTTAATTAAAACGATTCAGTGAATTACATTTGATAGTCAATCGCATCCCAGACAACTCTCCAAAGCCTTTTCCTTCGTACAGTGAGCACCTCAACGCTGCAGTATCAGAGTTTTCCCTTCCTGCAGGCGGTGACGGTGTCAGTCATTTTTGGGATTTCACACCCCTCCCACTTCTCACTGCTGGCCTCTCCAGCTGTTGTGATGCTGCATTTGTGTAAAACTTTAATAAGATCCCGGGGGAACCACATCAAGGACTGAAACAAGGCCAGTAAACCTGATCTGCGGGGAAGAGACGGGGTAAACGAGTGACTCCTCAGTATGAGCCTTGATCATTTTAGCAATCAAACCTCCTGCGTTCTCACACACACACACACACACACACACACACACACACACACACACACACTCGTATCTTGAGTCTAATCCTTTTGGACAGGTAATTGGCCCAGGTGTTCAGGAGTCCAACCCCCCTTTCGGGTTAGTTCATGTAACGATTGGTCTACGTTGGTTCTGAGAGTTTAGGTTTTGGGTCGCATCGTGGCGTCTGCTGCCCCATCTCTCATCTTGTCCTTGTTGAGTAACGATGCAGTCTAATCTTTCCTGGCTGTCGCCCTGAAACCCCGTTAATTGGCCATCAGGAAGATGAGAGCACGGGGCACAGGAACAGAAATTGCCTCTCACCGCACATGGAGAGTTTTAGTTGAACACGGTCGGTCGGTTCACAGACCAGCTGACATTCGTTACATCAGAAGAAATAAAGGGTGCCGTTTGTGGGTTATATCAATGCTGAACCGAGCACATGAAGTGGTGGCTGCCTCCGCTTGTATTGTCTGACAAATGCCGCTTTGAAAGCTTTTCGTGATACAGCTCATTATCCAAATATTGCTGTTTGTTCCCAGCCGTCTTTGAGCCATTTACGGTGCCGCGCCGAGGTTTCGATGATATGCTGGTAACGACCAAAAGACTGAACAAACTAAGACAAATGCAGGCGCGCAGATGCAAACAACTTATCCTAAGAAGGAGAAACACACATTAGTTTAGTTCTATTTTGAACAAAGAGTGGGAAATAAAAATGTCAGCGTGATGGAGGGTGTGATTCAGAGCTGTTGGAGCCGACTCTCTCGAAGTCAGTCGGCAGAAAGAACACATCTTTCATTCCCTTCATTTTTGTGACAGTCAGCAGCTTAACATATCTGAGACTGCCATGCAGGACGAGTTATTGTTTCTACGCGAGCTCTTTAATCAATCCCCCAATTTGTCTGACTGAGATTTGCTCAAGCCTCCACAAAATTGCGCATAACTGAACCAAACAACGAGCGGCGCGGAGTTGATTGACGCAGCCGTTTATTGTTGGACAGCTCGGAAAAGACGCGCGTATGTTGTGGAAAGTTTGAATTTGTCAGTGTTGAGACTGTGTCCAAAAATGTGCTCATTTACATTTTAAGTGTTCAGCAGCGGGATTAAATGTAGCCTGCAATCTGTTCTCCCAGCTTCTCTGTTGGAGGACAATCTCTTGAATGTAGCGCCACAAATAAAAAAAATAAAAAAATAGATTAAATGCTGACGGGTGAGACTGTCTTTCCCAAACAGGCAAGATTTATTCCAAACTGCACATCAATACAAATAACAGCGGGACAGTGGGACAGTGGGACGGTGGTGCTGATCAGACTTTCTGTCCTGGTGGACGACAAAGAGTAATGATCCAGCAAGAACAAGGAGAGCGAGCTGAAGAGGCTGTAAACTGTGGCTGTACGCAGACTGGACGGATTGATCGGAATGAGTAGCTCCAGGCCTTGGGTGTGTTGCATTGACATGTTTTGTGATTGGGGGGGGGGTTGATGGAGAAAGTGATGTGTCACAGCAGTAAAAGGCTTATTTCCCACTGTAGGCTCTGGGCTGGTGTGGTCAGTGTGTGGCCGGGGCAGTCGGAGGCAGTTGGAGGCCTCTCCTCTTTATTTAACTGCCCTTCCTCCTGTGTGATCTACCACAGATAAGTTATTTTCTAAGTTCCCGGCTCTTTTCTGGTCCAATAGCTCCACTGTCCCGCCCCATGTTAGCGGCTGAGCAGCTGGCTGCCTCCCCTGGATCTGGCTGGGGTTGTGCTTGTGGATTTAGCGGATTGCTCCTGGGCTTTATGGGCTGCGACTGGCTGTTGGCGCATTGTCACCATGCATAGCGGGCTCTCCTGTAGGTCCTCTCCACCCTCTTAAACGAAAGCTGCGGCTCTGACCTCTGTGGAGGCAGAGAAGGTTGTGTGGGCAGGAGAGAGTGTGACAGGAAAGGTGGATGGCTTCATTTCAAAGTTTCAACAAGCTTTTACAGGGCAATTAAGAGCAATCCCTGACAGCGTAAAACAAATTCATTGTGTTATCCCCGCTGGCTCATGCCATGAGACAGAACTGAGAGGGCAGGTTCAGGAGAGCGCTGACACCTCACTTATGAAACAGCCATTGTCCTGCAGGTCTTTCAGCACATTATTAGAGCTATTAATTATTATTAAAGCCATTAAAATGCTGTTAATGGTTTTTTATCAGGTTTTCATCATTCAGGTCCAGCAGCATATGCAGAGTCACACAGGCACCAGTCCATGTAAGGCGACCCCACCTCCTGTTCGGCCCCCTTCATTCAGTATTCACCCTGCACCTGCTTTGAACCCCTCCTCCTTTAAGTGCATCTTCTCTGTGCCTGTGTTTTCTTTGTGTCTTGCTGCTGTATCCTCCGATTCTCTTCTGCACCTCATTATCCTTCACTTAAATGTCAGCTCCTTCTCCCCCGCCTCTCCACATACAGTCCTGTCGGTCAGTCTAAACCCCCCCCATTGTTAATTAGTCGAGGGCTCATCAACTCAGTTTAAGTTACAGGTCCACTCTTCCGTCTCTCCTCCACCCTGATTTACAGCTCCTGAATATTTCACAGCTGATGAATCATTTAGCTGCTGGCGGCTCCCCTGTTGGTTTTTTTTCTCCTTCTGATCTCGGTCGGGACACAATTTTCGGGGCGAGTCAGTTGAAGCCGGCTCTGTTTGCCGGACGGCCGGTGACCCCAGCGGCGTTGTTTTCCGTTCCGCAGTTTGCTCTCGGTGTTTAACGACTGGCACCTACGACCTGAAGAAGCTGTTTTACCACCCGTTCGCTCAGTTTACACAGACGAGAGGTGATTTCAAGATTGATGTTTACTTAATTAAAAGAGCGTTAAACTGTAATGAGGAGAAAGGTGTTTGTGTGTCCGTGCACAGGTTTCATGTACTTGTGAGGCAACAAATGCAATACGCAGCAAAGAAAGTGTCCGGCTCGTGTGTTATGATGCATTTTCCAAGTGCCTGCTCGCGCCCCCTCCACGGGCACATTAAAACTTTACAGAGCATTCGATACAGACTTGAAAAGCCAGCTGTCCAATTTGCTCCTCTCTGGTCGTGATCTCTAAAGTGCCACTGTTGTTTCCAATTGTCTCACAGACGTTTAAATTGCATTGAAAGACGACGCGACTGTCTTATTGCCTGGCATGACATCGGCTGAGCCGGGGTGATTTTCCACATAATGAGACGTGTCTCATTGCCGGCGGCTCTACATAGGAGCGCCATCAAAACCGCGGAGGGACTGCAGAGGCTCACTGAGTCACCGGCTAATTTAAACTTCTGTTTTTAGGTGATCAGCGTAGGTGGCATCCCCGTCTGACAAACAGGAAAAGGAAAACGATGCTGAGATAATGGAGTGTTTGTTATCTGCTTTAGTTAACGCCACACTTGCACTGTGCATCACGTCATTGTGCATCTGTCTGTTGATACTCCATAAGCCCTTCAGTCGTGTATGCTCTATGTGATTCAGACATGTCACTAAAGCCGTTCCACCCCCTGGGCCACACTGTGATCGAAGCCATTCCTCTGAAAGAAGTCCAGGTCCACCACAGACCTTCAGCAAATAGCAGATCCTAACCTGAAACGGACCCCCCTGTTTTCCTGGCGCTTACACATCTGCGCGCCCAAGCCCTCTTTCTGTTGGGGACTTTATCGCCATCATCGCTACAGCGCCATTTGCTGTGAGTGCATGTAATTGAATTTGGCTCAATACGTATCATCTGTGCAAATAAATCACGGCTTACACAGCTGCTCTGCGGAGTGTGTTAGGACGGGGACGGGTAATTGAATGAGCTGTGGGCTCGCATTAGTATCTCAACCAGCATGCTGAGCTGGCTGCGACGCAGAGCGCGGAGTCGGGAGTTATTGGAGTTATTGATCGTGTTGAATCCTGTGCCATCACTGCTCGAATTTACAGAATCAAACTTTGAACCTGCTTCTACTTGGACTGGGAGCTCTTTCTGTACCAAACCTACGTCTGCGCATGTGGAAAGCAGTAGAATATGTGATTTTATGAGACCGTACACTCGTGTTCACATTAAAAATCAACTTCTTTTAATTCATTTCTCTCAATTATCTTCCATGGCACATCTAATCTGTGTCTTCTGTTCTGCAGTAAGTTTTCGTTGTAGACGCAGAGTTTTGTGTAAGCATTTGCACTGCAGGCTCTTCTACTCTAGCATTGTATTTGCAGAATCTGATAATGCTTTTAGGAGATTAATAGTAATACAGCACGGGGAGCTGACTGCGGCTAAAGCTTGTGATTCAGAGGCGTCCCAGAAGCGGCTCTCGGCGAAGAATACGTGCCTGGCATAAGCCGTCTCAAGCTGAGCTGGGCAGGAAGTCAGACATATGTCTTATCGGCACAGTTTTCAAATTAAAGCACCCTGCGCTGACTCCTGATTGCAAAAACAGACCACAACAGGAACAATGAAACTACGCAGCCTCCCGACACACGGTAGAAACACACAAATCAAGAAACATACCCATGTCTGCAAAATCTGAGCAAGTTGTCAACACCTGGCAGGCGAACGCCCCCAGCCAGAGCGCCGCACAGCTGTGGCCAGTGGAAGCTCCGGAACAAAGCAGGGCCTCGCAATACAATGTGCATCACTAAACACGGGTCGTGACATGCTTTCATCATTACACTGTAATACTCCACATGTTTAATGAATGAGTATGCATGGAAATACAGCTTGTTGTGTACCATAGTCTAATACTAGCACGTTAGAGACACATGTCAGCGCACACACTGAGTCAGAACTATGTAACTATACAAGTTGAGTTGTGCACTGTGTCCCTGAACGCACCATGACAATACATGTGGTTATTAGTGTCAGTGTACACACAGGACTGAAAGTACAGAGTAAATCAAATCCATATGTTGTAATGCATTGATACATAAACAATAACAACATAATAATAATAACAATATAGGAATAGTACACTATAAACATAGCTGAAGGAATGGAGGCATATGATGGTTTATCTGACTTGTGAGTATGTTTTGACATCTTTGTTGTGTCTGACAGGTTTGCTGTGGAGACACAGGTGAGAACACCACAGGTCCATGCTGTGTTGTGTTTTAACCCCACATGCACAGCAGAATGGTAACAGGCAGTGGAACTCCCTCTTTAACACAGCTGATGGCTGGATCGACCTTGTCAAGGTAAAGTCCCGGGATGCGCCGTCAGCGCTGAGCCGGAGCAGGCGCCCCTGTTTGGGAACGTGGTGTAAACCTTCTCTCCGTTCGGGTTGAACGGCTCGGCGCAGCCATTCATCACGTTCTCCACTCTGCCTCTGCCTCTGTCCTTGGTGCTGAATTTGCTCAGAGGAACATTCCTCTCTTTTCAAAGGTCCGAACACTTCACATTGAATTGACCCAAGACAAGCCTCTGCTCCTTCGGTGTTCATTTTCAATTTTCTCTTGAAAAATGAGTTTGAGGCAAAGGTTTTTCAGCTGCTCCAACAATATAAAAGGTGTTTTTGTTATGCTGGACTCCTTTAAACCGCACCCTGTGCCCCTTTTCAACTGTCAGTCCCTCTTTCATGAACAAATTCTGAATTACCGTAATTACCAAATGCGCTTTGTTAGGATTATAAAAACACCGGGCTGCAGTTTCTGTACCGGCAGAAATCTGAATTTCCCAACTAATCACGTCACGCCGAGACAGGAAGTGAGGCTCGCGAAGCGTTCCTGGCATGATGAGATAATTTATCACTCTGCTGAGTCTCAGCTGTAGCTGTAATGCACAATTATGCAGAGCAAATATTTTGGATTAAAAGCTGTTCCACATTCACATGAAACAATAACAAAAATACTCCATCTTAACATATTCCTCCCACTCTGAGCCGTCTCCTCCGTCTGCGGCTGCCTCTGCCTCGCTCCACCTCTGTCTGGTGGGACAGATGTAACATTTATCCCATTTTTATCATTCCCTCTATTTCCCCGTCTCCTTCTCTCACTCTGTCATGTTTATTCCCACCCCTCCCCTCTCTGCGTCTGCCTCTCTGTCTCTGTGTTTCTGTTCCCGCTGCCATTTACTGCCAACTTCCACCACCTCCCAACACCCTGTCAGCTGTCACTGCCCTCACATCACGTCAGTGGAAAAGTCGGAGTAGCCGCCGCTCGGCTTCGCTCCGTCCCGTCCCTCCGTCCCTCCCTGAAGGCACGAGGCGGCATTAGCAGCCCTCATTATGCACAGACATGACATGAAACCAATTCAAGGTCACGCACACGGCCGCGCATATCTCCTATCCTCAGGGTGCATGTATGTGTGTGCGAGGGAGCGCTAAGAGATGACCATCATTCATATTGCACAGCCATCTACTGTTTCAAATCGCTGTCGCCATCAGCCGCTTGCCTCAGCCTCAGCCGGCCGGAGAGGGAGAGCGGAGGGAGTGTGAGGAGAAGAGGAGAGAGAGAGAGACAAAGAGCTGGAGTGCCTGTGTTGTACAGTGTGAAGGTTTAATAAGACAGCATCTGGTTTCACTGCCTGACTGTTGACTTTGAGCTAAAGTGTAAGTGTGTTCATACAGTTTATTTCTGGCCTGCTCAGGGACACAAGCTGTGTTCCTCACTGGGGAAAAAGCACATTTTTGGGTCAGCGGTTATGGTTCAGGTTAGGTTACGTCTCTAGGAAGTGCCTAAAATCTATGTAGCGGCCTCAGAAGTGACTACAGCGTGTGTTTGCGCTGTCATGCATCTGTTGGATACAAGTCTGTCGCTACACACCCAGCGACTGGTCACTGTAATCGCAAAATCACACATTCTCTGCAGTGTTTCCATCTGCTGGATGTTGGGAGGCATGAGACAGGTGCTGGGAAGATGTGAGCTAATTGCCTAACCGTGTGTATGTGCGTATGGTTTTCGGATTGGATTTCGGTTGGATTGGGACTGAAGGTGGGGTGGGGTTTGGGGGCTGTCCCACAGTGAGAATGTTATTTCCATACTGGGTCACAGTTTGAATATGAGCAGCTCAGACTCACACTTTTAGCCTTTTGTTAAAATGCTGAATCCTAACATGGCAAACAACTCTGTGTGAGAGGTGCTGAGCCATGTTTGAAGAGAAACCGTTTATTAAATTTGTAAATGTCATGGAATCCCTAGAAGACTCTGGTTGTGGGTCCACTTTACTATTACACTAAGAAACTCACAATTCCAGCTGCAATTTTGATCTAAAATATATGTTTTCTTCATTTTTTAGTTTAAACTGTTGTTGAAATGTTTTGCTCTGAAGTCTGCAGGTAGTTTTCGGTCTCTTGAGACACATCATTACCAGGAATATATTACATCAGTGATCATTGTTTTCATGTGTTTGTATGCATGATGCAGATGCAGGCCGCTGCTCTCTCAGCACAGTCCATCCATGTCACATATTACCCACTGCCTGATAAACTCCCTTTGCAGTCAGTTAAAGCAGGAAGTGGATAAAAGCAGTTGGGCTGTGATAAACATTGAATAACAGAGTGTAGCATTAGTCCGGAGCGCTGGAGCTGCCAGCTGTCAGCCTCAATTTCCTCATGTGTTATTTGTATTTCTAAGTGGAGCACAGTTTCCAGAGCTCCCCGTCTAAAACTGGTGTGCCACTGAGCCGCTGACTCTGTGTTAAATAAGCTGAGGGTTGCTAGGCAACGTATGCTGCGCGATTCAAACCAGTCAGCAGATTTGGGGGTAATATGGCAGAGAAACGATATTAAACTCAAAAGAGTAAAATGCATCCCTGAATGCTCCCCGGACAATGTTTCCTTCCCCACTGCTGAGACTGTGTCAGGTAATCGGTCTTGGGTCTTTCGTGAGCCATCAGCAGCTGTCAATCTCTGTCTGCCTCCTGGCTTCTCGTCCTCCTTCATCATCATGTCTTCTCTTCATTAAAGCTCTCTCCTCTTCCTTCACCCTTCAGCTCAGTCCCAGAGGGGGGGAGCTTGTCAGAATGACACAGACATGAAGGCAGAGGTTATCACGCATGTGTGTGTCTCTCTGTGTGTGTGTATATACTGCATCCTGGGTTATTTCAGATTCGTCTTGATGCTTTCAGTGTGTAACCAGAATGTGCTGATCATGTGACACTGATGGCCCAAGTGCACCCCCGACTCGGGACATTACTAATGGACCAGAGCTCCACTGAGCCGCCAAGTTGTCCTCATGAATTCAGCCCAGTAACAGGACACCCGTCAGGAGCTTGTACCTCTGCATCACTCCATGACCCAAGGGCAGGCGGTGATGGTGGGCCTCCGGCGGTATGCTTGGCAGCTTGGCAAATGGCAGGTTGGCACATGATCAAAGTGCTGTGGGAGCGACTGCGGGGGGAGAGTCCTGAAGGTCGAAGGTAAACAGCCCGCTCGGTACATCTGACTTTGGTCAATGTGAGGCTGCGGACGCTGCTGCAGAAAAACGCACTGCAGGTCATGTGACTGATGATTACACGGATCAACGTGGCTGTTACATTTATATTAACTAATTATGAGTTCTACTAAAAGAAGAACAACCAGAGCAACCAACAGCAGAGACATTAAAAATGCCGTCTCAATGAGTTTCTGCACATTTCCTGTGACATAGACCTTTAGAGAGACAGCCACTCTGCCACTCACACAAATGTAGTGGACACAGACCCCTTTGTAGCATTGATGTCACATATGTTTTTGATATTCTTTGTCTGCAGTGGTAACAGTACCTCTACGTGTGACCTGGGTAGATGCTGTGCCTTTTGTTTACTGTTCAAACCAACAAAATAACTGTGTGCATATCCCCCAGCACCCCAGCAGCTGTTCTTGGCGGAGATCTTAAGAGTACTTGAGCTGCATCCTGAGGGTTTTGACCATAATTGCAACCAAAAATGGCCGATGCAGGTATTAATGGAGAAAAATTCAAATGAATATCAAAGTCAGGCAGATGGCCATGCAGAATGTGCCACAGGTCACCATCTTGTAGGGCCAGCTGGACTGGGTTCTTATCTGTTTCTATGAAGGCCTCCAGCTTTGTGTCTAGTAAATCAGAGTAGTGCTGTCTAAGGGAAATTCACCACCCTTTGATCATTTTAAATGGCTCCTACTCTGTAAGAAGGGGACTGTGGTCGGCAAGACGGTTGTTTCCACCTTTTGTCAGCAGATGTGTGTTTACAGCAGCTGGCAGTTATTGGTGGCAGGTGCCTGCAGCGTTGTCGAGGAGACAAGGGAAGAGATGAACCCAAAGTACAGTATAATCCCCTGGATGCTTAACAAGGCATGCACATGGCCATGTGCATCCACATGCACAAGCACACACACACACACACACACACACAGACATTGTGTCTGTCAGTAATGGATGGCAGTGGCTCCGGCCAGCAGACACCTGCTGCCATTGTCCAGGCTCAGAGCCCTCCAACAGATAAACCTCAGAGTAGTGTGTGTGTGTGTGTGTGTGTGTTCATGTAGAGAGAAAGTAGTGGCTGGACCATTCTGAGCTTGGCACAACCCAGCCTCCCCACTTTCCTCTCAGCATTATGAACTGCCAAGAAATGTGTTTTCAGCTGTCTCCTGAGAGCCTACTTTCTAAGCATATTTCAAACACGGAAAAACTGGATCGGTGTGTCCTTTAAACCCACTTAGCTCATGCTGGTCTTCCAAAGTTGGGGAAATACCTCCAAGCAATTACCACAATTGTGCATGTGCAGTATAATTACAACAATGTCCAAATTAGAAGCACTTTTTACCCTGACTGTGCAGACAGAAGCCTCAGCAGCGATTGAGGACTGAAATTAACCATAAAACCTAAAAAACAAAGCATTCTGATAGAGGCATAGAAATCAACTGTCTGAATAGAACTGCGGTGTATAGATTTAGCATTTTATTCTCTGAACCAACATCCCAACTGTGGGCCATTTACTTAATCCATTTTGACGATATGAGTCCAAAACACTCCACGGAGACCAAAGAAACTCATAAATCCCTGTTCATTTATCTGATTTGAGAGCAGGGTGTCCAATACAAAGCCGGCTGCCGGAGTGCGTCAAACACATGTCAAAGTCTTTAGGTAATTGAAACCATTTTCTGCAACCAGGGGGATCCTACAACAAAACAGAATAACAGTCAAGGAATGACAGTCAGCGACACCGACCATCTGCAGGGGAACACAATCACACACTCTAATGTGTGTGTGTAGCACAGTATATGGCTTTCTGCGAGGTGTAGAACAAATCTTGTTAATGGCATGTTATACGCTGCTCACGCGCTTGCCTGCACGCTCACACGTTTTGATAGGCGTCACCCCCCACCGGGTAAAAAGCCTGTCTACACGTCTTGGCTCTTACTCGCACTCTCCTCCTTCTCTCAAGCCTCACTCTCATTTCCTCCCCCCATCTTCTCTCTTTCTCCATCATTGCCCTCCCTCCTTCCCTCCCTCCCGCGGGGTGATGATGGTGTTCTTGGTTGCTGTGATTTTTTTTTCTTCCCCTTCCTCTCCCAGCAAAATAAAGAGGGCAGGAGGTGCTGATGGTTGTTGGCAGGGGGTGTCTGGTAGCTCTGCTGAGCCCTGCAACTGTGTCCCTGTAAAAGAAACCCTGGTATTTGAAATTTCTCACATGCAATGCCATCGTCACAATTGGTTTCTGCAGGATTGCGTTCACATATCATTCTCCTAGTTTCCATTACAGTGAGCTTGAACAAAAGCGCTATCTTAAAGTTGTGCCCTTAAGAACAAAGTTGCACATGTCCTAATTTAAAACGACGTGCGAGGCAGCAAATAAACAAACTCACATTCTCCAGCGCCTCATCATGCCGGACATCAACGTCCTCCCACCTGTGCTAACGTAACAGCTAAAGTTACACAGGCCAAGACGAGCGAAAGCAGCACAGCAACACCATAAGATGCTCAGCAGAAGATCAACAATGAGAGAAAAACCATCACTAAACATTCAAGCTATTGCTAACTGCTATGCTAATTAACTGCACGATCTGATCAGCGACTGCTGGCGAGACAGTGACTGTAGAAGAAGAGAAGCTGTGAGTGTTTGAGCAGAAAGAGCGTACGTTTTAATGTATGGCCAGTAATTAGCCGCGGTAATCAAGAATATTGCTAAATGAACGGGACTGCGAGCAGCAAAAACACCAGCAGTGGCAGCAGGAGAATGAATATGAGCCGCTGACGGAGCAGAGTTAAACTGTTGCATCAGCCAATGCTCCACCGATGGCCATCAGTCAAATCAGTCAAACAGCATTTTGTGAAAAGGTAATTCAGGAGCTTCATACAATGGGATTATCTGTTGCTTATGGACTTTGTGGCTTCTGTTTTTGCTGTGATGCTCTAATAATTTCCCATTTATCAAAGGCTACAGTGGCCTTTTCCCTAAAAATGATTCTAGGCCTGAGGGAAGTAATCTGGTTGTCAGGCAGAGATGGAAGTAGAGAGGCTGGAGGTGCAGGTCAGAGATTTTTGGATTTTTGAAAGCCAGAAAAGGGAGAAGCAGATGAAAAGAAAGTGTCTTGATGGTACTCATGGTGCTCAGGTTCAGCTCCGTGAGAGGAGGACCGATCAAGCCAGTGAGCAAATGAGCAGGTAGGAAAGCAGAGAGGGAGGGAGGGGGGCGCCGCTGAGAGGAATGACTGAGGAAGAAAAGGCAGAGAAAGAGGCTTCCTGGCTTACCCCCATGACCTCTCAAACAGGCGTGGGCTTTTATTCCAAACAAAGGTGTTCTTTGTTGTAGACGGATGACCACACAAACACACACAAAGCCAGGTTCAAAGCCAGGGTCACAGGCACCACTGAGCCTGGAGAGAGCAGCACATTGCTGGCATAGCAACAGCTGATGCCAAGAGAGATGACCCCTTTGTTATTCTCTTCCACGATTGGCCCAAAGAGTCTGTATCCAGATGAGACAGTATTCTGACTTTAGCTTGTGGCTATAATCTGCATTCTTTTACAAATTGCTTCCATATTTTCTGTTCTATGCGATTATGATTATGAGCCACCGGGGGTACCGTGCTAAGCTGGCTCACATGAAGCACCAAAGTGGTAGAAACCATCAGTGCTCAGCCACAAGTGTCCCTGCATTGCCCTCTGCAGTACTCGCAGCATTGTGATCGACTGTGGACGGGTTTGTTGCTTTCCATTTCTCTTATGTCTAGGCTTTTTTTAGATTCAGCTGTGCAGCGACTGCTAAATCACAGCAGCTACCAACGGGCTAAAGAGCAGCGAGCCCTCATTAAATAAAGTGTTTCTCATGTAGAAAGAGAGTTATTTGCTAAATGCTACACCGTGTTCTTACCTCCGACTGTAACATCAGACAGTCTGCAGTGAATCTGTTAAATATGTGCGTCTGCTCGTAACGTATCAGTAACTCCTCATTTCAGTGTCATTAATCAACTGCTCCTGACCCATAATGCAGTGCGTTCATCCCAAACAAGAGGGATTAAATGGGAAAGGCCATCGGACACATGGTGCCGCTCGCAACCAGTTTGGACTTTTCAGTAAAGAACATCATAATCAAACTGTCGCTGATGCTGTCTTGCATCTTCTTTAGGTATGAAACATTGTTACAACTTGTTCCCATCAGGCACCCCTGTATCGCGTTACGGGTGCAGCATGGACGTCAGAGGTGAGAGCAGTCAGTCAACCCAATGCTTTTAACTCCACCCAGACATCCCAGACGTGGCTCTTCACTGTTCTCCACTTCAAATTCCAACCTGATCATGTTTTGAGTGGAGTTGCACTGGACAGATCAAGCCTGAGTCTGAGCGAGTCAGACACAGGTATGTAGAGTATCAGGGCGATTTTCAAAACAAACACCTTGAGTCTCGATCATAAATGGAGCAAAAATCCCAGATGCACAAAAACAACAAAAGTCAAAATCTGCAAAATTTAAGGAAGTTAAGCAGATCTGGAGGGCAAAGGGTTCCTGCCCTTCTGAAACGCTTCTGGTGGGATATGCAGACGTCCAGTGGATGGAACAAACCTGTGTGGGTGCCTCGACATTACAAAGCCATGCCTGTCAGAATCAAGTCATTGAATAGAGGCTGAATGTGAGGAAAACAAAAGCTAAGATGATTTGAAGTTCTGCAGCTTCTTATGGTGTCCCTCTCTCTCTGCTTTACGCGTCGGGCTGTGGGATATTGATTCCCTGTTTGATCAAAGACATTTAATCTCTTTGTTGACTGCTGTTAAAATTTGCCTCGGCACCATCTCTCTTTATCGTATTGCTCCGTCCCTCTCTTCCTCCTCTAAGTCCTGATTAGGCAAATTGGCTTTTTGTCTCTTTCTTCCCTCCGACTCTTCTGTGCGTGTTTGTGTGAGCGCACATCTTCTGCTGTTGGTTGTATGTGCTTGGTTTGTGTGCATGTCGGAGAAAGAGAAAAGAGGGACAACCTACAGCCAGACTGAATCTCCCTGTTTAGCTTTTCAAAGCGATCGCTCCCTTCTTCTGAGCTCGGCTGTGGCAGGGAGGGAGAGAAGACCTTTGCTTCAAAAGAAGGATTAAGCCACTCCTGCCAGTGTGTGCTTTTTCTATAGTGTGTGTGTGTGTGTGTGTGTGTGTGTGTACATGCACGTGAAGAGATAACCCATATTCAGAAATGTTATACGAGATTTCCAAAGGCTTCTGCTGGGTATTTGTTGGCGAGGTAAAACTCAAGATTAAGTTAAACTGGCTGATATTCCCGACTTCTTTCATTCCTCTGTCCAGTCTGATGCTATTACAGGCTGAAAATGAAATACGAAGTCTTTCTCACATATACACGGTGGGAGATTACGATTAAAAAGGTGCAGGAAATCATCAGTGCCTACCTTCTCAGTCAGGCTTTTGGAGGATTTAGGATCGCATAATGCCGGGTTGTAATTCACAGCAAAACCAATTTCAAATGAAATCTTCTGTGACATTCTGACACTCTGACATTGTTCTCTTTGGCTCACGCCTACCTCCTCAGTTCTGGATCCAGGCACATTCAAGAGTCACTTCCTCGGCCTAATCTGGCTGTCGTCACTTGCTAAACTCTGATGTTAAAGGTTAACTGAATGTGGATAGTTTGAACTTCTTCTATTTCGACCTGCACACCGTGGCCGGATGTTGAGACGCTGTGCATGCATGACTTTGAGCTCTTCTTACACAATTTAAACCTGGACCCAATATGACCAGATTAATCCGACCTTAATGGTAAAGCTTTTACTGTTACAATTCTATATATGCAATGTCATTTGGCAGATGCTTTTATCCAAAGCAATGGAGATATAGAGTAGGTACGACACAAGCAGAGATCTAGGTAGGAGAAGCAATGTGGACAAACGCTAAGCCTAAGTGCCAAAGTTGTGACTTTGGATCCAGTCGGGATGGTGGGACTGGGCGTCTCTGATTGGCCAAGTGCAGACCCGGATAAGGGAGTTCAGGTAGCCATAGCTTTGTAAGGAAGCATCAAGGATTTGAATTTGACGCGGGTAGTGATTGGAAGCCAGTGGAGGCATATGAACAGAGGAGAGAGTTTGTTTTGCTGTATGTCAGCAAAAAGACTAACTCTATATTAGTGCGTCACTTTAGTTCCCATTTAAGTTCCAACAAACAATCTGGATTGGTTGTTTATGAACTGCTTACCTAAAGTACTAGTGCTATTTGATGGGGCGCTGCAGGCCTCATAGCTGAGCCATTAGACCAGCCGTGGCTGATAAAAGACAGTAACTGCTCCAGATACTGAAATTAATGAGAGTCCGGGACCGTGTCGGCGTACTGTGCAATTGCTCACAAAGATGACACTCACCCTGTTTGTGTCCATTCTGCTTGGACTGCAGGAAGCAGCAAACTGCTGTTTCTTTGCTTCCCCCTTTATTTAATGACTGTAACGGAAACACGCACATGGTGGTGGTGGTGGAGATCTGATGCCCCGCCAGTTAATTAAAGCTGGTCGGGGGTCGTCGGTGCTTCGCTGCTCTCCGAATTGCTCTCACACTTTGCTACCTTCTACTCGCTGCCTCTCACTCGGAGTTGGATCAATACTCTTTCTCTGTCTCTTGCTCTCACTCTCTCTCACACACGTATTGAAATTCACACAAGCACGGTTGTATGCTTGTTCATGCATAGCGGCATGCACGCGCTGCATGTGCAAACTCTCACACGGCACTCGAATCTCGTATTCCTGCCAAACTTTCCTCTCCATGCCTCTCAGGTCTGTTCTGTATTTCAAGGCTGCTTCTGCTCAAACCCCCTTTGAGACAACGCAGGTTTTTTCTTTCAGGCTTGGAGATACAGACCTGGAAGAGCCTTGTTTGCTCATCTTGAGATTTTTTTTCTCCCTGGCAGCCATTACAGCAGGAATCATGTGTCGTGTCTAGAGAGTCTTGTTTGTGTGCGTACCACCTACATCTTCAGGTGTTGGACGTGGTGCACCTGCTACTGAGAAATCTGATTCTCTCTGGTTTGTTTTTTTTTTTGCATGGAGCAGCATGGATCAACGGCCACTTCAGTATGTCGGAGCACGGAGCATGAAAAGCTTTTCCTGTTTCCTTCTCATTATGTAAAGAACCTGGCTGTGAATCAGTTGCCTCTCTTCCTTGTTCTTCAGCCTTAATCACATGAGATTAGTGGCATGTGTGGACCTCACGTAATTAATGAATTACCCCCAACCTCTGCAGTTCGGGGACTACATAAGAACGGGATTGTGAGATTATAAAGTCAAATTTTTGCAGTTTGTCACCCGATTTTTCAAAACAGAACCAGCGGCCTCAGGTAATGGGCTTTAAGACCTACCTAAACAGTTCTAGTTGTTCCTATTGCTTCCGCTCTCTCCCTTTCTCTGATGGTAATGAAATACTCCACTAAGAATCAATTTCTTGAGCAAACAGCCTCTACCTATAACATTGCGAGTTGGATCTCCAATGTTCAATATCAGCTTTAGCCAGTGGGGAAAAAGTGAGAAAAGAAGAGAAGCCAGAGTAAGACCACATTTAAAACCAAACCCAGTGCTCAGCTGCTGGTCCATTTGCTCAGTATGTTTAAAACAGTCACAGCCAAATGAACTTCCTCCGCCTCGTGCTATCACCTCCTCACGGCTCCGAGGCACTGACTCTGATCTGTGATTTGCTGGTGCAAAGGCAATTGTTTAAAGCATACTGAACGCTCGGTTTAGTTGCCAAGGCGTGTATCGTGCCACAGCCGAGGTATGTGAAGTTTGTGTGCATGTGGAACTTTTTGTTTTGTTGTTTTTGCCGAAACCTTTGCAACTGTTGTGGGTCCAAGCTGACGGGTGCTGCTGCAAGCCGCAGACTTTTCAGCGCCACGTTGCAACCCTACAGGAGGTGATTACTTCATGCTAAAAAGCCAGATTTTCAGCGGAGTCTGCCTTTATGGCTTCATTTTGATTGACTGTGCATTGTTATATTGTCTGTACACTACATTGTACTGCCGTCCTCCTCCTGCTTAACTTAGGAGACAGATTGGTTTCTGCTTACCAGTGCAACTCTGGAGAATGGCTCAGGCGTTTTGTAATTAAAATGTGAGTTTCGACTCCTAACCTTGTCTCTCTGTCTGTTGAATCTGTAGTGGTATGCAGCAGGCGACCACTGGGAATATATGACAGGTAATTTTAGCAGACAAGGCGCAGGTAGAAATGGTTTACTCTGTGGATTCAGCATCGCAGCTCCTTTGGGAATACAAAGTACGGTCCGGTCAAGGTGAACAGCCTCCATCGAAATGCCACTCTAGCTGTCCTACAGCTCTCTCTAAGTTAATGGACTCAGCACACAGCTGCCTCTACCTGACCATGCATTCCCCCTTCAGATGGCTACAGTGACCCCTCCTGAAAGACAGAGGAGTAGCCGTGCATTATCCGCTGCCACAGCTAAGAGCATGTTCGACTGGAGGGGGCCCCGGGGTCAAGTGGGCACTGATTGCTTTAAAATGCTGCGCTGATGGAGGTGGCATCTGAAAGTGGTCACCTTCTCACCGAGTGTCAGGAGCTCTTGCGAAAGGCAGAGGCAGACTGAAACATGACTGTCCACCTTCCGTCGGTTAAATCGGTAGACTGAACTCTGGTTCTCTGACAGCTGTGTCACATTTCACAAGCTGCGTGGCTTTATTTTCTAAAGTTAAATACTTTAGAGAATGTATTTACATTACAGACATGTTTATGCGTGAACAAACAGCCCCTCGATGGGTACAAAGATGAAAAATATCAAACAGTAGCATGGAACTTCCATAAATCTTCCTGTTTTACTGATACGTTTGACAACATTTTGGCTTTCGTTGCTTCTTTCAACACTTTATTCAACAGTTTGGAACATTGCTGTTCTCCAGGGGCCAGGTGAGGAATGTGTTGCTAAAATAAAAATCATATGAGTGAATATCAGTGCTGACTTTGCAACCAGGCTTGTATCTATCCAGTGTGAGGGGTTGTGTTTTTCTGTTTCACAGATCAGCAGGTCATCGTGCCGCCTCGACGTGTATCTGCGCGGCGTCTCGGGGCATGTGGTGGCTCGATAAAGAACAACTCCCCAGCACTTGGAGAGATATTAACTGTCTGTGACTGTAATCTCTGAAGCTGCAGCCACCAGGAGCGCGTGCGTTCTTTGGTGGCTGGCTTCCCGGGCTCTCTGTCAGAGCCATTACGAGTCTCATCTGTATCAGTCAGCTCCATCTCCCGTGTCATCCATCAGCTAATCAGTGTACAGTCACAGAGCACCGCCGCCTCTCTCCTGCTGAGGTTATCCAGCTACAATCGCAGAAACCTGCTGCAAAATCATTTTCACTCGGAACTGACATGTGTCATTCGACTCAACCAGAAATAATTCTACATCACTTCAGCTGGCCTGGATTTCACGAATCCATTTCAGGTTTTGAGCCCACAACCCTCTAACAACGATCTTGTTATGAAAACTTCTGTAGCTGGACCCAATTCACCCAGTCAGCTACAACATGTCCTGCTCATCTCTCCGCTGTTGAAAGGTCTTATTATCTTGCTGTCACGTTTTCCAGGATGTATGTCTGGCGAGGTACGAGCATGCTGGAACAACACTTCAGACACATTGCTTTTTCACCTGGAAAGATGCTTTCCTCGGCCTCCTCCTTGAAATGGTCTCATTATGCATGTTTTGGGCGAAAACTCCCTCGAATGATATGCTATTTCGAAAATGCCTGAGTGCTGAGAAAAGGTTTAAATATACATCTATCAAATATATCTACCAAGTGAAGTCCCAGCTGGAATTGAATCGTCAACCTTGGCAGCAACGGTACGCCTCTCGCTGATTTACACAGGGACACACGCAGACAAGAAGAGGAAATGTGCTGGTTGGGACGCTATATTTCCTCAACTTTAAATTCAACTTCACATCCGCTGCTATATATCTTAGCTGCCAACCTGGGGCACCTTCAGTCCTCCGCCTCTCACTATGAAGACTGGACTCTTCTGAAATTTACGCTGCTCACCTCAGGCCTTACTACTCCGAGTAATGATGCCCTATAATTGAATCAGTTGGGTATTGGGTGAACTGCTGTATATATTGACTCCTTTGGGTCCCCAGCCAAGAGTGCTTATCATGTCTCACCTCCTTTCCCCATGGCCTGCACTTCCTCTCCAGTGTTCCTCTTCTTAATAACACTCCTCTCTGAGTTTTCATCATCATGACCAAGGAGGAAATTGTTTTTCCTCTGACACCCAAACTCATTTAGAGAAACTTTCGGTGGTTTTATAACCTCTTCCAGCCTCCACCCTGTTTATCCTTCCCTCATCTGTTCCTTAAACTCCCACCCGCACACATTCAGAGCCTTAATGATGTGGCCTTCCTCTTGTTAATGTCCATCTTCCTCCGCACACTGGCAATTACCACCCTCTATCTCCTCGACTCCTCCCGTCTGCGAGCATATCTTGCCGTCCATTTCTCAGTGGCCCCTCAGCAGCCCACTGCCACTTATCCCCATGAGTCACCACAGGGATCCACACGGGTGCAGATGCGTACACATCCATTGCACAGCCGCAGGGGCCCAACTCAAACATACACACATGGGCATGCACAAATAAACACGAGCAAATTGCCTGAAGGGATGTCGTGCTGTTAAATGGTGTCTCTCTGTAGCAGCCGCGTTCTGCATTCCCCACAACAAACTGATCTGTAATGCCAAGCCATTTTGTTGTTTTGTTGAAATATTAATTTAACTCTTTGGGTTGTGTTCTGTTTTCAGCTGCTCAAAGATTTGCGAGAGCATTATCCCAACCATATCCCAATATTGATTCAGTATCAATACATAGTGATGTTCCAAAGGACACACTGATTCAGAAACATTTAAAACACAAAGTTATGACATTTGAAATCAAATGGAAATATTTAAGGATTTGCCTCATTTTAAGTTCAGGTTTAAGATAATTTGTGGCTTTGACCTTCTGAACTCCTTTGTACAGAATCAGAGTTGCATGCTTCCATTGGAGCAAGTGTTCAGGTGACACTGCGGTGGATCTGGACCGCTCATTGTTTTGGTACTTCATCCTGCAGAAATATGAAATGTGATTTTAAGAAAGAAGTGTAAAACATTTTGCTGAACCTGGGTCAGCTGGATCCAAAGCAAATAGACAGCTGCCAAATCTAACCGTGTAGACGATGAGGGAAACCAGGAATTTGGATGTTCAGCTGGCTACTGTCTTCATCTCAAGTCTGTCAATCACAAAAAAAAGTCCCTTTTTTGCCAAAATATATTTTCCTTTGTTTATGTTTTATTGCATTCTTATGAAAAGGATTTATGTGCTGCTAAATCGGAGTACGAAAACAGGAGGAGCAATAAAGAAGATAAACAGCAGCTGCGGAGTTAGAACGAGGCAGAAAGAGAGACCACACAGGACGGAACAAGAGGACACGGGTTGAACACACACACTGACAGGGGAGGCTAAATGCGTGTGTTTATGCTCCTCTTGACAACAGCCAGGGAGGCCTCCACAGGGAAAACGTGTAACCTGTGTGTGTGAGACAGAGTTTCTGAGTCCTCACTTACAGCCTTATCTCGCAAACAGGGCTTATTCAGGTGAAGGGAACCTCCTGGTGCATGTTGGGAATGAAGGAAACGCAGAGACAAAGCTGCTGAAGGGGGACGACGGAGATGGCTGATGGAGCTCCACACTCCAGAACTTCAGGTCACCTTCAGGAAGAGAGTAGGAAATTAGCAGCAAGACACACATTTACACAGAAAGCTAGAGTTTAAAGAGAGTGTAGCTCACTCGGTCTGATCCTTCATAAAGTTACAACATTGCATCATGAATCTTTTTATCCAGAGGCCTTTTATGAGTCACTTCACATCATCTACGCATGAAGAGTTTCCATCTGAACACTTACAAAAAACTTCTCGCGTGAACGTCAAACTAGTTACCCATTGCAGAATGGGCAAACTGTAATGTCAGGGGTGATTATGCATGGCCTTTCTATAATGAGTCATAGGCCTCTTTTTTCTTTAGCTGTAATACTGTCACTGCAGAAGAAACTCCCTCCATAGGGGCTGGGTCCCCTCAGAGCAGCCTATCGTTAAAGCCCCCCCCCCTCGCTCCAACACGCTGCTCAACGCCGCGCCGATTTTTTTTTACCTCACCTCGTTCAACACGCGAGCTCATTTCCAACCCAATTTCACAGCCATTTGAATCGATGGATTTGACTCCGTCCACCGAGAGACCACAGTGATTTCCCCTCGAGCTGGGGGGGGGGGGTTAGAGAGAAAGTGGTGTGGGAGGAAAGGGTGAGGAAGAGACGAGGGCAGTGGGAGAGTAAGGCAGTGAGAGAGTGAGAGTGTGTGAGGCATTAATAAGACAGAGTGACAGTAAATGAATGAACATCTCCGACATGATGAGCTTTGTTTAATGCCATTCATTACATAATATATAACTGAAACCACACATCTCTTAGAAGTCCTCACCCTGAATCGGTTTAAACAGTTTTATATGCCTCCTAAATGACAGCGTGTCATTTAGGAGCAATGTCAGGTATGAAACATGTCTATCTGAAAGATGTTGAGCTCTGAAATATCAGTCATCAAACATTCAGTCTATAAATATCAGCTTTGAATGTCTGCAGTCAGTTGACGTGTGGGCAGTTGAAAGACAGGATCAGCGGTAGCCATTCACATAAACAAACACAAGGGCTAAATCATTTTGCAGTCATGCAGTTATACTTTCATCCATCAGTGATTTTAGACTTTCATTACGACAAATCTTTTGGAATAACCACGGTATTATAAGGAAGAAAACGTCTGATTGGCTGCTGGTTTGAAGCTCGTTAACAGCTTAAAGTGATTTACGAAGTCATGTTGTTGGAGGATTGCTGGTTCAATCATGTTAGGAGGAGATGTGAGTGTGTGTGACAGATAAAGGGACAGATGGACTGTTAAAGGTGAGGGCAGACTGGGCCTGTCACGCAGTGGGACTCTCTCTGTCTCTCGGTGCTTTAGCGGGACCTCCAGAAGCCACAAAGTCTTCTTTTCCCCCAGCAGAGCAGCCACCCTCCTTTATCTGCTGCCCTCCAGGGGAGCGGCCCATTCACGCTGCCACACATTGATTTAATTGTACAGTTCAGGATGACTGGCTTTCACCTTCAGCTTCCACCAGGCTCAGCACATCTAATCCCCCTACTGTCCACTCCTTTACCTGGAAGATGGTGAGAAGGACGGGAGAATGTATAGCTCCCATCTTCCTGCTTAGGTGCTGCTCTTTGACTTTAATACCAATGAAATCTGTTGACTTCAGCCAAACTGGAAAAGGGAAAGCGTGAAAAATAGGCCGGGAGTGATTTAAACAGGTAGAGTGAGAAATGTGAGACGTGACTGGGAGGTTTGAGAGAGGAGTGGAAAGCAGGCAGGTGGAGGGCGGATCAAGAGTGAGTGATGCTGAGAAAAGAGGGAGGATGAGGAGAACAGGTGACAGATGAATAGAGAGTTACTGGCTGCTTTGAAATGAAACCTGCTTAAATGTTTAAAAACCAGCTGAAGGCAAACACTGATAGCAAAGGCACGGGAAAATGAACTGAATCCAATGGAAACTTTGTGTGTGTTGACTGGAAACAGGGATGACAGAGTGTAACAGACAGAAAATGACAATATCCATCTTTCGTTGCTCCTCATTCGGCTTGTTTTCCAAATGTTCCCGAGAGCTGAGAAAGACCAGGGTGCTGTGCGGAGAAACCCCCCCCCCCCGACATGTCTTCTCTTGCAGAATGCTTCGCTGCCGCTTAATTGCTCACGGCATCGACCAAAGTGTCCTGCTGGCTTACAGAAAGTCAGGCCCTGAGCCAGTCGCGGCCCAGATCTAATTATCCCAAACATGACAGCTATCGAAGTCTCTTTCTTTCTCCGTGTGACAAACAATAAGAGCTTCTGTCCTCCGCTGCAGAAGCGTGTCATATGGTGGCTTATTTACCTCTCTGAACCTGTAGCAGGATCCCCATGTTCAAACGAGGATCGGAGCACCCAGTGAGGTGACGCATGGGGGGGTGAAACATACTCATACATGCTTGTCACCTGCTTCGCTCCTGTGTATCTGCAGTGAATGCTGGGAATGTTGGAGATGTTAGGGACATGTGCGCTTGTTTCTTTTGTTGTTTAATGAGCACTGCTGTTATTTACAGGCCACTAACAGTCGGCCCCAGGGATTGTTCACAGTACCCCTGAAAGCCTGTCCTTGACGCACGCTGTCAACTTCACCAACTCTAAACAAATGCTGCGTGGTAGAAGAAGTAGCTCGGCTTAGTTAATCAAAATATTCAAGAAGTACAAGCCCCGAGTTTGGGATTTAAAAATTGAAACTAACTTCTGTTCTACAGGAGTTGCGGGCTTGTCACAGCAGCAGCACGCGCTTTGTTTGGATTGGAGGCTGGGGCACAGACTACCTCACTGGTCTGAACATGTTGCAGCTGATCCTGAACGCAGCATGTGTCAGTGCACTGGCTCCGACCCATTCCTTCTTTTATTCAGTGTCTTCCCCCCTCGACAAGCTCTTTAAAGCCAACTCTACTGAGACCCCCTTTGTCATTATTATGCAAATGACAGTATTCCACACTATCTCGCTCTGTTGTAAATAAATTGCATAGTAATTAGGAGAGTGTGATTTATTTGCATAAGTGCCTGTGCACAATGCACAGTGACTGGGGGAAAGAGTAAAAACAGAGAAAGAGAGGGGGGGCACTGAGGAACACAGACGTAGGGTGGAAAGAGGGAGTTGTAAGTTCCCTGTGAGACATGAGTGTGTTAGAGAAGAGAGACAAATGGAGAGAGAGGCAGACACAGAGCTACTGTATGTCGAGGGCTCATTTCAAGTGCTCTTCACTGTAGCATCTGCCGTGGACAGATCAGGGTTTTGGCCTTAAGAGCGCTTCAACGTTTTAATTAAACTGCAGACCCAGGTGCTTCGTGCACCGCAGCTGCCTTTCTTGTTGGAAATTCATTCTTTACTACCAGTTAAACATTTTGTTTCTCAACCAGCTGACCGACCAACAAACGCCTGACCTGAGATATACATGCTTTTCAATTTGCTATTCTCTTTCCAGTTGATTTAATTGAGACATTACTAGTAGAGGTGGTCTTTGATTGGTTAGGAAAGTCACTGTCCCATTCTCAAAGGCTCTGTTTTGCACCTCTCAATACAGCACTCTACTGACATACAGCACAGCAGTCATAGGTCAGTCACCTCAGAGCCTGTGCAATCACAGTGGTAAATGTGTGCACATTGATGGTTTTATTCACAGGTAATACAAAGTGCGTAGTGTTGGCTTGGGATATTATCTATAATATAGTGAGTGCACATTCACTCCAAATGATTTCCAGTAAAATGAAAACTCAAACAATCAAACTTCATTGTGAGCTGTGGAGTTTCTCACCTGACGCCTGCTAAGCACGCCCAATTTCAACTGTCAAAGGCAGAGGCAAGCACTGGCAATGCATGTTTTACGTATGTGGGATATAGTTCCTGTCTGTTTACTTGTCTTTAGTATTCACAGTCAGCGTCTTCTGTCATTGTTTTATCGGCGCTAACATGCGCTAATAAAAATGTGCAGTTCACCGCCTGACAAACAGTTTGTGGCGTCAACACGAGGCACTTCTGTCCTTACTTGTTGTTGATTGTCTTGGCTAAACTGCCGTACGAGAGAGGATAAGCTCTTTCTAATCACATCACTGTCTCCTTGAATTATAATTTGTGTGAACGGCCGGTTAATCCAGAGGGAAATTGGATTCAACCAGTGCTGTCTCTCTTGGGAAATTTCCACCTTTCAAAGTCCAGGCCTTCCGCTTTGATTAGAAGGCCAAGGCCCTGTTTTTCCTGGTTAGTAGATGCATTTCCAGCATAGCTCCCTAGCCATGTCCTCATTCAGAACTAATCTTTTTCCTTAAATGAAAATGTTAAGTAGTCTAAATAATTAAGGATTTGTCTAAATTCAGATCAGGTCTTGAAGAACAGATCACAGTGCATCTTTAACACAGAGTACGTATTCTTCATGAGACAGACAAAACAATGGTTTTAACTCTTGAATACGTCCGAATGCATTTCTCCTGTTTGGAGGTTGATTCGTACCAGGGTTTGTGGTCTAAACTCTGCATACATGGTTGTAACCAAGAGACCGACCCTCCGGCAGGCGTGTTTCTCAGCAGCAGCTCCTCATTTTTATGGCCAGAACAGCCACTCAGCCGTCTACATTTTGACATTTACACTGTGCCGTTGGGTATCGATGGCCGGCCCTCAGCAGGGCTGAATGGTAATGGCTAGCGATAACCTTTCGGATAGACAGCTGGTAAATATAAAGAACCAGCAAAAAAATAGAAAAAAAGGGCCAGTGCATAGTTGTCTCCTTTTTATTTGCTTTGCCTTTAATAATTTCACACCCGCAGTCGGCTTTTCAGGTTGTCTGATACAGTAAACACAGATGTGGCGTGTCCCACGCTCTGCTTTCACCCACAGGTTGAGTCTATAAATCTACACCTAAATCAGCTTTCTTTCTGAGACCTCTTTGTATAAGCACAGGGCTAACACACACACACACACACACACACACACACACTTTTCACGGATTTCTTTTGTCAGACGCCTCTGTTCACTCATCCTGTCATGTATTCTGACATACTTTGCTTTCATTCTTTGCCTTTTCTCTTTACTATCTTCTTCTTCTTCTTCTCTATCACCAGCAGCAAGTGTCTAAGACAGACACTGCAGAGAAGAAGAAGAAAACAGAGAGCATGCAGGCACACACACACACACACACACACACACACACACACACACACACACAGATAGGGTGCGGTTAATACCTCACTAGCAGAATAACCTCTTGGCCACCAGCTGACTATCATTAGGTAATAATCAGATGTTTAATCACTATAAATAACACAAAAGCTCGTCATGTTTACACTGTTAATAGGTCACCCAAGGATTGTGTTTATGTATTACACAGGGTTAATGGGATATAAAAAGCAAGTGTTTCTGCCAGTGATTCTGCGTGTGTGTCAGGTCAGAAGGATGTATTGCGTCAGTAATTGTAGCAGACAGAGGAGGTTAGCCCTGGACCCTGATGGTCCAGTCAGCCGTGGAGTAAACACTCATTAACACATGTTCCCATTGATCAAACAGAAGGACAGGGCTTGCACACACACACACACACACACACACACACACACACACACACTTAAAGTATTCGCCAGTAAGACAAAAAGTTTTGTCATTGTAGCTCGAACTGTAACGATGTACACACACGTGTTTATCCTAATTAGGTAAAGCTGAAGTAAAGCTACATTTGCTTTTATAGGATGCTTCAGTGAGAATGGTTGTTAGATGTTTTGAAACAAACTTTAAAAAATGAAACTTGTTCAGTTTCAACTCAGCGATGATCGTTTTTAAATGACTCCTTAAATTGCTTTGCTTTGACTCACAAAGTTTTGCTTTATTGCACCTTTTGGCCTTAGCATTGAAACCTAGAGTCCTCATGAATGAATCCTAAGGACTTGGGTGCAGCTGTAAAGTGTACTCACCGCTTCAGTCATACAGTGACCCAGGGAACCTCAAGTATGTTGAGGACTCGCATCAATGACAGAGGCGTTGATTGAAATGTATCAGTGTATCACTGAGGAAGGTGCACTTTGAGTTGTAACAGCGCTGCAGGGGTATTCAGCCTCAGTTGAGTGGCGCTGTGAATTTTGAGAAGGTGAATATTGATCTGAAATTACTTCCATGGCCCTGAGCAGCTAAACAGATACAGGGGGGATAAGGCAAACAGGAGCAAGGCTTTGTTGCTGTTCAGAGACCTTGGTTTTGACCTAATTAGGGCAGCAACATTATTTTAAATTGAAGATCAAAGATCTTTTCATCTTTAATCCTTTATAAGCCACAGCTATAAAGACGGCCTTTCCAAAAATGCCTTAAGGACTAGGTAGAAACAGGGAGGGAGTGGTGAGGTCTGAGGGAGGTTGCAGAGGAACATTGAGGTCTTTGGCAAGTGTCGAGCATCCAGAAGGTCTCGGATAAATGTGTGCCCTGTTCAACCTTGAAGCCCAGCCAAGTTGAATCAGTGAAATGACTGACTATCAGTCCCGAAGCCAAGTGCTACATGAATTAACCATGGACCACAGAGGACAAGAGGGAGGGTGTGGAGGGGGAGACAGGAGGAGGGATGGTGTAAAAAGATGTCCTGGAAGAAAAGAAGGAAGGACTGAAGAAGGGGAGGAAAGAAAGTGGAGGAGAAAGACAGAGTGACAGGAGGGAGCAGATGTCAGAATCGGTCTGAGTTGTCAAGGTGATGTCTTGCCCTAGCTACAACCCCAGGTCACTACTTTCTGGCAGAGTCCAAGGTGAATGGCTCTTGGCTAAGATGTGTGTGTTTGGATTCATGTGCTCGTGCATGCGCCGTTGAAAGGCCCTAAGCAAGTGCTGGCAGGGTGGCGTAAAGCTGATGAAGCGAGGGAGTGAGTGATGCCCCTGGTCCGGGGCTGTCAGCCAGGCTAATGGAGGGCGCCACACTTGGCCGCCCACTGACTGACAGGTGCCAACCAAGGCTTTCGTCAAGCGAGCACCAAGTTGGCGGTGCCAGCTCGCTTACGGCGGTGAAGGATGATGACACAGGGATCGCTCACTCGGCTAACGCTGACACACATGGCGCATGCACACCCTTCTGAGCCTGTCACTCAGTGAAGAGCGTAGGCCGCGAGATGAGATAGTCTTAAAGTCCCCTGACTCATCAAGCATAAACAAGAGGGTCAAGTTGCTGCTTTGAAATTGGAATCACCATTATCTGTGCCATTTTCACGCTGGCAGGCTGACCTATGATCTCTGCTGGCCCACTTACAGAACCACAGTTCACCTTCATACACAGCTGGGATCACTTACAGGACATTTACATACATCAGGGCCATTCTCTTGTTGCACCCCGTGACGCAGCAGGGAAGGGAAGAATAAATATACAACAAAATGAATATCAGTAGCTTTTTCTTTGTGTTAAAGGCCAGTACATAAACATTGGCAGCGAGGTAGATACTTAAAATGCTTAGAAATAGAAGATAAAAGGTGTATTAGCAACATTTACCATTATGTGTACATTCAAATTTAAGAAATGTGACAAAAACCCAATAATCATGATATATTCAAGAGTGTTACTGTTAGCTACAGTGGTTATGCTGGCTATGGATGTGTATGTGAGCAAGTTTGCTTCTATTAATAACTGAAAGAGAAAAAGACTGAACAAGGAACTAATAACACAAAAACAAGACAAAATAAGTGTCAGATCAACACTGCAATTGGCACATCTGGGTTCCATCCTTGGCATAGCAAGAGCACAAGGGCTCAGGCAGAGGTCAGCGGGGTTTGCTCTGCTACTCACGCAATTAAATATAGCTGATCTGCATTGGACTGCACCCAGACCTTTCATAGGTTCGTAGATACTCTATGGCTCCTCTCAGAACCTGCCTCAAACCCATGGGAGTGAGCCAGTGAGAATGTAAGCCATGTGAGAACTTGGATATCTTCAGCTTTCAAGAAGTGTACAGAGAGTCTTGCAACATGGGACCGTATATTATCCAGCTGCGACATGAGTTGATGGTGTATGATGAATCACATGGCAATGAGTCTCAGGATCTCGTCATGGTATCCCTGGATATTCAAGATGCCATAGCTAAAATGTATCTGTGTTTGTTGTACATGGCTTATGCCTGCCTATACCATGACCACAAAATATCACAGGATTACAATACTTCCATACTTACATAGGAACATTAAAGATTTTGTATTTTGCTTGAATGACAGCTTTGCAACAAGTGATGTTATTTCTTGCATTCATAGATGGGTAATCTAATAATGGGCAGCTGTGGCTCAGTGGTAGAGCGGGTCGTCCACCTATCCAAGGGTTGGTTCGATCCCCGGCTCCTCTGGGCTGCGTGCTGAAGTGTCCTTGGGCAAGACGCTGAACCCCAAATTGCCCCCGATGCTGCGTCATTGGTGTGTGAATGATTAGAAATTCTTAGTTTCGTTTGGTGTGAATGGGTGAATGTCGACTTGTAGTGTAAAGCGCTTTGAGTGGTCACATGACTAGAAAAGCGCTATATAAGTACAGGCCATTTACCATTTAATCCTTTATGAAAGAGTTGAAGACCTTACCTACCTACCGGCACTAACTCTGGTTTAACCCTGTGAAATCCCAAAGTATGGACTTGAATGTTATCATTTCTTTCTCTTTGTGGTTTACTGACCTTATACCAAGGTTTGGTCCAAAAAGCAACTTCTCTACTGACATCATGTTAAACATGTTTGATTATCTTATCCATCAGGTCTGGCAGAGCATAATCAGATGTTAAGCAGAACTTCAACATTTGAGCTTTCTCAAAAGGTCCCTCAAATTCTTTCAGTAAGCTTGGTTCACCTGTAGGAAAGGTTTCATCTGACATTGTAAAGTTGCTTTTCAGAAACCAGGAAGGACACGTAACATCTCCTTTGTGACAGATGATTTGGTACTGTATTGGATGTAGTGAAACACAAGAAAGTTTCAAATCAGGACTTATGATATCTTGTTAAGATGCAACGAAGACACTTGGTCTTTGAGAGCACACGGATCAGAGCCTGACACAATTAAACAAAACAAAAAGACACAAAAGACTGAACCATGACTGTCAACCACTGTCGATCATGAGATGTTAATGGGGGTGTGGCTGAAAGGTAGAAATAGACTGGAATTAAGGGGAGGGAAATATTGACATAAAAAAGAAAAGCTTGCAGTAGTATAAAGAAGAAAGGTTGAATGGGGGGATGGCAACACTCCGAGTTGTCACCCTATCTACCACCATGTATCAGGTTCCTGTTAAGAGACAGGCCAACTGACAGAATGGGATCAGCCCAGTCATGCAGGCTGATGAGCTCCTGTCTGTTTTTAATTGAGTAACTGAGGCCTCAGAGGTCAGGGCCAATCGTGGCCGGATCAGACCTGGCCAGGCCAAGCATCAGGACTGGAACTAGAAACACATCAGCTATGCTTCACAGGCTTAGTGAGCCTTACCCCCTCTGTCATTGCTTTAAAGCAAAGCTTGCCAGTGTGGTTTACTTAAGGCTGCAAAGTGTAATGACGCTACATCAGTCCGTCTTATGCCAAAAGCCAGGATACGTGTGTCTGGCAACACATTACAACCTTTGAGAATTTGGGACTTTGGTGTGGTCAGGAAGGACGCTGTGTGCTACTGAAGGATTCTGACACTTTTGAATCACATAGGCAACTTAGGCCACTCCATATTATAGGCAGCAACAGGTATGCTGTGTACTGGGTGTGTTTATCTCCTCGTTCCACACTGGACTGAGGATTGGGAGAGTTTGCTGACTCACATTTCCATTGATGGCTTCTTAAAACATCTCAACTCTTGTGAGACCTCAGAACCTCAGAACTTTTCCGGGAGTGACACTTCCCTGAGCCAAGGGGTCCTTTTTCATAATGTTGTCAGACAATTATTACATCACTGGACCTGGTCATTGGCAGAAATGAGCACCTTTAATGGACTCACATTGCTGGTGCACAGTCACACAGGAAGATAACATCGCAGCCTGTTTTGCGGCTGCCTGCTGCAGCGCTCTCACTCAATACTGGATCAATTTTGAAAATTGCCGTCCCCATTAGTCACTTAGACACAAAACTAGAAAGATGAGGTCTAGGTTTAAAAAATACCAGCTGCCTTTTAAGTTTTCCTTCTATGGCTGGGGTCAAAGAGCGTGAATGAGATAAGGAGTGCTTTACACAGGTCAGCAATTACGTAGCAGATGGAGACGTAGCAGATGTAATATCACTTTAAAACCGTCTAAAGCAAGTAC
This sequence comes from Datnioides undecimradiatus, assembly GCA_008933995.1. Taxonomy (NCBI): domain Eukaryota; kingdom Metazoa; phylum Chordata; class Actinopteri; order Lobotiformes; family Datnioididae; genus Datnioides; species Datnioides undecimradiatus. The sequence continues at coordinate 12,592,855 of WARS01000010.1, forward strand.
ACTTGAGAGAGACTAAGACAAGAATGCAGGGAGACAGGGAGAGACATTGAGACAGGACTCAGGGGTGTGTGAGAGGGAGAAGATGCTAAATGGGAAGAGGAGTGAAACTGATGGCTGGGCCCTGGAGAGGGAAGGGCTGAGCTGAATAAAAACGGGACAGAGGAGCAGGAGTGCGGGCGCTCTTCATCTTACTGTTGCTATCAGCCTCTAATTGCTCAGATCAAATTGCTGCCTCTGCATATATCTGGGGACAGTGTGAGTGTGATAGCCTGTAGCACAATCATTGACATTGTAATAACTGTTTAATTGCTATGGGCCCGAGCTTCATGAAGACGTCAAGCCGTTCACATCCTAATGGCCTCTTCTTTTGTCAAGGATCAAGCCCCTTCCCGTAGCAGCACGAGATGGATGCCCTCCCACTGGCATCATCATCTCCTTCTCTCCAGTAGATTAATGATGACCCCATCAAGCCTCAGAATACTGATGTCTTTCTGAAGGCTCTCTGTGTTTTACAGGGGTCAGGACCTAGGGTGAAATGTTGAAAGCACACAGTCATAGTGGTAGAATTTTATGCAGACTATAGGCCAGTGGACTATGCCCCCCCGTGGAGGAATAACTGGAAATAAATGCTCCTTTGAGAGGAAATTGAGTGGTACTGGGTAATTCCTGGCTGACTGCATTTGGGCACAGTGGAGTGGAGAAGCTATGGAAAACAGTCAGGGTCAGGTCACGCAGCTCCACCCCTATCATCATTAAGCTTCTGAAAGCAGCCAGCCATGGGCTCATTAGCGCTAACGAGACGCTATAACTCTTTCTAGATGAGAAAGAAGCATGGGTGGAGGGCGGGGGGGGGAATAAAAGGGAGGAGAACAGTGCTCATTCACAGTTCTCTCGTTGTGTTGCATCTCTGATCCGGCATTTTGCAATAAACAGGTAGCGCTGCCGCCTGCTCTTTGCTGAACCTTGCACACCTGCTGTTTGCTCTTAACCACCTGTCAGTCCATGCTCTGTCACGGCTGTGTGACAGTGGCGTGCGCTGGCGCTAAACAAATAAGGTTTGCTCAGAAAACTTTGAATTAGGCGACCACACAACGAACCGCCAAGCAGAAAGTGAAGGCTGGGATGAAAGAGTAGTAATCAGTGCATGTATGTGCCTCATCAACAGATGATTATGCATCTAGAGTGTTTAAAGTTCTCCCATGTTGTTACTTTTTCACTGCCCGACCTGCTAAAATGCACGAGAGTCACGGTGGGAACCTGATTTTCTTCTTCTTCTTTCCACTACGCTCACTTTTAAAATACGCAGGACAACTGGCCTTGACTGCGCAGTATTTACCAAAGGCATTAAGATGAGCTATTGGCTGCTTTCATCGCAGCGTGTGCCATGAAAGTGAATATTTGTGATTCATTACAGACAGTCGGGCCGTAATAATTTCCACAGCCAGGGACAAGAGAATTGTGTTGTATTGGATTTTACCAACGGTGGCTAAGCTTGGCAGCTGCAGCTGGGTTAGGAGGATACTTTCACTGAGTGTGCGTGCTTGTGTGCGTGCCCGTGCTGCACTGTGCTTGCGTTCTCCGGGGTATTTCACCGCGTGCTGTGTTTTGTATCGTGTTCTCCTCTGAGATGTGAATTAACTGGCAGAACCATCTATTATCCCTGTAAATCTGCTGAGCAGCGTCTCATGTACCCGCGCTGTGTTTGTGTGTCACACTGCATGTGTGTGTATCCTGGATGTGTATATTACATCGTCCAGTACAGCTTTTTTATTTGTAGTCTTCTCTTCACACAGTATTTGCATCACTGTTACTGTTGGTCCTGCCGTTGCCAGGTGATGATGGATCCCAAAGACTGTGTGAGTGTGGGAGTATGTGTGGGTGTCTGAGTCTTTCTGTGTGGGGGGGGTCAATCACTACAGCGCTGTCGTCAGGCGCGCAGACAGTGATAGTCCAGTGATGTCTCACTGCAGCTCAGTGGCAGACAGGGCCCGTATTTATCACCACACACTTTGCACACTGCTAAATAATAATCACCTAGCTCTCGTCCAAACACTGAGCAGAAGTTGATGTGCTCTGAAACTTTTAAAAGTCGTTTTTAATTCATTTATTGATTAAGGGAAAGAGAAAGTAGACACTCAAAGGGCAGAACCAGTGTGACTCTTGCCAGCTCTGTAATTATTGCTGGCAGGCTAAACTGAAGTGTGTGTGCTGAAACAAATAAACATGGACAAGAGCAACTTTCCTCTTTCCTGCCCGTGATGGTGGATCAGTTATTCTGAATGTAATGGCAGCAAGTGGGAGAGAAAGAGAGGGAACGCCACAAAACAGTGTACGTCTCAGAGAGTTACAGCAGTCATGACTTGACACTGGAAACAACTGACAGAAGACAGCTCTCTTCTCTTCTCTTCTCTTCTCTTCTCTTCTCTTCTCTTCTCTTCTCTTCTCTTCTCTTCTCTTCTCTTTTCTCCTCCACCTCTTCGCTGCTGGACTGCATTGTTATTTCCATGAAGCCATTGCAGGTCTCCCTGCTCAACTCTTTCATTCTTCATCCCACTCAGTGCCATCAGCAGTGTTTGGGATAGCTTTGTTATATAACTGGGAGTTATGTCATGTCACTTCACTGAGCAACTGAGTCATACATCTTACATTACCTACATTATAATGCAGCAGTATGATTACAGTTACTTTTTAAAGTAATGCAGCTGCGTGTTAACTACAGTATTTAACTGTTGTGTGTGGTCGAGTTAAATGCTAGAGTTAAATGCACATTGGAAAAGTACAACAAAGTAAAGCTGCTAACTAAATTCATCATTTGTTCTTTTCAGTCACAGTGTAAATGTTTAATTAGCTTGAACCAACAGAGGAGGTCACTAATTAAATCTAACTCCTCTTCATAATCTAGAGGCCGAGCAATGCTAATTTGCATATTTGTATCGTTTATCAAGTTAAAAATGTTAGGAATGCCGCATGTTGTTTTCTCAGAGACTCCATTCTAAATTAAAATGCTCCACGTTCCACGGACGTAGGTTTGGAGGTGGGTTTGTCCTGATTTGGCCACCTCAGATGCCACGTTGTTGCCCTGTGGCGGCATTTCACAAAGCTTCTTTGTTTCAAAATAGAATCTGTGTTACTGCACTGTGCTCCATAAAATGTTTACTGACCCTGCATCTCATGGCTAGCTCAGGCCTTATTCTTCTATATAGAACCCGTACTCTCTAATGAAATGACCTCTGTAAAATCATTTTTCTGTGTGTACCATTGTGTTACTTTGTGTAAAAGACGTATTTTGACACTTGGAGGTTTTCTCGGCCCAAACAAAAACTGAAAGGAAAGGTCAAACCTGCCCTCCTGTGCGCAGGCCTGAAATAGCTGTCCCCCTCTCTAACTTGATCCTGTCCCCTAATCCCTCTCCCCTCCTCTCTGACCCATCCTTTCACAATCTATATTCCCCCCCGCTGCCCGTCCTTCTCCTTGCTCCTACACATCCTGCATCACACCCTGCACTGCAGCTGGAGAATCACTGAAGATTAGCTGGACAGTGCTCTTCCAGTTGTGTTCGATCATTTTGTGTCTTTTTTTTGCAGCTTTGCTTTGACACCAGCAGGAAAAACACTGAATCAGTCACATTTCCACGTATCGCACACGGTGATGCAGGGATCTGAAACCTGTCAATCAGGTGTTTTTGTGCGACATGTTAAAGCTTCGTGCTGCTGTGCGCGCAGAGATGGAGACGCACAAGGAGAACGCACGTTTTCCTGTGTAACTGGAGTGAGAGGAGGCAATTTTCCACATGGCCTAGGCTGGAAACATTTATCTCCCATCCAATACACACACACACACACGCGCACGCACACCCAAACACAGCATACACACTTACTGAGTACCCATGTCCAAACAGCCCAGCACGAGCTCCTCTTAAATATTTAAACTTAGCTGTATTGGGTTGCTGTGTGTGTGTGTGTGTGTGTGTGAGGTTGGTATATGCTAATATCCTTGACTAGTAGCCATTATGCGAGGCCCATTATCTATCATGTAGTTGGCCAGTGCCCGGTCAGTAGATTGATGAATGATCTACAAAGATGAATGTTTTATTGCACACACACACGCACACACACACACACACACACACACACGCTCTCCCTTTTATGTTGGTCCGTCCGTCCCCTCTGCCTCGATCTTTCTCTCTCTCACTCACTGACAAACTCAATCACTCACTCACTCTCTCACATACTCAGTAGCTGACTCTCCTCCACTCTCACCCTCTCTCTCTCTCTCTCACACACACACACTCATTCAACAGCTAATTCACTGACACTACCATTCCCTCTCACACACCCATATACACACACAGTTACTCACACACTCAATCACTCATCCACTCACTCCTAAACTCACTCACTGGCTCCCCTTCGGCTCTCATCATCACTTCCTCTCGCAGACGCACACCAGCGTGCACGTACACACGCGTGCGCGGGAAGTTTGCGGCTTTTTCTGGCTGCTGGTGGAGCTCACAGAAACTCCTGTTAAATCGCACACATGCTTAGCTGTGATCTGCCTCAGCTGCCGGCCGCCTCAGAGGCCCTGAGAATAGAAAGGTGATATTAACCACAACATAAACACAGTCTCAGCGTTAGAGGACTTTGAGCCAATCAGGGGATTTCAAGAGGAAGGCCGCGCCACATGCAGATATGCATGTAGAGGCGCTGCAGGATTTCCTGCGGATAATTCACCCTGATCCATCTCAGAGCACACATGGGAATAGTTTTGTATTTTTAGATGATGTCTGCGTTCAGATCACCTGATGTTATGATTGTGCAGCTTCTTCGCAGTTAAACACAGGTATGATCTCATCCTGCCGCCCCTGTATGGCAGAGTAAGCCCTCGTATGGATTTACTCCCCGCGCTTGGCAGTTTTAAAGCCCATCTCACCTTGAGTCATGGTTTGTCATGTCACAGTTTCACTTGCAGTCCAAGGTTACTGCTAAGGCTGCGCGAGGAATCCAAAAATAAACTTTTCACCTTGACACGGGCGGTTCACCGCCAGCTTTTACAGGGCGGCAAACCGACATAAATAACAGTAGCAAAGCTCCAGCTGTACGCTCACATTGTGCATCGTTTGTTCGTGTCTGTGCGTTCCCATGCTTGGTTGGCCGGCTCATTAGCTAGTCAGTTATTGATTAGAATAACGATCATATTTATCAGACTAATGAGCCACACAGCGTGGATATGGTTTGTGGATCATTTGGGCCAATTATGAATTGCTTTGTTGATCACGCGTGTTCGTACTGTACAGGTATATTTCCCCCACGCGTGTAGGCGTACAGATGTTTGCATTGCATACAGGACGGTGGGTGGAGCAGGTGGGGGTGAAAAGGGGTCACTGTTATTGATTAACCTACAGAGCATGATCACCCAGGTCTGCAGTTGCCTCCACTACATGGGGTGTTTTAGCATCTCTTAGTTAGCTGTTGTGTTTTAATGCCCTTTAGCGCTCTCTTTAGCTTCATGCATAGCAGCTGTACCTGCTGAGAAAGCCCTCACGTACCCCCCGGCCGCTCACCTTTCCAGCAACAATGGCAGCCATATTGGTTAGCAACCAGCTGGTGAACGTGGCAGCAGATGTTTCCCTCGGGAGTGTGTGGAGACCAAAACAGAGCTAAAATGTGAGTTAATACTTGACCTAATGAAAAATAAAATTAAATAATATCAGTTATTACAAAGTTCAATCAATTTTAATTATAGGAATTGTGTGTGTGTACGCTGTATGTGCAGCATAAACTAAGATGAGTCCTTGCTGCTGGGCTTTCATCAGGCCTACCTCTGTTATACCGCCTCACCAGTGTAACCCAGTCCTCCATCCAAATTAAAGTTACCCTGCTCCCCAGGCTGGGAGACATAGCAGGCCTTGTTAGCTCCTGTTTTCTGTGAGTGTGTGTGTGTGTACACTAAGTGCAAATGCGAGCAGAGCTAGATGGATGCAGAGGTTTACACATCACTCAAGTCATCCTCGCCCTCTGGCCACGGACAGAGGAGGAGGAGGAGATGAAGCACGGGGAGGAGAAAAATAAACCGAGAGGCCACAGGACGAGCAAAAACAAGAGGAGCGGAGCTCAGAGGATGGATGTGGACGTGGAAGCTGTGCCTGTCCCACTCACACATCAAGCTAACAGCTGCAACAGCTGAGCACTCTTTTACACTCTGGTTTCTATCACACAGCTTATAAACCTACGGCCGGTGACAGTCAGCAATAAAGTCACACACACACACACAGACACACACAAACACACAGGGTGCATTGTCATGACAGCAGCACAGTAACACTACGTCCCACTGAGCCCTCACTCTTCAAACCTTGACAGTGGTCCCCGTTCCTCATCTTCTGTTTCACTCTCAGTCTCTCCCCCTTTGTTACCAAGGCAACAAAGCTGCCAGTTTATGGAGCTGTCCCTTTAAATTAGGGAGCAGGTGCTGGACGCTGTTTGCTGTGTTGAAGTGTTCCTACATCCTTAATTAAATAAAGCGATGATGATATCATGGCCACCGCCTCGCTTTCCTGTTGTCACCAGCTTTTTGTCAAAGCCCTTATTACTGCAGCTGATTAATCACTCTTTGCCAGATTCTGCCGCCTCTCCTCTTCCCTCACACACTCTCTTCCTCAATTTTGCTTCAATCTTTCCACCATTTTTTACCTTTTTCCTCCCTCTCTGTCTTCCTCTTGCTGTAATGTCGGCGATTGGCTCATTACGGTTAACAAGCTTCATAGCCCGTTTGCCAAAAACACTTATCTCGCCACTTAGCCAAACCACAGAGCATCAGCCCGACAATTACAAACTGTGTATCCACGTGGCTCGGCTCCATACAGAGGAGACAATTACTGATTGTGTTTTGAAGAGGCCGGCTGGTAAGTGAGCGTGCCAGCGAATACCGGTGGACGTGAGGTGCATTCGCAAGCTCCAGCCGTCTTTGGAAATTAGCCCCGCTTCTGCAGACGGTGATGGTCGGCTGGAGGGGCGTTCACTTCCCCAAGAAAGGCACAGGATAGCTGAGAAAAGTACATCAGAGTGTATCTTATGAAAGTGCCTGCACCTCCCCCTGTCCCTGTCTCTCTCCGGCAGCTTATGCTGCTGAGAAATCTTGAGATCTTACATAACCACATTCAAAGACAGAGGGAGGGAGGGAGGGAGGGAGTGGGAGAGAGACGAAGAGGGCAACACGGCGGGCAGAAAAGAGCATAGAAACGCACAACGGCAAAGAGAATGGAAAGAGAGATCACCAGTTACAGAAAACAGATGTATACACGGATATCATTTATTCCCATTCTAATAGACTTGTACATCTACTGGAGCCTAAACATAAAGCTCATGCCGGTGCGTATGCATCTGAGGTTGTATGGGTTTTTACGTGTCTCAGGTCACGTCAGCCACCTGCACATCGTGTACTCCCGCCTTTGTTAAAGCCCATGAAAACGAAGCCCACCCACAGAATTTTCTATTCAAATAGGCTCTTCTCTATTTAAATGACCTGCCTTGACCTCCAGTTGACACCCTTCCCAACACCTGGGCCCTGCCGGAGTTCTCAGACACACAGACACTTCCACACAGCCTCTCGACTGTGAGTTCAGCACGTCTGCGTGATTCTTGATTTTACTGTGTGGCTTGTGCTGGCCTCTCCGTCCGTGCTTTCGCCCGTGAACTCGGTCACCTTGTTCGCTCTCTGATCTGTGAACGTTCCGCGTTGAATAACAACTCAGACTGTGAGATGTTTCGGTCAAGCAGAAACAGAGAGCCGCCTTTATCTTGATCTGATTCCCCGAGGTTCATCTCATACCTGTCCGGCTTAAGTGTGCATTCCTGTCCGTCTTTAAACAGTGAGAGTGCAGGAACGTCCGGCCGACAGGGACAGAGGAGGATGGGGATCGTCATCATATTAAATAACCGCAGCTTTCTCCAGGAAATGAAACTCTCTTGTTCTCCTCGCCCTATCACTCTTCCACCTGCCACAGTCTACACAGTCTTGCACGAAAAGCAAGGCGGCCAGGAGGTCACGGTGTGTGTTTGACCCCACATTACGAGGCTGAAAATGAACAACAGAAAGTACGTGCCATTCGTCCTGAGGGTGGCATCAGAGCACGTCAGAAGTCCAATGAAAGGATTTATCTCTGAGAAAACACGGAGTTCATCCCGATGGCGTTGATGTGTCTGCAGGTTACCACAAACATAGTTCTAATCAGTGCATGGAAAGAGCAGAATGTGGGACGGAGCAGCAGTTGTGAAACTAGGCTGACTCCGTCTTTCTCAGGCTGTGTTTGGAAATAATTTGATCAAAGCTGCGTCGAAGGCAAACAATCAAAAACACCAGCACTGAAGTTTCAGTGGAGGTTTACATTTCAGATTCCAGCACAGCTTTGGTTTCTGTCTGGCTGTCAGTAAAAAGGGCCCTCATGTCACCGTGACTAATGCTTTTTTAGAATTATCAATCAATCATTTAGGCTAGAGAGAGACCAAAAATAGAGGCAAATGTCCATGACAAGATTTTTGTCCAATAACTGCTCAAAACCCAATAAAACCACCATATAGAATTGATAATCATATTAATAACTATTTGTTTAGTTTTCAATACAAATTGTCAAAGTGAGGGGTCAAAAGTGTCCAGATATTTTCAGTGGGGGCTGGACTTGGCTGATTAATTAGTCTAGTATTGTTGAATATTTTGCTTTCTTAGGAGATCAGAGTTCTTTTTATTAGCCTATATAGTCGTGCGCAGACTTCATATTTGATTACATAACTAGAAAATGCTGTCAAGCTCCCGCCAAAGATCCAGTCAATGCTTAGTACAAACCCACAGTTCAGCAGTACACCCAGGACAATAAAAATGAACCCAAGTGACGCCTCCTGTGTCTTGCAGACAAGCTTTGTGACGTTACGACCATTCCACAGCTTCCCCTGTAGTTGGGCCAGCGCTTGGGAATTGCGCGGGTTGGTGCTGAGTCTGTGGAGTAGAGCGGATGGAGCGAATGACCCATGAATTCCGATCTTTGGCTCAGTGCCCGGGGTTGACAAGCTGATTGATGACGTCTCTCAGGGTGGACTGATGGGTAACATTGCTGATGACTGCTGAGTTCATTCCGCATGTTGGATGGGAGGCTTTGGTGGGCAGGATGTGACCTACGCGCCTCCAGCTGGCGACCACTGGTCTATACCAAGTTCCAATGTAGTGAACGTCCGGCTAATGCAGTGTATGTCCGGCTCCATGTAATGCTCATCACTAAAGGGTTTAGATGTTCTTGATTGTGTATCTTTGAACTTCTGTGCCAGCTCCATGGCCTCCTGTCTGCGTATCAGCCATATTTAGTTCTTTTCTTGGCAGCCTCAGTGCATTCTGGAGCTACCTTCTTCTCCATATGTCATTAAACATTCATGCCTGTCAATGACGGGGCATTTTCTTGTGCAGAAAGAGACGTTTATGTACCGTTCACATCATTAACGTACCAATTAACATGCTGCACAAACTAATTAATATCCTGCTTAGGAATCCATGCCGTGTTTGATGTGTTTGAGTTTAATGAGTGCGTTGACTTCTACACATAGAAGTGCTGTGCAGAGAACGCATGCAAATAACTTCAACGACCAAATAAGACCTTAATTGCTGTTCAGCACTGACGGTTAAGTGTCCCCTTACAGTGGCTATGACAGCCTTTAACTTCACTGTCATGGTAGCGCACTGAATTATGTATGCGCTTAATGTAAACACACCACATAATGAAACATGTTGAAAAGAACAAAGAAAGCTGTAGGCAGCCCTGGCCAAATGAGTCTCTTTAATTGAAGAGGTTCTCCAGGAGAATAATAACATCACGTATCTCTCTGCTAATGAACCTTTCCTGATCGAAACCACTTTTGCCAAGCTGGCAGAGGTGTGCGGAGCTTTAATTAACCTGACAGTGACGACAGGTCAAACTAAATCCTGTCCGGACAATCTTTCTGGATATTTGGAAAAGGTTTCTTTTGATGTGTTTAGTAGGTTCAGACTTGAGCAGGTTTCTAATTGAGGGCTTTGCTTATATTAACTCGGCCTGGTGTGTCGTGGTATCCCTTTGGTGTTATTCCCAGTGGGAAAAAGTAGCGAATGTCCGGGGTCCTGGGGTATTTCAGGTACACTTGGATGTAAGCAAGAAGAAAGAGTTTATATTTTAAATATATCTAAACAGCAGAGCTATATAAACTAAATAATATCTCACTTGGGGCTAATCACAAGTGTCAGTAAGATGAAATATGGGGACACAGAGAGCAGATCCAGTCTGCTGCTGGGTGTGGAGAATGTGTGCATGGTCGTCACGTGCAACGTGCCGTTTTAGCAGCCGCGTTCATCAGCAGAGGATTTTCTGAATATCAACAGCTCCAGTTAATAAAGAAGCACAGTGAAATGAGTGGCGGTCTGCGTGGCTGGCAGCCAGCGCTCACGGACAGCTCTCGTGCTCTGCCCGGACAGTTCGAAGCTTCTCGCGGGCGGTCAGGTGTGCACATCATTCCACAGTTCCTGTTCCGCTTGAATGTGCAATGCATAGAGAGACTGTGTTGGTGTCAGAGGAGTCGCTGTTTTCCTCTGCGAGGCAGTTACAAAGAACAGAATGAAATCCACAAACCCGGATGCAGACCCGATGATGTGTGGATTATTCAAATGAGCGCCTTAAAAGAAGACAGAGTGCTTTCAAATCATGCAAGAGCTTGATTTCAATTTCATCTCGCTCCCTAAAATCACTCAGCTGTAATTAAAAGTGAAAGTTAGCTTTCTTTTCTCCTGTTTGTACTTTGTGTCTTACGAGCATGAAGGGAATGCAATTGCACCATGGGTAAATCCACATGAGCTTCACCTGGACGACTTTGTTTTCAAAGCAAGTATTGCTGGTGCTTTGGACCCATCCGGACATGTAATCTATAGGAGCCTGTGCGTCTACCTGCACTGCGTGTGTATATGTTTGCAGTGTGTGATCCATATCTTTAAGTGCATCGGTATCAGGCACACGTCTGCTTTTCCACCTGACAGGCACGCCGGGCTCCATTTGCACAGGTTTGCGTGCCTTCGCTTCCCGCGCTGACATGTAATCTGTTAATAGCAGTGTGTGTGACGTGATCGGAGCGGGGAGAGCGAGACATCTAGCCGGCGATGATGTTTGACACCGCGGTCTCACGCGGTGTCACCGATAGAGACAGCTTGGCCATTGATCCTTCACAGGAGACTTATCACGCTGTCACATACAGTGAAGGAGCCTGAAGGCACTCGCACACCATCCGGTGCCTTTACAGTCATACCTCCTTTTGCATGTGCAGTGTGTTGCTGCATGCGTGTGCGTGTTTGTGCAGACACTCTTGTTTTCAAATGAACACATTATTTCCTCCTCGCCTGTCAAGTTCATTTTAAAAACGCCTGTCAGCATCATATTGACTAGATATCAGTCAACATATCAACCCAAATGATACTGTATATCAGTGTTTTCTTGTATGTCCAAAAAACACAGCAGGGCATGAACATGAATGGGATACTGGGCCCCTGGACAAACACATGGGAATGACCCTGCATGGTTCTACGTAGGTGCAAGACACTGAAACTGGAAAAAGCATAGTTCTCTGTGTCTTTGTGGTCTTTGTAGCCATTTTGGCCCTGAGTCTCTGTCATTCTCAGTTCTCGAAGCAGATGAAACAACAGAACAGAGAGACAGCGGAGGCCAGTTGGATACTATATAGATGCACTGGCAGATCAAAGCGCAGACACAGAAACAGTAATTTAATTGGAACATGACTGGTCAGCGTCTGTGTCCGCTTGATTAACCTTTGTGTGAGTGAGACTCAGAACCTGAACCTGTGCCCTCTGGGTCTGAATTGCTTTTCGGATGCAGCTCCAGGTGTAATCCTTTTTCATTTAGAAATCATCCGCAAACTAAATGAGTCCATAATGTGTTAGAGGAGGGCAGAAGTTTCCTGATCTGCAGGATGCTGGATGTACTGTTTCATTTCGAACTCACGCACCCTAACGCGCCCAGAGTCCCTGTACCTCAGAGAGGCATCCTGCACCGCGCTGCACTCTGTGTACAACAAATCCCCAAACAAGCTCCTACTCAAAGTCTGTTTCCACGTTTCAACACTCCACATCCACTCAGTAATGTGTCTTTGTACTGTGTAATTGGAGTAAGATACATTGATCAGGGACCTGATCTATCCTCCATTCCTTCAGTCTCTCATTTCTCCATGCCGTCAATAGAAGAGGGTGGGGTGGGAGATTTAATGAAGGCTGAGGAAGACAGTGCTCTTGATTGGAAACAGGCTTTTCTGACTAACTCTGCACTAATAGCACTAGTGGTAGAGGAGCGATATGGAAAGAAGGGATGGGTGTAAGCCAGAGAATTACATTACACTGTTCCATGAATTTCCCTGCTACATGCACACATTCTCTGATTCATCATGCCATCAAATTAAAAGCAAAGAATAGATTAGTATGTGTTCCACAGTGGTTTTCAGAAACAAATACTGAAACGCTGAGAGTCACATTCCAGTAATCCTCCCTCATAGTCCTTCCAAATAAAACTGACACAATACTTATAGATATAATATATACGTATAATACAGAAGACATATTAATTCACTCAGTTCTGCTGTAGTTAACGTGACAAACATACTCACCATTAAATGTGTATCTTCATTTTAATCAGTCTTAGTTTTAATGAAGCAGGTAAGCCAGAGGGACTTCAGGACTGCAGCCAGATATGAAGGCTGGCTGCTAACCACAGACAAGCTCCACAGGCAGCGTGCTGCCAGCAGTACTGCAATGAGAGCGTTTGTAAGTGAGTAATCTGATGTCTCAGTGCTCGCATCAGAGCCTTATCATCCACCTTCTTATCAGTCCACCTTCTCTCTACATCTTTTTAACAGAAAGGTGCATACACACACACACACACACACACACACACACACACACTAACAAACACACACACGTTCTTCTTTTGTTTCTTTCTTTGCCATTGCATTTACGCTGTTACATGACCAGGTGCGGTGTCTGTGATCCTGCACTTTGTCATCACGGACCACAAACGTCAGCGGAGATTAAACATCAAAATCTGGTTCAAACCCAGGCTTCATGTATCACTCATCACCTCAGGCTGTCGCAACTAATGATTGTTTTTATTACTGAGTAATCTGTTGATCATTTCCTCCATTAATTGATTAGTTTTCTGGGCTTTTAAATGTCAGTGTTTTGCTCATGTCTTCAAATGTTATACTGTCATAGAGGACTGAAGGAACCAGACATTTCACATTCAGAAGCTGAAACCAGAGATTATTTCTTGACAAATGACTCAAAATGATGCACCATTAATAATTATAGTTGACTAATTGAATAGATCACAGCAAAAGATGTCAGATCCATGACATTAGACCTGGGACCTGTTTTAACCCATCCAGACATCCAGGCCTGGATAAACTCCACAGAACAAACAGAATCCAGGGCTCCACTCACCACCGGCACGTCTCATCCTTTATCCAGGGCAGGTGCCCTCAGGGACGGACAGCTGCTTTAATGGATCCCCCTGTCCGCTCTGGAGCTTTGTCAACTTCCCAACCACCCCGCTCCCACCAGCTCTGCTGCATCGATCATATCCACAACCTGAGTGCCATTATTTCTTATTCTCTACCAACAGGGGGCACAATCATTCACTCAGTGCATCATGTGGAAGAGAAATATATAGACACATACACACACATTCGATACATAGCATGTACATGCATGCACATGCACATACAGACTCACACTCTGCAACAATCCATTACAATCCAGCCGCCACTTAGCCACATAAACACACAGCTCAGCAGTTGGCGATTTGTCTCTATTACAGGTGAGGGAGGCTGATGAATTGTTGTCTGGAGTAGTTTGTCCTTCCACCGCTTCTCATCCACAGTCTGGAAGAGGGTGCAGGGGTCAGTCACATGGCATCTGAGTGTGTGTGTGTGTGTGTGTGTGTGTGTGTGTGTGTTATCAATTTTGAAAGATGTGGTAATGTTACACTGCTTATCAGAGGACAGCTGGTGGCCAGGATCACAGGGACCAGTATTAACAGTCTGCGTGAGATTCACACACACACACACACACACACACACACACAGGCAAATACCATGTGCACACAAGCGCTTGCTCACACACACACACACACACACACACACACACACGTAGCGCGCACACACCAATTTATTTTTCCATCCTGTCATCCAGCTCTGTGCCCAGCCCTCTCAGAACAACACACCTGGATGGGGCTCAGAGCTGTGGTGTAGTATAGCCAGAATGAGTCCCTGTGTGTTAGCTTCTGTGGATAACACAGCAGGCCAGCGTGTGTGTGTGTGTGTGTGTGTGTGTGGAGATGCGTTCAACACAGTCTACGTTACCTGGAAGGAATGACAAGGAAAACGTTGTTGTGCCCTGCCACCTAGTGGACAACTGCAGACAAGTTTATAATGCTGTTTGCAATATAAGTTGTTAACCTGCACTTACACTGTGCATTGTTGGTGCTTCCACGGTTATTAATACACAGGCGAATGATTATCCCAGTGCATTCTGGGTGTGTGTACACAAATTAGTGTCTGACTGTCTCTGCCTTTCTGAAAACAGTTGAGCTTTCAAGGTAATGGAGCGGCCCCCAGGATGCAGCAGGGATTCCCCTGTGGGAAACTCAAGGTGAAGTTGGTCAGGGCTTGTTGGTGTGACTAATGAGACCAGTGCCATTACTCTTCGCGTCCACGGGGACATTTACTTCTCTCATGCTCATTTCCAGGGAACTTAGAGGTCGTGGTTGGCTATGAAGTAGTGTTTGTGGAGCTCACAGGATTGCGGGGTTTCTTCATCACCCTCTGTGCAGCATCTTTGATTCTCATCCTGCGCAGTGATTCCACAGTGTGGGGAAAGGCCTAGACTACACAGCAGGTTTTCATTAAACTCACAATGTACAGCATCTCCGTCCTCTCATCAAGACTCCTGCAGTTTCTGCACAAGAATGCTAGTTTGCTTTTGGGAAAGCGTCTGATTTGCTGCGATCTTTATCTGTGTCTGAGCAGGGGTTTGAAGTGGAGGCGGCTTTCCCAGTGTGTGTTACTGAGAAGGAGAAGATTAGCAAGTCTTTTCTAAGCATTGTCTCCACTATCTGCGTCATCTCACCTGCATCAGAGGCTTGTTGGAGAAGACAGCCACTGCTCTCAGGGGCTGGACGTTGCAGCTGATTCAACCGGCCTGCTACAGGTTTGAGAAGGCCTCACATGTGGGATGAAGTGAAAACATCCAGTCAGGATCTGTTAAATGAATTTAACTATGAGCAGTATATTCTCCTTGTGATGAATGACACTTAGGGGCAATTATGCAAGTGTGCGTGTCAGCCCGGGCCTGAGTACTTTGGATTTGAGCAGGGTTTGTCTGGCAGTGAGTGTGTCCAGGAACAACAGCAGCCTGGATAACTGGCCCGCAGCCAGCGCAGCCTGTAGAATACTTAAAACCATCTCAGTGGATCTGTGGATACGAACACCTGCACCCTGTCCTCTTTTAGTGATAGGGCGAAGGAGAGTTTGTCTGTGAATGGGACGGCCCACCTTTGTCGCTACGTGTGTGTCTGTGTGAGTGTGTGACACAGAACAGAGCAGTTTAAGAGGAAACGCAGCTCACATCCTCATCCTCTTACATCTCTGTAGCCCCGCAGAAGCCTTCCTTATGTCTGGGGTGGACAGTAAGTGGGAGCTAATGGTTTTCAGATATGATCTCCCTCCTCCTGATGGAACACAGCGCTGAGAGAACAGCCTCTCAGAATGAAGAATCAAAACCATGCGCATTGTTTGCAAGTCTGGAGGAAACATCAGTCGGTGACTATCACTGACGAATGTTGTCAAAAGGTCTTTTCTGGCTTGTTCCTTCAGATATGTTGTCCAAAATAACATTTCAGGTTCTCTTGTGAAGCTTCTTACACAACTGATCAAGTCTAATCATGGTCAAACATGTATGTGTGGAGCAGAAATGTGTATATGTGTGTGTGTGTGTGCTGTTGCATCATTGACTGTAAATGCTTTGCAGAGCGACCTGTCTACAACTGTGCAGGGCCCTCTGTTGTCCACTAGGAGGAGTGGACTCACAGCTGTGCAGGTCTTTTTCAGTGCTTATGCTGAGTTTGTGGCAATGAGAACCTAGTGCTTAGTTTTCATCAGCATGCAGCATGCAGAGGACACAGGGAGTGTGCAGGTGCCCTGTGCTGTGTGAGAGCAACCAGTGAATGATTGTGTTGGCTGCTTAAAATGTCAGTTTTCAGTTTTCCACAGTGACTCGGAGACAGGGTTAGTGGGCACGTTGTGTGCTCAGCACCAGCTCTTCCATATCTTCACTGCAACATCTCACAGTACATACACATGCACAGTTACCTCACTCTCAAGAAGAAAGACAATCTATAGGAATACATAAAAATATAGTTATGCCGTATTAAACCATATAATGTATGTGGACACACAGCTCTGAAATGCCGTTTGATTCCAGGGTTAGGGGTTATTTATCTCTATCAGCGCACCCCCCTGATCCCGTCACCCGAGGTGATTGAACACTAATCTTTTCCCCTTTAATCCACTTGTTCTGTGGCAGAGATTATGATACTAATTTCTAATCCAGCACACCGCCGGCTGCTCTGTGGCAGACAGTGTAGACAGAGGTGCGGGTCCACCTGTTTATCCTTTGTCAGGTTGAAAAGGTTATAAAGATAAATGCTGAAACCTCCTGAACCCTGCGGGGAGTCCTCCCCTCGGACAAATCGTTCAGCTCCAGCCTCGTGCGTGTGCTCTGACACCACGACACTCGGGAGCCGCCAAATCCTTGTTTACTGCTCGGCAATCCCCTCTCATCTCCCTGCTCGGCCGGAAGAAAGATGTTCCTGAACAGCTAATCCTTCTCCCGGTGTCCCTCTTAACTCACCACCAGGCAGTGATGCCCCACACAGTCTGCTGGGGGTCTCAGTCAGTGTCCCTCGCATGGAGAAGACAGAGGGAACTAAAAATAATAATTTCACTCCGTTTAATTATTTCTTCATTTCTTTCCTCCTTTAGTCCAAATTGCATTTCCTCTTTCATTTCTCCTCGTTCCACTTTCAGTTTCCAATTTCATTGTCTTCACTTTCCAAATTTCTGTATTTCTTTATACCTACCTACCTCAATATGTCATTCCATCACTCTTTGCCCCGCTTTCAGTTGTGGCTTGTGAGGAGCCCCCGTCAACCCCGGTGACCCGACTGAATGGCTCAAGCAACAACAGAATCACCTCCAGCTTGACAGGGGCAGCTGTTACGTAACTCACACTTTGTTTTAATCCCCACGTGCTTTCGAGGATAGTGTGAGCACAGGTCACCCGGGCCGTGGTCGTTCTGATTGAAGACGGATCCTAATCCTTTTTAAGGAGGCCAAAGATAATACTAAAACCGTCTTTGCGATAGCATCGATGTAAGGCAGTGTAATCCTTCTTGACTGATCATCTAAGGTGAGGTGAGATGTTGTATTATCACCTGAGGCCCCCCCAAAAATAACCCATGGTCTCAGTTCCGCACTGATGCTAACACAGAGCTGTTGAACAGTTTGGTGCCACCCCCTTTGTTACATATGAAGTGAAGCTCCCCCTCCCTCCAAACCCGAGCTGCCCTTTGAATTCAGAGTGTGTTGGGCTCTCAGTTGAACACACCGAGTTGTGCGTCTCTAGTCCGCCGTGAGCAGTTTGCGCTCTGTGCTTTTTTTGGATGAGTTTTAGTGTATTGTGATAATCTCCCAGAGCTTTGTAAGTCAGCAACGCTGAATCAGATTATCAGCTGGTACACGCTGAATTGGAATCCATCCAGGGGGAGCATTTAGATGAAAAGGCATTTGCCCCGTTAACCCCCGCGCTCAATTCATTTCAGATGCTCTCGGAGGAAATCTTTTACAGGACACAGAGACGGTGCGGCGGTCAGCGGCAGATACGTCTGATGGGCCTAAAATATGTAGGCTTAATTCCTGATCTCTCTGCTCCCACCGCTTTCACCAAATTCAGGACACACGCGCACACACACACTGAGATAAACCCACTTATGTGTGCGTGTGTCTCCAAAGAGTGAGTCAGTACAGTAGAACACACTGTACATTGCCCTCATGCTCTGATGGATGCATGCAGTGCATTCACGAGTGTTATTATTTCACATCATCAGCTTTGTATTAAAAGCAAACACACACACACACACACACACACACACACACAAGTGAAACATTATGGTGAGTGCTCCGGATTCATTCGAAGAATTGACAGTAAGTACTTTGTCTTATAATGTATTAGACTTAAAACAATGAGCCGAAGTCAAATCCTCTTGCGTTGGCATTTAATCCTGCATTGTGGTCTGTGTGTGTGTCGGTGCGTTTGTACGAATCGCATCTGTCATCCACAAAACACACGTCAGTGAGTCCTGCGTCTGAACGGAGGCACACACACACTCACACTCATTTTCCACTGGAGTTGCTGGTTCAGTGTTTGGCACTGACAGTCTGTGATTATATCAAGGAAGGCATTGTCTTCCATGCATGTTCTGTACACCAGCTCCATGAATATAACCCACCCAGCAGCACTGGATGTAAAATGAGAGCACTCGAGGGGGAGGACCGGTGCTGCAGACCTGTACCTGATTACTGCTCATGTGACAGGAATCAGAATCAGAGTGGGGATCCGTTAATCCAATTTAATCTGTTTGACAGATGTTCACTTTGTCACAAGTTGATAACGCTACTATTTCCCCCCCAAACATGGCTGCCATTGTTTTTTCCTTTAGTGTAAACCTGCATTTTAACACGCGCTTTAATGATTTAAACTGGCCCAGATGAGGATTTTACATTTTTTGAGCTTCTGCCATCCACGCACGCCGAAAGGAGCTAAAAATCATGTCATGTGTCTGGAAGTGTCCCCCCCCACCCGGGGTGGACAGGTGGCTGCAGGGTGGTGTAAAGCAGCTTTAGGCGTGATGCAGCAACACCTTGAGCGATTAGACGTGCCGCAGTGTCAGGGCTCCTCACCGAAACAGGCATGAATGGACTTGACCCAGCAGCTTATGAATGAAACATGAGACTGTGCATCTACCTACTGTACACATGTGCACATATGCACACACACACACACACACGCACCCATACACACATGCTCTGCTAGATATGGCCAGATGGTGTAATCCTTTAGTTTTCCCTGTGTTTCATATTCCCCCCCCCCCCCCCGCCCTCCTGCATTGGGATTATGCTGTTGTCCAATCGGATTTCGGCCCACTCTCCGGCGATGATGTGAGATGAATGACGGGCGGGTGGTTGAGTGAGGCAGGCGTGCAGTGGACCCACTTGTACATTGGGTCGCACATCATAACCGCGTTGGCTGTAGACGCTCCACGTTGTTGCTGCCATTTCTAGACCCGGTCACTGACCATCGCTGTCCAGGTAAGGGTATGGTAAGGCATGCTGGGAAATGTGTGATAGTGTTTTACATCAAAGGGCAACATCAGGTTGTAATCGAGGCGTCCATGTTTGGAGGAAACAAATTTTTGCACGAGGATTACAGTGACAAACTAAACAGCTTTTCACAATCTCACAGAAAGACGCACGGTGTAATCCTTCACCGTGACACCGCAAACCGGACGCATGTCCCTGAAGCTCGTTATTCATTAGGACGACGCTGAGCAAGGAGTGGTGTGGTCTGCAGTCACACAGATTAAACGTTAAACTGATTGTGTGACATTGACAAAATGGCTGCTGGATCATTTTGATTAGTTTGTGATGCCTGAGTGTTTAATGCAAACACCCAGGTGCGTGTCGGTTTCCACGTCACCGAGATGGAGCTCAGAACTTTCCACATGGGACAATCCTTTCTAGTCTACCGCCCATCTGACCTGATCCACGTCCCGACGTCAGTGTATGTTGTGACTGATCTCACTTTTACCTGCAGCTCATCATCTGGGATGGTTTATTTATGCAGGGCCTGGATAATGTGTGGACGTTCTGTGGTGGTTGACTTAGTTTTGGTGTCGCGGTGGCTCCCCTGAATCGTCTGCTGGAGGTTTAAGGGTTCATAATAACATTATGCTGGGTGTATTTCTGAACACTGGCTTTGATGTGTGTTTTCAAGTTTTGTCTTAGTACCTGTATCGAATCTGTTCACACCTGTTTGATTTTTGCAGGGTTTCAAATTAAGATGACGGCACTTCTTTCAAGCCTCAGTGTGTGTGTGTGTGTGTGTGTGTGTGTGTGTGAAACCGGAAAGGCAGCTTACTTTGGCTCCGGGTCTGGCTGGTTTGTACAGCCAGGCCTATAGACCTGACAGAAAAGCCCCAGCCACTTACTGTCACATGTAGTCTAATTTCACGCCTACTTAGCCGTTTTAGCACTCATGTGGCAGATTAGCGAACGTGCCCGGCCTCATACGCAAGAGTGTGCGTGAGCTGATTAAGCGCAGATACACATTTAATAAGGAGAGAGAATGAAAAAGTGTGTGTGTGAGAGTAGGCCTGCGTAATTAGAGCGTATATGCTCACGGGGTGATGTCTGTGTGTGTGTGTGTGTGCATCTGTGACTGTTCATTATGCACATGACAGCGTCTCTGCACACAGATTTAATATACAGGAATGGTTAAAACACTGATTGTTGAACTTGCGCTGTCGCTGTCGGCACTCCTGCTGTCACCTACAGTAACTTGACCGGGTTTGGAGATTTAATCCCAGTTGATAACCATATTTGTGTTTTCAGCTCTGGAGGAAAGCCGCCACCAAACGGTCCCGTCTGAGCGTTTGTCTCTCTCTCTCTCTCTTTTCCCGCGCAGGTCACTGCTTCCTGTGTATGGTGGATGTGGTGCCAGTGAAGAACGAGGATGGCTTGGTGATCATGTTCATCCTCAACTTTGAGGTCATGTCAGAGGAAACTCTCCGAGACCACAAAGAGGAGCTCAACCATCGCCTGCCCACCTGGCTCGTCACCGGTAGCTACTGACTAACCTTGCCGTGTGATGTTGTTCATTGTTGTCCTCTCACACTCAGTATTCAGGCATTGAGTATGTTTAATGTCCAATAAGTAGCAATAACAACAGATGAAGCAGTCTGGTGATGTGGTGCAGCAGCGTGGGATGATGGGAGTTGTTGTCTTCCTGTCAGTTGGGATTCCTTCAGTGTTGATGGTTCAGGAGGTTTTTACTGGGAGCTGAATTCTCCACAGAGGTCTCCTCCTCTCCAGAACAAACAGAGCCGCTGATTCAAACCCAGAGAAACACTGAATAAAGCAGTTCCACCTTAAAAACCACTGTTTCTCCCACGCTGTCGGCCGCACACGGGACGTCCTGGAGGGGCGGCGAGCCGAGCTGCTGCTAACGTTTGCTCAGCTTGTTTCTCTGATAACTTCAGATCCAGACGTCCGACGACTGAAATCCTTCATCTGCTTCAGATACAGAGTTAAAAACAAGCAAGCTGATAAAACGTCACTGACACGTGCACAAAGAGGAGATGATGATGCTAAATTAGACCAAGTGAAACTGAGACTATTATTTTAATTAAAGTGACGGATTCCAATTTTGAATTGTTTTAGACAATTTAATCTAATATATTGTACTTTAAATATAAAGTTAACTATTATCTGAACAAGTATTAAGCAAAATAGAATTTTGCTTTGACTTTCATTCGCCCAGATCATTTCATTCTGCAGAAAGCCAGGTGGCCGTCGTATCTGATACGTCCTGTTGCTGCTGTGAAGCCTGGCCAAATGTGTTGGATCACAGTGTTTTTTTCACGATCATGGACACACACTTGATGTTCCAGTGGGGATAACCCTGGGGAACAGCATCTGAAATAGGACACTGATGGTATTTGCGACCGAGTCCTTCTCTTAACCAGATTTCTTGTTTTTAACTTTGTGGCTAAAAGCGAAATCTAATCAATGTTACTGTCCCAGATTCCTGCAGTAAATTGTTTTTGAAGCTGGAGGTCTATTAAACTCAATGTGATCCACTTCAAATCTCCCTCTCCCCTGGCCTGAGCTCCACTATCTGGAATATTCTCCCGTATCCTGCCTCTGCTTGTTCCTCCCCTTTCACCCGCACACTCCTTTGAGACCCCGTCACTGATTCTCCTTCCAGGCACTGGATATCCACCTCCGACTCACTCTGCAGTCTTGTCCTCCACCCTTCTCTCCTCCAGGTCGTCCACGAGGCTTCAAGCTGCGTCTTCCCCTGCTGCGCTCCTTGTCCAACAGTAAAGCGTCTCTGGACGACGCGGAGGCCTGTCACATCCCCACCGCCACGCCCCTGCCGCTGCACCCGGACCACCACAGTCACAAGTCCTTAGGCCTGGGGGAGTTCCTGCCCCTTCCGCCTTTACCATCAGACCACCAGGAGCACATCAGTGGAAGCAGGTTGGCCCCGTTAATCACTTTAAACACAAAGTTGGGGGCATATAGAGATGAGCTAGCAGAGGGTTGTTTTAAATATGGTTCATGTGGAACATGTATGAACCTCTCCTATGAGGAGTCTATCCACAGCCATTTGAGCATATTACATGGTGGCTAGTCTGGTTTTTGTATTTCACTTTAAACTTATTCCAACTGATACAGATTTGACCCTTTTCTCACCAGACTCTGTCAGTGAGCTCGAGTCAGACAGCGGCTTTCTGTTTCACCCAAACCTCAAATATATGATTCGGTGATGGACTCTTTCAACCCTTCTTCATCCTATTAATAGCATTTACCCTCTGTTCTGTTTCCAAGGTCAGCCCTACAGAGTTGGCCAGAAGACCGCCAGGAGGACCAGCGCACCTTACTGAGCTCTGAGCCTCCTGTACCCCCTCCTCCTCCTGCAAACAGACCCCACCTGGTGGGTCCCCTCACCCAGTCGTCACCCTGCGTAGCACCCCACCACCGCCTCAGCCTCAACCCGGACGGCTCGGGCTCCAATTGCTCCCTGTCGCACAGCCGCTCGCGGGAGAGCTTCCACAGCATGCGTCGCGCCTCCTCCGTAGACGAGATCGAGGCCATGAGGCCCGACTGGGACCGAAAGAACCGGAGAGTGAGCATCCGGCCGGGCAGCAGCAGCACCGGTGAGTAGACTGTAGGAGGAAGCGTAGACGACCCATTCTATCATCCCATTTGATTTTTACCTTACGTCCTGCTTCGTGTGTGTTTGCAGGTGCAGTAAACAGCAAGTCCAACATACTGAACTCCACGTCGGACTCGGACCTCATGCGGTACCGCACCATTTCCAAAATCCCACAGATTACCCTCAACTTTGTGGATTTCAAACCGGACCCGCTCATCGCTCTGCCCACCGGGGAGATGGACATCATAGCTCCCTGCAAGCTCATCGACCGGACCCACAACGTCACAGAGAAAGTCACACAGGTAGGGTCACGTGTGGGGTGTGTGGTGGACAGTGCAGGGGGAGAGGCTGTGGGACCCTGAGCTGCTGATCAGACTCTGTGCTGATGCTTAATGTATACTGTGCTCGTGTTTGCAAATCTACAAAGAACATCTGTGTGTGTGTGTGTGTGTGTGTGTGTGTGTGTGTATGCATGCGCGCGTGCTCTTGGAGAGATATGGAGCCGAGTTAACATAACTCACTTCGCTCCTGCCAGCTACTTCCACTGCACCGTAATCCGACAAGTCTTCCTGTGGCGACGATGTTCGCAGCACCACCTCGAGTGAGCGAGATTGATTGGGGTCTGATGAGATGATGATGCGGGGTGGCGTGGCGGCATTCCAATGACTGATAATTGACTCAGGGAGGAACAGAGGCGGGACGTGTGGCGCGCGTTGTGAAGCAGCGCTCTCATTTCCTCGGCGTCTCCCGTCATTCTCAGTCAGAACCACGGAGTCACTTCCCTGCATCGCTCACACACATCCTTCTTCAGAAAGCTTCCACCTTGCAGCAACATTTCCTACAGCTGGTTGCATAAAATATACATTAAGTGCAAAATAAGATATCTTGAATTGGCAGGTATGATCCGTGCCATCTATGATTCCATCTGTCTTAAGACGAATGAGCCGTGAGTTGCGTCTGTGGCCGGAACTTTCATGTTGAAAAATGATTTGTGTCTAACCTCCACCTGTGTGTTTTGCATTTAAAAAGCATTTGTCAGAGTAATTCAGTTGAGGAGACACAGAGGGGGGCGACCATATGGGGTTTCTGGAGAGGAGGAAGGTCTGCTTCGACTTCATCATTTCACCGAGGCGCTTGTTCTGTTGCACTAAAACCACAAACTTCAGATTATAGGACGCTCTTTTTGGATTGCAGTGCTGTCAGAGGAGGGGCTCGCTTACTTGCACAGAGTTTAAGTGAGTATTGGGCGAGAAGAGCAGAGCTGTCCTGCCTGTTTCAGAGAGTCTTTGGATGAGTAGAGCAGATCAGAATGCAGCTGTTACTGTCCCAAACAGTGAATCACGATCACTCCGCACTTTCCTCTCCTCTTTTGTTTTCACGGGTTTCTTTCTTTACACTCTCCGCGTGTGCGTGTGTTTCCATCAGATGCGTCTCCGACTGATCGCCAATTTGACGCCACCATCAATCAGCTTCCTGTAGATGAGCCAGTCCACTCCTGAAAGTGGGATTCCTATGAACATAATGAACAGCAGGGAGACTACTTACAGCGAGACCTTTGCAGTAAACTGAACAACCTACAGCCCGTCGCGAATCACCTGGTGTTCCCTCGTGCCGTATTTCGAGACGATGTTGAGGCAGTTCTTGATTTTTGAGCAGCTCTGTCTCCATTACCCTCAGTTTGTGTGATTTCCATTTGGAAAGGCAGTAGAAATAGATGATGCAACGCTATATAAACCTAATGCAATCATGCTACACAATGTGAGGTGCATCTGGCAGGGTCAAAGCATAACCCACAGTGGATGAGTGCATGTCTGTGTGTGTGTGTGTGTGTGTGTGCATTAACGCATGCTGCATACTGTGGTTATGTTACAGTGCAGATGGAGGAAACAGCACCAGCTGTGTCTCCAAATGCTATGGACTGCTATTTATAGGCCGTTAAGTGAAGAATGGAAAAACACAGGATGAGCCGCGTTTACACTGCGTACGTCTGACGTTAAGCATCTCACATGAAAGGCCTCTCTCTCTTTCTGCCCGTGGGAGCTTAAAAACCAGCATCAAAGGGTAAAGATGAACAAAAGAGAGCGCAGAAGTCATGAACCAGTAAGAAGACGACAACAGAAGGGTGCGTTTGGCACAATCTTAGTCCTTTAAGTCCCGTAAAGACCGGCCTCCACCTGCCCTCCGACCCTCCTGTGTCTGTAAACTCCAGCAGCTGATTTCAGTGATCGCCCTGTTTCCAACTACAGAGGCAGAAATAATCACTTAAATCTACAGCTGAGCTCCGGGGTTCGACTTGGAACCGTCCCCCTGTTTGATCTACGCCATAAATCCCTGGGAACAACTGCACGTGGATGTGACGTTTACTGTAGCAGCGGCTGCCATGCCAGCTCTGGGCCTGAAGATGGCAGCACCACATCAGCAAGCGTGACGACGGGCCTCCTGCGCTCCCTCGGAGGGGCAGAGAAGAAGATGTTGAACGGCAAACAAGACTGAATAATTGAAGTGTTCCATAAAACATCTGAAACCCCCGAACAAGAGCGCATGCAGATTCTTCTCTCCCTCATTTGGAATGGCTTCTGGCACCGTCCCCCTTTTTTTTCTCCTGCTCTGAACATGTTGGTATTTTTTGCCTCCTGCACTCACGCTGGCTTATTAATGATGACTTCTGTTGCTTTGTGCACAAGTTAAAGGCTGGAATGTAAATGCACCAGCTGCCTTTAACTGCAGCAGTCTATTCTCAGTCAGCACCGGCACCATCCGCTCGTCGGTCATTTCAATAATCAATGAGACCTGTTTTCCTATAGCCTTGCTTCCATGTGTGCTGTTACACAGACTTGAGCCGGTGACCTGTGAATGACATATTGCCCTGTGTGATGAGTCGGGGTGGATAGATGGATGGATATGGAGGAGTGGCTGGGAGGATGACAAGAGAGAGGAAGGTCTTACTTAGTGTGAGGAGGCATGAAGGACTGAGCAGACCACTGAACAGTGGGGAGACAAACTGGCATCATGCCTCACTGCACACTTGGACACACACACACACACACACACTCTAGTGATACTCGGAGCTTCTCTGACTATGTCACGTCCTATAGGGGACCCTTGATTAGCTCTCACCCGTCACAGCTCTCATACAATATTCCTGACACACACCCAGCTCCATATTTGGCATTCCCACAGACATGTACTATAAGCACCGGCACATACACACAGAGTAGGGCAAAGTCACTTACAACAGCCCTGACGCTCACTTACACTCAGGCACGCTGCCTCTCCACTCAAGCAGCCTGTCGCATCCAACTCCACAGTGGGATCCAATGGAGCAATGGATGGCGCACACCACGGCCGGCAGCAAAGCGGTAGGAACCATCTCCGTCTCCTCGATCCATCAGAGAGTGACTGCAGCTTGTTGTTTGAGTTTAGGTGCATGTGTGGGTGACGAGTGCTGGGTGTTAGGGGGGCCTGTAGTTTGACCTCTGTACGGGACTGTGGCGATGCTGGAAGGCTAGAGAAGGATGTCGACAATGGTCCATTCTGTCAATTGATTGCATAAAAAAATCCAAAATTACGATGTGAGAGTCGGTGTCAGAGTTATCCAGCGGATGGATTTTAGTTCTTTTCAGTTGGTTTTGCAGGGATCAGATGAGATTACAGCAATCTGATAACAAAACTGAACCTTGGAAGTACTTTAGGGTGTCAGGTGTTTGATTACTCGGACAGGCTTAGTTGCAAACGTGTTTATTTTACTGAGCAATGATGGATCATTACTGGACTGTACGTGATCAAAATACAACCTATAATCTTTAGCTTCAAGCGCAGTAATTGTAAATAATCTGTATGACAATGGTTAGAATACCAAATCTCTCTAATCCTCTGGATTATCGTGCAGATGATTTTGCAGATTTTCTGAAAGCTCACGAATGCAAAAGTGATCAAAAATGTCGTCTGCTGTACGTGCTCCGTTCTGTCCGATGACAAAGGTGAGAAGTCAGTCTGCCTCGCTGCGGCTTTTAGAAACTCCTCTGGTTCAGTTCATCTTTGCGGCTGGGGTGACAGCACGGAGGTCCACTTCACAGTTCGGAACGGAGCAGGAGCTCCAGTGAACTTTGTGGTACTCTGACAAGATTCAGACCCAATTAAGCAGCAGGATCTAAAAAGCCAAGATTTTGGGGCTGCAAATCTCCAAAGTGTTCCAGACAGAAAAAAAAGAGGAGACAACTCAAGTTTAATTCCCCACACGCCGGTGGAGAAATTGTGAATGGGGGTGTCAGAAATTTCTCTTAATTAAAATGATGTATACGGTTATTTTTCCTAAGCCGGTGCAGTCCTGTTTGCTCCCTGCGGGGACGCTGAAACTTCAGCTCGCAGCTTTCCTCCAGTGTTCTTTTAACAAGACAAACACATGAAAGCAGGGTGGCTGTGGCTCCAGAGCTACGCCGGATAGGTTGCAAATCACTGTCCATCTACCACTTACCCTGAATAATCCAAAAAATCATAATTATTTGGTTGCTGCTGATTTAAAATCCTACTTTCACTCTTAGATTCTTTGTCACCGCACGAAACCACCGCCGCTGCTGCTCAAATGCCGAGCCGTGTGCGTATAGGGTGTTCACACAGGACCCTGTAATGAGCCACTTATCAAAGAACACTTGTTATGCCATTATAGACTTACATTAAGTGGAATGTAGGTTGTGTATATTTCTTTAATGAGCTGGCTTCACAGCAAAGAGGAGGGGGAGATCTCTGCGGAGAGGGCAGCGGGACGTCTTCACTGCACTTGCACTGTGTTTGTGTATATATAGGCGTCCTCCTGCACGACGGGAGAGTGCATTGGAAATATGTTTGTATGTGCAGTTTTTGTGTGTTTATGTGCAGTTTCATGCAGACACTGGGTGCATGGTTGTAAACTATAATATATTTCACGTGATGCTGATGTAATGGGGTCATATATCAAAGTCAATTCTGTGAAATTGATATTTCTTTTGTTGAATGGAGCTGAAACAACCAGACATATTGCGTATGCAGTAGGTGATCCATAGGAATTTTATTAGTGCTGATACTGCAAATATTGCATATTTGCCATATTGCATGGTTGATGACATTGATGCCAGTGATGTGCACGCTGCAACACACTCCACAGCTCCTAGTTTCTATTATATCTGCACTGCTTTTAATATATCAGGGGTCACAGCTTGTCTCATGCTCACTCGTTACATTTTTCTAAGTGGACATCGCCCTTTTTAAAAAAACTGCGTGGAAGGCCGGTGCTGTGAAAACCAGAGCGATCCTACACTAAAACCTTAATTACGCGCTGGGGAAAAACCAGGCTTGAAACTTGAAACTGTGCTTTGTTAGAAGATTAAAAGTGAAACAGAGACTTTGATCAGAGTTCATTTTCCCTGCATGCCACCTCTTCATTCAGTCGTTAGTGTACAGCAGAGCTAAGCCGCTCAGGCTGCAGCCCCCGTTTCTCCATTAATTGAATTCCCTAGCAGTCCCAGTCTGACGATACATATTTGCATAGGGTCATGAGTATGCATGAGCTCTCTAAATAGTGTATGACGTGAATGATTCAAAAGCAGGTATTTTTAGCAGTGCCATGTGTTTTTGCTGAGAAAGTGCCGTGGGGTGGACGGGTGGCTGGGTGGGGGCGCTGGAGTCTAAAGTGACACTGTGGTTGTTTTGGTGAGAGATGCACCTCTGGCAGCGTCCCGCAGCAGGAGTGCGTCTGCGTCCGTTACATAGAAATTAGTGGACATGAAATGAAGGGAGGGGACACCGGGGGAGAGTGCTTTCTCCAGCTGCGTGTCTGTTTTAGCCTTGAAGCCGGGGGGGTGGGGGGGTTCAAAGACATCTGAAGGTGTTAATTGTTTGATTTAATGCACTTCTTTTTGCCACTTCAGTTAAAAAGAGTACAACTTAAATTTTATCATCTATTCAGGAGATGAGAGCACACTGTAATGGATGCTTTTAACCCGTCTGCTTGGTGTAGCCCTCTCGTCATTCACTAGGAAATGTCTTCAAGAAGACAAAGGAAAAAGGATTCATTCAGGCTATTTGGAGTTTGATTTCCCTGTTTGCAACGAGTATCTTAAATAGTCTTCTCTTTGCATTCAGATTACCCCATTTCCCTTCTCACTGAGAGGGGTTTTTTATCATCTGCGGGCAGTGCTCGCTCTGACAATATGGTTGTATTTTGGTGAGAGATGCACATGTGTGGAGTGCCGGCGCCCGGCTCTGTCAGTTAAATGGGCCGGAATAGAGTCGAGTCTGGGAGCGTGTGACGCACTCAACCTGCAGGACTGTAATTTAGCCGCCCGCTCAGCGGCTCTGCCTCACTACCTCAAATTGATTGAGTGCTTCCTCCATGTGAGTTCAGCGACCCACAGAGAAGGAAAGCATGTAGTCAGTGTCTTGAAACAGCGTGTGTCCGCCAAAGGGCTGGCTTCAGCCCCGTTCGAACGCCACTACCCTCTACCAGGGTGTGTCAGGTGACCGTGTGGGTCAGAGATGTGCAGCGTGATGATACTCTTGCGTGGATCAGCCTTGCTTTGTGTGAGAAACAAATCCGAAGACATTTTGCCACCTTTGATGCTCTGTTTCTTTCTTCGCCTGCTCTCACGAGGACGAGGTGTGTTCCACAAAGCAGCGAGGAGACAGCTGACTGAATGCAAACAATCACAATATTTGTTTTTCTGACCTGCTGCTTCCAGATTCCGTCAGGTCTTCTGATCACGTTTGAGGTTTCTGACCCTTTAGGGTAGGATAGGCGAGGAGAGCTCCATCGCCTGCTCACAGCGTGATGAAGATGTCAGATCAGTCAGCCAGAATCCAGTTCAGTCCCAGCGGGAGCAGGTAATGTCAGATACCTGTGAATGAAATCCAGCGTGAAGCAGGAGGCCAGCGAGTAAAACCAGCTGTGATTAATCCATGAATCTTCGTGTTACTGCGGGAGCGTCAGAAGTGACTTTGAAAATATCGTCCCCCGCTGAAACAAATGTGCTCGTTCTCAAGCAGCTAATCTATATCAGACTAATCCATTTTCCCTTGCTGCTGCTGAGAGGCGCCCCATTCAAACAACATTACAGGGACATCGATTTGGCCATTTGTAACGCTCTATATAACGTTAGCTGGTCTCAAGTAAATCTAGGTGTGTCTTTGAAATAACATGATGATGCCCGTGGGGGCTGGAGGGCAATCACAACTGACTCAGGCTGTGACGGTACATCCTTCAGCAGCAGCTCCAACAGTAAATACTCGTTTCCATCCAGTGGTTTGGTTAGTGTAAAGTTTTAACAGTAGGACACAATTCTTTTAATTTTTGGGTGCTTGTATGCTTAAGTTCTTTCAACCCAGTGTTGAAAGAGGCCGATAAAAACGTTGCATGAGAACAAAAAGGACACACACACAAACACACAACATTACAAAGCAATGAAAGCAATGAAATATCATCAAGGCTGTAAGGAGGAAGAATAATCCCTTAGAAGACATTTAAAAAATGATATTTCTGTACAGGAAAACATTTCCCATCATCCCTTACCTGCTCATTATTAGCTGGATCCTTTTGTGTGTGTCTGTGTGTGTGTGTGTTTGTGTGTGTCTGCGTACCTGCTCAGCGGGGCCTGGCTAACTGAATCTGTCCGGCTCTAATTCACACCCAGGCAGGAAGGCTCCCCAATCTGTTTGCAGTCTGATTGAACGCCTTTTAGCGCTGCTGGCAGGCTACCTCTGTGCGTTCATCCCTCACACACACACACACACACACACACACACACACACACACACACACACACGATCAATGGCAGACTTTGAAAGGCAGGTGGCATGACGATGGAAGTGTGACAGAGGGTTCAGTGAGAAAGAGAGAATAGAGGGAGAGAAGAAGGAGAGAGAGAGAGGGGAAAGTTAAAGTGATTGATGGAGAGCGGGGGGAGAAGGAGAGGAGAAGCAGAAGTGGAAGAAAAAGAAAAAGGACGGAGGGAAGGGTGGAGGAGGGGAGGAGAACTGAGCAGAGAGAAGAGAAGAGAGGGGAGACAGGGAAGTAAGAAGAAAGTAGAGAAGAAGAAGCGAGGGAAAGGAGATGGAGGGAGGGAGGAGAAAGCTGGGCGTACAGAGGGAGAGCAAGGACCACATTGAAGTGAAAGTTCAAAGAGCAACGGATGAAGGATGAGAGGAGCTTTCAAGGCCACACAGTCTGCTCTCACACCTTCGCAGCTCTGTCTATCCCTCCCTTCACCTCTTCGCGTTTCTCCACAAATCTGCGTACCCGTCACATCTATCCTCACTTTCCTTTCCCACCTGTCATCCCTTCTTTCTCCCTCCACATCTTCTTCCTTCTTCTCCTCTCTGTCTCTTCTCTCTGATTTCCTTTCATCCTCTCTTCTGTCTTCTCCTTTTCCCTCCTTCCCTTCCATTCTTTATATTTTAGTTCCTCTCTTCTCTCTTTTCTCTCCTTTCTCCCCTCTTCTCCCTCCTTCTCTGTCGTCCTCCCCTGCACTCTGCCTGTATGACCCATTTCCTTGGCCCTGGCCCCATTAATCACAGCTTCGTGGGCTCGGCCTGCCTGCCTGCCTGCCTGGCTGCCCTTCCTCATCATAGCAGGTAATTGAATCAGAGAGGGCTCAAGGTCCCAACAATAAGCAGCCATTGATTGGTCTGTCATTTACCCTGCTTACGTATGACCTGGTTGCTTTTTAGACGTGGCCGCCGTGGCTGGTTATGGTATGGATGCACGTCTGATATGGAGATCTGTCTGACAAGGAAAGCTTGTATGGATGCATTATATATACGTCAGCTTGTCAGATCGACACAGATGAGCTGGATAATAGTTAATGATAACAGAGGGAAAGCTGTGGTTAGGGGAGAAGAAGTGGAGGGGATGTGCAAACACTTCAAATCAGAAATGGAGTTGCTACAGTTGCTGCAGTGTGCTACACAAGCACATTTGTTCACAGTTGTTCCTAACTGTTTTAAAGGAACAGTCCCGGTCTGTGTGTTGCTGTCTGCCTTTACTAGCCATTTCAGCAGACTGGACCTGTGCCATCTGTCACAGTGTGTCTCTTATTGCCACCACTAGGAGTCGCCAAAGTTAGAAACCTTCAAATCCTGCACAGGAGCTTAAATTCACTGTTAGTTTAGTTGCTGCATACGTCAAACTGTAAGAATGTCGTTAGGCTGGATCAAATGTGATACTCCTCGGGCCGATCATGGTCCTGTAAGAGTGCTTCTCATTATACACACAGCTCCCCTGTTTGAACTCCAGAAAACAAATATCTCCGCTCCTTTACATACACTTAATGTGATGTCTTACATAATTGATTCTGCTCGTTAGCCCGCATGGGAGATGGTCGCATCCAGATCGGGTTAGTGAGGCGCCCCGCGACCCGCCCCGGACCAATCCATCAACGTTCTCGGAGGGGTAGGGCGGGGCGAAGAAATGGGCTCATCTCAGGATGCAGTGGAGTGAACCAGGGAAGGAAGTGAGGTGCTCTGTCACTGACACACACCGGCATACTCACATGCAGTCCATGTTGCTCATCCCACGGTGCACCCAGAAGCTGCTTTCCATTCTTACACACTGCGATGTGCTCTCACTGAATGCTGCTGTACTATACTGAAGCAGTGTGGGTGTGTGAACCTGCTGTTGGCTCCGGCAGACAGTACTGTAGCACGGGTCTGCCGCCTGTAGCCCGGAGATGCTACTTAGATTAAGCAGCATTTCAATTATGCTGGGATGGTACACGGCACATCAGGCAGACCCTTTAACCTCAGCACTGATGTAA
The DNA here is from genome assembly GCA_008933995.1 of Datnioides undecimradiatus. Classification (NCBI taxonomy): domain Eukaryota; kingdom Metazoa; phylum Chordata; class Actinopteri; order Lobotiformes; family Datnioididae; genus Datnioides; species Datnioides undecimradiatus. Next base: position 12,625,758 of record WARS01000010.1, read on the forward strand.
CACACAAGCACTAACACATGCGCACACACACACACACACGCATGAACTTTGCAATTCACCCGTAAGGTCAGCGTTAACACTGTGACGAGGAAATAGTTGACTCGGTCTGTCACATCTCTCTCTCTCTCTCTCTCTCACACACACACGCACGCACACACACACACATCAGTGTGATTACCTGCAGTGGTTTCAGTGCAGCAGCTCCTCTTGAGACTACAGAACCTCTCCAGAGATTAGCCCGGTGTCGGCTCGTCTGCGGCCACCGGGGAATGGAGAACGGAGGCTGCCATTTACACCCAGTCATTATCCATGACCCTGGTCCAGACCTTGAGCCCTGCAGAAATATCATGGTAAATACCAGCAGAGCAGCGCTGCAACAAGACATGCTTCAGCTCAGCACCGGCCCCATATAGAACCTGTGTAATGCACCCACAGAGAACAAATACTGCACGTCCACGGACTGATACACACACACAGAGCCAATTTTGTTCAGTACTGAGTGATTGTGTGTTACGCTGGTTTGCAGATTTGTGTGTAGGACAAGAGAACCAAGGGGAAAATGACTCTTCAGAGCCCCGACACTTTCTTTTACGTTGCCTTTGAGCGAGATGCCAGACTCTGGAGGAGCTGCACAGCGGCCAGCGGGGTTTCCAGTCTGGTAGTTAAACTCTGGAGACTTAAGTTTAACTGAAAAACTAGAAAAAGAAAAAGTTTATTACCTTTTTATTTTCTTTTCATGGAGAGAACGCTGAATTTTAAAAGTACTAATCTTTGTAAGCACAGAAACAATGGATCATTTGGGCAGGGGCATAGAAGTGTGTGTGTGTGTGTGTGTGTGTGTGTGTGTGTGTGTGTGTGTGTGTGTGTGTATCCGTCCGTGTCCGTATTTCCCCACTGTCTGCCCATTGGCTTGTGAGTCGACCATCTGCATGTGCAGCTTGCACGGTGGTGCTCGTGTTCTCAAGGTCTCTGGTTCATTCATGTGTCAACAAATACACGCACACACACACACACACACACACACACACACACACACAAGTTAATAATAAACGTATAGTCCTATACCAAAGACATTGTATATACAGACAAAGGCACACAGAAAACAGGCCTCCCCAGTGTGACGGGCCACAATGAGAAATCACTTCCTATTGTATGCTATATAGGTTAGTGTATTTCCTGTGCAGAAAACTGCTGAGCACACAACTTCTCTAACTGGGAAACAGACCAATCCTTGTAGGAATATAGGCCGGGTGGGTCGTCTCATTTTGCCCATGTGTGTGCGTGTGTGTAAGATAGTAGCACCACCTGGCCAGTTCACCGTGAGTAGATCCGTGTGTCCTACTAAAGCCGGAGGTTGTTCGGCACCTTAATGCGACGTGTCAGCGTCGTAGCGGCGTGTCACGTCACGTCTGCGCCGTCACAATCTGCTGCAGAGCATCACGGGAGCTGGGAATCCGTCCAGAGACTCTCGTCGACCCACCCGCTGAGACTGACTCATTTTCCAAAAGTTGAGCTCCACGGGAGACGCTCCTCTGTTCTCTGCGCTCTCATTTACTCCCTTTCCCTCCCCATCGTTCCCTCTCAAGCTGTCTCCCTTATCCTTTCCCTCGATTCATCTCTTTCTGTAATATTATTATTTTTTTCATTGCTCTCTGTTTTGACCTCTCTGTTTTACGCTCTATATATTGCTTTCCCTCCATCACCCTGGATTCTCACTCAGCAGCTGCCCTGTCCTAACTTTGGGGTGTTCTGTCTTCATTCTTTCAAACTTCTCCTCCATATATTTTGTTGCAGTGTGAATCTAAGCCGGAGCCGGTTGAAGCGGTTTTCTTTCTGCACGGGATTCACGGAGAATCCAAGGTGAGAGAGAGCACATCGTCAGGCTTGGTAGACGAGCAGCTTTGGAGTGGAACAAAGCCACGCAGAGCGAAGGCTACAGTTCAGCTCAGGGACGTGTCTCCAGGGTAATCTCGGGACATTGACACTGTAGCTCAGCGCTGCCCCGCTGTTTACCAAAAGGATTTTGTGATTACGATGACAGCCAAGTCACCTCCGCTTTAAAAAGTGTTGTGCTGAAGCTGAAATTCCCTAAAAGAAGAAGAAAATCTAGTCTACCGTATATTGTCATGTCATATATGCACATATGAGTCGCACTACGGGTCCTAGCATCGACAGTGGCCATGCTTTCACTCTAGTCGCTCTCTAAGGGAAGATGCAGCGTGAGAGGGAAAGATCACAGCTGCATCCACTGTTGGCATCAGTGCAGAGAGGAAGAGCTGGTCCGCGCAAAGATGTTTTTGGATCAGCAACAAACAGAATAGTGCTTTATTATTTACGTGCTCTCTCCCGGCTTTGTCTTAACGGACCACTCCTCACCACGCCGGAGAGCGTTCATCTAAGCTGGATTTGAACAATTTTGCTTGCAACAATAAAAACAAAGCAGCAGCAGCAACAAAGAGCAAACAGATAGCAGAGGCTTTTGCAGTGTTTGGCTCACGGAGTCCAGGTATTTCTGCATCTCTGCAGCAAAGACTCACGCCTCTCACACCTCTCCAAGCGTGTGTGTGCGCACATCTGTGTGTAATCTATTACAATCTGGGACAGTGTCACATTAACATAGCAAACACACATGCACAGATATGCTTTAAATTAATGGACACAGAAACAGTGTGTGTGTGTGTGTGTGTGTGTGTGTGTGTGTGTGTGTGTGTGTGTGTGTGTGCTGTAGGACTTTTCCTGCAAGAGTAAGTGCACCGTGGGGGTTAGGGTGAGATAAGTAGTGGTCTGGGTGAGTATGAAATGAATGTAAGTCATTGTAGTGTCCTCTGAAAATAATGGAAACACAACGTGTGTGTGTGTGTGTGTGTGTGTGTGTGTGTGTGTGTAATCCATTGGGACAACCCCACTGGGAGCTCTTGTCACAGGTGTCACAGCCCAGGCTTATTGGAGCTGTCAGCCACTTCCTGGTGTCTTTGTCTACCTTATTCCAATACCTTCACGTCTGCGGGGAATAACACAGCTAATGTGTATTGGATTAAATGTCAGGTGTTCGCCGCTTCTTTGCCCCTGTAGCTTGACTTCACATTGTATTTACAGCTCAGATTGATGAACGTTTACCAGGGAAAATATGGAAAATGGATCCCTGATTTAAACTCTTCAACTCAAGAGCTTATGGCATCAGCTCACTTTTCCAACTGTGATATAACATGAAACGTTTTCGAGAGATACCAGGAAAAATAGCTTTGTATTCATGTTGACATCCCTCTGGACCCCCAGCCCCTCAAAGTCGTTTCACGACAGCAATGACAGCACGAAACCACGGCAAAAAATTGCTGAGTAGATACTTTTGGAGCTCACTGTAATTCCCCCCCCCAACAGTTTTTGCTGCGTTGTCTGCGAGTTTCCACCGTATTAATGACAAACAGGGACAGTCGAAAGAAGATTTGGCGTGTTTAATCCTCAGTAGTTTTAGCGCTGACAACTACAACTAAGTGCACGCTGGGCTCTAAGGACAGAAGTTCTCAAATGACTCCCCGTGTAGGAGCGTGACGGCAGAAGCAGCGCGAGGCCTTAATGAAGCCACAGAGATGTTTGTATTTATCTGTGTGTGCGACAGAGAAATGAATTCATCCTCTTTGGGAGTCATTCTTATTCCCATCCATACTTTGGACCAGACTATACAAGTTCCACAGGGGATGTCAGGAGTAGGTTTGGAGCAAACAGTATTATAACAACTATATTCTTCCTCATTATCCCGATAACACCCAATTTATGACATTTATGTTATATACAATCAAATAGACGTCTTTCATTAACTCATCACATTACAGTATCCCGTCAGTGGTGGACATACACACTCACCCAGCGTTATTTATGTTCTCTAATCACCTGAGTCCATCCTTTCTGTTTGACTTTGTCCCTCTCTCTGTCTCTGCGTGTAAACTGTATTATTATGCACTAAAGCAGAGAGTAAAACCTCAGGGTGGTGCTCTGCGCAGCCAATTCTCCAAGGAGAGTTACAGTGTCAATGAATCTGCCTGCTATGTCTCCATCACGACGCTGCTTAGCATGCATAGCCTGCGCTCTGCGTCCCCACTTTATCAGCTTAGTCAGCGGGGACAGTAACGGAGCCCCTGATTTGCGCGGTTATCCCTGCTATCTCACTGTACACAGGAACGAGGTTGTTATTGTTGACATCGGCAGACACTGGAGAAAGATAATTACAGATCAGCGCTGGAGTGTTTATTAGCATACTGTGTTGTAATGGTGTCCCATAAGTCTACTCACAAACCCGCCGTTGAGTCTGTCGTGGCAGAGGGTCATTCCAGGGAAAGGGCGAAGAGTGTGATGAGCAATGGCGTCATCATCAGCACTGTGTGCTCGCTTCGAGTCTGGCTCCGCGGGAGTGGACCGCGTTGGATTTTGGCATTCGTTAGCTCTTTTCAGTCACCCATCATCACTTTTATGGCAGGGACGTGTCTAAACACACACACGTCCTGTAGAAGGCAGGGGAGGGGAACGCTGTCGCTTCATATCAAGTGTTTTCTAGGAAAAGCTTTTTTAAAAGCTGTATTCCAGCAGGCAGACATGTGCAGGTAGGCGTTACATTATGATGCACAACCTCAAAGCAAACCTAGTAGATATGTCTCTGGACCAGTAGCATAACATGAGTGCAATATGTACAGAAAGGCTGTGTGCATCCTCTACTTACAGCATATGATGTATTTTCACCACAGCAGGCGACGGCGATCAGCTAAGGCGGGGTTAATGTATTGTTGCATGCTGTTGCAACTGGTTAAGATTAGGGAAAGTCCATGCATATTGAATTTATTGACATTTAACCAAAGCCATTACATTTCCCTGATACGTTGCTTTAACCTGCCATCTGCCCCAATTACCTCCGTACAACCTTTCAGAACACGTGTCACCATTTTTTTTCAATATTTGGCAAAAGAAAAAAAATAATTCTTCTGCTTTGACAGTTAATATTAGTTAAAGAATCGAAGTTTATGTTCATAGTAACTGTAAGCATCAAGATGAATGCAGCTCTTATTGCGGTAATGTTTTCTGGATGGTGACATGAGGGCTTTTCCTGGCGCCCGCGTTACAAACGGCCGTAGAAGCCCTGAATTCCCCAGTAGCTGGCTCTTTAAAAGAGAGCTGAATAAAGACCGGAGTAAAAAGGAGCTGAATAGAGAGGCAGTGTAAACAAAAACACAGCGACGAGACTGAAAGCACTTTGTTCCACTAGATTGGCCGTGAGAAGCAACACTCTGGCATCCTGTGGTATTTCTAAAAGACCACCGATTCACAGTTTAAAAGAGCAAATCCCTCACAGCCTCAGCGGCTCTCTGTGGGAGTCTCTCTATTCTTTCTCCCTCCTCACTCTCTCTGTCCCTCTTTCTTCCTCCCTCTCTCCTGCCCGCTCCCTCTGTTTGCCAGTTGTCTTAAAAGGTCATCCCCACCTGGCGCGGCACCCAAAGTGAACTGTCAAATCCCATCTGTCATTGTGTTTGAGAGGGAACGCGTGTGTGTTGCCGTGCGTATAGTGGGCCGTTTAGGGCATTTTGTGAGGAAGGCAAATAGATGAAAAGATCATATTTAGCTGGTTAGTGCATGGAAGGCGAAAGATACGTTTACAGTGTAATGAATCTGCAGGTGCAGAGTCAGCATTTGAGTTATTGATCAAGAATAGTTGTGTCTAATGAATTAACATTTCCCTGATTCTGATTAAAAAAACACTTTCAAAGTCAAAATGGAAGTAGTGTCAGAATCTTTCCTCATAGGAAATCAGCATTTAAATGAATCACAACTGTTATTATCAATTATGGAGCAATAAATACTTTGGAAACCAACATATTGTTTGTTTGTTTCTTTGTTGGTTGTTTTTTTTTTCTTGTTTTTTTCTTGGACAAATGCAAAAAATATGTTATTCCATGATGCATTTTAAATCATGTGGCACATAGGCCTGAGTTAGGCTGTCTAGTAGAATAGAAGCTAACAACGGGTTCTCATCAAGGTTGAATCTTAAAGGTGCAACCTGTGCAATCCTGGGATATGAACAAAACTGTATGTAAGCTGAATTTTAATTTATTTTGACGTAACTTTTCAAAATGACATTTTTCAGAATAATTGTTGAAATCATTTTGCTGCTTCTGGTGTAACGGACCTGTGTCGAACAAAGGTTCGGCTGTTTGATAGCAGAACCATCATAGCTGCTGTGATTGGCCGAGCATTAGCTCTGTCGCACGCACAGTCACACATGTTCCAGCAACAAACTGGGCTACTATTGACGAATAGGAAAGTGTTAAATAAGGCTCCTGTATGCATCTGTGTGTACATGCATGAGAGCGTGTGATTAATTCTCATGGCCCTGCACCCAGCCTACCTGCACGCATGCACATATACACCCCTACACACGGAGACTCATTGTACTAATGAGCAAGTTGAGTCATTGTGTTGTCACGGCGGCGGTAATGAAAGATGGAGGTCAGGGGGACGTAAATAGTTGGTCCTGAATTAGCCGGTAGCAATAATTTGTAGAGGTTGATGGTAAAAAAAAATAATGAGTTGGTTGAACCTGAGGGGGCGGGGTTAAGGTTATACAGTTGGACTACATTATCCAGCTGCTGGTGTGACTGTGTGTACCCGTGTGTTTGTGTAATCTCCCTGTACTCCACGCACAAACGCGCACAATCCCTCGTTGACAGGTCGCAGATCGCCGCTCCCTTCACCGCTCTGCTCCTAAATATCATCTGTGGTGACATTTATTAAGACGGGCCTTGTGCTGTTTAGCCTCTGACACACAATCAGCCGTGACCTTTATATCCTGGGTAACAGATGCATAATGCACACACATAATGTCGCTTTTCTCCAGCCTCCCCCCGTTGTATCGGGGTATCTGCTGATCCTTAACATGTCATAAAAAAACGTATTCTTAATGATCAAAGGTCACAGATTTTGAGATTCTGCCCCGAGAAGTCGCATCCACCTGCAGGACTGGCTTTGTATGTGTGGCCTGCTTCTCCACAGAGCCTCCTGCTATCGGGAGCTTCCCTGAAGGAAACAGGACTTAGGAAGAAAACAAAGATCCAGGGGTCATGGGCTAAAGGTTAAAACAAAACTGTCCAGAGCTGCAGAGATGAGCAATAATAACTAGATAAATGGTGTGGAACTGACAGGAAAGAGGTGAACAGACTTTTCAGGTGTGACAGTGGCATTTGAAGCATTAATTCACTGGGACACCTCTAGGAAAGATGACGTAAGGCTTTAAAACAGGCAAACTGAAACATGTTTTTCATGTTTTAGCTAATAGCAGCATGTACTACATAGTAACACTGATCAAGAGGAGGATAACCACACTTTGTTTGCAAGCAAAGCTGTTCAGTGTGACTCCACCACTGATGATTTCCTAATCCTGAATGTAAAAACACCAGTATCAGCCTGCAGTGAATTGTTAAGGTTATCACTCCACTCTAGAATAACAGGATTAAAACGTAGTATTCGCTGTGTTTAGTCCTGTAATAGGACAGCTTTTGTCTGCAGTCATACTGTAATTAGATAGATACTATCATTAGTAATAGATACATAGCTAGATAGAGAGTTAGATGTCCTTAGCCAAGCTATAACAGCAAAATCAACTTACGCTCATGGACAGGTGGCTTGACCCAAAGCTCTGAGCCAACCCCTTAAACACTTCTCAGAAGAAATCATACAACACCATAATGTGCAGCTGCAGTCCTTGGTCATGTGCACGCGTCTATTTTAGCATCCCGATGACGGCTACACCCACTCGCCAGTCCTTGATTCTCTGACTTCCCGTAGCGTTAGCCCGGCCTTCAACCTCCCCGCCCCATCTCCTCTGATCCCGGCCTGTCTATACCCATCACTCACGTGTGTCTCCTGCTCAATACATGGTCCACATTAGCTTGTCTCGCAACCTTCGAGATGTTATATATGACTACAGGGCTTCATCCCATCAAGCACCTCAACGCTGTTAAAGACGCGGTGTTCACGACGTTGGACACAGGAAGTGCAAGAGTGACCGAGACAGCCTTGCTCTCCAAGGTCGAATAAATCAAGAAGTCGAGATCATCGAGACTTTAGAAGAAAAAGGTTGCACACTACAGATTTGCCGCCGCCTAATAGACCAAAAGGTTCTACCTGATGTGTGCCATTTTCCCTTAGAGCTTATCTTAATTGGCTTTAGGTTGTTCGGCCGGCCATGAACAAAGAAGTGTGCCTTTCCTAATTACCGCGGGCTTGTCTCGCCAGTTGGTTTCAAAGGTATCACTCACTGTCCTCTGATCATTGGTCCAGTACATGGTCCCCTGTCCCTCGTAATGTCCTGTCACACTGCAGAGATGCCCATTAATTAAAAGATCTAAATTATGAGCTTGTCTGTGCGCCCTCAGTTGTCCCTTAGTTCTGCAGCTTTTCCCTTCTACTCCTTCCCTTTCTAAATTAATGATGGTCATTCCCTAAGTTCTTCATATCTCACCTGAAGCATCGCAGTTGTCTTGGCGACCGTCACATTTGGATTATTTCTGTTTTTTGGATTTGACTTCATTGATCAATCCGGTTTTCCTGCTCCTCGTGGGTTTGCGGGATGGTCGATCAACTTCAAGTTTTATTTATGTGGTTCTGTCGCCGTCAGCAGATTGTCTTGCCCCGTCACATTAGTCACTGCTGCGTTGTGTGTGTTTTCCGAACTTTTTATTCGTCCTGGAAAAGTTTGCCACGAATGAGTTTTACACATTTTCAGATGCGCCCGCTTCTGTTTTTGCGAGCAGCTCTCCGATGTCCGTCACTGGACCTGTTCCCTGGAGCTTTGCACAAGGGCACCTCGGCATTACTAACACGGGGGCAGAGCTTTACTCATTTCCTTGCTCACGTCTCCCTAGCCTGAATTTCAGGCTGTGCCATCCCGCCACAGGCATTTTCCACGTGCATCACCCCCCCCCTTGTACTCCACGTGCCCTGCCACTCGCCTTCAGCCAACCCCTGACCTCCACCTCCCCTTCCTCTGCCTCCCTGGAGCTTTTCTCCTTCACCAGCCCATCCTCCTCCTCCTCGTCCTTCCCAATCCCTCCCTCTCTCCCCATCCCCTGAGATAGCAGATATCCTTCTCTCTGCAATCCATTCGTTATCTCTTCCTCCTTTTCTCGCCCCATACCTCCCCCCCGTTTCACCATCATGGACATCACTAATGAGGGTGGAGGGATTGTTGGGGTTGTCCTTTGCCTGTCCTTGGGGTACGGTGCCGTGTGCGTCAGACTGGTGACGCTCTGTAATTCCTCTCTGTTGCCGTTTGACAACTTTGCACTCTATCAAAGCCAATGAAGGTTTATTTCTCTACTGATTTATTTATTTATATGCGTATCTTCACTGTAGTGATGAAGCCAGTCAGTCAGTGATGGGGGACAATTTAGGGCCATTGGATGTTTCCCAAGGCTGAGTGAACACCGGACACCAGCCCAGAATGCAAAGTTGAGTCAGTGAAAAGCGGGAGTGTGCGCTCTGCCTCTACCTATCAGGTCGTCACTCTTAATGTACCGGCAGGAGACTGATCTATGTTAGTACTACAAGTGTCAACCTCGCCCGTGTCACCTCTGCGTCCAGTTTGCTCACAGTGGTGTCCCTCATCTGTCAAACGCACACTGCCACGCACTCTCTCACACACACACACACGTACGCTCATGCTGCTCAACTAACTCAGCTGTGTCATACAGGAATAACTCTGTGTCCCCACTCTGTGTGGAGCTGACAACACTGTGTCATCACACACACACACACACACACACACACACACACATACATATAAACAAGCTTTAGGGAAAGGCACCTACTGTTGCTCCATGACTGCCAACTGCAGGGTATACTTGTGAGTGCAGAGCAAGGTGAGCAAATGAGCACAACCTGCTCAGCTACACACAAGATGCACACACACACACAAGATGCACACACACACAAGATGCACACACACACACGCACACTCACAAGCAGAACACACTCTTACATTCATACAAGGACATGTAACTTGGCCATATATAGCACTGATGTCACAAAGCTGTACGTCATATTGAGCATTAGGAGCACCTGGCCCACAGTCGGGGGCCTCTGTAGACACACAGTCACACACATGATCTCACACACACACACACACGCACGCACATATGCTGATTCTCTTCCAAACTCTTGCACACACACAGCGGTGCTCGCACATGCATGCAGGAGGCAGGAACTGGGGACGTCACGTTCATGGGATACCTTGGAAGATGCATGAGCCGGGGGGGCTGTTCTCCACCCTCCTACCTGGAGATGCAGCCCCCGACGCCCCAACTGAGGGGGGAGGAAGCGGCGGGGAGAGACGAGGGGGCAGGTGGCAACGACGCCTACCTCAGCAGTACGCAAACATTAAGTGGGACACTGACACGAGCCTTGGAGAGGAGAAGTAATGGTGTCATTTGTTATCGGAGAGCATCGAGAGAGGGAGGTGTAAGGAAATGAGCGCTGTTCCGTTTTCTCTCACCTGCCATGATGGCTGGCTGGCTGGAGTGCGTGTGTGCGTGTGTGTGTGTGTGTGCGTGTGTGTGTGTGTGTGTGTGTGTCGGGCAAATTGAAAAAGAATATCCTCAAACCACCTCGTACGAAGCCTATTTTTTGTCTGATACCACTGGAAGTCACAGCGCCAGACACGTTTCTTTATCAGCCAGTCCTTCTACTCACTGAACTGGATATTTGAGGCACATCATGTGTGGTTGTTATCTTATTTGCCTACTTTGCGAGAACTGACAGCGACAGCGTTAAACACAGTGTCGTGAAAAGTCTGTTCCCTTTTATACTTTGGATCACGTTGTTCTGGGCTGACTGCTCCTTGGGTTCACTTCTTTAGAATTTTTAGAGCAGAAGCAGCGTTATGCTGTTTAATTAGTCTCAAAACACACAAAAATCAAGTTCACAGAACTGTATCGAAGCAGAAAAGCATCCCTATGAGAAAGCATCTCTGGTTTGCACTGCAGTTTAGCACTTCGGGGTGCCCAAGCTCGATCTTCCATGCTTTCATCTTCTCAATTTCACTCACTCGTCAGGCTTTCCTGTTAAACTTTTGTTGTGGCTGAAGAATCCCTGTCTTTGATTGGTCACTTTAAATGCCCGCTTCATGCTCCGATATGATGGCCCCTTGGTAAATGGTAAATGGTCTGTACTTATATAGGGCTTTTCTAGTCGTCTGATCATTTAAAGCTCTTTACAATACAATTCACCCGTTCAAAGAAAGAAAGAAGAAAGAGACTAACCCATTCACACACCGATGACAGGTTCAGTGTCTTGTCCCAAGGACACTTCAGCATGCAGCCCGGGGGAGCCAGGGATTGAACCTCTGATAGCTGAACAACCCGCTCTACCTGAGCCACAGCCGCCCCATGAAAATGGTGGTTCTCTCGGGCAGCTGCTTGTCTCCGACTGTTTCAGCCAAACAAAGAACCAATCTAATGTTCATGCTCACTATAAAGTCACCAATCAAAGGAGCAGGGATCCATCTATTTCATGCTCTCCCCCAAAGTCACAAAACAAGTCCACCTGACAAATGAAAGCGCGGGACGGAGCTCGCACTCGTTACTTTGGGCTTTCAGTACGTGCCTGATCCCAGTGCTCAGGGGATCACATTGGTGCACACAGAGCAGAATGGTTTTCCACATACTGTCCCGTGTGCTCATATCATGTGCACGGGGCTGTTTTTAACGTGCACACTACTTAAAATTAAATAAAAACCACACAGGGTGTTTCGACTACATCCAGCTTTGGCCTGCTCCACAGCCCACACACTTTCTCCTCCGCAGCAATTAATACAGTGTACATACTGACACTGTCTTTGTGCGTTTCCATTGCTGTGCTGCAGCAGCTGTGGACAAATAACAAATATTGACCAAAGCAGGACAATCCATGTGTGTGTTTGTCTCATTTTCACTGGCTGCATGTTGCCATTCTGCAGCATGTGTATTGTTTTCCCCTAGTTTCCTTACTCCTGCCATCTTTATAAATGCATGGACCATAACACTGGCAGCCTTTTTACAGAGGAAAGAGTGACTGGGTTGAGAGTGGGGGGGGGGGTGCAGCAGACAATCACAGTTCGCCAGTCATCAACAAGGAGCTAAATGCAGTTATCACAGCTGCAGACTGTGACGTTTCATATTTAAAAACCACACAGCAGTGCCAGTTACACACATAATTGCATAGATTTGTGAGCGCGTACGTGAGCTGGCAATGCACGGCAGAAGAACAGTGCAGCTGCCTTAAAGCATCTGCATCTGAAGGGAGACGTGTTTGTCTGCATTTTACTGTGGTTTTCCCATTCACACTCAGTTGACTTAGCTGGCCTGGTGTGGATGCACTCTTATTTTTGCATCATCCCACTAATCTATGCATTTAGGCAGAAATAGCAGAGGCATGTTTGCATGTACAGAGTGTGGTGGACTAACGGATGAAAGGGAAAAGCTGTTTTCAGAGATCCTCCACTGGTGATCACCAACACTCCTCACCGCTGCTGTTTGCAGCGTCGGTGACGCCGAGCACATGTCGCAACCAACCTCACTAATGTCTGACACTGACACGTGAAAACCTAATAAAGAAAACCATCCAAAACAATCCGTCTATTGCAATGTCTGTCCCCGGGCCTTCCTCCCTCATTGATGAAATCCAATTTAAGAAGGTCCGAAGTTATTTGAGGACAAGATTCTCATTTAATCGATCCAAGTTGTGCCTTCTGACACCATAAAGTAAATTGTGCCATAAAACTCTGATGACACTCTGATATAAATTCTAGTTGAAGTCATTTTCTTTACACAGTCAATTAGGCTGGGGAGTCCTCCCTCCGAAAGATTTCACCTCACAAGGTCCTTCCAAGACATTTGTTTGAAAATCCAATCACTGCAATAATTAGTGGTTTACTGGCCGTTCTGGAGGCAGGGACACGGGGGATTTCATCTCAGGGAGCCAAATTTCAATCAGATATAAACATCAAAATCATTACAGACCTTCAAGGAAGATTACAGCTCTTTAGAAAGTTTGTGCCACCAGCAAAACAGATGTTCATCAAGAAGGAAACCATTAATATGGATGGTCCACAGGTCGGGTCAGCTCATTAGTGTTCCATTGTGCGACATATTGAGGAACGCGTGTTTACATCACATACAAACATTGCGCCTCTATTGGTTCCAGTGATAGCGCTAACGTGGCGAGGTCAAACAGCATGATGTGTGTGAAGCAGGTGTTGCTGCACCTGTCCAACCGAACACACACACTTATCATTTTTGTCCCTTGACATGCGTAATCACCATAAAACACACAGACGCACAGCGATGACACACAGCTTCCTCCGCTGACATGCGCACACACTTGACTGCTGCGAGTACACACACACACACGCATATGCACACACCTGTCTGATGGCTGTCACTGCAGCAGTATTCACACGTCAGTTGTCATCATCCCCCTTGCAGCCTCCACCCAGGGGGCCATTGACAAGCCAGCAAGGCATTAACTGATGTGTCCATTGTGTTTGTGTAAATCAACCCCCAGGGCTAATTAAATATGGCTGCCTTGTCCATTGTGTGGGGGAATGGTAGCGTAGTAGTAACAACTGCCTGCTGACAATTGCCAGAAAGACACAAAGACAGAGAGAGGGAGATTATGCAGACTGTAACATCCCATCCTGGCCTCTGGCAGGACACACAGGGCTGGTGTTGGTTAGAATGAATACTGAGCATGAGTTCTTTTTGTCTTCTGAGGCCAAGTCCCATTTATCAAATGTAATGTACACCTCGACGCCAGAGCAGCAGGAACACTGGGGGATGAGTTTTGAATTTTGACTTGTGCTGGTGCTGACTGAAGATGAAGAGCAAAAAGTCTGCATGATGTGTATTCTGATATTTGAAAGAGACACCTTGATTTATGATTTATATGGACATCAGTAGGCCTCAGCAGAAATGTCAGACGCTCACACAAGCCAAAAGAGAATATTCACTTCAGCCATTGGTCAGATGTGTTGGGGCAAAGGTAGGAACAAAGACACAGATCTTGAACTAGTCCAGGTCCAGTTCATTCTACCTTTAATTTGCTCGTCCGTGTCCAACTATGCAAAGCACACCTGGCTACAGAAGCCAACCAAGAGCTACCACTGGAGATTTGGGGCCATGTGTTGTTCACGGAGGTGAAGGAAACGGCTTAGAGACCATTTCAGCATCACATGTGAGACGTTTTCTGCAACATATAGGACACAGCCGGTAACGGAAACTGCAGCGAAGAAGGCTTTTATTCTCCAGGGAAATGTGCTGTGCTTTTACTCTGCTCTCAACAAATCCCAGCTCTGCTGAGGCCACTGTAGCCTCCATTGTTAACCCCCAAACAACAGTACTGATGTGGGTTGGCTTTACATGTTTGGATCAAAGGCTCTGAGGAAAGCCTGTCTGAGGGCATGTTGACACCGAGTTTAGGGTGAGATCGTTTGAGTTTGGGATCTGAAACTGTACAGAAAGAAGCCATACTGGGATGCTTAACAGTGAATGTCAGTCAGCTACAACACTGCCTATTACAGTAGTGGAATAAATGTAAACCAAATATATTAAGACACCCATCAAACATAGTTTTTATGGACACCACGTGGTTTCAAAGGCATTCTACACTCTTATTATATAAGTTACACTGCTTATTAACAGCCACTTATGATCCTGGGTGGGTTACTGGACACGGCCCATGTACCAGGGGGCTCCTGGACCAAAGCCTCTGTTGTACAGAATTTCTTTGCGAACATGGGTCAGAGAGCTGTCCTCATGTCATCAGCTTCACTAGTCTCTGTACATAAAACAAGTTAGTTAGTTTGTAAATCCAGGACAAATGTGTTGAATTGTAAGGGGTTCTAAGAGGAACTGTCAGAGGTTGTAAGAGACACCATAAAAAGTTCTAGAAGCCACTGTCAGGAGTTCTAAAACCGCTGTAAGCGATTCTAAAATTAACTTTCTGGGGTTCTAAGATTAATTATCAGGTGTCTAAAGGGGACTGTAAGAGGGAGGGACTAGCAGGAATTCTAAGAGAAACTGTCAGGGGTTCTAAGAGGAACTGGTGGAGGGACTAATAGAAACTGTACAAGGTTCTAAGAGGACTTTATGAGGATTCTATGAGGCCCTGAAGAGGTTTGACAAGGAACCATCAGGGGTTCTAAGAGGAACTGTCATGCAGTTTCAGTGGCACAAACTGAGCGAGCTGTGCTGCCACAGGAACTTGCACACGCTCAGCTGGTGATGCAGAAAATACGCAGACTCAACTTTTTAAGTCTGGTGCTGGTTTGCTGCCGTGCTGCGTGTTTTAAAGTGCAGCTGATAGAACACTGAGTAGAAAATGGATTAGTCTGTTGGCATTTATCCCAGAGAAGATTCAATCTATAAGATCAAATTTACTGTGAACTGGATAAAAACTAGAGTGGCTCCCATGAATCCATCACTCTGGAGCAGTGTCAGACCTCAGTGCACTTCCTCTACCAAGTGTCAGGGCTGTCGTGTGAGAAACAAACAGCAGGTACCGCGAGCACCCAGTGGTAAAACAAATATATTCCACAATTACACAACAGTTATTTTTCTGCACACATTCTTCTCTTGCCTTATTTACAGCGGCAGTTGCTTTTTCAGCCTTGGCAGACACAGGCGGCGCGAGATTCAAACCATCCATGTTTTTCTCCTCTGGGCTGCTCGATGTAGTTGCAGAGCCTTGTTCATCTCATTCCCCCTCCTGATAATAGAGGCCGTTGCTTTTCTCAGCTCCATATTTAGTCTGAAGTTGGAAGCGTGATTACTTGAGTGTTTACCTATTCTGATAAAACTAATATCCTGAGAAATAATTGCTTCCTGCCCCCTTGCAGAAAGAGTCAGGATACTTATCAGACAGGTTTTTTATCAATATACTTTGTTATTGTGACACAAACAGACACACTAAGCCCTCCACGCCTCCCTGCAGAGCTGCGGATATTGTTTGAAGGACGTCTTGTGCACGTCCTCCCGCTCATTTCAGGGTTGATCCAGCAGCCGCTGATGTGACGCTCAGTTGGTCAGCTCCCGCACTTTATTCTGATTCTGTCACAATAGCGTTTTGATAGCTAATAAGTCTGCTCTCTGTCTCCGCCCTGTGGAAGAGTGATGACTGGGAGGCATCTGAGCATGGTAATGGAAATGGAGAGCTGGGGGAGCCACCATAATCTGCGTGATTAAAGATGAATTTATTCCGCCAGGCAACCTGTATGAGAACAAAAGAGCCGCCGTCACCACTGGGTTTGGTGGTGGAAGAAGAGAGGAGAAGGGAGAGAGAGAGAAGGAGGGAGGGAGGGAGGGAGAGAGGACACGTGCATAATTCAAATGATAAATTATGTCTGTGAACCAATTATGACTGAATAGGTGAGAAGGGAAGATAGGGGCCCAGTTCACTGTTACATGGGACTTGAACTGCAGCTACTTGTCTGTTTGGAAGGATGCACATGCAGAAAGGAACTACTTTACTATGTATATGACTTTCAATCATACAGTAGTGCATTTATACTCTTTAAGTTTGATATCAACTTCACTTGGCTAGGTTTGCAGCCGTGTTATCAGTCCTGTAAAGTGTGAAGTGTCTGTGAACTCACACTGGACAACGCCCTATTTCAAACTTGTTCAGGCACCTTTTATGGAGTCTTCCCACGCAGCCTTTAACGCTACAAACGCCTTCTAAACCATGCCAGTTAACTGGTGTTTATCTATTTAGCTCCTTGTCTTCATCATAGTTTAATGGCTCATGTTTGAATATTAAAATCACAACGTAAACACTGTTGGTTTCATATTATGCACCAGTGCCGGTCCATGCCTGAAACCTAAGATGAGGAGGGGCGGCCATGTGTGACCTGACGTAACTCCGTCATGTGTACAGTTGGAGATGTTTTGGCCAGCAGTGTGAGAAGCAGGCTGTATTTCATCATCCAAATATGGCTTTGTTTACAGGATAAGTGGACGGGAATGGGGAAAGAAAATGTGAAAATGGCGAGGAGCTGGAAGCCTCGTGCTGTGTCCCCGGAGCCGCAGCCCGCCGTTGCTTTCGTATTATGTTGAGTGATCCCTGGGTGAAGGTCTTCTCTGTATTTCAGTGTTACACTTCACATCTACAAAGGCAGAAAGGGTCAAACTTGGCCTCATCCATCAAAGCAGCCACCCCGTGTTGGCATATAGGTCCGCATTGCTGCTGTGTTTATTATTTATGAAGCCTCAGATGAAAGAGACATAGAGATCCATTCAGATTGGGGGACCGATGAGCTGTCAGCCTGGACGGACCAGCAGCGGTGTAAGCGTGTATATGAACCGATGAAGATGATGAAAGCATTATGTTGTGCAGCAGCGCCATCGGACCATATCCTTATCAATTATGGGAACATAAGTGAAGGGAAATAATGTGGTGTGACTGTGAGCTGCGGTGTTTTCTCAGTTACTGCAAACTGTCAGGAAGCGAGTACAGTGTGTTGCTGCTGGGGGTTCAGCACAGGCGCCCCAAATAAACACTAAAAGTCAGAGTCGAAGGTTTTAAAGCAGTGAGCTCACACCATAAATGATGCAGCTTATTTTGTATCAGATATTATTTAATTTAACGCGGCTTTATGTGGGTTGTAAATTCATATTGATCTGTCTCTGTCAAAGTCGGTCTGAGATCAGGGCAGTTAAACAGTTCTGGTCTGTCGTGTTTTATCTTATTCTATATTATTACAGTCAATCAGACGTGTTCACAGACGTACCGATGCCACCTCATCACAGCTCAGCTATGATCGCCGCAGCTAACCTGTCTGTGTTTCCCTGTCGCGCTCCACCACTCCACCTGACTGGCTGTATGTTTCTCCACCTGCGTCGTAATTTGCTTTATGATCTGCATAATCTGCATATTCCGACCATCAGCCACTGATAACGGCCCTTGGGAATAGAGAATGAACCGAGAGGTTCCAGACTGACGTGCATTTGTGAATCAGGGGATGTTTTGTGACGCAGGCCTAGGTTTCAGTAGCAAGAAAAGACTTTTGTCTGTGCGTGTGTGTGTGTGTGTGTAACGTATTGGTGTACACTTAAGTTTATATGCGTCCCTGTAGCAGCTCAGAGCTAAGAGCTCTGTGGTCCCCATTCATGCAGCGCCAGCAGTGTGTTACCAGGACCTCTAGCTCTAGTTCACACACACACACACACACACACACACATGCACACACAGCTATGCCTCAAACAGTTTTGGTTTAGTAATGAGATTCATAAAGCACACTATTCTCAGTGCAATTCATCAAGGAATATTTCCAGGCTATTGCAGTTATTGTTTTTTTTTTTTCTTTTTGGCTGCGTCGTCTGAGAAACTTGGTGCGCTGCTGTTCAGCGACGCCGCCGCTTCTTCATTCATCTCAAGTTCTCAGAAACAGGGATGTGCAGTTGACTGCCAGAGTGCTCCGCTGCGTGACTTACAAATCCGTGCGCGCACAAATATTCACATACACCTCCACACACCCAAACTAGGTCAACAGAAGCGAGCATCATTTGGTATGAATCATAACCTACCCTCATAGAAACAGGCTCACATCAATATGAAGCACGGCTGCTGCTAAAGACAGATGATTAGGCTGCTATAAGCCTGCCTCTCATCGCTTCACTTACTTGTTATCTCCGATGGTCGGTCCTCCAACAATGTTCCTGATTGTGTTGACGGTCTGTGCGAGGATAATTACTACCACGGTCAAACCTACAATCATATCTCCCATTGAGGATGTTGTATTTTCAGCACACAACTCCCACTAGGCACCAGTTTTTCCTCCCAGTTTTTCCTCCCAGTGGTCTGAAGGGCTGCAGAGCTCCAGAGCTGTGGAGCTCACTCAGTTCACAAAGGAGCAGGTGGTATTTAATAATTTAAGGAATCATTATCCAATGCTTTTTTAAGTCCCTGTAGGGAAATCCTCTTTTCACTTGCTCCCACAAATGAGGTCAGACGTAACTCTTAGCTCCGGAGGAGAACCACAGGAGGCGGCAGGAATTCTCTCTTCTGCTCGGAGACTCTTCGGGAGGGTTGCTGATGTGCGGCCTGAACTTTTTTTTTTTTCCTGACTACAGTTTCTATGCAGCGGCAGCGTTAATATTTTGACATTATTGATGCCTCCTCTCGTTCATAATTAATCACTTTCGCTGATGCTGCGTGAACTATGGCGAAGACTCCGACAAATCTACGCGAAAAACAAGGAAAAGCCAAAAAAAAAAAAAAGATGCAAACCGGTTTAGTGGTTTAGAAATGTGACATTTTGCAAATTGCTTAGACAACATGGTTTTTTTTTTGTCTGAGAGGCTTGGCAGTAAAGTTACTGAAGAGAGACTAGGGGAGGGAAAGTGAAGTGCAGAGAGGGAGATGAAGGAAGTGACATACAGACCCAAAAAGCTGTGGAAGCAGAATCCTGGTTGAGGGTGTACAACATGCACTCTTACACACACACACACACACACACACACACACACACACTAATCCAGCAGTATGTTCAGTAATGAGAGGCGAACAGAAGGGGATGAGGGGATGGAGTGAGAGAGAGAGAGAGAGAGAGAGAGGGTGGTGTTAAGAGTTTGCAGAGACTGACTAGATGGACGGAGGGAGGGGATGGGGCTCTTTATGTAGGATAGCAATTAGTACTGACACAGGCGGAGATTTAAAGAGACGGGGAGTGGATGGAGGGAAGGAACAGGCAGTGGAAAGTGAATTTAAAGAAATAAATGATTAAATAAAGTTATTAAAAGTGAAGCTGGAAGTTCTTTTTTAACATCTTTGTTGCTGACTTCCTGTAGGCGCCACTTTCGTCAGCTGCTGCGGCTCACGAGCCTGCCAGGTATTCCCCTCCGCATTCATTTATTGCAAACAAATGACTCTTGCGTCTGTGGGCAACGCATCACTTCTTGTGGGACAGCATATAGATCTCTCGGGTGGATATCTCACCAAAACTGTTCAGAGTTGTATTAGTTTTCTGTTCTTATTGATATTCTTGTATCCAGCGCTCATCCCACCGAGGCTTAGCAGATGCGCGTGCAACTGTTGGACCAACAGTACATCAAATGCCACAGTGCGATGGGCTCGTTTTGGCTTGAATCAATACTGCGCTGTTTGAATCGCCTATAAAGAGAAATGAACCGGTCTGCCTCCTAGAAAATAAAAGAGGGAACAGAATGGGATGGAGGGAAGAAAGGGGAGAGAAGGAGGAGAGGCAGGGGAAAACGCTACTTTTATGTTAATAGGCAGAGAGATGGAGGAGTGTTGGAGAGATGAGGCAGAGATTGGATGTAGGAATAAGAGATACAGTGGGGAAAAGAGTCAGGAGGAGAAGCAGCAGAGAGACAACCCAGAGAGAAAGGGAGAGAGAGAGATCAGGTGTACTGAAAGAGAGAACAAAAGGAAATCCTGGGTAAAGAGTGAGTTCAGTTGGGGGAGAGAGAGAGAGAGATCCTGCAAAACAAGGGAGGGAGAGATCCTGTTGGAGGAACGGTGAGAGAGCTTCAGCGTAGAGGCAGGGAGAGAGCGAGGGAGAGAACGAGGGAGAGAGGAGGGAGAGAGAGAGAGAGCCGAGCGGAGCGGAGTCTCAACAGCAGCAGCAGCAGTTTGGCTGAGCGCTCAGTCAGACTGGCTACAGCTGTGGATCTGATACGGGCTCTGTTTCTCCACCAGCCCCAAGAGACTGACTGAGACACAGACCGAGAGACAGACAGACTGAGAGACAGACAGAGAGACAGACAGACAAATAGAGAATGAAAGGCGGACCAACAGAAAGAGTGAGAGGAACAGAGGAAGAGCAAGCCAGGCTGCCATCAGGAGAGAGCAGAGACTGAGGGGAGGCAGAGGGACGAACCCCAGGAGCCAAAACTCTTTGTTGCTGCCGGAGCGTTGGGGGCCGACCAGTGACAGCACGGTCAAGGGGGAGCAGGAGGAGGAGGAGGGCGAGGAGGTGGAGGAGGACACGAAGAGGCCTCGGGGGCACGGTGACGGTGCCGACGGTGCCAACTGTGGTGCCGCCTTCGCCCTTTCCGTCTCTGGGGGAGAGCGGAGGGGGGAGGACGGCCGACGGTGTGGCAGGACGGGGGAGTGCGGATGGCGGGCGGGCACGGGGGGCCAGCTGGGGAGGAACGGGGGATGCCCGGTGGGACGTGCCCGTGCCCGTGGGCCGGGGCTCCTGGGCCGACCAGATGAGCGAGATGTCTCTGAGTGGGCGAGACAGCCTCCCCCAGGAGGGGGGGAGGAACGCCAGGGTCCGAAGGGCTGTGCGCATCTCGTCCCTCGTGGCTCAGGAGGTGAGTGGTGCCTTTGTGAGTGTGTGTGTGTGTGTGTGTGTGTGTGTGTGTCTGGTTCAGGGGCAGATTACACAATCAGAAAATGAAAGTGTGATGGAGGCCTCAGAGTGTGACATGATGGAGATGCTGTGTGTGTGTGTGTGTGTGTGTGTGTGTGTGTGTGCGTGCGTGTTACGGGGTAAGCAATCAGTGAAATACATGTGCTGCGTATTGCAGATGTGTATCTGAATGTACTGTCATCAGCGGTCTGAGCTCTGGTACATGTGACCCTTGACCTCATCACTGTCGGTCTCTTGTAACGTGGATGTGGAGGGACTGTTTGTGGAGGACGTGGGATCAGATCAGATGTGATCCCTGTTTTCAGATTCTGCTCAGATCCTTTTGCACCTCTGCTCGTATCATGACCTCACTCAGCAAAGCAGCAAATGCAGCAGGTATAAAGTAGTTTCAACTACGCCGTATGGACGCTACACAGGCGGCAATTAAAATCCTGATCAGCTGATCTGCGGGATAGTTTCTAGATTTATGCAAGAGTTGTTTGTTTTATCAGAACATAATGCAGAAATGGTCACCAAGAGGGGAAATGATGTCAGATTACAGGATTCTACTCATGAAACAAAGAAAAACTGCAAATCCAAACGATATAAAAGCTGAAGGACACGACTTTAAGATCTGATTTCAGCCCTGACGAACACACACACTCTTCACTCGTGCGGTTCAGACAGTGGTGTGACCCTTAATGTGCGTAATATAGAGCACAGACAAAGCAGCTATCTACCTAATCTAATCACATTGCACCATTTAGTCATGTGCGTTTAGCTCTGAACACATTTATAGTTGTTGTTGCATATACACACTGAAATCTTTGGGTTGGTCTGTACTGTGATTACTGCCCGGCTGCCTGTACATTAATACAGGTGTGAGAACCTCATTTTCACCTCATCTGGATAAAACTGGTGTCAGTCAGTCATCGTTCCCATTGTCTGATGAGAACTCCTGTCCCATCGCTCTAACATGAACTCAGTGAAGTACTTTTATGCTTGCGAGCGTCTCTAAAGTGACAACTTGGCACAGCTGTATACAAATGGCAAGTGCTCGTAAATCACAGGCAATGAAGCCTCTGAGTGTGTGGTGGAACTGTCTGCGCGGTATAAAATCCATCATAAAGATCAAGCATTGATGAATATTTACTTCTGATCTGCAGTTTTCACGCTCGCTGTTGACCCGTGAACTGATCCACACACGTTTTTCCTCCCATGCAGTATAAAGCTGTCGTGTTTAGTTAAAATAATAGTGATTGATGTACCCGGTGATTAAAACGTAATGGGTGCGTTAATAAAAAGCTGCTAGACGGCCAATGATCTGACAGTCTGACGCCACCTGACTCAAATTTTAATAATAGGCACGTCCTGTTGTAGTTACTGTAACATGACTGCGCCCTGTGCGCGCGTGTGTGTGGGCTCTGGTTCCCTGGGCCTGTGGAGAGAGAGAGAGAGAGAGACAACACATCTGCACCAAACATCTGGGAACATCGGGTCCAAGAGTGCACTGAACCCAGCTCTCTGTTCCTCCCCTCGCCCCACTCTCCTCTCCTCCGTCACCACAGCAGCTGATGTAGACCCAGTCCAGGGCAGCACTAATAGGACAGCGTGAAGCAGGACACTCCAATTTTAGCAAGGCGACGCAATCAAGTAAACACGCCGTCTCTCACAGCCCTCACATGTGTTCTCTCCCAGTTCCCTCCATTTTTTTAGCGTGTGTTTGTGCGCGCTTGTGAGAGAGAGAGAGAGATTGAGGTTAGAGCCGGGCTATTGCTGACATTCTTCAAATATTGCCATTTAAGCTCTCCGTTCAGCAGCTCTGTAAACACTGGAGATTTGTTGCAGTTGAGAGAGAGAGACAGAGGAGAGGGGAGGAAGAGGGAGAGGGAGGGAAAAGGCTAGAAAAGAAAGAGGAGATGAAGGGAAGAGCAGCATCTAAATGGTTTTTAGGTTATTGATGTTTGTCTTTATGTAAAGGCAGGTGCTGGCAGATGCTGGACTGCTCCTCTTCACAGCAGCATACGCCAGCTGTCTGCGGGTTAAAGGGATTTCCCAAAGAACTTTTGGTTATGGTTTGATCAACAGGCAGAGGAAAAATACTTTACATGCTGTATAACTGATGACATGCATCACGTGTTCCTGTTTACCCGTGACGTTTGCGCGTTTGCGCTCATGTGCGCATGTGTGTATTGACAAGACAGTGTGCGTGCGGGAGCAGATAGTGTGCAATGGAGCACTGGCAAGCTCTGGTTCATCAATACGAACGACTTTGTTTACATAAGGCACAAGCTAAGAATTGGTGGACTGTACACTGTGTCCGTGTTGGCTCACACGCACACACACGCACACAGACACTAACCTACAAGTCTGCTTGTTTCAGGTCAGTATTTGTGGAGGTGTCACCTGATTGTGTTTGTTTTGATGCAAGCCACAGGAAGTGACCTCATGGTAAAACCACCTATTCTATTCTGTTCTATTCTTTTCTATTATATTCCATTCTAATGATTTCTTTTTCCAGTGCTGTGCTTTAGACACAACACAAAACGAAACCTGCCTCATAAACTGAAGGTGGAGTTTCAGTGATGTGGGCACTCAGGAGGGTGGGGGTCTCATGACAGAAACCCCTCAACTCCAGAGAGGTGCCAAACTAAATCGCAGGAATCCACCTGTAAATGTGAAATGCAGCAGCTGGATATGAAGCGGGACTTAAAGCTGCTGTGCTGAGCAGGGCGCAGCAGTTCTGTGATGCATTCAAACTGTGTCAGCGAAATCTGTAATAACGGAGCAAAACAGCGTGAGTTCAGATCTGATCTGAGGTGCTTATTACTGATATTAACAGGTGGACACAGGCAGAAGCAGTGTGGGGGAAACTGGTGTGACGATAGTAACAACAATGTGTTTCTAAGAACACATTAACTCATCTATAGACAGAGTACAATGTGTGTGTGTGTGTGTGTGTGTGTGTGTTTATCACATTACTTGCACGAACCTGACCTCATGTGGCTGACAGGGTGTTAACAGTCAGGGCAGTAAGCATGTGTGGATTTGTTGCCATGGCAGCGCGGTCCCTTTCGCCGTACAACTGACACATGCACAAGCAGGCGCGCGCACACTGTATTCGGACGCATACATATATTTCAAAGAACTCTGTGGAGCTTTTGGAAAGACGCGATGTTTTTTCAGGAGGCTCACCAAGTTTTTCAGTTTCCGCCGCAGATACATTCAGTTTTTCTTCCCCGTGTCCCAGCTGAGGCAGAGCACAAACAGCCTCGATACCGCACCATAGTGAGGCAAAATAAATCAGTAATCGCTTCCAAGACAAATTGCTTTTTTTATTGTCCAGTCCCCCTTTTCTCTTGCCCATGGGAAAAGTTATGTTGGCGCTCTCCAGAAGTGTCTGATCATGGAGGGAGAGAGAGAGAGAGACACAGAGAAAGAGAGAGCAAGAGAGAGAGAGAGAGAAAAGGGAAGTGCAAACAATTCCCATCCATCAGCTTTACCAGCAATGCCCTTGAACGCAGCAATCAGTAGCTCTGGACAAATAAATCAGGACTCTCTTCCTTCTGCTTTAAATTGTATCCCTTCACTACACTGCACTCCACTCCACACACACGCACACACACACCTCCCATCTCTTGCCTGGTGGATGATGAAGTATTGCTGTTGTCCGGCTCTCTCTCTCTTTCTGTCCTCCTCGCTCCCCCTGTATATTCAGCTCTGGTGTACTCCGTTTGAAATCGAATTTGCCGTGTTCTCGGAGGCTGTACAACGCAGCGTCGGGCGTAAGTGCCGCTGTACAGTGGCCGGCGGTCGGAGGTGTGTTCCTCCATGCCAGAGGGTGGAGCTTGTGAGTCGCGGCAAGGTAAATTAATGTGGACGGTTTTCATGTGGCTGCGTTAAGGTCTCCAGTCAAGAGGCAGGCGGAAGCTAAAACAAACAACAAAACACATTAGAGAAACTCTTCATCCATCCACTCATCCATCTGCAGTCTGGTACTGAACACTACATTTACACGATTTAGGCCCAACACATAATATATGTAGGTTTCTGTACATGCTAAACCTGATTAGCATGACATTTTCATCAATCTAGGCTGCGCAGTGTAGGTCCTGTAGTGATAAATTAGTGCAATCAACTACTTGAAGGGTGTGCTGTTGCAGAACAGAAGAGGGCAGGTAAGCTGTGTATCACTGTAGCGTTCTCCAGGTGTCGTGAATGAAACCGGAGCCGTGCGTTGCAGGAAAACAACACCATTACTGGTCTGCGATCCATCTTATGCATTCAGGGAGCTGACTCAGAGGCCGGAGGATGGAGGGATTTCTCTTGGCGTCACGCTCGTTCCATCCAGCCAGCGTAGCAGCGCTCGTTAAAAAGGGCGCCGCTGATTGCATGACGTCAAACATTTGCGGCGCTGAGCAGGGCGGCGAGGTTATGACTGGGGGCCTGTGGCTGCAGGGCATCTCCGTTTGTGCCAGCTTTTATTTCTTGGAAAAAGTGAAAGTTTTAATTTCAGCTGCGCACTTCGATTGCTTTTGCTCTCCCTTTTCACATCTCTGTTTTGCATTTCGCTTTCCCATCACCCCATCCTCCCTTATTCCCTTTCCTCCCTCGCTCACACACACACACACACACGCACACAGTCTCGTAGCTGTTCCTCCAACTGACACTTATCCATGGCTCATTCCCCTCTCTGTCCATTTGTGTCTAACTATTTCTTTGCCCTTTACTTGCGCCGTGCCTTTGTGTGTTCTTGCATGTGCGTATGTGTGGAAGCATGTGAATGGCCCTCCCTCGAGGAAGGCTGTTTTTTTAGCTCACCCCAGGGTGCCCCGTCCCTTCTATCTATTCAGCTCTCTCGCCACTTTGTTGTTTATCTCCGGAAGGTGATTGGAGGGCTGTTGAATTCCCTGTTGGTTAGTTTGACGTGCTCCGGGGATTGTGGGTGTGTGGGAGCCGGAAGACGGACACTTTGAAGCTTCGGGGCAGTTAAGGACACTTACTCTGTGGCTTTTGAAAGACACAAGGCACGTGAGAAGACTTGTCCCTGTGGATCCTTGTTTTGTCTGTTGTGTAATCTTTTTTGGAGTTCAGGCTGTCAGCTAGTCAGACAGGAGAAGAGCGAATGACCAGCTGAAGGGTTCGATGGTGTGAGTGTATTACCTGGTTGGCTGCACTGTAATCAGCTGATTGACTGAGTGTTTGGATTGATCCATTCATGCTTTCATTCATTCGTTCAATCTGATTAGCGGCTCCGCACGTGTAAGTAGCTGCAATTTCATGAGGTCATGAACAAATCGATGCACTTCAATCAATTTGTTTATCATGCAGGCCATTATGCGTGATGTCTGTAAACACTGCACTCAATAACATGCTAATGGAAAACCTGGAGGGGAGCGGTTGGCCGGCCATGCGTCATTGCTAAATTATCACAGGCTGCATCACCGTGCATTTTCTTCGCTTTCATCATGGAGCCCGGGAAACTGAAATCAAAGCTCACTTCATAACCCCCGAATTTGAATAAAAAGGGAAATAAGGGAGAGCTTTGCCGCGTGATTTGTGCCAGCGTGTATTTTAGGGTCCCCTTTAAAAGCAGATGAGGCATTGTGGTGTCAATTGTTAATCACTGATGAAAGAAGCGAGATGATTACAGCAGTTTTCTGACTTTGTTGTACAAAGCTGCAAACAGGCTGAGATGGAGAGTGAGTAAAGACAGCACTGAGGGCCTAATGAGGTCCAGCCCACATCCTCCAGGAACGACTGGACTGACACAAAGCCTCATCAATCATGTGACACTTAATGGAACTATCAGCTGTTGTTTGGGCACTGCAATATCTAAGTATTGTTCTACAACACTGCTGCCTCAGGATAAACTAATGTGGTGAGACTGGAAGCTTCAGGAGAAGCTGACAGACACCCAGCACCGCTCTGTTAGCTCTTTATGAAGTCAGTGTGGCTCAAGTGTTGACAGCAGACAGGTTTTTTGCAAATCTAGCAGACACAGGGTTACATTAACAGTCGTTTCAAGATGTTTTTCTGTTTTCCAATGAATTAACTCCCATATACTCTAGCAGGGGTTTTATCAAATTAGTTACAGCCACCAAAGGAAAATTAGAAATATAAAGAAAGGAGAAATGAATGAGTTTAACAGCAATGCATCAAACAACAGCTGAAAATGCAGATCACAACAGAACACAACGTGTTTGACTTCCCCCTCTCAGTCACAGTCCCTATACTGTCCACATGCAGTCGGTGCTGGATGACTGGACCTGAACGCACCACTGTAAAGCTGGTGCTAATAGGAGAGAGGACTTCCTGTGATCTCACATTAAAGTGAATGCTATTTTATTTCTGGTGAAAATGGAAAGTGGTGAGAAAGCTGAATTCCAGCCACAGCTGACCATGTGCTGCCTCATGCACATTGTTGTTTATCAGCACAAACAAGACAATGCGTCGATTTCTGTCACATACACTCATTGACTTTAAAGGACACTGGCCATGCTCAGTCACCACCCAGGAAAAGCCATGCAACAACACAGTAACTGTCTGTTGGTCCATCACTTTGGTCCAAATCAGACAGGCAGTGGAATCAATAGGTAACTGATCTCATAATGTATGTGTCTGTGTGTGTGTGTGTATCTGGGGTTTGAGGTGGGGGATAATGCTTGTGTGTGTGTGTGTGTGTGTGTGTGTGTGTCCGTGTGTTTAGATGACGGTGCCAGCTCAGCGGTGCAGAGCTGCATATATCTGCTATTTTATTTAGTGTGTTGTGTGTGTGTGTGTGTGTGTGTGTGTGTGTGTGTAAACTGACAGCAGGGTGGAGGGTGGCGATAGGAGCAGCAAAAGGTGCCGAACAACCAAACACACACACACACACAAAGAGTGGCTGGACTGAAGTTGCCACCAACATATGCACATGCATAGTACATAGTCTGTCTCTCTCTATTGCTTCCTCACACACGCACGCAATCAATCCCACACACTCTCACACACACATACAAGGAAAGCAAGCAGTCGAGACCCTCCCTTAGGATCCAATCAATAGTCAGTCTAGCTGCCTCCCACATTGTACTGATGATGACAACTTGTCCTTGGCACCTCTCGCTGTCTCTCTCACTCTCTCTTTCTCTCTCTCACCCTCTCTCTCTCTCACACACACACACAGACACACACACACACACACACATACAGACACACACATGCCCAGTTTCTTGCTGTACTGGACCCTGACTTGTCAAACACCCCTGCCTCTTTGTCCTGTTGAATTTGGCTTCAAATTGGAGACGGGAATGTGGAACATTTTAATAATAATTACACACCGATCCACACGAGTCCTCCTCTGTCATTATACCAGGGAGAGAGAGAGAGAGGGAGAGAGAGTTGGCACTACATCCCCGTTCTTTTCACACCTCATTTCTCATTCTTCTTCGTCCCCGCTGCCCGTCTCTCCAACCACATTTACACCTGGCATTAAAAATGCAGCCTGAGCCTGGAAACCTTATCCAGATAATGGTATGGCTCTCAGATTCACCGCGCACCTGTTATTAAATATGTGTTCTCCTCATCGGCGTTCCCCCCTCGCTGTAATCCAGTGTGTGGAAACTGCGCGCCGAGGCAGGGTCCATGCCAAAGTTAGAAGTGAGGACAGATGCTGCGCTGGGGGCTTTTTTTCCCAATTCTGAACAAGCTGCTGAAATTAGATTTACACCTAGCTGACTGTAGCCAAGATCCCATCAAGTCAGGCTGCCACCAGATGTGGTCTGTGCAGTGCGGGCTATGTGCGCCGTGTACCTCAAGTGTCAGCAGACGACTTTTCAACCCTGACTCCTCTGTTTCCTCTCCCGTCAGGCTTTGTTACTGTGATGTTTCCTTGTTCCCAGATCTCAGCAGCCCCTTATAGAAATGTTGGCCAACAGTACATTTCTATGAACCTCATTCATATATACCACAAGTGCCTCAGCCGGCATAATACCAAAACCCCGACACGGACAGCTCCATGTGACGCAGCAGTCGTTAATGTTATTTATTACACCGATGCTCTTTCCTGCTACGACATGACAGAGTATCCGCTGTGGGAATAAAAACTATTTTAAGCACATTCATCAATACACTAAAATTAGCACGCGACCAACAGAGAGTTAAAGATAGATCAGAAGATGTATATGTACTGCACGTCCAGCGTTAAAGAATATTGAGTATATTGGGGTATATTATGCATGGCCTCTCTCTCTCTCTTTCTCTGTCAGTCTGGCTGACTTTGTTCCTTTGTGGAGATGACGCTCTCCTCTCCGTGCGTCTCTCCATCTTTTTCCTTTCCCCCCCGGCAGCATTAGTGACACGCAGATGATAAAGGGAGAGAAATGATCTACTTCCTCTGCTGCTGCAGCCTGATTCATTCCAACTTGGTCGATAGTGCGAGTCTGGCAATGCATTGTGGGAGTCAGCTTTCTGACTTTGTTCCTCCTCCCTCCTCCTCCTTATCCTCATGCTATCCCCCATAGGTCAGGTGTGTGAGTGTGTGTGTGTGAGTTCTATTCGCCACACACACAAACACAGACCAAAGCCTTCCCAATTAGTGCCTCACTGCACCTCTAAACTCCAACTATTTGCCTGACAGGCCGCTGTCATTCCTCATGTTTTGATACCTGTTACATAGAAGTTAGGAGCCAGACAGTTTGCTCAGTTTTTAATGAGCTCTGTGTTTTAGAGATTTGTTTTGGTGTTTGAGTTCTCTGCAGGATTCAACTTCTCCTACTTTTACTTCTGAGTGCTGCTATTACATCACCCCGCGCTCAGCAGTTTGCGCAGACATGAGGCAATCGCCGCGGCTTTTCCCACTCATCTGCATCACGGTCCTGTATTCACGCCTCGCGGTTTGTGACACCTATGTTCACGTATGCGCGTGGCTGACGTGCGAAGCGAACGCACATGCATCACAGTCCGTGCCGGGCCACGATCACGTGCCAGTTACGCTGAAATCCCAGTGCTCCCTTTTTAATAAATGAGACTGGAGGCACAGTTTGGAATTTTCAAAATTTCCATGTTCCTTGAATCACAACTCAAGGACGTATTGAAATGGGCTCATCTGTGGCCGTAAGGCACATCATCACATATTTTATAGGAGTATTACGTGTTCCCGGGTTTGTCTCCTTGTCTGCCAGCAGGTCAGTTTTTAGAGTCTAGGTGCCTCCCCTGATAGATGGACGCTGCTCTCGGATGAGCTCGTGGTTTCCGGCTAACACACGTCAGTTTCTGCTCCTCCGGGGAGGTTGTTGGCCAAGGTCTCCCGTCGCAAAGGAGCGTCACCGCTGCAGCCGTTTATCACCCTCGGCGACAGGACTCAGATTCACTGTTGCGGCTGCCAGTCGTGCCGTACCCATTCATCAAAGCAACAAACGGCTCAAAGGGGGGCGGGGCTATCCATCACCGCGAGGCTCTCCCATAGGATGATATCAGGGCCTGTCAAGCTCTGGTAGTTATTAGCCATAAATCAGGGTTGTTACTCTCACCAAAAAGGTTGTACTGTGTGGATGGATTCATCATAATATTTATATTTTAAAGGATTAATCCGAATGAAATGGTTTCAGTTCTATCGGCGCCGTATTCAGATAAAAGAAAAGTTATTCAGCAGTTTTGTGCTGTCAGTTATTGAACGTACAGCGACTGACAGCACGTTCTTCATCAGGTATTTTCCATGTTTGCATGCGTCTGTGTGTATGAACTTGCATCGGAGCAGCAGCCTCCTTTCAGTACACGTGTACGTGTGCCTCGGCAGTGAAAGGACACACGGTGCGAGCTGCACAGGGCAGGCAGGCAGGCATCGCTGCTGCCGAACACAGCTCCTCCACCTCTGTGCCGTAGTTAAGTTATCAACTCCCGGTTACGTCACATGATGAGAAAAAAGTGCAATAGCCAGGAACAAACACTCGGCTAAAAAGCCGTCCGCCCACGTGCTTAAAGCGCCTGACAGAAGATGTGTGTCAAACCGCGACAAAATGTGCATCTCAGACTGACACTTCAACAGCGCTACCCTCTCAACGGTGCCCTCAACTCACTCCAACTTTCTTTATCTTTGAAGGAATATTTCTGAGTGGGCACACACACAAACACACACACACTCGGAGAATATATACGCTCTTGCAATGTTCTCTTCCTTCTTATTTGGGCAATTCATCAGAATAATGTGCGAGCAGACCTGACATGAATTACATGTGGTGAGTGTTCTTCTTGTCTGTGATAAAGGATGCGCAGTTTCCTCCCAGGCCATGGGATGTGAATATGAATTTGAATGAATCATGGCTTTCCAGTGTCTTTCAGGGTGTGTGTGTGTGTGTGTGTGTGTGTGTGTGTGTGTGTGTGTGTGTGCTCGTGCATATGCTCACGTGCGCACGCGCCGTATATATACGGGATTAAGACGGTGTGTGTGTTTGTTTTGTGTGCGTGACAAATTGCTCGGAGGTTGGATGGGGGTTTGTAATTCAGTGAACTCTCAGAGAAGAAGGAGGCAGCTCTGTGCCTTCCTTGTCTGACCTCCTCCTCTTCTTCTCTGGATTAATGTATTCAGCTTTCTAGACACATATCTAATATAAAATACTTAATATTTCATTAACACTTGCTCCCAAAGTGCCTCAGCCGCTTCACGGTTCCAACAAAGTGCTGTTCAGAACATGTGAACCTGTCGGAGAGCTCCTTTTTGACCACGTTTCACGACTTCCTGCCACCAAACATCAGAGGTCTGCTCCGTCCTCCTTCTGTGATTGGCGGGGCTCATTCTTCACTCAGCTTCCTCCAACATGCTGGTGACTGCTCAGCTGCTCATCACAGGCATCGTCAAGGAAGTACTTACGTTTCTATCACGCTCCACCTTTTTCAATTTAAAGTAGCGCAGCTGGTGTTCAGCACCCAGCGGGACAGGCTGAAGTCCAGTGAAATCAACATTTATTTTCACCTTGTTTGCTGCCATGCTGTTGTTTTTATTGTTCATGCTGACTGAATAACTCAAATGCTATTATGGTATTATATTCCTGTACTGGACAAACAGACGTGATGCGTCATTAAAACATAGCTTAAAAATCTAAAAAAGTTGAACTTGCGTTTGGCGTTGGTGCATCTGCATCATGCATTTTTAATCAACAGTGTAAATGATGAATATGATCGCGGGCTCAGCTCCATACTGGAACACTTTCTGTACTGCTCCTCCTTTATGTCTGCACCCCTTCTCTCTGCTCACTGCACAGCAACGTTTGCTGCTGCTTTCCCCGCCTGTCTGCAGAGACACAATACAAGGTAGTGTGACATTGTTTTGACATATAAATATATTTGTCCATGCGCACATCTTTCTTTCTGTGTGTGTGTTTATCAGGTGGCGAATCTCAGTTGGTTCTCTCCTGCTCTATAAAAGGAAGTTTAGACATTGTCCACTGTGTCGTTTTCCAAGCCAGTTGTATGGTACTACAAGGTGGACTTCAGTCAGTCTAGGGTCTGCAGACCTCTGAGTGGTGGTGTGTTTGCAGCAGGTCTGGTCTTGGTGCCCACAGCCGGTTTTCATACAAAGTTTGTGTCTTCTAGTTGTAAACAACCATGTACAAAGAAGAACAGTCAAAACACATTTGATGTTCTCCATTGTGTTGTTGTAGTGTAGCTTTGCATGTAGTGATTGTGAAGCTCCTGTAACAACGGGGACTACATTTAAGAGTCTGCAGTGGAGAGGTGAGCAGGTCTAGGTTTACATGCACATAGATATGGGATATGGGATGTGTTTGGTGGAAACCAGGCTAAAGAGAGCAAACGGGTTGCACATCAAATAGAAAATGAAGCTTGGGTTCACGTGTGCATGTACAGCTTTACACTGCCATGCCTTGGGGCCTGTAGTCTACATGCTTATGTGTCAGGATGCTAACTTCAAATGGTTTTAATGCAGACTGTCGCAGCTCAAGATGTCCCTCTACTGATCTCATGTCTTAAGCCTCCTTTTGAAGCATCTCACTGAAATTTAGAATGTAAGCAGCATCACATGTAACTAAAAAGAAAAATGTCCCTCTTTAACCTCTCTATTATGAAATGATATCACATTTGGAGCAGATACCACCCCCCAGGTTTCTCCTAGATGGATTAAGTATGTATAAAGAAGCATTTGAGATGGTCGCTCTTAACCCAGGTGAACACCTGTGGGAGATATGGAGTAATGTGTTATATATAGTACTGTCCATCACCATCAATAAAACATCAAATGGTGGGATATCTCTTGGAAGAATGGTGTTTACCCTCCAGTAGACATGGAGAAACTATAATGAGGAGCACATGGAGCTGTGCTTGCAACTTGTGGTGGCCAATTGTGGACACTGTACAGTTTGGACATTTTGAGATTCATGCTCTTTGCCCTGCAGGATCATTACAGGCCAGGTGTTCTCAGCGGTTTCTACAAAGTCTATACACATATGTCACCTTTCACTGAAATCAGGCCAAGCCATAACTTTAATCAAAAGTTTACTTTGAGTTAGGGAAGGAGCTGTTGTAAGTGTAGGGTCCAGCATTCTTTAACTCAAACACATGGGTGGGTTATGCAGTGTTATGCAGTGTGTTTTTAAGCATGTTGGCCCTAAGATGAAAGTGTACAGCTCTCTGAAGGACACAGATGCCCTTCACTTAGCTCCTCCCTCAGCACATGAGAACATTTACAGGGGGTCGTTCGCTCATTTACCTGCACTCCATGATGGATGATTTCATCCAGGTGCAGCACAGTTCGTCCATCAACCTAATGTGTAGCACTGACACTGACATGACCCTAGGAGGTTGCTTACAAGGTGGCGGTCCTGTAGGTACCTTATTAATAATCACTCTATAAGGTTGCCCTTGGGACCAAGTGAGCCATGTTGTGTGGTCTGGACGGTTTAAGTTTGAAGTTTTGTCCTTTAATGTACTCGCACAAAAATGGTTTTGATATGACAAAAATGGATGCAGCAATTTGGACAACTTGAAGAATCACGGGCTGGAACATTTCGCCCCTGCACGTTCAAAAACATGCAGTGCCATCAAGCCAGAAGAGAAAATACTAATGGCTCTTCCTCACTGTTATATTTCACACCCTCACTCCCTCTTGGTGGGTGCTCCAGGCAATCTGAAGGAAAAACAAACTATTTCCCTGCGAGCTGTACAAATGATCCACTCCTCCCTGTTTTTCCCACAGAGGCAAGTCAAGTCATCACACATAGTGTATCCACATATGGTTAAAAAGTTGTCTGCGGTTCCATTTGAACATGTTTGTCATTCTCTTTAAGAGGGGATTGGCTTCACCCAGACACATCTGATTCCCATATGCTTTACTTTAATGCAGCCTCATTCTTAAAACCTTCAGGATCCGTAGGGTTAAGCCAGATTTATGCTTGACACAAGGGGTTAACAGGAGTTCCGTTGGAGGTACTTAGTGTCCTTTACTTGTGCATACGGGGAAGAGGACAACGGCAGGGAGGACCTCTGTGTCGTGACTGCAGAGACTGAGCGGGAACAGTTCAACGATTTAATAAGGCACAAACACACAGAACAAAACACTTCCTGTTCTGCTGAGTCAGGCAATGGTAAAGTCCGACTACAGTTGAAAGTTGTTCTATTGAAACTTAACTAAACCCAAAAGCACCTTTAGCCGACCGCTTGATCTTCAACCATATCGTCCTGTCCACAGTGTGCGAGTAGCTTCTGAATCTGGTGTCTGAATGCGGCCCGTCGTCTTTCAGAGTTTGTTTCAAAAGTAAACAACTGTCTGGTCTGCTGTTTGGTCTGAATTAACATCTATCAGCAGTCTGGATACTGTCAGACCTTTAACAACCGTTATGTACCATATCCTGCCTCTATCTGAGCACGTTCATGCGGTGAAGAGGGCATGGAGGGGATGAGAGGACTTGATGGCCATTAGATCCCCATGAGGGATCCAATGAAGGCTTAAAATGCTGCAGTCACGGATGATAAAGTTTGATGTCTGACAACACCCATAACTGATTCATCTCAACCACTCGTGATAGAAATGTGGAAACGCATGAAAAAGAAACAATTCTTGTTCCTGTCCATGGACTCTAATCTACACTCATCTGTACCTCCATCCACCAAAGCGCTCACCTGGAGTACTCTACCTGCTGCCTGGATACCACGTCAGACAGACTGCTTAAGCATATCACAGGTATAATTACATATGATCCATTATCATCAACCTCCTGGCCTGGCCCTCTGAGCTTAAGCTCACATCAGAAGTAATGGAGAAAGTTCTCTGTCTGTTATGGATTGGCAGTTAGTTCAGGATGTCTCCCTGCCATCCACCCAGTGCATGCTGGGAGAGGCTCCAAACATTTTTAACAGCGTCCCAATTTCATTAGTCATTTTAACAAGCCTTCATCAACCTCCACTTGCTGTTCCCTTAGGGGAATCCATCTTAAGTGCTGTTCCATTAGTCTGATAACTGAAGTGATGCCTCTGAGATTGACCTTTCGAGGGAGCAGGTTCACAATGACTGCGTTTAGACGTCAGGAAGACATTTGCCAGGAACACATTTAGATTTGCTGTCATTTACTGAGCACGACCCATCATGTTAGAACAAGCAATTTAGAGAGTTTATACTCCCCCTCCGAGCCGGCCCCCTCTCTGCAAGTGGCCATTAGCTTAGTATATCAGAGAACCAGAGGGAAGTCGGGGAGAGCATGTTAAATGACAAAACGGGCTTCCTGAATACAAATAGACATGTAAAGAAACCGAACAGGCAGGGAGGCAATAGGACAGAGACAGAGGGGAGAAGCTTCCATCAGCATCAGCAGCCCTCACAGCCACGCTGCCACACGCTGTGCTGTGATTTCCTGGCCAGGGAGGGGAGCTGCTGGCTCCCAGATAGAGACAATCCCTGCGCTGCTCCGTGCTCCATCTGACGGCATCGTGCAGTGCTTCATTTGGAAACCTCAGCCCATTTATCAATGCCGCCATTGATTTGTTGCTCCACGCTAACAAAACACCATGCCCAGGGCAGAGTTTGCATGTGTGAGTTATGCGTGTGTTACAATGATAGTCTTGTGGGAAAACAGCAGTTCCAGTGTGTGTGTGTGTGTGTGTGTGTGTGTCTGTGGGCAACTGCATTTTAAATGGTAACCTGTTTAAAGAAGGTTCCTGCTTATGTGTCTAAGTGTCATTTTGTGTTAAATACCCGCCACCAGGGAGAAAGAGTAGTATTAAAACACGGACGGTTGTACCTAATGAGAACGATTTTCTCCTTACATCTCTTGGCTGTGATGGAGATACGTCTTTGATGGCGGGGGGGAGTTAGCCTTAAGAGCTTTACTTCTTAACCCTCCACCTCTCTCTTTCATTTCCCTCCTGTCTAGCTTTCAGCTGTCTAGGTTTCATTCCAAGTATCTGCCGCGTGTATGTGCAGAGGCATATTCTGCATCCGTCATTTGTACCGTCGGCCCTCATGTTCTCTGTCCTCTCCTGCCCTTTTTCATCATCCTCCACCTCTCATCTTTCTTCTCTCTCCATTTCTTTCACCTCTCCATTGTCCTCTCTCACTCTTTCATCTCACTCTACACCAGCTTCTCTCTCTCTCTCTCTCTCTCTCTCTCTCTCTCCTCCTCACCAGGTTTAAATTTAGATTGGAGTTTCTCTCCACTGTATCCAGGCAACCTATCCCCCATATGTAAAGAACCAGCCCAAGTCCTGACTAATTTTCTGCCGTACCCTGTCTCCTCTCCTCTCCTCTCCTCTCCTCTCCTCTCCTCTCCTCCTTATCAGTTTTTCTTCTCATCTTGTCCAGCATCTATTTTTCCTGTTGCACTCGTGTGTGTGTGTGTGTGTGGTTGTTGTCCCCTAAGATTGTTTTTATGCATAACATGGAGTTGTGTTGTGGTCATGTGGCGTGGTGTGTGCGCGGGGCTCTGGCCCAGAAAACCCAGACCATTATTTACCCCCGGAGTCACAAGCTGTGCTGACAGAGAGGGCAGGCAGAGGAAGCATCGCGGCCAGCCTTTAAAGCAGTTTGTCAGCCTAGTCGGAGACCACGGAGACCACCACCACACCAGTAACTTAATTATTCACACAGCCAACCACTGGACCAGTTTCCCAGCCTTCAAGTAAACCAATAACCAGTCAGTGTGCATTTTAGCAATCAGCCCAGACAGCCAAACAGCAATCAGAGCAACAGTGAACACGTGAATCAGTTTCTTTGAAGAGAATAAAGTGTTGTGTGGTTCAGAACTTACATGCAGCCATTCACTCTTCCAGATAATCCTTAATTAGGGACTGAGAGTTTGAGAGAAGTGTGTGTGTGTGTGTGTGTGTGTGTGTGTGTGTGTGTGTGTGCGGGTGTGTATGTGCATTCTTGTCAGTGTATAGCAGCGCTAGGACAGGTGCAGGTCCTATAAGTAGCAGCCCATCAAATGCACAATCAATTTAATTTATCACTAAGCCAGCTGGGTCCTAATTATGAAGCTGCTGTCACACACTCTCCCTCTCTTTCTCTGTCTCTGTCTCAGACACACACTCACCCACACACACACACACACAGGCGTGCATTGTTTATAATCACATAACACATACGTATGTACAAATATTCTAATGCTATATACATCTAACAGTGTAGCTCACAGCTCCACGCATCCAGGCTGGTAATTAGAATTAGCACATAAACCACACATGCATTAATATAATGATATCATGATACTCACACACTGTAGGACATACTGTGTTATTCACTTAAAGAAATGAGCAGACCATATAAACATTTGCGAAGTGTGAACGGCAACAGAAACGATTCCCCCGTCCAGTGGAGAACCATCACCGAGCAGCCCAGCAGAGTTTCAGTGTGCGCTGGGAGCCATTGATTAGTGAAGCGCTCTAATATTTAGGCCATCTGCCAAGATGAGATAAAACACACTTTGCAGCTGATCCCCCAAGGTAATAGGAAGAGTTTCTGCAGATTAGAA
Source organism: Datnioides undecimradiatus (assembly GCA_008933995.1). Taxonomy (NCBI): domain Eukaryota; kingdom Metazoa; phylum Chordata; class Actinopteri; order Lobotiformes; family Datnioididae; genus Datnioides; species Datnioides undecimradiatus. The sequence goes on from WARS01000010.1 coordinate 12,664,098, forward strand.
GTTACCCAGTTTTTGACAAAAACTCGGACGGCCAACAAATTTAATGTCTGAGGAAGAGTCTTCTGCACATTTTGGCTCAGCCTGCATATTTAGGTGATAAAGAAAGTGCTTCTGTGAGACGTCCTGACACACTGTATGCCACATATTGTGAGCAGTATATAGCTGAGTCAAAACACCGCCTAACTCCGTTACTTTGCCATGATTAAAGACTCCCAGGCATCACTTCCTCACAGCCAGTTTACAACAACCAGCTCTACCAATCAAAAGCTTTGACTGACTCAGGATAAGCTGTGGTTGGAAGGAGAGGCTGCCAAACAGAGAGAGGAGGGATTTGTTTGCAGCTGACGGGTCTGCCTGGGTGGCACCAGAAAAAACCTCCCTGAGCCTATTTTAGAGTACTAGCAGAGCATAATGAGCATGCTAGCCTGTAGCTGCCTGCGCCAAGCAGCGGCTAACTGCTCTGTGACCTTTACCAGAATGGTGTGTGCGCGCGCGTGTGTGTGTGTGAGTCAGCTAAAGTCCGCAGCACACGTCCCTTCTCACCTGTCACCATGGCTGCGGCGTGTGCATACACTCGCATGCATACATGTATACTACACACATATGTACACAAATGGGCGGAGGGCAGTATGGGTAACTGTCACAGCGATTTCTGGTGGTTGAGAAATTCCCTGGGAGCAACATCCCACTCCTCCACACATACACACACACCCACCCACACACACCCTGTCCACACGAACACCAGCGTCTACTACAAATCTTCTATGAATTTCTGCGCTCCAGCATCGCTCCCTCTTACCGTGTGTTATTATACGAGGGAGCGCCTGTGCTTCCTGCTCTCTGTCTGTGCCGTCGAAGGAGCTACTGTACAGCCTGGTTGTCAAGGCAAAGCCGCTCAGCTGGGAATAATGCATTAATACTGGCTGCCTTTTCTGCCCCAATAAACAGCCCAGTATGGCAGTGGGCAAGACCCTCTTACTCCCCCTCCAACTCTGGATCTGTCACTGCCTGTCTGCATGTCTACAGTGTTATTCAACTGATATATTGGGGATAATATCGGGGAGATGAGGCAGTTGATGGTGTGTACAGGCAAGCCTCTCTTTTGCATGTTTGACTCTATAGCTCACATGTTAGTCCGCCTCAGCCCGACTGTGTTGTTTGTGCTGTGTCAAATAATGTGTCACAGTTAAGAATCAAACCATTAAAACCCAGTGGTAGAATATAAAGGTACTTGTGATATAAAGTCAGTTATCAAGGACTGCATTTGAAAAATATTGATATAATAATAACACAATGGACATAATGTGTTCGGTGTGTCTTTGTTGTCTCTTTAAATGCTCTGTATCTGTCTCTCTGTCTGTCTTGCAGCATCTCTGTCACACACAGCGCACAAGGCATCACACAGTTACACAAACACCTGCACAAACTAATCTAATCTGATCTGATCTAAATCCCATCCCACTAGTTTTCCCGTCGACAGGTTCTGATTGAGCTCTGCGTTCAGAATCGATCCCACACTGTGAGCCTTGTTGCACTGGATTACATAATATTGTAAGGTGTGCCCACAAGTGTGGGGTGGACAAGATAAAATGAGCACGAAACACTGGCACATATAACTCTGTTACTCTGCCTGTGCATGCATACACATGCCATTATGTTCTCCTTCTTCTCTCTGTCTCTCTCTCTCTCTCTCCCTGCCTCCCTCCATCACCCCCTCTGTCTGTATCTCTCTCTCTCTCCTCCATCCTCTCTGATTATCCTCAGCAGAGCATCTCATCTCTTTTGTGCAGAGGCTTTTTTTTTTCTCTCATACCGAAACACTTCCCAGAACAAGCTTCTTTTCTCTGCCTCCTCTCCTGTAAATTCTCCCTCCCTTCCTCTCCACCACTGTCTTTTCGGAGCAGTAGTAGTAGTAATACCAGCAGCAGCTGAATGGCATCGGGGCTCCATCTACAACTAATGGAAAGCGACTCTCCTGTTGCCGTCTTCCGTCTCTTTTTTCCTCCTCCTCCTCATCTCTTCCTCTGTTGCATGCCGATTTGTTCAACGATTCAGAGGAGTTAACAGCCAGACAGCCGTCAGCCAGAGCACTGTTGGGGGGGGAGGGGGGCAGTGGGCAGTCGAAGAAACTCATTGAGATGTTGTAAGAAAAAATAAAAAAAGTGACGCCGGCGGTGGTTGAATAAGGAACCGTGGGCCAGCTGAGGACTGATCTGAGCCATGCAGAGGGAAGGCAGAGCAGAGGCAGGAGGCAGGCTGAGTTTGAGTTGCATCGGCGTGGAAGCTGGTGAATAGTTGGATGTTTAACAGGCTATCGAACTGCTGCGACTCCCTCCGTTTGTAAGCCCGAGGGAGAAAAAGCCTGCAAGAAAAGAGAAGGAAGGATGAGCTTTACCCAGGAAGCAAGGAAACAGAGTGATCACCACTCGCTCATGTGACATCTGACAGCGTCTCCAGGGATGAGACTGTGCCACTCTGCGCCTTCTGGGTTGCCTCTGCACATTGACCTCGTCGTCGTTGCAACACCACATAGTGAAGTCTCGGCGTGGGTTCGCACAGCAACGGATGCCCGGGGGGGCGCCCTGACCCTGACCCCGCCGCGGTGAGCTGCCGCTGAGGACCATGGTCCTGCCGTCGCTGCTCAAGCTCCTCAACGTCTTCCTGCGCCAGTCGACCTTCACCAAAGCCGCTACCTCCGATCACTGCTGCCGCCCTTCCTGCTGCCCGGCTGCTCTAATGCCGCGCCCGCCCGGCCTGCCACTCTCTTGCCGCCGCGGGTGGGAGGCGAGAGAGCACCCACAACGTCTGCCCTCCGAAGGGAGAGAGGTGAGACAGAGAGGGACGATTGAGGTGACGGGGGATAGGTCTGGGGAAGTGACAAGGTGTAGCGATAATTGTCTTTGCATGGGGAAGAAAGTGTGTATCAAACTCAGATGGGCAGGACTATAAGGTTTAGAAGGTACCTGAACATAGAAGCAGCATAAGAAAGTTTGAGATTTTACTTTTGGAAACTATTTGACTTTCAAACTACTTTTAAGAATATGTAAAAGCTTTTGTTTTTAAACTAGCGAAAAGAAAAGAAGCGTGCTAGAAGACAACCAGAACCAAGACTGTACCGATGAAGTTCAGTCAGCTTCAAGCGATTTCTGAAGAATTCATGGCTGTTTGAGATTTGACATCAGTCTGAATGTTTTGTGTCGTATTTGGAGACCTGTTTTCTCGGCTCTCTCGCCAGGAAACAAGGCTGCGTTCTGTTGCAGTGACCTTTTAAATTTTGCACTTCATTCTCTACGCTGGTGTAAATTGATACAAGCTCACAGATAGAGAGTGGAGGCAGCCCATCTGTCTACTTTGTGGCAGAGTTGGACAGTAAGAACACAACCACTGAGGCTTTAAAGTATTTTGCAAAGTTGCAGATCAGCAGCATATTCCTTGAGGAGACCCAGTGGTGTAGTAGGAACATTTGACAGTTGGATCTTCTTTTGCTCCGGCGTTGATATCAGTCCTTTCATGCTGTTGTTGGTTTGTTCTTTGGGCTGCGGCATCTCGAGGCTAAACAGAGTCGCTTTCTATTATGTCAGTTTACCAGCGGGACATCGAGGGCCAAGTTAAAAGCGAAGCCGCTGCCCTACTTCTAATACTTCTAATAAAAAGCGAGTCAGGATTCCTAAATGTACTTAATTGATATCAACGGCAATCTTACTCAAATGAATCAATTAGTAGCTCAAGCGCGGATGATCCTTTGTGATGCACATGTTAATGCTTTATATGAACAGCCGTCACGTGTGCATCTCAGGTGTTTGCTAATGGTTAACCGCGGCTAACTTAGTTCTAGAGTCTGTGAATGAGAACTGATACTGCAGGACTCATTCTGAACATAGAGCCACTGCAAACGTGTCCATCCACTCTAGATCAAAGCTTTGACACTGCGTGACACTCATGTGTCGCACACATCATGTGTCACATTGAAGAAGAGAGAGGTTGATTTTTAAGCCTTGTGAAAACTGATCAAACCAAAATACTGATGCAACAGAATATATATTTTGTTTTTATGATGTTACACGTTTCGAGGAAATTCTACTATTGTGGATGTAAGAAGATCTGTTGATCGCCCTTGAGCAAAGCTGTCCTGTCTCTGACCCTGACCACACAGTTCCCCATTGCAGGTAGAATAGAAATATGGGTGATGTTACAACTTTTACTCCTTGGATTGCTGTAGTCCAGCCCATGTTGCATCTTGTAGCCCAACTGGTTGCCGACTCTTTGCATAACGGTCGATTGTTGGCACGTTCAGCTTAACCTGAAGTTAAATTGTAAGTTAAAGTGATGCTGCCCAGCCCAACAGTCAAGCTGGCAGCCTCTGATTTGACCTGATTTGACATCAGTACCCTGCTGCAGATTGTCGGCAGCAAAGAAAACCCAAAGAATAACTGCGGCTCACTGACCACAGTCGTGGTTTTGATTGTACATACGCAGCAACACAAACAACAAAATTGAGACGTTCCCGTCTCTCATCTCTCACATACATCCAATAGTCATGGATCAGTGGTCGAACGGGGAGCACATCTTCACCTACTCTGCAGAGTATGTAGTCGTGATACAGACTGGCAGTCAGATATCCAATTCTGGCTGAGTCTCTCTCTTTCTTTCTCGCTTTCTCTCTCTCTCTCTCTCATTCTCTCTTCCTCCTACACGGCTTTCAGACAGGCCCTGTTTGACACCTGAAAGCACCCTTAGTTTTAAATGTACCTGCTGCCAGTGTTAAAAGTTATGCAAGAGTTTGGCAAACCCAGAAATAGGACACAGCCATGGATCCACATTGCATGAGATGGAGATTTTATTTATTTTTTTTTAGTTGTTGTTTGGTTGTTGGGGTTTTTTTTTTAAGTAATTAAAAAGAAAATCCGCCCTCACAAACCTACAGTATCTCTGACCATACATGGGTATCCTCTGCGCTGTGCCAGCACCTATTAAGTAGAAGCTGTTTCCATAATATCAGCCTCTGATACTGCCAAGCTATTCATGAAGTCTGTTTCAGAGAACAGATTCGAGGTTTGCCTCCAGCGTGTTTGGCTTTGCCTTTGAAATAGAAAGTGTATGTGTGTTATCATTTCATGCATGTTGTGGAGATATATTAATAAACAGTTTGCATCTTTCTTGCTGGCCTCCTTAACAATATTGTTGACGGGGATTGTAGTTTGGGGTTGTTTAGTTAAAACCTGTTGAGAAGGCTCCCCGCAGACTACTTCTGCATGGTTTTTGCAAAATGAGCGAGCATAAGAACGTCACGTTACTGTTCAATTGCACCGGGCATGTGTGCAGAATGATGAAATGCAGAATTGAACTGCACAACAGCTGCTGGCATAGACACAGGATCAGCAGTGCGTGTAATTTATTATCCATGTTGAATTAACCACTGGTAGTCAAGGCTCACAGATGTATACGGGCTGTTCTTCGCCTTCCTGCTGAAAAGTGTCATGCTACAGGGGTCTGATGAATCAGGGATGGACACATGACTGATAAGAGCCAATCAGAGCAAACTCCGGTGTCTGTGTCATCCTTTCCAAAGGACTGAAACAGCAGTTTTCTAACTTAAGCATCTTCGGCAGTGTTTCCCACAGTCCCATCATTTAGTTTTATGTGCTTTAAAACTGCAGAATGGTGTGGACGCCAGGCGTAAGTGAAGCAAGCGATAAGTGCAGGTGACTCAGATGAAAAAGCCTTTGTTTAGGTTGAGAAGTGAAACACCTTCAGGAACTCAGATGAACTGAATGTCCTCACAATAACTTTGTTAACTGTGTCCTTGTCAATTTGGGGTTTTTTGGCCCCAAACCTGATGATCTGAGCCCTTTAACGTCAGGATTCTGCCACTATAGCAAACCAATACATATATTTACATGTATTTAATGTATTGAATACATTAAAATAACAGCTGATGTCTACAGACACATATCTTTCACAAGTTCTCTGATCCAAAGACTGAAAGCCCTGATCCAAAACCATGAATCTGTACAGTATAGTTAATATGGCATGGATCAACGTTTAACCTGTGAAACGTTTTACTCTGGCCTGTCATCGAGAAACTCTCTGAGTTACGTTAACATTAGTTAGCGACGGCTAATACGACCTGCCAGCTGTCACTAAGGAGTGCAATCAGCTGAGGTTGGCAAAACACAGTAGAGTTCAATAGAGAGATGATCAGATCCTGATCCATTACAATATCCCTGAATCTGCCCTGGCACAGATCTTCAGCATCAGCTCAGGACATTCCTCAGTATGTCCCTGACTTCTACAGGCCTATGCTTTGTGGAGTCAGTGAAAGCCCAGTCCGTACGGTCCTAACCCACATACTCACCCAGACAGAGCAAAGCCTCGCACCTAAAGCAGGGAGGATGAAAGGAACGGGACGCAGAGGGAGAGGGAGGTAGTGGAACTCTGGCATTCCCTCACTCCCACACATGTTGTACTGTACAACATGCCTGAAGCGATTCGCAAACACACTCTGTTCTCCCCTGCCAGCTCTGAGACGTGTACAGTCAGTAGCCTCTGCAGACGTCCACCTCTTGCTGCACAATCAAACTACTTCTGCACATTTTTCCATGAGGGATTATCTGCATATGTTGCATCGCAGGATAAAGCATGGTGACTACAACTACCAGAGCGGTGTATGTTTGGATGAGCAGCCGTTCAAACTTAATGGTGCTGTATTTGTATATGTTGTCGTATGAGGCTGCTTTCCTGTAAGTCTCAGTTTGTCTGGGGATATGCACTCTGCCTTTCCTCACATGTGCTTACTGTATATTCTTGTATTGTATTTGTGTGTGTGTGTCTGTGTGTGTGCGCGCATTCATCCCAAGGAGCTTAGCCCTCACCCAAGTGGAGGTGTTGATAATGGCGAGCAAAGGGGGGGGGGCAGCAATCTCACTGATATCTCCTCTGCATGTTTTCTTGGCTCGGCTCGCCTAGGCTGGGATTAAGAAACCCTGTGAGAAGACTTAATATGCACCCCGCCCCTGTCACCCAACTGTGAGAGGAGGCAGAGAGGGGGTGGCAGGGGGAGAGTGGCAGGGGAAGCGGGGGGGTGGACGGATGCAGAGAAGGTGATGGTGGATTGTGTGCGCTGCTTGGATTATGATATATGTGACTCCCCCACCCTGAGCCATTACTTCAGTGTTGCCCAAAACCATGCCCTGAAGTCTGGGAATGCGATATTCAGCGTGTTATTGAACTTGTTGATCTGAGATGCAAATACTAGGAGGAAGCGAGGGACGGATGGAGGAAGACAGGAAGGTAGGAGGGTGTAGGTGGGTATGTTGGCAGGCAGGTAAAGAGTGAGAAACAACAGGAAAGATCCAGTTTGGTTTCTGAGCCATCACAGCCTGTCTGCAGCTGCTCCCTGCATCCCCTCTGATAATCTGCCCTCCTGAAATCACCTCCCCTGATTTCAGTATTATGGATTTCTGCTGTGTCACTTTACACCTCGGTGAAAACGGCGGCGTGCTCGAGAATCCTCAGAGAAGCGGGACCGTGGCTGCTGAACCATCTGACATAAGACCGTTACAGATACAGTACATGGGAAGTTTACATAACGCGTGTGAAACAAATATCCTAAACTGTGAACACTCCGGCAGATTCGTCGACACCAAAATGACTCATCCCGCTGTCATCCTCCGCCACATTTAAACTCGCCACATGATCTCATGAATTTGTGAAACTCAGCTTTGCCGCACAAGATCTGAGTGGTAGAAAAATCTATTTTCATATCTCTGTTCAAGTGCAGTTTGTGCTCTGTGGTTAAACTAAAGGCTGACAGACGTAAGTGCAGGACTTACAGTTCCAGCGTTAACCTACAGAAACCAGTATAGAGACAGATGTTAGACAGTATTCAGGGCACTATTTATGTGGTTTGTACAAACGGCGTAACTGAACTTCATGAGAATGTGTGAAATTTGCAGTGATGCACCTTAATAAGTGTTTAATTTAAATCCAAGCGTTTAAATTGGTTATTGTAAGAGAATTGTCAGCATATTCCAAAAGTATTGAGGTTTAATATCCAGCACTAGTCCAGAGGGCCGCTGTGCTCAGAGCATGATCTCTTTTTTATGCTTTTATGATCATTTTTGCAGTTTCTAGAAATCCAAAGAACATCTTCAGGCATAGTTTTCACTTTAAGACATGCATACGAGCAGCTGCCGTCGCAGCCATGCTGTTGTTTTTGCAACAAAATCCTTGCAGGCATTTTAACCGATACAAAGGAGCTTGGATAGTCATATTCGTCATATCTAATTATCATTTGACCTTTAACTTTTGCTCTAAAAAACAGAAATATAGATTTGAAGATATGGCTATCAGTGATTTTAACCTGTTCCTGAAAACACTCGCTAATGTCGGTTTCCCTTTTTACCACATCTCATCAGAGCTTCTGTTTCTCAGAGGAGTCAAATATGATTTTCCAGGCTCACTCATGCACATGCACATTCATGCATCCACACTATGTCCACAGAGTGTGAGTGTGTGTGTGTGTGTGTGTGTGCGTGTGTATGTGTGTGGATCAGCGCCAAGTGTTTCTGGGATGTCAGTGACTTGGATAATAATCTGTGAATTAGAATGGTGCTTAGTGAAGCAATGGGCTGTGAGACAAAGAGACAAGCTTTGTACCCATGCGCCAATCCCAGAGGACGTGTGTGTGTGTGTGTGTGTGTGTGTGTGTGGTACAGCTTAATGCCTCTGCATTTATGTTCATGCGACAAATGATGTCAAAGGTGATCTCCTCCTTGAGACCGCAGCAGACGACCGTGAACACACACACATCCACATGCGGTCCGCACCTTTAGCATAGCGGTGTCTATAGAAACACTCAAAGCTTTGATTTACATGTGTGCCATCAAACGTCACACAACTGTTCCCTGACATCTCTGATGATCTTTGTGAACTCGTGAACTCCCGCACACGCTCAGTGATTGGTTGCACATATGCAATACAGTTGTTGCCCAACAACGATGAATGCCAGGTCAAGCAGATCTCATGCAGACAATGAGAGCCTCCATCCATCCGTGGAAAGCACTGGACCGGGTCTTTGTATCTCCCCTCCAACATCCTCTGCCCAGCTTCCCTCCCTAACCTCCCTGTGGAACAGCAGTAGAGGAGGTTGCTGTAAAGGGTCATAGTGATGGCTTATAGATACAGTTACGATAGAGTTATAGTTATCAAAACAACCTTTCAGTACAGAACATCATCTCTTCAGTACTTAAATACTTTAGGAAGGCTTGACTTCATGACATCACATGACCTGATCAGAGGTCTGCTGCAGGTCACTGACGTGTAAAAAGCATGTATGGAAAATACTGGATGTGATGTGAAAGGCCAGCCTTCACGTGATCATGATTTTGCTTTTAATGGACATATGAGCGTCTCTGTTTGGCACCAGAAGTGTTTAAGATGTGCAAAGAGCTGGATTTTGAATCCAGCTGAATCGTGATGCACTAGTTAATTCCATTTTTTTTAAAAACATATTCCAGACACAAATGTTTATTTCCAAGCACAGAGTTTTGGTTTGGGTTGAACATGTCCAGAGAGGATCTTTGAGGTCATGCCTCTGCTATAAAACTGTGTGATTTCATTATTCAAATTATATAAATCTTCAGCAAACAGTATTTAATAAATATATTAACACGTTAATGTCAGCATTCAGCATTCTGAAAAAACACACGGTGTATTTGTTGTATTCAGTGGATAATCACACATATGAATAAACAGTTATTAAAAGAAAGCAAGAGCATGTGATGGAGTGTGATGGCCGTCAAAGAGTCAATAAAACACTGAAATCAGGTTAAATATTGTATAACTGCACAACCTTTCTGACAGCATGGCGCATGCACGATAAAACTTGCTGACTTCGGCTTCTTCTCCTAACGTTGCTTGACCTCCACAACTTATTTACCAAGTAGGATGGCTGCATTTAATGCAGTGCAACAGAATGCTGCTGCAAACACTAACAGAGAGGAGCGGGGTCTTGGAACATGCATGGAAAAATAAATACGTTAAATGCTTCCAGAGCTCACTGCACTAACATGGACTACGCCATGAGTCTTCACTGCGTATGTGTACGTCCCTCTGTGGCTTCACGCACCCGCATCTTTTATTCAAGTGGCCTGATTCCATAGTTTGAACTAATGCATGATGGCATCCCCTGATCCCTTTAAAGCCACATGAACAGCAGCTATAGTTCTGCTCTAAGTCCCATCAATATTGCACAACGTGTGCTCTGCCATCGGTTCAGGGCAGTTTTATGTGAACAGCATGCGAAGCTGAAGAGTTCTGTATTTTTTCTGCAAACCTGGATGATACAGCAACAACGTCTCCCGAAAAAAAGTGACAAGGGGGGTTCTCTCGCGGATATTTGCCTTCGTCAACACAGACTAAATCCCCTGATGGGTTCTTGTTGAACTGCAGTTTCTGGACTTAAGGCCACCCTATCTCTAGTTTGAATACTAGTGGATGAAAGCACTTTCTCAGACAGAGAGAGAGGAGATTAAAAACTTAAGCTGAGAGTCGACTCCGAGCACTCACAAGTCTCCCTTTTGCCGTAGATTAACACTTGCGTTTGTGCGCGTGCAGACCGTATGTCAGCGGCCCCGCAGCACTTGCTTGTGTTGTGTTTTCATTGCTCAATTTTATTTCAAGTCCCCTCTGTGTTGGATGGAGGGAAGGAGACATGGATAGAGCTACGGAGAATCTGAGGCAGAGAAAGATCGAGACTCAGAAAGGGTAAAAAGAAAGACAGAGATGGAGCAAGATTAGATCACAGAAGAGATACGGGGACAAAGACAAAGAGCGATGGAGGGAAACAGATAGCAAGGGAAAGAGAGAGGGAGCAACCTCCCTAAGCGCTGATGGTGCTGATGAATATTGGAGGAGAAGGCTGTGGTGAGGAGGAGGAGGAGGAGAGAGATGGAGGGAGAGAGATCGGGGCTGAGGAAATATGCTCCTTTGTTATGTCTTAATGGGAACTGTCAGAGCTGGAGAGAAAAAGGTCAGCCAGGAAGCCAATCATGGCGCTGGGCAGATATCAGACTGATACACACACGCACAGATGCAGGCATACCCATGCACGTGCATAATCACAATCATGGATCCAAACCAAACACAACACGCTTATACTCATTTGATATATTCAGTAACACACACAGGTCGTTCTGCAGGAAGTGAGGGTCAGCCAGGTCCGTCAGACTTCTAAGAGTCAGCAGGGTGGTGTGTTTACAGGAACCGAAACACAGGAGCAAAAGGGAAGGAGACAGTCTATCTGTTGCAAATTAAGCTGAAATGTTAGCAGCGTGGCTAACAAGCAGGCAGGCTGCAGTGGGAGCATGATTTAGTCTTATTTCCTAAGGTCAGTAGCATGTCATCAGCTGTGATCAGCTGCCAAAACAGCGTCTTCTTCTTCTCAGCTGATCAGTTAAATGTTCAGGTCGGGGCTGATCCAGAATAGGCGTCTCCAGCCCGCGCTGGGCGTGTTGATTCTATTTTGAAAAGGCAAAAACCTCCTCAAGCAAGCGCGCATTTCTTTTCTGAACGCCAGTTCAATCTTTTTGAATCTGATCCTTCAGAATGTGCAGACTAACACCCGACAGGAAGCTCGGCTAATGACAGAAATATGCTTTGTTTTTGAGGGATCCAAATAAACAATAATAAACAATTTAAAACCAGAATAAAAACGACTCCTGCTTCAGGTCACTTGATGACAGGCTCCAAAACAAATGGACTAAGTCTCTTTTGTGGCTAGAAAGGAAAAGAACAGAGCGCTGCTTTGGGGAAGAGGATTTAGAAACTAAATCAAGAGGAATAATGGAGCAGCTTTGTGGCAAACAGAGATAGCATCCCAACTAAATCCAGAACTACTCTCTCCTCAGAGATTATTTCCTTTTAAATAGAATTCCAGCATCTAGCATCTATATTTGTATTATCTTAGCCTTAAGGTATTAAAAACCTGATACTTTAAATGTTTCACTTTTGTCCTTTAGCTTGCCCTCTAATGTTTTGGGTTTTTTTTACTTTGAAACCAGCAGCCCTTCAGTGAGAGTCGGTCTCATTAATTTTAAAAACTGTTGGGACTCTGTTGGGATCTAACAGCACAGAATTCAAGGTTGGGAGACTGTACTGCAGAAACTTTTGGGGAGACTCGCTCATGTATATTTTACTGGAATAATCCAGCGCTCCCTCCCCTCTGCATTGTCCAGACGGCAGCGGCAGTTCCGTCCACCGACTGTGAACTTATCAGCCGACACCATCTATTAATATCACGCTAGTCCTTTAGTGCAAGATAAAGCTGCCGGCCAGAGTCAAAACCTTCTGCCCCCCATGAGTGTGTGTACGCAGTAGTGTGTGTGTGTGTTAATGTT